>OW964837.1:9610905-10918405 GCA_943142095.1 Ophonus ardosiacus | reverse complement strand
CCATTTGTGATGTGTTTTGGAGGTATCTCCTGTGCTGCAATACTATTTATAATATTGCATTTTAAAATGGACAAATTTTACATTGCTGTCATTTTTTGACAATAGTGAGTAACCATGGAAGTGATGAACTATAATGTTGCATTGTAAAATAAATTCTCTGTATATTTGTGTGTTAAAATAAATTGTGTAAATAAACACTTGGAACAAACTTTTAACTAATAGTAAATAAATAAAAATGTTACAATACTGTAACCACATATTGGACAAAAACTGTAGTTAATGTATAACATCTTTATTTTAGAAAATTATTAAACGCGTGAAATTTATTCCTGTAATGATTAATTAGAAAATGAGAAAGTCTGATTTAATTTTTAGATTTGAATAAAAACATAAGTTTCACATATTTATCATTGTTTTCGGAAAGATTTCTGTCGCCTTTTCAAACTTTTAATTTGATTCGAAATATGAAGGGTCGTCATTGTATTAAAAAAGTTTTAAAAAAATTATTATTCATTGTCTCTGCTATATTTGTGTGTAATGAAGTGTCACTTTCGTTTATTACACGTCAGAAGGAATAATTTATGATTTTTACACTCAACTTTGTATTCTCGCATTTTTTATTTTAATTGTACAGGGTGGAACAAATTCGAGTTCCTTATATGAAAAAATTTCTTGTTAAGCACGCTACAGTAAATTGATGGTGGTTTTTATGGGCCAGCTTTTTGAGACAACTTTAAGAGGAATTTTCGATCATCTTTTGTTTTTGAGCTACAGGTTAAAACTTGTTTTTCGCTTGAAAAAATGTTTAGATAACTTTTACAGTTTTTACCTCCCGCTACCCTTGGTAAGGGAGGTATAGGGATCGTGCTAAAAATCACGTATCGAGATTTTAGTAAATGACCACGTTTTAAGGTCCCTAGAATCCAATTTTATCATTTTCACGATGATGTCTGTATGTGTGTATGTGTGTGTGTGTATGTATGTGTGTATGTATGTATGTGTGTGTGTGTGTGTATGTGTAGGGATTTTGTCTTCACTCTAACTCAAATACTATCATTCAGAAAATTCTGAAACCTTGTATTTCTGTCCTATTCTAATATGAAAAGAAGCCATTAGATTTTGGTGTAAAACGGATAACCGGAAATGGCACTTTACTTGAAGCTCATAATGGTTTTTCTTCAAAAAATATCATTAAATGCCATTTTTTCGCATTTTATGTCTTATAAAAATTAAAGATTATTGAATTTTCTACAGGAATACATTAATACTTTTTCTATATATTTTGCAGATAAATTTAAAAATAATTTTTTTTATTAGTCCCGAAGCCATGAAAAACATTTGCATATTTCAAATGAATGTAACTGACAGTAAATGTCACTTTCAAAAAACTAATCACTTCAAATTAATAATAGTGACATTTTAAAAAGAAAATAGTAAATAAATCAATAGTTTTATGCATTGGAACAGTTTGCAGCGTTAGTAAATACGTAAGTATGTATTTAAATTAATAAAAATGGATAAGAAAGTGTGGCGAAGGAAGATTGTTGCGTAACTATTATTGTGGTCCGGATGGGGTTATTCGCTACCTAAAATCGGTCACTTTAATATGTTCTTATGTATGAATGCTATGATGGATAAGGCGAAAGAAGAATGTTGTTAAAGAGTGAAGTGAGTCAGCTGAGCTCTTACTCTTATCCCTTTTCTTATTGTTATTATTGTTTTCGGGTATTTGCTAACCCCCTAAGTGGGAATCGCGTGATTTTATGTACGTATGTATGTATGTAAAATTTAAATAGCGGGAGGTTTTGTGTTGGCCACATCAGATTTTTTACGTAGAATAACGTGATCTAATTAAATTTTTTCAAAACAATAATTCTCGAGATATAATACAAAAATCATAATATTTAAATAGGAACATGTTGAAAATGGTCTCATCTTTTACTTATTTTATAAGCTTTTCAACGATATATAACAAGGCTACATTCTTTTGTTTAAACATGAACAAAACTTGAAATATTAATTTTTGTGTTGACAAAAAAAGGAAATTTATTAAGAAACGAATGATAAAATCAATCACGGTTTGTTCATTTTTAATGTTATTTTCATTACTTTTACTCATTTTCCTAATTTAAATATTTTAGAGAGCATATTTTCCACATTTTTGGAATCGTGTCAAAGTCAACTATAATGCCGATAAAAAATAAATTAACTAATCCGAAAATAATTGACTAAAAATAATTTTTAAAATATGATTAATAGATATATAATCAAAATAAACAAATGATGATCTATAATTGATTTTTTCAATTGTTTCTTAACAAATTTCATTTTTTTTTCACCCCAAAAATTAATAATTCAAGTTTTATTCAGGTTTAAAACAAAAGAATGTAGACTTGTTATACATTGTTGAAAAGAATATAAAATAAATAAAAAGGTACTATGTTAACCCATGTTTCCATTTAAAAGATACAATTTTTGTATTATATCTCGCGAATTATTAAGTTTTGAAAAAATCTAATTACACCACGCTATTCTACGTAAAAAACTGTATAAAAATTATCTAAACATTTTTTCTGTATCTCTCATAATAAGCGAGATATGAGATATTTACAAAATAAGCGAAAAACAGGTTTTAGCCTGTAGCTCAAAAACAAAAGACGATCGAAAGATCATGTGGTGCCTATTAAAGTTGTCTCTACAAGTTGGCCCAAAAAGACCTACATCAATCTTCTATAGCGTGCTTAATAAGAAAGTTTTAAATATGTAAGGAACTCGAATTTGTTCCTCCGTGTACATCATATTATTAAATTTGGCTAAGGTTTATGTAAAATTCGGTGAGATTTGCTTGTCCAGGTTTTCCTGTTTAGTTCATAAACACTTTATTTAATTTCCCAAATCATGAAACGCTGTTTGGTTTGGGCACATTATTTTCATGGCTAGGAAATAACCGTCCAAAAATAGTTTAAAAATCCTTTCACAAATTTTCGCCGCCCATTTAGTACAATTCTATATATAATTTATTGATTAATCCTCCAACTATATTTGGGTCTATCTCCATGTTGTCGGTTATGCAGGAAACACTACATAAACATAAATGTGCATGGGAATGCTGCATATGAGAAGTTTTGTAACAATGGAAATCGGGACAATGGGATGATTTTATCAGAGTCGTATACTTGAAGTATTTATTTATATGTGGGTTAACGCCAGAAACATATGGTGTTTAAATTTTTATTCATTCGCGTAAAATTTTACGGTTACATAACAATTTTCAAGGATGTAAAAACTACGTAAATATGACAACAGGGCTGTTGCAAGAATTTTTATATGACTTCCAAGATATTATTCTAAATTCTAAAATATCACGAAATATCCATTAGATATTGTACAATGGGGGATTACGGCTCAATCGAATTAAAGGAAAATAGTAAAAAAAATACGAATGTATATGCTGAATAACGAATATTAATAAAAAAATGAAATGGTATAATTGAGATATTTCGGAAATAAAGGGTTTTTTGTTATAGCGCTTCGACACTAATATGAAAATATTTTGATTGGCGACCGAGAGACCACCTATACATGCATTACAAATAGCATGTTAGGAGGTGGGGATTACTACCAATGGAAGTTAAGAAATTCAAATTCGAAAGGAGGGGCTAACATTCCTGTACAGCAGTTTCCAAACAGTTTTTATTTTAACATAAATTTCTTGCATTAAACTTAATAATTTAAATACACCCGTAATTATAAAGTATGTAGACTTATACAGTGTTATAATATTCATTTATTTTTTTGTAAATATAACTTAAAATAGCATATATTTGAAGAACATTTAGGTCCATGATGAAAACAGTTTGATATAAAAACACATAAATGTGATGTCACGTCAATCTTTTCAAAATTCGGGAGACCATAACTCGCTTATTAATAGGAATTTTTTCACCGGATTTTCATCAATAGCCTTAGTTTTCCTAATATTTTCAGATGAAATTATATAAAAAAAAAACGGTGTAATCCCCCATTAAATATTAAAATTTGTGTAATATTTTCTAAAAGTTTCGTGATCTGAAACAGAATGTGACTTCAGAGTATATAGGTACAGTTTAACATGTGATAAACTATGGCCTACTTTTATTTATATACCTAAATAACGTAAATTGTTTTCCTATTGGTTATGAATGACGTACTCCATCGTCACAGGAGTGGGGGGTTGTTTTTCATGACTATTTCTGGTGCCAATCTTTTTATTTAATTATTTATGAAAGTAACAATAAATTTTTATTATTTAAAATACTTTTTAAAAAAATGTAAAACAAGCTCATTCGCCGCCTCGGTGGCCGAGCGTGTTAAGGCAGCGCTCGAAGCCACCTTCACCGCTTGGATCCTGAGATCGTGGGTTCGATTCCCACCAGGGGCTTGGATGCTTGTGTACGTCTTTAATACTTTATAATATATTAAGAAATGTAATTGTGAAAATGTAAAAAAATAAAGTATTTGGGGCTATAACTCCAAGAGTTGAAAAGCCGAAAAAATATTTAAAAAAAAATTAAACAAGCTCATTCTTAGAATTATATGTACATTTAAGTTCTAATTTTGTGTTTAATGGTATTTTAAAGTACAAAATCTAAGTTTAGAACAAGTGGGTATTAATATCTGGCGATTCACAGTTCTTCTAAACGATTTATTAGATTCTGTTTGTGAAATGGCGCCAGCCTAATTAATAACAAATAAATTTTGGATGTACGTCTTTGAATATTCTTAGAAATCTGTTATAAATACTTCAAGATTCATTAATCATTGTAAATATCATTTGTAAGACAGGATGCACTATCTTTTAATAATATATTATATTTCATAAATAAAATATTTTTTTTCTATAGCAGATGTTAAACTCTGCTTTTATCTACTCAAAATAGTAGATAAAATAGCACTTTAACCGCAAGGGTAGATAAAGTAACATTTTAACAGCAAGGGTAGATAATAGTTATTTATGTATTAAGAGCGTAAGAAGGCTTTTATGGCCTGCGGCGGAATTTTGAGCCCGAGGCGTAAGCCGAGGGATAAAAACACGTCAAAGGCCATAAAAGCAAGTTACGCTCGTGGTACATACAAAACTTCATGTACGAACGAAAATTTTCAAATTATGAGCGTTAGAAAAATTGTATCGAAAAGAATTTGTCCTCGTACATCCAGTATCTAGTGTTGCTATGAAAGCGGAGAACAACAGTTTATTGTTTGTTTATTAGTTATGTCATTTGAGTTTTATTTTGTGTATCTCCGTGCTTTCCATATAAATATCACAAAATTAATTTTCATTTTTCATTAAAGAATATAAAAATTTTCGATTTGCAATAAAAACTTTTCATGTTGCCTGTTTTAATTGTTTATATTGTAGGTTATAATTCGGTTTGATGTTTCATTATAGCCCGGCGGGCTATAATGAGGCCCGCGGGCTATAAAATGACGTTTATGTCAAAGAAATTCGTGTATGATTGTCAAATTATGATACGTCCGTGCATAAAATACTTAACAACAATAATTCTTATTTATTTACGTACAAAATCCATAACAACCCACATACATACTGTGATTTTAAAATTGTGTTCAATTACTAATAACATATAATTAGTATTTTTTATTCTTTTCTTTAACATCTGCTATAGAAAAAAATAGAATTTTATACACGACGATAAAATTAAATAATCAACTCGCGAAAAATAATTCACTCGCGAAATCGCTCGTGTCTCGTCGATAAAATATAATTTTATCGTCTTGTATAAAAAATAACTATTATTTTAAATCGTCACTAAGTACACAAAAATAGTTATTAAAAGTTCAGAAATTGGCACTAAAGTAATTTATTATACGATGATTTCAAGCAAATGCAATGTTGCCAAACTTATAATAATTAATGTACATATATAAGATAAAAAAAATATGTGCTAGAACGAACTAAACAATTTCGATGAAGATTATTGAAATAAAAAATAATTTTGAGTGTTCTTTTACAATAACCTCAATGTTTGCAGGTTAGTAACATTGAGTATCACACTAAAATAAAACATCCTTTTCATTTTTAGAAATCTTCGATGTCAAATAAAATTTTGAATGCAATTCGGCACTGAAGTTCCATTTTATCACTCATGGATTATTTTACGGCCTCGGCAACTAAATTCCACATTCATGATAAAAAGAAGAACTTCAGTTACGTGATACATAAATAACTTTTGTACTCTTGTGCCATAAATAACATATTTCAGTACGCCACAACCAATTTAATTAATAAATTCTCTATTCCATTCCTATTTACAGGATATGTCGAATGTTATTTCGTCTAAACTAATTCTAATTGTTCTATTTCCAATATGAGGACAAATACAAGTTCGAACGTGCAATAATTTTAAACAAAACATATGACAAACATATTGTTTATTAAACAACTAGACATGCTACGTCAAAAACAAAATTTTTGCGGTTTGTTATTCGACAATATCTAAAATAAACTGCGGTATATTACTGCAGTTAATAACTATTATATTCTCATTTAGTTACAAAAATAAATTTTCAAATTCACCGTTATAATGATAATGCAAACTCTTGAAAAAGTCAAGATGTAATTAAAATCTTAAGTGTTGCACAGTTTTAATTTCATCATTTAACGAATACTGAAGTCTGAAGTAGATACTTTTCTTCAGATGAAGAATGTGCTTTTCAGGACAGTTTTAAGAAAAATTAGTACTAAGAGTATCTTACGTACCAAGACCAAGTTTCAAAACTATTTTTACCTCTCGTTAAGAGAGGTACTGGAATCATGCTAAAAATCGCATATCCAGATTTTAGTGGATAAGCACGTTTCAAGGTCCCTATAATCCGATTATAACATTTTTACATTCCTGGAAAGAGCTGATTAGATTTTGGTAACAAATGGAAAACCGGAAGTAATAGTTTCTTCTACTAAATATTATTTTTTGAAAATTTCTGTTATTACTAATATTAAAGATTATAAAAATCTCTATCCGATACATTTAAAAATATTATACTTCTATAGACTTAGAGACATATAAATATATAAAATAATACGTTGTAAGTGAATCTCGCAGCCCATGGAAAACAAGTGGTAAAATTAAAATTTGTAAAAATTTCTCACCATTTAATGGTGCGATTCTGTAATTTTCTATAGCACTATAGAACTGTAATTCTCAACAAAAGAAAAACGCATCATTTTTTAATATCAAACGATAATAAATGTATTAGTAAACAAAAATGGTTGTGATTTTCTTCACTTTTACATTTCTATAGCGTTATAGAATGTTACAGAATTGCACTATAAGAATAGGGGATTCCAGCTCAATCGAATTAAAGGAAAATAGTAAAAAAATACGAATATATATGCTGAATAACGAATATTAATAAAAAAAAATGATGGTATAATTGAGATATTTCGGATATGAATTTTAAAAATATCATCGCAATTCAAATTTTCTTATCATGGCGCGCTTATGACGTCAACTCGATGGTGACATCTGCAACGAACTTCAGCGCCTAAATCCACACGTTCATGACAGCCATTTGCTTGTTTACATATGATTTTAGTAGCAGCGTGTATTTCGGTGTTTGTCCTGTGTTTGTTTATGGTAAAAATAGGAGTAATAATTATAAAGTGGACGAAATATCAAATAAGAAATATACCCGCGCGTGTTAACCACTGGCACCATCTGTGTTTTTAAACGAAAATATTTGCTTTGAAATGAGCAACAGATTATCAACTTGACGTCACAAATTTCAAGGACATTTCTAGAGCTGTAAAAATTCCAATTTTGTAATATTAAATTATGAATTAAAACTTTTTATTAAACATGTTTTATTATATTTTTCTACTATATGAAGATGGAAACTATAGAAAAAAGTTATTATTTCCATATCACCGGAATACCCCATTATAAAGTATGTAGACTTATACAGTGTATTCATTTATTTTATGTAAATTTAACTTAAAATAGCATATATTTCAAGAACATTTAGGTCCATGATGAAAACAGTTAGATATAAAAACACATATGCGTGACGTCACGTCAATCTTTTCAAAATTCGGATTTTCATCAATAATCTTAGTTTTCCTAATATTTTCAGATGAAATTATAAAAAAAAAATGGTGGAATCCCCCATTATTATGAGTTTAGGCTCGTATATCGTTATTACCGAAATCTGTGAGTAGAAGTAGATTGACATACCCAGAAATGGGTAACAATCTGTAAAGATATATTTATCGATGATTCAATTAACTGTGGGGAAAAATAATTTAGGCTTCTTGTGAGGGTCACAAAATTTCCCACTAGAGAACGGCTTCTTTTGTTTCTTGAACCGCAAGTGTAACGATGTGAATCCGAGTGAGCCATGCTACCATTCACAGTCAGTTGTTTCCCGTTTTCTACACACTCTAGATCGCGAGAGATCTGAGATTTACGATTTACTATAGAGCCTGACTAGTTAGTTGTTAGTGTTTTGTTTTGAAGTGAGGTGATCGTCGGCTGTTTCGCGTGCTAAGATGTGGTATGAAACAGTTGAAAGGACGATGTGGACCTCAAAGGATTTGGTGGTATGACTGCTTGTGTTGTGTGGGATTCAAAAAGGCTGTTGTTAGTTTAATGGGGATTAGCTGCATACTTAGAGAAAAAGGTATAATGAAAGATTTTTTTTTTTTAATATACCAGTGGTTTATTTCTTCTTAATTATTTACTATTAAAGCGTTTAAGTGATCTGCAGAAAACAACAGCAGTCACGCATGTATATTACCGAGGGCGAAGCCCCGAGGTGAGATAAAGCGCGAGGCTCTAATGAAACTCCCACCGAGGTTATGTATACTATTTTATTCACAATCATCCTCATTTTAAATCAATAATTTTCGAAAAAAATCAATGAGTTATAACCTTTAATATTATTAATATTACCCTTATATACACATTTCTAACCCAAGACATGGAAGTGAAATCTGTTATTTCCAATCCAACAGATTGTCATTAAAGTTAGGAATGACATATTTCTCAACTTCCAAAAAGTTAGGAATTGGTATATTACTATAATGATTGCAAATAAAAATATTTTCGTTCTTTATTACGGAAGCGTAGAAGGGCCATACGCAAAAATTTTTAAAACTTGAAATTTAATTTTTTAAACCTTGTAATTTCAACTTTTAAATTTTTTTGCGTATGGCCCTTCTACGCTTCTGTAATATATATATATATATATATTTAACAGCAATATCCTTTACACATCTTTGGCACTTTGGACATTTCAGTCACGTATATGAAACTTTCTGTTAGTTATACCATTTCTTCAACATTGGATATATACACACACACACACACACACACACACACATACACAGAGACCTTTTTCATATAAAAATTTAATATATTTCTTTCGTATTTGGAGCTCTTTGAATTTAATTAGTGTTCATTGAAAAATGGCTGAAGATCAAGAATAAAAAGCTGTATAGTTTGTAGAAACCAACTGTAGATCACTGATTTTATAGTAAATAATAAAATGTTTTATTATACTCTATTGTAGTTATGAATGGACTTAGGAGTAAGAAATGGCTTACGATTCCAGCTTTTTGATTGGTTTAACCTTGAACCAAATTTACAATACTCAAAAATATGTAACAAAATATTTCAGTCAGCTGTTGAACGTCGAAAGAGTTAAGATTGTAGTTAGTGCAGAAGTCGAAGCTATCTATACTATTATACTCCTTTAAGTAACTAAAACAACTAAAAATCAAATTTTTTGTTATACAGGGTGTTAAAAAATAAGTGTCTCAAATTATGAGGGCATATAGCACTGACCAAAATGAGCAAAAAAAAGTTTAATCAACATGGGTCCGATCTTCAACTAAGATAGTGGTCGAACAAAATTTTGTTTATGCCAGTAAATAGACTATAAAAAAATAATAACATGTTATATGAAACATTTTTTCACTTTCTAATAGTTACGAAGTTATTTGAAAACTAAATATTGGCCAAGGGCGCCACAACTTTTGTCTTAGTACAATTATTCGATTTTTTGTGAAAAACAAAAACATATCTAAGATGACCTCTGAAAGGTAAACAAAATGTTTCATTTAATCAACGTCGTAACTCTTACAGTTTTCGAAATAGCAGAGGTAAAAAAACGAAAAAAAAAACTCATTTTGGTCAGTACTATATGCCCTCATAATTTGGGACACCCTGTATATCAACATTTTTGATTGGTGAATTTTTTTAACCGTTGTTAAGAATTAACCACTGAGTACAGGATAATTTCGTTTCAAATTCAATCAAATGACAGTTATGTGCTGAGAACATTAAGCTAGAAACTAAAAGAACTCCAAGTGTTATAAATTTCCTTTTTCACTACAAGCCCATAATCCATTGATTCAAAAAGAAAATCAATCATTTTGTCGTCATTAGTACCACTTTCGATTTCGTGAGGATCATTAATTTTCAAGCTTTACTGCAAAGAACGTGCTCGAAATCTACAAGAAAGTACAAACTCATTTAAAGTAGATAAAGTTTGCAAAGTTGCTCCTTCTGTTCATTTGGTCATCCAAATACCTACATTGGGAAAATGTAACATTTTGTGGATTTTTATTTCAAAACATGAAATTAGTAGGTATAGCCCGGGACACTAAAGATGAACTATGTTAGCACAAATCAATATCTAATATATGTGCTCTGTTTAAATTTACACGAAATACAATTAATTTATAATATACCATAAAACTGTTAAAAATCATCTTGTTCATTAGAGTCTAACAATGGGCTACTTGCGTGGTACTGAAAATCCGATTTCTATCACTATACAGGGTGTCTCAGGACGAGCTTACGCTATCTATATTTTAAATACTATTTAATATAATTTAACGAAATTTGGTATCTAGGGGTTATCCAACATGCCCGTTTTAACTAAAATATTTTCAAAGCAGTAGCACTTCCGGTTTGACCGGAAATTGACCTCAACTTTCTTATTTTAAATGGAATATGCTATATTTTATTTTACCATTGAATGCAGCGGAAAATTTTACATATGAAGCAATAAAAACATTTTGCTCATGATCAACTACTTCCGGCGTTATTCAACTTTTTTTGATTTTTTGTCTGAAATCCGGCACATTTTCAAAACTCTGTATATCGGGAACGAGATCGAATTTTTATAATCTGAAAAAAGCCTTTTATAAAGGAGTCTTTATGCTACATTATCCATAGAAGAATCCTCGATTATTTATAAAAATGTGACGGGTACGTTACACCAAAATTACAGTTGACAAACTTCACTTTTTTTAAATGGAACCCCTCCTTTTTTATAACATAAATGTGTTCTACGGCAAAAAATAAGGGTACTTTATGTAACATGTCCTATGTTGAAAGTTGATAGAATTTCAGTAAATTAGAAAAACATGTTATCTGGGTATAATTATAAAAGTATTTATTCTATGGCTATTGTGGGGTGGAGCGCCATCATGCTGATACCATATTAAATTCCTTTGATCCAACGGTAAATTATCTAAGAAATCAAGTAGATGAGTTTGTAAAAACATTGTTTTCCATGGCTTTCTTATCCGTATTAATAAAATAATTATACCCAGATAACATGTTTTTCTAATTTACTGAAATTCTACCAACTTTCAACATAGGACATGTTACATAAGGTACCCTTATTTTTTGCCGTAGAACACATTTATGTAATAAAAAAGGGAGGGTTCCATTTAAAAAAATTGTCTTTTTTGAAGTTTGTCAACTGTAATTTTGGTGTAACGTACCCGTCACATTTTTATAAATAATCGAGGATTCTTCTATGGATAATGTAGCTTAAAGTTTCCTTTATAAAAGGCTTTTTTCAGATTATAAAAATTCGATCTCGTTCCCGATATACAGAGTTTTGAAAATGTGCCGGATTTCAGACAAAAAATCAAAAAAAGTTGAATAACGCCGGAAGTAGTTGATCATGAGCAAAATATTTTTATTGCTTCATATGTAAAATTTTCCGCTGCATTCAATGGTAAAATAAAATATAGCATATTCCATTTAAAATAAGAAAGTTGAGGTCAATTTCCGGTCAAACCGGAAGTGCAACTGCTTTGAAAATATTTTAGTTAAAACGGGCATGTTGGATAACCCCTAGATACCAAATTTCGTTAAATTATATTAAATAGTATTTAAAATATAGATAGCGTAAGCTCGTCCTGAGATACCCTGTATATGTAATGTTATGTTGAAAACATATATAAAAATATAAATTTTATTTTAAAGAAATTATTTGTTTTTTGTAAATTAAGAAAGAAAATTTTCTGTGACGTCATTATATTTAACTGGAGAACCATGTTTAAAAATTTAACGTATAGATGGCATGCGAGAAAGTTTTAATTTGAATTTGACATTATTCATTTTTCTCTCTCTCTGGTCTCTCAAATATATTAATTACTTCACAAATACACACATAGGTAGTTACATGTAATTTAAAATATCGATACCAAAAAGATAAATTAAAATACTAACTTCCAAAATATTGTTGAAACGTCAAACAGGTGATCTACATTACCTATACAAACCTTGTACTAACAAACGCAATGGCTTTACGACCATTCATTGGTGCGGCGTAATTCTACGTCATACATGGCGGGAATTCAAAAAATCAAATTTCATAATTTTTTTCTGGCTAATTAACAAAAATTTTGTCAAAAGAAAAAATATGGGTAGCAAGTTTTTATGTCCTCTTCAAAAATATTAAATAAAAAAAAGGTACGCAAATTTACAAATTAAATTCAATATAAACCAGCCCTTATAACTAAATTGTAAGTAAAAACATCTGATGTAGCTAACACAATACCTCCCGCTATTTAATTTTTATTAATTTAAATACATACCTACATATTTACTAATGCTGCAAACTATATTAAGTTGCTTTGCATATAACTATTGCTTTATCTACTATTTCCTTTTTAAAATGTCATCATTACCAATTTGAAATGATAGGTTCTTTGACAGTGCATTTATCTGTCAGTTACATACATTTGAAATATGAACTGTGCAACAAAGGAATAGTGTTTATCTTAGGCTTCGTGATTTATAAAAAAAAAATTAAATTTATCTGTAAAATATATATAGAAAAAGTATTAATGTATACATGTATGTAGGTATTTTTTGACGAAAAACCATTATTAGCTTCAAGTAAAGTGCCATTTCCGGTTTTCTGATTTACACGAAAATCTAATGGTTTCTTTCCATATTAGAATAGAGTCGAAATACAAGATTTCAGAATTTTCTGAATAATAGTATTTGAGTTAGACCGTTGAGAAAATCCATGCACACAGATAAATACACACACACACATTATCGTAAAAATGTTAAAATTGGATTCTAGGGATCTTGGTGGTCATTTCCCAAAATCTCGCCATGCTGTTTTTAGCACGATCTCTATACCTCCCTTACCAAGGGTAGCGGGAGGTAAAAATGACATATTTTATGAATATGACAATAGAAAATCGCTATCACGTAGAACTACTAGATTACAGAAACTTTTACAGCAGCCCTCGTATTTGCTGTTAACGACAGCTTTTGAAAAATGCGCTAGTTTATCAATAATAACGAAGGTATAAACACATTTTGTGATAAGAATTCGTGACGTACGTTGCATTGTTACTTCGTTTCAAGTCACATGCGAAACAACAAGTTTTAATGTTCATATTTTTGTGGGTGTTCTTTTTGTTCTTGTGAGAAATGTACGTGTTTGTTAAGAGTTATTTCAAAGATAGATTTGGAAGCAGTGACACTATTTTTGAAGGTAAGATTTCATTAAATTTCAACTAGTGACATTTAAATTCGTGGACCAAACTTCGTCAATAATAAAAATATTTTTATCTGTAAAATGTACAAGCCCTGAATATTAAAAGTTACGTCAAAACATGGTTAAATATCATTTGAAGAAAAAGAACTTGAGTGCCGAGGTGTATATTAAATTTTATTTGAAATCGATAAATTTTGAAAATGTAAGGAATATTTATTTTATAGGTTAGGTTAAAAATAATCTGTCAGTCTGACAGTCAAATGTTGCTAACTTCGAACATTGAAGTTATCGTAAAGAACACTCAAAATTATCTATTTTATCTCAAACTTATTCGTCGGAATTATTTAGTTCGTTCTTCTTGTACATATTTTTATCATTTTACGTATAAATTTACTATTGCACATCGTACATCTGCCCAAATGGGGTATTCCACCATAACATAAAAATAAGAAAAAATTCAATTTAACTTAAAGTATGGCTCAATAAATAATAATTAAAACAATGAAAACATTTTTTAAATAATTATATTACGAGATATTTCACATTTGCTAAAAGGGAAAATTGACGTCATACAATTGTTATCTTTCTCTCGTAACGTACTCAGAGCAGTGTGTGTGAGAAAGACAAGTGTAGGGGAAATGTGACGTTACACTGATTTCTCGAAAATAAAATACTGTTAAACTAGAAACAATTAAGATTTTTTAATACTATGAATTGCTTCAAAACTGAATGAGCTTTTATTTAAAATAATAAAAAAAAAAATTGAGTGGAATACCCCATTATCTTACATGTACTTACAGCAATTATTATAAGTTTGGCAACACTGCAATTGCATGAAATCGTCGTATAATGACCATTTTTGTACTTTTGTACACTTTAGTGACGATTTCAAATAAAAATAATTGTGGCAATTATAATAATATGAAATTTATTAATAATGGTTCACTTATAACGAACTCTTGCTTATAACGAACCAATTTTAAAGGCATGAAAGAAAAGGCCATAAGTTCAATGTTATTTTTTTCCGTAGATGAAGAACGCGAATATAACGAACTAATTTTTAAGTTTTACCAAATTGGAAAATTGCATGACAAATTAATTTAGAACTACGTAGTGCATTCAAACTTCCATATTTATTTCCTTCCATTATTCTAGTTGTCTCTAGCAGATGTTTTTTACATATTTCTGTAGTTTTATTCTCACTGTAGTTTTGTAAAGTTCTCCAGAATTCATACAAAGTTTCAACGACGTAAAGTTTCAGTTATATTTAATCACAAATTTTGTCAGATGTCTTGGGAATATTTTAAAATTTTATTACGATTAAGATTGTAAAACTAGTTTTTCTACGGAAAGATAAAGAAAATATTACTATGACGTCAGCTTGCAACGTAAAAACTTATCAATTTTCAATTTATGAATTATTGTTCGAACTTGAAAACTATCGTATAACTATAAACATTTTATTGCTATTGAAAAACATCAACTATATATTAAAATAGCACGAGGAAAACAAGCTACCAAAACACTTTATGGACTTATATGGACCAACACCCGCACTAAAGAAAAAAAAATCTCCGGCGATAACTCCAATACTACAATTCTAAAAATTATAATTCTTTCGTATTCCTCTTCTTTACATCCATATGAAGAGCTGATTAGTTTTAGGTTATAAATGGTCAACTGGAAGTACTCTTATTTGAAGTTCTTAACAGTTTTTCTTAAAAAAACGCAAGTAAATATTATTTTTTACATTCTATGTGTTTATCAATATGAATATATAGTTCGATTGTACTATTTCCTTCATATTAAATAGATATAGAGTTAAAGAATTATAAAGAGATTAACTTTCAGAAATCAACCAGCGTTGATGTAATTATGGAAACAGCTGATATATTCAAAAAAATTCTAATTGACAGATGTCAGTGTCAAGTGCACTTTACATAATGTATGTTCGTGTTACAATTTTATTGGATTTATAAGAACTTTCGGTATGGAATTTGTACAAAATAGTTTATGTTCGTGCTAGAATTTTACTGGATATTTAGAATCTTTTCCAAGGAATTTTTGGTATGAGGTTTGTACAAAATACATAATGTATGTTTGTGTTATAATTTTATTGTATTTATAAGACCTTTTCTAAGGAACTTTTGGTATCGGATTTGTACAAAATACATTAAATTGACGGAAGGTCTTGTGTTGGCCACAACAGATTTTTTTATTTTCATTTATAAATTGTCATGTGAACTTTTAGGTAGTTTTTTACCTTCCGTCAAAAGGAAGGTATTGTTTTTGGTCAAAAAATTCGGTGGTGAGTTTTTAATGTATAAGCACGTTTTAGGGTCCCTACAATACGAATGTACTATTTTTAAGATGATGTCTGTATGTGTGTATGTGTGTCCGTGTGTGTGTCTGTGTGTCCGTGTGTGTGTGACAAATTTTTCTCCGACGATAACTCCAAAACTACAATTCTAAAAATTATGATTCTTTCATATTCCTCTTCTTTACAACCATATGAAAAGCTGATTAGATTTTGGTTATAATTGGTCAACCGGAAGTACCCTTATTTGAAGTTTTAACAGTTTTTCTTAAAAAAATGCAGTTAAATATTAATTTTTGACATTTTCTTATTATATTTATTAAAGAAAATACTCTTCTCTATATGGTTTGATTATTCATTTTCCTTCATATTCAATAGATGTAGAGTTAAAGCATTACAAAGAAATTAATTATCAAAAATTAGTCAGCTTTGTTATTTATCATGGAAACAGCTGACATAATTATTCAAAAAAACAAAAATTGACAGATGTCAGCTGCAAGTGCAAAACCTAATATGGAAAAAAGTATAGGATCTAAAATTGGTATGTCATAGTGTTGCTCGCAAGTGACACGCAGAGAAAGGCCAAAGAGAAGATGGAAGGACATTACTTAGTGTAGTTTATTTTATAATTTTATTGGATTTATAGAACCTTTTCAAATGAACTTTTGGTGTGGAATTTGTAAAAAATAGTATGTGTTCGTGTTCGATTTTACATGATAGTATATAGAATCTGTTCCAAGGACCTTTTGGTATGGGATTTGTACAAAATACATGGAATCTACGGAAGGTCTTGTGCTGGCCACAACAGATTTTTTTTTTAAGTTCAGGAAAACAGTTTGCGTTAATTATATAAATAAAAGTAGGCAATAGTTTGTCATATGTTATACTGTATGTACTCTGATGTCATTTTCCGTTTCAGATCACGTGACTTTCAAAATGTTTCACTAATTACAATATTTAATTTGAAAATATCTAATGGATATTTCGTGATATTTTCAAATTTGAGGCTATTTAAAGAACAATATCTTTAAAAATTTAATACTTAGAAGCGCAGAGTAGTACATTAATTAGTACATTAGTACATTAATTTGTGCTCTGTGTTAGAAGTCATATAAAAATTCTTGCAACAGCCTTATTCTTAATAAAATGAATAATGATTTTAAAAATATTGTGATATTTTCTGTTTTTATGTTTTATTTATTTAAAAATGAAAATAAATTAGCAAAACTAAATGGAAATTCTTGAAATAGGACGAAGTGATATGCATGGTAACACATACGTCGAATTCTAGAGCAAATTTTCTTTTCCTTTCATCTTGTATTACCATATTAATCAGTTTAAGTTTTCTTTGAGGAGAAAAACTTGTACCGTTACTTTGATTTCAAATTCGATTTCTTTACAGAAAATAAGAAGAGCTTAACGTAACCGTGTAAAAGAGGAAAACAACTATAATCATTATTTATGTGTTACACTTTTATTCTTCTGCATAAAAATTAATACTACTGGCCAGGCCACAACAGATTTTTAATAATAATACTAGACTCCTTACCAGGGGAAAATTTCCACGTGCACATTTAGCAAACAAAATATGGCAAACATTTTGACATTATTTATAAACAGTAACTCCCAAACATCTTATAATTATCTCGTAAAATATTTTTAGCAGTGCCTTCTAACAAAACATTTGAAATTAGTTATAAGATAAACAAAAGCAAGCCAATAATCGTTAAAATTTCTTTCATCTCGGAAATCGTAGGTGCATTCATTCAAACAAAACATCACGAGAAGGGGCTATTTTTGATTCTACCACCTTCGAATTTGTTTATTGGATTCTTGGTTGTCGTAAAATCGATTTATAAAATAAATAAAACCGAAATATTTCAATGGAGGTATTGTTACAGGTATTTCCGGTGACAGATTTGACCTTCAAAAAGAGGAATTTAAAAATATCTGTATACTGAATAGCAATTAAGATGGTAAACTGTTCATAGTATAAACTATGATAAAATTAGGTCTACATATACACTTATTACGCACAATGCATTGTTTTCATTAAATATAAGTTGAATACTTTGTCTCACCTAATAATGAATGGGGTTTTCCACCATAACAAAAAATAATGAAATGTACAATTTGTACTTACAGTACTACTTAATAAATGACGATTGAAATAAAAAAAATATTTTTTAATAACTTTACAAGATATTTAACAGTTGTTGTCAGTGTCACTGTGACGTCACACTATTGCTATCTTTCTCTCGCAGCCTACTGTTGAGTCTAATGCGGAGTGAGAGAATGATAGGAGTCTCGCCGTGACGTCATATTGACATTACAAATCAAATGCACTTAAACCAAAGACAATAAAGATTTTTTAATACTACGAATTGCTTCAAAATTAAACGTACTTTCATTTAAATAATTTAAAAAAATAGAGTGTAGGACCCCATTGATTGAGTACAGTCGATGACACGAAAGAAACCAGATCTAAGGAATACTCTCCCTTAAAAACCGTTTTTTACCTCTCTCTAAAAGAGGTATTGGAATCATGATAAAAATCATATATCCAGATTTTAATGAATAAGCACGTTTCAGGGTCACTAGAATCAGATTTTAACATTTTTACAATGATGTCTGTGTGTGTGTGTGTTTGTGTGTGTGTGTGTGTGTGTGTGTGTGTGTGTAAGTGTGTATGGCTTGATGTTGGAGGGACGATTCCTCAAAAACTATAAGACTTAAGACCTGTTTAACTATGAATTCCTCAATCTGACATTCCTGTGAAGAGCTGAAAAGGTTTTGATAACAATTAAACAACCGAAAGTAGTAGTTTTTTAAAAAATTGAAAATTTTTGATATTACTGACTTTGAAGAACAGAATTCTACATTTGATACATTTAATTTTTTTATTATATCTTCTATAAATTTAGAGATAAACACGATATAATATATAGAATATCGGGATATAATAAGTCGAGTAGGCGAAAATACACTTAGGAAACCAGTTGACAAATTCAAATGTTTATAACATAATATGTAACTGATAGACGTCAGTGTCAAAAATCAACAGTTTTATTGACATTCTGATAGCTTTTTCTGGGAAGTACATTTAATCTTTCTTATTGTTTTATTAATTAAACATTTGAATTTATAGGTAAAATGCATACATCCATCAGAAATACCGCCAATCTGATTAATGAATAGAAACATCTTCATACAATGAAAAATAGATATAATTAGAATTATCTGTGTGCAGAAGACATGATAATACAATAAAAAACCATATTTGGGTAAAGTTCTGTAATATCGAAATGGCGAGAGGTCTTGTGCTGGCCACAACAGATTTTTTTTCCTGTAATCGACTTTTATGCGATTTGAAAAATGGAAAATAATTTTTTCTACAGCCATAAATAACTATTTTAGTTGAAGTAAAATAGTTTTATGAATATACGAATTATGTCTCGCTTTGAGATATATTTTATTTCTCTTCCGAAACAAATGTAATAAAGAAATATCGATTTGTTGCACAGGGAAATATGAAAATAGAATCACCAGATTCAATGTACAGAGAAGCGTAACATTATATTTGTTTCTACAGCTGTTTGAAATAGAAAACTATGTATCATACTTCAAAAAATTCAACAATGATAAAGTGATGCAAAAGGAACAAATATTCTAAGTATATATAAAATAATTCTTTAGAAATATAATCCAATTTCGTTTTTGCAAGCTTCAAAAGCCTATGTCTACTGAGTTGATGCATAACTTTATGCGGTTTATCGGTTCCTGTTTCGAAAAAAAAAAAAATAATAATAATAATAAAGTTAATCAACTATGTTTTTCTGTATTACTGTCGACAACCCTTTTTCAATAGTCTAATAGTATATACAGGATGTTTCTAAACCTGTGTCACAAATTTTAAGACGCCCATCTCAGCATGTATTTGCTATAGGCTGTGTCCGTTGTTGCACTTTTATCACCCTAATATCTAAATCCTAAATTTATATGCCCTAAATTTAGTGATTATTTAGGATTATAGGAATTAGATTTTAAGGTTTTGCAGGAGCACACTATGCTATGAAGTTGACGCGCAATAATTAAACAAATCATATTCATTGCTATAATTTATGCAAAACGTCAAATTTCCCGTCAAAGAATAGCTTCTTAGCTTATCTTAATATATAAAACAAAGTCGGGTTAGTTACACCATTTATAACTCAAGAACGGCTGGACCGATTTTGATGATCTCTGATTTGTTGGATTCGTCTCCGCCCCGAATAGCAGAATGACTATTAAAATATCGATTTACGTAAAAAAAAAAATTAGTACACTACTTTTAAGGATTTTATGCTATTTCTAATTATAGTGGAACGCAGCCAATTTAGCGACATCTATCCACATAGTGAAAAAGTAAAAGTACAACGTGTTCTCACCCCTGCCGCTGTCTGTCAGTATATAACCAATAAAGGTTACATGTCTATTTGTTAGTTTTGTACGAGTGTTATTAATCCATACTAGGTAATATAATAAATGCGAAAGTAACTCTGTCTGTGTGTTTGTTACGTTTTCACGACTAAACGGCTGAATCAATTTGGATGAATTTTGGTATAGAGATAGATTGGATCTTGGAGAAGGACATAGGCTACCTTTTGTCGCGAAAGTAAAACTTGAAGGGGTGAAATATGGGATGAAAGTTTGTATGGAGAACCCATCATATCTTGCGCTGAACCAATTTTGATGAATTTTGGTATAGAGATATATTGGAACTTGGAGAAGGACATAGGCTACCTTTTGTCGCGAAAATAAAACTTGAAGGGGTGAAATAGGGGATGAAAGTATGCATGGAGAACCCATCATATCTTCCGCTGAACCAATTTTCATGAATTTTGGTATAGATATAGATTGGAACTTGGAGAAGGACATAGGCTACCTTTTGTCGCGAAAATAAAACTTGAAGGGGTGAAATAGGGGATGAAAGTTTGTATGGAGAACCCATCATATCTTCCGCTGAACCAATTTTGATGAATTTTGGTATAGAGATAGATTGGATTTGGAGAAGGACATAGGCTACCTTTTGTCACGAAAATAAAACTTGAAAGGGGTGAAATAGGGGATGAAAGTTTGTATGGAGAATCCGTCATTTCTCAAGTTAGGGATATAAAAATTCTTTTTTATGCTTTTGGTAAGAAATAAAGAGTGTTTTAGCGTTTTTCAAACATCATCAAGGCGGTACAATAGGGGGTGATTTCAATTATTTTTTATCTTTGTATCTATAGTTAAGTTTTAACGTTAGTAGATTTTCGATATTTGTCGAGAGATAGTTTACATCATATGTACCTACATAAGTAAAAGTACCCGAGACATGTTTAGAAACGGGCGTTGTTAGGTGCGGTGCGGGGATTGAGTGGGTAGTGGGTGGAGCCTGTTACATGTACGATGTGAGGCAGGTTGTCGGCTCCCTTCGCAGCGCATGTCTCCGAAGTAAATGTGAAAAATTACTGGTACACGTGTAGCAATCGTTATTCTAGCTTTACCCGTGCGAAGCCGGGGCGGGTCAGCTAGTATTTTATGAAATATAATATTAACATTTAATCTGAAGTATCAAATTAAATCGAACTGCATAATTCATTTATGTTATTCTAAAGTGTTAACATTACCAATGGATGTCCTAAAAACTAAATGCCAAAATGCGACATCGGACACAGTCTAAGCGATTTGCAAGGATAATAGGACATAGAAGTATTAATTTTTTTTTTCAATTACCAAATTTAAAACAGTAAGCACAAATTAGGTATTAAAATTCATAATAAAGTTACTACA
This sequence comes from Ophonus ardosiacus, assembly GCA_943142095.1. Classification (NCBI taxonomy): domain Eukaryota; kingdom Metazoa; phylum Arthropoda; class Insecta; order Coleoptera; family Carabidae; genus Ophonus; species Ophonus ardosiacus. Next base: position 10,896,453 of record OW964837.1, on the reverse strand, counting down.
ATTTATTATTCAATAATATGTTTATATTTTGTTGTTTGCAAATGTACACTTGACACAAGAATAACGTGAAACAAAATTTTGCGAAGTTAAACCGAAAACATTAAAAGATTTTAACTGTATATTTCCCGGTTTGTACTGTAAATTTGGTAATCCGCTCCGTCCCTATCCGTAAGGAAATACACCGGGGTGATGAGTTGGACAAGCTTAGGAAGTCGAAGTCAGTGTGCATTTATCTTGACACTAACTTCAGTAACCAAAACGAATAAAAAGTTTAATCAATATTGGTCTGATCTTCAACCAAAATTTTGTCTATGCCAGTAAATAGACTATAAAAATACGATAAAATTATATGAAACTTTTTTCTCAGTTTCTAACAGTTAAGAAATTTGAAAATTAAATATTTGTCATGGTATCCACATATTTTGTGTATTTAAATAAATAAATATATCATCACAGCATATTACCTATTTCTAGGTGTGCCAATTTGCTTTGTCGCAGACTTCGAGCATATACTGACTAGAGGCCGCCTTACGGTGTTTGTTTTGATCGGAACACATACGGAAGCCATGGTGTATTGCGAGCTGCTTATTGAAGCCGTGGTGTATTGCGGACTGCGTATTATCTTAATATTTGTACTACCTTTTTTACAAAGTAATGACTAATTGTTGCTTTTGAAATATGTAAATCACCTTTATTTCCAATAAATTTCAGTCTCGTTACTCTTACGTCATTATTAGTAGGAAACCTAAAAGTTACACTTTGTTTAATATATTATTTGTAAAAAAAATCCCAGTTACTTACACATGAAACGAAATATCCTTACATTCTTTGTATTTTTCAATACAATTTGATATACTCCGAGATATACTCACAAACTACACGCAAAAAATAAGGTTAAGCAGTGACATATAACACAACAAAACACTGCCCGCAATTCACTATGACTTCCGGCCCCCCGCCTACATGTTTTCCGATCACTTCATCCTATACATTGGTATAGGGAATTACTTCTCTAGTCAGTATATGCTCGAAGGTCGCAGATATCGGTAATGATGATGACATATTTGTACCGTGTGGGCGTTTACCAGGCGTCACCTCACGGGCACTCATTGCTGGCGTGGAGAGTGCATTTAAGGGGAAAAATTACACCTGTACTATAAAATGAAGCGAAAATTCAAATAAATTGTCCCTGTACTAGAAATATAAACATTTTAAAAAATTTATCACTGGATTTGACTTTGATTTTAATGGGTAAACGAGAAATACTACTGAATTTTTGGTTTTTCTCTTAAAATCAAAGTCCAATATTAATAGATTTTAATAATTATTTTTTAAAAATGCAGGTTAATATCTCAGATATGCTTGTCTAGTGTTGAATTTTTTAAAAATATCAATAGTTCTAATACAGGAACAATTTATTTATATTTTCGCTACATATTTTAGAATAGGGTATTCTTTTTGTCTAAATGCAGTTATTCTAATTTCAAATAACAAAATGTCACCAAAAATCGTTTAAGAATGAAACATTCTAACATCAAGTATGCTAGAATATATGAAATTCTACTCAATTTTTGAAAAAAAGGATTAACAAAGTTTTGTTGTTGTTTGCAGATGAGTGCGGACAAAGCGGCGTGGACAGCGACGAGGACGTCATCACCGACTACCTGCCGCTTGCGGCCGAGGCTCGAGAGGCCATGGCGGCACCGCACGGGCGCTCCGCCCCCGGGGCCGCGGCTGGGGCCAGCGTGGGGCCCCTCGTGCCCACCATCAGCGTCACACCACATTCGCCTGCTGCCAAACACTACCCAGTACTTGGTAAGTCAAACATTCAAAAGGAAACGATTCATGTACAGTTATAGGTATTATGATCAAGACATCGGTCCCAGACATGAACCCCACCAAAACCAGAAACGAAACGTAACATTTTAACGAACCCAAATCCCGAACCGACCCTCAGATATATTTTTCAATAGAACCCGAGTCGGAACCGAACCGGGTCTTAAAATTCGGGTTCATTTTCATTTCGAAGCGCAAGCGTAATCATAGACGTGCGCGGAGATTTGGTAATGAGGGTGCCCAATTATGGAGGGGAAAATATGTTCCAAAATGTGTCAAAACTAGTGGTGGGATCCGGATAGTTTCGGTTACGGATCCAAAAATATCCGGATAATTGATTGTTGAACTATCCGGATCTGAGTATCGGATTTTGAATCCGGATCTGAGAATCGGATTTTGGATCCAAATCTGAGTATTGGATTTTGGATCCGGTTCGAAATATAAGTATGAGTATCGGATTTTAGATATTTAGAATTTCAGAATCCGCATCGGTTCTCGGATTCGAATATTCTCAGTGTTGAACCCGAAGATAATATTTGAATGTATAAGTATTATCATGGAGTTTCAAAAATGAAAATGAAATAATCCACAATAAATTTTTGTTTGATATAGTTAATAGAATTGGATCCAGAATTAAAATTCGGATCCGGATCCGTAAACAAAACATCGAATCCGGATCCAGATCCTAATCCAAAAGGGATCCAGATTCAAATCTGGATCCGGATCCAAATCCGAATTAAATTTACGGATATCCGCTTCAATATCCGAACATCGGATATCCGAGGAACCGGATATTTTGAGATCTGGGTACTCGGATCCAAGTTTTGCCGGATCCTCACAGCACTAGTCAAAACCCAATGTTATTTAAATAAATATATCATCACGGCATATTACCCATTTCTGAGTGTGCCACAATCTGCTTTATCGCAGATATCGGTAATGATGATGACATATTTGTACCGTGCGGGCGCTTACCAGGCGTCACCTCACGGGCACTCATTGCTGGCGTGGAGAGTGTACCACAGGGGTCACTTCTGTGCCATTTAAAATTCGAAATATTTGGCGTCAGTCGGGATCGAACCCGGTTCCCAAGGTTCGCGACCAGACACTGAGGCACGCGGCCACGGGACCCCCAATGTTATTTAAGTGGAAAAAAATCAAGTGCATGGTCAAATATTAATATTAAGAAGCGGAATCATTGCCAGAACATTTTTATTTTTTTATTTCTTTGGAACCACTTAAGGGGTGGCCCGGTTAAAATTCCACTTGGTCCCTTATAAGGTAATAAAGGTCCACCCTAATGTGTATATTTTCATTTTAAAAACGACAATAATTATTCCGCTTGGAATAGGTACCTTGATTTAAAGAGTTTTTAACGTGCTTTTAACATGAAGATGTGCAAACAGAAAACATTCCTTATTTAAACGTTCCCTTTGACAGTTTATTTACTTAAAAATCGCTGCACTTTGACCCTTTGTGACACAAAGAGACGTTTACGTTTGCTTGTATACTCTCATCATGTAATCCTTGTAACTCTAAGGTAATCGTAGAATTTCATGCAAAACTACAACGTTAACATTTTGTAAGTTTACCTCGAAATAAGACGTAATGTCCTTTTCAGAAAGATAAGTTTTATATGAGAAATGAATCAATGTAAAATGTAAAACTACGTGGCTAACCTTCCGTGGCATTTCACTGCTTGTAATTTTTGTAATTTCCTCTTTAGAAAGTAATTAAGAATTACATACACTCTTTCATTACTTACTTTTAAAAAGAATATCACATTTCTTCTTGTGAGAATGCTTGTCAAGACATTCTTTCTCCTTATTCATAAAGCTTACCTACTACTCTTGTATGTATGTACATATACATGTTAAATTTTCTACTTCAGTTTAAGACGAATATAAGATTCATTCGGACCTATTAAGTTGAATTAATATTAAAGTTGACTGTACAACCCTGAGTTATTATAAGATCATCACCGAATTTAATTAGTATGGTATTGTATATTTATTTTCATATTTTTTTTTATCATTTATAACTTTTATCTTTGAGTAAAAATCATTAACCGAAACAAACTAATACCTGTTTTAGAAAAGTTAAGGTTCCGCTTCATAAAAATAAATTGGTGATACCCACAAGACTGTATCTCGGCCTATTTTTTAGTTATTTCCCCAAAACTCATGTACATCCACTTTTGGGTAAAATGTTCAAAATTTTCAAAAATTTACATACGCGCTGTTAAATTTTCAAATCACAAATTAATATCTAACAGCCCGATTCACAAAAAAGTTTAAGCTAATCCTCATTTTTGGATTAGCGAATTCTACTCTAATTTTGACAGATTATATCTCAAAATATAGTCTAAACTATTCCTAGTATGTACCTTTATTGATAATATCATGAAAATTAAATTTTAAATACCGGAATAGAATAGAATTCACTAATCCAAAAATGAGGATTAGCTTAAACTTTTTTGTGAATCGGTCTGTTAGTTCCTGAGATTCCGATCAAATTTGGTTCCCAAAAATGATGAACTAATATATTTTTTATTTGTTTCTTATTAATTTTCAATTTTTTCATCCCAAAAAATAACAAATCATGTTTTTGGCTCGGTGTTTTCATCTCTTGATAAAGTTTCAGTTAATTTATCCGCCAGATATAATAAAAATATTGTATCGACATTTGAGCGCAAATTGACAAAATGATACAGTGCCATTTAAATGTTATAATATTTTTTTCTATCTGGCAAATAAATTAACTGACACTTTATCAAGAGGTGAAATAAACCGAGCTTTATTCATGTTTAAAACAAAAGAGAGTAGACTTGTTATGTATCATTGAAAAGTTTATAAAATAAGCAAAAATATGAGATTATTTTCAACATGCTTCCGATTTTAAAATATATTAAGTTTATGATATATCTCCAGAACTATTCTATTTTAATTTATTCTTTGCAAAAATCACTACAAGATTTGTCTAAATAATTTTTCTCTATCATAATAATTAATAAATGCGATATTTTCGAAATTATAGAAAAACTAGATTTCGCCTGTAGCTTATTAAAAACAAATGTAGGTATAAATTATCTATGGAAATGTGCAAACGGTTTTTCTCTATAGCTATTACCCGAGATACCTTAAAAAAAAAAAACATCGAAACCTGTTTGGGATTAGAAAGCTATAACCAATTTTTAAAGTCGCTAATTCCATGCATCGATTATAGAAAATGACTTTATAGAAGAAAAAAAATGTATATATATTTGGTTAACAGTGTCTCAGGACCCATTTCACAAAATGAGAGAGTTAGTAAAGGTAGAGGCGCTAAAATGAAATTGTTCTTACTTTTAAATTCAAAAAGCTGTCATGTTCGTGTTAACAACAGTGAAGACAAAAAATTTACAATAATTAAATTCAATTCACATGCATTTCTCGACTCCGCAAATCTAGCCCATGAAGTTGGCGCGAGATATGCTCAAATCTTGATTTAGACAAGATGGCTGACAAGTACACTCCGGAGTACAATTTTTTAAAGAAAATACTAGCAGTAACGTAACCTAATCTAATTCATTTTGTACTCCACAGTGTACTAATCAGCCATCTTGTAAACGGTGCATATGTCGAGATTTGAGCAGTTCGATACGCGCCAACTTCATGGGCTAGATTTGCGGAGTCGAGAAATCAGGGCATCGAACCCGCCTAAAACTGGGTTCGGTTCAGATTCAGGTTAATTTGTTTTTTTAAGATGAGTTTGTGTGCGGTTCTGGTTCAAGCATTAATAAAATTTGCGGTTTTGTTCCGGGTTCAGGTTTGGTTCGACTTAATGAAAATTGAATTACCTGATGGTTTTGAATAACAATCTTTATATAGATATAAAATATTTTAAAATGCGAGCCAGAATTTGTAACAAGAACATGAACAAAATTTTCACAAACAGTTAACACATGCAGTAAAGCAGACGCAGGTGTCGTTGATCGACTATTAAGTATTATGATTATGAAAATGAACCGGAGCTGAACCCTGAACCCGAATTTTAATATCCAGTTCGGTTTCGATTCGGGTTCAATTGAAAAATATATCTGAGGTTTGATTCCGGGTTTCGGTTCGCTAAAATGTTACGATTTCGTTCCGGTTTTGGTTAGGTTCAGGAGTGGGATCATGTAACTGTGAAAACGATATTGCGACAAGTGAAAATGTGATCACGTAAATAGTGAAAACCGAAAACGATGTCGTTTTGGACCGAAAAAAATGTGAATTCTAGTAGACACACCCTCAAAGCATATGAAAACGATAGTCGTATCTTACGTCCCTTTTTATTTCAAACATTTGGGTATAGGTACATCTTTTTCTAATTTACTTACATTTAAGTAAAAGAATATAGTGAGCAGTGAGTTAAATTTGACGTTTTGGAAAGAAATGTCATTATAAATGATTTAAAAATAAATTAATATATCAAATTTGTTATTTTTTAGCAAAGCGAAAATGAAACAATTATAATAAAATACGATAATTATAAAACGAATATTTATTACAAGAATGAATCTACGAGAAATTCGTGAATGTTTTAATACTAGCATGTTGCAAAGAACCAAATGCGTATGATTTACTATAGCTATATTTTTACTCTTTTGAAAATTATGATAGAAAATTGAAATATTGTTGATTAAATATTTTCTTAGTTAGTAGAAAGAATTACCTAAAAAAAATATTTTCTGGCATTTTTGATATTCTAGTAACTGTAAAAGTATTGATTACAACAAAGCATATTTTGATTCCAGCCCAAGAATATTGATTACAATAATAAATCCAAAAAAGGAAATTTTAATAACTATTGCATTATGCGAAGCAACAGAAATAACAATTCTAGCTTGTGTTTTGTGATTAATATTTTGTAGTTTTTACACAAAATTTATTATTATTTAAATATGGCCCCTCTATACTTTATTACTTGAAATACAAAACGTAATAAAAACTAGATTACTTTAAAATAACTATCTTGTCTACTTGCAGTCTTAATTATATATTTAGAAATATTTTTGTTTACTTCATAAATTTTTCTTCTGGAATATGAAAAGGAACAAAATTAGATGACACATAGCATCTGTAACTAATTGATAATTCAACTTGTATCCTTCTTCAATTCTTATAGCATTGCTATTATGAACGAAACGCCAGAATAATACGTTTTGATATTAGATTAAAAATTTTGATGACATTCATATAAATTATCTGTCAAAACTAGTATTTAATACAAAAACATTAGTGTATAAACGATATCGTTTTAGCAAAACGTAGTCACTTTACGGAAATAACCGAAGTTGAAAACGTAGTGAGTGACTAATTTTACGTGATCGCTAAGGAAACGAATATCGTTTTCATTTCTCGATAATCGCAATATCGTTTTCACTTTTACGTGATCCCACTCCAGATTTGGGTTCGATGCCTTGCGAGAAATGCGTAAGTCATGATTTGAAGAAAGCTTTGTAAAATCACCTGTTCAAAGCTTTAGGAAAATACCGCTAGGTAATGGACAATATGATGTCATAGGGCAATTACTGTGCAATGGATCTATTATTAGATCACTCCTCGCTAAGTCGCTACTCTCGGGCGGAAATTCTAACTTCTGTCTGTAAAGAGCTATTTTCAATCCTTAAATAACTATTATTTCATTCGTTTGACATTTCACTCGACGTTCATTTTTAAAATAATCGCATTTTTATCATACGCCTTTAAATTAAGTTTACTCTGTCTCCAAAGGCACAAATTCAAAAATATTGATGATCCTACCTTCCATCTTCTTTCTTGCAGAGGACAGCCTCCAGCAGCTGCACGAAATCCACGAGAGCATCCAAGCCATGCGGGAGCTGTCCGCGGTGGCCAACAACCTGCAATGCGGCTTCGGAACTCTTCGTTTAAGTGCCTCGGCGAGGCTGTCCGCCTCGTGTCCGTCTCTGAACGAGGCCGCCCAGTTGCACGGGTGCTCCGACCCCATGCTGGACTCGCAGGGCTCCGTGGGGAGCAGCCCCTTGCATCTGCCGGGAAGTAGAAAGAGCAGTGGTAAGGCATATTCACTTCAGGAACAGCTTGTCTTTTTTACCGTTTCCGTGGGATGCACAGTGGCAAGTAAGTAAAAGGCGGGAGAATTTGAAATGTGTGGATTGTGGGCAAACACGTGACTCGTTGTTGTAGCCAATCATGGTTGGTGTTTATCTGTCAGGTAAACCATAATAACCTTAAAACTGTATGATACGGACTATCAAGGTTTTAAGAAAATTATTAATTAATGCCCTTGACATCGGTTTTACTACTTTTAAGCCTTATGCTATCGCCTTTTTGAAATCCGGAGTGTATTTTCAAGTAAATGAAAATAACGAAACGACATAAGTAAACCAAATATACTCTGTTGGGTTGGGTTAAAGGAAAAATTTAAATATCTTGTGAGGCAATACACTTATCTAATCCGTAATCCTACCCAAAGACGCAGAGATACTTATTACAAAAAAAGGAAACTATTGGTGTATTACTATGGTTCGAATTTAATTAAATTAGCCTGGATTAACGTAGCCAGTTTTGAGTGTCAATGGGCTACTTGCGCGGTAATGAAAATCCGATTTCTGTCACTATATACGTAATTTTATATTGAAAACATATATAAAAATTTAAATTTTATTTTAAAATAATTATTTGTTTTTTACTAAATTAAGAAAGAAAATTTTCTGTGGCGTATTTATATTGAACTGGAGAGGGGAAGCATGTTTAAGAATGTTATCAATAGATGGCATGGTTTTAATTTGAATTTGATATTAGTTCATTTTTCTCTCTCTCTGGTCTCTCAAATACATTCATTACTTTATAAATAAACACATAGGTAGTTACTTGTTATTTAAAATATCGATACCAAAAAGATAAACTAAAATACTAGCCTCCAAACTATTGTTGAAACGTCAAACAGGTGATCTACATGACCCGCACAAACATACCATTACTATGGGACGGCACCACGCTGTGGCTGTACAACCATTCATTGGTGCGGCGTAATTCTACGTCATACATGGCGGGAATTCAAATAATCAAATTTCATTATATTTTTTCTGGCTAATTAATAATAATTTTGTCAAAAGAAAAAATATGGGTAGCAAGTTTTTACCTTCTCTTCAAAAATATTAAATAAAAAAAGGTACGCAAGTAGCCCATTGTACTAACAATATATTAAAATTGGTTATTTCCAAACTAAATCATCAACTAACCCGGATTAAACTTTCCACTACTATTTCGTACTAACCCCATAATACATTATATGAAAAATTTAGTTTTGATACAAATTTTCTACTAATAAAGTTCACATTATTTTTCTTTTTTTTTTAAATCAAGTGATAACCTTGGGTTTCAGATGATGGTGATGTAGCTGATGCAAGTGATAATGATAATGAACTTTACTTTTATAAAAGAAATAGAGGCTGTGTTGAAAACAGAAACAACTCAATTTCTTTGTGAATATGAGTCCGATAAATAGACACCAAGCCATGATTTGCTAAACCAAAAGGTCATAATGTGTGCCTGCGTGCTATAGCTTACGCCTAGTATGTGCTTTTCCTGCGAATAATTTCAGAACGTAAGGTATTATATAATTTTAATTGTCACGGTAACATGGACAAGCTGTAAATATAAACGCGTATTTAAATGTAAACTGTTATCCCTAAAACCAAAAAAGAGATAGCGTCCTATCATTGCTTTAAATCCTATATTGCTCGTAAGCTGTATATTATAGTGTTATAGATTATAGTGCATTACACTTCATTTATGTGGTATTCTACAACTTCTTTTTAAATCTGAAACTTAAACGTTCAATTTAAATATTTAGTACGGTACTATAAAATTTAGCTTAGATGAGAAAGTGAAAAATACATAAATTAACGAGTATTATTAGTGAGAAAAGAATTGTTTAAACATTAATTCGTTCGCAAATTGGAAGCGATTGAAAATATGTGTGACGTTTCATGCCCTAAGCAATTTGATTGGTTGCGTGATTTTAAAAACGAGAGGCGCACTCGTCCCCGTGAGCACATGATACGTCACACTCTAAATACTTTAAAAATGGGGTATTCTACGGATTTTTTTTCATATTTTTTTTTCTGATAATATATAAAAATGTAGGAATAGGTATTGGTGAACACGCGATGTTACAATTAGAATTAATAAGCAAGATATGAATTTTTGAATGTCTGAAATTATTTGTGACGTCATAGTTCCGAGCTGGTTATGCTTCTCAACCAGTTAATTCTCGGGGTATCTGCATTGGCTGCATTAGGCATATATTTTCATTTATTTTTATTAATTCCCTTGTCAAATTAATAAGTAATACAGAAATAAAGAAAAACGTTTAAAATAAATAAAATATTTAAAATAAATGTATTTCATGAAAAATTTTGAGAATGTCATTAGGATGACAGTGTTGCTATAATTCTTCTTTGAATGGGGGATTCCAGCTCAATCGAAATTAAAGGAAAATAGTAAAAAATACGAATGTATAAGCTGAATAACGAATATTAATAAAAAAAAATGAAATAGTATAATTGAGATATTTTGGAAATTTTTTGTTATAGCGCTTCGACACTAATATAAAATCTATATATAATATTTTGATTGGCGACCGAAAGACTGCCAATACATGCATTACAAATAGCGTGTTAGGAGGTGGGGATTACTACCAATGGAAGTTAAAAAATTCAAATTCGAAAGGAGAGGCTAACATTCCTGTACTGCAGTTTGCAAACGTTGCAAACAGTTTTTATTTTAACATAAATTTGTTGCATTAAACTTAATAATTTAAATACACCTGTAATTATAAAGTATGTAGACTTATATAGTGTTATAATATTCATTTATTTTTATGTAAATATAACTTAAAATAGCATATATTCCAAGAATATTTAGGTCCATGATGAATACAGTTTGATATAAAAACACATAAATGTGACGTCACGTCAATCTTTTCAAAATTCGGGAGACCATAACTCGCTTATTAATAGGAATTTTTTCACCGGATTTTCATCAATAGTCTTAGTTTTCCTATTATTTTCAGATGAAATTATAAAAAAAATGGTGGAATCCCCCATTCAAACAAAAACAACGAATAGCAGGTCTAGATCGACCGAATTCATCCAAAATTTCTAAGCCGCGTTTGCACTAAAATATTTAGTTCATCCAGTTATTGCAGAAAAAAAAAACAGTCTAATAGCCTATTATTAAAACAATTACTTAGTTTACATGCAGTTTCCAAAACGTTTTTAGTTTTGAAAACGCCTTATATACGGGGTCAAAACGGGGTCGAGATAACTCAGAACGGGTCTGAGATAACACAAAACGGGTTTGAGATAACTCAAAACGGGTTTGAGATAACTCAAAACGGGTTTGAGATAACTCAAAACGGGTTTGAGATAACTCAAAACGGGTTTGAGATAACTCAAAACGGGTTTGAGATAACTCAAAACGGGTTTGAGATAACTCAAAACGGTTTTGAGATAACTCAGATCGGGTTTGAGATAACTCAAAACGGGTTTGAGATAACTCAAAACGGGTTTGAGATAACTCAAAACCGTTTTGGCACTGTATACATGGCATTTTCGAAACTAAAAACGTTTTTAAAACTAAGTAAATATTTGCTTTAGAAACCCAAGACTGGTTGCTATGCCGCGGCCTCCAAGGCGACACCCAACGTCGCCGTTCCTGGACCGCTCTGGAGGACCTCTCCGGGACGAAGGAAAAAGTAAAGCAGAATCGACAGAGGAGGTAACGGCTTATGTCCCCGCTCTCACATGAAGTATTGTAATAGTATTTCTCGGGGTTGCAGTATGAGCCTGAGCAGCATGGAGTCAGAAGCAGACGAGTCCTCGTTGCTGGATAATGTAGATGGCAGCACTGCGCGGTTGTTGTGTACGGATCCTGCTATAGCTCGAAGAGGGAGAGGGGGGTCTGGGGGCGGTGCCTCTACGCATTCGCTCAATGAGGCGGATCTCCAGGTTAGATGGATTTTTATTGTATTTATGGATGATAGTTTATTATTTTTTAAAACTTAATAGTTATTTACATTATACGGTTATACCTGCGGTAGGTGCTATTTTACAAGACGAGGTTTTATATTGAAGCACGACGCGCAGCGGAGTACTGCAATAAAACTTAGGATGGGTTGCATGAAAATGAGTTAACCCTCGAGTTACGCTAACCCAGAGTTACCTACACAAAAAGAGAGTTACCAGCCTGTTTGACAACTAAACATGCGTCAAAAAATAATAATATGGCCGACAGTTGTCATTTTACGCGTTATATTTAACACAAGAAAGGAAAATATTAACAAAATTACTTTTTAGGTTAGCTGTCAAACACTCTGTTTGTGTACGTAACCCTGGGTTAGCGTAACTCGAGGGTTAACTCACTTTCATGCAAACTACCCTTATGCCCGGTTTCTCCACAGCACCTTAAGTTGTTGATTATTAAAGTGCTACTTAATTGTAAGTAGGACTTATATCTCAATTGCGTTGCACCAGCAAATTCAAATGCGAACTTAACTTATGTCACAAATTACATTGGCAACAGCGTAATGTTGTTCTATGATTGGTCAATTTGAAATTTAGCGATTCAAAATAAAATACCGGCTGTCAAATGTCAAAGCTGTCAATGTGTGTAATAGGGTTTATATTTGTATTCATTCAACAATATTCGATATGGATTTACAGGATTTCCCTAATTTTGACGACGTTAACGTCGTGGATACTGTGATGGAAGTCGATATTGTCGAAAATGGTAGGACTCCGCGACAAATAAGTAACAGAATTGATTTGTTCCAAATATATTATTTATTTTTAATATTTTTATGTGGACCACCGCCAGTCTTATAAACTGAAGCCTTTTTCTTCGATGTCGTCTTCCTTGCGTCAGTCTCCATATTTGCACATATTTTATTGCCAATGCTGCGGTAATTAATTTCCAGGTGTTATCTTTTTGAATATTGGACATGGACACCGCAATGATTTTTTAATTTTCAATATTCTCTTTAAATCTTTATTTCTACAATCTCACAGACCAAATTTCTTCCTCTTTTTCCTTCCTTCCTCTAATTTTCTTGCCGTAACAGACCAAAACGAAACAAATTTACCGCGACTTACCGATATGTCAATTGACATATGACACATAACCACATAAGTCACCGATTTTTTCGACTTACATTTAAGTGCTACTTACGTCTCACATTTTGATATTTTTGCGTGGTGCAACAGTTTAAGGAGGAACTTAGGAATAAGCACATTATGTATTAAATTTTTTGGCCGAGATATCTATTAAAATATGTATTTTCTAAAAATTTTGTTTGTTAACCTTAAACCATTGTTGTCATCAAGCTATCTGCATTAAGGTTCAAACTATTAAATATATTGTTCAATTAATTAACGACTTTAACTCATGTATAGAGATAAATATTCATGCTTTTTTGAAAGGTTGGGACATAGACTAAGAATTTTCACTTTGTTAGAAGAAAATTAAGGTTAAGTAGATTAGTTTCTACATATATCTAGTTGTAGTTCTTAAACAGACTACATGAATGATTCTAATGTTACGTACCCTGTTCGGCATTCTTTATGAAAATTAATTTAATACATTTGAAATAAAGTAACCTTTAAAAGTTTGCTAACAATAGATATTAACATAAATTTAAAGACCACGACCACAGTTGAATAGTGCAGATATAGATATGTCTGCACCCTAATGTTCCGGACGTTTCCTGTGTGCCTTTCAGCGGCATATAGTTTAATAGGTATATTCTTAAAGCTGGATTATGTCGTCAAAAAGAAAATAATTTTCTCAGAATTCAACGCTAGGTCTTTGTACGACTAGAAACAATTTGTGAAGGATTATTTCTTTGTATTTTCGAAGTCCATGGATGTTTAATCGTTCTATGACGATCTTCCAAGCATATCAAAATTAAACTATATATAGTACAGCTTGTCTCAACTTATAGCATATTGGCTTTTGCCTTTTCTTACAGCAGGCAATTCCGTAATAGGCTTATAAGGGCGGAGAGCCAGAATCATATTAGAATTTTCCAATATTTATTTACCACAGGTTGTTATTACTCTTAACTTTTATAATTTGAAGGCCCAACTTCTCGAGATTATAGAAATTGAAGAGCTTTTTATAAAAACAAAATTGTTTTAGCTTCCTTACTTTTAAAAATTTCTATAACTTAATTTGCCTCAGGATTATGTTTAAATATTAGAAAATTATTTACCTACGGGATGTTATATAATAGAAAAATAAATATTGATGAGCAATTACATATTAATTAGTAATGTTCTGGGAAGTTTTTGTAGAAACGCTCTAACTTTAAAATGTACTAAACTCGTCGTCAAATAAATATGGATGTAGTTGTATGGTTGTTTTTGTCAAAAACTGTTCAATAGGGTATTCCACTCAATTTTTTTTTATTATTTTAAACAAAACTTCATTCAGTTTTGAAGCAATTCATAGTATTAAAAAATCTTAATTGTTCCTAGTTTAACAGTATTTTATTTTCGAGAAATCATTGTAACGTCACATTTCCCCTATACTTGTCTTTCTCACACACACTGCTCTGAGTACGCTACAAGAGAAAGATAACAATTGTATGACGTCAATTTTCCCTTTTAGCAAATGTGAAATATCTCGTGAAGTAATTATTTAAAAAATGTTTTCATTGTTTTAACTATTATTTATTGAGCCATACTTTATGTTAAATTGAATTTTTTTAATTTTTTTTTGTTATGGTGGAATACCCCATTGAAAGTGAAAATAAATAAATAAATATACATTAATAGTAAAAATTAATTATAAGTGAAGTCAAGTCAATCCACTATAAGTTGAAACAGACCAAGTTTAAAATCATAAAAACTTAATATTTATAAACATTTTTTGATTAAAAAATTATCCAATTGAATCCCTATATGTCTGATCACGTGTGCGAAAGTAACCAATCAAATCAAACTTGCATTGTTTATTATCCTAAGGCATTTATTACTTATGTCAATAAGTTGCTAAGTAACAAACACTTTTTGACAGATAATTAAAGATTAATTGTTTTAATTTAAAAACGTCGTTTTCACTGTATGACAGTGAAAATTACGCTTCATTTAATAAAATACGCACTCACACTCACAATAAAACACTCTATTACAAATTAAAAATTAGAAAATAACATTCTATAATTATTACTATTAAATATTGTATAATAAAACTGAACGTGTCTTGTCTTCTCGTTTATCGTAAGACACTTCACGCTGAACATATTCATAGCTACTACTGACATCTATTGGGTGATTTTGTAATTATAAAAATTCTGCTAAATACAAATTCTTCGTAAATTTAATTAAAATTGCAAAAGAATTTCTCACCGAATATACCTCGACCTTTGATAAATACTTTATTACCAAACAACGTGCTTTCGGTAACTGTCATAAAATTATTTCGTAATTATCAATGTCCTCGGGATATTATAGCTGAAAATTTTTTGGTTAAAAAATTATCCAATTGAATCCCTTTATTACTGACCACGTGTGCGAAAGTAACCAATCAAAACAAACTTACACTGAAAATTTTTTGGTTAAAAAATTATCCAATTGAATCGTTTTATTGCTGACCACGTATGCGAAAGTAACCAATCAATAGAAACTTACACTGATAATTATCCTAAGACAATTATCACTTACGTCACTAAGTTGCTAAGTAACAAACAGTTTTTGACATATAATTAAAGATTAATTGTTTTAATTTAAAAATGTCATTTTCACGCTGACAATGAAAATGATGATTTAATTAACAAAATTATAGAAGAAAACACATCAAAAAATACTGTATTAAAAAAAAAAACTAAATGTGAAGAATATTTATGGACTTCTGTATGTCTTATCTTCTTTTCTTTGGTCTTAAAGAGGTCTCATTCCCATTGCACACTTCACACTGAACATATTCATAGCCATATTCACGTTTATTACTAGTGACATCTACTGGGTTATGTTAGACACAAAAATTCTGTCAAATACAAATTTTAGGCAAATTTAATGTTAAAACTGCAAAAAAATTTCTCACCGAATACCCCTTGATCACTGATAAATACTTATAATTTTATCACACTTCCTCAAGCACGTTGCTTTTAGGTAACTGTCATAAAATTATTTCGTAATTATCAATGTCCTCGGGATATTATAGCTGATAATAATTATGTGGAGCAATTTTTCTAGATACATTTTTGTTTGTTACAGAACGATTTCAACAAGCTGAAAGCAAAGCGCGAAGCCGAACAACGCCTTCTATCTGCTCGTCTTCCTCTGCAGAAATCAGTCTCGACTCCTTCCATAATTGCAGTGCGCGATATCGCCCCCGAACCCTTGGCACAGCCCCCTTTGCCAATGTAAGTCTCCCTTCATTATATTCATTCCATAAAGTTTGTTTATTATCTTTTTCACATCTGCACATTATTGTATCCTGCTTGCATCGTGTTGTTTTTGTATTTTCACGATTTGAAAGTGTAAGTTTTACTTTGCAAAGTAAATATTTTTGGATAAAATGTTTTTGATGGTATCCAAACGATGCAAGAGGTGGTTGCTCGTTTTTTATGAGCGTGTTTGCGATCTGGTTTTAATAATATATAAGTTCGAAATATCGTGGCAGTAATATTTGGAAAACATCGAACTTAATTATTTAGGGGAACACGTCAATAACACAAGAAATATTGTTTGTCAATACGAGATTCATAAATATTATAAAAGATCTAATAAATAATAGATTAGCGGTCATCTATTTACTGCTCAATTTTTTTTAATCGTTCATAAAGTTTTAATAATATTACAACTACAGTAATACCAAACAAAAATGCTATATTTTAACGTCTCAAAAATAGCAAATGGCGTTTAAAATTTTTGTGTTTGAGATTTGAACAAAATAGGGACGGTCCTCTACCATATTATGAATATAATTTTGTTTTAAAAAATGTAATGACGTATTCCACTATATTTTTTTCTCCGAAAGCACACTTTTACCTCTCGCTCAGAGAGATATTGTATTCATGCTAAAATTCGCATATCCAGATTTTATTGAATAAGCACGATTTAAAGTCCCTAGAATCCGATTATAACATTTTTAAAATGATGACTGTGTGTGTGTGTGTGTGTGTGTGTGTGTGTGTGTGTGTGTGTGTATGTATGTGTGTGTGTCTGGATGTTGTAGACACGATTCCTCAAAAACTATAAGACTTAAAAAATATTTAACTGCAGTTTCCTCAATCTGACATCCCTGGGAAGAGCTAAAAAGGTTTTGGTAACAATTGTACAACCGGAAGTAGTAGTTTCTTAGAAAAATTCTTCTAAATATAATTTTTTGGGAGTTTTTTTATTAAATATTGAAGAACATAAAATTCTCCATCTAATACACTTAAAAATTTTATTATATCTTGTATAGATTTAGAGATAAAGACACTATAATTTATAGAGTAATCTAATCGCAGAGGCTAAGGCACGAAGGAAACCAGTTGACAAATTCCAATGGCCCGAATTCAGCACTCTTCACTAGTGTAGTGATCGTCTCTAGTAACTATGGAAACAACTTGCATCTTTTTCTTATTAATGCACCGATGCATATGTCTCTCTTTATTTTGTTATTTATAGAGAAGCTTCTTTAGTTAAAGAAGAGTGCTGAATTCAGCCCAACAGTTTTAGTGACATTCTGATAGCTTTTTTCTGGGAAGTATATTTAATCTTTCTTATTGTTTTATTAATTAAATATTTGAAATTATAGGTAAAATTGTAGTAAAATGCATATATCCATCAGAAATACCGCCAATCTGGTTAATGAATTGGAAGAATCTCTGACATTTAGAAACTTCCTCATGCAATGAAAAATAGATATAATTAGAATTATATGTGTGCAGAAGACATATTAAATACAATAAAAAACAATATTTGGTCAAAGTTCTGTAATATTTTGTTATAAAACGACGGTTCGAAAGCGAAGTTCAATACAATACTTATATAGCCTAATATGGAAACGGCGAGAGGTCTTGTGCTGGCCACAACAGATTTTTTGAAATACAAATTTGAAATTTTTAGGTGTTTTTCATTTAATTTGAGCGATATATGATTTTTTGAAATTTATTAAAATATTTGAATTTTACCGGACAAAATAGGGAGTATGAGTATAATTTTGTTTTAAAAAATGTAATGGCGTATTCCACTATATTTTTTTTCTCCGAAAGCACTGCTTTTTTGAAATACAAATTTGAAATTTTTAGGTGTTTTTCATTTAATTTGTGCGATATATGATTTTTTAAAATTTATTAAAATATTCGAATTTCACCGGAATGAAGTAGATTTTCCTCTTGATAGATCACGGTGATGACAGCGCTGCCTACTGCTTAAATGTAGAAACATCATCACCTGTGACAGTACAAATAATATAAATCTTATTCATATCTCATTTTATTGATACTTGATGTTCACATTAGTTATCGTAATTGTTATTGTTTTATTTTCACATGAATTTAAAAAGTAATATGACAAAACAAACAAAATCACACACAACATTCAGCTGACTGCTCCACAATGATGTTCATGCAAGTTCCGGTTTACTGTACAGTCTGGTTAATAGGGAGTTATTGCAACTTCTAAGATGAAAGAACGTAAACGTTAAGGTGAAATGGTACCCCCCGTTATTTTGTTTCTGCGCCGAGGCGAGCGCTAGTGAGCACTGAAATAAAAAATTATGACTATGTCGATAAAGTAGAAATATTTGTATATTTTACGATCTCCATCTATTCGATAATAGTCGTACTTTGTTCCATGGCACAAACCTAAAAACATTCTAAAAGTAAATATATGTGGGATGGTACAAATTTGTAGGTTACTTATAACAAATGAAAATAAAACAATTTATTGAACGTCGCGTCAAATAATTTCAAATTTATTAACGAAGTAAAAATATTTTGTTTGTATGAAATATTAATAATATATTTTAAAAATAACGTTTCTTGGGAAGAGAATGGATAATAAATAACAAATTTTAAAATCGTAACATATATATTACATAAAATTCACTGATTACATAATATTTTGTATTTACCGTAGGAAATTTTTATTATAAACACGTATTTAAAAACTGTAAAAGTAAAAAATGTTACATTTTCATAATAATTTAAAAAATAATAGGAACATCATAATAATAGCTATTTGTGTATTAAGAGAGCAAAATGGGACATTGTCAATTGAGAGGTCGAAATCGACAATGTCCATTTGCGCTCGAAACTAAATAACGATTAAATTTTTTAATTTTAATTTATCGTTATTTTCCATTCTTCTTGAGCTATTGGTATAATCTAATTTTAGTAAATGAATGCCCTATTTTATTTTTGTATTCCTTTACACAGTAGTACAGCATTTTGTTTGGTTATGTAATATACCGATCTTGAGCCTGCCAAAAAAATATTGACAATATTTAGTAGGATTTTTTTACAAATATGTTACTATCTATACCATTATGTTTATGTATGATGTAAGCCAAATAGATTACAATTACACTTTCTGGTACATAAGTATCCGAACGGTTCTGCTAATATTCGTCATGCCGTAGAGGTAACTAACTATACGTAAATATAAGCTTTTCAATCAAAATATGTGTTTGTACTTTGGGAATAAACTATTTTACTTTAGTTTTTATATCAATAAATTTTTACCTTCCGTCCTCTTTAGGTAAGGAAGGTATTGTCTTTAGCCAAAAAATTCGGTGGAGTATTTAATGAATAAGCACGTTGTGAGGTCCCTTGAATAAGATTTTAATTTTTTTACAATGATTATATGTGACGATAATTTCTCCTCCAATAACTCCAATACTACAAGTACAAAAAATTCAATTTCCTTATATTTCCGTACTCTAGATTCTTATAAAGAGCTGATTAGATTTTGATTGTAATTGATCAATCGGAACTACCCTCATTTGGACCTTTCAACTGTTTTTTTTTTTTTAAACGCAATTAATATCATTTTTTGATATTTTATAAATATTATAGATTATTATATTCTCTATACGGTTTGATTGCATCTTATCTCATATTCAATGTCTATAAAGTTGTATAAAATATCATAAATTAGCCAGCTATGCAATAACCATGGAAACAGCTACTGTATTATGAAGATAATTCTGATTGACAGATATTATTTTTAAATTTTTTTAAAAATATATGCAATACATTTTAGATTTAAGAAACATTAAATCGAATTTATTCGAGAAGAATGATGGAAAAAATCAATCAAAATTAACTAATGGGCCGATAAACCATAACAAAAAATAATAAAATGAACACTGTATTCTTAAAGTACTTCTCAATAAATAACGATTAAGATAAAAAAAACATTTTTTTTTAATAATTGCTTTGCGAGATATTTAAATTTATTTCTAGGGCCACAGATGACATCACACTATTGGTATCTTTCTCGCGCAGCCTACTACAGAAACTGGTGTGAGAAAGATAGCTATAGGTTTCTTTAAAGATCAAATGCAGTTATACCAAAAACAATTATGACTTTTTGGTTCCACGAATGGGCCCATAAACCAATTTTTTAAAATGAAAGTTCGCTTAATTTTGAAGCAATTATTAAAAAAAAATGTTATTTTTATCTTAATCGTTATTTATTGAGCAGTACTTTAAGGATAAAGTGTACATTTTACTATTTTTTGTTATGGTTTATGGGCCTATTGCTTTAAAATTAAACGAACCTTTATTTAAAATTAAAAAAAAAATGGTTTATGGGCCCATTCTTATGTTTGCACTAACTTATCTGAAAATCGAATGGGTGTATTTTTTATAATTTTTGGAGGTACGATAATTAAATTATTTTACGAATGGGGTATTCCACCATAACATAAAAATTTTAAAAAATTCAATTTAACATAAAGTATGGCTCAATAAATAATAGTTAAAACAATGAAAACATTTTTTAAATAATTATTTTACGAGATATTTCACATTTGCTAAAAGGGAAAATTGACGTCATACAATTGTTATCTTTCTCTCGCAGCGTACTCAGAGCAGTGTGTGTGAGAAAGACAAGTATAGGGGAAATGTGACGTTACACTGATTTCTCGAAAATAAAATACTGTTAAACTAGGAACAATTAAGATTTTTTAATACTGTGAATTGCTTCAAAACTGAATGAAGTTTTATTTAAAATAATAAAAAAAATTGAGTGGAATTCCCCATTATAAAATATCACGTCCCCTCCCCCATTACGTGATATCTTCTATTCACATCAAATCTACATTCTCCATAACACCATGTTTTTTCTGCAATTCCGAGATTGTTGAGCGGTACGCGTCCCCACCATTTCGTGATATCTTCCATCTCTACATTCTACATAGCACCATCTCACTTTCTCTCTCACACACAATACCGATTTTAATAGAAATAAAATGTAATTATAATTTGTATTCGTAGTAAATCTTTTACTTTGTTATTTTATAATTCATAAAATAATTTGATTACGGTACCTCCAAAAATTATAAAAAATACACGCCTTAGTTTTTGAGATAATCTAGTACAAACATAAGAATTAGTTAATTTTGATTTTTTCCATCATTCTTTTGCCCGTATGTATCGCCTATATTTAAAAAAATAAAATAAAAATTGACCGGCCACGGGACAACAATTTTTTTTATTTGAAAATATTCAAAAGTATTTTCATTTTAAAATATAGTGCCCTTTTTTCATGCTTACGGTTTAATAAATTCGAAATTTTGGTTTCTTTTATTTTTTATTTATTTTATTTCAATACAAGTACGTAAAATTAGTCTTAGCGAGTGTTTTAAGACCCGTGAGTGACTAAAGATGCCTTATGTATGTGTATTTTATCAACGATAGAATTTAATAACTCAATAAAAAATATATTAAAAAAACTTTTATTTTTGAATTAGGAGCACAATATTAAATGAGAATTTTACCACGAAAACAAAATATTCAAGATGGTATTGCGAATTTTGAGTGTTTAAAATTTTTAATCACTCGTTGGTAGGAAACCCGTGTCTAATGAAACCTTGTAACTAAACAACCGTTTTACGAATTCAAAACTGACAACATCAATTTTACGCACTATCATAGATAAACAAATTTTAATAGAACTTTCCTCTTTGTGAAATACCAGCATTAGATGTTTAAACTTTTGTCAGATATGTTTGAATTTAATTTCTTTCGAAATTATCCTCATTTCACAAATATTTTTATTTAAAGATTACCATCGACGTATCAAATGTGACAGATGACAGCGTTTTTCTTCTTGAAATTTCTACAGAATACTACGATCCTTTATTTCAAAATGTATCAATAGTCAATGGTATTCCTTGACATTTCTGACAGTAAATATAAATAACTATAAAATTTATTCTATAACTAATATTTTTTGTACTATTTAAACCACAAAAACATTTTTAAAGTTAAATATATTGTATTGCAATGTTTGTTATTTTTAAAAAAATTTATTTGTATAACGTTGAAATTAATTTTAGAAAAAGAACATAAAATAACAATAATTTCTATCTTATGTATGTAATTACATGGTACTAAAGAAAATATACCTTTAAAACCCCCAAAAGCGCATAATTGGAATCACAATTGTAACTGAAAAATTTATAAAATTATATAATATTTTATTGAAAATTATTATTGCAAAATATTTTCAAAAGCTCGTAATCTTTTTTCTACAATACCAATAACCAGTGTTTCTCATTTATCATGTTTAAAAATTAGCTCAGAAATTCATTTAGAATTACTTTTTGAAATTTCTAAAAAAATAATTTTACTAATCAAATAATTGAGTCGGCGTATAAATTTAATATCGAATATTAAAAAAACTTATGTATTGTAGTGGTTATTTTGTCGCCTACCCAAGAGCCGCCAAAGTAAAATTGTTGTATTTACGCGACAACTTTGCTGAATTTGCTTCTCTGTTCAATGATTACGTATGTTCAAGCGTCGAGCGACCGATGATTGTTGATGCTGAGTTTTCAATTCCCTTTGAGCCACCGATTCCAATATAGTTTATCTATTTACCGCTAGGTCTACTCAAAGCGCCACTTCCTTACATTTCACGAAAATACTTACCGAATTTGTTTTAATTACGAATATCTTCTATATTAAACAATAAATATTTACAATATTTATCTAAGAGATAGAGAAATGTATACAGTACGTCATACTAAACAAATTTTAGAAATAGAACTTCACACACTTAAGAAAAAAAATAAAATTATACATTTTATTTTTTTTAAGTATGTTCCCAAAGATCAATTTTCGATTTTTTTTTATATGATATGTATAATAATATTCTTCAAAACATATTAAAGTATGAACAAAATTGTAGGTTTAGTATAGAAGAAAAACATTAAAATGTATGAAAAAAGTAGGTTTTTTGGATTTTTAAAATTGTTCTCGAAGATCATTTTTTTTAATTTTCACATATTTTATTCCTTATATTGTTATAAATATTTCATACAAATTTAATCAAAATTGTAGGTTTTGAACTGGAGATATATTGAAAATAATATTTAAAATATTTTTTTGGCTGTATAAATAAATATAAATATTACTGAAACTATTTTATTTTGATGACAAATTGTTTCCTTTTTATTCGTGTATACAAAGAAATCATATTACATCACAAAATTTTAAATAAAAAATTAAAAACCTCTTTAGTAATTTTGAATTTCGCGCGCTGGGGTATCATTTCACCTTAACCTTATGTAGAAAACACTTTATTTTAGAAATAAAGGACTTTCAATTTCAATGTTTACCGCATTAAATTAGTGTATTCACGCTAACGTTAACTCTAAAAGCAACAAAAACGAGGTTACGTCCACACTTTTCACCGAAACATTACCTCAAAAAATACAGAACGTTTGACTTTAAACGCTCGCTATTCCATTGCACGTAACGTGTCTCCTTATTCATATAACGTGAACCTTATTAGTACGCATGCGCACTCGGGTTGTCACGTGACTTTAAAGTGCACGTTATTTTTGCGTTGAAGCTGCAATAACTCTCTAATAATTTTTGAGAGCTGTCATCAGAAAAATCTACTTCATACGCTTTACGCGCTAGATAAAATGATTATTATTATTTCATTACGGTTTTTATAGAGTAATCTATTATACTACAATAATTTTACTATAGTGGAATACCCCATTTCAACAAAAGACTACAAACAATTCATATGCCATGTAAACTGTACGTTTTAAATTCTGTCCCCGAAATCAGAAATGGGATTATTATTATTGACCCCTCAGAAGTGGGATAAACTCGCGATCTGCATTGGTGTTTATTGTACCCGAAATCATGTGCAACTATCACCGAGTACCTCCTCTTGTTGGATACCATCTACATGGCTGTACGTAGCTAGACTTGCATGCTTGCTTAGAGGCTGTGTGTATAGGTGCCGACCAAGCGGGACGGAGGAAAGCGAGACCGAGGAAGAGGGCAGTCGCCAGGGCTCCGCCCTCGGCCACTTTGACATCCCCTCGGCGCAGCTCTCGTTGCATCACCTCCTGGACCAGTGAGTATATAGCTGCAGCAATGCTTTGCTTCATACGCGAGACTCAATTTTCAATTTTTAAAAACTCAAACGCAAAACTGTTCAATTGGGGTTCCCCATTTATATGTTAATCTTGTGGAACTCTTATTTTTTTATTTTCCAACAAATTAATAATATCAGAGAAATTTTTTTTAATAAGGTTCTTGAAAATTGTGACGTAACGGTCTCAAAAAAGGTATATACTACTTGTCTGATTTGAGACAGAAATATGAGTAGAAAATGGAATAACAAAATACGTATGAAAATGAAACACTATCACAGATCATAGTGAACTGCGTCATCACTGAGCAAGCGTCAAGTACTTGGGTTCATTGATACTATTGGCCAACAAGCTTCAAAAAAGAGAGAGAGGGAAAGAAAGAAAAAGATTGAGTGGGAGAGAGAGAAAGGGGATGATGAGTGGAAGAGAGGATGGTAGAGAAGAGGGAGAAGAAGAAGAAAGAGAGAGAGAGGATAAAAGGAATTTCTTACATTCTCACATATTTTGATACTTAAATTTTCAAATAGCCGCACTTACTGTACTAAAAGTTGTAGAATCAATGGCTGGTAGTATAAACAACTGATTCAGGGTGAATAGCGAGCAGTTGACTAGCACTGTTTTATCTCTGTCAATCGTTTATGGATAATGAGGTCATGCATGACTATTTTTTTATAAATTTAATCGATAGAGTAGTGAAAAATAATAAACCCGTATTTTTTATTTTTCCTCAAATCGATCTTTAATTACGAAAAAATTGTAATTGAAAATGACATTTTTTTAAATGAGGCTGCTAGACCCCCGCTTCGTCCCTTGTCCATTGACGTCACAGAGTGAAAGGAACGACCATTTTGATTTTCACACTGTTTTTAAACGTCAAAGTGACATTTAAAAATAACCTGAAATTTATGAAAGTAAACATGTCGATGAAACGTTGTTTCGTGCCAAAATAAAGAATAAAATAATATGTATTGTATTCTGCAATATATTCAATGTCTCACATGCGTTTATAACCTTCCAGCGTTTAATCCCAAATCAAAAGTGGAAGAAACATTTGATGTAACGTGTAGATAAGTTCACGCCAAATGAAAATTATATTTATAAAAGTGAACAGAACGATGTTATATTAATATATTATAGCATATTTATATATGTAATCCTTAATTTATAGTTTATATATATTTTTCTTTTAGAAACATGACTGGTTTTGCAACTTTTTAAAAATGTCATACTTTAAAACGATTTTATACAACAAAAAATGTAAATAAAAAAATATTTAATCATACTGAACGATAAATTAGACTATCCTTCTTCGATTTAAACAGGAAAAAAAGGCGAATTTTTTTTTTGCATGACCTCATTATACAAAAAATTAATTGTTCGCATATTTAATTTGAAGTATTTTTCTCCAATATAATCCATATACGATTGACAAAGATAAAACCCTGCTGGTCAACTGCTCATTAATCACTCTTAATCAGTTGCCAGTGATTTTTTGTTTGTTTTTTTGTTTGGTACGCCACTGCTCATAAATTCCAACAATCAAACATAACAACAGAGCATGCGCTCAGTTTTCGATAATATAAGTTTGGGGCCGTTACGTCACGAAAATATTAAATAATTATTAATTTCACATTTTGAACAAAATACTTTGTAATTAAAAATTATCTTAGTTTAATTAGAATATACTTAATATTTACGGCTAAAATGCGATACATTTTTTTTTATTAAAGGAACCCCCATTTTTATATTTATTGACAAATGAAAAAGTAGCAATTTCTTTCAAGTTTCACGGAATAAAAACTAATTATAAAGTTTTTATTAAGTAGGTACATTTTAATTTTTTATGGAAAAAAAATCCCCAGAATAGAATAGCAAGAAAAACAAAATATTTTAATAAAGTCTTGCGCTATGAAATGCAACTATGTAAATTGTCTTATGTTGTATGTTTCAGCTACTAACTATTTTATACTTTGTTTTTGTGTTTCGCTTTACTATCAGTGTACTTAACGCACTTTTGCACTTAAAATTTATATATTTTTTATTGATTTCTCTTCCAGATAATCTTCTTTCTTCAAAATAAAAATTATTTTTATTCAATTTTACTTTTCTCTTGTGAAAAAGAAATAAAACAATAAATTTAATCATTGTTTTACTTTGCTTTTAGCGCTCCATATGACCACCAAGAGAAGAGACGCACTAAACGAGGAAGTTTGTTCTTCCGAAAGAAAAAAGTAGGTCAAAGTTCATATTTATCACTTTTAAAGTTACATTAACTCTTCTAGGGGAAAACAAACTTGATGACTGCCATAAATACGTGCAATATTACGTCAAATCATTCATTTTAATAATTTATTTTTCCTACAACCGTGCGTAAAATACGTACTTTACAATGTGTAAAATGTAACTTTTCAAACACTAGTGCGTGAAAAGTAAATACGTTGCTAGGCAACAGTTAATTTACTTGTCAACTAACACTAACAATATTTGAAGAGTATTAAAATATCTTTCAGAACTCATATTATTAATTGGAAAAATACTACCTTTTTTTAGTTTATGTTCTGTATTTATTAATTTTAACCCAACGTTTCGACACCATAAACTGGTGCCTTCTTCAGGGGATACATTGACATAAATATGTTAAAAAACATAACATATTTATGTCAATGTATCCCCTGAAGAAGGCACCAGTTTATGGTGCCGAAACGTTGGATTAAAATTAATAAATACAGAACATAAACTAAAAAAAAGGTAGTATTTTTCCAATTAATATTTGAAGATGCCTGTACACTCAGACTCAGAATTATGATATAGCACTAACATTTCGGTTATAGGAAAAATATCGCACTCGACCAAAAAAGTACTATTTTACACACTTGTTATATAAATAACTAATTTGTTTTACTTTTCAGGACAAAAGTAAAAAAGTGACGCATCAGTGGGTGTCGGCGTGTTACGGAGCTTCGCATATATGTGATGTTTGTCAGAAACCTTTAAGCAATAAACCGGCTTTATATTGTGAAAGTAAGTTCGGGTTTGTTGCAACTACATTTTATATATAATAATTTTATAAATATTTTCTGTTTAGATTGTACTACAACTGTTCATCAAAATAGCTGTAAAGATAGTATTATTGACTGCAATAAACCGAAAATATCTAAGGTAAATCTACGTCATATTTACGTATAGCTACTAGAAAGTAGATAATAGAGTCCGCGCGCCCTGAGAAACAACATGCGCAAAGAGCAAAATTCGTCTGGGCGAGTCCAACTTGTGAGTCACTTTCAAATTGATAATGGCGACATTTTAAAAAGAAAATAGTAAATAAAGCTTTAGTTTTATGCAAAGGAACTTAATTACATAATTTGCACCATTAGTAAATATGTAGGTATGTATTTAAATTTAAAAAAATCTGATGTTTTTATTAATTTAAATACATACCTACGTATTTACTAACGCTGCAAACTGTT
Organism: Ophonus ardosiacus; assembly: GCA_943142095.1. Lineage (NCBI taxonomy): Eukaryota > Metazoa > Arthropoda > Insecta > Coleoptera > Carabidae > Ophonus > Ophonus ardosiacus. The sequence goes on along the minus strand of OW964837.1, from coordinate 10,868,522 downwards.
CCATTGCAGAAAACTATTGCTTTATTTACTATTTTCTTTTTAAAATGTCACTATTATTAATTTGAAGTGATTAGTTTTTTGAGTGACATTTACTGTCAGTTACATTTATTTGAAATATGAACTGTATAACAAAGGAATTGTGTTTGTCTTAGGCTTCGGGACTAATAAAAATTATTATTTTAAAATTTATCTGTAAAATATATAGAAAAAGTATTAATGTATTCCTGTAGAAAATTCAATAATCTTTAATTTTCATAAGACATAAAATGCGAAAAAAAGGCATTTAATAGTATTTTTTGAAGAAAAACCATTATGAGCTTCAGATAAAGTGCCATTTCCGGTTAACCGATTTACACCAAAATCTAATGGCTTCTTTTCATATTGGAATAGGATAGAAATACAAGGTTTCAGGATTTTCTGAATGATAGTATTTGAGTTAGAGCGAAGACAAAATCCACACACATACAGATATCATCGTGAAAATGTTAAAATTAGATTCTAGGGACCTTAAAACGTGGTCATTTACTAAAATCTCGATAGGTGATTTTTAGCACGATCCCTATACCTCTCTTACCAAGGGTAGCGGGAAGTAAAAATTAAATAGCGGGAGGTATTATGTTGGCTACGTCAGATTTTTATGATATTAAATGATTGAAGTTGGCTCCAAAATGGCGGACAAGTCAGCAGTGATTTATCTAGTAGCTATACATTTACGCTAAATAGTTTATCATTAGGAATTATAAATTGTTACAGAATTCTACAAAGCTGTCCGGATTTTCCGTATCCATTCCAAATTCGAAGAGTTCGTTAAACAAAAGAGGATCTAGTTCAACCGGAAGTCACTCGCAGAATAGTTCATCAAATAGGTATGTTTCGAAAAAAATGTTTTCCACGTTTCGTTTTTTAAACATGCAGTTTATTTGGTTCACAATAAATTTGGCAGTCATTTTTGAAAATTTATTGTAGATCTTCTTTTTATGTGCAATGTTTATATAGTGTAGCATTTAATTTGTAGTATTATTTATATATTTTTTGGTGATATAGTAACATAGATTAGTGTTACTATGATTGTAGAGCATGAGTGTAAACACCAAAAGAGTTATACAAGGTGTAGTTTGAAGGTAAAATGTACTCTACTTAGTATGTTCAACAAATGTAAATTTCCCGCACACTTTTTGACTACTTTTAAGTGTCATAAACCAAAAACGAACTTGAAACTTTGACTCAGCATTCAAGTTTGTTGTCTAAATGTGTACGAACTTCTAAAAAACTTGATAAAAACATTTCCTAACTATGAACTGTCCTCTGCTTGGCTCTTCTTCACCCTGTGGGTTTGGTGTTTTGCCTGTTTTGCTTGCTTTGTAGCACGATTTTGCGTTCGATCTGTTTCCGGGATGCGATAGGTATCTAGCAGATTTGAGTAACATATGTGTCTTGTCCATCAAGCTTCTTTCTTACATCCCATCCACGATTCTTCATTGTTTCGTGTGTTTATTTGTGTCATACATGTTTTCATTGTTGGTATTTTTCAAATTTCACGTCCTCAAACTTTTCTCGAAGCAGATCATTCAATTATTTTCATACATAATATAACAAGTGATGTGATTATCACCGATGATATTTTCGAGTGGACCTGAGTTGCTGCTTCGGTTTCACGAGCAATATCTTCGATTAATCATATCACGAACTTATATTTAATGACAGAATATAATGAATTTTTGTTAAAACTTACTGTCAAATATTGTAAAATAAAAATCCCTTAGTAACGAATATAAATAAAGTGATAATTTCTTTGTTTTTTTATCATCGCTGTGATAGACTTGTAACTAGGGAGATTCTGAATGTTGATTGGCGAAAGACATGTCACGTGACTAATGAATTATATTCCCAATTATATGACAAGAGGCCTCAAAATAGGAGATTCCACGATTTTTTGAATTTTGTTTACATGTTATAGTATTTTTAAATTCAGAAATTCCCTGATTTTTCTTTTTTTAAATTCGGCCTCTTATGGAAGATAAAAAGGTAAATATTTGGCATCCAGCGTTTCCCGCTTTACGACGTAAACGAACCCATTGGTGGGGAGCAATAGCATTATATAGTGCTTCCTCTCTCAGCAGCTGCTGTCTTGGCTGCTGTTACCAAAAGTTCTAAACCATTTTTCAATGTTGTGCGGCTAAATTTATATCGTCTGCTTTATTATTAAATTATACTTACATAATGAATAATACTCTGCTGCCTTAATCAAATAATAATACAAAACTGAAAAATGACATTTAGCCGTGTAGCACATACAGAGAATTTATTTTAAAATGCAACATTAAAGTTCATCACTTCCATGGTTACTCACTATTGTCAAAAACTGACATCAATGTAATATTTGTTCATTTTAAAATGCAACATTATAAATAGTATTGCAGCACAGGAGATACCTCCAGAACACATCACAAATGGTGTCAGTTCTTATTACGACCGACTAGAATATTGCCTCAGTGTGAATGGAGGTATTTTTTAACATTTATTAGGTACTTGAAAGTTATGAATTTTTGTAAGCTAAAGTTTGTTAAGATGTGCAACATTCATGTTTTGATTTTTTGTTAATCGTATGTAGGCTAATTTATTGGAAATTAGTTTTGATAATACAAAACTACAAATTTTGTATGTTGCATTTTAAAATGGACAAATATTACATTGCTGTCATTTTTTGACAATAGTGAGTAACCATGGAAGTGACTGACCATATGTTGCATGTTAAAATAAATTCCGTGTATAACCACTATAAACAAGCAGTGTAGTGGAACAGTCTGACAGTCACTGGTTTGTTGATGGGAACGCCCACTTACAGCGTCGGCCAATAAAAGAGGCCCGGTTCGGTAGCGTCATCGAGACCGGGAAAAATCCGCGCATTTTGAAAGTATATAATGTTTCAGCATTTTTTTTAAAAAGTAATAAAACATATAGAAAATAAATTTGCGGCAATAACACAGTTATATGAGAAGAAATAATTATAGATATAATTTATATAAAAAATCAATATGAGTGGAATCCCTTATTTTAATCTTGGAAATCCGAATATACGGTTTATCTGCATTAAATCGGAATCCGGGTATTATCGGAAACCGGATGGAATCCGAATGAAACCGGAAATAGGTCTCAAGCCGGTTTATATTTGTCGAACATTTTGTTTCATGATTGTTATTACATCTAGACCAATGATTTATCTAATAATAGAAATATATGATTATCCGGAAACCGGTTTCCCCCAAATACAGGATAAGTAATGTCAGGATTCGGTTATCGGATTTCGACTGTCCAAATTTTGGTTTTCCCGATTCCGGTTATGAGGATATCGGATTTTGGCTGTCCGGATTTCGGTATTCTCGATTCCGGTTTTGCGGATAACGAACTTTTCGGATACCGGTTTAATATCCGAAAAAAAAATCGGTTGTTGACAGCTGTAAGTATACGTAGGTATATTTAAAAATATTCAGTTATATTCGGTTTCTGTGCAAAATAAAGCGTTTTGATTGCCTTAAAAGATGATTAGGAGGAGAATATAATCAAATAATTTTTTTGGTGGTAAATCTGTTTCGAGAATTGTTAATGTTCTTTTTCTAAACCAGTATCGTTGAAAAAGAGGGTAGTCATTCTCAAAAATGGAATGATTCCTTGAAGAGAAGTAAAAACATTGTTGTTGCATTTTTGATATAACACAACTATTAATAAATGTTCCTTTAATTATTGTCCATTTCAAATTGTAGATAGGAGTACTCGTATAAGTAAATGGTACAGTATTTTTTGTATTTTAAGGTAAATGAAAGTTTTATGTTAACTTTTGGATACATTACATATTCTTAGTTTCATTTTCATATACATTGTAAATATATTCACATTTGTTTTGGTGGACATGATACAAATGAAAGATATCTCTTTTTAAAGAATTAATCATCTGATGAATAAATTAATATTTCATTTCATGTCATGAATTTTATTTCACATTATTTTTCGTTACAATTATTGTCAAACCATTAAACTTGAAATATTTTCAGGACATTGCTCTTTATTTATTATTGCAATTTTATTGGCTTCGATTTTAATTTATTTATTGTTTTGGGAAAAAAATGCTGGGATAAATATCATTAAATAGTGTTGAATATTCGCCTGTGGAATTTTGTACGTCAATATTTGTACAACGGACACTTGTACTACAACATTTATAGGACATAACATTTGTGGGAATGGGAATTTATACGCAAATCATCTGTACGTCTGTGTACTTCATACAACAATGGTAAATGTGGGTTAATTTCTCAACTGAGTTGTACATACTATCGTTTCGGTATACTCTTATACCTTCAAGGCTTCAAGAGGTTCTAGAAGCATTCATAAATAATTAAGTACATATAACATTAACATATGCATTATTACATTTCAGAATCTGCCTATAAGATCTTGTACCGAAACATCGGGTTTGTAAGAATAAATACTACATGATTGAGATTACAAGTAATTGTTAACTTATAATTGTTATATAGTTCATTTTTCTTCTTGTAGAATGTACGTCATCACTGAATTTTTATATGAAACAAACCAGTAGTAGCGGAAGAAATTTTTGACGTGCCAGTATCTACAACACATGTAGACATCGGTAATGATAACGATATATTTTACCGTGTGGGCGCTTACCAGGCGTCACCTCACGGGCACTTATAGCTGGTGTGGAGAGTGCACCACAGGGGTCACTTTTGTACCATTTAAAATTGGAAATATTTGGCGTCTGTCGGGATCGAACCCGATATATAAAACGAGAATAACGGCCCGAGTTTTGTGCACTAGGTTACGTTACGTTTCATCGTTCAAAAATATAGAATATATTGTCGAATGAAGTATTTGGCGTATGATTTCTACTTGTACAAATGTTTTGTCGTATAAATGCTGGCGTAAAAGTTTGTTGTTCAAATGTTGCTGTACAAAATTCTTAAAATTTTTAATATTTATTTGAAGAATTATAAATTTTTATGAAAACAAAATTATACTGGGATGTATTCAATTTTTTATAACCATCTTCTGGTTTTGATAGCAGTTAGGTCATCCCTAAAATATAAATTGTCGAATTGTTTTAAAATTTTGACAGTTCATCGGATAGGTATACTAATTCATAATTTTTATAGATCGTACTATTCATGCCTTGGCTTGTACATTTTCATAACGTACAAATGTCACGTCTTACTTCGCTCCTAATCTAAAAAGTACACTTCGGAGTACAACTTGTAAATAAAAATACTACCAATAAATAGCTGTACCTATTCCGTTTCAATTTGTATTCCGGAGTGTACTTTTTAAATTGTGAGCGCGCGAAGTAGGACTAGCTTTAACTTCATGGACAACATTTGTACGTTATGAAAATATACAAGGCAAGTGAGACATAGGCATTTAACATGGGAAATCAGTTTTTCTTTGCGCAAACGTTACCTAATTATTTTATTCAAATAAAAGTTATAGAGATTTAAATTCTGCATCTAAATTATGTGAAACGATTATCCTAGCTCTTCTTATAAGCGTAAAAATTAATTATAAAGATACAATTTTTACGAACTTTTAGTCTAAGCAGCCATGGATTTGACAAAAAATAAACAATTACGTTGTTTTTAACTGTCAATTAGAACTAAAACACTTTACTTTTTGTGTTTCGTGTTAATTTACTGCTCTAATCCAAATTTAGTTATACAGTTAAAAATAACGCACTTGTTTATATTTTCTCATAAATCCATGGCTGTCTAGATTAATAGCTCATAAAAACTGTAACTTTATATTAAATTTTTACGTTTGTATGAAGATCTAGAATAATCATTTCACATGATTTAGATTCAAAATTGAAATATCTATAACTTTTATTTGAAGTATTTTTGCTTAAATTAATTAGGTACCGTTTGCGCAAAGAAAAATTGAATTCCCATGTTACACGCCTATATCTCACTTTTCGATTTACACCCTGTACATTACGATCTATGTACATTATGAAACAGGGGCACACAGGGGCGTTCATCCTTGAAGATGACCTAAGTGAAGTTAAAACCAGTAGATGTTTAAAGAATTTTAAATGCATTTGACAGCTTTCCAAAAAGAGAAGGAAATTCCTTTTGAATTAATTTGGTTTTATTAGACAAATATTTGCGCTGTAATTACGAGTAAAACTGAAGCAATAAAGGAAAGAATTGTTTCTAAATCAGATGGTTAATATGTGGTGGTGGATTATATCAGCGAAAGAGATCTCTAGGGGTGGAGGGTGGTTCGGTTTTGCTAATCTGTTGCTTGTTGCCTGTCCCCGCTCACATAACCACCCCCAACCACGTCCACGTCACGTAGGAGGAGCCAGCTGTGCTATTCGCCTTGGCGCAGAGTCGCCACCAAGCTGGGAGTGAAGTAAGTCCCAACGACGCACAAGGACACCTTCATCCGATCATCCGACGAACCCCATTTGGCTGGGCCTTTCTTCTGCTCTGACATACTATCTTTAAATTGGTTTTCCTCAATGAAATTATACTCCTAAATCATAGATGTCTATGCACACATTCCTAAACTACCAACGCACAGATCCACGCTCCACGCACACATCTCAAATGGAGGGTTATACAGAGACATATTTTCGTACAGCCATCTATTGATATTTTCCTTGAACTAGGCGTGACTCAGTTGCTATAATACAAACAAATTGATGTCATGATGACACAAGATGGTGCCAAATATGAAAAATGAAGTGAGTGTAAGTTCTCTGCAACAGTGACTCCCTCTATAATTATAAAGAATACATGACAAATGAGAAATTCTCTAAGTTTCCACAGACATCTGAAGACATTGAATTATGTACAATTTCAAAACACAAGTGATGGAAGACAGAACTTTAAAAATGGCGATGGTTTGTTTGTATTATAATCTTCCATCTCAACTTTTTCATCAACTCTTTCTTTCTTTCTTGTGTGTGACGTCAAAAGTATAACCCTCCATTGCGCACGCACACACACCAATCCATAAGAGGGTCGTTAAATATTCTTGTATCAGTAACGTCGATTCTAGGCCATTTAAGAACTTTATCGTATAAAATTACAGAACATATATTTATGTCCTTTATTAAAATACGGCTGTTGCAAGAGTTTTTACAAGCCTTCTAAATTTTATTCGAAAAATATTATCCGTGTTTTAAATAGCATCAAATTTGAATATATCACGAAATATCCATTAGATATTTTACAATAGGGGAGTATCACCATTTTTGAATATGTTATACAGGGTGTTATGTAAGTAAGTGTGCAACGCTTAACCCATGATAGAACTTACCCCATATATAGTAAATCAAAATCTTAGAACAATTTTTGTTTAACATGCTTTCTACATGAACTGGACGTCTTTAAAACTGACCAATCTCGTCGTAGTTTAAAATTTTGTAAAAAAGTAAAAATCAATGTGGTCTCTGGAAAAAATATTGATTGTCAAAACGACGTTAAACGTTATTTATGTCTGCGTGTATGTCTTCTAGACATATGAACAATAAAAATTATTTAGAAAATTTTGAACTATGGCATGATTAGTTAGTGTCCTCTGGTTCTTGTAGAAAGCATGTTAAAATTATTGCCAGATTTACTATCTATGGGGTCAGTTTTATCATGGTTGTACACTTACAGCCTGTATATTAATATACATGAAAAAATAAGAGACAAATGTTTTTTTTTTTTTTTTATTTTTCTATAAAGTATCATATACTGCGGGAAAAAAATGAAATAAATAGGCTACAGGAATTAGGTATGCGACCCTAGAATATGCCTGTTCATCTTAAGAAATAACTAAGACCTGATACCTCATAACCGGATTTTTGTATGTCTAATGTTCTAAACGTGTGATACTTTTAATTTCGATTTTTAATAAATAAATAAATAAAAACGTTTAAATTTCACATAATGATACTCCCCTATTCATTATTGAAATTTGGAAAATAATTGAAAGTCACTTGACACTTGATCTAAAACGGAATGTGACGTCAAAGTTCATACAGCTTAACATGTGACAAACTATGCCTACTTTTATTTATATAAATAACGTAGGTAATGGACAAACTTTCTGGCGCCAATCTTTTTATTTAATTACAACAAATTATTATTTTGTTTTTAATACATGAAAAATATTGAATATATTTTCATTGAACACGATGACTGCCGGACTTATTTTTACATTTTAGTTCGGGGCGCCGTCAATATAAGGCCGTTTATGCATTTTACTCTATCGTTATTCCATTTATATTGCGTATATGGCTCAAAGTTTTTGTAAAGTAGGTTCAACAATTAAATATTGTGGAAAATAATAAGTAAAATATGTAAGATAAGATTTTTTGTTTTTATCGCTATAAAATTACAACGCTGACATACTATAAAAAGATGTGAAAAAGCAGAGCAGAAGAACCGTGCCGTTATTTCTACTCTTTTTCTCTTATTTCTACTCCTTTTTCTACTGTTTGTATGTTTCATTGCTTTCTTTCTTACTCCGTCTGCTCTCTTTGAATTTCTAGCTCTGCTATCTGCGTCTTCTTTGTAAGGTTTTATCTTGGCGTTTGTATTTATTAAACTAAAATCTGCATTTTAGGTTCAGGTTGATTTTTTACAGCTTTCGCAGGATATTTGCGGAAAGAATATCTTTTAATATTTGCATTTTGGTAGAAATTGTAGATAATTTTGCACTGTGCACATTGAAATCTTTTTCAATAAGACACAGACTTTACAGAAATCCCTTTTTATTGTTTTATTTGTACAGTCTGGTCGGACTGCAATAATAAAAATATGGAAGGGATTTTTGTGTTATTTTATTAAATAGTGATAGAAATAACTAAATTTATATATTTAGTTGTTTTCAAATTACGTTAATCTTATATTTAGTTTGCTAAGCTTCTGACTTGATGGCTTGTATTTAAGCTTTCGCATGAACGCTACAGACTACAAACATCTATACACTTTTACCATAAAATACCCTTTAAACATTCTAAAAATATATAAAACTAAATATATCACATGATACTGAATCGCTTACTGTCTTGATCAGCTGTATTTTGTGTTTATTTACAATTTCGAATAGATTTTAATTTATTTGGAACATTTTCAGTCAAATTATAAACGAAGATAAAGAGATAGATCATCATCATCACGCACACCATGAAAATACGAGGTAAAAATCAATAATTTATCCCCTTCCACAAAATTAATTATAATATTTTTAGTTTTCCTGACGATGTTCCAATAGTTCCATTAGAATTCTTAACAGATGCACCAATAACTGCTGCGGATCTGGGTTCAGATCCTTCTCTAGGTCTTCACGAAAGCGAACCAGATTCTTGGACACCAGCAGTCGGAAAAGATGTTGCCAGAAAGTTAAAAGAAAAAGAAGTTAAGCGACAAGAACATATTTATGAGTTTATTTTGACCGAAAAGCATCATTGTCTCACTTTGTTAACAATGCAGAAGGTATGATTACAAATTATAATAAACAAAAAAATATTAGGACTAAATAAATAAGATTCAAGATTGTTTAGAGTTGTGAATTTTAAAAGACCGCTAGTGTATTTTCCTCTACCAAAATAACTACTTTTGGTTGTTTTTGCAGGTTTTCGTTGAAGGTTTACAAAAATATTTCCAGCTAGGACCCAGTTTGGAACGAATGTTTCCTCGACTAGCCGATCTAACAGCTTTACATTTAGGTTTATTATCAAGATTAAGAGAACGACAAAGAGAATCACCAATTGTTAGTTCGATAGCCGATATTTTATTAGAACAGTTTTCTTCTGTCCATGCTGTAAGATTAAAATCTGCGTATGGAGAATTTTGCAGTCGACACAGAGACGCAGTAGATATTTACAAGTATTATTTACAACATGATGCGCGATTTGGACAATTTGTTCGTCATTGTCAATCAATACCTCTACTTAAAAAGAAGGGAATACCGGAATGCATTTTATTTGTAACCCAAAGACTTACAAAATATCCGTTACTCATTGAACCACTTATTAAAACTAGCAAAGATAATAAAGACGAACAAGAGATGTTACAGAAAGCTTTAGCTCTTGTTAAGGTAAATATTATTTGATAAACATCAAAAATAAAAATGTGAAATGAAATATTTTGCAGGAAATACTCGTAGAAGTCGACGCGCAAGTAGCAGAAAAGGAAAAAGAAGATCGTAAATTAGAAATTTATAATAGAATAGATGCCAAATCTTATACGACTCACAGAGGCCACAAATTTAAAAAATCTGATATTCTTCAAGGAAATAGATCCTTGAAATTTGAAGGAGTTGCAATGTTAATGCAAGGACGAGGAAAAATGCAAGTCGTCCTGGTCATTGTTCTCTCAGATGTTTTGTTTTTCCTACAAGAAAATTCGCACAAATATTCGTTCTTCACACCGGACAATAAAGTAAGAACTGCTAAATTCACTTAAATTAAATTAATTTGCGTCTGACATGCATTCATCGTCACAAATTTAAATATAACTATTAAATGTAGGTATATTTCTCGACTATTAGATGTTAACAAATACTTAAAATCTTAGTCATACAGTATTTATTTTTACAATATGTGTACACTTTCTTCAGGGTCTAGAAATATTCAAAATATATACTACTAAAATTTAATATATTTTATTCACAATTATTATAGTAATATACCGATTTCTAACCTTTTGGACGTTGGGAAATACGTCATTCCTAACTTTAATGATGATCTCTTGGGTTGGAAATAACATATTTCAATTTGTTTCAAATTCCATCTCTTGAGTTGGAAATATTTATGTAAAAGTTGCCGAGTAACATTACCTACCATAGATCCTTATAATTAACTAGGCTAAACAAATTTTAAGAGAGCTGTCAAAAATATTTAGAAAAATAAAGGTTATAACTCATTGATTTATTTTGAAAAATATTGATTTAAAATGATGATGATTGTGAATAAAATTGTATACATAACCTCGGTGGGAGTTTCATCACAGCCTCGCGCTTTATCCCACCTCGAGGTTTCGCCTCTGGAAAATATACATAAGCCCTCGGCTGTAATGAAACATTTTCCACTTCGGGTGTAATATACTATTACAAATGGACGGTTCGATTGATTTTAAAAATACTCGAAACTTCTAGACTTCGATAATTATGCTTCCGTTTTTTATTCATTTCAGTTTTCTTGTGAATATTTTGAATTGAAACATAGGCCCGTATTACGAGCCCACTTTTATAATAAAAGCGCATTTATGAAGCACACTCTTTATATGAATATGGAAATACGCGCTCCATAAAAACGTTTTTATTATAAAGTGCGTCCGTAATACGAGAACATTTATACTAAATTTGACAAAATTCTTTTTTGCTGTTTAATTTATTATGGAACAGAACAGACAGATGTATTTTCAGAATTGCTGATATACCAAACGTTTTTTTCAGGCTGGCGTAGTTTCATTGCAAAAATTACTAGTCAGAGAGAAGGCCGGTCAAGAATCTCGAGGAATTTATTTGATTTCTTCAAATCCCGCAGATCCTGAAATGTTTGAACTAAAAGTACACAAACCGAAAGATAAACAAGTTTGGATTCAAGCTATACGGTAAGTTAATTTTTTTATTTACTGTTGTATTATATATTTGTTTTTTAATATAAATTAAACGGTTGAGTTGTTCACAACTCACAAATTTACAACCACAGAAAGAGTTTTTGTGATTAGATTCTTGTACCTTGTCGTGTGTTTCTTCTTTATTATTGTTTAAATTTTTGTTTTTCTTTCTTTCAACTTCTACCGTAAACGTAATTTCTTTCCTAGTACTTCCTTTTGAGTTCTCGGTTGTTCATTGGCATCTTTATTTCTACTTTCCTTATTTTCTTCATATTTTTGTCTTTGTTGGTTTCCTTTAACATAAAATATTGTAGCGCCTTTCTTTCTAATCTGATAGTTTGTTGAATAATATTTATTTATTTTATTTCAGATCTGCAGTACAAAGTTGTCCCGAAGATGAAGAGGATAATATAGCTTTGAGTTCAGAAGAAAGACAGAAACTAATGAACGCAAAACAAGCACAAGTTCGACACTTAGTCGGTAAGTTGTATTTTTATAATTTACTATTATTATTAAATGGAATCATTGTAGTATCCCTCGTGAAAAATAGCAATGAAGTTTTGTTAATTTATCTTTAGCGTATAACAGTATAGAAATCCCTTATTATCGCATGAAATTTTATTTGTACCACTAGTAGCGTTTTTAGATTAGAAAAAGATTTGGAGACCTTTACAGTCAAATCAAAACTAATTTTCTATGTGAATGACTGTAAAGTTTTCTTTGTGGATGAGTATAAATGTAATGATTCACACCTAATTGTGGATATGTGTATCAAATATATGAATCCTTTGTCTAACAGATGTCCAGTCTGGATATGAAGGTAATGCTCATTTCGCATCTGAGATACTCGTTTTCATCTTTGAGTTTGATTGCCAATCTTCTCTTTTAATCCACAAGAACTGTTTGTTGTTTTCAGAATGACTAGTTTGCGAGCATGCAGACATCTCATTTTTTATCACGAAGACCTTTCTCCTAATTTTATTTTATTTTCAAACACGTAGATTTTAGGTACGTTCAAGATTTTGAGTTTTGATTGTGTTTAACAAAATAACTGCTTGTTGTAGGTGTACCTACCAAATAACACTTTGTATTTATTTTATTGTGTGTTATGGTAGCTTGAGGTGTGATACTCATTGCGTTCGGTTAATATTTGTATATTAGTGGTACAAATATTTAACAAACTACAAACGAAGCTAAATGCACGTAGTAGTTCCGATTTTCGTGTGGTTTGTTAATGTTTCAGACATGTATTTATTGTGAAAATATTACAGGAATGCTACGCCAAAAGGATGAAGAACAAGCGATTCTTCTCGAAGAGAAAATGGCTCTTCAGTTACGGTTGTTAGCGGCTGCTGGGTTAGATCCTCCTTCACCGCCTCCTACTTATAGACATCTTGTTAGTGAGCATGCAGACACCGGCGTTATGTGGAAGGAAGTTTTGTCGGCTGTTCAGGTACAACATCTCATATTTTGAAAAATTTAATTTATTACTTCAATTTTTATATAAAATAGTTGTTGATATATTTTGCCGGAATAAAATTCGCAGTGTTTATATTTTATGAGTAAAATAAAGACGTAGCTTAAGAAATTTGATGCAGTTTTAATATATTCATCTACTCGTTCGGAAAATATTTCAAAAATGCCCATTGTAATCGTAGTTGTTTGGGAAATTCAACTTCGATTCGAAGAAATTTGTACGCGGAAATATCAGTTTTAAAATGAGCGATTTTGGAAGAAAGTTTCAAATAAACCTTCTAAAATTAAAAAAGTAACAAACTATGCTTCCAACATTTTTGTCCAAAGCGACTCAGCTCCTTAAAATTCTAATTTAAACAATTTTGGCCCAAATCAATCTTAGTCTATGCAGAAAACCTGAACTATAATATGTTAGCAAAAAATTGTGGAAGGTTTATATGTATAATAATTGAAAACCCCTTAAATCCACTTTCGGTGAAAGATGTGTTGAATACATGAAAATGTTCTTACAACAATTCTCCGTTGTTTTATATATTTATATACTGGCAGAACCCATTCATTCCGTTTTAAAATCGATTTTAAAAAGTAGCAGGTTTTCCAGTAAATATTCCATTGAAAAATGCAGTGTGTCTTTTTTGAAAACTGTTTATTTTTATTTATTAAAGATTTTGTCCTTCCTACGATGTTTTTTCTGTGACTTATTTTTAATTCTGCTTTGTCAAAAGCCATTAAAGGCATTGCATTCTTTTTCATATTCCATTAAATCATACCCTTTGTTGCAAACTCGACAAATTCAAATTTTTTTTTTAATTTTTGGGTTTATAATATACAAATCTATTGTGTTTGTTGCTATTTATTGATCATAGCACTGTTAAAAATCCACAAAACCAGAACTCTTTAAATAGTTGCTGCTAGAAATTAGTTAAGTTGACACTGGACCTACGCATACTTTGGCTTATAAATGAATCTCTTTCCCTTTATTCTAATTTTAGATGTTGACGAAATCTTTTCCTCGTTATAACTTGTCCAAGTACGAAATTTAAGTTCTGTGCATTCAAGGTCAGCTCAACTTAACGCGCGGCAGTTTCTGTGCGATTCTGTATTCTTTACTAAAGTGAATTTAAGGATTTTTGATCCTAGAGGATTTATATAAGTTTAATTGTAATTCTAATACATATTTTACAAAGATCTTTCTTTTATAGGAAGTAAGTCACCTCGCCAGTTCACTTTACGCCTCAGGGACAAACTTATCCCGAAGTGTAAGTTCAGTTGGTGAGCATCAAAGCGACACATATGTATCTCCAACTTTACCAAAACGCGCTGAAACTTTCGGAGGTTTTGACAACACAGTTTCTGGCATTCCGTTGAAAATATTAAGCAAGAAATTGCAGCAAGCTTCAAGCGGAAGTCCAGCTGGAACTCCTGATGCGGAGAACTTAAAACCGGGAGATTCGAAGTTATTTGTAAGTTTAAAAAAAAGTTTATATGACATGGATAGTGAGGATATTATTTCCAGGAACGTCTGCCGTGGAGAAATGCGGTGTTAGCAACAGTTCCTCCAGGATTATTGAACGGGGGAGGGAATTCTCAAGGACAATCAGTTCAAGGATCAGAACACACAACTCCTTTATTGCAACAACATATGCATGATGTTCCAGCGTTACTTACTTTAGGAAGAGAACAACAAGTTGCTGCAGTACAGTTGTCTCATTATGTTTATACTCTTTTGTGTATCATTTCTCAACTTATGACTAGCGTTGATAGGTAAGATATGCACAAAATATTTTGAAATCAAATATTCTACCGATACATTCAGATTACGTTCTTTAATTATTTCCCACCCTCATTTTGAGTTTGAAAATACTTATTCTCGCACGATTATAGAAAAACGCCATTTTAACCAGGGCATCGAACCCGAACCTGAACCGAACCAAAACCGTAACATTTTAGAGAACTCAAACCGAGAACCGAACCTCAAATATATTTTTAATTGAACCTGAATCGAAACCGAACCGAGTATTAAAATCAGGTTCGGGGTTCAACTCCGGTTCAGATTTTTAGTTCGAAAAGTAAATACAGCCGATAATCGACGTCTTAGGCGTCTGCGTTGCTGTCTGGGCTAACTTTCCGTGAAAATTGTGTTTCTTGTTGCATTTTGCGTAAATTCCGGCTCTCATTTTACATTATTTCGAACCTGAACCGCGAACAAAACCGCACATTTTATTAATGCTTGAACCAGAACCGCACCCGAACCCATCTTTCAAAAAACAAATTAACCTGAACCAAAACCAAACCCAGTTTTTGGCGGGTTCGATGCCCTGATTTTAACACTTTTTTTAGTTTGCAGTCACAGTTAGCGGTGTTCAAATCTCACGGATCAGGTTCCGACGGTAGTTCTGGAGCTAGTGGAACAGGAGGAAGACCTCATTATCGGCCCAATCAACAGTTAGAAGAATTAAGAAATTTACAGGATAAACTCAGTGCCGAAAAAGCTTCCTGGCAACAAATTCGAGACCAGGAACAGAAAGATCTCGACGAAAAGAAGCAAGAGTTGCAAAGACTACAAGTAAGATTTAGATATTTTTTTACTGAAATATCGAATATTAATCGAATAAAATATTATAATTTGATTGTACCTTTTAAGGAGCAAATTCGAGCGGAGCAGTCAGATATAACACAACAACGCGAACAGCTCTACCGCAAAATGGAAATTTTGTCTAGCCAAGGATTGCTGATTTCCCCAAACGTAGCTCTTCCAGCCCCGGTTCCCGCTACACAACATGAAGAAATCAGCCCTCAAGAAGAAGCTTTAAGTTCTCCTAGTTTGAGCAGTCCTCAGAATAGCGAACATTCGCCGACAACTACAAGTACGACTAGCAGTCACTCTCAAACTGGCACTGAGAGTAGGAGAAAGCCTGAGACTAAATGGAGTAAAGGTAAGCAGAATTTTAACAAAACTGACGAAGGTTTTCGCGAGGAGGATCAGTTAATAATGATTGCTCAGCCATTTTGAACGTTTATTTATTTGGGTGAAATGTAAAAATTAAAGATTAAAAATAAAAGTAATTATGCAATAGGCTCTTCAACCACATTAAAATTTAGCATATTTGGTACTAATTTTCAATAATACGCTTAAAAACAATGTCGAAAAATATAACACTTTATTTAAAAAATATGTATTACGCCTGTAATTAATTATTAAAAGTAATTTTTTTTTACCTCCAATTCGACTGTGACGTCATACCGACTTGTAACAGAGAGAGATTGCGCGCGCATAATATTGGCGTTTGCATTTAGTCATCTGTTCTGTCACTATTTCTTAATATTATTTTAGAATATTTAAATACAATTTTACACATAAATACAAATATCAAACAATTCACAATGACGTCACAGCGTAAATTTCAATTTTGTATAGAATCTTTTCCAATTAATTACAGGCTTAATTATATCACAATACAGATGAAAATATGAAAAATATTCATATATTAACGTCTATTTTCGAAAAATAAATTTTAAAAAAATTGGTTGAAGAGCCTATTAAGCTTTTCTCGCATTGTTTACACAGTTGCACGCTAGGTAATAGACCGAAGACAAATCCAAACCCATCCGACCAGTGGCGTCGGTAGCACGTACGCTACAATAGAATGATTTATGATTGAAGTCATGCACGACTTTTTAAATAATTTTATTCGATAGAGTAGGGAAAAATAATAAACCCGTATTTTTTTATTTTTCCTCAAATCGATCTTTAATCATGAAAAAATTGTAATTGAAAATGACATTTAAAACGCAGCTGCTAGACCCCCGCTTCGTCCCTTGCCGAGTGACGACACAGGTTCGGAGCAACGACTATTTTGATTTTCACATTGTTTTAAACGTCAAAGTGACATTTAAAAATAACCTGAAATTTATGAAAGTAAACATGTCGATGAAATAAGTTTGCCAGTAAATATTGTATATTATTAACTTGTCAAAATAAAGAATAAAATAACATTCTCCAATATATTCAATAGGCGAGTTTCTTTATTCACCGATGAGTAGTGCGCATTAATGCGCATGAATCGTAAATTCATCACACCGTTTCTTTATTCACTGGTGAATTGCAGATGAAATTCATCATACCGTTTCTAATTACCGCGCACTATCCATCGTAAATTCATCGCATGCATCCGCTTTGACTACCGATGGATTTTACGATTTCCGATGGATTGGTAGTGGGGGGTCTAACGAAATGTCATTTTTGACATTTGCGTTTGTTTCATGATTGCAAGTGTAAGACTATGGGAAGAAGAAAAATGCATGATTCAAATAATAATAATAAAAAAACATATCTCGTTCACAACAGAAAGTAGATGGTTGTAAATGTAGATAATTTTTATTATAATTATGAATTCCACTGTTGCTATTGCTGTCATCAGATTCTTCATTGTTAGATTAATCTGATGATTGCAATACAGGGACGGTCCTTTTAACCACACTTTTAACTATAAAACTTTCCATATCTGGCGTGGTGGTTAATTGTCAGTTGATATTTAAGGTTAGGAGATTCATCGCAATTTTCAGCAACCCGTTTCTTTATTCGGTCGCAGCGGCTATCCATCGGATCCATCAGCTATTCATCGTGACGTCATTTTCAATTGCTGATGGAATTCAGCGCATTAATTGCTGCTGAATAAAGAAACTCGCCCAATGTCTCACGTGCATTTATAACCTTCTAGCGTCTAATCTCAAATCAAAAGTGAAAGAAACAGCTGACGTATAACGTGTAGATAATTTCACGCCAAATGAAAATTATTTTATAAAAATGAATAGAACGATGTTATATTGATATATTATAGCATTTTTAGATATGTAGTCCTCAATTTATAGTCTATATATATCTTTTAAAACTTCTGTGTCCATATAAAATGTCTGTTTGAAATTAATCTGAACTTAGGTTCGTAACCTGTGACGTCATAACATGGCTGGTTTTTGCTACTTTTTAAAAATTAGACTATCCTTCTTCGATTTAAATAGAAAAAAAGGTACAATTATTTGTTTTGCATGACCTTATTAATGTGAGTGCTTGTTTTATTTATTTAAAAAGAATGTTTGTATTTATAATACTGAATAATATCTTTGTCTTTCCCAGGCACGTCGAAATCCAGTCTCCCCCTGAATCTCATCAGCGCCACCAATCAGCCCAAGGCACAAAACATCCCCATAAAGCAACAACTTCCTCTCAAGCTAGCTTCCCGGTTGAGCAGTAGCGGTGGAAGCAGTACCCCATCTCCAAACAGCGCTGGGACTACGCCAACCGGGGCCCAACATCCGATTCCACAACAGATGATTCCTCTACGACTCCAAGAAGAAAAAACTCGACGCAGTAGTGGGGGGAGTACCAGCGGAGGGTACCAGAGACTTGGTAGTGGGAGTTTCAGCCCTCCGAATAGCGAAGCGGTAAGTAATGTTTAATATTTAGGGATGAACGGAATAATCTGATATTTTTGAAGAATTTTATGGAATGATATATTAAAATACTTCTCTTTATATTGAATATAACGATTTATAACATAAACCTGTTATGCTCTTTCTGTTGGATTTGAATATTAAATATTTTGTAAGCTGTTTATGCATTTGCATGAAAATGTTTCTCATTTGTCTTGTTTAAATGGAGTCTCAACTCTTATGTTTTTGTCTTTTTAATATTTGAAAATTTGTGACTTTCTTTCAAATGTTTACAGGCGAGCTCATGAAGTGTGTGATTTTAAGTATGTTTTTACTGAATTTTAATATGTATAATTTGAAATTTAAAATTATTAGGTGTTAACAAATATTCGAAATCTCAGTCATACAGCATTTATTCTTAAATAATCGACGTGTTGTTATATACACTTATACTTTCTGCAAGATAAGTAAGATCTTACAGATTCTTAAACATAAAATTACGGAAGTACACATAAACATATTCATTGAAACAATTGCAAAAACCTTAAGTATTCCTCAAGGAACGACGAGAATTATATCGGAAATATTAAAAAAAACATGGACGTTTTTCGATTCTACTTATTGTAGAAGATCGTCGAGTTTCGTTTATTGGTTTCTAAATAACACAATTCATTAAAACTTATTTCTAATATACCTAATCATCTTTTTCCGACAATAATTTTGTCTCGTGATAAAATCTAATTTTTAAAAATGTGTTAATAATAATTTTCATAATTTGAGTTTTGTGGTTGTCCAAAACAGTTTGTTCTTTGATGTGGTTAACAAATTCGGTTGTATTAAATACATAAGTAGAGCATAAAACACTTATGCCCAGTTGCACCACAAAATTTAAATTTTAATCTACGTTTAAACAAATAAATGCAAATTGATGTTTTGAATGCAATATTATAATACATTTGACATTTCATTTCGATGCAATATTGTCAATTTAAACCATGATTAATATTTAAGATACGTTGGTACAATCGGCCATTAAACTTTTTGTGTATTAAATAACTTACCTATGCAAAGTAATATTAGGTGCTTTACAACTGCACAGACAACACATTCTAGTTGGCATGGTACAAAACACAAAGAAAATTACTGTATGAAACACAAAGTAATGCTTTCGAAGTGCAAATACAAACAGAAATGAAATAAAACGTCAAAGTCAAACCATGTGCTCACTGGACTCGCTGCATCACAAGCACATCACAAGCCAGCGACGCTGTCAACGTTAGCCAATAGTAATCAAGGTTTCCGAGCATGCGCATAACTCCCGGTTGGGTGTTTGTGAGAGATAGACATGCAGAAATGATATTTCCATTTCACAGTGTTTACCTACTCTTATGGGAAAGATACGAGCATTAGCAATATATTAGTTAATAGGGATATGGCAAATGTAGACCGATCTTTTAAAACACTTGCCTGAGATATGGGTTTTACAAGGTAAAATGAATCATCATAACATAATCCAAAATGGTAATTTTTTCATATAGACGATGGAAAAGCCTCGTCTCATACAAAAACAAAGGGAAGTCTCGGTAATATATTTGAACAAAAAAATGACGCAACACTGTTTTGATCGAGATAAAACATTTTTCTCTGCGTTCGAGTTTCGGTTCAGTTAATATGCGCTAGACATATTGTTGTCTTTATTTTGTTTTTATAATTATTGTAATTGGAATACGAGAACATATTAAAAATTGCTAAAGCTATAATGTATTTAATATACTTATTTGTTTTTCTATAAATAATTTGTGTTTATTAAATTTGAATTCTGAAAAATTAATTTTCATATTAATATTAAATGAATATATATGCCACAGAGTTCGTATATAAGTCTCGGAGGCGTAACGTCGCAAAAGGGGTTCGTAGATGCCTCTCTAGAGCGTCATGGGCTTCTTCGATTGGCAAGCTGAAATATTTGTAGGTTCGTAATGTCGGTTATTTAACTTAGTGGTGGTTTATTAAAATTACAAAGTTCTACATTGATTGACTTCGGGTCTAGTTGACTTTACCTCTTAACAACAACGAATTACGACTACATAACAACGACTATCATAACTAACTTGTTTTATTCTAGCTTCACACTTACCTTCCCGACTTGTTTCCATCTTACACCGCGGTCCCGTCCAACCAAATATGTGGTAGGGTTAAAATGATGATGTAGAAGTTTAAACAAAGGGACAAAGAATATTCCAGAATGCCATTTGAAATAAACAATTCTAAGAACGGATGTAGCGAATGCAGATTGGGCATGAACAATGAACAAAGAAGTATAAAATGCTAAATTATGTTTGATAGAATAGTGAAAAACAATTCTAATATTTATGGAAGTCGAAAACACGGATGAGAACAAAGAAACATTGAAATAAAATGATACCATAAGCATAAATGCAAATGAACTCTGAAATTTAGGTCCATGTGAATAACTAAGTTTTTAATTTAAAAATTTAATCAATTTAATTAATCGCAATGGGCCCATAAACCAATTTTTTAAAAATATTTTTAAATGAAAGTTCGTTTAATTTTGAAGCAATTCGTGGTATGAAAAAGTCATAATTGTTTTTTGTATAGCTGCATTGGATTTTTAAAGAAACCTATAGCTATCTTTCTCACACGTCTGTAGTTGGCTGCTCGAGAAAGATACCAATAGTGTGACGTCATCTGTGGCCTGGAAATAAATTCAAATATCACGCAAAGTATTTATTAATTAAATAATGTTTTTTATCTTAATCGTTATTTACTGAGTAGTACTTTAAGGATAAAGTGTACATTTTATTATTTTTTGTTGTGGTTTATGGGCCTATTGTTTGTATGTGTTTTTTTTTGCGAATTTTTGTACAATGTTCGTAAAACTGAATGTTAAACGAATGTATATGTGTGCATAAATTTATGTTTAAGAATTTGTAATATTTTAGGTATTCTGAAGAAGGTATCGGTGTTTTATAAGAATAAATGTTGTATTTCGAGCAATTGTTAACAGTTAATCTGGTGTATTTCTTAAGGTTTTGAAATCGCTCATATCAATGGCTCTTTTTTACAAAAGAAAGCATGGAAGTCGTTATTTCTAAATATATTTATATAAAGAATGTGAACCATTCCTCCCGGTGATGTTGCATGACAATAGTTGAATGTTCTGTGTTATCTACCAACAGTCAGTACCGATTGCGAGTCACTCCCGTACAGGATCCAGTCCAGCCATGATGCAGGCCTCCCCCCCGGGCGCCGCGCCCTCCCAGGGCCCCAGCGGGGCCACGAAGGCCGCACGCACCCACACGTACCCCAAGCTTCCGGACAAGTTCCGCGTGCGCAGTCCGGAACACCCTCCGCCGGATGAGGAAGTTATATTCTTCTGACGCATTTCGGGTAAGACCCGGAGTTTCTTCCTATCTCTCATACATGCGAAAGTGTGATGTGATTGCGTTTATCAAAGAGATGCACAAAGTTTCTTGTTTTACGTAAAATGACGTACTTGATATATTTTTAAATCTGTTAACTTTTGGAATAAATGACGTTACAGATAATATTTTTAATGTTTAAGTAGTGTCCAAAAAGGGTATCGGGTATTTGATAGATGAATAAAACGAAAAATATAAATAATCACAATGGTTGTTTATTTTTTTCAAGTCACTAAATTGGATAATTATTTAGCAAAGATAATATTCTCCAAAGGTCATTGTTCGGGCTGTAATATCTGGTAGAGACATCATTGGCCCTTATTTATGCTGTTTTCCAATCTAGTGACTATTAAAAAGTAAATAACCATTTCGATTATTTATATTTTTTGTTTTATTCAACTGTCAAATACGCGATACTCTTTCTGGACACTCTGTAGATAGAAACATGCTTAATATGATAAAATGCAAATAAAGTTTAAAGGCTCTGTGAATGTGAATCTAATTAAGTGATCTGAGCTTTTAAAAATGTAGCACTCATGAAATATTTTTGACGTACCTATTTTATCTAAATTGACGACTTGTGATCGTATATATTTTATTACAATAATTAGATTTTGGTCTTTTATATGCTACAAAACAAATCATATTTATTCATATAAAGCAGTATGCTAGACTAGAAATTGTGGCATATCCTAGATCCAAAAATATTTTAATTATATCGATAGTGTTTTTATTTTGTAAATGTAGACCGTAAGTATGAACAACTGATTGAGGGTGAATAGCGTGCAGTTGATTAGCCTTGTTTTATCGTTTATGGATTAGTTTAGAGAAAAATACTTCAAATAACAGTTATAGAAAATTTAATTGAGCCGGCTACATCATCACTCGATTCTACTGACCATGCCTTCAAGGAAATGTTCAGCGGCGTGCATAATATTAATATTTTTGTTAATACAAATCATTATTTTTAATTATAATATACAATGTGTTCATGTTCTTATGTCCACTATTGTTATCTCGAGAACTGTAAGAGCTACTAGCTCGGTTAATTTAGCAAACAATTTCTGTTTTCTTAGACTAATTTAATGAGCAAACTGGGAGGATTAACTTTGTTATTTTAAATGAGACAATATATTTTTTTATGTACTTATTAGATAGAGAATGGGGTCATTTCACATTTTCTGATTTATTTTTTTCTTGAAAAAATAGGTCAAATTAAACATGTATGTGTATGTTTTACATCTTACAAGTCTTTAGAATCAGAGATATGACTTTTTAAAAGTTGCGTTTAATTTCAAATATTTCAACGGCTGACGACACAGATTCACGGATACGACAGTCGTGCTCTACCGGTTTAATTTAGAACTATGATTATTTGGTTTGGTATTTATTTAAATAAATGGTTTATTTACATACCTTATACTGCACTAGTACTTTTAAAGAAATAGAAAGTAATAATAATCTTCTCTCTTGTATATTTTGCTGTCAGCTGTCACACTTTTAGGTTAGATTACTATTTCAAGTTATGAAGCATGTATGTGTGAGAGAGAATTGTCTTTGTGTGAGTATGAATTTGTGTCGTCACAAATTTAGTCCGTGTTTAAAAGCGCGAAGGTTAATTAGCAAATTTATGAATGAAAAGTCGCATATTTCAAATTATTTTCTATTACTATATTTATTAAATGATATGGATTTCATGATTTTATAAAAAAAATCGACAATTATTTTTTTTGAAATGATCCCATTGTATTCTAAGGGTATAAACATATTATATCTCTGACTTCAGAATAAAATTTTCTATCAAATAACCAAATAAAAAATATATAGTTCCATTTAAAATAACAAAGTTGGTTCTCACAGTTTGCGAACCACTAGTTGAAAAATAATAATTTTATCCAACACTGTCTCATAATATACTTGTTACTATGGTTATTTCAGATAACTAATGTACAACATTACTCACACCGTGAGAGAATATTTAGGAAGTCACGGAAGAATTATTACTGATTTTTGCGTTTTTTTTTTTTTTTAAATAAATAAAAAGCAAGTTTACAAAATTATTTTATTATTGAAATAATTTAACATTATAAAACTTATTTATTTAAATCAATATTAACATTTATTTTAAAAGATACTTAGGTTACTTATCTTTACCCATTGACAGATGTCATCTGCGGCTGATGAAAGAAGTTTTGGTTACTAGCATCGGAATTAAATTCAACGATACTGCTTATGTTTGTAAATGAATATGTTTTAAAGGAAGTTCCTAATTTTCACCGATTTCAATTTATTTTTCTTTCAAATAATTCCCAATGACAGACAATAATTATTGCAGAATATTTTTCAATAACAATATAACAAAATAACAACCATTCAATGGCTATTTTATAATTTGAAATAGTATATCTATTGACATGTCAGTGTCAAACGATGAACGAAAATATAAAAATGGTTTAAGAAGTTTTAAAAAAAGTGTTGGATAAAATGTTGTATTACACTCGTGTGGAAAACATATTAGTCACTAAAGAAAATTAACAACTCGCCCTCCGGGACTCGTGGCTCAACTTTTTCTTTCGTGACTAATGTGTTACATTCCACACTCATATAATAAATAACTATTATGCTCATAAATACAGTCTTGTAAAATAGATTTTGTTTGTTAATTTAATAATGGACAAAATAAAATGGACACTGTAGATTTTTCATTAAATCACAATTAAATATAATGAAAAATTTCTACAAAATAATATTTTAAATTTTCGACCACAAATATAAGCTTCGTTATGGAACGTAATTTGCTTCCAGTTTTAAATAATATTGAAAATAATGAAAATTGATGACGCAGCTCTTATTCTTATCATGTACTCCCTCTACACATCTTTTCTTTGAAGTGTTTTTCTCCAAAATAATAAACGAGTGAAGAGATAAAACAATGTTAGTCAACTGCCCGCTAATTCCTCTTATTCATTTGTTAATACTAACGGTCATTGTTTTTATTTATGTATAGTATCAAGTAAATTATTAAGAAAAGACATTAAAACTGTTTTAAAGTAAAGTTCTGAATGCATTTGATCTTACTGTGATTGCACGCAATTTTACTCATTTCACATTTTCTTATTGTTACCAAAATATTTTCTCATGCATGTAGTATTGAAATAAGTGTAGTAATCGTACTTTTTACATTTCCATGTCTGTATAGAGTTCTTATTTTCTGTAGCTAGCCTAGCGCTTTTGTGATTGTCAATTGAAGCTGTACAGGTCTTAATAACATATGTGCCAACTCTAATCTGAGATTGTTCCAATGTTGTGTATATGGCGTGTTTTGCAGAAATTGTCGTATCGAAATCTGAAGTTAGATATCAATGTGTCTACTAACTCAATCATATGACAATAGTAAATCTTAAGATGTATTTTCGCTCTTTCTACATTATACTTGTAGCCTGTATACACTTTTTGAAGTACATGTCCGTTTCTTGACCATCAGACATGTTTTTGTATATAAATATTGTATAGTATTTATCTCTGATTGAGCAGTTTTAAAATTATCTTGAATCGTTTTTATATTTACTATTTATTCAAAATTTTGTATATAGTTGGAGTTAGTCGATATTAGGCTATACATGGTGCTCCAAGATTAAACAACTAAACTCAAAATTTAAATAAACGATAAAAAAATAAGTGGATATGTTCATGGAAACAAAAAGGCTATTCCATTTTTTTTTTATTATTTCAGTTCCTATTAAATGTGACGTCACGAATATGAGTTTTCATCTCAAACTGTTTTCTTCGTGGACCTAAGTGTTCTTGACGTGTATGATGTTTCTAAATTATATTTAAATAAAGTAAATTAATATTAAACACAGTATAAGTCTATATAGTTTGTAATTGTAACTGTATTTAAATGAAAAAGTTTATGCAAAAAATAAAAACTGTTTGAGAATAGAAGTGGCTGTTCCGCTATTTGAAACTCTACGCTCATTCGTTAAAGTCTTTTAGGCGGTATTTTAGTCTCCAATCAAAATATTGTTATTCGTGACGTCATACTATAACAAAAGCCCGTATTATGAGTGCACTTTTATAATAAAAGCGCTTTTATGGAGCACACACCTTTTATTACGGGCCCTTATTTCGGAAGTATTGTAATTATTTTTTGCACAATCAGTTTTTTTTTCTACGACCACTACAGAAAATTGCATTTTTCTCATGCTTTACAAAGCCCGAAAGTTATTCATTTCACACAAGTTGCCAACTGTAATATACAGTATGTCCACGGATCGAGTTCCAAAGAGGAAAAACTTTTTTATTTTTTATTTTACAAAAAAATATATTCTTGATAAAAGTTTTTGGATGTCCCGAAACGTTCAATTCAGTTTTAACATTTTCAAATTTTCTTTTAGTTTCAGATAAAAATCGAAAATTGGTCGTTTTAGTTGAAAATTATTCTAAGTTCCAAAAAATAAGTTTGCGTTGTCATGGTAATTGCCGTTATTTATTTATTTATTTATTTATTTTCATTAACTATCAGTTATAAAAATCACCTCTATTTGATATGTAAATATCGGGAAACCTTTGATTAAATTCTTTGACAACTCGACTGATCACTTTATTACCATCGCCCTAGCATTGAATTAGGTAAATTCGTTCGTCTTTTGACAACATTTTCAACGATTATAGTTGATTTTTATAACTGACAGTTAATGAAAATAAATAAATAACGGCAATTACCATGACAGCGCAAACTTATTTTTTGGGACTCGATCCGTGGACATACTGTATATAATGTTAAAATTTAAATATGTATTTTTTATTTATAAATTACGAAATATTTAGTAATTACTTATCCATGTATATATTTCCTTTTATAGTAAAAGTAACTATTGTAATTATTTTAAATTTCTATTAATTATTGAGAAAAAAGTATGTTCTTAATTAAAAATGAATTATTTATATTTTAACAAAAAGTGTGGTCGTAGAAAAAGTATAGTGTGCCACTCGTGCAGAAACACCTATTGTCTGCTTAATATACTATTTAATGTTTACCGATGTTTCCAAGAAAGTAGGCTTTATTTACAAATTATTGATTAGGAGGCGGAGGCGGTAAGAAAACAAAAACAATGATCAAAGCTTACTTTAAAAATGACAACCAAAAATTTTTTAATTTCAAATCTTTTTTTTTTATTTTGTGCGTCGATCGTGCAAAAAACGTAATAAACATTACGTTCAGGAAGCGTTTACTGCCCTGAACTATTATTTATTTCTTAATATTCATTTTGAAATATATTTTTTTACTAATTTTCGGTCCAATTTTCTTTACATGATGTCCACTTGTTTTTAGGCTCTTTATTTAAATTTTAAGTTTAATTGTTGAATCTTGGAACATCTCGTATATTGTTTTTAATCAAATGATGCGAGAAAAAATAAAAACAGATCTCTTTATTTAATTTTTTATTCTTTATGACGTATATATCGGTTTGTTCGTCTCAATACAGCAGCATTGTAGAAATGTTACTTAGAAAATGTTGTTTCTAACTAATAAAGATAATAAATGAATAAATTAAAATTAAATAGCTTAGGAATCATTGTCTGTTACATTGGTGTTTAGGTTTACGATCATCTGGAACTGTTATTGCTTTATTTTTGCTCATTTTATTTACATCATCTATTGTTATTATAAGTAACGCGCTTAAATTTTATTGACTAAAGATTGCTCTTAAAGTTTCTTTACATATAAAATTGTGCTCGTTAAAATTTGTTAATATTACTAATTTAAATCATATAAATATATATCGTGGATAACTTGAGCAATAATATAGCGAAAAACTAACCTGTTGTTAATAGTTGTTGATACGTTCGACTTGAAAGTTGTTTCATTATTGAATGATCGTGCTACGGGCGAATAAAATCTTTTGGAAAAGAAATTTCATCCGAAAACACGATTTAAACTTAATAACATGGCCTATCATATTTGTCTTTCCAAATATGTGTATTAATGTAGTTTCAAATCATATTTTTATAAATATTTCATATTTCCAGACTCTGTCATATATTCTGCAATTGTTTTTGTGTATCATTGGTCGCGTTCAGCGCTGAAGTTTGCCGAATACAGTTGCTGGACCAATCGTATTCGTTCGATCATTGCGTTCGGCAAACTTCGGCTGAACGCGGCCATCTTTTGCATAAATCTTTACGAATAAAACGTGGTACTTTCTTTAAAATCTGAATGGTTGAGCTAATTTTACTTTTGTTTTCTGATTGTAAGATATATTTACTTAGCAATAATATCAGTATTATAAAATATAAATTTATAAACTATTCAGATTTTAAAAAGTACAAATAATCATTCTGTAAAAACAATCACATTTTAATCTTAATAATATTTTAGATCTGTATGCTACATATTTATTTATTTAATTTTGTACTGTAATATTTTATGTTAATCATTTTGATTTATTTATTTTCTTTGCATTTTAAACAGTAATAATAATTTTGTATAGAATTTAACAGTATATTTTTCCAACTTTTTATATTTAAGTATATATTACGTTGCAACAAAGGAAATGTGATCATACAATATTCTGTCAAACATTTCTTGCCTTGTAGGATACAAAAATTTCATTTCAGTTGTTCCTAGTCTTATTTCATAAATGTTATATAAACTTTTAGAAATTTATCAAATAATATGTTGTTTTATTACGTTCAAGTGCAATTTGTAATTGAGTTAAAAGTTTTCTAGGAACACTGAGATTGTTATTCTTAATAAAATCTGTCTCCCACTTAAATATAATAAAATCACGAGTTGTGATAATGTTTGTGTATATAGTTTAATGATTTTAGTCTAGATATAGTGAAAAGGTAAATATGTTACGGATTAGTTGAGTACAATATGAAGATTATTATTTATATTTAAATAATAATGTTTTTTTTCTGTGAGAAATAGGATTTTTATTCTTGTACGTCTGTTTATTTTCCAGAATATGTGAGAAAGGTAAGCAAAGATACAATTATGGATGTAAAATTGTAGTAATTTACCGATTTAAATAGGGGATTCCACTCATATCGAATTTTTATATGAATTATATACATAATTATTTCTTCCCATATAACTGTGTTATTGACGCAAATTTCTTTTCTATATGTTTTATCACTTTTTTTATAAATGCTAAAATATATTATGCACTTTCAAAACGTGCGGATTTTTTCGGGCTTGATGACTACCGAACCCGGCTCTCTTTTACTGGCCGAACTGTAAACAGGCGTTCCCATCATCACTGTTCCACTGCAGTATTTCGTTATAGGTTTATGCGGCTACACGCTATTATTTTTACTAATACTTAAATACTAATAAACTGTAACTACAATGTAATAACTTTAATATAAGTAAAAGAAAATAAAATAAGAAAAAAATGAAATTTTTAAATATAAAACGATATAATCTTAGCCATACAATGACAAATGGTTTAGAACCTCTGATAACAGCAGGCAAGAGAGCAGCTACTGAGAGAGAAAATACGATATGTCATTTTTCTTCACCAATCGGTTCGCTTGCGTTGAAAGGCGGGAAACGCTAAATACCGCCATTTTATGCTTCCATAAGAAGCCGAACTAAAAAAAAAAAATTAGGGAATTTCTGAATTTAAAAATACTATAACATATCAAAAAATCGTCGAATCCCCTATTATCGTTTAAATTACCGGATTATTTAAAATTATCTATAGGGGTTTCCAAACTTTTAAATTTCCTAATATGTTAATCTGTACATAATAATATTATTAGACCCGTATTACGTATTTTCGCTGAAAAGTTGCTAATACGCCAAAACAAAATTAAAGTTTTAATAAATGAAACCCGAGAAAATAGACGTGGTGTGATGTAATCTACACCTAGAACATACGTTTCTAGAGCAGAGTGAGAAACGCACTGGATACGTCGTTTCGTGTCACGTTAAAACCAAGTCGAACATGACGGAGGCGATACAAGCCCTTGACTTGCGCGTTCGAACAGCTATTGGCCAATAGCATATGCCAGTGCTCAGTACGTCACAAATATGGCTGATTCTGAATTTTAAGCGTTCGATTTCAATATATTAAAGTTTCATTTTGATATTAGGGTAATAAAAATAAAAAATTACCGATTATATTCATCTTAATATTACTTATACATGACGAACATTAATATCTAATAAGCATTTTTTTTTTATCAAATCCCTAGACTTAGAAACCCCTATTATCGCAAAATATCCCTAATTATAACTGAGGATTTTTTTTTTACAAAAAAAAAATGCTTTACGAGTACTTGTATGAATAAAATGTGAAAATTTCTGTATAAGAAAATATAAATTGCGGAATTCGGTTCGTAGTAGTCTGTCACAGCGACCGTTAGAATTAGAATACAAACGTCTTTCTCGCGTAATCGTAGAAGAAAATCGTTAGTTGTCCCCCAATGATTTAAAGATTTTTGTAGTTTGATTAATATTGATGAGAATTGTATATGTATAAAACAATTTGTTAATCGTTTGCGGTCATTTTTGTATATAAAACATGAAATAAATTGTTTTCAAGAAAAAAATATTTGGTTTTCTACTATATACATATAGCAGACTTGGTAACAATATTATAATGATTGTTTTTGTTGTTAAGTATGAAATATTGAACAATAGATAATAATAAATATACAAAATACAGTAGAATCAAACCACTTTATTAATATTTTTATTACAGTCCTGTGAAAATAATATAATTCTATATAAAAATTAAGTCCCTCTTTACACAAATACGTAAAATAAGTACATTAAACGAGATAAAACTTTGAGCGCAATATATTGACACAAACGGCAGATATATCTCTTAAATGCTTCATAGCTTTTTACTAAAAGCTTAAACAATATTAGAGCTCTATTGCGATATGTTCAATTCATTTTTCCTAATATACTTAAATAAAATAGCTATTTGCACATATAAGCTTAAAATATTTATTCATCAGTAACGCTATCCGCTGTTCTAATCTGGAAGACTGTCACAGAATGCGAAGTATCGTCGAATTTACACGATACATGAAGTTCAGCAATTCTAAAGGTGTAGTACTGGTTCCCCCATCTTGCGCGCAGATATACTGATCTCGGGTCTTCTCGCAAAATGCTCGTAATTGTATTCTGTCTGTCCACCGCCTAAATAAAGTCAGTATAATAATATTATATAATAAAAGAGTCCGCACGCCCAGAGAAAACATTTGATCAGAGTGCAAAATTCGTCCGGGCGAGTTCAACTTGTGAAAGTAGGGATATTACGATGTTTTGCAGCTGAATATTTTTTTAAATGTATTTTTTGTAATTGTAGTTTTGTTTTGTGCAATAAATTCTTTTAGTTTTATAATTAATGAAGGTACACCCAACAAAATCGACAAGATTAAGTGATTTTTAATCATGTTTTTGAATTGAACTTTGTAATTTTTAATATCCAGGAATTTAATCTCGAATTGCTAAGTATAAGACTTGCGCCAAATGAAATATTGGATAATACAATTTTACTCCAACCCTTATAATCCTCTTAAAAAAATTACCTACTGCGACGTAGACAATTTTTTTTATTTCAATTTAGAACTTACATTAGTTCCTTGCAGTTCTTGCAGCTGTGCCAGAGCCCGTTCGCTAAAAATCACATTCAAAGTCGAAACAGGTGGTTCATTTATCCACGCCGGGACTCGAATATGCCCTTCCGGTGTGGTTACCACCCCCGAAGCGCCTGAAGAATGAGCAGACTCTTCTTCTTCGCCATCCGGGGCCTCCCTTTCACCGATTCTACTATCCGATCTATTCGAACTTATCGAATCGTTGAGAGATATATTCGAGGATTGATTTGTGTTATCTGTTTCGCGACCATCTAGTAATCGTTCGTGTAAACTCTCATTTAAATCAGCCACTACAAAACCAGGGCTGTCGTATTGCGGAATATAAGGTTTAATATCTAAAACGGGGGTCCCGTCTACCATATCTACTCCCGAAAAGTAAACAGTACGTTCTTCGACTTGTTCAATTTTGACTAAAGATAAACCGATTGGACATGGTCTATGAGGAGATCTCGTAGCAAAAACTCCAGTTCTTAAACCGTTTAACCGAGGAGGAGCAACTTTCGCTCGAACGTGAGTTGTTTCATTTTTATGAAAGTGAAACAACACCCACATATGTGAATACTCCTCCAGACCTTCTAAACTATGTTCGGGATTAGTAAAAACATCGTTATTTAAAATTAATTTAGCTACGCTTTCCGAACAAATACCCGGTTGTCGCGGAGTACCCCGTTTCTCCGGAAAATTAGTCTTTATAACCCCAATGTACGGCAAAGTCATCGATTCGGGAGGTGTAACCTCTTGTACGTCGTTTTCAGGAGGTTTATTGCTACAAGATGAGCAAGACAAGCTTTGGAGTGATTGTCGAAGAGAGCTGCATTCCTTCTGATGCAAATAATTCAGCGATTTGATTTGTTGTCTGTGAAAAATCGTTACTTAGATGTGTTAAAAAAGGATAAGAATATGCTCACCTTAAATTATTTATTTCAGTTCTGGCTATTGTCAATTGTGACATTAATTGTTGAACTTCATGTTCGTTGTTTTTAGTGGTTTGATTCATGATTATTTTATTCAAACAACTGTCACATTGACAGGAATAAGTTTGAAGGTTAGGAACTTTCGGTATCTAGGGAAATTCTCGTACATTCACTATGGAGGGAAAATTTTAAATTTATTTATTATAATTTTTTAAATAAAATACTTTATGAAACAATTTTCTAAGCTATTGTACATAAAACTTTGTAAAATATAAATAAATTCATGTAAAAGTTGCAAATATACGGTTAAAAAAAAATTCCGTTCGATTTTTTTGGAAAAAAGTTGTAGATATGAAACATATTTTTCAAAATTGGAGTTAATTCATTTCATTCTATGTAAAATATATAAATATTTTATGAAATTCTTTATAAAAAAGCTTTGAAAGTTATAATTTTCTGTATACATTTTTAAAAATACATGTTTTCATAAAATAAGCTGCATAAAAGTAATACTTTAATAAAATGTAACATTATATTATTAGATATACATAAGTAATAACATTTTGAAGTAAAAGAATAGTAATATTTTCCCCGGAAAATATTTTTCATCCCTTAGTGGGACGCGCGCACCCTTATTCTCTCTCTCGCAATATCGTATTATTTCCCGCGTATACTACAGTTTATCCGTTAGTGCTGTAGGGTGAGGATGTTCGAATATGACTTGAAAATTTACGCAAATTCTTCCTCCCCCGTTGTATAGGACTTTCACCATGAACTTAAAAAAACCGCCCTCAACTGTGATTAGTGATTGTTTAGTTCGTTACTATCATGAGGAACAAGTGACTGCCAATTAGATGTTCGGATTTTTGAGTGAAAATGAAGTTTTTTGTATTTTATTATTGTTAAATTTGTGTGAAAGATGTGAGTGACTAAATAGTGGTTCCAAAATGTGGAGTGCCAGCCTTATGGTGTTTTTCTTGCTGATTTTATATGGTAAGAAAGAAGTTTTGTTTAGTTTTTTGAATATTTTTCTTGCGCTCACAGCACACTTTCTGCAATTAAAAATATTTAGATGTATGACTAGCAAAATAAAACAAAAGAATTAATTAATATATTTTATGTTTAAATTAGTTTAACTAAAAATGCAGTAGTACTAATTATTAATTAAAAATATCACTGAGGTGATATATATAATAATAAATATTTACTTTTTCTACAAAACTTAATTAAAATGGAGTATATACAGACCTATATTTAATTGTTTTACATATTTAATTGTTTATTTAATATAAAACAATATGAAAACCAATATTGGTTTTTGCATGAAATTTATTATTCAATATTGCGAATAAATTTGTATTTATTTATATTGATATTGTTTATTTTTTAATATTTACAAAATTCTCAACAAACTAGATTTAATAATAATCTATTATCCCATTTAAAAATTGACGATAGCTATACAAATTAAAAGAAACCTTGACATCTTTCCTGGAAATAGGAAAATTAGAATTTTTTTAGCTTTTATGAATTATTCTTACGACACTACCTCTTGCATATAGAACCTTAGATAAAAAATATAGGGATTCTAAAAACCTTATGTATTTTCGTATATTGAAAATTTTATGAATAAGAACGTTTTAAGGTAGGTACCTAGAATCTGTTTTTTTTTTTAAACTTCGCCTGTTCTAATTAAGGGAGACATATGAGGTATATTTTAATAGATTTTTTTTTCTTCAGATAAACTCATTGAATAATTTTTTACTATTGTCTTGAGTTTTCCATTAAAAAGGATTAAAAAGAATCTACGAATCTTAAAAGATGCAATCCGCACCGAAATTTGCGGTATAATCAAGGAGATGAACATGAAGTAAACCATAATATAATGGGGTCATCCACCATAGTTCGGACCGGATTTACAGCAGTCGAAGCCCCGGAGCGATGAGACAGTGGCGCCCTCATTCCATAAAATAAAATGCTGATACCCTCAAATATGTATCTCTACCTATTTTTGAGTTATGCTCAACAAACCTCATATACACCCACACATATAAATGTGCTGATTCTAAATTTTCAAATAAAAAATTAATATCTCTTTTAATTCTCGAGATATTTGCGTTCAAAGTTGGGCCACACAAATTCCATTTGCTAACTATACAGGGTTTATTAGTAGTAATAGCCATGGAAAATGTTTTCTTTTTTCTAGTTTTCATAAATTATTTATATATAAACGTCAATTGTGGAAAATAAATTTTGTATTCTTTTGTAACTATTTCCATCATAATATTCATTTACATATAAACATGTTTCTCATTCAACTAAACATTTATTATTTAATTTAAATCTTTTCCATATGTCAAAAGACGTTTGACGTTTATAAATAATTTATGAAAACCAGGAAAAAAGAAAACAAATTCCATGGCCATTGCTACTAATAAACCGAAATTTTGAAACTTCTTTTCAAAATTGTTCTTCCTCTCTCATATCTACACAGTCATTCCATTTCTCTTTGGCCTTTCTTGTACTTCTGGCATTGAAAATTCCAATCTTGAGGCGAGTCTGCAACTGCAAGTCACATGCGAGGGACACTCTATCACATTCACATATAACTTTCTGACCCTATACTTTCAACTTTGGTTTTGCATTTGACACTGACATCTGTCAATTAAAATTTTTTGAATTATCTGCTGTTTCCATAATTTTAGAAAAGCTGACTAATTTTTGAATTTTAATCTCTCTTAATGTCTCTATAACTCTATATGTATTGAATCTGAAGGAAAATGTATAATCAAACCGGAGCATGCCACGCAGTCGACAACCACGCCATCGAATAGCCGTAGCATCGAAAAACCGTGCCATCGAAAGTCGTCACGTCGACACGTACCCCCCACCACTGGCCGTAGCTACGATAGCCGTCACGTCGAAAGTCGTCACGTCGACATCACCCCCCACCACTGACCGTAGCAACGATAGCCGTCACATCGAAAGTCGTCACGTCGACAACACCCCCCACTACTGCCCGTAGCAACGATAGCCGTCACATCGAAAGTCGCCACGTCGACATCACCCTTCCCACCTAATCGCTACTGAGTCTTTCAAAGCGTTAATTCAACTGACTCGCTATAACATAGTTTGTACTTCATATTATTTACGTTAGATGATACCGCCATGTACGAGTATGTCATGGCATTTACTGAAATGATTAAATGGAAGAAAATATCTATTTTTGTCAACAATTTAATGTTACAAAACATAAAACAGTTAAACATTATATGACTGACAGAACAAATATACATATGTGTGTATTACAAAATACCTTAATGTAGGTATATAATATTGTATATGAAATATGTTTCAAAATAGGTGAAATAGTTACCATTTTTATTTATAAATTTGTTTTAAATGTTAAAGAAAAACAGAAACATGCTATTAGAATTGTTTTCATATTTAAACACTCTTAATACTAAAAACTAGATTGAAAATTTAAATACTGATAGAGATTAATTGTTTATACAAAATGTTTTATTAGCTGTTACGTAAGTATATCTAAAATATGCACCGGTGTTGTATGTCGTTTTCGTACATTGGTAAATAGAAAATACAAATATGTATGGAGGTATAATTTGGAGGTTGATGGTCAGAAATGGGAGAACTGTGGTTTATTATAAGGACAACGTAGATTTTTTTTCCAAAACTCAAAATAATTTTTATGTTTTACAAATAGTAAAATGTACAATTTGGTTACATGCGTTGTAAAGAAAAGGATTTAGGTAGCTACGAAATAATAAAAATTTATTAAGAGTAGTGACCTGCGAAAAAAGTGAAAAATACGTTCCTGCTAAATAAAAATATCATTAAAATTGTAAATATATTGTAAAAAATTACTTAATGAAAGTGAGTGATTTATAAAGTAGAAGTAAATACAGTAAGTAAACAAAATAAAAGTCATTTATCGTCAAACTATAAAATTTACTTTCTTTAGGTAATTTTAAACGTTCCCATGTTCCTGTTCCTACGTTCGCCAACGATTATCAAACAAATTAATAAACGCTGCTAAAATCTGTAGTACTTTCTTTGTTGACCACGTCGCAACATGCGTGCTCCGAAAAATTGTATGAATATACAATATAAAAGCAGTAATATTACAATTAAATACAGAATAAAAAATAATTTACATACCACTGGGTTATTGTGTCATAAAAATTTGATGGTAAATAATTTTTTTACTGACGATTTATAAGTTATGTTATTTATAAAATCCTTTTTACCTCCCGCTACACTTGGTAAGGGAGGTATAGGGATCGTGCTAAAAAACGTATATTGAGATTTTAGTAAATGACCACGTTTTAAGGTCCCTAAAATCCAATTTTAACATTTTCACGATGATGTCTGTAAGTGTGTGTGTGTGTGTGTGTGTGTGTGTGTGTGTGTGTGTGTGTGTGTGTGTGTGTGTGTGTACGTGTGTAAGTGTATGAATTTTGTTTGTACTCTAACTCAAATACTATCATTCAGAAAATTTTGAAACTATGTACTCTTGCTGTAATCTAATGTGCAAAGAAGCCATTAGATTTTGGTATTGATCAGATAACCGGAAATGACACTTTACCTGAAGCTCATAATGGTTTTTCTTCAAAAAATACCATTAAATGCCATTTTTTCGCATTTTATGTCTTATGAAAATTAAAGACTATTGAATTTTGTACAGGAATAC
Organism: Ophonus ardosiacus; assembly: GCA_943142095.1. Taxonomy (NCBI): domain Eukaryota; kingdom Metazoa; phylum Arthropoda; class Insecta; order Coleoptera; family Carabidae; genus Ophonus; species Ophonus ardosiacus. The sequence continues at coordinate 10,831,294 of OW964837.1, read as the reverse complement.
ATTAATACTTTTTCTATATATTTTACAGATAAATTTAAAAATAATTTTTTTTATTAATCGCGAAGCCTAAGATAATCACAATAATTCCGTTGTTACGCAGTTCATATTTCAAATGAATGTAACTGACTGTAAATGTCACTGTCAGAAAACTAATCACTTCAAATTAATAATAGTGACATTTTAAAAAGAAAATAGTAAATAAAGCAATAGTTTTCTCCAATGGAACAGTTTGCAGCGTTAGTAAATACGTAAGTATGTATTTAAATTAATAAAAATTCAATAGCGGGAGGTTTTGTATTGGCCACATCAGATTTTTTTGTATAAAATCTACGTTGTCATTATATTTATGTGCTGTAACACCTCTCCAAATTCTGTCTATCAACTACCAAATTATACCCCATACATATTTTTATCTTCTATTTAGCAATGAAAGAAAACGACACACTATACCCGTATATTTTCTAGATATCCTTACATAACAGCTAATAAAATATTTTATAGAAATAATTAATCATTATCAGCCCGATTCACAAAAAAGTTTAAGCAATCCTCATTTTTGGATTAGCGAATTATAATCTAATTTTGACAGTTTATATCTTAAAATATATGGTCTAATATATTCCTAGTATCTACCTTTATTGATAATATCATGAAAATTAAATTTTAAATACCGGAATAGAATAGAATTCACTAATCCAAAAATGAGGATTAGCTTAAATTTTTTTGTGAATCGGGCTGTATAAGTATTTGAATCTAATAAAATCAATTAAAAATGCTGTGGGTTTTTGGTGAAAAATGATGAATAAGGAAAAAACAAAAGTACACCCTAGGTAGGTTTCACAAAATTTAAAAGATTTTTTATTATATCGCTTACCTAAATTAGATAACGACAATATACCCATAAGGCCAGTTGTTAGATTTAGTTAATAAAATTAAAAATAATGTCCCTACCAAGTCTAAATTAGTATCGTTTGATGTTCAAAGTATAAATTATTAGAAATAATTAATCAAAAATTAATATACAATAATACTGATAAAAATAATTGTTAAAATTGGTGGGATTATACCTTTTTCAAAATTATTTCAATTTCAATGACAAATTTTATAATCAGAATAAAATAAAATAAATAAATATATCATCACGGCATATTACCCATTTCTCAGTGTGCCACAATCTGCTTTATCGCAGATATCGGTAATGATGATGGCATATTTGTACCGTGCGGGTGCTTACCAGGCGTCACCTCACGGGCACTCTTTGCTAGCGTGGAGAGTGCATCACAGGGGTCACTTTTGTGCCATTTAAAATTCGAAATATTTGGCGTCCGTCGGGATCGAACCCGGTTCCCCAGGTTCGCGACCAGACACTCAGGCACACGGCCACGAGACCCCATAATGAAAATAAAGGTTTATTTATGGTCTCTCCTTTATCACCAACTTTGGCGGAAATATACATGGATTATTTGGAAACTAAAACTGTAACAAGTAAAAATTTCTGAAGTAATAATATTACCTGCCGCTACCCTTGGTACTAAAAATCACATATCGAGATTTTAGTAAATGACAACGTTTTAAGGTCCCTAGAATACAATTTTAACATTTTTACGATGATGTCTGTATGTGTGTACCTATGTGTGTGTGTGCGCGCGCGTGTGTATGTGTATGTGTGTGTATGTATGTGTGTGTGTGTGTGTATCCTGTGGACACAATTACTCAAATATTATCAATCAGAAAATTTTGAAATTTTGTAAACCCATTCTATAGGTACTAATGCGGGAAGAGCTCATTAGTTTTTAGTATATATCGGATAACCGGAAGAATCATTTAGACAAGCTTTTAACAGTTTTTCTTGAAAAAAAATACATTGAATTTAATTTTTCTACAACTTTTACTAATAAAAATTAAATATAATGGCACAATCTGTAATTCTGCGATAATAGCATTTAGCAAATAACTCTAAATAATTTTAAAAATAAATTTATAATATAATTTATTTTCATACATCACCTTGCCTATGCGTCAAACAAAAACATAATATTTTAATCACAATTTTGACATATAAACAAATGTCACTGTCAGGAAACAATTACATTAAAATTCATAATGAAACCGTATTAAAGAGAATGTAGTAATAATATATGTATTTGAATCTAATAAAATTAAGGTTTGCAAAAAAAAATATTTTCAATCATATAAATATTAGAAGTACTATTGATTTGTTTCATTGTCTTCCAGGGAATGCCTCTGAAAAGACTTTGTGTAAAGATGCAAGTACTATTTTAATTTTTTTAAGTTTTTCTATTAATTTTGTCAATATTTGTGAAATTAATTTTGTGTATGATATATTTGTTAAATGTAAAATAAAGATTGTTATGTGTCACTATAAAAATATTTGTACATAATGCTCGCTTGCTGCTTGCTGCGTGGTTAAATATTCAGCGGGAGGTTATGGGCTGGCCACATAAAATTTTTTGTATTGGTTTCGTTACGTCGATGACATTATTTGTTTGTATGTAGGTATTGAAAGACAACTACATTCTTTTTTAAACTATATTAATACTTTTGAAAATAACACCAAATTCACAATGGAAATAGAACATAAAAAATCCCTAAATTTTCTATATTTAAATATAACTCAATATAATAATAAATTTAATTTCAAAATCGCCGGAAAATACATGTACAGACACAATCATTCTAGCTCACTTCAATCATCCGCATAATATTAAAATGTCCGCTTTCCACAGTATGATAGACACACTCTTGAAAATACTCTTAAATTATATTGATTATAAATCAGAACTTAATATCATTATAACAATTGCCTTTAATAACGGTTACTCCCCTAATTTAATTCATAATCTTATTGCCAAGAAAAAATTTAATTGCATTTCAAAACAATTCTATACCCCATCTACATCAAACTAAGAAATTATATACAAAATACTTACACGTAATATAACATATAAATCAGTTTAGTGAAAAATTATCCTTTGAGCTAAGAAAATATAATATAGAGTACAGTTTCTAAAATAAAAATAATTTGAAAACAATACTAGTCAATAATAAAATTTTATTCCAAAATAATTATAATAAGTCCGGTATCTATCAAATAAACTGTAATGATTGTGACTATTTATATTGAGTGAACAGCTCGTAATTTCAACATGAGAATTAGATTCGATGAACACATGAGAAGTTTTAAAAACAATAGAACCAATTAAAATGTAGCCTAACATGTATTAGAGAAAAAATCAACATAGTATAATAAAGACAATTTAAGTATTCTGAATTGTGAAAGGGAAAAGTCACGATTAACATTCCTGGAATCCTTCGAAATCAAGAAAGCTATTCTCAATGAGTGTATGAACGAGCCGTTAGACCTTTGGTCATCTCCGATTCTGGATTATTTTATCTGGGTATTCCCTAGAATTCTCTAATCTTTGCACTATGTTTAACCTCCCTATGTAAGAATTCTGAATTTTGACATACTTCTGATCATGGCAGAAACGCCGAAACTGCAATAGAGAATCTTTTTTAATTTTGTAAAACCTGCCGAGTGTGTAATTTTTTCCTTATTTCAATATAGTTTTTAGTATTGTCCTTATAATACAGCACCGTTCTTCAAATTCTGACTATCAACCTCCAAATTATACCTCCATACATATTTGTATTTTCTATTTACCAATGTACGAAAACGACATACAACACCGGTGCATATTTTAGATATACTTACGTAACAGCTAATAAAATATTTTGTATAAACAATTAATCTCTATCAGTATTTAAATTTTCAATCTAGTTTTTAGTATTAAGAGTGTTTAAATATGAAAACAATTCTAATAGCATGTTTCTGTTTTTCTTTAACATTTAAAACAAATTTATAAATAAAAATGGTAACTATTTCACCTATTTTGAAACATATTTCATATACAATATTATATACCTACATTAAGGTATTTTGTAATACACACATATGTATATTTGTTCTGTCAGTCATATAATGTTTAACTGTTTTATGTTTTGTAACATTAAATTGTTGACAAAAATAGATATTTTCTTCCATTTAATCATTTCAGTAAATGCCATGACATACTCGTACATGGCGGTATCATCTAACGTAAATAATATGAAGTACAAACTATGTTATAGCGAGTCAGTTGAATTAACGCTTTGAAAGACTCAGTAGCGATTAGGTGGGAAGGGTGATGTCGACGTGGCGACTTTCGATGTGACGGCTATCGTTGCTACGGGCAGTAGTGGGGGGTGTTGTCGACGTGACGACTTTCGATGTGACGGCTATCGTTGCTACGGTCAATGGTGGGGGGTGATGTCGACGTGACGACTTTCGACGTGACGGCTATCGTAGCTACGACCAGTGGTGGGGGGTACGTGTCGACGTGACGACTTTCGATGGCACGGTTTTTCGATGCTACGGCTATTCGATGGCGTGGTTGTCGACTGCGCGACACGCACTCTAATCAAACCGTATAGAGAATAAGATATTCTTTCATATTGATAATCAAAAATTGTCGAAAAATGATATTTAACTGCGTTTTTTCAAGAAAAACTGTTAAAAACTTCAAATAAGGGTACTTTCGGTAGATCAGTTATAACCAAAATCTAATCAGCTCTTCACATGGATGCAAAGAACAGGAATACGAAAGAATTATAATTTTTAGAATTGTAGTATTGGAGTTATCGTCGGAGAAAAATTTGTCACACACGGACACACACGGACACACACACACACGGACACACACACACACACACACACACACATACATACAGACATCACCTTAAAAATAGCAAATTCGTATTCTAGGGACCCTGAAACTTGCTTATTCACTAAAAACTCACCAACGAATTTTTTGACCAAAGACAATACCTTCCTTACCTAAAGGTGACGGAAGGTAAAAATGTAAAAGTAATTTTATATGCAACTTTTAATTCTGTACAATTTTGTACTCTACAGTTTTTGCCCTAAAATAAACAGGACGGTAAGAAATTTTATAAAACTAAAATCCTATGTTAAATCCCTATGTTCACCCTTAACGTCATCACCCTGTTTAATATAAATTATGTTAACTCCTCTATAAAATTTCGTTAATAGTTCAATAATTACTTCCGGTTTTCGAGAAATTAATAACAACTTTTAATTTTCAATTAGAACACCTTACATATTTTTTAAATTTGAAAAGTAGGTACACGAAATTTGCTATGCAACAGTGTAAAAAAAATCATATGGTATATAATTAAAAAATAAAATTGGCGAAAGATTAACACAATACATGACATGATATGAAAATTTTAATTATTGTGTTTTTCATTATAAATATCTATATTATTCGGTACCTATATTAAGAATGAAATAATGACAATTTTCCACAAGAGGAAATTAGTATGTAATTAATTTCTATTAAACTATTCTATAAATAATTTATAATAATTAATATTTATTATAGATAAATTATGATAAATATTAATATTAAAATATGTTATAAATTAATGGCAATTATAGACCTTTATAATTACATTTTACAACAAATTATTAATTAAATTTTAAATAGGTAATCATCGCAAATTAAAAACATATTATTAGCGTAAATTGTTTATGGATAAAATTGTTTGAAAAACAACGAATTTCTGAGTCATCATTTTTTATAAGATAATTAATTTTTATTTTATGTACTCGTATTCGTATTAATGAAATTTTCAAATATTTTAAAAACAATTAATAAGGAACTTATATTTAGCATTATTAAATGGTATGGACTAATATTTCCTTTCGAATACTTCAAAAAAACTGAAAAAAAGTTCTTTCCAATGCAACCCGTAATACTCTTATTCAAAGACAGTAATTGCTCACCTGTAGTGTGCTTCAAGATATAACAGATTGACACAAAGCGACTTGCTGTAGTTTTTACGGCTTGAATTCAATGATCGATTACAAAACTGATATTATAGTTCATTTCACGTAAGAAAATAGCGTTGATTTAGATAGGAAAGTATATTCTGCCTTCTGATTGGTCAGAACGCACACATAGTTCACAAAAGAAAAAAAAAATAGCACCTCTCAGCTATTAGTTATCAATAAAAACGACAAAATTAAGTGGTATCTAACCAAGTTTTTGATTTAGACTTCGTAATTTTTAAAATTCAGGTATGGTACATTTTAACAGATAATAGTAATTTACGTAACAAGACCTGAAAGTGATACTTTATTGGGTGAGCAAGCATATTCCAGAGCGAGCCGTAGGCGAGCTTAGGAAGCTTGTGAGCCCAGTATAGACACTTTCAGGTCATGTTGGGTACAATATTTTTTTTTGCGATCCTGAAAAAAGAATAAAAAAGTATTATTTTATTTTTTACTGCGAGCGAATAAGAAATAAATAAACAACTGATCTCCATGGAAACATTTAGCTTTACCGGTCCCGGGATCGGTAAAGTACTTTCCGATCCCTTATAGACAACTTTCCGAGCTAGCTCAGCAAAGAAGGACTTTCCGGTCTAAATAGTGATCAGAAAGAGCTCATTTTCTGGGAGATCGCGAAAAAAATATTTTATTGGAAGAAAGATGGGAAATTGAGTCTTTAATAATGATAAATTTATGTATTGGGAATTAAAGATCCATGTATATAAAATTTTAAATTAACAAATATAATAAAGTGGACGTTTCGGCCCTTACATGTGACCATCATCAGCTACAAAAGATAAATCACGTAAAAATATAACATATGGTCATTTAACTCATTATTTTTGGTTATATTTCATGACCATTTTTCGCGCCAATCTTTTTGTTTATGTAATATAAATAACTACAAATAATTTTTTAATACTATAAAAAATATTGCATAAACATTCATTTAAAATACTTTTAAAAAAATGTGAAATCGGCTGATTAACAAAGTTTGGTTTTAAGAATTTAAATTATTGAATACATGTAAAAACAGCCGCTACTCAAGCGCCATCTGCTATTTTGTTACTTGAAATGAAGTATGTATAATGTAAATTGTCAGTACTTCGCCTCGACTCATACTTGAGTCTGCCTTGAGTACCAGATTTCGTTTCATAGTCGGTACTTGTTTCTTCACTCGTACTTCGATCGAAGGTTTACTTGAGGCGAGTTCCAAGCAACCTCGAGTAATGCTCAAGTAATGATTGATGCTTTTTTCAAAAAAAAAGGTAGACTTGATCAATATTTAAAAAAACTGTCATTTCCATCACATATGACATCTAAGTTAAATAATGAATCATGAAGATAATCAACAATTTTTAGAATTTGTAGACATAGTAGAAGAAGAATAATAACAGTGAAAAAGGGTTGCTTCAAAAAGATATATCCATGATGTGACTCACGTATCTGTAACCTGTGACATATATGTAGATGTCTAATATACGATTTGAGAGAAAAATATTAAAATTTACAAATATACCAACATAGTTATTACAAATTCTCTAAAATCCTCCCTAAAAAACCGAGAATTCACGAAGTTTCGACTATGAAACATATGACGTGCTTGAGGTCGAGAACGACCGAAGTAATGCTTGGCGAAGTAATACTCAAGTACGAGATTGAGCATCGACTATGAATACGGCAGTGTTGTATAGTATTTGAAATATATGTATTTGAAATAAGTATTTGAATTAGATTAACTATTTTAAGTAATTATTTGAAATACTTCAAAATAAAAATATTTTGTATTTTTAGTTCAAATACTTTTCACAAGTATTTTATATTTTAATACATTAAAATACTATTATTTGTATGAAATACAATTTTTCAATATTTGAAATACATTTTTTTATTTGAAATACATTTTTGTATTTAAAATACACAAGTGTTTGAAATAGAAACCCTCAGTCATGTGTGGTCTGTTAGTAATATAACGGAATAATTCCCTAATTTTTTTCTTAAAAAACAAATGCCCATGTTAATGTAGGAATTTCTTTTTAATATTATTAAAAATACGCGAATAAGTTGAATTCGAAAAGCATTTTTACAATACCGTAATATATCTTATTTATTTGTATATATTTAAAAGTAAAAGTATTTGAAATATTAGTATATTTGAAATATTAAAAAAATAATCGTATTTTACCAAACACATGAAATACTTTTATTTAATATTTTGTATTTTCTATTTTAAATAAGTTTTTTCAAGTATTTTATACAACACTGGAATACGGGCATAAAATATCCAGAATATACTTATATTTTATTTAAATATCGACAATTTTTCTGAATTTTTTCTTTTAAAGTATATTTGGTTTATAATCAAACTTAAATTAATAAACATCGTAATTATAAATTGATTTGTGTCTCATTCGTAAGTGTCAACATAGGTTCTTGCGTTTTGCGTATTTCACGCACTGTTATTAAATTTCCTTCGTTGATTTATAGGCCTGCCCTGCAAATCCTAATACTAAAACGATTCTGTTGGCCAGCACAGCAGAATGAATGGTGTATTAATTATTTAAGCACTAATTAATGAGATAAAGCAATAAATATAAAGGGGAGAGGAGGATTTATGGTGGAGAAGTTTTTGATTTGGGTTCAGAAAGTTTTAATTGCTAAATGAATCGGGAGATAAAAGATTTTATTTTTTATTCGAAAATTTGATTTATAATAGTCCAAAATAAATTACTGGCCAAAATTTTTCTGCATCTTCATCTTATTAGATTTTTGAATATTTATTTTATTTTATACTTCATTTTCTATACTTTAATTTATTTGCAATTGCAAAAAAAGTAATAATATAACTTAAAAAAGTTAATAAAAATACAATACACACATCACCTGTTAACTGTCAATAACTGTCAAAAATATTTTATTATTCATGCAAGTTCCATTTCCAAATGATATGCCTGAATGTTTTGATTATTGTAACAATATTTGTTTTTATCGCAATAATACTTAGATACGTATTTAACCTTAAAATGTTGCTGTGAAAACAGCTATTGTCAATTTTAAACCAGACTATATTACTACTATATTATATAAGTTATTGGCAATGTAGGTACTCCTGAAATGCTGGTTGCATTCTTTAGCTGACCAGGTTGGTTAGATTAGGTTTTTTTACGCTAAACAATATGTGAACACAAAATGACAAGCCGTGGCTTCAATAATATTGGACACGGTATGAAGTTAGCAACCTCTAACAGATGATTCATTAAGTACGGACTGAAAGTAGCTGCTGAAGTTGATAGCTGTATTTTTTTTAAAAATAAGCAACCTGAAAAGAGTTTTCTTTTTATTTCTGCTGATTCAATTTGCAGTCGTAGAAAAAGTATAGTATACGGATTGTTTTATTAACTCTTTACACACTAAGGGCCAGTTTTACATTCTGTGGTTATAATTTTAATTAACAGTTAAATGAACAATACTACATCGGATTATTGACAGTAATGATAAATTTGTAATTTATCAGTTCGTTTCGTTTCAATTTTGTTTATTTAACTAGCAGTTAAAATTTTAACCGGAGATTGTAAAACTGGTCCTAACTTTTTACATATTCGTTTATACATACATAATATACTTGTAAATACATTCACAAACGTCATATTTGAAAAACAGCAATTACTTTAGTATCCATTTCATGAAAAGTGGAGATTGGTAGTAGTTATTAATTTAAAATGATTAAATATTAATTTAAAAGCCGTAATATCGTCATTATTTATTAATACAAAATGTAAATTACAGTCTCTTTGAAATAATTATCATTCATTTATTTTTACTAGTAACTCGGTTGAAGTATTACTAATTAAATTCTATAATAATTGCAATAGTAGCATGTAAATAAAGGAATTAATTCAGTTGGTGTCAGATTTATCACATATGATTAAATATTAATTTAATTGCGTTTATTTTGTATCATTTTATATCTCATAATTAAATATAAATCAGTCTGTGTGTAAATATCTATATTTATTTAATAATTATAAATATCACAATACTATTACTAATATTATTTGATTGTTTTTGATGGTATTATTTGTGAAATTAAGCTATTTTTTTCTATTTTGCTCTGAGGGAAAATTTACTTGTTTTATGTCCGCATTCCAGTACAATATGGCGTGTGTATTAAAGAATGTATATCGACTAAAATTATTTAAAGAATTTATACTATATGACGATAAAATTGTTCATGTATGCACACTTGTTACGATATTGTTAATATTTCGACAGAAAAATGTTTGATAAATTGTTTGTTTTATGAGTAAAAAATCTGTTGTGGCCAGCACAAGACCTTCCGTCAATTCCATGTATTTTGTACAAATCCCATACCAAAAGATCCTTGGAACAGATTCTATATAATATCATGTAAAATCGAACACGAACACATACTATTTTTTACAAATTCCATACCAAAAGTTCATTTGAAAAGGTTCTATAAATCCAATAAAATTATAACATAAACTACACTAAGTAATGTCCTTCCATCTTCTCTTTGGTCTTTCTCTGCGTGTCACTTGCGAGCAACACTATGACATACCAATTTTAGATCCTATACTTTTTTCCATATTTGGTTTTGCACTTGCAACTGACATCTGTCAATTAAATTTTTTTGAATAATTATGTCAGCTGTTTCCATGATAAATAGCAATGCTGACTAATTTTTGAAAATTAATTTCTTTATAATGCTTTAACTAAACATCTATTGAATATGAAGGAAAATGAATAATCAAACCATATAGAGAAGAGTATTTTCTTTAATAAATATAATAACAAAATGTCAAAAAATAATATTTAACTGCGTTTTTTTAAGAAAAACTGTTAAAAACTTCAAATAAGGGTACTTCCGGTGGATCAATTATAACCAAAATCTAATCAACTCTTCATATGGATGTATGGAAGAGGAATACGAAAGAATTATAATTTTTAGAATTATAGTATTGGAGTTATCGTCGAAGAAAAAATTGTCACACACGGACACACATACACACACACACACACGGACACACGCACACACACACACACACACACACACACACACGGACACACGCACACACACACACACACATACATACAGACATCATCTTAAAAATGGTATATTCGTATTGTAGGGACCCTAAAACGTGCTTATTCATTAAAAACTCACCACCGAATTTTTTGACCAGACAATACCTTCCTTACCTAAAGGTGACGGAAGGTAAAAATGTAAAGAAAAATGATATATGATGTTAATGTTACTTTTTCATGAATAAATGATTGTTTATGAAAATAAATATTTATTTCTGTTTTTTGTTATTTATTCCATTGTAATTTAATAATATGAATATTTTAGTAGAGCAATTTGTAATTTTATATTCGTTTAAATATTTATTTGAACATACGTACATATTTTAATTATTGAAACAGACTATCAGTAAAATATATATTTAATAATTAAATTGTTATTTTTTAATATGTAGCTAAAAATTAGGAATTTGAAACAAATTATATGAATAAATTAATAACAATTTTTTTACGTGTTAAAAAAAGTACACTTTTTACCTTCCGTCACCTTTAGATAAGGAAGGTATTGTCTTTGGTCAAAAAATTCGTTGGTGAGTCTTCTTCTTTACATCCATATGAAGAGCTGATTAAATTTTGGTTATAATTAATACACCGGAAGTACCCTTATTTGAAGTTTTTAACAGTTTTTCTTAAAATTGACATTTTATGTTTTATAAATATTAAAGAAAATGCTCTTCTCTATAAGGTTTGATTATACATTTTCCTTAATATTCAATATATATAGAGTCAAAGCATTATAAAGAGATTAATTTTCAAAAATCAGTTAGCTTTGCTATTTATCATGGAAACACCTGATATATGCAAAAAATGACAGATGTCAGTGCCAAGTGCAAAATCAAATATGGCAAGTATAGGATCATAATGTCGGGAGTACGAGGAAGGCGAAAGAGAAGATGGAACGACTGTATCGCAGAAGCCTTGAGAGAGGAAGAACTGCGTGAAGAAGATGCGTCGGACAGGAATGAGTGAAAGAGAAGAGTAAGAAACAATGCCCCTAATAAAATTGAAGAAAGCTGAAGAAGAATGAAGGAAGTGTAATTTACGTAGTGTATGCTCATGTTATAATTTTATTGTATTTAAAGAATCTTTTCAAAGGAACTTTTGGTATGGAATTTGTATAAAATAGTATGTGCTCGTGTTATAAGTTTATGGGATATATAGAATCTTTTCCAATGAACTTTTTTTATAGCATTTATCTATTTTTATTCCAATACTTTTATTTCTAAAAATTCACACAGTTGTTCAAGTACTCTAAAATTGCGTACACTTACGTAACATTCTCTTTGCAATCAAATAATATTACTACCAAGTTTATATCTGTACTCATTTTTGAATTATTGCTCCAAAAGTCAATATACCTCACATTTAGATAAAAACTTCAAAATTTTCAAAAATCTAATTTTTATGTTTCTAGATACTTCTCAATGTGCTAATTCTAAATTTTGAAACCGCAGGTCGATATCTCGTTTCGATCTCGAGATATTTAGATTCAAAGTTTTGCTCAAAACTGCCCATTTTTGGGTATCAACCCAAAAATGGGTCGAGATATGAGTTTGGCGACCTCACCATTCGATTCTACGGACAAAAATACACAAGTGTAGCAATTTTCATAATTTTTGTCCAATCGGTTCATGTTTTATGAAAACTCCTGAAAATGATCAAAATCTGAAAAAATCGTAAGGAGTACAACTTAGATTTTTGCGATTTTTGGCCATTTTCAGTTATTTTGCTTTAGAGACTGTATGCGATGTTCAAAAATTCTGAAAATTGGTGTACTTATGTAATTTTGCCCGTAGAATCGAATGGTGTTGTCGCCAAATTCATATCTCGACCCATTTTTGGGTTATTACCCAAAAATGGGCAGTTTTGAGCAAAACTTTGAATTTAAATATCTCGAGAACGAAAAGAGATATCGACCTGCAGTTTCAAAATTTGGAATCAGCGCATTGAGAAGTATCTAGATATATAAAAATTTGATTTTTGAAAATTTTGAAGTTTTTATCTAAATGTGAGGCATATTGACTTTTGGAGCAATAATTAAAAAATGGGTAGAGATATAAACTTGGTAGTAATATTATTTGATTGTAAAGAGAATGTTACGTAAGTGTACGCATTTTTAAAATATTTATGTGATAATTTTATTGGATTTATAGAATATGTCCAATGAAGTTTCTGTATGGAATTTGTAAAAAAATTGTATTATGTTCGTGTTACAATTTTACTGGATATATAGAATCTTTTCCAATGAACTTTTGGTATGGGATTTGTACAAAATACATCAAATTAACGGAAGGTCTTGTGCTGGCCACAACAGATTTTTTTCCATGAAAATGGATTTATAACGTATGTCTTTTGTAACACAATAAAAGTGAGAAAAGTGCCCTTTTTTAACGCAAACTCATGAAATAATGAAACGTTACGGCACTTTTATTCACACTTTTATTGCAGGTGTAACAAAAATTGTATACAACTCTAGTAAAAAGTGTCTTATTTCACTCATAGGATTTGAGAAACTCGCCTGCGACTCGTTCGGTCAAACTTTCCTATACTTTTTACTCTTGTTGAATAAATAACTATTGTTAATTTAGCTAGTGAAGGTGAAGCTGAGTTTTTTCACACGCGAGTGGAGATTGCGACGCAAGCCGGAAACGAGTAGTACACAAAGCTCCTCGCATATGTTGCATACTATACTTTTTCTACGATCGATTCAATAAATTTATGCAAAATTAGAAATTATTTTATCCAACACCGATTCATAATATACTTGCTACTACGGTTATTTGAAATAAAGTATGACTGATTTTAGCGTCCTTTTATATACAGGGTGTTAATTAAAAATATGGTCATAGGCGTTTGACATGGGACTCATATTTCACTAGACCCGGAATTTTAGGTGGAATAATAGTACTGTAAAAAATTTATTTTTAATATTTTGTGAAAAATTCGGATCAAAATGTAATGGCAGAATTTTAGAAATCTACTTATAACAAATACGTTCTTTCTAATAATACACGTTGTTAGTTTTTATATTTACAGCTACAAAAGTACAAAGTGAAATAATTGAAAATTATGAGTGAGAAATTACCTTTGAAAAGTACAGTGTTTGTGTCATTTATAACAGTAATTATGCTACAACGGACACATTATGTTTCTTGATGGATGACTGGCAACAACACAATCACATTTCATAAAAGATTTTTTTTACTTAATTAACAAAACAGTTTTAATTATAGCAAACAACTATTATTGTACTCTCTTTGACTTGTTTTGTACTTTTTTGATGTAGATACAGAAGTATTTTTTGCTATCTTTTATTTCAATAGTAGTTGCATTATTCTGTTTTTATTATTCTTCATTTTTTTTTTGTCTATTTTCCTCTTGAATGCTACGAAACAAAGCCTGAATTGCAGAAAATTAAATTTCCATTTGAGATCTGATTACAACTTAATGCTTCGACCCACTGGAGATTAGTTCTTTACAAAACATTTGCATCTTAAATTGACTAATAAGCTAAATATTCATATAAAATACTCGTTAGCATTTTTTATGTTACTAAGTTACTACAAAACATCTATACATACAATCAAGTTTGAAACACCGTAAAACATTTACTGACATATATTTATATTTGTCATTATATATATATATATACATATTTATACAATTTTTAAGTTTATATACATCTGAAGATGCTATTGTAGTAGCGAAACTAGTCATCAATAAATAAATTCTGTGAAACTAAAAACCAAGTATTTCAATATTTAATAATGAATAATAAGTTTCACCATGTAAGAGCTGAAATAATTAAAGAAATTAAATGACTGATTTATAATAGTAGTTGAGATCCCGAGGCGATCAGAAAGTGCCACCCCCCGGCCCCCTTTCCAAAATATAAATTGCTGATACCCATAAGTATATATTTTTTTGCTCTCCTGAAGTGTAATGGGAACTTTACAATTGTATACACAGCAAGTGTAACCTACATTTACTTAAACAAAGCTGTTGCGCTGTAAAATACAACTTACACGTACTCGAATATAAATAACTATTACATATTTATTGGGTTATGCTCCCAAAACTCATACACACAAATTATATACAGGGTGTCTCAATAGGCTTGCTGACTATTGGTAACTTTTTTATTTGAAGAGATACGAGCTTGGTTAAATGAGCAAAATTGTGCCATTTTATATTAGAAAATCGGTCATGTAAGCAAAATAAAAATTGCGTCAGCGGTTCCCAAAATTTGGGACAAAATATATATTTTTTAAATGGAATGTTGTTTATGTACAATTTTTTGTACATAAACAACATGCACAATTGCACTCTTCACGCCAGTAATGAGTGCCCGTGAGTAACGCCAGGTAAATGCTCATACAGTACGAATATGTCATCAGTAAAAGTAAACAACCCTTTTTAGGCGTTTGGCATGACTTCCTACATGATCAGGGCTGTGTTTCGCAATGCAAACAAATGCGATTTAATTGTTGTTTATCTGACATAAGTGCAGTTAATGAGCTCGCGGACGCTTAGACTTTATCAAATTTTAAGAGAATTTTTGCGAATTTCTTGAGTAAGTTTTAATTCAGAGTGGCTGACTACATTTTAAAGATGCCATTAAGGCGTTTAAGTATTGAAGAGATGAGCCAAGCTAAAATGAAGATTTTGTTATTTTTCTATTAAAACATTTGAAATTCATTATTTAAGTTTTATTCTTTTAATTATTCGCACTAAAAGTGTTTCCAGAACCATATACTATCAATTAAGCAAGAAGCTGTTGCTCAAAAAGTAGTAAATTTTCTTGTAAGCGTACCAGTTCAAATGTTGAGCAGTGTATTTATTTATTTATTTATTTATTTTAGAGTAGAAAATGGTGGAATATTTTCCCTGTGTTAAATTTATTCCTCTGGTGGTTGAATTTAAACACAGAAACCTCAGTATTGCACAATCCAGCTAGTTTTCAAGTATTTACCCACCAGAATTGAATTCCTTTTTCTTCTCTTTCTATAACCAACATGAAATAAATCAATTCTTGCAAATGTTCACATGCAGTTCTCACTCGAAATAAAGCAGGACATGGATCGAATCCTTCCAAGAAATGTGATATGTAATTTATGAACAAGAGTCAAGCCGTGTTTTGTGTTGTAATCTGTTGTTTGAAAAAAGTTATTGGTCACTGAACTTATTTACTTCCAAACTGAGAAGGCTTAGATACTTTCAAACTGCTGGTTTTTAGGTCACTATTAAGAAATTCTAATATAAAAAATTTGTTGTGGTCAGCACAAGACCTCTCGCCATTTCCATATTAGGCTACATAAGTATTGTATTGCACTTTGCTTTCAAACCGTCGCTTTATAACGATAAATTACAGAACTTTACCCAAATATTTTTTTTTATTGTATTTAACATGTCTTCTGCACATATATTATTCTAATTATATCTATTTTTCATTGTATGAGGAAGTTCCTAAATATGGGAGATTCTTCCAATTCGTTAACCAGCTTGCCGGTATTTCTGATGGATATATGCATTATACCTATAATTTCAAATATTTAATTAAAAAATCTGTTGTGGCCAGCACAAGACCTCTCGCCATTTCCATATTAGGCTATATAAGTATTGTATTGCACTTTCAAACCGTCGTTTTATAACAAAAAAATACAGAACTTTACCCAAATACTGTTTTTTATTGTATTTAACATATCTTCTGCACACATATAATTCTAATTATATCTATTTTTCATTGTATGAGCAAGTTTCTAAATGTCAGAGATTCTTCCAATTCATTAACCAGATTGGCGGTATTTCTGATGGATATATGCATTTTACCTATAATTTCAAATATTTAATTAATAAAACAATAAGAAAGATTAAATATACTTCCCAGAAAAAGCTGTCAGAATGTCACTAAAATTGTTGATTTTTGACACTGACATATGTCATTTGAAAACTATGTTATAAACATTGGAATTTGTCAACTGGTTTCCTTAGTGCCATGGCCTCTGCGATTAAATTACTCTATATATTACAGTGTCTTTATCTCCAAATCTATACAAGATATAATAAAATTTTTAAGTGTATTAGATGGAGAATTTTATGTTCTTCAATATTTAATAACAAAAATTTCCAAAAAATTATATTTAGAAGAATTTTTCTCAGAAACTACTACTTCCGGTTGTTCAATTGTTACCAAAACCTTTTCAGCTCTTCCCAGGAATGTCAGATTGAGGAATCCATAGTTAAACAATTTTTAAGTCTTATGATTTTTGAGGAATCGTGTCTACAACATCCACACACACACACAGACATGATTTTAAAAATGTTATAATCGGATTCTAGGGACCTTAAATCGTGCTTATTCAATAAAATCTGGATATGCGAATTTTAGCATGAATCCAATACATCTCTTAGCGAGAGGTAAAAATCTGATGTGGCCAGACATTACATTCCCTCAATTCTATGTATTCCTTAGAAAATATATCACGAACATATACTGTGTAAATTGCAGTTGAAACTGACATCTGTCAATTAGAATTATTTGAATATATCAGCTGTTTCCACGATTATAGAAAAGCTGACTGATTTATGAAAGGTTATCTCTTTATAATTCTTTAACTTTATATTTATTGAATATAAAGGAAAATGTATAATCAAACCGTATATACAATAAGATATTCCTTCATATTGATAATCATATTAAATGTCAAAAATTGATATTTAACTGCGTTTTTTTCAAGAAAAACTGTTAGGAACTTCAAATAAGGGAACTTACGGTTGACCAATTATAACCAGAATGTAATCAGCTCTTCATATGGATATAAAGAAGAGGAATATGAAAGAATTGTAATTTTTAGAATTGTAGTGTTGGAGGCATCGTCGGAGAAATTTTTGACACACACAGAAGAAAAAAACATCTACATTGTAGTTAAATTAACTAAATAAATTCCTTATTTTTCAGTCTACTAATATGTTTCATTAAAATATCTAAATTGATTTAGTTAAATTCTCTAAACTTCTAATAACAAATTATAATAAAATTAAATATAAAATTAGATGAAATGATTACATTTATATCGTAATAAGTATTGACCTAAATATAAATAAAGAAATTAACTAAATATGTATTTAAATTTTCTATTTAGCCGCCTCGGTGGTCGAGCGGTTATAGGAAGGCCAGGGGGGTAGAAAAAAAAATTATATTTAATTTACCTAATTCATTAGATAAATTACCGAAAATTGTAGGACAAAAACGATGAAGCCAAAATATAATAAAATTAAATAAAACAAGTAATTAAAGTAACCATTTGTACATTTAAATTAACGATTTTTACAAAATATTTTTATCTATTTCGGATTAGTTAAAATGTAAGATTTGTGAATTATAATAATTATAAGACATATTGCCTACTAAAATAATATCTAAATATAATTAAACAAAATCTCAATTCTTTTTTTTCTGTGCATGCACTGTTGAAGGTTGTTCATAGAAGTCCAGACTATCTTTGATTCACAAGTAAAGGCACCTAGTGCCTATCTGACATTAAGTTGATTGTTACTCTTCTGAGACCTTTGTTTAGTTTTATGTGAGCACAGAGATTTATTGCTTAGATCACTGCTTGAAATATAGTGGAACTGGTTTCCGTGGATTCATTTCTTTGACCAAATAAAAATACATCCACTTCAGTTTCTCCTGACTTTAGTTTTGAACCAAGCGTAAACCACGACAGAGGCTGGGTCCGATGTTGCACTTTTATCACCCAAATATCTAAATCCCGATTTTATATACCCTAAATAACGTCATAATTTAGGATTTTAGGAATTAGATTTTAAGGTATTGTAGGAGCACACTATGCCTCGAAGTTGACGTGCTCTAATTAAACAAATCATGTTCGTTTTAATTTACTGTCAAAGAATAGCTTCTTAGCTTCTATTTTATGAAATATAATATTAACATTTGTAATCTGCAGCATCAAATTAAATCGAATTGTATAATTCATTTTTGTTGTTCTTAAATGTTGCCACACAAACAAAGGACAAGGATGTTATTAGTGTGCCATTCGGAGTTGTATTTATGTGAAGAAGACCTAAATCCTAAATACTAAATGCCAAAATACAACATCGAAAACAGCCTTAATCCTAAATTTATATGCCCCAAATAACGTCATTATTTAGGATTTTAGGAATTAGATTTTATGGTTTTGCAGGAGCACACTATGCCTTGAAGTTGACGCGCACTAATTAAACAAATGATATTCGTTGCTATAATTTGTACAAAACGTCACATTTACTGTCAAAGAACAGCTTCTTAGCTTCTATATTATAAAATATAATATTAACATTTAATTTGAAGTTTTAAACTATATCTAATAGTATAATTCATTTTTGTTGTTCTAAACTGTTGCCATACAAACCAAGGATGTTATTAGTGTGCCATTCGGAGTTGTACAGTGTGTTCGGAGTAGGCTATGAACACAAAAAACGTATGTCAATTTCAAAGTATTTAATTAAATGTCAATTTGACACGAGATATTTTAGTAATAGAAATAAATTAGTAAACGGTGAATAGCAATATTCTGTATCCTTCATTATTATTTTTTCTCCTTAAGATTATATTTCACGATCAATTTTAATAACTTGACTTTTGAATTGAATAATTATTAGACATACGTTTCTGTGTTCAGGTTTTTTTTTTCTGAACACACTGTATTTATGTGAAGAAGACCTAAATACTAATTGCCAAAATGCGACATTGGACACAGCCAGAGAGTCGCTTTGAACCACTCATACTAAATTGACATGAAATTATTACAAAACAGAACTCAGAAATAAACCATCAATCAGAAAACACACACTTTGTCGTAATTAAATTCCTCTCTTCTTGTATTCCACCTCTAAATTTCTGCCCCTGAATAACGAAACATGTCATTTCTTGTTCTTATCTCTTCTTATCAACATTTTCCTCCATGGCAATCTCATTCCATGTAAAGGTCATGTGTTACATAACATTACGTTAAGTCGCTACGTGCTCTGGTCTGCAAGAGCAAGGCCTTCTACGACTGTGAGTGTAGAAATTAATTACTCGGCTGTTATTGCGATTAGCCCTCTTACGTTACTTTAATAGCGGTGTAAGGGCGTAGGGTTAAGCGATGCTGCCATTAGCACGAGGTGCGTATGTGGCCTAAATGTGAGACGAAAACCGAGGCAAAAGTCCGCGAAATGGATGGGAAAAATGCGGAGAGAATGTTGTAATTGTTCATTTTTGTACGGGAATGTAAATGGTATGAAGGCCGGTCAAAATAAACCAGAATTTTTCAAAAATTCTCACTTGAAATATTTTGAAACGGCAGCCTCTTCTAGTCAATAGCAATTTATACAGGGTGTTATGTAAGTAAGTGTACAACTCTTAATCTATGGTAGAACTGACCCCATAGGTAGTAAATCTGGCAATAATTTAACTTCCTTCAAGAACTGGAGATCTTTTAAACTAACCAATCACGTCATAGTTCAAAATTTTGTAAAAAAGTAAAAATCAATGTGTTCTCTGGAAAAACTATTAATGGGGGATTCCAGCTCAATCGAATTAAAGGAAAATAGTAAAAAATACGAATGTATATGCTGAATAACGAATATTAATAAAAAAATGAAATGGTATAATTGAGATATTTCGGAAATAAGGGTTTTTTTGTTATAGTGCTTCGACACGTATATGAAATCTATATATAATATTTTGATTGGCGACCGAAAGACCGCCTATACATGCATAACAAATAGCGTGTTAGGAGGTGGGGGTTACTACCAATGGAAGTTAAGAAGTTCAAATTCGAAAGGAGGGGCTAACATTCCTGTACGGCAGTTTTCAAACAGTTTTTATTTTAACATAAATTTCTTGCATTAAACTTAATAATTTAAAAACACCTGTAATTATAAAGTATGTAGACTAATACAGTGTTATAATATTCATTTATTTTATGTAAATATAACTTAAAATAGCATATATTTCAAGAACATTTAGGTCCATGATGAAAACAGTTTGATATAAAAACACATAAGCGTGACGTCACGTCAATCTTTTCAAAATTCGGGAGACCATAACTCGCTTATTAATAGGAATTTTTTCACCGGATTTTCATCAATAGTCTTAGTTTTCCTAATATTTTCAGATGAAATTATATTTAAAAAATGGTGGAATCCCCCATTGTCGAAACTGACGTTAAACGTTTTTCTGCATAGACGTACATTTTATATTATTTTTTTGATATTCTCAAAATGCCATTTACCTTCACCAATGAATTCCTCAATCTGATATTCCCAGGAAGAGCTGGAAAGGTTTTGGTAACAAATGGACAACCGGAAGTAGTAGTTTCTTAGAAAAATTCTTCTAAATATATTTTTTGGAAATTTTTGTTATTACAAATATTGAAGTACATAAAATTCTCCATCTAATACACTTAAATTTTTATTATATCTTGTATAGATTTAGAAATAAAGACACTAAAATATATAGAATAATCGGATGTAATACATCGCAGAGGCTAAACTACACTAAAGAAACCAGTTGATAAATTCAAATGTATATAACTTAGTAATGTTTGTAACATAGTTTGTAAATGACAGATGTCAGTGTCAAAAATCAACAGTTTTAGTGACATTCCGATAGCTTTTCCTGGGAAGTAAATTTAATCTTTCTTATTGTTTTATTAATCAAATATTTAAAATTATAGGTAAAATGCATACATGCATCAGAAATTCCGCCAATCTTGGTAATAAATTGAAAGAATCTCTGATCATACAATGAAAAATAGATATACATATTTAGAATTATATGTGTGCAGAAGACATGACAAATACAATATGACAAAAACAATAAAAAACAACATTTGGGTAAAGTTCTGCATTTTTTTTGATAGCGAAGTGCAATACAATACTTATATATTTAATATAAAATAGAAATGGCGAGAGGTATTGTGCTGCCACAACAGATTTTTTTTTTTTTAAATTACATTTTACGTACATGTTCTATTATTATTTGTTTGCAAACTAATGGTGATTATTGAATAAACGTAAATTGTACTTATACACAATGCCTCCAGTTGCACAGGTAATACTCTTACCTATATTAAGTTTTTTTTTTATAATACTCTTCTATATTTATAAACTTTAATATTTTTGTCGTGGAGTAATTTGAAAAGAAGGATTTGGTTGCACGTGCATAAGTAGAAAGAAATAAAATTGGAAGAAATCCTCTCATGAATTTCATTTCGCTGCGAAACTTGTTGAATTGCAATTAAAACCATCCTTTCATAATAGTTCGTTCAACGTGCGCTGTGCCCCATATTTCCTGCTTAATACCAAGTGTGACTTTTTACTTAACATGAAATTCGTATTTGAGCAAAAAGTTAAAAAGAGCCGTCGAAAAACGAACAAAAATGAATTTATATTCAAAGTTTGCATATAGTTAAAAGAAGTGCACCTGAAACATGGTAACGATGTTAAAAGTTCTGGAGTTAAAATTTAAGAGGCAACTGAAAATAGAGATAAAGATTCCGTATAATCAACTTCTTGAATCAGTTTTTAGTTTCTCAGACACATTTACATTTTAACACTGAACCGACCGGGGACAAATACGTGAAAGAGAAATTGTGAGTGTTACATACGATTCAAAGTTTATAACTTGACTTTCAATGTACGGTATACTCGTATCTATTAAGTTTAATATGAAACTTTCTACAAAATGTGCAGATAGATTATTCACCCTTTCTGACAGTACCAAGTACATTTTATTACTAGATATTTAAGGTCTGTCAACATAGATAATAGTGAATTGTCATATTTTCCAATTATAGTTTGTCTTAGCTAATAGTGAATTGACTTGAATTCAATGATGCGGTGACACCATCTCACGGAAGATAGGTTAGGATTAGTAAAAATTTAAGGTAATATGAAAAATTTATAGCTAGTATTACAGAAGTTATGAAATAGTTATTTATGCAACAACAGTAAAAAGTATATTCTTATTTCGCGAATAGGAAAGTTTGACTGAACGAGCCGTAGGCGGGTTCGTCAAATCCTATGAGTGAAATAATATTATACGTTTTATTCATGTTGCATACAATTTTTTTTAGGTCTGCTATAAAAATGTGAAAAAAGTGCTGCAACGTTTCATTATTTCACGCGTTTGCGTTAAAAAAGTGCACTTTTTCACACTTGTATTGTGATGAAAAAATACTTTATAAATACATTTTAATGAATAAAAAGTGTACTTTTTTAAAAGACGTAAAAAATAATTTTTACAACATTAATAATTCTAGTTTTTTTCTAAAAACTACTACTTTCGGTTGTCCAATTGTTACCGAAACCTTTTCAGCTTTTCCCATTAATGTCAATTTAAGGAATACGTAGTTAAATTAGTCTTATGTCTAATAGAATTTGAGAAACCGGCCTTCCAACATCCAGACACACAGCCATACACATATCATTGTAAAAATGTTATATTTGGATTTTAGTGACTTTAAAACGTGCTTATTCACTAAAATCTGGATATGCGTTTTTTAGCATGAATCCAATATCTCTTCTAGCGATCGGTAAAAACAACAAATAAATTAATTAAATAAATACACTGGATTAAAAATATCTATTAATAATTTTCATCAAAATTGTAGTCTTGACTACATATTTATTTATGTTGTTATTATTATAAAAACCTGAAGAAGACAACACCTTGCTGTCGAAACGTTGTTAATTTTAATAAATTAATACAGAACTATACCCAAATATTGTTTAATTTAATTTATAATGAGTTCTGAAAACACCTTCCAAAACATAATTTTCATGAAATTTAATCTCGAATAGTTTGAACCATAAAAACTGAAGGGATCGGCAAATTCAATTTGATTTTACTATCGTTTCAATCACGAATTCTTATAAAAAATAACCCCAAATAAAATAAAAATTTGTAATATTTTATCTTTGCAAACATATGCTCTCTTGTCGTTTTTGCTCCTATCTGACCCGTGCAGAGTTCAACTGTTTTTATTGTCCAATAAATCTAATCGATTAGGCAACCTTATTCAGCTGAATATATTTTATTCCATACTACAATCTGATAAATATCGTGGCGGTTTTTATCTACCACTATTAAATCTAACAGCTTTTGCAAACAGATTTTGTGGGCGAACGAAAGAGATTACTAACCGAATTACAATTTCTTTCGAAGACATGTATGTCATTATGAACATAATTGTGAACTACCTAGCCATGAAGGCTATGATATATCATCACAGCACCATTCTATGGCAAAAATTACATAAGTTTAACAATTTTCATATAATTTGTCCCATTAGTTCAGTTTGCACAGCTAAAAATCCATAAAAATGGTCAAAGATTTTTTTTTTGCGATTTTTGTCCACTTTTATTTATTTTGCTCTAGAAATACTTATATACTTATGTAATTTTATGCGTAGAAACAAATGGCGAAGTCACCAGACACATATCTCTATCCATTTTTTGGGTTATAGCCCAAAATAGTAATGAAGGTAGCAAGGAAGTTATAAGAAAAATTCACTGAAATATATACTAACTGGAACTCGCATACTCTACCTAACAGCGTACGCTGGACTGAAGCTCATTGAACAACAATGGCTGGTCCTGTTCGCGCACGTTCGTGCCGAACCGAACCTAGCCGAATAACTCGTATCATAGCTGATCGCTTTGTTTTCATATTATGCTTCATTTATTTAAACATGCGCCACACGAAATAATTTCCGTCTACTCACGAACTGTCTCGATGTTTGCCAACTACTCCAGCAGCAGGCTTCCGTCTACTCACGAACTGTCTCGATGTTTGCCGACTACTCCAGCAGCAGGCTTTCAATATGCTTCACAGTCACGGTTCGTACGCGCATTCCAGTTAGTATATATTTCAGTGGAAAAATTATTGTTCGTTTAACTCCCGTGGTGCCTTCATCGTTTATTAACTTGCTATTTTTTTTAAATATTCTATGGATTACGGATCAGAAAGTTTTAATAAAATGTACGAATTAGGTAGGCTATGAATGCTTTTGCTTGTTTTTTTAGGCTTCATTCCAGTATCAATATAAATTTTTTGACATTACCTTACCAACAACTAACTCATAATGCCCGTGGGCATTATTTGTACATAATTACGGTAATTAAATTACCCTTAGTAATGCATTTGATGTTTGAAAATTTAGAATCAGCAGGTTTAAATGTATCTACAGATATGATACATAAATTATTTCTGACATTTTACGAAAGTTTTATAATATGAAAATTTTTTGCTGATAAAATAATAATGTATTAAAAATAACAGGCCGCATTTTTAAAATGGAATAATGTCAAATATTTAACATTATTTCTGTAATAATTGTAATATAAATTATATTGTGAAAATATTGATGAGAGAACAAAATTAAATATTGAAAAATGCAATGGTAATTACTATTTTAAATAAATATTACACTTGTCCAATTAGTTTTTAATTATTATCCAAAATCATACATCCGATAATTTAATATTTTCATGGAATTGTATTTTTAGCGAGATGAAATTATTGAATTCATTATATTTAATTAAAACAAAATACGTAGGTCAACATTCATGTTTATTGTTAATTAAACTGCGCTAGTTTTTATGTATATAATCCTTAAAATACATAAATTGTTTATCTATAAATAAATAAAAGCAAATATTCTTGCAAATACCCTTCAGCAAACGGTTCCCATATTTAACAAGTCTGGCGTTGTGTATTTTTCATTAAAGAACTAGCCTTTTATTTTCTTTCATGAAATCACTTGTGAAGTATTTTTAATAACACTTTTAATTAGAACAGAAACTTAGTTAAACGTAGTTTTAATTACAGACCGCTACAGTTTACCGGGTATTTGAAATAACGAAATAAGTGAGTCACCGTTGCTAACTTTCTTATTTGAACAAAATTATTTCTTTCGCGTATTAATGTACTACGCGGAAGACAAAAAGTAAACCTTTTTTGTACAAACAGATATACATTTTAATTTTAAATGTACAGATGTTACTTATGTAAATAAATGTACAAAGCTTAACCCGTGGTAGAACTGACCCCAGAGATAGTAAATCTGGCAATAATTTTTGTTTAATATGCTTTCTACAAGAACTAGAGACCTTTAAAACTGACCAATCATTTCATAGATCAAAATTTTGTAAAAAAGTAAGTACAAATGACATATAAGATCTATTTGGAAATAACTCTCTGTACCGTCTTGCAGAAGCACAACTATTTTGTAATGTCTCGCCAGAAACCATATGTATGTCTGCTTACTCTTGATTGGTGAAGGTAAATGGCATTTTGAGAATATCAAAAAATCTGTTGTGGCCAGCACAAGACCTTCCGTCAATTCGATGTATTTTGTAAAAATCCCATACCAAAAGTTCCTTTGAAAAGATTCTATAAATCCAATAAAATTCTAACATGAACATACACTATGTAAATTGCACTTAACACTTCTTTCTTCTTTAGGTTTTCCCTATTTTCTTAGGGGTCGCTGTTTCTTACTCTTCTCTTCTACTCATTCCTATCCAAAGCATCTTCTTTACACAGTTTTTCGTCTCTCAAATCTTCTGCTACACAATCCTTCCATCTTCTCTTTAGCCTCCCTCGTACCCCCAGCATTGAAATATCCAATCTTGAGGCGAGCCCGCAACTGCAAGTCACTTGCGAGGGACACTCTGTCAGTTATACTGTTATACAGCTTTTTAAGCCTATACTTTCCATTCTTGGTTTTGCACTTGACACTGACATCTGTCAATTAGAATTTTTTGAATATATCATCTGTTTCCATAATTGTACCAAAGCTGATTGATTTTTGAAAGTTAATCTCTAATAAGTATGTAACTCTATATCTATTAAATATAAAGGAAAATGTATATTTAAACCGTATAGAGAATAAGATATTCTTTCATATATAATCACATAAAATGTCGAAAAATTATATTTAGCTGCGTTTTTTCAAGGAAAACTGTTTAGGGCATTTCCGGTTGACCAATTATAACCAAAATCTAATCAGCTCTTCATATGAAGGTAAAGAAGAGGAATACGAAAGAATCATAATTTTTTAAATTGTAATTTTGGAGTTATCGTCGGAGAAAAATTTGTCACACACACACGGCCACACGGACACACACACGGACACACACACACACACACACATACAGACATCAACGTAAAACTAGTAAAATCGTATTCTAGGGATCTTAAAACGTGCTCATTCATTATAAATTCAGCACCGAATTTTTTGACCAAAAACAATACCTTCCTTACCTAAAGGTGACGGAAGGTAATAAAGGTGACGGAAGGTAAAAAACAATATAAATTGTACGTCTATGCAAAAGACGTTTTGACAATCAATAGTTATTCCAGAGAACACATTGATTTTTACTTTTTTACAAAATTTTGAACTATGATGCGATTGGTCAGTTTTCAAGGCCTCTAGTTTTTGTAAAAAGCATGTTAAAGAAAAATTATTGCCAGATTTACTATCTGGGGTCAGTTTTACCAAGTGTTAAGCGTTGTACACTTACCTACAAAACACCCTGTATATTTGACCAATAATTTTAAATTCTTTTAGCAGTTTTTGTTATATTTTTTGCTCTAAAATTTGTAGACATCTTGCAACATAGATTCCCGGTATACATCCAGTATATAAAACTACTATCCATCAACTTGCTTTTTGTAAATTTGCGTAAGTGTATTGTATTCTTTCGGGAAGATATTTGAGTATTGTTGATATTGATCTTATGCAAAAGCAAAATTGAATTCGTTGCTTTTGTGCTTACCATCATGCGAAGAGTGATTGAAAAATTCAAATTCTACACTACTCTATGTTTGCAATAAGAAGGCCAATGTAATTTCAATTTCACAAATATATTTCTTGTTTGTATATTGTTAATCCAACATTTCTCTGTGAAAAATGTTAGGAATGATGGTGCACTTGATGTGAACTTCAGTGAATTATAACTTAGTCAGAGATTGTATCTATTTCTGGTTTAGCAGTTAACATGTAGCGATTTGAACCAAGTTTCTACAACAGAAACTTAGAAGGAATTACAAGTGTTTCCTTGTAATTAGTTTAGTAAGATAGCAATCATGGCACCTTGGAGAATATAATGTTATATATTTTATGTCTACCTTTATTGCCCTCTCTCTAAGTGGTAGTATTATTTACAAGTGTCTTGTTTGTGTATAGGTACAATTCACGTTTATTCAATAATCACCATTAGTTTGCAAACAAATAATAATAGAACATACCTAAAATCTGCAGTATGTTAAAAAAAAATCCTACCTCGGAGTAGGATATGAATAAAAAAAAATCTGTTGTGGCCAGCACAAAACCTTCCGTCAATTCGATGTATTTTGTACATATCCTATACCAAAAGTTCCTTGAAAAAGATTCTATATATCCTGTATAATTGTAACAAGAACACACTATTTTTTACATATCCATACTGAAAGTTCCTTTGAAAAGATTCTAAAATCTAATAAAATTTTAATACGAATACGAACGTACATTATGTATTGCACTTAACACTTCCTCCTGCTTCAACTTTGCCCTATTTTATTAGAAGTCACTGTTTCTTACTCTTCTCTTCTACTCATTCCTGTCCAAAGCACATTCGTGACACAGTTCTTCCTCTCTCATATCTTCTGCTATACAGTCCTTCCATCTTCTCTTCCCACTGGCGAAGGACACTCTGTCACTTATATCACTTTCAAATCATATACTTTCCACTTTGGTTTTGCACTTGCCACTGACATCTGTCAATTAGATTTTTTTGAATATATGTATCTGTTGTTTTCATAATTTTTGCAATGCTGACTGATTTTCGAAAGTTAATCTCTCTTAATCTCTCTATGACTCTATATCTATTGAATATGAAGGAAAATGTATAATCGAACCGTATAGAGAATAAGATATTCTTTCTATTGATAATCACATAAAATGTCGAAAATAATATTTAACTGCGATTTTTCAAGAAAAACTGTTAAGAACTTCAAATAAGAGTACTTCCGGTTGACCAATTATAACCAAAATCTAATCAGCTCTTCATATGGTTGTAAAGAAGAGGAATATGAAAGAATCATAATTTTTAGAATCGTAGTTTTGGAGTTATTTTGGAAATAAAAATAAATTAGAAAACGATGAATGATAATTCTCTGTATCCTTCTTATTATCTTTTCTCCTTTTGACTTTTGAATTTAATAATGATCAGACATACGTTTTCGTGTTCATAGCCTACTCCTAATTAGGTATTTTTCTGAACACGACGTATTAAAATGTAATTAAAGAATCTGATGTGGCTAGCACATTACCTTTCGTCATTTTTATGTATTTTGTACAATCCCATACCAAAAGTTCCTTGGAAAAGATTCTATATGTCCAATAAAATTATAATACGAACATACACTATGTGAATTGAACTTGACACAGACATCTGTCAATAATTCTAAATTATTTGAATATATCAGCTGTTTCCATGATTATAGCAAACCTGTCTGGTTTCTGAAAGTTAATCTCTTTAATTCTTTAATTCTATATCTATTGAATATGAAGGAAAATGTATAATCAAATAAAATATTCTTTCATATTAATAATGTTAAGAACTTCAAATAAGAGAATTTCCGGTTGACTAATTATAACCAAAATCTAATCAGCTCTTCATATATAAGAATAATAATTTTTAGAATTGTAGTTATTGTCAGAGATATTTTTGCCACACACACACACACACACACACAAAAACACACACACACACACACAAAAACACACAAACACACACACACACATACGGGCTATCCAGCGAATCAAGCGGTTTCCATCAGCGTTTAGGGATTTTTGAAATTTTCTTTATTTTTTTAAATATATTTTATTAACGGTATTTTATCGTTTTTTATTATTATTATTATTATTATTATTATTATATATTTGACACCTTTAATAGAAATAATTATATTTGGATATATTATTATTAAGTAAAATTTTGTAATTTTTTACAAAAGGACGTTTGATTATATTTTTTTAATATTGGTAATTCTGAACATGTATATTACAAATTTTATATGTCTATATTATACTTTGCAACCTCTATTGTGATTTCATTTTGTTTTTGGTTTCGTTGTTCATTGACAAAATGTCAAATGCTCTGTCATGTCAAATTCAAGAGCTTGTAGTTAATTTATTGACTTATTTTGAAAATGAAAAATAGATTGGTGGGCTCTTAGTTTCACTGAATTGTAATATTGTGGTAATATTTTGTTACTTTGTTTGTAATAATTTGAAAATTAAATCTATATGTACAGCGTGTGGCAAACGCTTTACGCAATGTACAGAAACAGTGAGAAATTGTATGGTATGCAGTATTCTGTTTTTTTAAGGACCTCACATAATACTAGATAGTTTGTTGCACATACTACAAGAATGAAGTATTTATAACGGCGTAAGCAGTATCGTTTAGAATATTTTCAATAAAATTGGATTTCGCTGAAAAAAAAAAAAATGATACTAGACGTGTTACCTTTTTAAGAAAGATTTGGATTTATGAAGGCAACCCACAGATCATATTTTAATCCGTTTTACATGCTCATGTCAACTTTTTAACATATGACGTCATTGTTTCTAGTGATATTGTATTTATGACGTAAACCGCTTGATTCGCTGGATGGCCCATACCTACACACATACAGACATCACTTGCAAAACTAGTAAAATTGTATTATAGGGTCACTAAAACGTACTTATTCATTAAAAATACACCACGGATTTTTTTGACCAAAAACAATACTTTCCTTACCTAATGGTCACGGAAGGAAAAAATAAAAAAAATATTACTATGAAAATGACTAAACTAGCCGTCAAATAAGTGTGAACTGGAGATTTCTATACTGTTGCCAATACAGGGGCCATGCTAAAAATGCTAAGTTATGAAGAAGCGGCAACACCGCAGGGCAAGGGACAGGGTGCGAAGAAGGGAAAAAGTTGAACATCAGTCCACTCATTTGACGTCGAATACGATATTCATGCTATTGTACGATATTTTCAACTTTCTTAAGTTGGCTACTATCGCGATATCTATTATTTTCTGAAGTGGTTATCTAAAAAATATATACATGGTATAGATTGACAGCCAACTATTTATCTCTCGAACAATAAGAAGAATCAAGCTCAAGGATTTCTTCAACTTATGCAAATGTGTTTAATGTTTCGTAGTGCGCGATGTGTTTGTTTTTTAGTTGCCAACCAGAAAACTAATACCGCGTAAAAACTTGATTGATTAATAGTGGTATTAATGAAAGCTTGTGAAATATTTCGTCCGATTTATTTGAAGTGTTATCGGTTAGAATTAGTTTTCGAACAGTTATAAATCATACTTGAGCTTGAATGTTATAGAATTGATCCTGGTATTTGGATTGGTGCCTGCATTTTAAGTAGACGGAAAATGTGATTTAAACTGGAGTAGGAAAATTATAACATTTTGATTTCATATTTTGGTAATTTCTCTGTTTCACCTATTTATTAAAAAGTTTGCATTGTTTTAAATTATCGAACGCAACGTTTCCATATTAACGCATTGTATATTGACTTTTCCATAGTCACCTGTCGTAACCATATGGGGAAATTCTACTCACTCAATTAAAGTCTTTAGATTACAAAAAATATTGTAAGATTAATTGTTAATACTAAACAGAATGAACACTGTCGTCCTTATTTTATAAAATTAGACATTATGCCGCTACCTACTCTATATATTTTTCGTTAATAGAAATCTATCAAAACAGACATTTATACAAGCAAAATAAAGACATTCAGCAGTACGCGACACGGCAAACTGATGACATTAAAGTACCTCGCTTTAGAATCGCGAGTTCAGCTAGGAACTCTTTGGACATGAATTTGTATAACCATGTTCCAAACAATATTAGAGCACGTAATTGCCAACCGTTTAAAAATAAAATAAAGAAATTTGTTACATTACAATGTTTTTACACCACTACCACCAAATTCACCAACCGTTAATCAAGTCTTGATTCTCTGATCAACACTGATCTGTAAATCAAGTTCTAGTTTACCTTGGAGACAGTTTTAACCAAGCAACAGTGTCAAATTTTGTTGATCAGAGAATCAAATTTGATTCATGGATGGTGAATTCGGCCGTAATGAATTTCTAAACATAGGGAACGAATTTGACATTTAATAAGACGTCAATAGAGGTTAATTTTGTTTAAATAATTATACTTGCATTCTAAATTAAAATTAGTTGTAGAAAAAATATAGTGTGCACCTTGTGCCCGAGTGGTTTTCTGACTCGGCTAAATTTCTTACAATATTTAAACATAATACTCCTGTCAAATTCATTCCCCATGTGTCATTTTAAATGAGACAGACAAATACATTGCTGTCAATCAAATGTCAAATCATAACATAGGAAAATTGAACGGTTATCAGTCATATTGACAAGATGTCATTACAGGTTAATTTTGTTTAAATAATTATACATATTTTCTAAAAATTAAATTTATATGTAGAAAAAATACTGTGTGCACCTTGTGTCCGAAATATGTTTAGTCCTCTCGAGTGGTTTTCTGACTCCGCTAAATTTCTCACAATATTTAAATATAATCCTTCTGTTAGATTCGTTCCCTATGTTTCATTTTAAGTGGAACGGGCAAATACATTGCTGTCAATCAAATATCAAGTCGTAACCATATATATGACAAACCCAATGTTTCACGTTAAAAAATACTCACGGTATATATTTTTCTTAAAACTTTTATGTATATGTATTTGTAACCCTTGACCTGCTACAAATGTATATTTTATTATGTAATGCAGTGAAATAAAGTTATTATTATTATTATTATTATTATTATTATTATTATTATTATTATTATTATGCCATTTCGAATATACAGGGTGGTGGCGGTTAAGGGTGAACATAGGGATGTAACATGGGATTTTAATATTTATGAAATTTCCAGTTCTCCTGTTCATTTTATGAAAAAAATTGTAGAATACAAAGTTGCACAGAATTAAAAGTTGCATAAAACTGGTTTTACATGTTTTATTATGTTTTTGGTTTCTTCACAATTTTAAAAAGAATTTTCAAAATTTCAGTTAACTGATAGCAATAGTCATAAACCTGTTTTTCTGTTTTTCTAGTTTTCATAAATTATTTATAAACGCCAAACGACAATATAACATATGGAAAAGATATAAATAAAATAAGGAATGTTTATTCTAATGAGAAACGTGTGCATATTGTAAACAAAGAAATATTATGATGGAAACAGTTACAAAAGAATACGGAATTTATTTTTCGTAAGTGAAATTGACCTTCGAGGTTTACGAATAATTTATGAAATATAGAAAAACAAAACAAGTTCATGGCTATTGTTACTAATAAACCGAAATTTTGAAATTTCTTTGTAAAATTACGAAGAAACCAAAAACATAATAAAAATGTAAAATGCAACTTTTAATTCTAAATAACTCTGCACCCTACAGCTTTTGCCATAAAATGAACAGGAGACCAAAAATTGCAAAAACTAAAATCCTATGTTAAATCCCCATGTTCATACCTAACCGCCACCATCCTGTATAACTATTTATCCAATAAATTTAAAACGGAAGATAATTTAAACAAAACTTAAAAACACAGTCATCGAGATTGGGATTTACTCGTTGGAAGAATATTTTTTTTAAATGTCCAGATTTTTAATTTTATTTTTTTTTTAATCTTATTTTTTTGTATGTTTCATTATGCTGGTAGTAGATCTTATTTTATTTGTGTACCTTATTTATAAATTGATTGTCTTGACTTTTAATAAAAATTTTCCGTTGACCACTTATTAATAGGGTATGTTAAAGTATAGAAAATCATTCGTTAATGACCTCTATTAATGAATGTTGTTTATTAATAAACGATTTTAGTGGGTAACCATAGATACCACATACCATTGCTGAATAATTGTCTAAACTTATGTGTTAAACGTTACTAACCTAAAAAAATTTGTCATGGAATAAAATTATATTTTCCAATTCAGTAAGATACGGTCAACGGAAAAATATTGTAACTAACGCGTGTGTTAATTGTCGATTAATGATCTCAATAATCATTAATCACCCTCATTACCACACTTGACAGATAAATAACTATTATGTATAATTTTAATATCCTTGTAATGACGTGCCATTTATTAAATTGTCAAGCTGGATCCAAAGCATTGATCCTTCAGTATTAATTTTGTTGTAACTGTAATTTGTTTTTTGCCCTCCTGAAGTGTAATGGGAACTTTACAATTGTATACACAGCAAGTGTAACCTACATTTTACTGGACGTTTATGGGCATTTAGAAAAGAAATCATCTTTACTATAATAAAGTTCATGTAAAAAAGTACTACCTACTTAAGTTATTTTTTTACTTTAACATTTCCTATATTTAAAATTAATTTATATAAACCTAAATCACGGCAGCGACATCTGTCATTATTGTAAAAATCCGCCGTTACCGACATAGTCACCGATCGATATACCTGTCAAATACGCGAGGCGAACATTGCTGAAATGTCAAATATCGACACCTACCTATTATTTATTAAGAAGAAAAGATGAGCAAATAAATATATTATCAGTCATAAACAACGTCTATTATTACAAATAAATTTTCGCTAGAAGAAGTACTCTAATGAAGGTAAGTAAAATCAAATTTGGAAATTGACTTAACCCCAAAATTTTAAACTAACCCTTTTCAGAAGTACAACCTATCTCATTAAAAAAAGTTATTTTTATTATCGTCGGCCAAAAAATTTGATACAATTCTCGTGCGTGAAGTATTTTACAGCGCTCCAGCTAATAATAATAAACAAAGCTGTCGCGCTGTAAAATACAACTTACACGCACTCGAATGTAAATAACTATATTGGTACTGAAAACTTTAAAAATCTAAAACAAATCCATTATTGGCAATTTTATTAAATGCGATTAAAACAAAACATCAAGCATCCAACAGAAAAATATGTTTGAAAATCGCGAATGTATTTAATATTTATTTATGTAAAAAGTGTGCGTTGAAACAAAAATTAAAAATCATGTTCACTGATTTAAATGCTCTCAAATTATAGCAAAATATATTCATACTTTCAGTAAAAATTTCTTCCTTTGAGTTTTGCTCCCCTCTATAAAAATTTATCGCTGCAGGGATGAAAATTTATTTTCGGGAAATTATGACCGTAATGTGAGTGATTCCAGCGACCGATTACATTTGATCTTGTCTTTGTGGATTTATTTTTGTTTCATTTAACTTTTATGCGAGTTTATAGCTCCGGTCAAGGGTGGCTTTGGCAGTAAAAAATGTCAAAGTAGATGGTATGAGTACTAGTATATTGAAGTGGAATTCAATTTGCCTCTCTGCATTTTAAAATTTACGGAACTGTCGGTGTATGATGGATTTATTATTGCACTGCTACTGGGATGTTTATGCGGAATGGACTTTTCATTATTTGTCGGAAATCGGAAAGAATTGGGGCATTTATTTATGGAAGACATTTTTGAAATTAATTAATTTATCGTCACGATTTAAAAAATTGAAAGTATAATAATACTTACTAATAATAAGACAACAATATACACTTCGCCATTCTTTCCTTTCATTTATTAAAAGTTCCCAACCAATCTTCTTTCGGAATACTTTCAAATTCCCTACTGGGTGCTTAAAAAACTCCAAAAGCTGTCAAACTATTTATTAAGGAATTTAGAAACTGTCAAATTAATTT
This sequence comes from Ophonus ardosiacus, assembly GCA_943142095.1. Taxonomy (NCBI): domain Eukaryota; kingdom Metazoa; phylum Arthropoda; class Insecta; order Coleoptera; family Carabidae; genus Ophonus; species Ophonus ardosiacus. The sequence goes on along the minus strand of OW964837.1, from coordinate 10,795,453 downwards.
TTGGCTGATTTAAAAACTGTCGTAGCTGCCAAATTATAAATTATGATTCGAAAATGCTTTCTGGTTAATGGGGTCATGCTACATTTTCTGTTTTATTTTTACCTCTCGCTACCGTAGGTAAGGGAGGTATAGAGATCGTGCTAAAAATCACATATCGAGATTTTAGTAAATGACCACGTTTTAAGGTCTCTAGAATCCAATTTTAACATTTTCACGATGATGTCTGTATGTGTGTATGTGTGTATGTATGTGTGTGTGTGTATTGGTAGGGATTTTGTCTTCGCTCTAACTCAAATACTATCATTCAGAAAATTCTGAAACCTTGTATTTCTACCCTATTCTAATATGGAAAAATCCCATTAGATTTTGCTGTAAATTGGATAACCGGAAATGGCACTTTACCTGAAGCTCATAATGGTTTTTCTTCAAAAAATATCATTGAATGCCATTTTTTCGCATTTTATGTTTTATGAAAATTAAAGATTATTGAATTTTCTACAGGAATACATTAATACTTTTTCTATATATTTTGCAAATAAATTTAAAAATATTTTTTTACCTCCCGCTACCCTTGGTAAGGGAGGTATAGGGATCGTGCTAAAAATCACATATCGAGATTTTAGTAAATGACCATGTTTTAAGGTCCCTAGAATCCAATTTTAACATTTTCACGATGATGTCTGTATGTGTGTGTGTGTGTGTGTGTATGTATGTGTTTGTGTGTGTATGTATGTATGTATGTATGTGTGTGTGTGTGTGTGTGTGTATGGATTTTGTCTTCGCTCTAACTCAAATACTATCATTCAGAAAATTCTGAAACCTTGTATTTATACCCCATTCTAATATAAAAAGAAGCCATTAGATTTTGATGTAAATCGGATAACCGGAAATGGCACTTTACCTGAAGCTCATAATGGTTTTTCTTCAAAAAATATCATTAAATGCCATTTTTTCGCATTTTATGTCTTATGAAAGTTAAAGATTATTGCATTTTCTACAGGAATACATTAATACTTTTTCTATATATTTTGCAGATAAATTTAAAAATATATTTTTTTTATTAGTCCCGAAGCCTAAGATAAACACAATTCCTTTGTTATACAGTTCATATTTCAAATGAATGTAACTGACAGTAAATGTCACTGTCAAAAACTAATCACTTCAAATTAATAAGAGTGACATTTTAAAAAGAAAATAGTAAATAAATCAATAGTTTTATGCAATGGAATAGTTTGCAGCTTTAGTAAATACGTAAGTATGTATTTAAATTAATAATAATGGATAGGAATGTGTGGCGAAGGATGATTGTTGCGTAACTATTATTGTGGTCCGGATGCGGTTATTCGCTACCGAAAATCGGTCACTATAATATGTTCTTATGTATGAATGCCATGATGATTGTGGACAAGGCGAAAGAAGAATGTTGTTAAAGAGTGATGTGAGTCAGCTGAGCTCTTACTCTTAACCCTTTTCTTATTGTTACTATTGTTTCCGGGTTTTTGCTAAGCCACTAAGTGGGAAATGCGTGATTTTATGTATGTATGTATGTAAGTATGTAAAAGTTAAATAGCGGGAGGTTTTGTGTTGGCCACATCAGATTTTTTTCCTGGAAGTCTACCGGTCGTAGTATAGTATGTAAATAATATTTTCACGCCATTTGTGTGCATTGTTTTGTAGATATAATTTTTTAAAAATAGGAGTCAATTTCAAATCTCAATGAGATCACGTGAGCGCATACGTCATGTATCTGAACGATTTTAGTTCACCAAATTTAATCGTAGCATAAATATTTTTATTCAATTTTGACGTTTTAAACTGTCATTATTAAGTCCATAGCAATAACTATAAGTAACATTTTATTCACAAGTGAATTAAAAATTTATAAATCACTCTCACAATTTGTTTTAATTCACTCTGCAACAAATAATGCATTTAAAATAACATCAGGCACGAAAATAATACTCACCACAGTATTTATTATATATTATCAGCCATTTTCATTATTTTTCATGACACAAATGACAGACAATAATGCGTTTTAAATAGATCATTTGACGTCTATCATCGCCGATTGCCATGCACAGCCAACTAACTGATTAGTTTTTTATTTTGTCAAAATTAAATATTATAATGGTTTATATTATTATTTCGTCAAAATTGAATAAAATATTGTATAAACCACGTGAGCTAAGATAATGTTTATTCACTCAAAGAATTTAACTCACTCGCCCTTAGGGCTCGTGAGTTAAACTTTCTTCTAATGAATAAACATTATCTTAGCTCACTTGGTGTATAAATATCTATGATTAAGAACTTTACATAAATCAAACTGATTTTATTCTTTTACGCACCGAGACAAAATGAGATATATTTGGAGTGCATCGTGACCCAGTATAATGGTTAGCCTTTCTATGCTGTCGTTTTGTAACTAAAAGAAATTCCTAACTGCTTCTATAAATTTTGCTTTATCGTTGCCATTTTATCCGATTATTTACTGCTATGTTGTAGAGGTTAAAACTATAACAATAATTCTGATGGGTGCGAATTAGCGACGACAGACGAAATGACCTAAAGAATGATATAGTTTTCAGACAAAAGTGTGTTTCAACACTTAAAATTGCTGTAAATTGTAGCTTCGTGATTGAATGTTTTAAAGCGTAATGCAGTGCGTGTTTTTGTAGTTGAATAAATAAAATTGTAATGAAATATTTAGCATTTAATCACACTCGGTTGCTTTAAATGCGTACTACTTTTAAAAGTATTTGGTTCATATTAAAAGGTTCTGAAAAAAGTTATGACATGTTCTAAGGCGCATTATTTGTTAAAAATAAATAAATATTTTCTTCAAACGTCATAAAAGTGGCATCTTTTGTGACTTGATTCACAAGGTAGAAATGAGTTAAATAAATATCCATAGCAACTACATAAAATGAGCGAATAAATAACTTGTAAAATAGAAACCTGTCATATCGCCCCAAGTTAACCAAGATAACCTACAAATTGAAATATAAACAGTTTATATTTAACGAAATAACATATTATACAATAGCAAACTTACATATTGGTAATGACCTTAAGAATAATTAGAATTAAAGTGATATGAAAAGTTTATATTGTTTTTCAGCGATTCCTCGACATATCATATTCTTGAGCAATATTGTTGAACTTACATTCAATTGAACAACTTCAAGGGCCGTACATGGCAATACTTCAAATTCTCTTAAAATTGCACATAAGGAGAATATAAAATTGCATAGTTTTTATTTAAACGTCAAAACGTGAAAATTTTCACTTGAATGTTTGTAAAAAAAAGTGAACAAATACGAAAGTATTCATAGCAACAGAGCAATTGAAATCAGCAAACGTCCTTCACGTAAAATATTTATAATTATTGTAACGTCAGGTTGTAATTATTTTATTTAAATACGTATGTTTGAAGAAAAAATATAATATATCATTCGGAGTAAAAGTGTCATTGTGTGCCTCGCATGCAATTGTCCGATTCGCTACCGCTCGTCGTGCAAACTTACATGCTCGCCACACAAAGAATCACTTTTACTCATAATAACACAATATACTATTTCTTCCCATATAACTGTGTTATTGACGAAAATTTCTTGTCTATATGTTTTACCACTTTTTTATAAATGCTATTAGTATATTACGTTCCAAGTTAAGAAAAGTGAAAATCAATGAATTATAACCTTTAATTTTATTAATATTTTGACAGCTGTCTTAAAATTTGTTTAGCCTACTTAATTATGGAATCTACGACAATGTTGCTAGGCAACCCCTACATAAACATTTCAAACCCAGTAGATGGAAGTGAAATCTGTTATTTCCAACCCAAGAGATTGTCATTAAAGTTAGGAATGACGTATTTTCCAACCTTCAAAAGGTTAGGAATCTGTATATTACTATAATGTTTGTGAATAAAATATATATTACACACTTTCACTTTTTATTGTTCACAAGATAAAAGTAAATATTTCGCCCCTGTTATTAATTCAAACGATTGCCAAAACTTGATAACATTTGCTTAAAGAAAGTAGAAAATTTGCATATTCTCAAATTTTGTAAAGTTAATTAACTCTACCATTACGGATTACTTTAAAACACATCAAAAGTTTTTTTTTGCGTTATGTAACACAAACCTTTTATATTTACATATTATTATCAGCATTACTACCTACGTACCGTGGTAATTCATTCTTAATTAAACTTTGCTCGAAAAATATACGGTTGTTAGCTTATTAAATATGCACAAAAATATTCCGCAAGTAAATTTTTCTTTTTATTAATATTTCTTTTTGTATTTTAATTCACTTTATAACTAGAAAATTTTTGCTGAGCCAGCGTTTAAAACATTCATAAAAAGAAGAAAAAATTTACGAAATCTTATGTAAATAAAAAAATTCCAGTCCTATTCTCGATTGAAATATTTTCCTGTGTTACCAAATATTAGGGCCCGCAGAATATAGCATGCACCATCAGCTGAATTTCATGGAATTAAATTAATGGTGGCTATAGCAGAAAAATAAGTTCTCACGCTTTTATTTTATAATTTCATCTGTAAAAATCTGATGTTGGCAGTACATATTTTCCGTCAATTCTATATATTTTGCACAAATCCCTTACTGAAAGTTCCTTGGAAAAGTTTAATATATATACAGGAAGTCTCTTAAATAGGGGGACATGGCTTAACCACAGATTCCTGAGGCTAAAATAAGACGATTTAACCAAACTTGCTTCTATACTGGAAAGTCTACCATTTAGCCATAATTCTGCATCAAATTTCTTCGAAATAAAATTAATTTTGCTTGTAATAATCGGACGCTTTATTCGATTTCGATGAAATTTGATATGACAGTTCATATGGTTATCAGTAATCTTTTAAGATGATACTTGTTATTATTAGTGAACCGCTAGTGTATGAAACTTACGTGTCCCAACATTAATTAGACTGTAACTTTCTAATGGTCACGCCGATAACATAAAATTATTTTTTTTTCAGATAGATACATTCAATAATAAACTTTTCTCTCTCTGTATAATTTGTGATATCTGTTACGGTTCAGACAGAAAAAATAAAACCTGATTGACTGCATCGTGATTTTTTACCTCCCGCTACCCTTGGTAAGGGAGGTATAGGGATCGTGCTAAAAATCACTTATCGAGATTTTAGTAAATGACCACGTTTTAAGGTCCCTAGAATCCAAATTTAACATTTTCACGATGATGTCTGTATGTGTGTATGTGTGTGTGTATGTATGTATGTATGTATGTATGTGTGTGTGTGTGTGTGTATGTGTAGGAATTTTGTCTTCACTCTAACACAAATACTATCATTCAGAAAATTCTGAAATCTTGTATTTCTATCCTATTCTAATAAGAAAAGAAGCCATTAGATTTTGGTGTAAATCGGATAACCGGAAATGGCACTTTACCTGAAGCTCATAATGGTTTTTCTTCAAAAAATACCATTAAATGCCATTTTTTCGCATTTTGTCGTTATGAAAATTAAAGATTATTGAATTTTCTACAGGAATATATTAATACTTTTTCTATATATTTTACAGATAAATTTAAAAATAATTTTTTTTACAAGTCCCGAAGCCTAAGAAAAACATAATTCTTTTGTTACACAGTTCATATTTCAAATGAAGGTAACTGACAGTTAATGTCACTGTCAAAAAACTAATCACTTCAAATTAATAATAGTGACATTTTAAAAAGAAAAAAGTAGTAAATACGTAAGTATGTATTTAAATTAATAAAAATTCAATAGCGGGAGGTTTTGTGTTGGCCACATCAGATTTTTTTAAAATAAATTTAATCTAGCAGACTATATAAATGTCAAACAACTAATTTCTAATGACAGTAACAATTGTTTATGGGTTGTCAAAAAGTTCCTTCGCAATATTCAGAAACTAGTAACATCCTTTTGTTCGGCCTAATAGTATTTTACTACCATTATTATAAATAACACAAATCCCGACCGACGCCAAATATTTCGAATTTTATATGGCACAAAAGTGATTCCTGTGGTGCACTCTCCACGCTAGCAATGAGTGCCCGTGAGGTGACGCCTGGTAAGCGCCCGCATGGTACAAATATGTCATCATCATTATTGAAATCTGTGAAAAACAGACTGGCACACCCAGAAATGGGTAATATGCCATGATGAAATATTTATTAATTTATTTAAGATTCTGTATATCCAACAAAATTATAACACGAACATATAGTTTCCATGGTTATAGTATAGCTGGCTAATTTATGAAAGTTAATCTATTTAAAATTCTTTAATTCTATAGCTAATGAATATAAAGGAAAATGTGTAATCAAACCGAATAGATAATCAAATGTTTTTTCATATTTATAATAATATAAATTGGCAAAAAAATATTTAACTGGGTTTTTTCGATAAAAACTTCAAATAAAGGTACTTAAGTTCAATTATAACTAAAATCTAAACAGCTCTTCATATGGATGTAAAAAGAGAAATTCGGAAAAATTATAATTTTTAGAATTGTAGTATCGCAGTTTTCGTCGAAATTTTTGTCACATATATACGTACGCACACACACACAGGCACACACACACACTTTTATACATACAGACAACATGGTAAAACTAGTAAAATGGTATTCTAGGGACCCTAAAACGTGCTTATGTTTATGCATTTAAAACTCACCACCGAATTTTTTGAACAAAGACAATACATTCCTTATCTATAAGCGGCGGAAGGTAGAAATAACTTATCAATCTCTACGGGCTAAAATAAAAATAAAATGAATATAAACTAATTAATATCAACATGAAATACATGACCTACTTGTACTTGTAACAGCAAAAAGTAAAGCAAAACCGTTTATCTAATAAAGAAACTATTTCTTGCTGCACATATTGTTTGTTGTATTTACCGTTTACTTTTTCCAATATCGGAAAAACAAACACCGTCATAATCTTTTTCGTTGCCCGGAACTTGAATGAAACATCAACGGTCATTAAAATAGTTTAACTCATCTTCCGGGTCCTGCAGGAAGAAAAACAGCTCACGTTTCTCCCGAAAACAATTGAAAAACTTGGCAGACATTTCATTCAGCGTGAAGGAACTGTGAGCGTTCCCTCCGGAGCAAAAAACCGCACGTGACGCGGGAGATTCAACTTCCGGGCTGCATTTCCGGGCGAACGGATAGTGTTTTAGTCCATCGGAGGGTAGGGAAATCTGGACGCCCTGAAGGACTGACTGACAGGAATCTCGGACAAGGGTGTCAAACGCAGAAAAAATACGACGATGGAGATGTGTTAGACTGTTACAGGAAAGATAGAAGCATGTAAGGAACTTCTGAAGGGAAAAACTTATCTGGATGGAGTTCATTAGTTGATGAATTTATGAGATGGTGTTCGGATCTTGATGATTTATATTTCCCGTCATGTATAGTCAAGGGAGGTATTGTCTTTGGTCAAAAAATTACAAGAGAGTGCTTTAGAATTTTTTTATTATTATTATTATATATATATACTCGTATATATATATATATATATATATATATATATATATATATATATAAAAATATCATCACGGCATATTACCCATTTCTGGGTGTGCCAGTATCTACAACACCTGTAGACATCGGTAATGATGACGATATATTTTACCGTGTGGGCGCTTACCAGGCGTCACCTCACGGGCACTCATAGCTGGTGTGGAGAGTGCACCACAGGGGTCACTTTTGTGCCATTTAAAATGGTTCCCCCGGGTTCGCGACCAGACTCTCAGGCACGCGGCCAAGGGACCCCATTATTATTATTATTAGTATTATAACTAGCGAAAACTCGGCTACGCCGAGTATTCCCTAGGGCTCCGCCGATAGTGTTTTATAATAGTTTTACTTACGTTAAATCCGTCTGGGAACAATTTAAACGCAAAGTGCTAACGCTAAGAGTATTTCAAAATATTTTTTTACCGCCCACCCAAACAACCCACGCAACCTGCCCACCCAAACTGCCGACTCAAAATGCCCACGCAACCTGCCCACCCAAACTGCCCACGCAACCTGCCCACCCAAAATGCCCACGCTACCTGCCCACCCAAAATGCCCACGCAAACTACCCACCCAACCTGCCCACGCAACCTACCCACCCAAAATGCCCACGCAAACTACTCACCCAACCTGCCCACGCAACCTACCCACCCAATATGCCCATTCAAAATGCCCACGCAACCTGCTCACCCAAACTGCTCACTCAAAATGCCCATGCAACCTGCCCACCCAAACTGCCCACGCAACTTGCCCACTCAAAATGCCCACGCAACCTGCCCACGCAAACCTGCCCACCCAAAATGCCCACGCAACCTGCCCACCCAAAATGCCTACGCAAACTACCCACCCAACCTGCCCACGCAACCTACCCACCCAAAATGCCCACGCAACCTGCCCACTCAAACTGCCCACGTAACTTTCCCACCCAAAATGCCTACGCAACCTCCCCACCCAATCTGTATGGCAGCCCTCGATGATACCTTTTATTTGATACCAAACACGACATGGTTCTGACAACTTTAAGCAAAAAACAAAAGCCGATCGAGCTGTCAAATTTTTGACATTTCTGCATGTCAGCCCTTGACGTTACCTTTCATTTGATACCAAACACGACATGGTTCTGACAACTTTTAGCAAAAAAACAAAATCCGATCGAGCTGTCAAATTTTTGACATTTCTGCATGACAGCCCTTGACGAACCCTCTCATTTGATACCAAACACGACATGATTCTAACAACTTTAAGCAAAAAACAAAAGCCGATCGAGCTTTCATATTTTTAACATTTCTGCATGACAGCCCTTGACGAACCCTCTCATTTGATACCAAACACGACATGATTCTAACAACTTTAAGCAAAAAACAAAAGCCGATCGAGCTTTCATATTTTTGACATTTCTGCATGACAGCCCTTGACGATACCTCTCATTTCATACCAAACTCGACATGGTTCCGACAACTTTAAGCAAAAAACAAAAGCCGATCGAGCTGTTAATTTTTTGACATTTCTGCATGGTAGCCCTTGACGTAACCTTTCATTTGATACCAAACACGACATGGTTCTGACAACTTTAAACAAAAAACAAAAGCCAATCGAGCTGTCAAAATTTTGACATTTCTGCATAGCAGCCCTCGGCGATACCTCTCATTTGATACGAAACACGACATGATTCTGACAACTTTAAGCAAAAAAACAAAGGCCGATCGAGCTGTCAAATTCTTGACATTGGGATATTTGTCTTTTACTTAGTTACTTATGGAATGTTTGGCAACACTTTCGAAATGCACATAAATCACAGACATGAACCTTTAAAAATTAATATTTTAAATATAATCTTTTAGGCCTTTTTAACCAGTGTGTAATAACCGCCCATTGCTATAATGTATGTTTATTAATTTAACTTCTTTCAAATTGTCCTCTTTTCATGAATAATTCCATTTAAATGTTCTGATTGACATGTCAAAGAAACGTTTTTCGTCTTAAATTTTTCAAAGAAGACTAAATTTTTGATTTCAAATTGTTTCTAAAAACCAAATTTCCACTTTTAAAATTTTTTTACACAAAAACTATGCACCTTATAGAAAAATGACCTATTACCAGGAAATCAAGTTGAATTACCCTTTACAACCTGCAACAATTTTCATTAAAATCACACGCACCGTTCAGACTGTATATGTGAGCAAAATTTCGGCGATCGTCATTGATGAAACTAAAGTGAATTGACCTGTTTAGTATAAAAGACTAGCGAAATCTCGGCTTCGCCGAGCTCCCCCTAGGGGGATAGTGTCTTATGAAAATCTATACGTTTGTCCAATCCGTCTAGGCACACTTGAAACACAAGGGCTCGTAGTATGATCACGGTTTTAACTAAAACACTGTTTTAAGAAATGTCAAATTTCATTATTTAATAACAATATTAAATAATATCAAATTTATCAAAATATGATTTTAAAGCAGAACATAGTTTGTATTCAAACAAATATTTTTAAAAAAATCATTCTTTACATATAAGGGAGAAATTAAATATTGAAATTTGAATTTGACATTTCTTAAAACAGTGTTTTAGTTAAAACCGTGATCATACTACGGGCCAAGGTGCTAACGCTATATGTTTCAATAGTATTTACTCTGCTTTTTTTTAAAGATAGTACTGACCGAAATGAATTAAGAAAATCTGCTGTGTCTAACACAAAACCTTTCGTCAATTCGATGTATTTTGTACATATCCCATACCAAAAGGTTTTTGGAAAAGATTCTATATATCCAATAAAATTATAACACGAACAGATACTATTTTTTACAAATTTCATACCAAAAGTTTCTGGAAAAGATTCTATAAATTCAATAAAATTTTAACATGTAAATAGCACATGACACTTCTTTCTTCTTTATTTTTTCCTTATTTTATTAAGGGTCGCTGTTTCTTACTCTTCTCTTCCACTTATTTCTGTCGAACGCATTTTCTTTACACAGTTCTTTCTCTATCAAGTCTTCTGCAATACAGTCCTTCCATTTTCTCTTTGGCATTCCTCTGCATATGACTTGCGAGGAACACTATGACCTATACTGCTGTCTGACCGTATACTTTCCATCTTTGGTTTTGCACTTGACACTGACATTTGTCAATTAGAATTTTTTAAATATATAGCAAAGCTGACTGATTTTTGATAAATAGTCTCTTTATAAATCTTAAATCCTATATTTGTTAAATATGAAGGCAGATGTATATTCAAACTGTATAGAGAAGAACATTTTCTTTAATATTTATAATAACATAAAATATCAAAAAATAATATTATCTAACAGTGTGTTTTTAAGAAAAACTGTTGAAAACTTCAATTAAGGGTACTTCTGGTGAATCAATTATAACCAAAATCTAATCAGCTCTTCATATGGATCTAAAGAAGAGGAATACAAAAGAATTATAAATTTTAGAATTTTAGGTATTGGAGTTATTGTCGGAGAAAAATTTCTCACACACAGACACACACACACACGAACACACACACAGATGCATACAGACATCAACTTAAAAATAGTAAATTCGTATAGTAGAGACCCTAAAACGTGCTTATTCATTAAAAACTGATCACCGAATTTTTTAACCAGACAATATCTTCCTTACCTAAAGATGACGGTAGCTAAAACTTGATTACAATAAAGAAAATTTGATTACAATAATCAAAATGACTAATAACATAGATAAAAATATATTTACGTTCGCGATTTTTATGCCCTTCTTGATTTGCCGCCCCTAGGAAATGTCTGAGTTATCTAATGCCTTGGTGGTCATTCAATTTCAAAACATTATGTTAACATGAAATGAAAATGGCGAGATGTATCGTGCTAGACACAAATTGTTAAACACTTATTTTATTATTATTATTATTATTATTATTATTATTATTATTATTATTATTATTATTATTATTATTATCATATAACATAATAGACTCAGAGGTAGTTCAGTTAATAAACGAAAGAATATTTGTGAACATTTATATCACTGCTGACAGACGACAACGCTATCTGAGAATAGTTTAAAATATATGGAGAAATTAATAACTATTACACATTAGAGAAACACTAAATAATCATATTCTTAGCATATTATATTTTATACGAATCTTGTATTGTATCAGATTATCCGTTTATTTCTGAAATTTGGGACGTTAAATAGTTCCGAGAACAAACAAAGGTGGCGCCAAGATGATCATATCAATCTTGCTACACGAACTGTACATTCTAGTTAAACGTGTTCTTGACCAGTAATATTTGGGGTTTATACGTTATAGTGAAATTTAAATAAATTGAAATAAATTGTAAAAACACATATTTTAGTTCTATTGTTATATATTTTAATTAGTGAAATACAAATAGAATTTTAAATTAATATTTTTAAGATCTGGTGACATTTCCGGAATTTGTTATTTTTTGACGGAAGGCGTTTTAAGAGGAAATTTGTATATGTAAAGTTATAATACAAATTTGTACATTATGTATGTATAAATCATAATTTATTACTTTGTTTTAAGAAAGTTTGAAAGTTGGATTTCATGAAGTGAGCATAGTTAGTGTGACACTTTGTTCTATTGAATTACCTATGTCAGAGATGATATGACGAATGTTTTGCAGCTTTTATGGATTGCTTATAACATTATGAATAGTTTGAAGTGTATTAAGAGTTTTCTAGCGCTGATTGGAAAATTTAGTTTACATTTCCGAAGTGCAGTTGGAAGTGACGTGAGTTGCAGTTATTTCTTTTGGACTCTTTTTTTTTTTTTTTTTTTTTTTAATTTGACCCAAAATTGTCTGATTTTGTAGACTTGAATAGAATAGAAAGCAATCCATGTTTTTGTTTTCCTCAAGGAATTTTGAACATTAAAAATTTTTTTACAGAAAAACTAAGGCCTGTAGTGAAATTTATGTTATTTTCAGGTAATTAAATACGTCTATTTTCTACAATTTAAAGTAGTTTTTATTAAAAATTTTCAAAGCGTATAGTCTGTAGAGGTGTTCAAAAATTGCCCGATTGTCGTGATTAATTTTGGGGGTCCTAGCTGGTTAGTATAAAAGATGTTGGGCGTTTTTTAACTCGTAAATGCTTGATTTATAAATTATTAGAATGGTTTTATGTCATAGATGAGTAAAAAATAGCCCGGATTGATGTATAAAACTTAATATAAATTATATTTACGAATATGTATATAACGGTTTACATTTTATTCTTAGAAAAATGTGTAATGTTGTTTAAAACGATGTAATATGATGGAGTTTGTTAAAAAATAATTAGAAAATGATTTTATGAAGAAAATTTTGATAATTTTGTTATAAAAAACGTAGTTTATATGAAATTAATGAAGACAGGTGTAGGTACTTATTTTATTAAAATAATAACAATAAAACACATATAAAAACGTATGAAATACTAATAATGTGTAACACTATTTGATTAAAATAATGAAAACATTGATAATAACAATGGATTGTACTTTCTTATGCCTGAGTATCTTCTGACCGACGTCAAATATTTTGAATTTTAAATGGCATAAAAGTGATCCCTCCTCTGGTGCACTCTCCACACCAGCAATAAGTGCCCGTGAGGTGACGCCTGATAAGCGCCCGCACGGTACAAATATTATAACATTATAATTAAATTACCGATATTTGTTTCAAAATGTAGGTACACCTAATTTCTTTTTTATTGAAATAGTAATAAAAAACATACAAAAATCGTATGATTTATTAATAATATGTAATAAAATATGTAAATAAGTAATTTTTATTTATATTAATTAAATACAAGTATATTTATCCATTAGACATGACTTCAAATATGACATATGTCAAATATAGATTTTCTTCTTTAAAAAAATCCGGCCTACTCAATGTCAATTTTGACCCAAAATTGTCTGATTTTGTAGACTTGAATAGAATAGAAAGCAATCCATGTTTTTGTTTTCCTCAAGGAATTTTGAACATTAAAAATTTTTTTACAGAAAAACTAAGGCCTGTAGTGAAATTTATGTTATTTTCAGGTAATTAAATACGTCTATTTTCTACAATTTAAAGTAGTTTTTATTAAAAATTTTCAAAGCGTATAGTCTGTAGAGGTGTTCAAAAATTGCCCGATTGTCGTGATTAATTTTGGGGGTCCTAGCTGGTTAGTATAAAAGATGACGGCTACTGCAATCTAATAGTCCACGGATGGTTTTAAATAAACCGAAACGTTTGCGATAATTGAATTTAAAATTTTTTTCGTTCCTGTCCAAATTACGACTAATCCTTTTCAAAGTTATATTTTAATATAGCTTTTTCAATATTACTTGAGAAAATTACATTTTCCTCACTTGATTTAGTTGTGATAGTAACTACTTCGCTCACAAGTGACGAAAGTTTTTTATTAGATGTTTCCACATTTATTCGTTGATATAACAGGTATACGAACTTCAATGCATGTGAAAAATGTAATTTTCACATGTAATGTTGAAAAAAATAGTGTGTAATATACGTTGAAATGTAATTTTCACATGTAATGTTGAAAAAAATAGTATACAATACACGTGGAAAAGGGCAATTGCAATATTGCAAAACTCGTACGAATAGAAATTTCGTATTCATTTTACAATGATGCCCTTTCCTCACTTGTATTACAATATACTATTCTCACTAAAAACTGTTATGTGCTTCAAAATAAAGTACCACTTCCAGTTAAACAATTTTACCAAAAATCTAATCAACTTTTTATATTAATGCAGAAAGCTAAATGCGGAAAATAGAAATTATTGAAAGTTTGACATAAGAGTTATTGTGGACGAAAAAATCGTCACACACACATATACACTCTCTCCTCTCTCTCATACACACACACATACACACACACACACACACACATCTGACATCACTGTAAAAATAGCAAAAACATGTTGTGGGGAGCCTAATTCGTGCTTATTCACTGAGAACTCACAAATTTTTGGACCGAAAACATTACCTCCCTTACCTACGGTATGGCGGGAGGTTAAAATTAACAAAACTACTTATAATTACAACATTAATGTCAAGCCCGCATTACAAGCGCACTTTTATAATAAATGCGCTTTTATGGAGCACTCTCCTCATAATATAATGTGAAAGTACGCTCCATAAAAGCGCTTTTATTATAAAAGTGTGCTCATTGTGTTTACTTATGTTTATTTTCAATCAAAAGCATATTTTCTTCCTCAAGAAGGTAAATTACTTTCATATGTTGAGAATCGTGAGTATTCATGTTTGAATATATTGTAGGATAATGTCTGTACCTATTTCGATAGTAGAGTAAGTAGAGTATCACTTTAGATGAAACTCTGGCCGTTTTGTTACAGGTTAAGAGTAAACACTGAGAGTAAGGTTATTGAGTAATTTCGTACTCTAGAGTAGGCTTTTGGAACGCAGCTCTAGAGGATGCATTGAGTTAAGAAAACTGTATCTGTATTTGAGATAAAAATGTCACAGTTATGGGAGCAGGCGGGCAAAGCTCAACGTAGATGGCAGCCTTGTGTTTACGACGTAAAAGTACATGCCAAAAAAAAAAAAAAAATTGTTGCTAATATTTTTATAAAAATAGAATCTATGACACTTATTATCCATACTGCAACATAAAACATCCCAAAATATAAAACTTTTCATTCATAATTTACTTAAAAGATATTCGCGCTACGATTTTCTGTGACGTCATGTATCGGCTACTCACACAACGACACTAGTTACACGTACATGAAGGTCACAATGTCACAAACTTCAAACGCGAAGGTAAGATCAGAGTAAACTAACCAAATATTTATAAAGCTGTCAGTGGAAAAGTGCGCTCTATTCAATCTTTTTTGTTTCATAAAGATTTAATTATTTCATTAGAGAAATATTATTTTTAATTGCAGGTTTGTGTGCTTGATATTATTTATAAACAACCTTAATTTACATTTTGTCCGCCAGGGTGAACTGGAAACGTTCAGATACATGACGTATGCGCTCACGTGACCTCATTTAGATTTGAAATTGACCCCTATTTTTAAAAAAATTATAACTGCAAAATAATGCACACAAATGGCGTGAAAATATTATTTACGTATACTGTGACCGGTAGACTTCCTGGAAAAAAATAAAACAGAAAATTATAAAGTCAAATCCATATGAAACAATGTTAATTATCATAATTTTTACCAGTTGCATAATTAAAAATTCATTTTTCTCAAAATGATTTTCACAAACAAATACTTGTTTTATATTTGGATCTAAATTTTAATATTCTCTTCTTTCATCCTTTTGTAAACTATAAGAACATAAAAAGAACGCATTATTTAAAAGAAGAATCCAAATACAAGATAGTTTTTAGTAAATAACTATCACTTTTAATACCGGATTCTCCAATTATGAGTATTTTGGGCTAGCGCGCGCATACTAAAGTGCACAAATTTCATTACATATTTCCAGAAAGTTCTTAGCTAGGGTGGCGCTATAGTTACTCTATGTCACCACCGCGTGCTCCTATTTGGGAATTAAAATTAATCAGGTTTCAAACCTTTTAAAACTAGTCTACAATTTTATAAACATCCTATACATCTTAAAATTCATCATGTTGGACAGGAAATTTATTTGAAATAACCTTTGGAAAGTTGAAACTCAAACAAAGCATCGAATCCATCGCGAATATATCACCAACTGCGGCGATGCTGAGCCTATACGGCTATTGGTTTCCGTTCGCCGGTCGGTGTCACTGAAAAGATCAGCCGGGGAAAGATTTCCTCGAAGCATTCATACAAATTTATTCATTCGAGTAGACGTCACGCGTTAGTCAAGGGATGCTCGACCAAGAAAACCAATCAGCCAACCCGAAAAGCGATCGTGCAGTAAATTTGATTGAAAGAAAATCCCCCAAATGTGTTCTAATTCACTCAACTAAATGGAGATGAGTTATTAAATGTTTATTTATAAGGTATTTGGAAGACTGAAGGGTTCACTGGGTTATATGCCTCGGTAGACAAACATACTGCTATAAATAAATATCTTTGTATTTATGAATATGTTTAACATATCAAATTAGTAAATCCACAAATGAATTTTTATATTAAAGCGTTTAAATTTAAAAAGATTTAATTACATGTTTATATTTTAAGGGACATATTATGAACATTTGTATGATTTGAGAAATTAAATGAAGTGTTTTATGGACTGAAAATGAGAATGGACATGCGTCTATAAAAGTTAAAATCAACTAATTTATTAATATATAAGTTACGGCCTTTGAAATTAAGCTGAAATTGTGACAATATAATACTGGGTTGTATGAAAACTGTTCAATAAATAGTTTATTGAATCTATAGTTTCCGGTCCTATAAAGTTAGTGAACCGTTGAAATTCGAATAGTTGCAGGAAAAAAATATTGGAATCTTTATAGTTAATATAATAATTATCATTGTTATAATCCATGAACGAGATCCTGAGATCGATTGTCAAAATCCTTATTAAAAATCTGTTGTGGTCAGCACAAGACCTTCCGTTAATTTGATGTATTTTGTACAAATCCCATACCAAAAGTTCATTGGAAAAGATTCTACATATCCAGTAAAACTGTAACACGAACATAATACAATTTTTTACAAATTCGATACAGAAAGTTCATTGGAAAATATTCTATAAATCCAATAAAATTATCACATGAGTATATATTATGTATACTCATATATAAATACTCTAAAAATGCTTACACTTACGTAACATTCTCTTTACAATTAAATAATATTACTACCAAGTTTATATCTGTACCCATTTTTGAAGTATTGCCCCAAAAGTCAATATACTCCACATTTAGATAAAAACTTATGGCAAGTATAGGATCAGAATGTCGGGAGTACAAGGAAGGCGAAAGAGAAGATAGAAAGAATGTATCGCAGAAGACTTGAGAGATGAAGAACTGTGTGAAGAAGATGCGTTGGGCAGGAATGAGTGAAAGAGAAGAAAAAGAAACAGTCACCCCTAATAAAATTGGCGAAAGCTGAAGAAGAAAGAAGAAATTGTCAAGTGTAATTTACATAATGTGTGTTCATGTTATAATTTTATTGCATTTATAGAATCTTTTCAAAGGAACTTTTGGTATGTAATTTGTAAAAAATAGTATGTGTTCGCGTTATAATTTTATTGGATATCTTTTCCAAGGAATTTTTTTATAGCATTTATCCATTTTTATTTCAATACTTTTATTTCTAAAAATTCACACAGTTGTTTAAATACTCTAAAAATGCGCACATTTACGTAACATTCTCTTTACAATCAAATAATATTACTACCAAGTTTATATCTCTACCCATTTTTGAATTATTGCCCCAAAAGTCGATATACCCCACATTTAGATAAAAACTTCAAAATTTTCAAAAATCTAATTTTTATGTATCTAGATAATTCTCTTTGCGCTGATTCCAAATTTTGAAACCGCAGATCGATATCTCCTTTCATTGTTGAGATATTTAGATTTAAAGTTTTGCTCAAGACTGCCCATTTTTGGGTATTAACCCAAAAATGGGTCGAGATATGAATTTGGCGATATCACCATTCGATTCTACGGACAAAAATACATTAGTATAGCAATTTTCATAAGTTTTGTCCAATCGGTTCATCTTTTATGAATAAAAGCTTGAAAATCCCTGAAAATGGCCAAAATCTGGAAAAATCGTAAGGGGTACACCTTAGATTTTTGCGATTTTTGGCCATTTTCAGTTATATTGCTTTAGAGATTGTATGCGGTGTTCAAAAATTCTGAAAATTGGTGTACTTATGTAATTTTGCCCGTAGAATCGAATGGCGTTGTCGCCAAATTTATATCTCGACCCATTTTTGGGTTATTACCCAAAAATGGGTAGTTATGAGCAAAACTTTGAATCTAAATATCTCGAGAACGAAAAGAGATATCGACCTGCGGTTTCAAAATTTGGAATCAGCGCATTGAGAAGTATCTAGATACATTAAATTTTTGAAAATATTGAAGTTTTTATCTAAATTTGGGGTATATTGACTTTTGGGGCAATAATTCAAAAATGGGCAGATATATAAACTTGGTAGTAATATTATTTGATTGTAAAGAGAATGTTCCGTATGTGTACGCATTTTTAGAGTATGTGTTTATATATGAGTATACATAATGTATGGGCCAATCAGCGAATCAAGCGGTTTACGTCATAAATACAATATCACTCGAAACAATGACGTCATATGTTAAAAAGTTTACATGAGCATGTAAAACGGATTAAAATATGAACTGTGGGTTGTCTTCATAAATCCAAATCTTTATTAAAAAGGTAACACGTCTGGTATAATTTTTTTCCATCGAAATCCAATATTATTTAAAATATTCTGAACGATACTGCTTACTGCTTACGCCGTTATAAATACTTCATTCTTGTAGTATAAGCAACAAACTATCTAGTATTATGTGAGATCCTTAAAAAATACAGAATACTGCATACCATACAATTTCTCACTGTTTCTGTACATTGTGTATAGCGTTTGCCACACGCTGTACATATAGATTTAATTTTCAAATTATTATTAACAAATAGAACGAAATATTACCTCAATATTACAATTCAGTGAAAGTAAGAGCCCACCAATCTATGTTTCATTTTCAAAATAAGTCAATAAATTAACTACAAGCTCTTGAATTTGACATGACAGAGCATTTGACATTTTGTCAATGAACAACGAAACCAAAAACAAAATGAAATCACAATACAGGTTGAAAAGTATAATATAGACATATAATATTTACTAATATACATGTTCAGAATTACCAATATTAAAAAAAATATAATCAAACGTCATTTTGCAAAAATTTACAAAATTTTACTTAATAATAATATATCCAAACATAATTATTTCTATTAAAGGTGTCAAATACATAATAATAATAAAAAACTAATAAAATACCGTTAATAAAATATATTTAAAAAAATAAAGAAAATTTCAAAAATCCCTAAACGATGATGTAAACCGCTTGATTCGCTGGATAGCCCATATATTCATGTGATAATTTTATTGGATTTATAGAATATTTTCCAAGGAACTTTCTGTACTGAATTTGTAAAAAATTCGTACAAAATCTCTAATTGTAAATTTATAAATTAAATTAATTATAAACGAGCCTTTACTGAAATTATAGTTTCGGAAAATAGTAAATTTGGCGTATAAAAAGAACAAAATAACCCCTAAACGAAGGGAACGAAATTATTGTTACGTTAACTTAAATTGTAAATGCAGATAACGTTCATGTTTGTATATTAACTAGTACGTTAGGAATCACAATGCAAGAACTTCCACCGTGGTACCGTGCAATGCAATGTAGTTTCATTCTTGTTAGTTACTTTGTAATAATAAGCGAAGTTTGCCATCTGAGATTCGGAACAGATATGTCTTTATAATACGTCTAGATTCGTATGTGCTACATTGACGCTAGATAGGAATATATTAC
Source organism: Ophonus ardosiacus (assembly GCA_943142095.1). Classification (NCBI taxonomy): domain Eukaryota; kingdom Metazoa; phylum Arthropoda; class Insecta; order Coleoptera; family Carabidae; genus Ophonus; species Ophonus ardosiacus. The sequence continues at coordinate 10,775,410 of OW964837.1, read as the reverse complement.
GGCCCGAGCAAGGCTCTCGCTCTAGTCTCTAGTCGAAGATGTGCATTTAGGATAAGCGAGCTCCGTGTGAGATACAAGTTAATGTTACCACTATGTTACGCGATTATCCACTGTTGACACACTGTTATTTATGATTAGGGCCAAAGCGATAGTTGGAAAAAGTTTATGGCTCAGTCGTAAACTAGTGATATCGATAAATCGATATCGGTTTGAAAGGAGATGACAGAATTGGATTAAACATTGAATATTGGACGAAGAATTTATGGACTATCTTTGTGGATACTTAATCTAGGACTGCGAACAAAATCAATTGATTGTTGAAATTAGTTAGAAACTTTTATTAAAATTGAATCATCAACATATACCGGGAGTTTATTTTATCAGTAAACATAGGGTATATCATTGCCATAGTTACGGTATGAATGTTTGACACCAATGTATTGAAGCGTTTATTTTATGAGTAAACATAGGCGTTTAACATGGGAAGCAGTTTTTTGTAAATACAAAGGTCTGGCAATAAATCAAGCCATGCTATTGAATATGATAATAGTACATTACATCTTGTACATTATTTAATATTAATTACTTTAATAATATTGCAAAAATTGCAATAAATTGTAAAAATTGTCAAATAAATAATTGTTTCACTTTTTACCTCCCGCTACCCTTGGTAAGGGAGGTATAGGGATCGTGCTATGTGTATGGATTTTGTCTTCGCTCTAACTCAAATACTCATTCAGAAAATTCTGAAACCTTGTGTTTCTATCCTATTCTAATATGAAAAGAAGCCATTAGATTTTGGTGTAAATCGGATAACCGGAAATGGCACTTTACCTGAAGCTCATAATGGTTTTTCTTCAAAAAATATCATTAAATGCCTTTTTTTCGCATTTTATGTCTTATGAAAATTAAAGATTATTGAATTTTCTACAGGAATACATTAATACTTTTTCTATATATTTTGCAGATAAATTTAAAAATATTATTTTTGTTAGTCCCGATGCGTAAGATAAACACAATTCCTTTGTTACACAGTTCATATTTAAAATAAATGTAGGTGACAGTAAATGTCACTGTCAAAAAACTAATCACTTCAAATTAATAATAGTGACATTTTAAAAAGAAAATAGTAAATAAATCAATAGTTTTATGCAATGGAACAGTTTGCAGCGTTAGTAAATACGTAAGTATGTATTTAAATTAATAAAAATGGATAGGAATGTGTGGCGAAGGATGATTGTTGCGTAACTATTATTTTGGTCCGGATGCGGTTATTCGCTACCGAAAATCGGTCACTTTAATATGTTCTTATTTATGAATGCTATGATGATTGTGGACAGGGCGAAAGAAGAATGTTGTTAAAGAGTGAAGTGAGTCAGCAGAGCTCTTACTCTTATCCCTTTTCTTATTGTTACTATTGTTTCCGGGTTTTTGCTAACCCACTAAGTGGGAAACGCGTGATTTTATGTACCTATGTATGTATGTAAAAATTAAATAGTGGGAGGTTTTGTGTTGTCCACATCATATTTTTAATCATGAATACGTATCAAAAATACATTGGGAAAAAGCCTTGTAATTAAAGTTAACATTGTTTCATGCAACTTGGCCTATATTTTTTTTTGGTGTTTATTTGCCGCATACCTGACATAAATCCAATACTGTTCTAGCAAATTTCCATTTGTTACTGCAGCTCATTTTGAAAAAAAGTATAGGGACGGCTGAATATTAAATTTTAAAAATTATGCAATAAACTACAATTAAAAGTTGATAGAAAAAGTCCTTAAGAAATTATATTAAAGGATTCTTACATTAAACTCATTTCATTAAACACGTAATTATAAAACTTCGGAGAAATGTTATTAAAATTATTCCATTTGAGAAAAAACTAGTGTAAAATGTAAAGTATTGCTGAATAAATAGAAATACGAAATATTTCTCATTGTAGTTAACTAGGTGCAATAAATGCGCGACTGCTCTCAAATACGTGATTTTGTACTCATTAAAGCAACAGCGGCATAAGAACGTGCCAATTAAACTAATTGAGAATTAGTTAGTTTAAATGTTAATTGAATCCCTCTCTTGAGGAGAACTGCGAACGTCGACTACATGTAGAATTCGTTTAATTTATTATGTTACAAACTGTTTAATCAGATAAGTTTAGTGCTTGATATTAGAATCCAAGTCAAAAGAACAAGAGCTTTATTTTTTGCTACGCTGCAATAGTTAGAAACTACTTAAAACTTCTTAATGAGCTAAGAGGAACACTTTGCGTACTCATACCATTGTGTTCATCGTGTACTATTCGCTTTTTATTTTCTTGTAACAACATACTTGCAACAAATTATCTTGCACAAGAAATTTATCGTCGCTTCAATTAAATACCTTCGTAATTTAATGTAAAACATACAACTTTTCATGAACCTATAATATAATATTGTTGAATGGATGGATGGACCACCATTGAATAATTTTAAGGTGACAACAAATTTCAAATATCTCGCAAAGGAATTAGTTTTTTTAAAATTTAATCGTTATTAGTAGGGAAAGATGATGAGCATTTATTATTAAAATCAAAATAACACCATTTTTTTCAAGAAAAACTGATAACAGCTTCAAGTAAAGTATCACTTCCGGTTAGACTATTTTAACCAAAATCTATTATGTTATTCTCATTGATATAGAAGTATTATATTCCAAATTTTAAAAGTTTTGGATATTTTAATATAGTTTTTCATTAAAATCTATTATAGGCTTCAAGTAAAGTATCACTTCCGGGTAGACCATTTTAACTAAAATCTATTATTTGGAGTAACAATGATCGACTGGAGATTGCTGTGTGCAGGAGAAAATAAAATAATCGGAAACTGCAGTCAGTACGGTTTTATTTGATTAGAACCTACGTTTCGACCATTACAATGGTCTTCCTCAGGGTTAAATCAAGTCAAAAACTATGTCAAAACTATGACTTGATATAACCCTGAGGAAGACCATTCTAATCAAATAAAACCGTACTGACTGCAGTTTCCGATTATTTTATTTTCTTCTCCAAAAATCTATTATGTTATTCTCATTGATATAAGAGTACTATATACCAAATTTGAAAAGTTTCGGATTATATTTTAATATATACACATAGAGTACTGTGGTGGGTGGCCTGTGGCTACCTGCTACCGGTGTCTGGCTTGGATTTGGGCGTGGCTTACTGCAAGGGTCCCTCCTACTGGAAATTTTCCCCCTTTACACTTGCAAAACCGTAGATGGTCTTTGATCGCAAGTCAAGGCTCTTAAGCCAGAAACAGGGCTGTTTGATTATCATACAGCTCTGTTTGTGGCTTAAGCTACCATCCGCCCTTGTTCATAAGTGTACTCTTGTACAAATCGAGAGGCTACACATTAATGGAGAAATCACACATTACGAACTAAACCACAGAGATTGGGACATACAGCGGCAAGAACAACAAAGTAAGATAAACATCTCATATTACAATAAGAGATATAAACTAATATAAAAGACATCAATACCTAGGTCAAAACATCAAGATGATTGCCAGGTTCAGATGTGGTAAGAGAGAAACAATAAATACTGGCAATCAAGTGATAAGATGAGTTGCAGGCTATGCGGGAGAGAAGAGAAAACTAACAGGCATTTAAGGATTTCGTGCAGGGAAGTTACGAGAGAAGGAAGAAAAGAAACGGTTCTGTTAGACGATATAGGGTCGGGGCAAGATTGGATGAAGGAAGTCATCGAGAAACGGGGGGTTAATTTATGATGTAGTACCACAATTTATTATAATATATACAGGGTGTCTCAATAAGCTTGCTCACTACTGGTAACTTTTTTATTTGAAGAGGTACGAGATTGGTTAAATGAGCAAAATTGTGCCATTTTATATTAGAAAATTGCTCATGTAGACAAAATAAAATTTGTGTCAGCGGTTCTCAAAATTTGGGACAATATATATATTTTTAAATGGAACCATATATTTTTTATTATCTTATTGGAAAGAATATTTTTTTCTCTTTCCAATAAGGTAATGTTGTTTATGTACAATTTTTTCAAATAAACGAGTTATTTACGGTTAAAAATTTAAATTTTGTAAACTATTTTATTAGTTTTTTTAGTCAAGTAAGCCATGGAAACAATTGATTCTTTGTTTGTTTGACGTTTATAAAGTTCTCTGTGTTTAATAATGTTTAATAACAACAAATGAAGAAAAGCTAGATATGATCGTGTTATATGGAAAGTTATACATATCTAGACACCAGTTACGTAGAACGGTCGGCTCTCTTGCAAAAAGAGTTTAAATGTGCGAAAGAAATAATGGCTTTCAATTTGAATATTTTCTTTGTTTTGTTATTACTGTAAAATAAATTAATAAAATAATGATTAAAATTGTACATAAACAACATTACCTTATTGGAAAGAGAAAAAAATACTCTTTCTAATATGATAATAAAAAATATATAGTTCCATTTAAAAAATATATATTCTGTCCCAAATTTTGGGAACCGCTGACACAATTTTTATTTTGTCTACATAACCAATTTTCTAATATAAAATGGCACAATTTTGCTAATTTAACCAACCTCGTATCTCTTCAAATAAAAAAGTTACCAATACTAAGCAAGTTTATTGAGACACCCTGTATATATATATATATATATATAATATGTAGATTCTAAGCCGGTTAGGCAAGAATAAATATGATAATAATAATAATAATACTCTCCGTACAAATTGTCTATTATATTATTTTTTGTTATAGTGGAGGTCCCCATTCCAAATTGTTTCTTGAACAGAGTTAGGACGTACATCGCCTGTTAAATAGATTCTACAACTTGTCTGGGAAAATGAAAATACTTCAATTACGTATGTCGCCACGATTCATACACTTTTTATTGCGTAATGCCAAGAATATTATAGTTTTACTTACATAAAAACTTTTAAGACAAATATTGTTGTAGGGTCGAATATGTAGAGTACAGAAGTTTGAATATGGACTTACCTAAAAAAGAAAAAAAATCATTAGGACAAATTATATATAAAATATGGCATAAACTCGCAAATTTTTCATGAAAATAAATGTTTCCAAATTTTTAAACATTTTACACAATACAATAGGTATGTGAAACTATTCCAAATCCTACAATTTTTTTGTAATTAGTTCAAAATCCACTAAAACGTCATTGAAATGTAACAGCGAAATGTTTACCTATAAACATACAAATTGAATACCGAGTTAAAATATTTATTTTGAAAGTAAAATCAAGAAATAATAACAACAAACAAGTAAAAATAAATTCTGCGCTTGACAGAGTAAATTAACAATCAACATTGCTTGAAAATATACTACATGACCATACGAGTACAATGAAACAAACAAAAATATTTTCGTTTTTTGTTTTCTAAATATTGAGTAGGTGCGTAAAATATCGATCATCTCTGTAAACACGATTGTGGGAATTTTTACCGGTATTATTTATCTTCGAACGCAAATACGTTCCTACCGATTGTAAATAAAACAACAAAAGCAAATAGTACTAGTATAACTACAATCAATTAAAGTAATGGATGAGGCGAGTTTTCTCATAATATAGTATGTTTCAAAATATAGTAGATTGATTTTCATTAGCCGATTTTAGTGGCAAGTGATCCACTTTCACCTAACCGAAAAATAGGGATGCTTTATTCTCAGCGGCAGTAGCATATTTATTTTTATACATTACCCTCCGTCACATTTAGGTAAGGAAGGTAAATAGGTATTGTATTTGGTCAAAAAATTCGGTGCTGTGTTTTTAATGAATAAGCTACTAGTTTTACGAAGATATCTGTATGTATGTATGTATGTATGTATGTATGTATGTATGTATGTATGTATGTATGTATGTAAGTATGTGTGTGTGTGTGTGTCCGTGTGTGTGTGTGACAAACATTTCCTCGACGATAACCCCAATAGGTACTACAATTCTAAAAATTATGATTCTTTCGTATTCCTCGTCTTTACATCCAAATGAAGAGCTGATTAGATTTTGGTTACAATTGGTGAACCGGAATTTCCCTTATTTGAAGTTCTTAACAGTTTTTTTTTTTGGAAAAACGCAGTTAAATATTATTTTTTGACATTTTATGTGATTATCAATACGAAAGAATATCTTATTCTTTATCCGGTTTGATTATACATTTTCCTTCATATTCAATAGATATAGAGTTAAAGAATTATAAAGAGATTAATTTTCAAAAACCAGTCAGCTTTGCTGTAATCATGGAAACAGCTAATATATTCAAAAAATTCTAATTGACAGATGTTAGTGTCAAATGCAAAACTAAAGATGGAAAGTATAGGATTAGAAAGTGGTATAAGTGACAAAGCGTCCCTCGCTAATGACTTGCAGTTGCAGCCTCTCCTCGAAATTGGAACTTTCAATGCCGGGAGTACAAGGAAGGCCAAAGAGAAGATGCAAGGACTGTGTAGCAGAAGATTTGAGAGAAGAAGAACTGTGTGAAGAAGATGTGTTGGACAGGAATGAGTGGAAGAGAAGAGTAAGAAACAGCGACTCCTAATAAAATAGGAAAAAGCTGAAGAAGTGTCAAGTGCAATTTACATAGTGTATATTCATTTTATAATTTTATTGGATTTATAGAATCTTTTCATAGGAACTTTCTGTATGGAATTTGTAAAAAATAGTATGTATTCGTGTTACAATTTTACAGGATATATAGAATCTTTTCCAAATAACTTTTGGTATGGAATTTGTACAAAATACATCGAATTGATGGAAGGTCTTGTGCTGGCCACAACGGTTTTTTTGTTTTTTATTTTCAGCGGGTAAAATAAATGAGATAAATATTAATATAGCTGTGAAATATAGTGTAATATTTGTGCTAATGAAAGGCAACATTTTATAAATTATTATTTTCTTAGTAATTTTTCTCTTTGATGTATATTAATGAACCTACAATTTGCAATTTACGACAAAAGGTAAATTTAGGTTAATTTCTATTCCATTGCGTGAAGTAATACTTGTAAAACTTATTTATGTTAGTAATAAAACTGTTATATATCATACAATTTATACGAAAATATGATATTACCTCAGTATATTTTATTTGTCATAAAAATGTGGTATAACTTGTGGAAGATGTTTATTAAATATGAAATGCTTTGTTGACAAATATTTGAATTTGCAGAAAAAGAAAAAATACTCAATAATTTTGTTTTGGACTGGATTCTAGAATAACAAACCCCCGCACCCCTTGATATTCCAATTTTTTGTTGCTTTTGTTTAGCTAAAATGTAACAAAGAAACGAAATAAGAGCGCGGAAGCAAGTATTCATGTTTTTTGTAAAAATGAAGTCAGTTTTTACCTATTCTAAAGACTGTATTTGTGAAAATTATGACTTTTTCGCTAGAAAATATTCAAAAAAATACTTCCCCTAACGCACAGAACTCAATTTGGCGAAACTCGGATGGTTACATTCAATTGATAGGAATTTAACATTTTTTTCAAAAAAAAATGTCAAAATTACTATGAATATTGCTTTCTGCGCCCTATTAATATAGTGTTTTAATGGTTTTGCCACTATATATAACCATCAAAATAAAAACAGTTTTTCCTTGACCAAAAGTGGCCTATTAATTTTAGACAGAAATACTTCAAATAAATGTTATAGAGAATTAAATTCTGCATCTTAATCAATAGTCTCATTTTCTTTTGCATCTTTGTTAACAGAGAAAATTGAATTTAAATTTTATAAAACTTACTTCTATATAGTGTTAGCCATGGTATAAAAATAAAATTTCAAGCAAATTGTATGACATTTTTCCTATTATCAATAATAAAATATGGTTTTCATCAAAATACTTTTACTATCTTCTCGGTCTTTGAATAATTCTGCATATTCAGTAATGATAACTTAAGCAGAGCGTTTCTGCTAGGTAAAATCGGTAAAATTACAAACAAATATAATGACATTTTACCTAGTCAGATTGTGACATTTTATCTGTCAGAAACGTATCTGTCAGATTGTGACATATTTTACATGTTAGAAAAGCTTTATTTATATCATTATTGAAAATGGCGAATTATGCACAGGAAGAGAAGATACAAGTCTAATGCCCATATTCATAAACACTCGTAAAGTTTCAAGACGGCTCGTTATAATTTTTGACAAATAGAATCAAACTTGACAAATCAAATTTTGATTTTTCTTTCAATGTCGACTGCTTTTATTGGATAAATATTATAACGAACCGTTTAAAATTTTTACGAGTGTTTATGAATACGGGAAATAGAGTAGTATTACTGTGATGAAATATACAGGGTGTCTCTTAAAAAGGGGGACATGGCTTAACCACAGATTCCTGAGGCTAAAATAAGACGATTTAACTAAACTTGCTTCTACCGGAAAGTGTACCATTTAACCAGAATTCTGCTTCAAAGTTCTTAGGCAAAAAATTAATTTTGCTTATAATGACAGAACGCTTTATACGATTTGAATGAAATTTGATATGACAGTTCATATGGTTATAAGCAGAGACGGACTGGTTCTTTGGACCGGCCCGGGAAATAAAATCCTGTGCCGGCCTCCTTAGTAAATATATATATATATATATATATATATATATATATATATATATATATATATATGTACAAAAAATACATGCTTTTATTACTATGTATACAGGTGTCTCTAATATAAGTGGATTTAGCTTAACCACAGATTCTATGGGTTATTTTAAACAAAAAGCTTTAATAAAGTTATGCCCGATTTCGTTTCCTTCTAGAATACCTACCTCTTGAAAATGACTACATGTATGTATATATTTTCTTTTAATTCGGAGTTTAATGAATTTTTTTTGTCGCTTTTTGAAATTCTAAATAAAAAATATCTGATTGGATTAACATTCGATAAAATACATCGTTCTCCAAATAACAAATTGCAGTTTTTTTGGTCATATATTAACAATTTTTTTATTACAGAACTAACAAAATTTAACAATTTATTTCACATATGATTCTGAGTAAAAAATGTCATATAAACATATAGGCCATATTCCTCTTATTTACCAAAATACGAGAAGGGAAAATTAACTGATATTTACAAAACTTTGAAAGGAAGAAAGAATACAAAATAAATGTGTTAAATTTGGTTACACGAAAATAATAATAGACACGGTATGGTATGTTATGGTAGCTTAATAAAAATTACACTAAAAGAACTACATAGTATAACAACATTTCACAGTTTATTAGACATTTTAGTTTGGTTAAAAAACATCATATAAACATAGGTCCTATTCCTTTCAGTTACCAAAATACTCGAAGTGAATGTTAACTGATATTTACAAAACTTTGACTTCTTGTATTTTGGGAACTAAAAGATATAAGACCTATGTTTCTGACACTTTTCAAGCAAAATTACATGTGGAATAAACTTTAAATTTGGAATAAACTTTAAATTTAGGTTCTATGGTTAAGCTATGTCTACGTATTTTAAAGACACCGTATATAAAATAATTTTGAACTTTTCTACACAGACGTCTAGAAGAAACTTAACATAAAAATACATTTAATAATTTAACAAACATAAAACACAATTTTTTAATAGTTTTTTTTTTCTACGCTAATTACAAATTTTTCTAAATTATACTGTGTTAGCTGATTTTAAGTGTGTTCTGGCCATATTTTAAAAATTCGTTGACTTAGCGATCTTTTACAATCCGGCTAGTCGTCTAGGCCACTAGGCGTTTTATAAAACAACGAATCCTGTACCTACTTAGCTTGTAAATTTTGTGCGTTAATGTGGCTGTAAACTGTTTGTCGTTTTATAAAACGTATTAGGATTATAGCAGCTTACAATTAAAACTTTGTTAGGAAAAAAAAAATAGGCATTAAGCCCACCGGCCTCCCACAAGTCGCGGCCTCTCGGGAATTTCCCGGTTTCCCGGTGGCCCTGTCCGTCCCTGGTTATAAGTCATCTTTTAAGGTGATACTTGCTATTATTAGTGGACCACTAGTATATGAAACTTAAGTGTCACAACACTGTTAGATTAAATTTATTTTAAAAAAATTCACGATGCAGTCACTCAGATTTTATTTTTTTCTGTCTGAACCGTAACAGATATCACAAATTAAACAGAGAGAGAAAAGTTTACTGTTGAAATCTGAAATAAAAATAATTTCATGTTATCGGTGTCGCCATTAAAAAGTTATGGTCTAATCAATGTTGGGACATCTAAGATTCATACACTAGTGGTTCACTAATAATAACAAGTATTATCTTAAAAGATGATATAACCACACGAACTATCATACCAAATCGAATAAAGCGTTCTGTTATTATAAGCAAAATTAATTATTTTTCGAAGAACTTTGAAGCAGAATTTTGGCTAAATGGTACACTTTCCGGTAAAAGCAAGTTTAGTTGAATCGTCTCATTTTAGCCTCAGGAATCTGTGGTTAAGCTATGTCCCCCTATTTAAGAGACACCTGTATTTTTTATCATTTCTGACAAGCAAAATATCGTAATATTTGTTTGAGATTTTATTTTAATACCATGGCTAACACTATAAAGTAGTAAGTTTTATAAAATTTTAAATTCAATTTTGTCGGTTACGAAACGTGAAAAAGAAAATGTGATTATTGATTTAAATTCTCTTCAACGTTTATTTAAAGAATTTTTGTCTAAAATTAATAGACCACTTTTGTTTTTTCTTTTTTACGCCTATGCCCCGGCTTTCGTGTTACACCCGATATATCATCACGGCTTATTACCCATTTCTGGGTGTGTCAATCTGCTTCTATTCGCGGATTTCTGTAATGAATATATATATATATATATATATATATATATATATATATATATATATATACTAATGAGGCCATTTATATTAGGTATAATAACCAGGAGAACCCCACTTTTGTAATACAGACTTACTGCGTCTCTTTGAAGATGTAATTCAAGTCTCCTAATTATATTAGCATATTAAGTAGTGGATTTATGAAATGATGTATGTGTACACATAATAACAGCAGCTAAATTCTCGCATTAGTTATCTCGGCGCTGTTTAGCTCTTTCAGTAGAATTCGCCGTTGGCGTTATGAATTGAAGAGGCTGTCATTATGTCGCTATCAATACGCGCTTTGGAATTCAGCCTAATCGCAAATGAACAGATAGTTATGAAGGGTGAAATTTCAAAACCAGATGAAGCTAATGAAAATTTTTGTTAATGTTAAGCTTCATTTCCACTGCGTACGAGCTAGAGTTAATAACTAAGCGCAATGCGTAAAAATGTTTATCGTGTGGCAACGTTTACTACTATTTCCAGCTTTGCATAAGGAATAATGCTTAGGAACTAAGAGCAATGCGAACAAAATTTTGTCTATGCTAGTAAATGGACTATAAAAAAACAATAATATTTTATATGAAACATTTTTGTCATTTTGTAATAGGTACGAAGTTATTTGAAAACTAAATATAGGCCGAGGTCAACACAACTTTTATCTAAGTACAATTATTCGATCTAAGATGACCTCTAAAAGGTAAACAACATGTTTCATTTAATAAAAGTCGTAACACTTACAGTTTTCGAGATAGCAGAGGTAAACACCGAAAAAACTCATTTTTCACTGCTTCATATCTTGGAAACTATTGACCCATGTTGATTAAGCTTTTTTTTTATTATTTTGGTCAGTACTATATACCCTCATAATTTGTGACACTTATTTTTTAATACCCTGTATAGATACAGAAAATTACGTATATAACATTATATAAAAAATTGTGGTAGTCTTCTAGACAACAAGGAATAAAGGAAAAAAATGTGACATTTCTGTTGAATTAGTCACTAAACAAAGTAGCTGGAAATGGTATTACTAGTAAATTGTTTTATCCAACACTGACTCATAATATACTTATTACTATGGTTATTTGAAAAAAATAACTAATGTACTCCGTGAGAGAATATTTACATAGGAAGTCACGGAAGAATTATTACTGATTTCTGCGTTTTTTTTTTAGTATAAATAAAAAGCAAGTTTACAAAATTATTTTATTATTGAAATAATTTAACATTATAAAACTTATTTATTTTAATCAATAATAACATTTATGTTAAAAGATACTTAGGTTACTTATCTTTACACAATAACAGCTGTCATCTATGGCCGATGAAACGAGTTTGTGGTTACTAGCTTCGGAATTAAATTCAACGATACTGCTTATTCTTGTGTATATATTTTAAAGGAAGGTATTAATTTTTACTTATTTTAATTTAATTTTCTTTCAAATAATTCCCAATGACAGACAATAATTATTGTATTTTTTTTTTCAATAACAATATAATAAAATAACAACCGCTCAATGGCTACTTTATAATTTTAAATAGTATATCTATTGACATGTCTGTGTCAAACGATGAACGAAAATATAAAAATGATCTAAGAAGTTTTAAAATAAGTGTTGGATAAAATGTTGTATTACACTCTTGTGGAATACATATTAGTTCACTAAAGAATATTACCACTCGCCCTCCGCGCCTAATCATTATGCATTTGAATATTAAAAACATTTGGTGGAAATTGGGCTTTAGGGAAACAATATTTTTGTTCAATATTTTGAATATTATGAAAAGGATTTATTTATATGTATATTGTTTCTATTAATATAAAAATGGAAATATGGTTCATTCTTTACACGTCTCCTTTGAATATTTATCTTTTTACATCTATGATGAATTCAAAGATAAAAAATATCCAATAAACTGTTGTCATATGATACTGACGCTATTTTCAGAAAAAAATGGCTGAATTATTCAAATGTCTATAAAAATGTGAAATACCAAAAGGACATATGCCAGTCACATCAAATTTTTTCCATCTCAGATTTTACAAATGCTCCAATATTTAACTTCAATTTTCCATCTCCTTCGATATTCTCGTATATCTTGTATGAGCCCAAACTCGTAATAGTTTGGCTGGTTTACAGTACAACAAACAAATTATAAAACCTATGAAAATAGTGAAATATTTCTACAAATTTCTTTCGACTAGTTTAAAATATAGATTTTAAACTTACAAAAACTGAACGTTAAAGTATTCCGTCATTTAAAATTGGGTTACATAGCCTTTATTAGTAATACCAGGCATTATATCCCTAAACGTTGCACATTTTTCTGTGAATATTGTCCCATATGTCTTGCAAGGCAGGGTTTACTGTATGCACTGAATTTTTACGAAGTTGTTTTTCATTGTGCCAAAAGTAAAGGGGGATTTGGTAGAAGCTAAATCTTGAATAGAGGATGACCCTTCTAATTACGGGGGAACTATTATCACCAGTCATTTGCCCCATACCTTTTTAAAGTTTTAAGTCTATATTTAAAGTATCTGAAAGAATTTTGCAGAAATTTCTAACCATTTATGTTTTTTATAATTTTTTAAAAATGTGAACCGGCCGAATTATTTATTAGTTTGGGCTCGCAGTACATAGTATTATTAAAAACAATATGATGTGGCTAGCACATCATCTCCCGCCAATTCCATTATTAAATTAGCAATGAGCTTTAAGTAAAGTATCACTTCCAGTTGTTCGATTTGTTAACAAAATCTAATTTGTTGTTCCAATAAATAGAAAAGTCTGAAATACGAAATTTTGGATTATATTTTGTTTTTCTCCAAAAATTTGTCAAGAGCTCCAAATTAAGTGCCACTTTTGGTCTATCATATATAATAAAAATCAAATATGTTGTTTCAAATTATGTATGTTTCAAATACCAAATTTGAAAAGTTTTGGATCAAATTTTAATATGTTTTTTCACGAAAATCTGTTCAGAGCTTCAAGTAAAGTACTATTTACAGTTTATCAATTTTACAAAAAAATCTAATATGTCGTTCTCAATAATACAGAAGTCTTAAATACCAAATTTGAAAAGGTTTGGGTTATTTAATTATATTTTTCAAGAACATCTATTCAGAGCTTCAAGTAAAGTATCACTTCCGGTTTATCAATTTTATCCAAAATTTAATATGTTGTTCATCTTGATATAAATACTAAAATTGAAAAGTTTTGGGTTATATTTTAATATAGTTTTTCATTAAGTTTCATTTGGACTAAGTACCAGTTCCGGTTATCCAATTTTACTCAAAATCTAATCAATTTTTACCTCCCGCTACCCTAGGTAAGGGAGGTATAGGGATCGTGCTCAAAATAGCATATAGAGATTTTAGTGAATAAGCACGTTTTGATGTCCCCAGAATCCGATTTTAACATTTTTACAATGATGTCTGTGGGTATGTATGTGTGTGTGTGTGTGTGTGTGTGTGTGTGTGTGTGTGTGTATGTGTGGATCCTGTGGATACGATTTTACCAGTTTTTCTTGAAAAAATTGCATTGAATATATTTTTTCAGCAACTTTTACTATTAAAAATATAATATAATGGCACCATCTTCAATTCTACGATAATATAACTTTAAAAAACTTTAAATAACTTTAAATATAAATTTATAAAATAATTTATTTTTGTACATCATCTGACTCATGCGTCAAACAAAAACATAATACTTTAATAAAATTTTAACGTATTTAAATAAATGTCACTGTCACATTTACATTAATAATGAAACCGTGTTAAGAAGAATTTAGTAAAAATATATTTGATTGGTAAATATAAATCTGTCAGTATAAGTACGTGTTTTCAAAATGTCAAATATTGGTTTACAACTATACATTTACGACATGGATCATGTACAGAAAACAATTTACACAGATTGCGTTTTTAGAGCACTTGGAAGTTGATGATGATTTTTCGAGGATTATCTTTTTCTTTGGTGAGGCACATTTTCTCCTCTCTGGGTATGTTAATAAGCAAAATTGCCAGATATGGGCAGAGGAAAATCTTAATGTGATTTACGAGGTACGATTTCATGTCCAAATGAGACTGTTTGGTGCGCACTATGGTCAGGTGGCGTCATTGGAGCTTACTTTTTCGAAAATGATGAAGGTCGAACTGTTATAGTTGATGGTGAGCGCTATACGCCCATGATAATCGATTATTTTTTGCACGAAATTAATTTCGTATTACAGACTTCTATTTATTAAAACAACAAATTAGATTTTGTTTACAAACGATCAACCGGAACGGAAAAAGATACTTTACTTAAAGCTCATTACTATTTTAAACATGGAATTTGTTGGAGGTCATGTGCTGGCCACATCAGATTTTTTATATTAGCGCAGAGAGCTTAAGTACGGAAAATAGAAATTATTGGAAGAGTGATATAAGATATCGTGGACGAAAATATCGTCACATACACACACATACATACCCACACACACACAAACACACACACACACACACACACACACACACACACACGCACACAGAGACATCATTGTAAAAATAGCGAAAACGTGTTGTGGGGACCCTAATTCGTGCTTATTCACTGAAAACTCACTATCGAATTTTGGACCGAAAACATTACCTCCCTTACCTACGGTATGGCGGGAGGTAAAAAATGTTTTTCACATGTATACTCATTTTGGACAGTTCTACAGTCAATAGTTTTTATAACAGAATCTACAGATTAAAATAGTTTTATAACTCTTAGTTCAACGGTTTCATTTTATTGTTTCACGGAAGATCTTCAATCGTTAACTCCGTTAAAGACGATTATAAAATCCAGACAATAAATTTTCTTTTCTGTCTGAAAAATACAACAATAGAAAAATCATTAAAGTGATAATAGCCTGGGTCATTCTTTTATTATTGGTCTGTGATGTATCTGACTTCCCCGCCTCGCAAATTTCCGGCATTAATATTTATAGATCCGGCACGGTACTGCAGTAGCATCCGATAAACGGCCCGGTCTCCGCCGGACTTCGGAGAGAATCGCAAATTCAATTCCTTTTAAGAGCTGTAAATCGTGCATTGAAATCGTATACAAGTCACCTCTTGGCAAATGCACTTACCATGTGTTACTTATTTATGGTATTAAAGTATTAAACGAACATAGAAAGAAATAGTGGTCACTTTACTTACAGCTTTTTCTATTTACTTGTATTCGTTTTCCATTTGTACAATCAGTGTGTAATAGCTGAGTTTTACGTGTTTCATTCACATTTTTTGAGTGAGCAATTTGTTGCACTTGCTGCGATCGTCAGTTCTTGCCAGTGCAGTCTGCCACATTCATATACGTATTTTGAATGTAAAAAGTACATGTGTAGGTACAATCAATGGATGCCTTCTCAGCCCGAATTTTGTGCAGATTTACGGATAAACAAATATAAATATATAATATATTCTGTTGTAATGAATCTCACAGCCCAAACAACTCCATAGAAACCAGTTGAAGAATTTAAATGTTTGTAATTGACGGATAAATGTCAGTGTCAAAAAATGCAAAAGATATTTCTGAAGTCTTTTTCTGTATGGAAAGTGCATTAAATATTTCTTATTTTATTATTAATTAAGTTTTTGAAATTATAGATACGTAATATGTACCTATAATATATACCATTTAGAAATACCGCCAATTTTGTCAATGAATTGGAAGAAACTCAAACATTAATAGGTATACCCAAATCATTCAAGCAGCCAATGCACGTCATCACTTAGTGTAAAAACCTTAATGCATTAAAATCACTAATAGTGAAAAATGAAATGAATGAATTTTAATAATTTTTAACCGTCAAAAAGTGTATAGCCTCATATAATGGGGTATTTCACTCAATTTTTTTTATTATTTTAAATAAAACTTAATTCAGTTTTGAAGCAATTCATAGTATTAAAAAATCTTAATTGTTCCTACTTTAACAGTATTTTATTTTCGAAAAATCAGTGTAACGTCACATTTCCCCTATACTTGTCTTTCTCACACACACTGCTCTGAGTGCGCTGCGAGAGAAAGATAACAATTGTATGACGGCAATTTTCCCTTTCAGCAAATGTGAAATATCTAGTAAAGTAATTATTTAAAAAATGTTTTCATTTATTTAACTATTATTTATTGAGCCATACTTTATGTTAAATTGAATTTTCTTAAATTTTTTTGTTATGGTGGAATACCCCATTATTATTAATATGAATAGTAGAATTCATTAGTTATCGTATATGACATGAATAATATATAATGTACATCAACGTCATATTATTGTTTAATTGTTGCTATAGTTGGCAACATTGATAATCTGTATGTTAATACTGTCAAAGTTATTATTTGAAAAATATATGTATCGTGTTTGAAATATTTTTGTGCGTTGTAAAGGCCTATTTATAATAAAGTAATGTTAAAAGCAACGACGTAACGTGACCGTTAACGCAAACACAAAATTTGTGAATCTGCCAAAGGTAGCACTTCTAATCAATCAGAAAAATTCGGTATATTTCTTTGAAATTCGGCTCACTTTTATTTATTGCTTTTATATGGCATACATAAGTATAAATAAGGTTAGTATTATAAAATAATTTAAATAGAAATGGACAGTGACGAAAATATAATATTTATTTTGTAGATGTGACAGTTCATGACCATGTCGATAATACAGATTGCAATCTGTATAACTCTTTTCATAAAGATTCTAAAACCTCTGCAAACGTACCACTACATGACGTCACACATCTAGTTACATTTAAAATCAATAATTTTCAAAATAAATCAATGAGATAAACTTTAATTTTATTAATATTTTTGACAGCTCTCTTAAAATTTGTTTAGCCTATTGCTAGGCAACCCCTACATAAACATTTCCAACCCAAGAGATGGAAGTGAAATCTGTTATTTCTAACCCAAGAGATTGTCATTAAAGTTAGAAATGACATATTTTCCAACCTTCAAAAGATTAGGAATCGGTATATTACTATAATGATTGTAAATAAAATACAATACTTATGTAGCCTAATATGGATATGCGGGTGGTTTTGTGGTGGCCACAACAGAATTTTTTTAAGTGTATTAAATTTTTAAATTAATTTTGCGAATATGATTATATGTAAGTTAATAAAATATAAAATTACAGTACGTCATGACAGCGAATATGAAAGCGGAATAAAAAATTTCCATATAAACATATTTAACGTATATAAAAACTCTCATATTGTCCTCTCTTCAACCGGTATACATACGCACATATAAAAAAGCTGAATAATGAGAAAAGCACACACACGAAACAAACAAAAATATCAACCTTGAAATATGAATACTCATGCACGTGTGTGCTTTACTCGTATGTCGTATGTAAAAGAGTTTATAAAAAGCTCGTAATACAAATACCTTCCGATTCCAGGCTCTCAAAGCTCTGTGCTCAGTGCATTCTTAACGCTGAATAAATATATTGTTGAATATACAAGTATGTGCTTTTAAAAGCAGATTTACATAAAGCAGAATACAATATTTTGAAAAGGAAAAGTAAAATGTACATTGATTAATAAAATATTGGTATTTGACACTTGGTCTTACAAAATCTATTGATGATGAATTACTGAGGAAAAAATATATGTTATTGTGATTTAAATATTAAGTGCAGTAAGTGCTTCCTGCTTCTGTATGATGAATTTGGAGATCGAGACGATATCGACCAATTATGGTTCTCAATGCTTATTAAGTTTTTTGCAAGATTAACGAACAAAATTTAAAAAAATAAGATTTGAAAATAATTTTGCATCTTAATAGTTATTTATGATATAAGTGTTAAAAGTGACATTTTATGAGTGAGTGGGGAAGTTTGTGAAACGAGGCGAAGCCGAGTAAAACAAATCCCACGAACGAAATAAAATCACTTTTAACACGAATATCATACACTATTTTTCCTACGACCCTAGTTATGTATTAGTAAAAACTAAAAATTATACAATGACATTTATGACAGGTCATGATGTATTTGCTATGAACAACTGAAAATTGTATATTCTAACCTCTACTTCCAACAATATTGTTTTAAATTCCAATTCTTCAAGCGCCTTGCAAGGAATTACTATAAACAATTGTAATAATTGTACTATAACAATAAACGTTTCAAAATAATGTGTACTTCTAATAAAATACCTATATAAATAATTTCAGTACAAAAATAAATATTAAATATAAAATGAAACTACATTTACTTATGAACACTAAATGTAACTAGATTTAGTTATATTTTTAACACTAAATGTAACTAGATTTATTCTTTTTTAACACTAGTGTTAAAAGTAAATTTGTTTTTTACTTTTAATCCGTTGTCAATGACAACGATTTAAAAGTATTCACTGTGTTATAAACTGTTATTTTTAACTCGCTAAGCAACCGTTAAAAAGACTACTTTTAACAGTGGTGGTATGAAAAAAAATTTAGTTGTCATTTTTAAAGTAAGCTTTGGTCTTTGTTTTTATTTACCTACAGCATCGCCTTCGTACCGAGTATTGGAGTACGAGTTGTAATTTAAGAGCGTAGTGTGTTTTAGAACGAATGAGTTTTGTTGATGTAAAAATTTGAAACTAAATTAATAGTATATTAAAAAAGCAAGTTTTATAAGACATGTTTTTTTCGCACCCGTCAAAATTTAGAAAACTAGCCTTGGCGAGTTTTCTAATTACAAGTGCGAAAAAAGTCTTATAAAATGAGTTCTTTATACTATTTTTTATATTTTGCGCGTTCTACATACTAAAATATGTTCAAAAAACTGCTAATATTAAACCGAGTTAATTTAAGGAAATTTGTAATTGAAATGTTGTAACTGGTAACACTGAATTGACCACATTCAATTATTATTTAAAGGTTAATGTCATTTCATATTTACGAACAAATTTAAGTAAATTGAAAATTAAAAAAATTTGTAAAAAAATTAAGTGTATTTAGTGTAATCATGGAAGATGAAATCAATTGCACTCCGCCAGACCACTGTAAATAATCTACTTCCTAATATTTAACTAAAAATAAATTACGTAAAAAAGGGTTAAATAAATGTCATCTAGTACAAACCTTTTAAAACAAAAAACTTCGTATCGAAATGAAAGCCATTACGATACGAAATTGCGTATCGTAATGATTTCATTATGAACGCAAAATCTAAAAGAGTAATTTTAAATATTTTTCAAAACTATAATTACAGGGATTTGTTAGATCGACAGAGATAGTCATACATAATTCCGATTTGTTGTCTTTGTTTCCGTTATTTGTCCAATTTTTTGTTTGACAGGTTTGACAGATTTTAGGTTATTCTTGATATCATCATTGAAATATAATTATTTTAATATATGACAATGGTTCGAAGGTGTTTTGTTGAAAATTGTGTATCAAAATATGTGATGAACGGTGCTGTGTCGTTTCATTAATAAGTTATGATTAAAATTATGATTTCTTCTAAAAAAAAAAAAATTTATATTCTTATATGTGTTCTAATTTAGCGTTGCATTGGATGTATTTGTACTTATTTCATGTTTCATGATCAAATATATTCTTTTTGACGTGAATTTGACAGATGTGAATATGAATATCAAATTCACTTGTCTAAAGTGGAATTATCAGAATTATCTATATCTTTCTCACTCACACTTCCTGTGTTCTCTCTTAATCTAGCCGGGTACACAAGAAATACATACAGAGAATTTATTTTAAAATGCAACATTATAGTTCATCACTTCCATGGTTACTCACTATTTTCAAAAAATGACTGCAATGTAATATTTGTATATTTTAAAATGCAACATTATAAATAGTATTGCAGCACAAGAGATACCTCCAAAACACATCACAAATGGTGTCAATTCTTATTACGACCAACTAGAATATTGCCTCAGTGTGATTGGGGGTATTTTTTTTAACATTTATTACATGAAAGTTATGAATTTTTGTAAGCTAAAGTTTGTTAAGATGTACAACATTCATGTTTTGATTATTTGTTAATCGTATGTAGGCTAATTTATTGGAAATTAGTTTTGATAATACAAAACTACAAATTTTGTATGTTGCATTTTAAAATGGACAAATATTACATTGCTGTCATTTTTTGACAATAGTGAGTAACCATGGAAGTCATTCACCATATGTCGCATGTTAAAATAAATTCCCTGTATATCGATATACACTTGCTTCATCCAGTAGTTAACAAATCCCTGTATAATTACAACTAATATTAATGTCAATGCCCCGTGTTCGAGCGTACTTTTATAATAAAAGCGCTTTTATTATGAAAGTATGCTCGCAATACGGGCCAATGTGTTTATTTTAGTTTATTTTCTACCAAGAAGGCAAATTACATTCATATGTTGAGAATAATGAGCATCCATGTTTGAAAATTTTGTGAAATAATTTCCGTACCCTCCTCGATAGTAGGGTAAGTAGAATATCACTTTGGTGTTAACTCTAGTTGTTTTGGAACACAGTAAGAGTAAACTCAGAGAGTAAAGTTATGAGTTTTGGAACGACTTTATTTCTAGAGTAGGTTTTGGAACGCAGCCCGGATCGGTAAGTAATCACAATCACTTATCAAACAGTAATTTAAAAATAAAACCTACTGCCTTGGAAACCCTACCGGTAAACATAAAAAAACCGATCGTGCAAAATATTGTTGAAGAAGAGATAACAGATGGTAATGTGTTGGTCACAATTCTTTATTTATTTGATCGCCGCTGTGAAGTATTCTTCACGTCTGACATTAATTTTGAAGTGAATATCAATAACGATCTACATTTTCATAAGAAAATATACTAAATTTCCCTCACTGAATAAATTTCTCGTGTGACTTTTCACAATTCAAAGCAGGATATGAAAAGTATCCTTGCTATACATATGAAAATTTCAGCGTTTTCACAGATAGGATTTGGTAACTAGCCATATATCATAAAAGTGTCTCTTTTAGAAAGAGTTAGACTAAAACTACTTTTTCGACAACTCGCCAATGGCTGTAATATTTCTCGACACAATGGAGTTTTCACATGATGAAAGCACACTATTTTTCTTCAAATTAGAGACAAATTGCTATATTAAAGTCACTGGATTATAATGGCAGACTTCGTACCACGGCGTATAAATATAGATGTGACAAATCCTTAATTTTTGTTAACATATTGATGTAGTAAGCCGAGATTCTAACCTTACACGCAGCGCCTCTACAATGTGCAGTGTTTTGTCATTTCATGCAGAAAAAAATTAATGAACATGGTGACTTTTTGTATAATACACAGAAAAAAATAGAATTAAAATTTTGTCTAATTATAATTAGATATTATTTTATTAGGCAATATGTCTAATAATTAAGTATAATTTATGCTGGGTTTATGCAGGAAACTAAATTAAAAAATTAAACTAAACAAGTATAAACCATTGTTATCAATAGCAACGTTTATATATAAATTAAGAGGTTGCCTATTTTCTACTTTTAGTTTAATTTTATAATTTCTAAATTTCGCGCCTGCGTCATTCGCGCACTTATGACAAATTTTAACACCTAACCTTTGAAATGTATGATGATAACAAAATTTCTGTAGAAAAGAGCGACGAAATACTAATTGGACTTATTTACCAAATTGTATACCTTCCTTTTTATCCTATATAAATATAATGTAACAATAAATTCTGAATATTAATTTACTGCAAAAACAACGTTATTTTAGTTTAGTTTCTTAATTTAGTGACTTAATTTAATTTCATAATTTACGTGCTGCATAAACCCAGCATTAATCTTAATCTTAATTTAGCATTTTAACTAATCCGAAATAGATAATAAATATTTCGTAAAAAATTGTTAATTTAAATATGCAAATGTTTATTTTAATTACTTATTTTATTTAATGTTATTATATTTTGGCTCCATTATTTTTGTTCTACAATTTTCGGTAATTTATCTAATGAATTAGGTAAGTAAATAGAAAATTTATATCTTTAGTTAATTTTTTTATTTATATTTGGTTCATTAGCTTTGTTCGATGACATGTACTAGGCCGCCCTAGTGTTAACTTTCTTACACTAACATGTTTTATGAGAAACGGGCAGCTTCTGGCAGGCTGTTCGATGACAAAAATTTTAAGAACTAGTGCTCACGTTTCTGACCTGACTCGCGAGGTAGTGTAGAAAGTGTAGAGTAGGAGTGGGGGTAACTAAATGTTGTTCGGTAGACATTTTAATTCTATCCTATCTACATATCTGTTTATTAACCTAAAATTTTTCACATTGAGAAAATAAAATAATGGATTCAGATATGGGATATTCTCTTTGTTTTGTTATATAAAGAATTAATTAATATATCTGTCTCTGAATCTGATGAAGAATCAAGTGATGATTGATCTTCGACAGAATCGTTTATTAGTTCAAACATTATGCTCTTTAAAACAGACATTTCTGAAGTCACTTCTTTGAGGTTTATGATATGACAACCTAACATTTTACACCTTTGGCTACGCTTGGCTTCATTACTCACAACTGAGCAAACTTGCCCAAATATACACTAGTGTGTTTTATGAAACCACAAGAATTAGACTGAACTAGTGTACACTACACTGCACTGCACTATTCTGCTCTGCACTTCAAGCACTTCTCATCGAACAGAGCTATTACTAAATGTAGTCATTTAATAATTTGTTATTACAAATTTAGAAAATTTAACTAAATAAACTTAGATAATTTAATGAAACATATTAGTAGGCTGAAAATTAAAGAATTTGTTTAGTTAATTTAACTATAATTTAGAAGGTTTTTTTTCTGTGTGTATTATTTAGAGACGAAGCAAGATTTAGCAATAATGGGGAATTAAATCGTCAAAATGCCATTATTATGCCCAGGAAAATCCGCAATGGATTCATGAATCATATTTCCAAAATGTTTATTCAGTTATACTTGCCGTCAAATAATTATGGACTGATGCCAAATTTTTTAAGTGTCTACCTGTACAAATATCTGTAATCTGTCAAAGTCATTTTATATTCTGACATTGTCGTTAGTACTTGCGTGCGCTTTTTATTCCCAATCTTATAAATTGCATTATATTTAGAGTTTTGAAAAGAAAATGAGTGAAATTCATGACTGAAATAGTCCTGGTTCTTATAAAAAAAGTTTAGGAAAACAAGATTTAAATGGTCATGCAAAAACAATTATTGCCAATGTACACATATTTTAAAAAAAAATTGGCGTTACATCCTGAAAAAATTTATAATTTATTAAATAACAAGAAAACTTTGAATTTGACTGCAGAAGCATGTTGTGTTAGCAGATCTACTGTTCACCTAATAATCAATTATTCTTACCTTTTATTTAGATTTCACCGGTTATCGTATTTTAACGCAAACGCGACCTTAGCTTGATGTGTGGAAACTTTAATCAAAATATAAATATAAATTTTCCCCAGAGACAATTTTTATATTTTATATTACGTATTACTGTTTTTCCTTACTTATTTGTTATAATATTTTTTCCATTTACGATGTATTTAAATTTTTAATTAGTTTTAAATATATTATATGACGTTTATGTTCATTCCTGGTCAGGTCAAGTTACAAGCGGCAACTCCGCTGGGCAAGGGACAGGGTGAGGAAAGGGATAAAAGTTGAACATCAGTCCATAATCATTTGACGAGTATAGTGTTTGGTGTGATATAATAAATGAGCACGTGATTGGCCCTCATTTTTTTGGTGGAATTGCACCCATTGTTGGAAAATTTAAATTTAAATACTAGACAACGAATGTGGTTTCAGCAAGATGGGGCTCCACTTTACTATCATAGAATTGTCAGGGAATGTTCGGATGAAAATTTTAGAAATCGATTAATATGTCGGGGATACAACAATATATGGCCAGCTCGAAGCCCTGATTTAACCCCTTTGGACTTTTTTCTGTGGGGGATAATAGAAAAAAAGTTATGAAACACCAATATTAAATGTTGAGGATCTAAAGACAGAATACGACGAGAATGTAGGGCTGTAACGCCACAAACTTTACAGCATGTAGGACGATCGTTTTTAAACAACTTTAAGTGTCTGTCTACGAGTCAATGGAGGACAATTTGAACATATGTTACGCTAGTCTATTAATTTAATATTTCATTACTTATTTTGATAAACTGTCATTTAGATATTTTCATACAAATGATTTTGTTCACTCATTCGAAGAAAATTAAATATGGTATCAAGTGTCTGTGGTCATTAGTAATTTGGGTTGCAAGCAAATGGAATTTCAAAGAAACTCACTCGCGAGTAACTCTGTATACTCGTAATTAAAATAAACTAATTAAAATATTATTTTCACCCTAGTTTCATGTAATTCAGAGCTCATTACAAATAATAAATTCCCAGCAAGCAGTCATATAGTCTGACAGCTCTTTCTATTAAAATACAAGAAAATATTATGAAAAGAAACAGGTGGATGTCTAGTTTCATTTTGCAGAAAACCTTGGGCCTGTAGTGGAGTGCCGTAAGACAAGAAAATGTAAAAATCTCGGAACCCGGTTCCACTGAATGGATTTTCGTGAAACCTTTTCTATTACATTGCAAAAAGTTTAAATAAAAAGTTTACCTACCAAAATTTTCCGATCTCAATTACAACAATTTTTAACAACAATTAATTGAAAAATGAGAAAAATATGAATAAAAAAAATTTTGTAGTAAAGATTTGTATTTTATATACAATAAATTATATTTTTATAATAACTTTAAAATGCATTTTTAATATTTTAGCAAAAAAAAATTACCTAAACAAAATTATACTAAGGCGAGTTGTTTAAAATCGTATACATATCGGACCGAAGATACAAAAAAAATAAAATATACTGCATTAATAAAAAAGACGAGATTAAAAAAAAAATATATATATATTTATTATGTCATTGTATTATATATAGACTGAAAAATTTTCAGTCAATTATCTACATTATCATCGTCATCAACCTCATCAATTTGGATGATAGGTGATGGATTAGTGCAACTGTTGCCCTTGCATTCTAAGCAAGCTACACTACAATTCAATCCACTTTTCATGCACCCACAAGATGCTCCACAACCTGTTTTGCATGGGCAAAAATCATTTTCAGTAAGGTCTGTGGAGCTGGAAGTTGCGTCATTGTTTCCGGTGTCAGTATTCCGCTTTCATATTTCCAACCCCATTCTTCTGGTACTATGTTCCTTCCGAGCCACGTTTGAATTTGAAGGTATACTCTTTTGAAGTGTCCAAAAGCGGCGTTTGCAGTAGGTACCAACGATGGTAATTTAACGCATCTATTTTTAGCGGTTGCTTTTATGAAAGAGTTGTACTTTAATGTATTTAGATCTGTTATTTTTTGGGGCGCAGCGTATGAAGCAAGCGTACATGTAACACCAGCGTTAAAAATGTCATTGACGTCTTTACATTCATTTTCAAAAACTGCTGCAGCATTTTGTAAGTCCGGCCGTTTCTCGAAATTTAAAAAACATTTTTTCCCCGTTGAAAAAAAAACCGACGGCTTGTCGCACCCAGTAAAAGAATGTAAAAAAGGATATGCTGTTTACACTTTGGTAATACCTACTGTTTCCAAACCTTTAGATGAGTACACATTTTGTGGAATTTTGCCTTTTGCTGGTTTTTGAAAGTAAATTTCTCGATTTGTTAGTGAGAGCGCAGTCAGTAAAACTAGAACATCCACATCCTCGGAAACTACAACAATATTTTCGGATTGTAAATTAATTTCGGTTTTAATTAGTAATCTATCGGCATCAGCTTCCGCTTGACAAGAAAATATTTGATTTTCTGCAAGTGTATTTCCTAGCATATCTATGGCATTCGCTAAAAATTTCTCTTGTCCTATTTTGAGAGGCATGTTTTTGTCGAATATGATGTCATTACATGCATTTCTTTTAGAGCGACGAGTTCTTTCGATCGATTTTGTGCTGTTTTTTTGGTAACCATCAAATACTACATAAATGTTGTGTCCGTAATTGTTACGTAAATATCTTATGAAGTGTTCACAAATAATGCCGAAATTTTCATCCATTTGCCACTTGCAACGGTGTAGTAACAACTCCCCTCAATTACGTAGGAAAATTTTTGTACATCGTTCACATTCACCGTCATTTCTGGGAATAGGTCATATAATGCAGATTTTTGGTTCTGCGCATTTTGACATCTTCAAAAAGAGTCAGAGGATAAGGGGCTAATTCAAAAGTCATATAGGTTTTTAGTTCTTCGTCCGACTTTTTTAAAACGCAAATATGTTGAAATAAAAGTAGTGGGTCAATTGGAATGATATCATCATTCACTTTTATTTTGCATGAGAAAGCCAATAACGGCCTCAAGTACAGGTATGTATTAGTTATCCTATGTAAAATCTAACTTTAATCTCAAAAAAAGTAAAGGTTTAACAGAAAATGAATGAAAATTCCAAAAAAAAATAATTATTATTTATTTAAATAATTAAAAAATTGAGATCGGCAAAAATAAATGGGTAAACATTTTAGTATCTAGTGTTAAAAACACTTTCCAAAAAGTTTTACAAAAATCCGTGCAGTGGACCCCGGTTCCGAGGTATAAACCTTACGGCACTCCACTACTGGCAATGTAAATATTCTCTTACTGCGCGATTTGTTTTTTTCTAGCGGAACGCGAAAGAATGTTCCAAAGAGTCTGATGAAGTAATGTGCCGCTATAAAGAATTGTGGAGCAGTAGCAGTCATTCCGGAAGTGACGTTGCAAGGCCAGCGTGACGAATTTCCTATTCCGGTGGAGAGCAATTTTAGTTGACGATATTAAGGGCGCAAGAAAAATTTGGATAGATGGGTGCTAATGTCGGGCTTTTATCTTTTCAAAGTTAATATCGAGGGTTGTGCTCGCGACAAGAATAAATAATGTTCCAGGGTTGTATTTTCGATTTTTTGTCTATCTCTGTGCTCAAATAAAACTAAACAAAGGTCTCAAAAGAGCAACAATCAACTTAATGTCAGATAGGCAAGCTGCTTTAAAGGCACTAGGTGCCTTTACTTGTGAATCAAAGCTAGTCTGGAATTGTATGAACACCCTTCAACAGTGTATGTGTCTGTGTGTGTGAAAAACATTTCTCCGACGATAACTCCAAGACTATAATTCTAAAAATTATAATTCTTTCGTATTCCTCTTCTTTATATCCATATGAAGAGTTGATTATATTTTGGTTATAATTGGTCAACCGGAAGTCCCTTATTTGAAGTTCTTAAAAGTTTTTCTTGAAACGGAGTTAAACATCATTTTTTGACATTTTATGTGACTATCAATATGAAAGAATATCTTATTAATAGGGTCCTATACCATAGTCATATTTTAACTATCTTAAATAAGAAGGCGAAAATATACATAAATTAATGAGTATTATTGAAAAATTTTTCTTTAAATATTAACTAGGTCACAAACTACAAGCGATTGAACCTGATTACTAATTGGATATGACGTGTTAGGTACTAAGAATTTGATTGGTCGCCTGATTTAAAAAAAAAGATTCGCGCGTCTGTAGCGGTCACCTTTGAAAGAATATGAAATGTCATAATGTTCTATAACCTAACAAAACATTTAACAATTTTGTGTTTGATGAATTTGTTTAATTATAACATCTAGTAATATTAACAATAACCATGTATTTATAAATAAATCAACTTGTAATATGAATTAAATTAATAATAATATTAATTAAATTACTGCTAACGCAATAAAATTTGGAAATCATTTTCAATTTTTCAACAAGGGGACGCCGAAAATTACAAACTCATGATTGATTTAAAATATGCAATCTAAGGTTTACAATAAATAATTAGTGGCAACAGTAGAATTAATAGTAGAGGTAAAAGTTTGACACTTCGAGCATATACTTTCCTATATAGGATGTTGTGATCGGAAGACATGTAGGCGGGGGGCTGGAAGTCATGGTGAATTGCGGGCAGTGTTTTGTTGTGTTAGGTCACTACTTGCCATTTTACTGTAACCAAACCTTATTTTTTGCTTGTAGTTTGTGAGTATATCTCGGAGTATATCAAATTGTAATAAAAAAATACAAAGAAAGTAAGGATATTTCGTTTCATGTGTATAACTGGGATTTTTTTTACAAATAATACAATAAACAAAGTGTAACTTTTAGGTTTTCTACTAATAATGACGTAAGAGCAACGAGACTGAAATTTATTGGAAATAAAGGTCATTTACATATTTCAAAAGCAGCAATTAGTCATTACTTTGTAAAAAATCTGTTGTGGCCAGCACAAGACCTCTCGCCATTTCCATATTAGGCTATATAAGTATTGTATTGCACTTCGCTATCGAACCGTCGTTTTATAACAAAATATCACAGAACTTTACCCAAATATTGTTTTTGATTATATTTAACATATCTTCTGCACACATATATATTCTAATTATATCTATTTTTCACTGAATGAGGAAATTCCTAAATTTCAGAGATTCTTCCAATTCATTATCAGATTGGCGGTATTTCTGGTGGATATATGCATTTTGCCTATAATTCAAATATTTAATTATTAAAACAATAAGAAAGATTAAATATACTTCCCAGAAAAAACTATCAGAATGTCACTCAAACTGTTGATTTTTGACACTGACATATGTCATTTACAAACTATGTTATAAACATTTGAATTTATTAAGTGGTTTCCTTAGTGCCTTAGCCTCTGCGATTAGAATATTATATATATTATAATGTCTTTATCTCTAAATCTATACAAGATATAATAAAAATTTTAAATGTATTAGATGGAGAATTTTGATCTTCAATATTTGTCATAACAAAAATTTCCAAAAAATATATTTATAAGAATTTTTCTAAGAAACTACTACTTTCGGTTGTCCTTTTCAGCTCTTCCCAGGAATGTCAGATTGAAGAAACTGCAGTTAAAATTTTTTTAAGTCTTATAGTTTTTGAGGAATCGTCCCTCCAACATCCAGGCACACACACATCCACACATGCACACACACACACACACACACAGACATCATTTTAAAAATGTTATAATCGGATTCTAGGAACCTTAAATCGTGCTTATTCAATAAAACCTGGATATGCGAATTTTAGCATGAATCCAATACCTCTCTTAGCGAGAGGTAAAAAGGTAGAACAAATATTAAGATAATACGTAGTCAGCAATACACCACCGCTTCCGTACGTGTTAAATGCAATTTACATAATGTATGTTCATGTTATAATTTTACTGAAATTATAGAATCTTTTCCATAACACTTGAACTAGAACCCTCCAAAAATATTTTAAATTTTAATATGATTTATGGAAACACAACAGAAGTGTGAAAGTGCTAAAACAAATTTTGAATCCCGCTCCGCCGGTTCGTTTACAAACTCAGTCAATTAAAAATGTACACGCGTTGTAGAGTGACCATTAACTGGCTGGTAACTAATTACTACATAATGTTTCGATGAAGCAATGATGAACGCGGGCGAACAGATGATACGCCTCTAATTGCTCTTGCGAAACACGCGTGTGAGCTGAAACTGGATACTGGAAACTGGAAGTGGATGGCGCTACATTAAAACAATGCGACAGACACAGGCACTTTTCGCTTATGTCGCTATTTGTTTCAAGCGTGAGTAAACATGGGCGAAAAAAGCGAATTTTGGGTGGTGAAAAATTTGACAAGAACTCATTTTTCATGAGGGTGTTACAGTATAGTATGATTGTGGGATTTTTAATGTTTTGTAGGGATTTTAAAACGAATACATTTTGGTTTGCTATGCAGCTTAACCCTTTGGATTACATTTTTTTTTTTACCACTCGACGATAGACCAAGTCGAATAGTTTCAGGTCTTAATGTTCTATGTATTTATTTCGAAAGTGTACAAAATTTTATATGAACGTTCCAGGTAAAAAATTAGCCCATCTTCAGCACATGGTAAAAATTAATTTTCCTTTTGTGAAATCCAATTATCAATACATTTTTACAGGTTATATGAGTAAATCTTTAATAGTATAAAATCCAATAATATCCCAATCAAAAAACGAATATAGAATTCTAAAGTGCATGCTACCAAGATTTGTAAAAGTAAAATCGTATTCGCCTGCTTTCTATGATAGAATTCTAAAGTGCGTGCTACCATTACATGTGTTGGATTCATACTAAAAATCGCATGTTGAGATTTAGTGAATAAGCAAGTTTTAAGGTTCTCAGAAATTAATAATAACATTTTTATGATGATAATGTGTGTGTGTGTGTGTGTGTGTGTGTGTGTGTGTGTGTGTGTGTGTGTGTGTGCATGTATATATGTATGTATGTTGGAAGGATGATTCCTCAAAAACTATAATACTTAAGACCTATTTAACACGTATTCCTCAATCTGACATTAATGGGAAGAGCTGAATAGGTTTTGATACCAATTGGACAACCAGAAGTAGTAGTTTCTTAAAAAAATCTTCTAAATATTATTTTTTGAAAATTGTTGTTATTATAAATATCGAACACAAAATTCTTCATCTAATACATGTAAAAAAATTATTATATCTTTAATAGATGCAGAAATAAAGAAAATATAATATATGGAAAAATCTGTTGCAATAAATCGCACAGTTCATTCAACACCAAGGAAACCAGTTGTCAAATTCAAATGTTTGTAATTGACATATAAATGTCTCTGTCAAAAATCAACAGTTTTACTGATATTACTGAAAGCTTTTTCTGAAAAGTACATTTAATATTTCTTATTGAATTATTAATTAAATATTAAAAAGTGTTAGAACATTTTAGAAGAGTAGGACGCAAGTTCCAACTTCTCCCGATAGGTATCTCTACTAGACACCCTTTTGGCTCTTTTACTCAAGCGTCCACCCTGGGGATACATCTGAGCAGTCAGTGTGATTTTTTAAGCGCTGTTTGCTGTGTCCGGCGATTTTTACAATAGCAAACATTAAAGTTTTGTTTCCTATTAGAAAAATCAGCAGCAGAAACTATCGCAATGCATCGGCGGGTTTATGGGGAGGAATCTTTGAGGCGAATAAGGGTTTAGGACTGGTTTTCTCTTCTTAAAAGTGGTCGAATGTCAATTAAAGATAAACTTGGATCGAGATGTCGTTCAACTTCCAAAACGAACGAAAGCATTGAAAAATCCTTGTTACCATTATTTTTGATCGTCGTAGAACAATCATTGAAATATCCCGGAGTTTGTGCCAACAAATATGACTGCAAATTTGAATATGAAACGTGTTGTAGCGAAATTCGTTCCATGAGTGCTTTCTGACGACCAGAGAGCCAACCATTTGAATGTGTACCAAGAATTGAAATAACATTTTTAAAAATTTAAAAATGTTTATAATGAGCCTGTTTCACATTTTTCAAAAACTATTCTAAATGAAAGTCTATGCAATGATTTTCTTAATAATAATTTTTATTTTAATAATTTCTTGTTATTTGTGGAAATAATTAAATAAAAAGATTGGCGTCCTGAAAAACTACCCCCCACTCCTGTGACGTAGAAGTACATACATTTCCATCACCTACGTTCTACGTTTATTCATATTATTTATATAAATAAACGTAGGCTTATAGTTTGTCACATGTTAATAAAAAATCTTTTAATTTGACATTTGACGCTGACATTGCTCATTGTAAATGAATAATAATTACACTCAAAATAAGTCGGACAATTTACCGAAGGTCGATAGCTGGATGGTGGCTGAATTTATATAAGAGAACGATTGTTTTACTGCTACCGAAATAAGGGGTGTTAAAGATTTGAGACAAAATAAAATATAAAAACTGAATGCACTATATAAATTGATAATATAATTTACTTTAAGGTTCTGGTCATGATTCTTACATTGAATCTGCAATAGGATATGTAGATCTATGTCGAGAAAAAATAACTGTATAGTAGATGTAAAGTTTGCCCTGAACATAAAGTACAGCAACAAAAATATACTGTTATCTTCAAGGTGGATGAAAGTTGAAATGATCTTCACAAACATGAAGACACGATTTTTATGACAAATTATCAGCTCTTCGACCTATTGCTTCTAGCTTCAATTTTTCTTTTCTTCGCATCTTTTGGCAAATTTATAAACTCTATAGTAGCTTATTCCTAACAGTATTTTTGTAAGAAGGAACAATACAATGTCGTAAATTACTCATTTTATTTTGAACTTTTTATTACCTACATATTATACAACTTGAACCAATTAAAAAATTTGACACTTGTTTGACAACTTTGACAATACACTTGACACCTTAGACTGCTGAAGATGTATGTACTCTGACGTCACATTCTGTTTCAGATCACGTGACTTATTCAAAATTTTATCCAAATTTCAAAAATTAATTGTAAAATATCTAAAGGATATTTCGTGATATTTTCAAATTTGAGGCTCTTTAAAGAAGAATATCTTTTAAAATTTAATACTTAGAAGTCATATAAAAATTCTTGCAACAGCCCTATTAGATAGTGTTTAATAAAAACTCAGGTAGGCTATGATTAAAAAAATGTGAATTCGCACGACAAATTATCAAAAATGTTATTCAAAGAAATCAAAGCTTTTCCTCTTGAATCCTTATTTTAGAAATAGAAATAATTTAAAGAACAATAAATGGCAATATTCTGTATCCTTCTTTATTATCTTACTCCTTAAAATTACATGTCACGGTCAGTTTTAATAACTTGACTTCTGAAATTAATAATGATTAGACATACGTTTCTGTGTTCATAGCCTCCTCCGAATTAGGTTTTTTCTGAACACACTGTATAATTGATCATAGTTACAAAGGCTTATATATTTTATTTCAAAATTTCTGCACATTGAAGACAATCAAGAATGCGTTAAAATTTGTATTCTTCGTTTAAAATTTTATAAATTTTGAGTTTATATTTTTTGGGACTACAAATTATGGGTACTCGTCGCGAAATCCAACGTGAAAAACTTTTGAAACAACGTTATGAAACCGACAAACGATATTTCCAAATATACGAATCTTTTACACCTAACCTGAACCGTCAATCCGTCACCGGCAAATTCTATTCACCCTACGATGGAATAGATTTAACATCAGCAGATCCCGAATTAATAGAGAAGATCAAGTTGAAGCGTTCAGGACTTCCACAAGATAGAATACCAAGACCAGAAACTTCTGCGCAAGTAGTTGGATGGTATTATCCTCCTTTGGTACCAATAAATAAAACAGATAGAAGATACTTTGCTCCATACCATAGAATATTGACCAAATCGTATTTTTTTATGAAGAAGGGACAGGTTTGGCCTTAAAGTTATAAAAATATTTGAAATCTTGAGAAAATATATTTCCGTTTCAAATTAATTTGTTTTATTCTTCTTTGCGTTTATTCCCATATTATTGCAGAGTCCACATATTTGCATAGTCCGCGTAGTTTGTTTCGGTCCAAGGTGTCAACTATTTGGGCCTAATGTATCACCCTGAAAGGATGGCGAAGGTGCATCTTTTCCAAAGATTTTTTCTTCACGCTTAAATGATATTATGACAACTGTCATTTCGACACTACACTTTGACAACACTTCCCATTAAACTGCCAGAAGTAAACTCGACCAATTACAGTGTTTTAACCCCGAATTGATTGATTACCAATAGGACGAGAGTAGACAAGTGACTCGAGAACAATGTCACTTTGACAAGATTTATGTTTTGACTTAATTTAATTTTGAGTTACTAAAAAGGTATTACTTTTAATTTCTATTTACGGCCGTATTCATCATTATTCCGTTTATTAATAATCAACTGATTAAGGGCCAGTTTTACAATCTCCGGTTAAAATTTTAACTGGCAGTTAAATAAACAATATTGAAACGAAACGAACTGTCAAATGACAAATTGATCATTGCTGTGAATAATCCGATTCAATATTGTTTACTTAACTTATAGTTAAAATTCTAACCGGAGGTTGTAAAACTGGCCCTAAGAAATCAAGCTGACCTGTAGATCTACGTATATTGTAATTCACCAACTTGATTTCTGAATCAAGGAATCATGTTCAACAGATTCACAGTTTTTTTTTTTTGGTTTTTGACAGTTAATGTAACTGTCATGTACATTTATTTGTGAAAGTTGTACTGTCCGTTAAAAAAGTATTAATATGTAAGTTTTTAATTTATTTATAAAATATACAGAGTGAT
The DNA here is from genome assembly GCA_943142095.1 of Ophonus ardosiacus. Taxonomy (NCBI): domain Eukaryota; kingdom Metazoa; phylum Arthropoda; class Insecta; order Coleoptera; family Carabidae; genus Ophonus; species Ophonus ardosiacus. Next base: position 10,740,361 of record OW964837.1, on the reverse strand, counting down.
CAAAAAGAAATGTTGCAGTTGGCAATACAATTCTGGGGATCTTTTGTTCCACAGTTTACACAACACCACGTGAAAGCGAAAATACTATTTGACGTCATTTTGACAATAAATACAAATAGGTAATGTCAGAGATTGAAATGCTTTAGACTTTAGATTATTGCTTATGGGTAATGTAAGAAATAAAAGTACCCGGGTAAGGGAAACAGCAACCATTTTAATGAAAAATTGTGAATATACCGAAATTTAAATTTTCAAATGTCACTGTCAACAGTGTCCAAAACAGGAACTAAATTTATGTATCAATCTTACCAATTTCAAGTATGCACAGACAACAGAAACTATTAAGATAGTCAACTGCAATGATAAAGTAGTAGGCATTATGCCCTGCAACACTAGCGCTCGGTGTCGTAAGACATAACTGAAATCAGTATGGCGGGTAGTATCGGAGATAGTCTGCATCCCGCATTACTATTGAGAATATATTTATTCTTTTTTATTGATATAGTAATAAACAGAAAACAACAAAAAATATATTTAACGAGAACGCATATTTATTTCTTAAAATTACATAAGGAAAATATAAAAATATAATCAGATATCCTATTACCATAAGGTGTAGAGTACCTATGCACATACATTTAGTTGTGTACAAATTTCGCCCATTGCTTCTTATTTCTTGCCATGTTGCTAGCGTTTTGAATCGTCGTATTTTTCTTCTCCAAGACCTTCAATATTAGCTTAACCCAGTTGTCTTTCGGTCTGTTTTTTCTACCAATTTTGTCATCCATATTTGTCTCACCGGTCTAGCTTCGTTCATTCTGATCATATGGCCCCACCAAGCTAACTCTCTCTGCTCAATGTCCAACACAGACTTACATTATAATTGTTCTCTAATCATTTCATTTCTTATTCTACCTTGTATTTGGATGAGCTACTCGTTCAACCCAAATTTTGTAAATTTCTTCTGAATAGGAAAATAATGTTTTGTTGTATTTTCAACATCACAACCCGGCACACAATAACTTCTTGGCATTTTGCAGAAGCAAATAAACACAATATAAAATAACACAATAATGAAGAATGACACTTCACGAAAATACAATTTCAAATTTGAATTGTCAGTATGATTTTCAGCCAAGCCGCTACGATTTTAAAATCACCGAACATCCGAGCATTTACGAATTTTAACGAAATAATCCGAACGAAGCACTACTAGCGCTAAGTGTCGTAATACATAACTAACCGAAAGTCTCAAGGTCATGCTATGTAGTTGACACGGCCAGCAAGTATGTTTCAAATATTGCCAATTGAATCAGTTATTTTTGATCACTCTGAAATATATTTTTATTTTGATATAGGTAGAAATTACAATGATTACAATAAAGGAGTGTTTTTAAATATAGTGAAAATGAAAGGTAAGAAAATATATTTGAAAATAATAAAACCAATGCGATTTACAGTTACAAAGAAGTACAACAGCCAGAACCCTGACCTGGCCATAAATGTCAAAATTAGGATTCCAAGATGTGAACAGCTGCTTGATTCATGGAATATGATGAATCAGTTGATCATTTATTTTCATTAGTAAGATCAGCTTGATTTTTAATAGTGAATTGGATTGATTCAGAATCAACATTGAACTCTGAATCAACTTATGATCAAGGAATTGTGAATTCGGCCGTCAGAAGTTCAAAATCAAAATAATTCTTGTCAAAGTGACATGAGCACACAAATCAGCTGATTGCAGGCACTTCAAGGTTGCTCGAGTAAAGTTATGAACAGGCCCAGGAAACGCAAATGGGAGATACCGGGATAGCATTTTTAGTTTTGCTTCCATACACTAGATATGGCGACACCAGTATCGTTAGTGTGTCAATTTTTTTCATTTTTTCTTTTTCGCGAATTTTGACATTTGTCATTTTCATTTGAAACAATTCTGACTGTCATTGTGAATATATTTTTTGTATTGTAAGTAGTTATTTGTGTGAAAAAACTTGTAAATATTTAAGAAGACAAGAATAAAGTGTTGTGTACCAAATTATACTGCTACCGGAAAGTGAAAATATATTTTTATATAATTGTATTATTTTATACCAGTAAAACATATTACAAAATCGTATTCTAGGAATAACAAACTATAGATTTCGACAGTCTCGAAATTATCGAAATTTATTTGTCAACTGGTTGGAAGTTTTAAACATGGATGAACTGCTATTAAGTATTGTATCTTTCCTAAATGAAATTACAGTGTTTTCAAAAATGTATTATTTTTTACTCATTTTATGTAATCCTTGTAAGACTGATTTGTAGTTGAAGTAGATTTTTCATAAAATACTACACAATGATAATATTTTGTGAAAAAAATGCTTTAACTACAAATTAGGGGTAATTAATAAACTGAATATACCAATATTAATTGTAGGTAATGATAATACCGACCGAGTTTTATATTTACTTTTGCTTCCATACACCAGATGGTGACATTGATGTGGTATCGATGCTTAACATGTACGTTTCCAATCTAAAATAGTGTATATGGTCTGTGGTTGCTCGAGTAAAGTTATGAACCAAGTGACATTAGGACAATTTTTGTTATTACTGGCAATTATTTTTTTTAAACGAAAAAGAATACGTAATTCTGAAAGTTAATCTATTTTTTTTTTAATATGGGTGATGCTCGTCCCAGATACAACCAAAAAGTACTCGTCGAACGATATATAAAAGACGAGAAATATTTTCGAGTCCATGACGTTTTCAATCCGGGCCTCAAATACATTAAAGCCAAGCTTGTTGCTGGAAAATTCTACTCTCCTTATGACTATATGGATCTTACTTTAGCGGATCCAGAATTACTGCATCGGCTAGAAATCGCACAAGCAGCAGTACCAAAACAGAAGTACGACAAACCAGTGACCGACAATCAGGTGTATGGATGGTACTCAGAAACACCATTAGTGCCTTTAAGAAAAGGAGATACTCGATATTATGCACCAAGAAATGCTAATATTTCTAAAATTAACGTTACCTTAATTAAAAGGCGTGGATAAATATATTTATTGGATGTACCTACATTTTTAAGAAGTTCAATAAATGATTAAGTTAACCAGTCTTATATTTTGAAACAAGTAGTGTCAATCTAACACTTGAAACCTGATGCTGATTTTTTTGTTTGTGTATTTGAATATATTTTTTATAAATTCATGCTAAAATATTTAAATCGTAGGATATTTATATTGGGACCCGCAGAATCCATTGGTGGCACTGTAAGCGTTCCTATCATGGCGGTTACTAGGACATGCCAATTTGTTTACATTCTGAATGAGGGTTTTCTGACCCCAAATATTGTTACAGTTAAATACAACACGATTTTTAAATTTGTTCAGTCGAAACCTTTATCAAGAAACATATTTGCGGGTCAACAATTCGTACTTGACGTATGGCCATTCCAACTTGGAACTACAGTCTACCGGGACAAATATTAGTAAAATCAATGAATCTACAACTTTTACCTCTCGCTAAGAGAGGTATTGGAATCATACGTATATTCAGATTTTAGTGGATAAGCACATTTTAAGATCCGTATAATCTGATTATAACATTTTTACGATGATTTGCGTTTATATATATATATATATATATATATATATATATATATATATATATATATATATGTGTGTATCTGTGTGTGTGTATGTGTGTGTGAGTGGTTGTGTGTATGTGTGTGTGTATGGATATGTGAATGTGTGTGTGGATGTTGGAACCACGGTTTCTCAAATACTTAAAACTTATCTGCAGTTTCCTCAACCCGACATTCCTGGGAAGAGCTGATTAGATTTTGGTAACAATTGGACAACCGGAAGTAATAGTTTCTTTAAAAAAAATTCTATATATTATTTTTTGAAAATTTCTGTTATTTACTAATATTAAAGATTATAAAAATTTCAATCCGATACATTTAACAATTTTATTATACAGGGTGTTATGTAAGTAAGTGATCAACGCTTAACCCATGGTAGAACTGACCTCAAAGATAGTAAATCTGGCAATAATTTTTGTTTAACATACTTTCTACAAGAACTAGAGGCCTTTAAAACTGACCAATCACGTCATAGTTCAAAACTTTATAGAAAAGTAAAAATTAATGTGTTCTCTGGAAAAAATATTGATTGTCAATCTGACATTAAATGTTTTTTTTTTTTTTGCATATACGTACAATTTATATTCTGTTTTTTTGATATTCTCAAAATGCCATTTACCTTCACCAATCAAGAGTATGCAGACATGCATATGGTTTATAGCGAGACATTACAAAATAGTCGTGCTGTTGTAAGACGGTACAGAGAGTTATTTCCAAATAGACGTCAATGATTTTATGTCATTTATGACAAGTATCATATTTTTTCCAGAGAACACATTGATTTTTACTTTTCTATAAAGTTTTGAACTATGACGTGATTGGTCAGTTTTAAAGGCCTCTAGTTCTTGTAAAAAGTATGTTAAACAAAAATTATTGCCAGATTTACTGTCTTTGGGGTCAGTTCTATCATTGGTTAAGCGTTGATCACTTACTTACATAACACCCTGTATATTCTATGGAGTTAAAAATAGAGACATAAATATATAAAATAATAAGTTGTAAATGGATCTTGCAGCCCATGGAAAACAAGTGGCAAAATTAAAATGTTTGTAATTGACTGATAAATGTGAGTGTCAAAAAGCCAGAGACATTACTAAAGACTTTTTCTGGGAAGTACATTTAATATTCCTTATTTTATTATTAATTAAATATTTATAATTATACTCGCAGATATTTATATTACATATACCCTTCAAAAATACCGCCAATCTCATCAATGGATTGGAAGAATCTCGAACATTAGAAGAATAAGAGTGAATAGAATGAATTAAAAAATATAAAAATATATAAAGAAGATATGTTTTTTGTGTGTATCAGAAATGTCAAATATGTACAATACGTATATAGCCTAATATGGAAATGGCGAGAGGTCTTGTGCTGGCCACAACAGATTATATTTATATTAAATTTATTTATATTATTTACACTCAATTTAGCTAGCCTAATTTATGGTACACAAATGCAGAAGAAAAGTTACAATAACATAATATTGGGACAGTTTGAAATTCACTAGCGTGTGCACCAATCAAAAGCCAGGAAATATTGTCCCTGTACCATACTACAGAGTATAGTTCATAGCACAAGTGACATTAGGAAAACAACTTATGTCATTATTATTTTCAGTTATTTTTTTTCTTCAATGACAAGAAAACGTAGGGCAAAAAGTTAAGTTACTTTTTCTTGGGAATATGGGTGAAGCTCGTCCAAGATATAACCAAAAATTATTAGTAGAACGTTATACGAAAGACGCAAAATATTTCCGAATTCATGACGTTTTCAACCCGAGCCTTAAAAGACCAATTATTACTGGGAAGTTTCTACTCTCCTTATGATTATATGGACCTTTCTTTGGCGGACCCAGTGTTACTAGGACGGATAGAAATCGCCCAAGCTGGGGTTCCAAAACAGAAGTACGACAAACCGGTAACTGACAATCAGGTATACGGATGGTATTCAGAAACACCACTTGTGCCATTAAGGAAAGGGGATACTAGATATTATGCACCAAGAAACGCTAATATTTCGAAAATTAATGTTACAATGACTAAGAGAAGATGAATATATTTATGGGATGTATATTTTTAAGGATTTAAATAAATTATTAGTTTTAAAGTCAGCTGTCATAATTTGATGTAGGTTCTGCTCTTTCTGTCATTGTGACAGATAGACTTTTTTTGGTAAGTTCTTGCTAAAGTATTTAAAGCACATAATATTCCCTCGTACGAGGATGGATTAAACAATTCGTTTATTAATAGAGTGTCTCTGAAATACGGGGACATGGCTTAACCACAAATTCCTGGGCACAAAAAAGGTGATTTAACTAAACTAAGGGCCGTGATATCCACCTCCTATTAAAGTTCCTAATAATTTTTTTTCTACTATTAAATAGTTTTTGTGTATTTCCACATACAAATAAAATTTATCTTGTTACTAAATTTAGTTATTAGCAGAATAAACTAATAGGAACTTTGAGGTTCTAGTAAGTATTTTGAAAAGAAAAGTGTGTAAAAATGGATTTACAAGAATTAGATAATCTCATAGAAGCACAGGAGGCAGAAGATAAGATTATGAAATTGCGACGTACTTATACAGTACGAATTAGAATGGACATTTTTGAAAAGTGGGACTTAATACGCACCGAAATCGAACATAAAAGTGTTAGGTAGGTAAATTTAAATTCCAAATTCTAAATTACAGCAATGATAAATCTTGATTACAACAATGAATAAACTTGAGTATAACAGTGATTATAGGTACTTGATTACAACAATAACTATACTTGGTAACAATTGATTATAGATAATAGATACGCTACTTGATTACAACAATAACTAAACTTGGTAACAATTGATTATAGGTACTTGATTACAACAATAACTGAATTTGATTACAACAAAGATTAAACTTGATTAGAACAATTATTCAGTTTTTCTATTCTCTATTATATTTGCATGTTTTGTACAAATATCAACTAATAATCTGGTTTCATTTTGCGAAAAATTAGCTTATCGTACTCATTTTGAATCCATATTGACACTACAATTATATAATTCGTAATCTGCACTTAAAATAAATCTTGAAATAAACAAACATAACCAAATATGAGGAAACATACGTCAACTCAGGTTATGAAAACGAAAGTAACTAGTTTTCGTGCTACCAACTTTAAAATATATTTTTTTTTTATTATTCTAGTAACTATCTAATAGCTATCTGGCAAATAAATTGTGCATGATACACATAAAGGCTCGTACCACGATCACGGTTCTAACATTGGTGTTAGCTAGAACCGTGCTAACTATTTGACACATACTTCAGGGTTATATAGAAAATCAGTGATGCCACTATACTAATTAAACCGAAAATGTACCGATAGGCATATTTAATACATTTGGCTTCATTATTTTAAATTGTTTAATATGATTTGTCTCTGGACTTGTTTGTAAGATAAATTATTTAGAATATTGAAGCCAAATGTATTGAATATGCCTGTCAGTACATTTTCGGTTTAATCAGTATAGTGGCGTCACTGATTTTTGTTTATATCCCTGAAGTATGTGTCAAGTCGTCGTCAAGGTTTTAACTAATACCGATCTTAGAACCGTGATCGTGGTACGTGCCAATAAGTTTATTTCGCTACTAACATATTTATTCTTCAGATAGCTATCAAGAACTATAATAGGAGGTGGATATCACGGCCCTTATCTATATCCGAAATTGTACCGTTCAGCCAGTATTCCGCTTCAAAGGTTTTCTAAAATACAAAACTTTACCCAAATATTGTTTTATTTATGTAAAATTAATTTTGCTTATAATAACCGAACGCTTTGTTTGATTCGAATGAAATTTGAAAATCCATATGGATATAATCATCTTTTATTTGTTATTATTACTGAACTGCTATACTTTCCGTCAAATAATGTTTGTAGATTTCTACATTGTTTCCCATTTATGGGCAATATTGAAAATGCTAAGTTATGATGAAACGGCAACACCGCAGGGCAAGGGACAGGGTGCGGAGAAGGAAAAAAATTGAGCATCAGTCCATACTAATTTGACGGCGAGTATATGTGTATGAAACTTAGGTGTCCCGATAATTGAATGTATATCTGAAAAACAATGGCTGGTAGCACAAGCCCTGTTTTAACTAAAACGCTGTTTTAAGAAATGTCAGATTTCACTATTTAATAACAAAAATAAATAGTATCAAATTTATCAAAATATAATTTTAAAGCAGAACATAGTTTGTATTCAAATAAATATTTTTAAAAAAATCGTTCTTTAAACATAAAGGTGAAATTAAATATTGAAATTTGAATTTGACATTTCTTAAAACAGTGTTTTAGTTAAAACAGGGCTTGTGCTACCAGCCATTAATTTTAAGTTATTGACGTTGCCATTAAAAATTTATAGACTATTCACGGTTGTGACACCCAAGTACCATACACTAGTGGTTTATTAACAGTAACAAATATTTCATTTCATACCAAATTTAATTCAAATCGAACAAAGCGTTCTGTTATTATAAGCAAAATTATTTTTCGTACTTCCGCCCAATTTGACTAGTATTACAGAACTAAAAATCGTCCAGAAATGCGCTGTTGCAGACCTAGACCAGCAAAAGTAGTTGGCATTACTGTTCTGGTGATATGTCAATTTAAAAGATTATTTTCAACACAAGAATTAGCAAAATGTTTACAAATTTTACGGCTAAATCTTTAATTATTGTAAAAAATAATTAAATTTTGTTATAAAAAGTATAATATGCTGTCATCTCGTATAAATTAATTATAAGTTCCAAATTTAGGACTAGTTTGTTTTGTAACTACAAACTACAACTAACTTCACGTGAGTTTCCGCCACCCGTCATTGAAAATTTGCGAAAGTATATAAATTATATATAACTAATGTTTATATGATATATTTTCAATAAATATAAAATAATTGCGCATTTTAAGCTCATATACAAAACCAATAAAAATATGTTTATTTTTTTAGGTTATGAAAAATAGAACAGTGTAGAGAAATATACGAAGAATTTATGGAGAAGTCGGCACAAAAAATCTTGTGTATCACACACCCAGAAACTGTTTTGCGAGATTTCGTAATTTGTAAAATAAACTCGCTCTCGGATATAGCTACGTTTAGGTAAATTGTATTATTTTGGTCCTAGGAAATTGTAGTTAAGCCGGGTCTTCGTATTTTAGAGACATAGATATTTTTAATTTTTTTTTTTAAGTATTTCCTTTTTAAGACTCTACACATGGTTCCTCGATGTTGCAATGTTATGATGCAGGTCCCGGTTTTATAAAATGGCTGCCACAATTTCTATATGTTTTAGGACGCGATTTTTTAAAGTCGTCTTCGAATGGTAATTTAGTTTCATTAAAAAAAATTCGGGTATTATTATTACCTGCCTTAATTTGGCGAGAGTATAAAGAAAGAAAAAGTTATAAAAATAGTAACAAATATGATAATGTATTATCGTATAAACTCTTTTTCCACATCTAAATTTAGTCTAGCGTTGTATGTAATGTCACTATCTATTCACGTTACTTTAAGTTTTCTTCCGTACAAGTCTTGCAGTACATCATTTCTCCATCTCCGTTGACAAATCTCAATTTAATCCTTTAAAAAGCGTGCGGACATTAAGCGAAGCAACGATGCGACCTGCAGCTCAGGCGAGCTTTACATCACTTGCATACGTGACGTCACGTAACGACATCTGCCAAGCTGGATCACGCAGGAGTTAAGTAAGGACCGTATACGTCATCACGGGACCTAGCTGCAGGAAGATATGGGTTTATATAATCAGTCAGGATCTTCTTTTTATTTTATTATTGTCGTCATGAATTACATTGACTTTTATTTGCCAGGAAATATAACTGTTTCTTTGATAAATTATGTCTCGTTAATATGCGCGATGACTTCTAACTTTGTCTTGGGCACTTTGAATGAGTGTGCTGATTCGATTGAACTAAACAAAGTTCTTATTTTAACTTTTAGTTAAGTAAACAATATTGCATCGTTTTGTTGACTAGCAATGATAAATCTGTCATTTGACAGTTGATTTCGTTCCAGTTTTGTTTATTTAATCCTTAGTTAAAATTTTAACCAATTATTGAAAAACCAACCCTAAATTATCAAAGTTATAAATAAATATATCATCACGGCATATTACCCATTTCTGAGTGTGCCAATCTGCGTTGTACACAGATTTCAGTAATGATTACGACATATTTGTACCGTGCGGGCGTTTACCAGACGTCACCCCACGGGCACCCATTGCTGGCGTGGAGTGTGCACCATAGGAGTTACAATTGTGCCATTTAAAATTCGAAATATTTGGCGTCGGTAGGGATCAAACCCGGTTCCCTAGGTTCGCGACCAGACACTCAGGTACGCGGTCACGGAACCCCATTATCAAAGTTGATTTAGTTAAATTTTCTAAATTTATAATGACAAATTATAGCAAAATTAAATAAAAAAATCAGATGTGGCCAACACAAAACCTCCCGCTATTTAATTTTTTATTAATTTAAATACATACCTACTTACGTATTTATTAACGCTGCAAACTGTTCCATTGCAGAAAACTATTGCTTTATTTACTATTTTCTTTTTAAAATGTCACTATTATTAATTCGAAGTGATAAGTTTTCTGACAGTGACATTTACTGTCAGTTACATTCATTTGAAAAATGAACTGTATAACAAAGGAATAGTTTTTATCTTAGGCTTCGCGACTAATAAAAAAAATATTTTTAAATTTATCTGTAAAATATATAGAAAAAGTATTAATGTATTCCAGTAGAAAATTCAATAATCTTTAATTTTCATAATACATAAAATTCGAAAAAATGGCATTTAATGGTATTTTTTGAAGAAAAACCATTATGAGCTTCAAGTAAAGTACGATTTACGTTTATAAATCTAATGGCTTCTATTCCTATTAGAATAGGGTAAAAATACAAGGTTTCAGAATTTTCTGAATGATAGTATTTGAGTTAGAGTGCAAACAAAATTCGTACACATACACACACATACACACACATACACACACACACACACACACACACACACACACACACACACAGACATCATCGTGAAAATGTTAAAAATGGATTCTAGGCACCTTAAAACGTGGTCATTTACTAAAATCTCGATATGAGATTTTTAGCACGATCCCTATACCTCCCTTACCAAGGGTAGCGGGAGGTAAAAATAGTTGAAATGACTACATTTATATCGTAATAAATAATGAACAAAATATAAATAAAGAAATTATCTAAATACATATTAAAATTTTATGTTTAATTTACCTAATACATTCGACAAATTTCCGAAAATTGTAAGACAATATGCTCAGCTAGTAACCATAGACGCATTTCGCTATTGTTGGAGCTCATTAGTATGGTGTAACTGCCGTCTCTTTGCAGAGACTGAAATGTTGTGAAACATGGCGAGTGTTTTCTTAATACCTTATTTAACAATGTTTCACCTAGAGTTCGCTATTGTACTATTATTATGCTAAAGTAAGATATGTAAACTATACTAAATTATTCAGCATATTACCTAATAAAATAATATCTAATTGTAATTAGACAAAATTTCAATTCTTTTTTTTTCTGTGTACTGCACCTTTTGACCAACGAACCTATAGATTTGAGTTTGTATAACATCTTACAAATTTTTTCTGGCAATTTTAACATAGAATATTTTATAAAAGTATTATGTACCTACTTATTATGTTCAATACTAATTAAAAGACCATATTTAGTAATAAAATTTGGAGTGTAATTAAATGTAAGTTAATATACGAATAAACTTTGAGAAAGTCTTTATATCACACGTAAAAACATTAAAATGTCATTAGGTACTATAATACATATTTACAAGTTACATTTAAATATGAGACTGATAAAGTTTCTTAAGTATATAAAAATGACATTAATAATGTTGTAAGCGTACACTTTCCGATAATTATCAAAGCAAAATAATAATATGTTAAGTTTAAATATTTCATGTTTTAGATTCAATGACAGATATTAATCGAACTTAAACCTCATTTCCACCGAATGTTTTAATGCTTAATGTATAATAATTAGTGCATAATAGCCGAGACAGACGACAAAAGTTAATGATCATTAAGGGTTAGATATAGTATGCGCACCTGAAGTTGAAAGTGATGACAGATGTCAAAATTTCTTCTATTAACAAACCAAAGAATATTAAATGGTATAAGCACGTACTACTTATTGTATTATACTCGTACAGTACAAAACAATAAGTAGCACGTGCTTACTATGGTCAATATTTTCTGGTTTGTTAATAGACTCAATTTTGACATCTGTCAACAGTATCACCTTAAGATACAAATACTATAACTAACCGGTAATGATCATTAATTTTTGTCGTCTGTCTCGGCTATTGGCTCAATGCATTATGACAATTTACTAGGACACCATTTTCACCTACTTTGTTTAGTAACTAATTTAACAGAAATGTCACATTTTTTTCCGTTATTACTTGTTGTTTAACAGATTAACAATTCTTCTTTTTTACCTCTCGCTGAGAGAGGTATTGGAATCATGCTAAAATTCGCATATCCAGATTTTAGTGGATAAGCACGTTTTAAGGTCCCTATAATCCGAATATAACATTTTTACGATAATATCCATGTGTATGTGTGTGGCTGTATATGTGAAAGTGTGGATGTTGTAACCACGGTTTCTCAAATACTATAAGACTTAAAAAATATTTAATTGCAGTTTCCTCAATCTGACAATCCTGGGAAGAGCTGATTAGATTTTGGTAACAATTGGACAATCGGAAGTAATAATTTCCTTAAAAAATCTTCTAAATATTATTTTTCGAAAATTTCTGTAATTACTATTATTGAAGAACATAAAATTCTACATCTGATATATTTAAATTTTTTATTATATCTTCTATAGGTTTAGAGATAAAGGCACTGTAATATATAGATAATCTAATCGCAGAGGCCAAGGCACTAAGGAAACCAGTTGACAAATTCAAGTGTTTATAACATAGTTTGTAAACGATAGATGTCAGTGTCAAAAATCAACAGTTTTAGTGACATTCTGAAAGCTTTTTCTGGGAAGTACATTTAATCTTTCTTATTGTTTTATTAATTAAATATTTAAATGCATATATTCATATGAAATACCGCCGATCTTGCTAATGAATTGGAAGAATCTCTGACATTTAGGAACTTCCTCGTACAATGAAAAATAGATATAATTAGAAGTGTATGTGTGCAGAAGATATTTTAAATACAATAAAAACAATATTTGGGGAAAGTTTTGTAATGTTTTTGTTATAAAACGACGGTTCGATAGCGAAGTGCAATACAATAATTATATAACATAAAATGGAAATGGCGAGAGGTATTGTGCTGGCCACAACAGATTTTTTAATATGTTAAACACATAATTTTCTGTATCTGTACCAAACTATTAAAAATTTAATAATTGTAAAATAGACTGACAGTTGACAGGTTAGATTAGGAGTTTGAAACATTTGCAAAACTTTGGTTTTACGTATTGCTTAATCCTTATGCAAAGCTGGAAATGGTAGTAAACGTTGCCATATGATAAACATTTTTACGCATTGCGCTTGGTTATTAATTATAGCTCTTACGCATTAGGATTATCAGTGGAAATTAGGCTTTATTCTTGGTAACTTTATTTAATACCATCTACAAACGCGTAACAATATTATCCTCTTTAAATTGAGACCACAAAAAGTACAGAGTATAGAAGTTTGTTTGAAAATACAGACAAGGTATATGATACTGTGCAATATTGTATACTCATGAGACCAAAAAGTTTCCTTGAAGAGGGTACTCATATACTAACAAACTTGTTAAGTGAGGAGCCAAGTGCGTAGAAGTTAACGACGATTATTATATCTTCATTTTGTGCGCAGTATCGCTTACACTTACAGCCTTTCACTTTAATATATTTAGCTAGATATCTATATCAGTTTCTATCCTTATTATTATTTCGAGCTACTTGTATTGTAACTAAGTATTTCATCCATAGTTATTAAATATATAAGTGTTTGCTTATTTCTTCTTACATTTTAAGGACAGTAAAGCCTCATTTCCACCGAATGTCCTAATGCTTAATACATAAGGCTTAATGAATTATAACAATTTACTAGGATACCATTTCCAGCTGTTTTGTTTAGTGACAATTCAACAGAAATGTCATATCTTTTTTCCGAATTACTTGTTGTTCAGTAGACTGCCATTGCAGCAGCAATTCTTCTTTTTTTAATATGTTATACCTATACACAATTTTCTGTATTTATATCGATACCGAAAAATTAATTAAAAGTTAATAATTATAAAATAGACTGAGAGTTGACAGTTCAGGTTAAAATTTTTCAATCATTTGTTTTTACGCATTGCTCTTAGTTCTTAAGCATTAAGCCTTATGCAAAGCTGGAAATGGTAGTAAACGTTGTCATATGATAAACATTTTTACGCATTGCCCTTAGTTATTAATTATTTCTCTTACGCATTAGGACAATCGGTGGAAATGAGGCTTAATGCCTAACAGTAACGAACCAATAAATTAATAAGGAAATAATCATACAGGGTGGGGCAGAATAACCTCCCTAATTTTAACGGTTAATTGTAAGAAAACGGTTCAAGATATATAAAAAAGGTTTTTATTGCTCAAAAGTACATATAATGCCGTTATATTTTCACGATGTTTGGAAAATGATATCGTCCAACTGGCGGCCTTGGCGAGTAATGTACATATTGAGTTTTTCGACGAAGCGCATTTTCATCTTTGTGGCACAGTAAATAAACAAAATTTTCGTTACTGGGCATCTGAGAACCCTCGTGTACTGCATCAAAGACCTCTTCACAGCACCAAAGTGACAGTTTGGTGCGCTATGTCCTCTATACGCATTATTGGGCCTTATTTTTTGAATCCGAAGGTTTAACTGTTCTGTTACCGTGAATTCGGCTCGCTATTGTATGTTGGAGAACTTTTTGCGCCCCAAAATGGAAGAGTATGGCGAGGAACACGACACAGAAGCCTTCTGTTCTCCAATTTGAGCCTTTGTGACTTTTTTCTCTGGGGATGTGTCAAAGCTGTAGCTTGAAGCTCTGAAGGAGGCGACTGAGGACGTCATCGCTGGAATTTCGCAAGATATACTGGGAAAGTGCCCGAAAGCTTCTTTGAAAGGCTCAATATGTGCATTGCTCGCTAAGGCCGCCACTTGGACGATATCATTTTCCAAACATCGTGAAAATGAAACGGCATTATATGTACTTTTGAGCAATAAAAACCCTTTTTATGTAACTTGAACCCTGTAAATACGATGAAATAATCCTTGCGGCTTCATCAATATCAATTTTTACCTCCCACTGCCCTTGATAAGGGAGATATAGGGATCGTGTTAAAAATCGGATATCGAGATTTTAGTACATGACCACGTTTTAAGGTCCCTAGAGTCCAATTTTAACAATTTCACGATGATCTCTCTCTCTTTCTCTCTCTCTCTCTCTGTGTGTGTGTGTGTGTGTGTGTGTGTGTGTGTGTGTGTGTGTGTGTGTGTGTGTGTGTCTGTGTGTGTGTGTGTCTGTGTGTGTGTGTATGTGTATGGATTTTGCCTCTGCTCTAACTCAAATACCATCATTCAGAAAATTCTATCTTCCTCAGGGTTAAATCAAGTGATAAACTATGACCATTGTAATGGTAGAAACGTAGGTTCTAATCAAATAAAACCATACTGACTGCAGTTTTCGAGTACTTTATTTTCTTCTCCACACATCAATCGCCAGTCGATAATCGTTACTCCAACAATAATTATGTTCAAAGATGTCATTTATAGATTATAGATTGCATTTTACGTAGATCAAATGATATTATTGTACTTACCAGGTAATGGAAAATCTTAATAGTTGATGCCTTTATTGAAGAAAATACATTTACACAAATTGTCATACTTATTTCACTTTAAATATAACTTTGTACTTAATACACAAATATATGTCTAACCAGTGCAAAGTATTACAACAAACTAACCTATCTTGCGACTTTTAACTTGTTTTGTTAGGAACATGATAGCACTGATCATAGCATAGAATGAAATTTCTTTAGAAAAAATACTATAAATAGTGTAAGATTTCTATAAATTACATTATTTAACACTAAAAGCCTATTTATAATGAAGTAATGTAAAAGAAAAACTGTTAAGAACTTCAAATAAGAGAACTTTCGATTGACTAATTATAACCAAAATCTAATCAGCTCTTCATATGAATGTAAAGAAGAGGAATATGAAAGAATCACAAATTTTAGAATTGTAGTATTCGAGTATCGTTGGATAAAAATTTGGCACACACCCACGGGCACACACACGGACGGACACACACGCACACACACACACATACACAGAAAGAGATATCGTAAAATTAGTAAAATCGTAAAGCAGGGATCTGAAATTAAATTAAAATCTCATCACCGAATTTTTTGACCAAACACAATGGGCCGAATTCAACACTCTTATTTAAGTTAGTGATCGTCTGTAGTAACCATGGAAACAGCTTGCATCTTTTTCTTATAAATATATCATTATATACCGTGAGTATTTTTTAAAGTTGTGTTTGTCATATCTATGGTTACGACTTGATGTTTGATTGACAGCAACAGGACAGCAATGTATTTGCCCGTTCCATTTAAAATGAAACATAGGGAACGAATCTGACAGAAGTATCATATATTGTAGAAATTTAACCCTAAACATATTTCGGGCACAAGGTGCACACAGTATTTTTTCTACATCTAAATTTAATTTTTAGAAAACGTATAATTACTTTAAAAAAATTAACCTCTAATGAAATCTTGTCAATATGACAGATAACCGTTAAATTTTCATATAAGTTATGATTTGACATTTAATTGACAGCAATGTATTTGCCTGTCTCATTTAAAATGACACATGGGGAATGAATTTGACAGAAGTATTATATTTAAATATTTAATTAAATTTAGCCGAGTCAGAACACCACTCGGGCACAAGGTGCACACTATATTTTTTCTACAACTAATATTTAGAATGCAGCTATAATTACTTAAAAAAAATTAACTTCTATTGACGTCTTATCAAATATCAATTTCGTTCCCTATGTTTCATTTTAAATGGAACGGGCAAATACAATGCTATCAATCAAATGTTAAGTCTTAACCATGGATATGACAAACCCAATGTTTCACGTTAAAAAATACTCATGGTATGCCTCTCTCTATTTTCTTATTTTTAGATAAGCTACTTTAGTTAAAGAAGAGTGCTGAATTTGACCCAATATCTTCCTTACCTAAAGGTGACGGAAGGTAAAAATGGGGGAGTATTTTTTAATGGTTTTTACAAAGTCGCTCTATTAATGTCCGATACTGTATGTATCTCTTGATGAAAACGATACATTTTTGGCTGATGACCAAACCAAAAACATTTTTTTCCAATTTTTTCTTCACATTCCTATCATAATCACAATTCCTTCAATATTTAGTTATTCACATTCATCAAATCTTTGATTTTCCATTACCATTTCAAAATCAACATAGCTGTGAATAACCCAGCAGTGTTTGAAACCGCGAAACGTGTAAACACACATTCATATCCCTGTGCACGTTTGGGGTTCACCGGTTGTCGGTGCCAGAGCACAGACGGCGCGGGGGTGGGTTTATAGGGGGGGGGGGGTGTTGTAGGCGGATCATGCATTCCGGCGGCAACAAACCATCAGATAATGTGCCAAATAACATTGTTTACGCGGTAACTTTCTCTCACTGCACCAAATCTAATTTACCACCAACCCGCAATCCAATTAACACGAAAGGATGAAGATGGAGGAAGTGGGATTGTTGCAAGAAGGAGGGTGTGATATGGAAGAAGAAGAAGTAAACATTGTTATTATCATCATTGTGGAATGATGGTCCTACTTTAGTTTTTTCGTACTTTCACTGGGGAAAGACTGTAATTAATTAATTATTTCACAAAGATGTACTATACAGGATGTGTCAGGACTAATGTAAAAACAGGTAAACTCAGTAAATTGTTGTTCTTTTTAAGCTAACTGAGATGAGCGATACTGAGTGTATACCTATTGGGCTTCCAAATTATCAAGAGATGGCGCTGACGTCAAACGTCAAAATTCAAACGAATGGTACATTTTTCGCTGGCTTCCATAAGAGTATGGGCCATCCAGCGAATCAAGCGGTTTACGTCATAAATACAATATCACTAGAAACAATGACGTCATATGTTAAAAAGTTTACATGAGCATGTAAAACGGATTAAAATATGATCTGTGGGTTGTCTTCGTAAATCCAAATCTTTCTTAAAAAGGTAACACGTCTGGTATAATTTTTTTCCAGCGAAATTCAATTTTATTTAAAATATTCTGAACGATACTGCTTACGCAGTTATAAATACTTCATTCTTGTAGTGTATGCAACAAACTATCTAGTATTATGTGAGATCCATAAAAAAATTCAGAATACTGCATTCCATACAATTTCTCACTGTTTCTGTACATTGCGTATAGCGTTTGCCACACACTGTACATATAGATTTAATTTTCAAATTATTACTGACAAATAGAACGAAATATTACCTCATTATTACAATTCAGTGAAAGTAAGAGCCCACCAATCTATTTTTCATTTTCAAAATAAGTCAATAAATGAACTACAAGCTCTTGAATTTGACATAACAGAGCATTTGACATTTTGTCAATGAACAACGAAACCAAAAACAAAATGAAATCACAATACAGGTTGAAAAGTGTAATATAGACATATAATATTTAGTAATACACATTTTCAGAATTGCCAATATTAAAAAAAATTAATCAAACGTCATTTTGCAAAAATTAACAAAATTTTACTTAATAATAATATATCCAAATATAATTATTTCTATTAAAGGTGTCAAATACATATTAATAATAAAAAAACCAATAAAATACCGTTAATAAAATATATTTAGAAAAATAAAGAAAATTTCAAAAATCCCTAAACGATGACGTAAACCGCTTGATTCGCTGGATAGCCCATACAATTGGTGTGAGACTAATTTTCGTAGTTTTTAATTTAATTTCGGATTTAGTATAGTGTTTTTTTTTTTGTTAATTTCGGTACACTGTAAAAAATAATAGCGATTTTGTCGAAAAGTTATAGTAATTTTTTACTATAATATGTATGCAATAACAAATTTTACATAAACTATGTAAACTTACATTTACATAGCAAATAATTATATAAATTTACTAATTTACCCTTACAATCTTACAAATATAAAAAATTACTAGAACTACAATGTAATATTCATATTACAATAAATATATGAAATTTTACAGTGATATGTTAATATTTCTATATCAATTTTGTCAAATTCTATAATAACTATGTAAAAACTCAATTCCTTTTATTTTAGTTTCTATTTTTACAGGAATTATGGACAAATTCTAAATTTATTATATTAAATTTAAATGATTTATATTTAAATTTAAATTATGTATATTATTAATATGTAAATTTACTTAAGTATGTATCAAAATTTTTATGGAATTTATGTTTATGTAATTTGAAAAATGGTAGACAAAATTACATTTAACTGTAAATTTACTATAATTCACTTAGGCAATTTGGACGCCAATAACAATTATAGTAATTTTACTGAGAAATTTTTTACACTGTAGAATTGAGTTTGATCTTTCTTGTAATAACAATTTAGTGATAGTTTTAATAATATTTTAGTTAATAGGGTTAATTTTAGTAAGTATTTGTAGGTTAAGAGTATTTTAGTCATATTTTAATTAACAGTATATTAGTTTTTTTAATAAAAAAACATTTGATTTCCTTTATTTAGATTGTATTTCATTGCTGTAGTTGTACATATATTAATTTCTATCTGCATAGCTTTACTTTTATTTAAATGTTTTTCTTTCATAATGAACAATTTTCTTTGCTTAGATTTAAATACTATTTGTAGATTTGGGAATTGTAGTGTATCATCTAGAAATATGGTGGAAGGCCAGCAAGTAATAAATAGTGGCCACATAATATTATGTGGTAAATATTTTCGGAGAAAACTCCATCGTAACTTTAACCTATAAATTGCATATCTCCTAATTTCTTCATTAATTTTTTAAAAATCTAAAACTTACCTGTTATATTAGCAGTAATTCAGATCCTACTAAGAATAAAACAATAATAGCCGAAGATAAAAGCGTATTAAAATTCGTATACAAGTAAATACAATCGCTGAATAAAACAACTTACTTTGTACATGTACACTTCACTCAGTTCAGAAATCGCATTGTAATTTTGGAAGCCCATTAAGATTTTGTGCTGTCAAATTTAGTAGTGTCTTTTACTTAGTTATTATGAGGGTACATAATATTTTGTGTACCTCATAAAAACTATGTAAACGACACTACTAAATTTGACAGCATAAAATCTTAATTCATAGATGCAATTCGTAGATGGCCTTAATCGGACTTCTTTCAAAAATTTTACTGTAAATTATTCGCTGTACATGATCCATTTCGTAAATTCTGTACTATGAAGCTAGCAACTACTAACATCTAATTCATTAAGCACGTGCTGAAAGAACTTCTGAAGTTGTCAGCTGTCATTAAATGAGAATTGTTAACCTAAATAATGTATTTCTTTATTTCCGATGTTTTAATTTGTAGTCTTAAAAACAGTATACTATGTGACTCGTTTTATAAATTCTTTAGCAATAAGAAAACGTATCATATAACTAATCAAGAAAATTGTTACTAATTCGTCGTTATAAAAAAACAGTAACATATCAACTTTAATCCTGTCAATAATCAGTAAAATCATTTGCCTATCGTTGACAAAAAACAATAACCCCTCTCATTGGTAGAATGTATCATCAGATAGCGCCCCTACAATTGAACGTGCGTACTAATCAGTCAAACTATCAGAGCTATTACCGAACTCATATCCGGATTCGGTCGTTTCCGATTGCATTCGGCTCCTGGCTGGGAAGGATAACACTAGCTATATTTATTTATTAATGTGACACAGATTTATGAACCATATCCACAGTACATTTTTTCATTATTTTCAATTTTGTGATAGTTTTTTAAAAGGAAAATACTCATATATCACTATTTACTGAAATTTGATTTTATACAATGTCAATGTTAAATATTAAATATATGTTGGGCAATGTAAATATTTTACAAATATTTGAACACATGTGATAAAAAATATCAGGGCATAAAGTATGCTCGGTCGCCATTCGCATTACTACAATGTTTGATATATTCAAATCATGATCGAAATGAAACATTTAAAATATCTATTAAAAATAAAATATGTGTATGTAGGGAAGCTGTATTAAAATTTTATTGAAATCGATGAAAAATTTGTATCCGAGGCCAATATTTTTTCTGTATTAATAGCTTTTTAAAAAATCTGATGTGGCCAACATAAAACCTCCCGCTATTTAATTTTTATTAATTTAAATACATACCTACGTATTTACTAACGCTGCAAACAGGTCCATTGCAGAAAACTATTGCTTTATTTACCATTTTCTTTTTAAAATGTCGCTATTATTAATTTGAAGTCATTAGATTTTGACAGTGACATTTACTGTCAGTTACATTCATTTGAAATATGAACTGTGTAACAAAGGAATTGTGTTTATCGTAGGCTTCGGGACTAATAAAAAAAAAATTAAATTTATGTGTAAAATATGTAGAAAAAGTATAAATGTATTCCTCTACACATAAAATGCGAAAAAATGGCATTTAATGGTATTTTTTGAAGAAAAACCATTATGAGCTTCAGGTAAAATGTCATTTCCGGTTATCCGATTTACACCAAAATCTAATTGCTTCTTTTCATATTACAATAGGATAGAAATACAAGGTTTCAGAATTTTCTGAATGATGGTATTTGAGTTAGAGCGAAGACAAAATCCATACACATACACACATACACACATACACACACACATACGCACATACAGACATTATCGTGAAAATGTTAAAATTGGATTCTAGGGACCTTAAAACGTGGTCATTTACTAAAATCTCGATATGTGATTTTTAGCACGATCCCTATACCTCCCTTACCAAGGGTAGCGGGAGGTAAAAATTATACATTGATTTAATAGCACATGAAATAAGAAAAATAAGCTTTTACTTTTTTCGCAATAAATACTTACAGTGACATGTATTTTCAACGATAACAAACAGTTTGGTAAAATTATTTTTAAAAAATTAACTTAGTCACAAATGATTACATTTTAAAGTTTGAGACTTTCTACAAAAGTGTTATATAAAAATGTTTAATTATTATGTAATTGTTCATCAATGTTTATTTTTCTATTTCTTAACATCCAACAAATAATTTTATAATCTTTAAATATGATACAGAAATTTATGCTGTTCCATTTGAAAATTAAGAGATGCTATCAATTTATTGAAAACCAAAAGTAATAATATTAAACTACTTCCGAAATTTTATAGAGGAGTTAATATACTATAATTTATGTTATATACATAAGTAGTTGAAACCGCTAAGTAATAATAGGCGAGATTTGCTGGTTTATTTATACGAGCCCTAATCCATATTAGTTGGCCTATTCGCTAACAGCTCGAATTTCAAAAAAAGTTTAAGCTAATCCTCACTTTTGGATTAGCGAATTCTACTCTAATATTGATAGTTTATATCTTAAAATATAGTCTAATCTATTCATAGTATCTACCTTATTTGATAATATTATAGATATTAATTTTTAAATACAGGAATAAAATAGAATTCACTTATCCAAAAATGAGGATTAGCTTAAACTTTTTTGTGAATATAGTAAAAAAAAATAATTCATAGCTTTACTAACAGTACAAGTACGTTACGTTACGTTACAGTACGTTATTTGTTTGTCCGAGTTTAGAAATGACACCATAAAAAATTACGGCAATTTTTAAGAATAATCGGTGAATTATCCAATCTTGATAAATAATACTCGTAGAAATTTGCTAATAAATTTGAGTTATTATTATACTGTTAAATATTTATGTTTAGTTAGAAATAATTTAAAGTTACGTTATAATGTAGAAATATCTTTAAATAAAAATAAAAACTTCCTCCATTATTACTAGAAATAATAATTATAACAAATAGGCCAAGTATTATGTATTAGGGCTCATATTTATATAATATCACTTTTTAATATCTTGTCAAATTTAAATTTTTTAAACTTTTCTTAAACTAATATCTATTTTTTTTTCAGGTAAGTTTTCGAAACTAAATCTTGACTTCTAGACTGCAATTCTACAATATATGTACCTGCATTTTTACGTAAGTTATAATCGTACATTTGTAGATGTTTCGAGGAATTATTATATTTTAATAAAATAATATAAAAAAATGTATTTCAATTTATTTTCGAATGGTTAATTTTAAATTGAACACCATTTCAATACACCAAATCTAATTCTGCGTAGAGAAATATTTTATTATTAAAATCACAGCGACAATTTTAGTTCGCATGTATTATATCGAAGAAAACGTTGAAACTAATCCTTTGGCCATGGTTTACCCTCGAGTCATCGCTTTAATCGGGCACAACAAAAACGGATACAAATAATTAACTACATAAATTCAATGAGTTATTCTGTTTCTCGTCATATGCTGTTGATGTTAGCGCCATTGAAAGCAACCGTGAATTTTGATGGTGACGAGAGAAAACATAAAAAAATATGCAAATTTAATATACATAAATTTGTACTATGATATTTTATGTTAATATTTGGTGGTAACGAATAATATGTAATAGATGAATACATGTTACACATGTGTTAATTTGAGTGTTGCTCATGTTAATAGTAATTATATACATATAGTATTGGTCATAAATAGAGCGACATAAATAGGAACCAATAAAAAATACACTCCCATATTTTAAATATTGAATATATTTTCAAACTTTTTATATAATGTAAAAATTGAACTTTTTTCTTCAAAGTCCGTACTGAAAGATCCTTGGAAAAGATTCTATATATCCAATAAAATTATAACACGAACGTACACTATGTAAATTGCATTTGACATTGACATCTGTCAGTTACAATTATTTGAATATATCAATATAGCAAAGCTGGCTGAATTATGAAAGTTAATCTCTTCATAATTCTTTAACTCTCTGTCTATTGAATATGAAGGAAAATGTATAATCAAACCGTATAGATTAGATATTCTTTCATATGGGGTCCCGTGGCCGCGTGCCTGAGTGTCTGGTCACGAACCGGGTTCGATCCCGACCGACGCCAAATATTTCCAATTTTGAGTGACCCCTGTGGTGCACTCTCCACGCCAGCAATGAGTGCCCGCGAGGTAACGCCTGGTAAACGCCCGCACGGTACAAATATGTCATCATCAATACCGAAATCTGTATGTACAACACAGATTGGCGTACTCAGAAATGGGTAATATGCCGTGATGATATATGTTTATATATTTTTTTTCATATTGCTAATCACATAAAATGTCAAAAAATGATATATTATTAAGTTTTTTCAAGAAAAGAAAAAAATAATGGAACTTCAGATTGACCATTTATAGTCAAAAGCTAATCAGCTTTTCATATGGATGTAAAGAAGAGGAATACGAAAGAACCATAATTTTTTGAATTGTAGTACTGGAGTTACCATCGGAGAAATTTTTGACACACATATATACAGTGTGTCCCATTTAGAGGTGCCACCATTGGGATCTCGAGAACTATAACAGTACTATGTCCGTTAAATGGAACTTTTTGTGCGCCTTTGGGAGGCCATCTCAGATGTGCTTTTGTTTTTCCAAAAATTCTTATAGGACACTAGATAATGTCGAAAAACTGAATATTGTTGATTTTTTTCTTTCTTATTAGTTATTAATAGATTAGTAATTATTTGAAAAAGAAAAATATCAACAATATTCAGTTTTTCGTTATTATCTAGTGCCCTATGAGTATTTTTGGAAAAATAAAAGCACATCTGAGATGGCCTCCCAAAGGCGCACAAAAAGTTCCATTTAACCGACATCGCATCTCTAATAGTTCTCGAGATCCCAATGGTGGCACCTCTAAATGGGACACACTGTATTATACGAACACAGACACACACTACACATACACACACAGACAATGTCGTAAAATAGTAAAATCGTATTTATTACATTTATTTCCGTGCAATTTCTTATTCAATAATAAGTAAAAAGCATGTGTTGACCTCTTTGCTGTCTAAGTGATGTATTTTTCCATGTATAAATTTTTCTATAATTTTTATCAGCAAGTAAACAATATATTATACATACATACAATAAACTGTGGTCATTCTCACCTCAATAAGCATTAGAAAAGAAATAAATTGTGTTTTAAGTACGATGTCAATCTCACCCAAAATGTAGGGGTGAGATTGACCGGGGGCGTTTTTTATTTGTTTTCTTTGGAAATAAAAAAAGTAATTTTTCAATAATGCGCAAAGCTACATTGAGTATAGACTCACACATTTTAAACATTTCCAGTATTTTTGCTACAACAACAAAAAAGTTGTTAGGCAAAGAACTTCAAAAGTGGCCAATCTCACCCCGTTTTACGGTATATTAAAAAATTAATTAACCAAGTTCTGTATAACTTTCACGAATTCAAATGAAATTTATGTATATTTTTTATTGCGTTTTTAATCGCAATTAGAAGGGATAAAATATGAACAAATACGGCTAATTCAAAACACACATCGAAGGGCTGCTATTGCGAGTGTGGAATGTTGAGCTAATTTCACAAACTGCATGAGAACACGGTTGTAATTGTAATGCTTAAAAGCTTAAATGGTCTGAAACATGCATTTGCGCCATACCTACAACTTTAAATAATTAAGCCCTGTTACAACGGCTTAAGAATTAAACATGATGACTCTTTACCACCGTCTTTTTGTACGTTTTCCACTGCGTTTAAATGTCTTGTACTTACAAATTATACCGGCTACAGTTTCAAATTTTCGCGACATTGTTGTCGCCCTAACTAAGGACCGTTTTTGCAAAATTTATGAAGATAAAATTAAAATACAATTACAGTCGAACTCTCTCTAAGTCGAAGTTTACTTGTGTTCCCGGCACATTTTATATATTTACAATGTATTTTGACCTCTCTAACTCGAAAATTTCCATAAATCGAAACCACTCACATGCCCCAGTAACATTGTAGTCTCTGTAACTCGAATTTTCAGGCACAAAAAATTTTTTTTGGCATTATGTTATGCATAATAAAAGACACGGACCAAGAAATTATCGCTACTATTGGTAAACAAGATGAACTTCAAGACATATCGGATGAAAGGGACACCGATGGAGAATTACCCAGGGAGAAATCTTCTCACCAGGAAATGATAAAAGCATTTGAAACAATTCAACTATTTTTACCTCCTACTACCCTTGGTAAGGGAGGTATAGGGAGCGTGCTAAAAATCGCATATTGAGATTTTAGTAAAGTTTTAAAGTCCCTAGAATTCAATTTTAACATTTTCACGATAATGTCTATCTGTCTGTATGCATGTATGTATGTATGTGTGTGTGTATGTGTGTGTATAATCAAAAATGGAACTTTACGCTCATAATGGTTTTTCAAAAAATACCATAAAATGTCATTTTTTCGCATGTCTATTATAAAAATTAAAGATTATTGAATTTTCTACAGGTATACATTAATAATTTTTCTACCGTGAGTATTTTTTAACGTGAAACATTGGATTTGTCATATCCATAGTTACGACGATTTGATTGACAGCAATGTATTTGCCTGTCCCATTTAAAATGAAACATAGGGAACGAATTTGACATTTGACAAGACGTCAGTAGAGGTTTATTTTGTTATCTGTTTTCTAAATTAAATTTAGTTGTAGAAAAAATATAGTGTGAACCTTGTGCCCGAGTGATTTTCTGACTTGGCTAAATTTCTGACAATATTGAAATATAATACTTCTGTCAAATTCATTCCCTATGTTTTAAATGAGACAGGCAATTACATTATTGTCAATCAAATGTCAAGACGTACATTGTAGGAAAATTTAGCGGTTATCTGTCATATTGATAACATGTCATTAGAGGTTAATTTTGTTTAAATAATTATACCTGTTTTCTAAAAATTAAATTTAGTTGTAGAAAAAATATTGTGTGTACCTTGTGCCCGAAATATGTTTAGTGCTCTCGAGTGGTTTTCTGACTTGGCTAAATTTCTTACAATATTTAAATATAATACTTCTGTCAGATTCGTTCGCTATGTTTCATTTTAAATGGGACGCGCAAATACATTGCTGTCAATCAAATGTCGAATCGTAACCATGGATATGAGAAACCCAATGTTTCACGTTAAAAAATACTCACGGTATATATATATATATATATATATATATATATATATATATATATATATATATATATATATTAAAGATAAATTTAAATCATAATTTTTTTTATAAATCTCAGAGCCTATGATTTAAAGATTCCTTTGTTACACAGTTCATATTTCAAATGTATAAATGACAAATATGTACTTAATATAGTTTGTAGCATTAGTACATATGTAGTATGTATTTAAATTAATAAAAATTAAATAGCGGGAGGCCTTGTGTTGGCCACATCAGATATTTTAGTTTAATATCGATCACTTATAACACTACTTGTATACATCAAAAATATAAACACTAATGATATTTGACAGTTACTTGACAATAAAGAAAAAGTAACGCATGTTCCAGTTTTTCTATAAAAATTTTTCGTTAAAAGTCTATTTATTTTTTTTTTTTGCACTCATGTCATTGTGCGACTGAGAAAAGTTTTCAAGTCACTTGAAAAGAAAAACGTCATCGTGTAATACACGCTTTAGAAATGAATATAAGAAATTTTTCTACTATTGTATAGATTAGGCGTTAACAATTACTCGAAATCTGTCAAACAGCCTATATCCGCCGTCAAATAAATATGGACTGATGTTCAATTTTTTCCCTTCTTCCTACCCTGTCCCTTTCCCGGCAATGTTGCCGCTTCTTCATAGCTTAGCATTTTCATCATGACCAATCGAATTCGCAACATTGTAGAAAACTCCAGTCCATATTTATTTGACGGCAAGTATAGTAAATGTTGACTTTACAAAAGCTGTCGTGCTATTAATAATGATAACAATTGTTCGTATTTATAATTCAAGTAATTGCGAATGAAAAACACATTTCTATGTATATAAATTTCATTAGATTCGTGAAAGTTATTTTCAGTAGAAGTGCTACGAGTAGAAGAAGAGGATAAAAATTGAATTAATCTGTAGATGGAAACTTTTCAAGTACATAATTTATTCATTAGGCCACCTTTTGTTTTATTCTGCATATTTTTCTTTTCTCTACCTTTCTTGCTCCTTCGGGATCGATCTTAGGGAAATTAAATCTGTTTTAATACTGAAAGGAATGCTTTCATAAATATTTAACTAGTACCAATTACGCAGCTAAAATTAATTTTATAGATGGAGGAGGTATTGTCTTTGAAATTTAATATTTGTCAATTGGAACTCCAATGAATATTGAAAATATAAAATAAGTTGTATCTAAATATATGTACAAGAATTGTTAACCTTTAATAAATTTTGTTCCTTTTTATTAAATATTATGTGAATTATTTGAAGACAAAATGATAGTTTAAAATGTGCTCTACCTCTATAACACTCTAGAAATAACATATTAAGTTGTACAGGGTTAGTTAAAAGGATGGAGACGGCGATTTATTGTCGTTAATATTCATTTTAGGAAATTATGTTTAATACAAAAGTTTTTTTTAAAGAAATTTTGATCTATATTTGAGAATACTTGAATTTTTTTTTCTTCAATTGTTTTTGAGTTACGCTTGTCCGCGTAATTTTTTTAAATGGGAACCTATTAATTTTGCTCTACCATTCGATAGAGTGCTTTTTTCTCTTTACAACAGTATGTTTGTTTTTTTGTTTTTCAATTTATTTTAATAACATTTTTACAAGGAAAAACACCGGTTCAAGTATTTACGAATAGTAGGTTCATCTGATATAGACAAAATTATTTCCAATAAAGTTGTCCGTCACAATCTTATCATTAAAAACAAACTAATAACTAAGTAAATTACATCGCTCGAGTTTGTTTATCGCTTCGCTTTTGTGAATTAAATTTTTTTAAATCACAAAATTTTAACTCACTCTGCAACAAATAATGCATTTAAAATAACACCAGGTATGAAAATAACACTCACCATACTATTTATCAGACATTATGAGCCATTTTCATTATTTTTCACGGCACAAATGGCAGACAATAAAGCATTTTAAATAGATGACTTGACTTCTATCAGCGACGATTGTCATGCTCAGCCTACTAACTGATAACATTTTTATTTCGTCAAAATTAAATATTATAATGGTTTTTATTATTATTTCGTCAAAATTGAATAAAATATTGTATAAACCACGTGGGCTAAGAATGTTTATTCACTCGAAGAAATAAACTCACGAGCCCGTAAGGGCAAGTGAGTAAATTTTCTTCTCATGAATAAATATTATCTTAGCTCACTTGGTGTGTAAATATCTATTATCCTCTAATATGCGAAATTCTATTATAAAACAGGGCTTTCTGGCCAAATATTTGCAAAAAAAATAAGTACATCTCAAAGATCGACGAGAAACATAGTTTGTAGTTTTAAAATAAATACTGGAAATATCTAGGGGATTGCCAGTTTTGTAAACATAATATTTATAAATTATTCCACTTTTAAGATTATTAAATATCTTTATATTTTTCATATTTATTGCTTATTTTATGCTTGTCTTGCTTGTAATAGGCAAATACAAACCAAACTACATCTATTTCTGTAATTCAGAACTTTTATAAATGAAATGAAATATATTTAATCCCGTATTTAAAGAACAAAGAATGTTTTACAATTCTTTAGCAGAGATACACTTCGTAAAGAACTCTTTTAAAGTTTTTCCATCTTATTTTCTTTAATTCTCGTTTGTAAAGCACTATGTACTCGAAGATTAGCAACTGCAACGAAAATAAAAGATTCAAATTCAAAAGCAAGAGACTCTCCAATAACACTGATCAACTTTGGTCTTTATTCCTTATTGCAAAAATAAGACAAACAGGAATACAAAGTGGGATCTTCAAACGTATCAGTGCTTTGGGAATCTTCACGCAGTGGCGGAGATAGAAATAATAGAAAGAAGGGTGTGAAATAATTATAAAATTAATAGTAAGAATTTGGAATACGAGTACAGTAGATTTGTGACGTATAAATTAAGCGCGTTCATATTTTTTTAAAACTTTGACAGTCTTTAACATACAAATACAGTTTTAAAATTTAATTTAAATGTATATGACCCATGTTCTTTTTACAGTTCGTCACCTGTAGGTAAGGAAAGTATTGTCTTTGATAAAAAAATTAGGTGAGGAGTTTTTAATGAATACTCCTGTTTTAGGGTCCCTAGAATACGATTCTATTAGTTTTATGATTATGTCTGTATGCGTATGTATGTGTGTGTGTATGTGTGTGTGACAAAATTTTCTCCGACGATAACTCCAGTACTACAATTCCAAAATTTATAATTCTTTCGTATTCCTCTTCTTTACATTCATATGAAGAGCTGATTAGATATTGGTTACAATTGGTCAACCGGAAGTTCCCTTACTTGAAGTTCTTAACAGTTTTTCTTGAAAAACGCAGTTAAATATCATTTTTTGACATTATGTGATTATCAATATGAAATAATATCTTATTCTCTTTACGGTTTGATTATACATTTTACTTCATATTCAATAGATACCTATAGAGTTAAAGAATTACAAACAGATTAACTTTCAAAAATCAACCAGCTTTGCTATAATTATATATATAGTTATAGAGAGATTAAGAGAGGTTAACTTTCAAAAATCAGTCAGCTTTGCAAAAATTATGGGAACAGCAAATATATAATATAGGATCAGAAAGTAACATACGTGACAGAGTGTCAGAGAGGAAGAACTGTGTGAAGAAGATGCGTTGGATAGGAATGGGGAAGTGTGAAGTGCAATTTACAGAATGTACATTTGTGTTATAATTATACTGGATTTATAGAATCTTTTCAAAGGAACTTGCAATATGGAATTTGTAAAAAATAATGTGTGTGCTTGTTACAATTTTACAGGATATATATAATCTTTTCCAAGGAACTTTTGGTATCGGATTTGTACAAAATACATTGAATTGACGGAAGGTTTTGTGCTGGCCACAACAGATTTTTTGTAAATATGGTGGAGGATCCTATTATTTGTTTTAAGAATTGCATTATTTACAAAAAAATTAAGCTAGGGATCGTGGTATGTACCCCTAACTACGCCCCTGTGGAGCACCAAACATATCAATGCTTTCTGCTTTCAGAATCTTCCCACTAAGCAGAGTTTAGAAAGAATCACTGTGGGTGAATTATTCATTGTAGAATATCACAAAGTTTTAAAAAAGATCTGCGAAGTAAATACGCTTTCAACGCTTTTGAAAGGGGAAACTTTTTCTGTGTGAGCATTTCATTAGGTTGCTTCAAATATAAGCATTTTCGCATGCTACGGAAAAAGTTAGAAACAATGTTCATCTGATAACGAAATTTTTCGGGAGAGAATTTTTCGTGGATTAATTTATTGGAAGCCGCGCTGCCTAGGTGGTATTCATTAAATTAAATGCCTTTTTTACTCGAATTTGTCACGATATTTAAATTAGAGGAAGTAAAAGATCACGCCCTCTGTTTTCTACTCAATTTAAATTAAGTAGTTCATTATACAAGAGTACGGTACTTAACCACGGGGGAAATTTTATAAATTACTTATAAAATTAATAGTTTGTAAAATAAATCAATATAATTTATATTCTTGTAATTACATGTATTATTCAGCAATTATGCAACATCATTTAAAGGAATCAATAGTTCTAGAAAATCATAATGGGATATGTGACCATAATAAAATTTTAATATATAATTGGCAACAGTGTAGAAATTAAAATCCAATCCATATTTATTTGACGGCAAGTATAGTATATTAAATTATAATAATCAAATAATTAATAATCTTTTTCACAGATTACCCGCAGATCCGAAGAAAAGAAAAAAATTGTTAGTAATTTACCTTCCGTCAGTTCTATGTATTTTGTAAAAATTCCATACAAAAAGTTTGTTGCAAAAGATTCTTTATATCCAGTAAAATTATAACGCAAACATACTATGATACTATATAAATTGCCGTTGACACTGACATCTCTCAATTAGAATTATTTTAATATAATAGTTGTGTTCATGAGGTGCGTTCGGTAAATCATACGGAGTTGGAGTATTTATGGAGCGGTGTTGGAGTGGAGTGGGAGTAGAGCTGGAGTTGGAGTAGATCGAGGGAACAAGGTACACTCCTTTATTTATGATTAACCGAACGAGTAGAGTTAAAATTTTGGTGCACGAATATAATAATCTCCTTTTTTGACAATCTGATATACTGCACTGCTAAAAAAAATAAATAATGAACTATACAGAAGTTATTCAGTTTGGTATTATTCTTTAATGATTCTGAAGAAAGTATATATTAGATATGGTACAGAATTCTTACCGTTCCGACATACTGTGCCTTGTTAAATTACAAAACAATATTATAAATATAAAATAATTGTGTATAATAAAATATTTCAACATAAAAATACAAAATGATCTGACAGATGTCAAATAAAACAAAAAAAAAAAACTCTATGTATGCTTGCATATCGAGGTTGGGCTTATGGAGTTAACACTTTTCACTCTATTTGACTCCATTCTGCATTTGCCGAACGCTCCATTTTAAGACGCTTCTCACTCCATGTAATTACCGAACGGTGCTAGGAGTGTACAGAGTGAAAAAAGTGAACAGAATTCATTTGCCGAACGCACCTATAGTTAATGCACATCTGGCTGATTTATAAAATTTTATTTCTTTATAATTCTTTAACTAACTCTAGATCTATTGAATATGAAGTATAAAATGCAATCAAATCGTATAGAGAATAAAATATTCTTTAATATTAATAAAAACATTTTTAACTATGTACTTTTTTTTCAAGAAAAACTGTTAAAACTTCAAATTAGAGTACTGCCGGTTGACTGTTCCTAACAAAATTCTAATCATATGTATATTTGGATGTAAAGAGAAGCAAGACGAAACAATTATTTTTTCTGGAATTGTAGTATTGGAGTTATTGAAGTAGCACACACACATACACACACGTACCTACAGACTTTACTGTAAAAATAGTGTAGTAGTAACCCTAAAACGTGCTTTTTCATTAAAAACTCATCATCGAATTTTTTGACCAAACACAATGACCCGTACCACGATCACGGTTTTAAATAGCGGTGTTTGAGTGTATTAGTTAAAACCTTGACGACGACTTGACACATACTTTAGGGTTATAAACAAAAATCAGTGATGCCACTATACTGATTAAACCGAAAATGTACTGACAGGCATATTCAATACATCTGGCTTCAATATTCTAAATAATTTATCTTACAAGTCAAGAGACAAATCATACTAAACAATTTAAAATAATGTAGCCAAATGTATTAAATATGCCTGTCAGTATATTTTCGGTTTAATCAGTGTAGTGGCATGATTGATTTTCTTTATAACCCTGAAGTATGTGTCAAATCGTTAGCACGGTTCTAGCTAACACAGGCGTTAGAATCGTGATCGTGGTACGAGCCAATATGTTCCTTACCTAAAGCCCTAAAGAAGACGGAAGGTAAAATAACTGCTGTGGCCAGCACAAGACCTTCCGTCAGTTCGATGTATTTTGTACAAATCCCATATCAAAAGTTCCTTGGAAAAGATTCTATATATCCAGTAAAATTGTAACACGAACGTATATTATTTTTTATAAATTCCATACTGAAAGTTCCTTGGAAAAGATTCTACAAATCGAATAAAATTATAATACGAATGTACACTATGAAAATTACACTTGATTACTGACATCTGTCAATTAGAATTATTTAAATATATCAGTTGATTCCATGATTTTAGCAAAGGTGGTTGATTTTTGAAAGTTGAACTTTTATAATTCTTTAACTTTATATATGTATATTGAATATGAAGGTAAATATATAATCGAACCGTAACCGTATAGAGAATAAGATATTTTTTCTTATTGATATTAACATAAACTGTTAAAAAATGATATTTAACTGCGTTTTGTTATGAAAAACTGTTAAGCACTTAAAATAAGGGAACTAATTATAACCAAAATCTAATCAGCTCTTCATGTGGATGTAAAGAAGAGGAGTACGAAAGAATCATAATTTTTAGAACTGTAGTATTGGAGTTATTGTCGGAGAATAATTTGTTACATACCGACACACACACATTCATACATACAGACATCATCGCAAAACTAGTAAAATCGTATTCCATCGACCCTATTTGCTTATTCATTAAAAACTCACCACCGAATTTTTTGATTAAAGACAATACCTTCCTTACAAGCTGACGGAAGGCAAAAAAGTCCATCATAAGAAAACCGTTTCATAATTAAACAATAATATTGCTTGTTACTGCTTCACTGTTATGTAAACATTAACATATTAACTTTAAAAGTCAGTTCGAATCTAACTACTATCAAGATCGAAATGAAAATTCCTGAAACAAAGCTGTTTCCTTTTATTACCGTTTAGTGACGAGTGACGCGTGGATAGTTGTGCGTGCACAAAGGTCGCGTTGGTTCACGAGTTTGGTTGACCGCTTCATTTAACCCACTATTGCTTTCCACCCTCAGGAATACAAAATCAAGGGGTGCATTTGATCACGACATTTTTGTTTGGATTGTTGTTTGTTGTTTGACGATTATCGCGACTTCGCAGTTGTAGTATTAACTTTTCATGTGTTTTGATTGTGATTGTTAAAAAAGTGGAAATTTGTATCACGATTTTTTCGTCATAATACGTTTTGCTGGAAGAGTACATTTTTATATTTTAACATAATTCTTTAGATCGCTGATATATGAGTACTCAGGGATTCGGTATAAATTTATACATAACAAATAAATATATCATAACGGCTTATCCATTTCTGAGAGTATCAATCTGATTCTTTTATATAATTAATTTTCTTTATCTAATTCTGTTTTTTAAAAATTTAATTTTACGTAACCTTATGACGCTTTAAAAGGTCACTTTTTACATAATTGATTCAAAATGTGTTTTGTAAAACTCCTTACTTAACTAAGTTACGTGATACTATATTACAGTACAAAAAAGTCAATATACCTACCCCACATTTAGATAAAAAAATTCAAAATTTTCGAAAATCTAATTTCTATGTATCTAGATACTTCTCAATGTGCTGATTTCAAATTTTGAAACCGCAAGCCGATATCTCTTTTCGTTCTCGAGATATTTAGATTAATAGTTTTGCTCAAAACTGCCCATTTTTAGTTAATAACCCAAAAATG
Organism: Ophonus ardosiacus; assembly: GCA_943142095.1. Taxonomy (NCBI): domain Eukaryota; kingdom Metazoa; phylum Arthropoda; class Insecta; order Coleoptera; family Carabidae; genus Ophonus; species Ophonus ardosiacus. The sequence goes on along the minus strand of OW964837.1, from coordinate 10,705,153 downwards.
GGTTGAGATATGAATTTGGCAACAACACCATTCAATTCTACTGGCAAAATTACATAAGTACACCAATTTTCAGAATTTTTGAACACGGCATATAATCTCTAAAGCAAAATAACTGAAAATGGCCAAAAATCGCAAAAATCTAAGGTGTACCCCTTACGATTTTTTCAGATTTCGGACATTTTCAGGGGTATTCAAGCTTTTATTCATAAAAAATGAACCGGTTGGACAAAAATTATGAAAATTACTATACTTATGTATTTTTGTCCGTAGAATCGAATGGTGATGTCGCCAAATTCATATCTCCACCCATTTTTGGGTTAATACCCAAAAATGGGCAGTTTTGAGCAAAATTTTAAATCTAAATATCTCGAGAACGAAACGAGATATTGACCTACGGTTTCAAAATTTGGAATCAGCGCATTGAGAAGTATCTAGATCCATGAATATTAGATTTTTGAAAATTTTGAAGTTTTTATCTAAATGTGGGGTATATTGACTTTTGGGGCAATAATTCAAAAATGGGTAGAGATATAAACTTGGTAATAATATTATTTGATTGTAAAGAGAATGTTACTTAAGTGTACGCATTTTTAAAGTATTTATATATGAGTAATGTATATTCATGTGATATGATAATTTTAAGAATTGTAGTATTGGAGTTATCGTCGGAGAAAAATTTGTCAGACACATACACACACACACACACACGGATACACACACAAACACACACACACACACACATACAGACAGACATCATCTTAAAAATAGTAAATTCGTATTCTAGGGACCATCAAATGTGGTTATTTATTAAAAACTCACCAACGAATTTTTTGACTAAAGACAATACCTTCCTTACCTAAAATGAGATTTGACATTTGATATTTTTGAAATTCATAGCTACCAACCTTATAAAAATAAATTGTACTAGTCCATTACATCACTGATTTTTTTATATAACTAATTCTACATTGAAATACCAAACATTTTATTTGGTAAACTTGAAACTAGATAACGAAAGAATAAATTTAAAAATTAATTTAAATGTAATTTTCTCAACCATGTTCTTTGTATTCAATGAATAAAGGATAAGATAAAGAGATAATGTAATTCGATGTGAATATTAAATTTTTTGGTTAAGAATAATAGACGGCGTTCTTTGCACTATATATTAATTAAATCTTGGGTAATGAAATTACGAAGATGAAAATCCGTCAATGTAATAAAACCAAGATTAGGGAAAAAATATCAAACAAGAAGGAAAACAGCCATACTAAAATTTTACTTTTAACTATTTTTCTCTGATTCGGAATTAGAATGACAATTTCCAGTATTTTTCTTGATGTTAGAAGAAGCTTCATAATTAAATGATTTTTAATGATATGTTGTTGTTTGGGATTGCAATTACGGCAATAAATACGAGAAATATAAATTAAAAAGTCATACTTGTCATGTTGCCTGCAGAGGTAACTAACCACATGCAGAGCCATCTATAGAGAACGCCGTGAGCTTGGCTCACTGACTGATATTTTTTGAAACGAGACGTTTTTTAATTTATGTTAGAATAGTTTCTCCAAGCATCGCAATTGTACTTTGTACATTTATTATAAATACGTAAAATATGTAGGCAACAATATTACCAAAAAAAATCCTTAAATAGAAATGTCGAATATTTTTATAAATAAATAATGTAAATGAAAGCCGAAAGAGAGACAGTAGTATAAAACAGTCGTTGTAGAAGGCTAGTACTTCACTGCAGAAGTATTTACATGCAGAGCCATCTATCGAGAACGCCGTGGGCTTAGTCGGCCAAATAATAATAAAATTACAATAAACTACAATATGTTGGGAACACTTGGTGAAACAGTTCAAATAAGATTTTTAAAAAATAAAACTGGACATGTTTCACAAGAATTCAGTCGCTGAATCAACCTCTCGGTCATTTATCAGAGACTGGTTCACTCAACCAGAATCACAGACGCGTTTCGCTTTTACGGACGCCCTTCAGTGTGATGTACTGGAGTTATTTGAACTGTTTCACCAAGTGTCGCCATCATATTGTATTTTATTGTAGGTACCTTTATTAGGCTAGTACTAGTTTGTTCGCTCACTCACCGCTGCGCGTTCATATTCCAATTTCAAACTCAAGCTAGAACAGGTTGCAAAACAATTTATAAAATTTTGAGGTTAAGATAGTTTTCTGCAGTTTAACCGTTAATTAAATGTAGCTTTCATTATGTTTACTAGGAATAAAGAAAATAATAAAAATAATTCAATGTTGTTCTAAATTAACATATTTTATAAATTATTCATACTAAGATCAATAAACATTAATAATTTATGAAAGTTTCGCTTCTGTTACATTTTCGACTTATTTATTTATATTTGAATTACATTTAGCAGTGGTTCAATAAAAACATTCATTTTCTAGTTTCACAGTATGTACTAGAAATTTAAATAAATTCCGCAATTACGTTATTCATTATAATGAATATGCTTATTAATTTATCACATATTTATGTTGAACACAAGTTATAATACAATTGTAGTACAAGTCTAAATTGTGAGATAACATTGTAGCACTAATGGAATTCAAACAGAACAAGGATGTGTAGTTTTGTTCCTGTTGTACAAGCTTGCTATGTATATACTTCCTAAGCTGGTTATCAGAATCTAGATTATGGATATTTACAGGCGCACTTACGATGCTTCTCTACGAGAATGTACACGTAAATATAAATATGAAGACGTTTCTGTAAAGAAAATGGTATTGAAAGTGGCTTCAGTAACTCATAACTCTTTTTGAAGCTGTGGTTGGTAATGAAGTATTTAGGATTCTTGATAATGCTTCCAAACGATGAGTAATTGTTTATTAAATCAAAAAGATGACGTTTCGGGTTTCGGTCGACCATTTTCAAGTCTAAAGAATATTTAGGAAAGTTAACAATGTATCTACAAGAGAAGTGATACAATTAGTTTTTGTAATTTAACTTACCAATAATTAAAAACAATTGTTACAAATTGTTGAAATTGTAGAAATTTTTACAATATGCTAATTTAAATTTCGAAAATTTCAACAATGGGCCTATAAACCAATTTTTTTTTCCAAAGTTTCTGGAAGCATACGAGCATATCCATGCCTTTGGATTAAAAAAAATTCATCCCATAAAGATCGAAATAAAAGAGATGATACATTGAGAAAAATTGTTGAGGTTATGTCTGACTCAGTCAAAGATTTTGACGTAAACTTTGTTAAAGCTAAAATATTAAGTATTTTTGGTGCTCAACAGACAAAATTTGCACTACCATAATATTAATGCTTGTTTCAAATAACTCAATTGACGCCATTTTTAATCTGATGCCCGTTGAAAACTGATAGAAATAGGCCCAGAAACAAATTTTTTAAAATAATTTTAAATGAAAGTTAGTTTAATTTTGAAGCAAATGATGGTATCAAAAAGTCATAATTGTTTTTTGTATAACTGCATTTGATTTTTAAAGAAACCAATAGCTATCTTTCTCATACTAGTTTCTGTAGTAGGCTGCACTAGAAAGATACCAATAGTGTGACGTCATCTGTGGCCCTGGAAATAAATTAAAATATCTCGCAAAGTAATTATTAAAAAAATATATTTATTTATTTATAGTTTATGGCAAAATAATTGTTATAAGTAGGCCCTACTTATAACAATTATTTTTCTCCATTGTTAACTTTCTTAATTGATCTGTAGACTAGGAAATGGTCGTAACTACCGAAACGTCATCTTTTTCATTTAATAAACAATTACTCATCTTTTTGGCAGATTTGACATTTCTTTTTTATTTTATTATTATTAGAAATAATAGGAACACCTAATCTAGAAGAAAAAACAATAATCTACAATAAATTTCAAGTGACAAAAGAGTGCACTCTCCACACCAGCTATGAGTGCCCGTGAGGTGACGCCTGGTAAGCGCCCACACGGTAAAATATATCGTCATCATTACCGATGTCTACATGTGTTGTAGATACTGGCACACCCAGAAATGGGTAATATGCCGTGATGATATATTTATTTATTTATTTATTTTAAATTTCAAGAAGAATAAAATGAAAAGAAATGACAAATCTGTCAGATATGTCAGAAACAAGAAACAAAAATTATTGTTTTATTTTCCATGGCACTCTGATAATTGCTTCAAATCATGTATTTTCTTACTAACTGTTATATCTCACCCATGTATATTCTTAAATTAAATTCTTTTGAAACTGTGGCAAGGTTATTTCTATATTTACACTGAAAGAAATATATTATTTTATTCATTAAAGCAATTATGATTTACATCACGTGCGTTCATATACTCGTATGTTAATTAAAATTGTACAACAGAAATTATTAGATGAAATATTACCCTGCGGTTTTACGACAGATAAATTAAAATTGGCAAATTTAAAAATAAATTAATTTACAGGCAAGAGATATAAATTATTATGCTTGCATGTCTGTCATATCTCGGTAAAAAATCTCTTGTAGCATAAAAATGTAAACCCTACACTGCATGGAGTAGTGTTTGCAGCTTATCTACGGTAATTATTTTTAAAGTTACACTTTTTATTGCTGCTCTTAATAAATTGTAAATAATGAAACACTTTTAATATGAAATGCATGACGCCGCTGCCACCAGATTTTGCGACGTTTTAAATGAAAACTTTATGTACAGTGTGTTTCACTTTACATGAAGACACCTAAATAAATAGCTTATTAAAGACGCAATTAGTATAAAACTTTTCCCTGTGGTAGAGGGAATCATGATTAATATTTTTGTAGGTACGATTTTTTTAAGGTCTACATCCGGCCAACTATGATTAAATAAAAACTAGTGTTTCAAGCAAACTCATATCAGCGATGAAGATAGAGCAAAATAGTATATTATGTGGCAAGTATGTGAAGCTGACATTTTTACATGAGGGTGGAGATTACGACACGAGCCGAAGGCGAGTGTTGCAAACCACCCGAATGTAAAATAGGCTTCACACACGTGTTACATACTATACTTTTTCTACGACCTTGCAATAAAATATATTTTTTCTTCACATTGTCATTCTTTTAACGTAAAGCCTCTATATTATCGACTTGTGTAACCATGGTTACCAACGTCACGGGTGTTTAACAGCTTTGTTTTATTAAAATACAATTCAGTTTGTAATATTTAAAATAATGAACGGTGCGTGAAGTGTTACTTCACGCACAGTGTGCAAAAAATCAACCTTCACACATAAAAATTGATACGTGAAGTACTTATTTCACGCACGGGAGTAGAAAAAGTATTTAAGAAAGTTGTTGCTAATCACTAAAATACTCAAAATACGAAGTTTCGCTAAAAAAATAATTTTGTAATTTTTCTACATTTTTGAAAACTCAGTGAAATATCAAGTGTGTAACACACAATCATAACATGAGTAAATTCTGATTATTCCTGACGTTTCAAACAATGTTCCATTGTTTTGATTGTGATGCACACCTGATACTTGAAATACGAATTTTTTCAATGAGTTTACACAAAAATTACAAAATTAAAATCTTTCAGCGAAACTTCGCATTTGGAGTATATTAATGACTAGCAACAACTTTCTTAAATACATTTTAGCTCTATCTTCATCGCTGATATGACTATACTTGAAACACTAGTTTTTATTTTAATCATAGTTGGCCGGTTTTGGACCTTAAAAAAAAGTCATCCCTACAAAATGTTAATCGTTATAGCCTCTATCACTAATAAAAGTTTTGTAATAATGGGGTATTCCACTCAATTTTTTTTTATTATTTTAAATCAAACTTCATTCAGTTTTGAAGCAATTAATATTATTAAAAACTCTTAATTGTTCTTAGTTTAACAGTATTTTATTTTCGAGAAATCAGTGTAACGTCACATTTCCCCTATACTTGTCTTTCTCACACACACTGCTCTGAGTACGCTGCGAGAGAAAGATAACAATTGTATGACGTCAATTTTCCCTTTTAGCAAATGTGAAATATCTCGTAAAGCAATTATTTAAACATGTTTTCATTGTTTTAACTATTATTTATTGAGCCATACTTTATGTTAAATTGATTTTTTAAAATTTCTTTTTGTTATGGTGGAATACCCCATTGCGTTATTAATATACAATTTATTTAGGTCTTTTCATGTAAAGTGAAACACTGTATGTACATCTATTTTTAGTTTTAATAAATATTTACGTGCTTTGAAACTAATTATAATATATTAAAAATGGTACCCATGAAAATTACATTATAAAAATGCAAAGAAAAATTGAATTTTAAATAAATAAAATTTAATAAAACCCTTTCCACATTTTGCATGCAAAATAAAATTTTAATAAACACTTTCACAGTGAAATACACAAGAATTTGCATACAATTTTCGAGTTGTCACGTGTGTTATTTTTCATTTCACCCCTAATCCCGGTCCTGTCTCTTTATCTTCGCTTGAAATTTATAACATAGAGCGTGTTTTCCACTGGTCAGCAACACAACACTACATTGTTGTGTCTGAACAAATATTATTTTAAAAATAAATAAGCATGTCAGCTCTTCTGTCACGTATTGGACATAAGACAGGGAAGGTTTCAAGAATAGCGAGGTTTATTCATATTTTAATAAAATTTTAGTCTATACATCTCTGGTGGGCGGACAAAGCAACAAGTCAAATTTTTTGAGTTTACTATGTACAGGTTTAATACATTGCTGAGGAATGTAAGATCATAGGTAAGACTATCTGCAATAATTTTATAACATATCACTTGTTTCTCTTGTGTTTGTAAGTCTGGAGAGAGAAATGCTTGTCAACTTACTATGGATAATAAACCAAAATAGTTTAGGCTTCGAAAAGGCATGGCATACTGCTTTAACCAAACAATTAATTTTCAAAATATGATATACCATTTTGAATATTGTTCAAGTAACAGCATGTTCCACTTTACAGGTTAAGCAAGTTAGCTTCGTCAGTACTAATAAAAAATATGTTGTGGCCAGCACAATACCTTTCGCCATTTTCTGTTATATACGGTATCGAAACGTCGTTTTATAACAAAAAAATTACAGAACTTTACCCAAATATTGTTTTCTTATTGTATTTAACATGTCTTCTGCACACATACAATTCTAATTACTTATATCTATTTTTCATTGTATGAGGAAGTTACTAAATGTTAGAGATTCTTCCAATTCATTAACACAATTGGCGGTATTTCTTACAGATACATGCATTTTACCTATAATTTTAAATATTTAATTAAAAAAACAATAAGAAAGATTAAATGTACTTCCCAGAAAAAGCTTTCAGAATGTCATTAAAACTGTTGATTTTTGACATTGACTTCTGTCATTTACAAACTATGTTATAAACATTACTATGTTATAAACATTTGAATTTGCCAACTAGTTTCCTTAGTTTATTAGATGGAGAATTTTATGTTCTTCAATATTTGTAATAACAAAAATTTCCTAAAAATTATATTTAGAAGAATTTTTCTAAGAAACTACTACTTTTGGTTGTCCAATTGTTACCAAAATCTAATCTGCTCTTCCCAGGAATGTAGATTGAGGAAACTGCAGTTAAATATTTTTAAAGTCTTTTAGTATTTGAGAAACCGTGTTTCCAACATCCACACATCTACACACACATCCATACACACACACGTACACGGACATCATCGTAAAAATGTTATAATCGGATTATAGGGACCTTAAAACGTGCTTATCCTCTAAAATCTGGATATGCGAATTTTAGCATGATTCCAATACCTCTCTTAGCGAGAGCTAATAATGTCAATTTTGGCAATATAGATTTTCATTCTTTTTTTCGTCAAGACAAAAATATCGCATTGTCTTCATCATATCCGTCGATGTCAAGAAGATTATCCTGAATATCTTGAAAAGTCTTGAGGGATTCGTAGAATGTCCTAAAAATTGGATTTTCCAGAGGTAGAAGTTTCAGTAAATTATTTTTTACCCTCCTGAAGTGTAATGGGACCTTTACAATTGTATACACTGCAAGTGTAACCTACATTTTACGCTTACTGTGTTGTACCTATGCGGTAAAATAATCAAAATACACTGAACGTTTATGGGCAATTAGAAAAGAAATCATCTTTACTATAATAAAGTTCATGTAAAAAAGTACTACCTACATAAGTTATTTTTTTACTTTAACATTTAAAATTAATTTATATAAACCAAAATCACGGCAGCGACATCTGTCATTATTGTAAAAATCTGCCGTTACCGACATAGTCACCGATCGATATACCTGTCAAATACGCGAGGCGAAAATTGCTGAAATGTCAAATTTCGATACCTACCTATTATTTATTACGAAGAAAACATGAGCAAATAAATATATCATCAGTCATAAACAACGTCTATTATTACAAATAATTTAAACTAACTCTTTTCAGAAGTATAACCTATCTCATTAAAAAAAGTGATTTTCATTATCGTCAGCCAAAAAAATTGATACAATTTTCGTGCGTGAAGTATTTTACAGCGCTCCAGCTAATAAGGCACTCGCATTAAGGGCTCGTGCCTTAAACAAAGCTGTCGCGCTGTAAAATACAACTTACACGTACTCGAATGTAAACTATTTCTTCTCTACATTTATGGGCAGTGTACTGTTATAGCATTTTTATGAAGACATAAACCCTTAAAGTCATATATATTCCCCAACGTAGATTTAACATAAATCAGAGCTGGCTCTTTGGTATACCTTAACCATTTGACGTCATGCCCTTGGCCATGCCATTTGAATGGAAAGCCATCTAAATGTACTTGTAATATTTGGATCAAATAAGTTTTCAAGGTACGCAGTCTTTCTTATATTGGCAGTTGATCTGTGCAATTGGTGTTCGTATTACTTCCTGTATTGTTTACACTCGGATCATAAGAGTACACAAATGAGATACAAGCACAAAGTTACTGTATAATAATTATTATTTGACGGCGTCTATGGAATATCACGACTTACCCCTTGGTGTCTTGCACTATACTTGCACAAATTTCCTGCACGTTTATTTCACAGCTTAAATCTAGCCAATTAAATGCCAGAAATTACAAGTACAAGTATAATTACCGATTTAGATTATTCCTATTAAATTTTTTCGTCAATTTTCGTTACCCTTCGGGCCCGCTTGTTTGCTGAGCACATTTTAATATAGGTAATTCGATGTTGGAACCACATAACAATATTAAACCAAAAAAAATCTGGTATATTTAGTCTTATCTCAATGATTGGTAATAAAAATAATGCACTGAATTGAAAGAATATCATGGTTAACTATGGCAACAAAAGAATCGCGCCTTGACAACCGGAGAAATGTAACAAAAAGATCTGGAGTGCGATTATAAGCCTTTGTTTTCATTTCTTTCCCTTTAATTTCCATAATTACAGCATTGGAACCTGCTATAAGAAGAAAACTTTATTAACGTACATTTTATTCAAGATACGCTATCGTTCATAACAGAGAAATTAATTGGTATGGACAACACCATATTTTATTCATATCGCACGGTATTTTCACTCATACGTGTATATCTTTAAATGTACGAGTATAATAATATTTTTCTTATAATGTAATACGGACGTTGAACGTTAATAAATTAAACTTGCAAAAAATATTAATTTTCACATTTCAAAACGCAGTAACATTACTATGATAAACAATGTAAATACGGCAACTTTGAAAAAAGACAAGTGTATTAATATGCTAATACTGCACGTGTATTAAATTTCTTTGCATAGTTATAATCTAAATTTTCGATATGATTAAATATAAACAAAATCTGTCGTGGCCAGCACAATACCTCTCGCCATTTCCATATTAGGCTATACCTATATATTGTATTTAATATGTCTGGTACACACACAAAAATTCTAATTACATCTATTATTAATATATTTTTACATATTTAATTTTATAAATGAGTTTCCCCCAACTCTTCTAATTGTTTCTTCAAATTAATTGATGAGATTGGCGGTATTTCTATAATTTTAAATATTTAATTAATAATAAAATAAGAAATTTAAATGTACTTCCCAGGAAAAGACTTCAGTAATGTATTGGATATTTGAAATTGACATTTTTCTGTCAACTACAAGCATTTTAATTTTTCAACTGGTTTGAGCTTCATTACAACGGGTTATTTTATATATTTATAATTATCTATCACTAAATCTATAGAATATATACTAAAAATGTTCAATGTATCGGATAAAGAATTTTATAAGTACCTACGTACTCTTTAATATTTGTAATACATAAATTTCCATAAAATTATATTTAGCAATTTTTTTTAAAAAACTACTACTTTCGGTTGTCTAATTGTTACCAAAACCTTTTCAGCTCTTCCCATTAATCTTCGCATTAATACCATATTAAGGAATATGTAGTTAAATTACGCTTTAGTTAATATCAGATTCTAGTGACCTTAAAACGTACCTGTTTACTAAAATCTGGATATGCGATTTATATCATGAATCCAATACCTCTCTTAGCGAGAGGCAAAAAAGAGAACTAAACTGATTTGCAGATGTTTAAAATTTTAGAAGAATTTAATGTAAGTTTAAGTCGCTAGTAACTCGCGAACCGCTCATCTGGCCTAAAATTGTATAATACATGATATTTATATGCTGAATACAAATTTTTAAACCGCATTAACGTATCTTTAATCGGTTCAGAGTGGTGGATGAATTTGTAGTAAAGCATTGACAAAAATTATTTAAAAATCATTGATAAATTACTCCATTCGATGTATCGACGAATGTAAACTGTTCTAAATAGTAAAACCTATTAAATTAAGTACTAAATACCTAATTTAAATTTCAAATGGAGTGTCCTTTGGGAACCTTCATGGGGTTCGTAGTCGAGTGAATTTGGTCTTAATGTTCCATATATTTATTATATGTACGTTTCGGGCAAAAATTAGCCCATCTTCAGTAATAATAATATATAAACTTTCACATTTATGAAATCCAATTATTAATACATTTTACAGTTTATAGAAAAATCATATCCATGATTTATAGGTAATCATAACAGGAATGATGAAAAATAAACTGATATAAGCTATCACCAGGGCGACAGATGAAGCTCTGACTTTAAATTTCATTAATAAATTGTTATTCTGGTTAAATATTTTATATCATAACTCTTTGAGAGTTTATCCTAGACAAAAAATGTAAAAATCTTTTTTGTATAGAAAGTTTCCCTCCTTAAGGACGAAAATTTGAATTTTTTATTAAAGTCCTAAATAACATAATTACCCCACTTTTTGTAAGGCAAAGCTCTTTCCTGGATTCCATTGACTGGACTATATTTTATAAATTGATCTATAAAATAACAGAAAAAGTGTCAATGCATATCTTTAGAAAATTCAGTGATCTTTAATTTTTATAACACAAATAGCTAAAGTATGTTTCAAGAAAAATTTCTTATTTATGGATATATAAGAATATATAAATAAAACTTGGAGGTGGTGAAATAGGGGATGAAAGTTTGTATGGAGAACCCATCATTTCTCAAGTTAGGGATATAAAAATTCTTATTTATGCTTTTGGTAAGAAATAAAGTGTTTTAGCGTTTTTGAAAAATCATCCCTCAAGGCGGTACAATAGGGGATGATTACAATTATTTTTTTTTATCTTTGTATCTATAGTTAAGTTTTAACCATTAGCAGATTTTCGATATCTGTCGGAGAGATAACTTGCATCATGTACATAAGTAAAAGTACACGAGACATATTTAGAAAACAGCGCTGTTAGGTGCGGAGCGAGAATTTGGAGGCCAGTGGGCGGAGCCTGTTACATGTACGATGCGAGGCAGATTGCCGGCTCCCTAAGCAGCGCATGTCTCCGAAGTAAATGTGAAAAATTACTGGTACACGTGTAGCTAATCGTTGTTCTAGCTTTACCCGTGTGAAGCCGGGGCGGGTCAGCTATGCATTGTCCCACACTCTATGTTCAGTATAGGGTCTTATGGAGTACCATGTTCGCAAATTTACCTGCTGTTAGTCTACAAGATAGAAAAAAGCAAAATATATGCCCAAAAAGAGATGAAATATTCAGGGAAATTCATTGAATGTATTTATGACTGGTGTACTTTCAGTGTATCTAAACAGCTAAACAGGTGGGTGAAAAAAAAAATAAATAAATAATAAACTGGTCAGTTTAACAATTTACAAAAAATATAAAATAATACAAACACAAAATATAAGTAGGGTATAAAAACTTAACAAGCGTAAGTAAATTAAAATAATTAACATTTAACTCTTCAATTTAAAGTAAATAATATAAAACATTTTTGTACTTAATTGGACATTTTACAATCTTCGTCAACAATAAAATTCCCTATGTTACATATTTACATTCTACGAAAAGATATAGAGCTACAGGAAATAATTAACACTATATTTTCTACAGTGCATTTTTGTAACACTATACTTCCCGATTGGAGCAGATAGATATGATGAATTGAAATCCCTAATTTTTTGTGTTCCTCCTACGATACCTACAGAATATTTTTTTATGTTTTATGCTATTTATGTCGACATATTATATGATGAACTCACAAAGAGTTAAAATTATTAAGCATTATTTTTTATTTAATTTATATCTTCTTATTTGATAATTTACTAATATTTAGGCTTGATAGAAATACTGCATATATTTTACATAGTTCATAAGTCTTTATTCTTTCTTTATAATCTTCAATTTGAATTTATAATATTTTAATCTCTAATGCATTTGATCGCGATTAGTATGACGGGCGGTTTTAAAATATTGTATTGAAATATTACTTATTACAGGTACAAATAGCTTCAGCATGTTTTTTACACCCCGGTTCCATTGCATCTTTTCGCGCCCCTGTAAATAAAACTATTTAGAACTGCAGATAAATTTCGGGTGATTCCAATAAGCCCTTGGGTAAATAAGAGACCCTTATAAAACTTAAATTGTACAGTGTTAACTAATTTTGAATGAAAATTTATGAATGTTTCAATATTACGTTACGTTGAAAAATTGGCAACATGGTACAGAAAACCTCCGTAAGAATAACATTGGCTATCTCTGCTACACTGAAAATAGAGTGTAGGACACTGTATAGGCAGATTGCCGGCTCCCTAAGCAGTGCATGTCTCCGAAGTAAATGTGAAAAATTACTGGTACACATGTAGCTAATCGTTGTTCTAGCTTTACCCGTGCGAAGCTGAGGCGGGTCAGCTATTAAGAATATAATAGAAAAGAGTGCTTCATAATAGAATGCTATTATTATAATAGTGCATTCGTAATATGGGCCTCAACGGATTCTTTTAATTTTTGTACAGAAGAGGATACCGTTCAAGTCAATCCTTTTTATCTTGAAACTGATACCCCGCAAGGAATACAAGTTCATTTATATTTATTGTTAAATTTGTTGTTAGTCCTCCTCTGGAGATTCTCTTGCAAGTTGCAACATTGTCCATGTTAGCGTTCTACTTACAACCTATGTCTACAAGCAGGCATCATTGAATCACGTTGCCCAGTGGTGTCTGCCACTTCGCACACAAAACTAAGAATGCAATCTTACAATATAAACAGCACGAGAACAACTCAATTCAATTTCGCAATTTCTGTGTCAAGTATTTGTAGACATCTGAGACTTGTAAACACAACTAGTTTTCTTGTTACAAGCATTTACATAAAGTTGCCGGGAAATATTATTTATTGTTGTTCTAGACTTGCCAAAAATTTGGACTAAATTTATTAAGATGGAGTGGAGACATTAATTTAAAAGATTTCTAAAAAGGGAATAACAAATTTTATTATTTATTTTACTTACAATCAGACTAAAAATCTGATGTGGGCATGTGGGTAATACAATACATCCCGCTATTTAATTTTTATTAATTTAAATATTTACTAATGCTGTAAACTATATTAAGTTTTTTTGCAAATAACTATTGCTTTTATTTTCTTTTTAAAATGTCACCATTATTAATTTGAAATGATTGGAATTTTGACAGTGACATTTATATGTCAGTTACATACATTTGAAATATGAACTGTGTAATAAAGTAATTGTGTTTATCTTTGATACATAGGCTCCTGGACTTATAAATTATTTTTTTCACTACTAGCCTAGGAACCCACTATTATTTACCTTTATTTGACATGAGAAATTGTTTTTCACTACCGCTTGCTTGTAACCATGGTAACCTAGGTCAATAATAATAATTTATTATTAACCTTGGTCTATAATGCAAACTGTCACTTTTCAATCAAACTCAAGCCTCCAAATCCAAATATTATTTAACTCATTAAACACAAGAAAGGTATTAAGTATATAATTTAAAACCAGGCGCCTTATATCCCTCGGACTTCGCCCTCGGGTTACAATAGGCGCTGGGTCAATAATGATTATCTTCTCAACCTTGGCGTATAATATACTATTATAAAATTATATATAAAATATAGGTATGTACAGAAAATATAGGAATGCATATCTGCAGGAAATTTAATAATCTTTAATTTTTATAGTAAATAATAAATTGGGAAAAAAATGACATTTAAATGTATTTTTCGAAATAATCCTATATAAAATACAATTTCCGGTTATCCGATATACACCAAAATCTAATAGTTTCTATATTACATTAGGGTCGACATATAAAGATTTACACATACACATTATATTGGATAGAGAATTTTATATAACTACTACTTCCGGTTGTCCAGTTGTTACCAAAACCTTTTCAGCGATTCCCAGGAATGTTAGATTGAGGAATTCATAGTTAAACAGGTCTTAAGTCTTATAGTTTTTGAGGAATCGTCCCTACAACATCCAGACATACACACACACACACACACACACACACACACACACACACACACACACACAGACACATACACACATACACTCATCCACTCATCCACACACACACACACACACAGACATCATTTTAAAAATGTTATAATCGGATTCTAAGGACTTTATATCGTGCTTATTCGCTAAAATCTGGATATGCGAATTTCAGCGATTCCCATTATGTCAGATTAAGGAATAGGTAGTTATATTGTTGTTTAGCCTTATCGAATTTGAGGAAACACCCTTCCAACATCCAGACACACACACAAACACACACACACACATACACATCATTGTAACAATGTAAAAATAGGATCCTAGGGTCCTTAAAACGTGGTCATTTACTAAAATCTCGATATGTGATTTTCAGCACGATTGCTATTCGCGGTACTAGCCAGGCGCTCGCTATCTAGCGGTAAAATTTGGAGCCACGTACACGGTATTGTTTTTATAGTTTTTAATGACATACAACTTTATTTTTAATCAGCAAAAAAGTAATATCTCTTAATTACATACACAAACAAATGTAAAATCAAAATTTATACGTAAATAATGTAATATATGTACATAAGAAACAGTACCGTAATGTGTAGTTACAATTTGGCCGCTTGTGGCGCTGACATCTACGTTGGCATCGCCAATACCTTCCTTACCAAAGGTAGTAAGAAGTAAAAATTATTTCTGCTTGTAAAGTGATAAAAAATACTTTGAATTAAATATGCGCAATGCTAGAAAAATATAAGAATTTTTTAATCCTCTACTTTGAAAGCATTTTATGTTAAAAACTAATTAAAAATGAAAGACGTAAAAATCCATATTAAAAAACAAAATCCACAACTTATCAATGAATTTAACAGTTTTATAAAGAAATTTTAAAACTTGGGCGAATCCCAATTAAAAATAATTCTCACCGTTTCCAATTACTCGGATCCACAAAAGATTCAGACTTCATAATTAACGAAACCAATAAAAAATTATAAAACCCACAGAAACTTGCAAAGTAGGTGACAGTAATCGTCTTTCCACCAATAGAACTGCGGATTTCACTGGGGATAGCCAATGAAAACTCATTGAAAGCAGTTGTCAAAGTGATGGAGGTTTTCAGCAGGGTTACAGGAACCAGACTGCCTCAACATTTTATATGTTATAAAATTTACACGAAGAAATAAAATTTGTTTAAAGAATGGGCTACTTGCGTACCTTTTTTTATTTCATATTTTTGAAGAGCAGATAAAAACTTGCTACCCCTATTTTTTTCTTTTGACCAAATTTTTATTAATTACCTAGAAAAAAAATAATGAAATTTGATTATTTGAATTACCGCCATGTATGACGTAGAATTACTCCGCACCAGTTTGTCTTTTTCGTATCGATATTTTAAATTACATGTAACTACCTATGTATTTATTTGTGAAGTAATTAATATATTTGAGAGCTCAGAGAGAGAAAAATGTCAAATTCAAATTAAAACTTTCTCGCACGCAATGCCATCTATAAGTTACATTCTTCAACATGGTCCTCTTCTTCAATTAAATATAACGACGTCACAGAAAATTTTCTTTCTTAATTTACTAAAAAACAAATAACTTTTTTAAAATAAAATTTATATTTTTATATATGTTTTCAACATAACATTACGTATATAGTGATAGAAATCGGATTTTCAGTACCACGCAAGTAGCCCATTGTAAGGGAAATATTAATGATAGATCAAAATTATTTGCACATTCCAGGGTCAACTTTTTAAGACTAGTTACCACAGGAATTTTCGATCTTCTTTTGTTCCTGAGCTACAGGTAATAACTCGTTCTTCACTCATTTCGAAAATATCTTATTTATTATGATAGACAAATTGTTTTAACAAATTTCGTAGCGTTTTTTAGGTAGAATAAAATGGCTCCCTTAATTTTTTTACCTTCCGTCACCTTTAGGTAAGGAAGGTATTGTCTTTGGTCAAAAAATTCGGTGGTGAGTTTTTAATGACTAAGCACGTTTTAGGGTCCCTACAATACAAATTTACTATTTTTAAGATGATGTCTGTATGTATGTGTGTGTGTGTGTGTGTGTGCGTGTGTGCGTGTGTGCGTGTGTCCGTGTGTGCGTGTGTGTGTATGTGTGTCCGTGTGTGACAAATTTTTCTCCGACGATAACTCCAATACTACAATTCTAAAAATTATAATTCTTTCGTATTCCTCTTCTGTACAACCATATGAAGAGTTGATTAGATTTTGGTTATAATTGATCCACCGGAAGTACCCTTATTTGAAGTTTTTAACAGTTTTTCTTAAAAAAACGCAGTTAAATGTTATTTTTTGACATTTTGTTATTATGTATATTAAAGAAAATACTCTTCTCTATACGGTTTAATTATACATTTTCCTTCATATTCAATAGATGTAAATTTAAAGCATTATAAAGAAATTAATTTTCAAAAATTAGTTAGCATTGTTATTTATCATGGAAACAACTGACATAATTATTCAAAAAAATTTAATTGACAGATGTCAGTTGCAAGTGCAAACCCAAATATGGAAAGTACAGGTTCTAAAATTGGTATGTCATAGTGTTACTTGCAAGTGACATGCAGAGAAAGGCCAAAGATAAGATGGAAGGACATTACTTAGTGTAGTTTATGTTATAATTTTATTGGATTTATAAAACCTTTTCAAATGAACTTTTGGTATGGAATTTGTAAAAAATAGTATGTGTTCGTGTTCGATTTTACATGATATTATATAGAATCTGTTCCAAGGACCTTTTGGTATGGGATTTGTACAAAATACATCAAATTGACGGAAGGTCTTGTGCTGGCCACAACAGATTTTTTTTTGTTTAATTTTGAAACAATTTGTAGTTTGCATTTGATTTTTAAAGAAAACTATAGATATCTTTCTCGCACTAGTTTCTGTAGTAGGCTGCGCGAGAAAGATAGCAATCGTTGTGACATAGATGTATAAATGCTTAAAATCACTAATATTTCAAAAACTAACAATTTTTAAAAATCTTTTATCGTCTCAATCATGATTTTATCTTATCTACTTTCAATATTACTAACTTCTTACTCAATTTTCTGTTATGGTGAAGGACCCTATTAGATTTGTTAAAATCTTACCAATTCTCGAGATGTAACACAAAGTTATGATTTTTTAAATGGCAACCAATGTTCATAATAGTAACAAGTCTATATTCTTTTGTTTTACACGTGTTTTATCGGCTCCGGTGGCTCAATGGTTAGAGCAATGCCTCTTAGACATGAGTGTGCTCGGGGTTCTGGGTTCGAATCTCACTAAGGCATGGATGTTTGTTTATGTGAACCTACTCAGTAATTGGGATTTAATCCTGTTGAGAGGCCCGAAACCTTAATCGGTAAAAGGGCTCAACGATTAAGAAGAAGAAGAAGAAGACAGGTTTTAAGAAAAAAAAAAATTAATATAATAAAGATGAATTATTAATTTTTTGCGGCGAAAAAATTGAAAATTTTAAGAAACAAATAAGTTTATCATTTATATAATACACATTTTTCAAAAAGTTGACCCTGGAATGTGCAAATAACACACCTGTACAAATGTTGTAGATTTTTTCAATACAATGGGCCCATAAACCATAAGAAAATAATAAAAATTACACTTTATCGTTATAGTACTACTCAATAAATAACGATTAAGATAAAAAAACCATTTTTTTAAATAATTACTTCGCGAGATATTTGAATTTATTTTCAGTGTCACAGATGACGTCACACAAAAAACAATTATGACTTTTTGATATCGCGAATTGCTTCAAAATTAAACGAACTTTCATTTAAAAAATATAAAAAAAATCCATTATATTGACCAATTCCGGGAATATTTTGACGCTACTTTGTATAATAAGGTAGGTGCTGGACAAACTGTGTTTTTATTGGTTATAAATGACGTGCTGTATATATTTTTTTTCGCAATCGCCTAGAAAATGAGCTCTTTCTGATCACTATTTAGACCGGAAAGTCCTTCTTTGCTGATCTAGCTCGGAAAGTTGTCTATAAGGGATCGGAAAGTACTTTACCGATCCCGGGACCGGTAAAGCTAAATATTTCCATGGAGATCAGTTGTTTATTTATTTCTTATTTTCTCGCAGTAAAAAATAAAATAATACTTTTTTATTCTTTTTTCAGGATCGCAAAAAAATATTGTACCCAACATGACCTGAAAGTGTCTATACTGGGCTCACAAGCTTCCAAAGCTCGCCTACGGCTCGCTCTGGAATATGCTTGCTCACCCAGTAAAGTATCACTTTCAGGTCTTGTTACGTAAATTACTATTACAACGGCACTGACCCTTCTAAAATGGATCAATCAATTTTTTATTTAGATTGCTTTTGCAATTACCTTAAATTGAATGTGTTGAGAACAACACAATAATTAAATCCCCGAGAAGGAAATCGTTTTAGATTCACTGGTTTAGGGTTCAATTTGTAGTGGAAGACCGAAGAAGAGACTGCACTCAAAAACGTAATTAAAACTTTTCGATTGAGGTTCAATACTACAGTGTGATAAGTTCCGTCGTTACAAGAAACATGAGGAATTTAAAAGCTCTGTTTAATTCACTTCAAACTATCTGCAAGCCGCGATACTCCCAATGAGATTAACATGGTGATAGAATTGTTTACTAAAACAACTATGTGCATTTGTTACAGAGATAAAGTCAACTAATTAACGACGCTTACAGAATTTTTTTGCTGAAAGCAATTAGACAAATTACAAAAAAGAATTAGTGGAAATATTGGAAAATACGAAAAGGATATTTATTTGTTATACTGAGATCGCTATTTGCTATAAAATCTACTGTATAATTTACATTTCAGCCTAATAAATATATTTTTCCGCAATCGTTAGCAAAATTCATTATTATTCAACTTCAAATAGTGAGCAAAGTAAATAACTTTTATTCACAATCATTATAGTGATATACAGATTCCTAACCTTAATGACAATCTCTTGGGTTGGAAATAATAGATTTCACTTCCATCTCTTGGGTTGGAAATGTTTATGTAGGGGTTGCCTAGCAACATTGCCGTAGATCCCCATAATTAAGTAGGCTAAACAAATTTTAAGACAGCTGTCAAAATATTAATAAAATTAAAGGTTATAATCATAGACAAAGAAAGATATATACTAGACCGAGCTTCCATCATGGCGGCAATGTCCAGCTCTGTGCCGAATTGAATAATATTGAGACGCTAATTCTAGTGTAAATTCTACAACATAATGGAAAAAGTAACTATGCAGTAACTTAAAATAGGTATTTTAAATCATTTCTTCATTTCAAAATAATAAAGCTCAGTAGCTTAATAAAAAATACGAACAATATATAATTCACATTATTTTTACAATAATTATAATAAATATTTCCTTCAGTTGTAGTGAATTATATTTATTTATGTTGGCAGTCCAGCAATCTGTCATTTCTGTTATTGAGAATCTTTCAAGTTTATGTCTTTGGTTAGTATTGGTTTATAAAGCTTGTTTCGCTATTTGTTTCATGTACAAATATATTTTATTATTGAATTTGATTGTTTTCAGCCATTACGGTATACATAATGTCTATATTTTGTTAGTTTCAGAAAACATATTTTCCTATTTTTAATTTCCCGCCTTTCTATTAGCGTCTCGTTATGGCGCCCATCGATTCTATTTGGCACAAACTCCTAACATTGTAAACTCGGTCTAGTATATATCTTTCCTTGTCTATGGTTATAATTCATTGATTTATTTTGAAAATTATTGATTTAAAATAAGGATGATTGTGAATAAAATAGTATACATAACCTCGGTGGGAATTTTATAATAGCCTCGAGCATTATCTCACATATACATAAGCCCTCGGCTGTAATGAAACATCTCCCATCTCGGATGTAATATACTATTTTCTTCAAACGTCATAAAAATGGCATGTTTTGTGACTTGATTCACAAGGTAGAAATGAAATAAATAAATAACCATAGCAACTACATAAAATGAGCGAATAAGAAGTAACTTGTAAAATAGGAACCTGTCATATCGCCCCAAGTTAACCAAGATAACCTACAAATTGAAATATAAACACTTTATATTTAACGAAATAACATATAAAATAGCAGACTTACGTAATAGTACTGACGGTAAATATAATTAGAATTAAAGTGATACGAAAGTTCATATTGTTTTTCATCGAAAAATTTTCACTTGAATGTTTATAACAAAAAGTGAACAAATACGAATGTATCCATAGCAACAGAGCAATTGAAATCAGCAAACGTCCTTTACGTCAAATATTTATAATTATTGTAATGCCAAGTTGTAATTATTTTATTTAAATACGTATGTTTGAAGAAAAAATATAATACGCTCGCCGTGCAAATTTACATGCTTGCCACACAAAGAATCACTTTTACTCCTAATAACACAATAAACTATTTTCACAACTGAGCAAAGTACACAAGTCTATAATAATCTACGTCACAAGTCATAAATTTTGATGGAGTTACAAATTATACAATAAATATCTACCATTCTACATGAAGGAACAATAATTTTTTGTAATTAACTTTACATTAAATTCAGTTAGTTTTTCATTAATTAAAAAGTAAATGTTTCGTTTTTTAGAAAAATATTTCAAGATTGTGGAAAAAATCATGTTTAGCACACGTGGGCATGTCTTTTTCTCACTTGTCCAGTTTGCGCACTCGCTACCGTTCGCGCGGTCAATTTCCGAACGAGTGAGAAAAAACATACTTTGCTCACTTGTACTAAAATAGCTATTTTTCTACGATCAATAAAAAAGTAGGCGTCTTGATCGTCATTTTGTTACAGAAAGTGAATAATTATTTTAGACCAGGGATGCGTTCCCAAATCAAGAGTACCGAGTATTGTAGTACGAGTTAGAGTATGAAACATACGGAATGAATTTGACATTTGACAAGACGTCAATAGAGTTTAATTTTGTTTAAATAATTATACCTGCATTTAAATTAAATTTAGTTGTAGAAAAAATATTGTGTGCACCTTGTGCCCGAGTTATTTTCTGACGGCTAAATTTCTTACAATGTTTACATATACAGGGAATTTATTTTAATAGGCAACATATGGTTACTCACTATTGTCAAAAAATGACAACAATGTAATATTTGTCCATTTTAAAATGCAACATACAAAATTTGTATTTTTCTATTATCAAAACTAATTTCCAATAAATTAGCCTACATACGATTAACAATAAATCAAAACATGAATGTTGCACATCTTAACAAACTTTAGCTTACTAAAATTCATAACTTTCATGTAATAAATGTTAAAAAATACCCCCATTCACACTGAGGCAATATTTTAGTCGGTCCTAATAAGAATTAACACCATTTGTGACGTGTTCTGGAGGTATCTCCTGTGCTGCTATACTATTTATAATGTTGCATTTTAAAATGGACAAATATTACATTACTGTCATTTTTTGACAATAGTTAGTAATCATGGAAGTGATGAACCATAATGTTGCATTTTAAAATAAATTCTCTGTAATACTTCTGTCAAATTTATTCCCTATGTTTCATTTTAAATGAGACAGGTAAATACATTGCTGTCAATCAAATGTCAAGTCGTGACTTATAGGAAAATTGAAAGGTTATCTGTCATATTGACAAGATGTCATTAGAGGTTAATTTTGTTTAAATAGTTATACCTATTTTCTAAAAATTAAATTTAGTTGTAGAAAAAATATTGTGTGTACCTTGAGCCCGAAATATGTTTAGTGCTCTCGAGTGATTTTCTGACTTGGCTAAATATCTTATAATATTTAAATATAATACTTCTGTCAAATTCGTTGCCTATGTTTCATTTTAAATGGGAAATACATTGCTGTCAATCAAATGTCGAGTCGTAACCATGGATAAAACAAACCCAATGTTTCACGTTAAAAAATACTCACGGTATTTGTAATTAGTATTTTAGACACAAAATGTAAATGTATAAAATGAAGATTTAAAATTATAGACATCTGGTACCAAATTTTGGTAAACGTAGTTATTACTCTTTTCTTTTGCATTTCCGTCAAGTTATGTCTTATTTTCATACAGGTGATGCCAGGCGTATTTCTCTGTAAGAAATGATGTAAAAAAATAAATTCAGACCATATTTTATTTTAGTGCTCATTTTTATTTTGTCTGACAGGTTGTATAAACGCTCGTATGACGATATTTCTATTTTATGTCTTGTCTTGACTTCTTTCTTATCGTGGAAAACATAAAGAGTTTTATAGCAAACTGAGACTAGGAAATATCATCGTTGTTTACTAGAACTTACTCTACGACTAGGACAAGGTGCACATTTTAAGTAGTTTCACTTTAAGAGGAACAACACTGAAGTAATCAAGCATGTCGATGTTATTTCTGAAGAAATAAGTATATAGATTTTTTTGTTATAATAATATAATGAATTTTTACCTCTCGCTAAGAGAGGAAGTATTGGATTCATGCTAAAATTCGCATATCCAGATTTTAGTGAATAAGCACGATTTAAGGTCCCTAGAATCCGATTATAACATTTTTAAAATGTCTGTTTCTCTCTCTCTCTCTCTCTCTCTCTCTCTCTGTGTGTGTGTGCGTGCGTGTGTGTGTGTGTGGATGTGTGTATGTGTGTGTGTGTGTGTGTGTATGTATGGATGTTGGAGGGACGATTCCTCAAAAACTATAAGACTCAAGAACTGTTTAACTATGGATTCCTTAATCTGACATACCTGGGAAGAGCTGAAAACGTTTTGGTAACAATTGAACAATCGGAAGTAGTAGTTTCTTAAAAAAATTCTTCTACATATAATTTTTTGTACATTTTTGTTATTAAATATTGAAGAACATAAAATTCTCCATCTAATACACTTAATTTTTTTATTATATCTTGTAAAGATTTAGAGATAAAGACACTATAATATATAGAATAATCTAATCGCAGAAGCTAAGGCACTAAGGAAACGAGTTGACAAATTCCGATGTTTATATCATAGTTTGTAAATGACACATGTCAGTGTCAAAAATCAACAGTTTTAGTGACATTCTCATATCTTTTTCTGTCAAGTATATTTTATCTTTCTTATTGTATTATTAATTAAATATTTGAAATTATAGGTAAAATGCATATACTTATCTATCAGAATTTAGGAATTTCCTCATACAATGAAAAATAGATATAATTATAATTATATGTGTGTAGAAGACATGTTAAATAAATAAAAAACAATATTTGGGTAAAGTTATGTAATTTTTTGTTATAAAACAACGGTTCGAAAGCAAAGTGCAATACAATACTTATAGCCTAATATGGAAATGGCGAGAGGTCTTGTGCTGGCCACAACAGATTTTTTCAATTTGAACCATACATGGTAGGTAAGTAAATAGACAAATGGCACAGTAACTTGACAACAAATAATTACAATCTCTCGTCTTTTGCTTCATTGCTAGGTAAATAACATTAGCAGTCGTCGTCTGTCTCGGCTATTACACTCTAAAGCTGGGTTCATAACCAAATAATTTCAGTTTCCAATTTGAATTTCTACTTTGTAATATTGTATATTGTTCCTTGTCACATATCTGTACACATTTGTTTTCATCGAGACTTTTGACAAAAGATAACAATGTATTTCGACTATGTAAGTATGTAATGATGTTACTTACAATATATATGTGCATTGTAAATCATGAATAACAACAATTTCAAAGATTTCATTTATAGAATGTATTTTACTTAGATTAAATGCTGGTATTGTACTTACCGGGTAATGTAAAATCTTCAAACCCGTTGTCTTCGTTTGAGAAAACACATTTGCACACACTTTTGTATTTCACTTTAAATATTAGTTTATACAATGTCATTTAGTACACAATAATATGTCCAGTCACTTCCAAATATCACAACTGATCACAACTATAACGAACTAACCACTAACCTATCTTGCGATCACTGTTGCCAACCTTATGATAATTATTATTCTACATAAGATTATTTGGATAGGTGTATGATGTACAATAGTAATTTATACGTAAAATGACAAAATGTATGTACAAGAAGAACGAAGAGAATAATTCCGGTGGAGTTTGAGACAACACACATTCTAAGTGTTCGTTACGATAACTTCAATGCCCGAGGTTTACTACGCTGCTTGCCATTTTTAACTTGTTTCGTTCGGAACATGTTAGCACTGATCACAGCGTAAAATGAAATTTCTATAAAAAATTACAATAAATAGTGTAAGATTTTTATAAATTACATTATTTTTAAGCGATAGTGTTTACGGATAGTGTTTCCAAGGCAGTAGATTTTATTTGCCGATCAAGATTTTGTTGAGAAGATAACAAAGGCAGTAACAAGAAGACCACGGCCGGTAAGTGGATAAATAATTTGTACTTCACTATAGCAACAGCATTAGAATAAATACAAATGAAACTACCTTTAGTAAAACAATAACGATTCGTATTGTCAATTTTGAAAATAATTTTTAATTTTATTTTATCAATGAACCTGTTTCACATTTTTAAAAAGATATTTTAAATGAACGTTATGCAATATTTTTCTTACTAATAATAAGAATAATAATATATTGTTATTTTCGTTCATAATTAAATAAAACGATTGGCGTGAGAAATAGCCATGAAAAACAGCTTCCCATTTCTGTGACGTCGGAGTACATACAACACGTCATTAATAGGTCATAGCCAATAGGAAAAGGGTTTACGTTATTTATACAGGGTGATTTTTTTCAAGGTGTACATAGGAGATTAACATGGGAAATCAGTTTTTTTGCAAAACGTTGCCCCCCGTTTTAACTTATAGCAATGGTTCTGGTCTCAATTCAAAGATAAAAAATTCCCCATCAAAAAATACGTGGAAATTATCCAACATTTTAGGTTCATATATTAATTTTAAAATTTATTCATTTTCC
Organism: Ophonus ardosiacus; assembly: GCA_943142095.1. Lineage (NCBI taxonomy): Eukaryota > Metazoa > Arthropoda > Insecta > Coleoptera > Carabidae > Ophonus > Ophonus ardosiacus. The sequence goes on along the minus strand of OW964837.1, from coordinate 10,679,335 downwards.
TATTAATACAAAGATAAAAAATTCTCCTTCCAAAAATACGTGGAAATTATCAAATATTTTAGGCCCATAAATTAATTTTATAATTTATTCATAACTTAAAAGTAATGCCTCTTAACAATGTCAATTAACCTATTCTGACAGATAAAATGTCAAGCATTTGTTTATGTTTTTGTTCAAATTTGGCATAGCTGCTGCTATTAATAGGAAAATGAATAAATTTTAAAATTAATCTATAGGCCTAAAATGTTGGATAATTTCCAAGTATTTGGTGTTTTTGGATGGGGAATTTTCTTATCTTTTTACTGAGACAACAACCATTTCGTAAGTTATAACGGGGGGCAACGGTTTGCATAAAACTGATACCCAATGTTAATCTCCTATGTACACCTTGAAAAAAAAAAAAATGTAGGCGATAGGTTGTTACATGTTAAACTATAGCTCTGTTCGATGAGAAGTGCTTGAAGTGCAGAGCAGAATAGTGCAGTGTAGTGTACACTAGTACAGTCTAATTTTTGTGGTTTCATAAAACACACTAGTGTATATTTGGGCAAGTTTGCTCAGCTGTGAGTAATCAAGCCAAGCGTAGCCAAAGGTGTAAAAGGTGAGGTTGTTTATAAACACAGTCATATCATAAAGCTGCAAAGAAGTGACTGCAGAAATGTCTGTTTTAAAGAGCATAGTGTTTGAACTAATAAACGATTCTGACGAAGATCACACGTCACTTGATTCTTCATCAGATTCAGAGACAGATATATTAATTCTTTATATAACAAAACAAAGATAATATACTATATCTTAATTTCTCAATGTGTAAAATTTTAGGTTAATAAACAGATGTGTAGATAGGATAGAATTAAAATGTCTACTGAACAACATTTAGTTACCCCCACTCCTAGTCTGCACTTTCTACACCACCTCGCGAGTCAGGTCAGAAACGTGAGCACTAGTTCTTAAAATTTTTGTCATCGAACAGCCTGCCAGAAGCTGCCCGTTTCACATAAAACATGTTAGTGTAAGAAAGTTAACACTAGGGCGGCCTAGTACATGTCATCGAACAAAGCTTATATGTACTCTGACGTCACATTCTGTTTTAGATCACGTATCTTTTAAATATTACATAAATTTCAATATTTAATTGCAAAATATCTAATGGATATTTCCTGATATTTTCAAATTTGATGCTCTTTAAAGAACAATATCTTTTAAAATTTAATATTTAGAAGTCATATAAAACAGCCCTATTGTATAAAAATGGTACAAAATGTTCAATCGTGCAAAAAATATAGTATCACGCATGTTATCTTTTATACAGCTTTCGAATAAGATGTATTCCTTAAAGAAAATACGCCACTGCTCCAAGAAAAGTAGCTGGAAAATTCTAGGTTATTACAGATAAATGTCAGTGTCAAAAATCAAGAGAAGTTAATATATTCTCTTTTAATTTAAAAACGATTTCCAAATACGTATTTTAATAACGACTTGAAAACAAAAAATTATATTGATCGAAAAAGTTTGACCAATACTGCATTTACCAATGTAATACCAATACACCTAATTTTCATATTGATTTAATATTCAATTACAATTTCTGATTAAACAAATATGAAATTCAAACCATGATGTTTGCGTTCCAAACAAATATATTCCAATAGGTTAAACCAATAAAATTCGTTCTTATTTCCCTTTCCACGAATGAGAAAACAGGACACTAACTCGCACTTGACCGTGAAATCATTTCGGAAGGAACACATGGTCCAAATGTTGCTAAATATTAGGTCGTTTCCACCGAGGGTTTTCTTTATGGCACAATTTGTATCTATCTGCGTTTACGGCTGTGTTTTATCTTTGCTGTAGCTCACAAGGGATAGTTTGTAGCGAAAAGTAGGACGAACTGGTTAGTGGGATCATATTTTCAAATTAATAATAAAATTGTTTTCTTTAGATTGACAAGATTCATTTATTACCTTCCGTCACCTTTAGGTAAGGAAGGTATTGTCTTTGGTCAAAAAAATCGTTAGTGAGTTTTTAATGAATAAGCACGTTTTAGGGCCCCTAGAATACGAATTTACTATTTTTAAGATGATGTCTGTATGTATGTGTGTGTGTCCGTGTGTGACAAATTTTTCTCCGACGATAACTCCAATACTACAATTCTAAAAATTATAATTCTTTCGTATTCCTCTTCTTTACATCCATATGAAGAGCTGATTAGATTTTGGTGATAATTGATCCACCGGAAGTTCCCTTATTTGAAGTTTTTAACAGTTTTTCTTGAAAAAACGCAGTTAAATATTATTTTTCGACATTTTGTGATTATCAATATAAAAGAATATCTTATTCTCTATACCGTTTGATTATACAGTTTCGTTCATATTCAATAGATACAGAGTTATAGAGACATTAAGAGAGATTAACTTTCAAAAATTAGTCAGCTTTGTTAAAATTATGGAAACAACAGATATATTCAGAAAAATTTAATTGACAGATATCAGTGACAAATGCAAAACCAAAGTTGAAAGTATAGGGTCAGAAAGTTATGTGTGAATGTGATAGAGTGTCCCTCCAAAGAGAAGAAGATGGAAGGACTGTGTAGCAGAAGATTTGAGAGAGGCAGAATTGTGTGAAGAAGATGCGTTGGACAGGAATGATTAAAAGAGAAGAGTACGAAACAGCGACCCCTAATAAAATAGGGAAAGGAACTTTCGGTATAGAATTTGTAAAAAATAGTTTGTTCGTGTTACAATTTTATAGGATATACAGAATCCTTTTCAAGGAACTTTTGGTATGGGATATATACAAAATACATCGAATTGACGGAAGGTTTTGTGCTGGCCACAACAGATTTTATATATTTTAAAATGAAAACGAATGAATCAGAAGCCTTGACTCTTAGGGATGATGTTGTATAAGTACAATTATATTAATAAATGTATCTCATTTCTAAATAGAAAATGAAGTGAATGAATACACACTGATTACACAAACAAACAAATATTTTATTTATATGATGAATATACTCGTACACGTATTCAGCCAACAAATATTGATTTAAGGAAAATATGTAATGTACAAAAAAATATTAATACTCTGATGGAAGTTAGTAAATGTAAAATGGTAACAAGTCAAAGAAAATAATAAAATATTCCTTGGAAATATCTATGTAGAATAATTTATGTATTTTCATAAATGTTTCAGACGCAACTAATATTCATTTGAATTTCAGACTTTTTACATCTTATGTGGTTGAATATACAAATATATTTATTCAATATCGTTAGCAATTTTTGGAGATTTAATAAAAGTTATCTATTCACCGTATGTACCTAGAAATATGTTTAACAAATATAGAAATAAATAGTACAAAATTAGAATGGAATAGTTTAGTTAGGTACTTCCCAAATTGCTTTAGTTTTATGTGCAAAACAGTGACAATATTCAGAGTTCAATTGTGTGTGTGTGTGTCAATTCTTATTACGACCGACTAGAATATTGCCTCAGAGTGATTGGGGGCATTTTTACCTCCCCCTACCCTTGGTAAGGGAGGTATAGGGATCGTGCTAAAAATCACATATCGAGATTTTAGTAAATGACCACGTTTTAAGGTCCCTAGAATCCAATTTTAACATTTTCACGATGATGTCTGTATGTGTGTATGTGTGTATGTGTGTGTGTATGTGTGTGTGTATGTGTGTGTATGTGTGTGTATGTGTGTGTATGTGTGTGTGTATGTGTAGGGATTTTGTCTTCACTCTTACTCAAATACTATCATTCAGAAAATTCTGAAACCATTTTTTCGCATTTTATGTCTTATGAAAATTAAAGATTATTGAATTTTCTACTGGAATACATTAAAACTTTTTTTATATATTTTACAGATAAATTTAAAAATAATTTTTTTTATTAGTCGCGAAGCCTAAGATAAACACAATAATTCCTTTGTTACACAGTTCATATTTCAAATGAATGTAACTGACAGTAAATGTCACTGTCAAAAATCTAATCACTTCAAATTAATAATAGTGACATTTTAAAAAGAAAATAGTAAATAAAGCAATAGTTTTCTGCAATGGAACAGTTTGCAGCGTTAGTAAATATGTAAGTATGTATTTAAATTAATAAAAATTCAATAGCGGGAGGTTTTGTGTTCATGGTTTCATTATTTGTTAATCGTATGTAGGCTAATTTATGGGAAATTAGTTTTGAAAATACAAAACTACAAATTTTGTATGTTGCATTTTAAAATGGACAAATATTACATTGCTGTCATTTTTTGACAATAGTAAGTAACCATGGACGTGATTTGCCATATGTTGCATATTAAAATAAATTCCCTGTATACTATTATACATTACAAATTAAATATGACATTCAAAATGTCATTTGTTTTCGCATTAGTGTGTTTATCTGTCACTTTTTCGTACTAATGCAAAAAGCGACAGCTAACCCTTAATTTATGATAATTTGTTGTTTACTGTTTGTCAAATTTAAACGGAATTTGAAAAAACGTAATGCTATTCGTTGCAAAATTGTTTTTTCACACATGACATCTTTACGTCTTGTACGAAAAACGCAATCTGTTTACACCTAAACACATAAATATGTAATTTATAATCTGGGTTTTATTGGGTTCTTTTAAGTGTTTTTTAATCCGCGTGGGTTTCAGTATTAGGGAGTTTTTTGTTACCTCTGTAGTAAAAAGATGAACTTTAATGCCTTAGTATATACATAATTAACAGGAAACGTTGGATGTGTATTATAGGTTAATTTGTTTGTTTTATTAGATTTTAATTAAACCAGGTATCATTACTCATTTCAAGTTCTCTTCAATTACTTTTAATTATTACTCCATCAAAATATATTTCCATTTCCATTAAAATTATTTCTTTAATATATTCCGAAATATTCCAGAACAAAATTGTACATTTACATTAATAAATAAAGAGAAAACTTTAAAACTGTTGCACCGTACTTTGATCTTGAAAACACATTTTCCAACTACGAGTAGAAATATATTTAATGTACGTAAAGTACAGTAAACATTTATCTCAAAAAACTTTGAAATATCTGCATAAAAATATTCTGATAGATACCTCCGTAAGTTATACAAAAACTGTGATCAGTAAAAGCACATATGAATCATACAAGATCTGTAAGAATTCAATATTTTAAGATGTATCAAAGTTTTCTCCTGTAAGCGAAAACCTCTGAATTATGTCCTCCTGAAGTTTGATATTACGGTATCGAATGTTTCCAAGTTTCAAATAGCGGAAGTAATTTCAGCCACATATTTTGATTAGAACATTAAATTGCTCTTTACACTTGATTTATGTACAAGACTGGAAAATATGTTTGACCTATATATGTTTTCTTTTCGACCAGAGATACAGAAATATATACGAGTATGTTGTGGGTTAAACATCCACTTTTATCATCAACACAAAAATATGAGTATTGTAAAGACTTTTAGTGAAGTTCTAGGTCTCATTTTGTGGATGCGTTTCCTTCGGTGACAACATAGATCGAATTCCTATTGGTCATTGATAAAATAATGATTATACAGGCTGTCTCTTAAATAGGGGGACATGGCTTAACCACAGATTCCTGAGGCTAAAATAAGACAATTTAACTAAACTTGCTTCTACCGGAAAATTTACCATTTAGCCAGAATTCTGTTTTAAGTTCTTCGAAAAAAAATTAATTTTGCTTATAATAACAGAACGCTTTATACGATTTGGATGAAATTTGGTATGACACTTCATATGATTATAAGTCATCTTTGAAGGTGATACTTGTTATTATTAGTGAACCACTAGTGTATGAAACTTAGGTGTCCCAACATTGATTAGACCGTAACTTTTTAATGGCCACGCCGATAACATAAAATAATTTTTTTTCAGAAAGATACATTCAATAGTAAACTTTTCTCTTTTAGTTTGTTTTGTGATATCTGTTACGGTTCAGACAGAAAAAAATAAAACCTGAGTGACTGCACCGTGAATTTTTTAAAAATAAATTTAATCTAGCAATCTATCCAAATGTCAAACAACGAATTTCTAATGACAGTAACAATTGTTTATGGGTTGTCAAAAAATTCCTTCGCAATATTCAGGAACTAGTAACATCTGTTTGTTCGGCCTAATAGTATGTTACTACCATTATTATAAATAACACGAATAAATATGTTGGGTTACTCCTAAACAAGTTGAGAAGATTGACAACTCGTTATTGTCATTAAAAATTAATTGTTTGACATTTGGATAGACTGCTAGATTAAATTTATTTAAAAAAAATTCACGATGCAGTCACTCAGGTTTTATTTTTTTCTGTCTGTACCGTAACAGGTAAATAATTTCGCGTTATCGGCTTGGCCATTAAAAAGTTATGGTCTAATCAATGTTGGGACACCTACGTTTCATACACTAGTGGTTCACTAATAATAACAAGTATCATCTTAAAAGATGACTTATAACCATATAACTGTCATACCAAATTTCATCCAAATCGTATAAAGCGTTCTGTTATTATAAGCAAAATTATTTTTTTTTCGAAGAATTTGAAGCTGAATTCTGGCTAAATGGTACACTTTCCGGTAGAAGCAAGTTTGGTTAAATCGTCTTATTTTAGCCTCAAGAATCTGTGGTTAAGCCATGTCCCCATATTTAAGAGACACCCTGTATAATACCTAGTTTCTTAGAAATTTAAATAAAATGTAAAGTATAGTATTCTTTATGTAAGATAAGTAAGAATGGCATTGCGCATACGAAATTGAAGTAGATGTTCTGTTAAAAAATATAAATACCGATAATTACGTTAGTTATTATTTGTATTATACAGGGTGTTAAAAAATAAGTGTCACAAATTATGACGGCATGTAGTACTGACCAAAATAAATAAAAAAAGCTTAATCAACATGGGTTCGATCTTCAATAGTTTCCGAGATATAAGGCTATGAAATATGAGTTTTTTCGATGTTTACCGTTGCTATCTCGAAAACTGTAAGAGTTACGACTTTGATTAAATGAGACATTTTGTTTGCCTTTTAGAGGTCATCTTAGATGTGTTTTTGTTTTTCGTAACTATTATAAAGTGAAAAAAATTGTTTCATATAAAATGTTATTGTTTATTTATAGTCTATTTACTGGCATAGACAAAATTTTGTTCGACCACTATTTTAGTCAGTTTTTCTTCGATTCTAATACAAAATGGCCTCTTTCTCAAAAACAGTTGAAGATCGGACCCATGTTGATTACACTTTTTTCACTCATTTTGGCCAGTACTATATGCCTTCATAATTTAGGAAACTTATTTCTTAACACCCTGTATATGCGCCAAACAGAATAAAATTTTAGCGACTAGGCCAACTATTATGGATTATGGCTCATATAAAAACAAATATAAATAATTATGGAACATCCAGAAATAGGTAATAAGCCGTAATAATATATATATATATATATACAGAGAATTTATTTTAAAATCAGTCAAAAAATGACAGCAATGTAATATTTGTCCATTTTAAAATGCAACATTATAAACAGAACTGCAGCACAGGAGATACCTCCAGAACACATCACAAATGGTGATAATTTTTATTACGACTGACTAGAATATTGCCTCAGTGTAAATGGGGGTATTTTTTAACATTTATTACATGAAAGATGAATTTTTGTAAGCTAAAGTTTGTTAAGATGTGTAACATTCATATTTTGATTTTTTTGTTAATCGTAGGTAGGCTAATTTATTGGAAATTAGTTTTGATAATAGAAAACTACAAATTTTGTATGTTGCATTTTAAAATGGACAAATATTACATTGCTGTCATTTTTTGACAATAGTGAGTAACTATGGAAGTGATTGACCATATGTTGCATGATAAAATAAATTCCCTGTATATATATATATATATATATATATATATTTGTCATTGTAACTACACCGATATCAGTACCTTAATTTGTAATATTCAGCTGAAAGCTTTTCTTTGAAATACCTGTGTATTATAATTGCCAGCTATATTAATAAAGATTTCGAAATTTCTGCTAAAATATAAAGCAGAGTATTTGTTATAATTTTGCTGAAAAATTGATACAATTAATTCGAGTTAAGATTACCAAATAAATCTTTCTTTGCGGTAAATTAAATCGTAGGTATTAATATTTCTAACCCTTTACAAACTTAAAACTGATTTTAATTTTTAAAAATATGTTGTAACCAGCATAATACATTCCTTCATTTCTATGTTCTACATATAAATTCCATATAGAAATTTTCTTGTAGAAGATCATATATTTCCAGAAAATATTATAAACGAGCGTTTTATTGTTACCTGAACTGAAGTATGTAATGCAAGTGAAACTGAAGTTTATAGTACCTCAGTTCTAGCAGAGGGTTTCTGTGAAAAGAAAAAAATATGCTGTGGCTAGCACAAGACCTCTTGCCATTTCCATATTAGGCTATATAAGTACATATTGTATTTAATATTTCTGGTATACATACAAAAATTCATTAAAAGTATATATATTATTCATATATTTTTATATTATTTACTTCATTCTATAAATAAGTTTCCTCCTACTCTTCTAAATGTTCGAAATTCTTTAAATTCATTAACGAGATTGGCGGTATTTTTGATGCGTCTATTATTAATATATTTTTATATTTTTTAATTCATTCTATAAATAAGTTTCCCCATACTCTCCTAAATGTTCGAGATTCTTCAAATTCATTCACGAGATTGGCGGTATTTCTGATATTCTAATATATGTATCTATAATTTTAAATTTTTCTATACGAAGAGGTTTTTGGATAAATGCTTCATTTATTTCAACATAGTCAAAATTTACAAATGCGACGTTTCGGTTATGGTTATAACCATTTTCAAGCAATAAATAAATTATTACAACATATGAAAATAATACATTTTAAATATAAAAGATTTTGTAAAAACCAATGAGTTTAAAGAACTACATGGTTAAAAGTCAACTGACTTTTAAAATCATATAGTTTTAAATATTTAATTAATAATAAAATAAGAAATATTAAATGTACTTCCCGGAAAAAGCCTGGAGTAATGTATCTGGATATTTGACACTGACATTTTTTGTCAATTACAAACATTTTAATTTTTCAACCATGGAGTTATTTGAGCTTTGAGATTCATTAAGACGGATTATTTTTTATATATTCCTCTATCTCTATATCTATAAAAGATAAGAATAAAAATGTTCAATGTGTCGGATAGAGAATATTATATTCTTTAATATTTATAATAATAAAATTTTCCAAAAAAAAAAACAATATTTACAAGATTTTTTTAAGAAACTTATACTCCTGATTGTTTTATTGTTACCAAAACCTTTTCAGCTCTTCCCAGTAATGTCAGATTAAAGAATACGTATAGTTGAAATTGGTCTTTAGTATTATAGAATTTGAGAAACCGTACTTCCAGCATCCACACACATACACATACATTATTGCAATAATGTTAAAATCTAGTAACCTTAAAACGTGTTTCAGCAAAATCTGGATATACGATTTTTAGCATGGATTTAATACGTTTCTTAGCGAGAGGTAATATATTGGGAAAACCCAAGGAATCTAATGATTTGGATTAATTTCTCAAACATGTATCTGCAGTCCAAAAAAAAAAAAAAAAAATGTAACTTAGTCTACAATTAGGGCTTGCAAAATCAACTGTCATGGGAATAACATAAAGCTTCATGCTTATAAAATACTAATATCTCAACTATGACAATATTGACAGGGTCGGTTTTGCAATATACGGTTAAAATTTTAACTTCCAGTTAAATAAACAATAAAAGATATTATCTGTCAAATGCAAATTTATCATTGGTATTAATAATACGAATTAATATTGTTTATTTGTCTGGAAGTTAATATTTTAGCTGGAATTGTAAGATCGGCCCTTAGGTCCGGTGTTTTCATCTCTGGTTAACTTAACTGTAGATTATAAGAAAAATATCGCATTTAAAAATTGACACATTTAATTTTTACAATTTACCTTATATTATAAAAATCGATGCTATATTTAACAGACATTTTAACCAGAAATGATAAAAGTGAATTCATCTTGAAATGTTTAATAATGCCTAAGAGAGAGTAAATGCCATCGACCTTTAAACTAATGGACCAAGTGTTTCCTATTCTTTTATTGTTAGAATAATGCTCCAACATAAAAGGATAGAATTATATATTCTGTCCTTCAACAGTACGGAAGTTCTCAGTTAAAGTATACTGCGCATGCGTTCGTACTCATTGTACATCTTTTTCAGCCATATGTAAACCTCTATACATCGCTTTCTATCACTAAATAGTTGTCAAAATATACATTTGACGTTTCGTGACTGTGTATTATTTACTTTTTTGGAGAACATTTACAATTATTTCTGTCAATACATACGTATATATGTTGTGAGGTGTGTACGCGATAAAATAATGGGGAAACGGTGTATTTCGTGCAGTCAACAGTACGTACGCGGTTCAGCTGTGTCATTTCATATGTAAGTTCTTATTAATTATTACTTGTTCCCTATAATATAATATGTATATAATATATTGTATTAAAAATATATAATTATGCACAAAAAATTAAATCTATACCCTTTTTTTCTTAACTTCCGTACTGTTGAAGGATAGAGATACAGTGTCTGAACCGTTATGGCGGGACAAGCGTTTTGCTCGTACGTTGCGCCTATTAGTTTAAAGGTCGATGGTAAATGCGATGACCCGACCAGTTGTCCGTATTAAATATAGATGGTGCTAGCTGTAGAGGGAGTATTTCCGCTGCCGCACTGGTTGCATAGCAATCAGTGGTTGTCGCACGGATTAAGTAGACCAACTTCTCTAGTACTATCGGTCACGAAACAAGTTCCTACGCTACTTGAGGCCTTGGCCCTATACTGGCTGTTGTGCCATAGATGATGATGATGAAGAGAAAGCAATGTGTCAAAAAACTTGTTTTTCTTCACACCTTAATAAATACTTAGATTAAACTGGAACAAAAATTCCCGCGTTAAAGTTTGTAGGCGGTTGATAATTAATTGGTAATTAAAGGCTTGGAGCAGCTCGGGAATGTAAAAACGAACGTGAATAAAACAGCAGAGAAACGGCCGGCCTGTTTATAACTAAATAAAGCGTTCATGTAATATACATAGGAAGTTTCGACTCCGAGGAATAACGACTGTTTTCTTTTGAAATATTCGTGCGATAAATTAGGGCAATGGCGCCGTTTATGTTGGTCATTTGTGGAACATACGGGTAAGAGTGTACAACGGTTTAAATAGCAGCGTAATTGCTCCGATCATGAACAACTTGTACCGAGAATTTTATTTCCTGAAAAAGCTAACTCTGTATTCAAACGATTTATTTCGGAGAGCTTTAAAAAGATTTTATTTTACAAAATTATTTGAGGTCAGAGGCCGAATGTATTTAGTATTTTTTTTAAGTGCTTTTAGAAAATTTTTGATTCAAATCCAACCTAAATCAATTCTGATTTATCATGCAAAAATGACTGCACATTAGCTTGGAAGGTTCGTCAAAACCTGTAAATATTGCGTTTAGTTTTTACCTCTCGCTAAGAGAAATATTGGATTCATGTTAAAAATCGCATATCCAGAGTTTAGTCTGTGTGTGTGTGTGTGTGTGTGTGTGTGTGTGTGTGTGTGTCTGAATGTTGGAGGGACAGTTTCTCAAATTCTATAAGACTAAAGAACAGTTTAACTACGTATTCCTTAATCTGACATTAATGGGAAGAGCTAAAAAGGTCTTAGTAACAATTGGACAACCGGAAGTAGTACTTTCTTTAAAAAATTCTTCTAAATATTATTTTTTGGAAATATTTATGTTATTACAAATATTAAAAAATTTAAAATTCTCTATCCGATACATGGAACATTTTTATTATATGTTCGATCTATGTGGTCCCGTGGCCGCGTGCCTGAGTGTCTGGTTCCGAACCTTGGAGAACCGGGTTCGATCCCGACTGACGCCAAATATTTCCAATTTTAAATGGCACAAAAGTGACCCCTGTGGTTATTTGACATTTGGATAGACTACTAGATTAAATTTATTTTAAAAATTTAGCAGTGCAGACATTCATATTTTATTTTTTTCTGCGTGAACCGTAACAGATATCACAAATTACACAGAGAGAAAAAAGTTTACTATTGAATGTATCTTTCTGAAGAAAAATAATTTCACGTTTTCGGCATTGCCATTAAAAAGTTACGGTCTAATTAATGTTGGGACACCTAAGTTTCATACACTAGTGTCATACCAAATTTCATCCAAATCGAATAAAGCGTCCGATTATTATAAGCAAAATAATTTTTTTTTTGTGAAGAACTTTGAAGCAGAATTTTGGCTAAATGGTACACTTTCCGGTAGAAGCAAGTTTGGTTAAATCGTCTTATTTTAGTCTCAGAAATCTGTGGTTAAGCCATGTCCCCCTATTTAAGAGACACCCTGTATATGTATCAGAAATACCGCCAATCTTGACAATGAATTTGAAGAATATCGAACATTTAGAAGAATAGGAGAAAACTTATTTATATACTTTGGATTCTCTATATTAAACATTTCATCGAGAGCACTTCTTGTCCCAGAACAATCCTTGTTTTACTTCTGATGTAATTAGAATTTTTGAGTGTGTACCAGAAATGTTAAATACAATATAGACTAATATGGGAAATGGGAATGACGTCTTGTGTTGACCACAACAGATTTTTTCACATGTCTTTGCCATACATGGTTTTTCTTTACAAAATTGATATTTGCACAAAATGTAAATCTGAGTCAACGTATCGCCCATGTAATGAAAATTCAATAAAATCGATGTATATGGGTTGCCATATACCAACATTAACAAAACTCATACAACATCAACAACATGGAATTCGGTGTTTGTTTTGTTAATACGTTGTTATCAGCCCTTCATTATGTCCACTATTCTTCCACTCGTTGTTTGTCGTGGGTTGTTTGAAACAAATGCGAAGCGCCTGTAAATTGGAAATAAATAGTAAACGTAAACAGTTGCTCCTCGCACTCGATTTGATTTGACGGGGTTTTTATTGGCTATGTACGTGGTAATTGCCAGCAAACGACCAATAGGGTTAATGAATTTGTGTGACGTACACTCATGGGCAATTTGCTTCAATTAGCTAATGTGATAAAAGAAATTTTGGCGCTATTCTACACCAGTAACTATCTTTATAAATTGGTAATCGTGTGTGCGGGGTAAATTACACGCTGAAAACTAAATGCACTAATTGGGGTGTTTTTGAAACTGGATGTTTTTTAAACGTGAAAAACAATGTGGACACTTTATGGAGATAACGCTACTGAACGCTATTTTTTAACAAAGTCTTCAAAAAAAAATAATAATAATAAGAGTTATTAAAAGTGTGTACAAACAAGTAAAAACTATAGTGCAAATGGATGGCATTAGATTGAAAATATTTGAGATGAAAACAAATAGCGCTAGGCCAATATTTAATTTCAGGTACAGATACAGATACTTTCGATACCTCAATCCGATACATGATACTGTATTTGAATGTCTCTGAATATTAGATACTTCATGAATCTTCAAAAACTATTTTATATCAATTATGGTAAATTTGCATATAATAAATTTCACAAATATTGACAATACTGAAACATTTAACAAAAATCAAAATAGTACCTACTCGCATCTTGACACAAAGTCTTTTCAAACCCGTATTCTGGACGACAATGAAGCAAATCAATAGTACTTCTAATATTTGTGTATGTTTGAAAATATATTATTTTTACAAACCTTAATTTTATTAGATTATACATACAGTGTGTTAATTAAAAACCTGGCCATAGGCGTTTAACATGGGAAAACAGTTTTTCTTTGCGCAAAAGTGCCCAATTCATTTTAGACAAAAATATTTCAAATAAATGTTGTAGATATTAATATTCTACGCCTAAATCACTAAACAGATTTAATTTTGCACTTTTAGTAAATTGTAAAATCTAACTTGAAATTGTACAAATATTGCTCATTTTAAATTGAAACAAAATTACAAAGAAATTCATATCGCTTGAACTGTCAGAAATTTAATTTTATATATTACAGAATGTGGAAAACTAATAATATTAAAAGTAATTTAAGTGTTAGATTTTAAAAATAATACCTGTGTAGTAATTTAGGTGCAGAATTGAATTATCTGCAACTTTTAATTGAAAAATGAATTTCTGACAGATAAAACGATACGCATTTCTTTCTAACTTTGTTTTAATATCATGGGTATCGCTGGACACGAGCAATATTTTTATACAATTTCAAATTAGATTTTAAAAGTTACCAAACTTGCAAAATTAAAACTGTTTACTGATTTAGGCGTAGAATATAATTATCTATAAAATTTATTTGCAACATTTTGTCTAAAATTAATTCGGGACTTTTGCGCAAAGAAAAATTGTTTTCCCATGTTAAACGCCTATGGCCAGATTTTTAATTAACACACTGTATATACCTATATATATATATATATATATATATATATATATATATATATATATATATATATATATTCACCTTAACACGGTTTCATTATTAATTTTAATGTAATTGCTTCCTGATAGTGACATGTGTTCAAATATGTCAAAATTGTTATTTAAATATTTTTTTGTTTGAGGCATAGACAAGATAATATATGAAAATAAATTATATTATAAATTTATATTTAAAGTTATTTAGAGTTATTTACTAAATGCTATTATCGTAGAATTGAAGATTGTACCATTATATTTAAATTTTATTAGTAAAAGTTGCTGAAAAATTGTATTCAATGTATTTTTTTTTTAAGAAAAACTGTTAAAAAATTATATAAGTGAAACTTCTGGTTACCCGATATACACTAAAAACTAATGAGCTCTTCCTACATTAGTGTAGAATGGGTATACAAAATTTCAAATTTTTCTGGTTGATGGTATTAGAGTAATCGTGTCCACAGGCTTATTCACCAAAATCTCTATATGTGATTTTTAGCACGATCCCTATACCTTCCTTACCTAGGATAGCGGGAGGTAAAAATATTTGTTTTTGTTACGTTTTTTTTCTCTCAATTTCAAATAGGGATGCGGTCGATCTCGGGCTTTCGCTCAGCCCGGACCAAACAAAATGATTAATAAATAAAGAAAATGATTTGTAGTTAGTTTACTTCAAGAATTCATAATTATTCATTGAAGCATAACAATGCTGCTGTGATATTATTATTATTATTATTATTATTATTACTACTACTACTACTCGTATACTTAAATAAAAGCGATTATTGTTCCTAACATAATGATTTCTTGTCTTATTTTTGAGCAGCAACAGTAATAAAGTTAGATAAAATAAACCCTTAAGTAAATGCATAGAAGGTTTATTAATGTATCTTATTTCGAACGACTTCGGTAAGCAAAGTTTTTAACAACTTATGTTAACTAATATTGAACGTTCTAAGGAAGAAGAGTTTTTTTTTAAGTTTGATACGAAAAAAGTTAAACATTTCGCCTCATATCAAAATCAAAATTAAGAATGCCAAATGCACTGAATTTCAAGCTATGACCCGGCCCGGCCCGAAACCCGTACCAATTTTGAGTAAATTTTCGTGCTAATTTTTGTCGAGTCGGGCCAGCGAATTTTATTTTCGGGCTGAGGTGATCCAAACCTCACAGCTCTTTGAAATACGAAAGGTAAAAAAAACTGGTAGAAATGAAAAAGATGGCAAAGAAGTGAAAGAAATAGATTGAAAATTAAACTAAAGGAAAGGAAATCACATATCCGATGAAAATCATGGATTTAAAAAAAGAACATTATGTAAAATTAAGTGCAAGTTAAAATACAAATTTTTAGTGTGTAAACCGTAGTCATTAATATCAAAATATAAAGATATTTGTGTATAGCGTATACAACGGTCTTTCGGATATTCATAATTTGCAAAATAAAGCAAATTGACATTTTGCATATAGTTACGAAGTGCTTGTAAACGATGTATAGTGCAAATCAGAGCGTGACAAAATATGCTGGAGGACAGCGAATTTGTAAAATAAAAACTCGGCCACGTCCGCAGCCAATCAATTACGCTATCTCTTTCGCTCTCGCTGTACGATCATTTAAGCTATCTTTTTTGCTCTCCACATAGCTATCTTCTTTTTAATAATATTTTGAATGGAATTGCAGATTTGACGTGAAGGCAGCCCTTCCATAACTCACACTAGGCCGGGGTCCGGGGTCGTATTGATGAATTTCCCCAACGCCGAATCCGGTTATCTGATGCATACTGCACAGGATAACGAGATGTCTGTGTTTTTTTTTGTTGCTAGGGATACGAGATGCTCTTTTGCGTTCCTATTATAACAAAAATTCTGAATTCAAATGAGATGGACATGTTTTAAATAAAACTGGACGCTGGAATATTTCCGAGGGTATAAAAAACAGAATTTGTAATTAATTATGCTTTTCTACGGCCAGTATGGAAAATTGTACGTTACTCATTTATATTTCTCACGCAAATTTTGCGAACTGTAATGTTAAAAACATGATGTAAAATATGTACGGCGAGTGAGTGTATTGATGTTTAAATGTCTACTGAAAAACAGCTCCCAGTGAGAGCAGGCGGGCAAAGCTCAATGTAGATGGCAGCATCATAGCTATGAACTGTTGTCGGTTGTCGCCGATAATTTTGAATGAGTTCACTGACGGTTACAATTTTTTGTTGTGTTTCTGACGTAAAAGTACAATGGGGTCCTATACCATTTTTCTTTTATTTTTCTCTGTAAGAACAGGATAAAATAAGAATTTATTATTATTGTCGGGAGGTGGTTCATTCTTGCCCCTGTACTGCGACCTTTCTGGTCTATTGTACCCTCCGTGTTTCCTCCTATTCTAGGAGCCCTGTATGTTTTGTAAACTCCAAGATTTTCTTTAGACTAATGTCCTTTAGTGTCTCAGTGTGCAATTTCTTTGCTCCTAAAAGACTATGTCTGCTTGCCATAAATGCTTCGCAGTGACATAGTAAGTGTTGAGGGGTTTCATCTTCTTCTCCACATCCTCTGCATGTTGGTTCTTGTTTGAGGCCCAACCTATGCAAATGTTTATTTAATTGACAGTGTCCTGTTACCAGTCCTGTTATTAGTCTGACATCTTGCTTGCTCATTACAAGTAAGTTGTCTGTTCTTTTCTTGGATGGCTCATTCAGGAAGAGCTTGGAATGTCTTTGGCCTGATGTGGCTGTCCAATGCCGTTTGTGCCATTGCCAAAGCAAAGTATTAAGTTCTTGCTTAACTGTTTGCGCAGTTATTCCGCAAGCAGGTTCTGGTCCTATAAAAGGTATATTTGTCCCATCTTTTGCAAGATGGTCGGCTGCCTGGTTTCCTTCAATTTCTGAATGCCCGGGTACCCATATCAATCTTAATTTATTCGTCGCTCCTAAGGCATTCAACCTGTAGATGCAGTCCAGAATTAGTCCTGAGCCTACCTCACACGAGTTTAGTGCCTTAAGTGCGGCTTGGCTGTCTGTTACTATGGAGATTTTTCTATTGTGATCGACAAACAATGGGGCAAACTGTTAGTTATAGACAGAACATTTTTTTTTCATGTTTGCATAGCTGAAATGTTTTTATATAAAAACTTATACGTTATATTCATGAAGAAATTATTATTAAGTATAAAGAACAAATAATAAGCATTTTTTTCATAATAAATTATATAATGTAGAACATTGAAACAGTTTGACAATATTATTATACAAAGTATGACGACGGATGGTGCTAGTGTTTGCCTGTTTTGAAGTTTCAATATTAATTTAATTAATATTACAAATTGATTTAATTATAAATATATTATTATTGTTAATATTACTAGATGTTATTATTAAACAAATTCATCAAACACAAAATTGGTAAATGTTTTGTTAGGTTATAGAACAACATGACATTTCATATAATTTGTTGAAAATTGCTTTCAATAATTGAAATTAGTTTAGGATCCTTCTTGTTCAAATCTAAGGAAGAATTCCAGAAAAACGTATGATAAAACAGTAAATGTCATTACTAAAGGCGAAATGATGAATGTAAATACTCTTTCAATTTTGCTTTCATTGAAATTGACTTTTACCCTCGGTGTGCCCTCGGTCATAGTAAAAACCAATCAATCATGCATCCATTTTCATAATAATCGATTTATTGTAATTAATCTCACTCTTATCTATAAGTGTTCAATGGTAAAAGTAATTAATATTGTCGAGTATACAAAAACAAGTCTGGCGCTTTTTTGTTTCAGGAACAAAATGTCAACTCCTTTTCTCTGTAAGAATCAGAACACAAGAAAATAATTATATAAATCAGTCAAAAGCAATTTTGCGCTGTTAAAAAATGTGTACAAGAATCAATAAACAATATTCGTTTGTAAGACGCATAATTTATAATTTCTAATTAATAAATCAGATCTACTTGAAAAATGCATTTGTATTGTATCTTTTTAATAACAGTTCTCGACATGGCATATTAAGGACATTCACACAACAATTTTAAAATTGAATTTCAAAAATTCCAGATCATAATATGACAGATATTGGTCCTGGAACATGCCTCCAAAATAGTAAGAAAATCAAATACAATCTTCTTCTCAATTTTATTTATATTTTTGTCTACTAATGCTCGGTTTCATATACGATTGTTAAATTTTGTGTTAGTTAACAACTTTTCAAAATTAACAACTTGTTCAATTTTTATGATGTTTCATGAAATTAGCAAATCAATTTTAAACTGTACTGTTGTTAGTCAACATGCATGTTAAAATTTGTTTAGGGAATTATTGTATTTTTTAGTAATATAAAAACCAATTTCATAGTTATTAATAATAAATGTCATTATTGACAGACTGGAAAGTACCAGTTGCATAGAACCTTAATGTTAATAATAACGGATTGATTGGATCAATTAGATGATTTTTTTTCAATGTATGATTTCAAATTTTCATATATATGATCCAAAATTAACAGAACGGTGTCCTTAGATAGCCGATATCTCATCAAAAAATTCAAACGGATTTCCTTGATCTCTGAATACCTCCTCTTTCTCTTCGCAGAAATTGAATATCAATTTCAAAAAATTATTCAGATTCTGAAAACATAGTTGAATAATATTTGCTATGACATTAATGTAATGAATATATTTTTATTTTAAATAACACAGCTAATGCTACTTGTACTTACTAATTTTCTTGTTGCAAATTAATTTATGACGGAAAGGGCAAAATAAATATTTTGTTCTGATTACACATATGTGACAGATGTCATAAATAGCAACTAGTTAGAAATTTAACAAGACCCGAGACTGTTGTTAAAATAGCAAACCATTTACTTACTTACTTAATCCTGCACCTTTCTACCCTCACGGGTGTAAGGCGTTCCCCCGGCCTGCGGGGGAGGGGGTTGAGTTCTGATTTGTTGGTCTTCTCCATATTTCTTTCCACTCTGCTCTATCTTGTGTTGCTGTCTTCGTTTCTTCCCAAGTTAGACCTCTTCTTTGCGCTGCCTCCTTAACTTCTTCCAGCCACGTTCTTCTTGGTCGTCCTCGTGGTTTCTTTCTTCCAATTTTTGCTTCAAACACTTTTTTAACTATTCTCTCCTCTCCCATCCTTTCTACATGCCCATACCATCTCATCTGTCCTTCTGCTATCTTATCTTCTATTGCTTTTACTTTTAAGTTTTGTCTGTAGGTTGTGTTTTCAATTCTGTCCAGTCTTGTTTTCCCCTCTATTTTTCTCAAGAATCTCATTTCGGTAGCCGTAATTTTTTCTTTTTGTCTTTGCGTTAATGTCCATGTTTCAGCTCCGTGTATGAGTATAGGTGTCACTACTTTCTTAAATATTTGTACCCTGGTCTCTTTCGGTATTTCTTTCTTTCCTAAGAAGCTGTGTTTGATGCTATTGAATATTTTGCCTCCTGTTGTTCTTCTTTCTTTTATTTCTTCATCAAATCTTCCATCTTCTGAGATCATTGCCCCCAGGTATTTAAATTTTTGGACTTGCTGTAGATTTTCATTTTTTAGTTGTATCGTGTGGTGTTGTTCATTTCTTCCTAGTATCATGGTTTTCGTTTTTTCTTTATTGATCTTCATGTTTAATTTTTGTAGCGCTTTATCATATATTTCTATATTCCTTATTAAGGTTTTTTCGTCTTCTGCTATGATGACCATGTCATCTGCATAGCATAATTCTGCTATTTCCACTCTTCTCAATTTCCAATTTCCTATGTAGTATTTCTTTACTTCTTTCTTTGCCTCTTTTATTCCTTCGTCAAGAATTAGCGTAAACAGAAGCGGGCTCAAAATGCATCCTTGCCTTACTCCGGCTGTAGTTTCAAATGTATTGGAGGTCTCTTGTTTCACTCTTACATAGCTCTTAGTGTTTGAATATAGGCTCTGAATTCCTGTTATTAACGTATTTGATATTCCCCTTTTTCTTAGCGTTTTCCATATGTCTTCTCTGTTGATTCTATCAAACGCTTTCTCTAGATCAATGAAGCACACATGTACGTTTCTCCCTTCTTTTATTGCCTTTTCCCCTATTTGTCTTAGTATGAATATCGCATCATTTACTCCTCTATTTGGTCTAAAACCAAATTGAGTTTCCTCTAAAGATTCTTCCAGCTCTATTCTTAGTCTACTCTCCAGGATTCTTGCATATATTTTGGCCACTGTGCTTATTAGGGTAATTCCTCTATAGTTCCGGCACTCTCTGCTATCTCCTTTTTTAAATATTGGTGTTATGATACCTATTTGCCATTCTGGTGTTATTCCTTTTAGCGCTTCATTCATTATGTCTTTAAGTTCCTGTAGTGCTGATTCGGGTAGTGCTTTCAGCATGTCTGCTGTTATTTTGTCATGTCCGGGAGCTTTTCCTCTTTTGGTTTTTCTTATTGCTTCTATTATTTCTTTCAAGCTTATTTCTTCTTCTTGTGTTATTTCTGTTTCCTTTGTTCGTGTGCGATGGCTTTCTTGTTGTTCTTCATCTTTAGTATCATTTCCCTCTAGTAATTCTATGAAATACTGTCTCCATCTATCCATTATTCTGTCTTCTTCTGCTATCGTCTTTCCTTCCTTATCTTTAATGTTCGTAATTGTTGCTGTCTTCTTTTGTCTTATATTTTTAAGTGTTCCAAAAAATAATTTCTGGTTTTCATTGTATGCGTTTTTCATTTTTTCACCAAATTCTCTCCATGCTTTTTCTTTTTCTTCCTTTATTACTCTTTTTACTTTTTTCCTTTGTTCTTTATATTTTTCATAGTCAGTAGGTTCTTTCGTTTGTAGATATTTATTCCACTTGTTCTTTTTTTCTTTCACTGTAACTTTTACCCTTTCCGACCACCATCTAGTTTTGTTTGTGTTTCTGTTCACTATTCTAGTCGTGCCACAGCTTTTTTCTGCTGCCTCTAGTACTGTCTTTTTGAAGTTCTTCCATTTCTTTTCTATGTTTCCTTCTTTTTCTTTTGCTTTTTTCTTAAACTCTTCGTTGACGTTCTTTTGAAATTTTTCTTCTATCTCTTGTCTTCTAAGTTCATGGCATTTTATTTTCTTATTTACTATCTTTCTTTTGGTTTCGTTTTTTGTGATTACTTCTTGCTTTAGTATCATTGTTACAAGGAAATGGTCGCTTCCAATCTCTGGTCCTCTTTTTACTTTTATGTCTTTTACTCTATTCCAGCTGTCTATGTTAATTAGGAAATAATCTATAATCGATTTTTCATTTCTGCTTATAACTTGTCTTGTTATTTTATGTATTTCTTTGTGCTTGAAGTGTGTATTTCCGATTTTGAACTCATTCTCTAGGCAAAACTCTATTATTCATTTCCCGTTTGTATTCGTCACATTCTCTCCATTCCTACCTAAGCACCACTCTATTCCATCATTCTTATTTCCTACCCTCCCGTTAAGGTCTCCCATTATTATTACTCTCTTTTCACTTCTGTCTACTATTTCTTGTAGTTCTTTAAAGAAGTTATCTTTTTCTTCTTTTCTTGCGTCCTCGTTCGGTCCATAGCCCACAATTAGCGTGTATTCTTCGTTTTCCTCTCCTTCCTTAACATTTATTGATAGTAATCTTTCATTCAATAGGTTTTCTTTCGAAACATATTTCATCTTATCCTCTTTAATTAAAATTGCCACCCCTGCCTTGGCGTTTTCTTTTTCCGATACTCCTACCCAGTACATCCAATATCCATTTTGTGTCTTTGTGATTCCTTTGCCTTTCCTCTTTGTTTCTGTTATACCCACGTAATCCATATTCATTTTTGCCAGTTCTTCTGTTAATTCATATTCTTTTCCTGTTAAACTTTTTACATTCCATGTTCCAAATTTTATTATTTTCCCTGGTTTATTTACTCTATTTTTTATTTTGCCCATCCCGTACTTAATTATATGTGTTTTGTTGTTCCTTATCGTATCCTTTTCCTTTGCTTGCGACGTCTTTCCTTTTTGTTGCAATTTTCCTCGTTTTTCCCTTAGTTTTTTGACGCAGTACCTCCTTCTTCTTTGACCTCTATCATCTTCTTTTGTGTTTTGTCCCATTTCCATTCCTTTCCATTTATTGTTATTTTCTGATAGCCTATTTTCAATATATCTCCTGTCTTTTTATTTTTCTCTGCTAACATTTTTATTTCCTTTTGTATTTCGCGCTCATTTCTTGTTAGTTCGTTGTTTATGAAGATTTTGTCCTTTAAGGTTCTTAGGTTCTTTTTATTCGCCATTACTTTTTGTTTATCTTGAAAATTTTCCATTTGTACCTTACATGTCTTCTCTCCTATCTTTATTGCTTCCTTCACTTGTACATTAACTCCAATTTTCTTGTGTATGAAGTCTTCCACGGTGTTTTTTAGGTCTTTTCTGCTGATTGAGTCTGCTCTTAGCCCTACAATCACGAAATTATTTTTGATTTTTTCTTTATCTAATCTCTCGATTCTCTCTTTCATGTCGTTCAATTCTTTTTTTATCTCTATGTTTTCTTCCTTCAGTTGTTCATTTATCTGTTTCATTCGTAGTAGTTCCTCTTTATATTCTTTCTGATCCTGTTTTATCTCTTTTGTATCGTTCTTTATTTGTAATATAATTTTCATTAAATCTCTTAATTCTATTTTATCACTTCCTTCTTTGTTACTTTTATCATCTCTATCCGATGACATATTTGCACAACTTTCCTGAGTACGGGCCTGACTAAAATTTTTATCTTGGTATGCAGGTTCTAGCTTACCGCCGCTAAACTACGCTTGCTTACAGTTTATATGTACGTCCTTGGCTACTGTCTCACCGCTGTATACACTTTTTTACTCTAATTTAGAGCTTCTAGGTACTTCTCACTTCACTTTCTTTATTCACAACACTACCTTGTTTCACTAGAGTTTAATTATTTCATATGGTCCGCGAATTAAAGCGTGATATCTATCGTTTAACGAATTTGAATATCGCCGCACGTTCGCCACAACCGTATTCTCTGCCTTTCACAACTCAACTCGCAAACCATTTAACCATAGTTTAAATCTATCATTTGTTGATGAAACAATAGTTCCTACTTAATCAGTTGCTAAATTATTTAACAAATTGTTAAGATTTAGCAAACGGATATGAAACTGGGCATAAATCTTGTATACCCAAATCATTCAAGCAGCCAATGCACGTCATCACTTAGTGTAAAAACCTTAATGCATTAAAATCACTAATAGTGAAAAATGAAATAAAATTTCAATCATTTTTAACCGTCAAAAAGTGTATAGCCTTATATAATTATTATTAAGATGAATAGTAGAGTTCATTACTTATCGTATATGACATGAATAATATATAAATATTGTACATCAACGTCATATTATTCGTTTAATTGTTGCTATAGTTGGCAACATTGATAATTTGTATGTTCATACTGTCAGAGTCATAATTTGAAAAATATTTGTATCGTGTTTGAAACATTTTTGTGCGTTGTAAAGGCCTATTTATAATAAAGTAATGTTAAACGCAACGCTACGACGCAACGTGACCGTTAACGCAAACACAAAATCTTTGAATCTGCCAAAGGTAACACTTCTATTCTATCAGAAGAATTCGGTATATTTCTTTGAAATTCGGCTCACTTTTATTTATTGCCTTTATATGGCATACATAAGTATAAATAAGGTTAGTATTATAAAATCATTTAAATAGAAATGGACAGTGACGAAAATATAGTATTTATTTTGTAGATGTGACAGTTCATGACCACGTCGATAATACAGATTGCAATCTGTATAACTCTTTTCATAAAGATTCTAAAACCTCTGCGAACGTACCACCACATGACGTCACACATCTTGTTACTTTTATTCAATTTTTATTAATGACGTGCATTGGCTGCTTGAATGATTTGGGTATATACCATGATCATACATCACTAAAACTATGTTCAAATCAAGTTGTCCCAAAATTAAAACACCAACCTATATTTCACATGTGCGTTGAAAAAATTGCTTGCAAAAAACTGCAAAACTCGCATGTAAATTTAGCTATTTGTTCGGTCCACTTTCCACTGCTGTACGAGTATAATGAACACGAAATCGTCGGCAGCCGGGCCGAGAATGGCTGGAAATAATTAAACTCATTATTGATAAATCTAGAATTGGATCTTTCTCTCGTAAACGATTCAATTAATGCTTCAACCATTCTGACAATTTTGCACAGGTATTGATTTGGAATTGCATTTCTTGTTAAATATGGATTGTGGGAGTAGTGAATAACAAACTGTAACTATGGGCCTTAAGGCTGGTTTATGTAAGCTGTAAACTTATGACTTTAAATTATTAAAATATCTTTCAGAACTCATATTATTAATTGGAATAATACTACCTTTTTACCTCTCGCTAAGAGAGGTATTGGATTCATGCTAAAATTCGCATATCCAGATTTTATTGAATAAGCACGATTTAAGGTCCCTACAATCCGATTATAACATTTTTAAAATGATGTCTGTGTGTGTGTGTGTGTGTGTGTGGATGTATGTGTGTGTGTGTGTGTGTATGTATGTATGTCTGGATGTTGTAGTCACGATTCCTCAAAAACTATAAGACTTAAATATTAAAATATTTAACTGCAGTTTCCTCAATCTGACATTCCTGGGAAGAGCTGAAAAGGTTTTGGTAACAATTGAACAACCGGAAGTAGTAGTTTCTTAGAAAAATTCTTCTAAATATAATTTTTTGGGAGTTTTTTTTATTAAATATTGAAGAACATAAAATTCTCCATCTAATACACTTAAAAATTTTATTATATCTTGTATAGATTTAGAGATAAAGACTCTATAATTTATAGAGTATACTAATCGCAGAGGCCAAGGCACTAAGGAAACCAGTTGACAAATTCCAATGTTTATAACATGACATATGTCATTGTCAAATATCAACAGTTTTAGTGACATTCTGATAGCTTTTCCTGGGAAGTATATTTAACTTTTCTTATTCTTTTATTAATTAAATATTTGAAATTATAGGTAAAATTGTGATAAAATGCATATATCTATCAGAAATACCGCCAATCTGGTTAATGAATTGGAACAATATTTGACATTTAGAAACTTCCTCATACAATGAAAAATAGATATAATTTGAATTATATGTGTGCAGAAGACATGCTAAATATAGTAAGAAACAATATTTGGGTAATGTTCTGTAAGATTTTGTTATAAAACGACGGTTGGAAAGCGAAGTGCAATACAATACTTATATAGCCTAATATGGAAATGGCGAGAGGTCTTGTGCTGGCCACAACAGATTTTTTTTAGTTTAATTTCTGTATTTATTATTTTAACCCAACGTTTCGGCACCATAAACTGGTGCCTTCTTTAGGGGATACATTGACATAAATATGTGAAATAAGAAAAACAACAAGTAACCAAGGTAACAAGAAATGTCTAGAAAATTGTATACATAAAAAAGATAACATTTATGAACATTTCTTGTTACCTTGGTTACTTGTTGTTTTTGTTATTTCACATATTTATGTCAATGTATCCCCTGAAGAAGGCACCAGTTTATGGTGCCGAAACGTTGGGTTAAAATAATAAATACAGAACTTAAACTAAAAAAAAGGTAGTATTATGACTTTACCTTAGCATTATGACTTTGCATTAATAATTCGAGTATATGACAATTTCTAATTTTCAAGTCAAAATGCTATTGCCAACCAATCAGAAGAGTATAGGTATGTTCGTGGACTACAGCTTGATTCTGGAGATATTTTGTTATTTTTGAATAATTCTGTCACATTGTCTTGACTAAAAATGAGTGTCATTGAAAAAGATGTCCAATTAATAGAGTTAAATGAACAATTTAGATATATTTGTGATGAAAAAGATGTGTCGATTTTACAAAAAGTGACATCACCGGTCTGCTCTTATTGGCTTGCCCTAAGAAGTACATGAACCGGACAGCGTAATGTAAAGTTTAATGCAAAGTCATAATGCTAATGCTAAGGTAAATGCATAAGTTTACAGCTTACATAAACCAGCCTTAATTCACTAGAATAGTTGTTAACATAGTTATTAGGTAACAACTGAGAGTTAACAATGATTTTTAGCAACTGTTGAAACAACTGCCACTCATAATTAATGAAAAGCCAACAGTATATACAGGATGTTTCAACATAACTGTAAAATATTTTAAGGGCATATAGAACTGACCTAAGTGAGTAAAAAAAGCTTAATCAACATGGGTCGATCTTCAATATGAGGCAGTGAAAAATGAGTTTTTACGGGGTTTACCTCTGCTATCTTGGGAACTATAAGAGATACGACTTTAATTAAATAATTGTACTGTTAAATGTTGTGGCGACCTTGGTCAATATTTAATTTTCATATACTTCGTAAGTATTAGAAATTGAGAAAAATGTTTCATATAAAATTTTATTGTTTTTTTTTTATAGTCCATTTACTGACATGATCACTATCATTGTCAATTGTTTTTCGATTTTTGAAGATCAGACCTATATTGATTAAGCTTTTTTTGATTTGGTGCCTCGGTTCGTAGTTAATGGAGTTTTTTTTCGAAAAGTCATAATTCCCTTATTTTAAGGACTATTGATTTTTTTTCAAAATTACCTTTCGACTCTCTAAAACATTTGGCATTTACAATTATTTTTACCTCCCGCTACCCTAGGTAAGGAAGGTATAGGGATCGTTCTAAAAATCGGATATAGAGATTTTAGTGAATAAGCACGTTTTGATGTTCCCAGAATCCAATTTTAACATTTTTACAATGATGTCTGTAGGTATGTATGTATGTATGTGTGTGTGTGTGTGTGTGTGTGTGTGTGTGTGTGTGTGTGTGTGTGTGGATCGTGTGGACACGATTACTCAAATACTATCAATCAGAAAATTTTGAAATTTTGTATACCCATTCTATACTAATGTGGGAAGAGCTCATTAGTTTTTAGTGCATATCGGATAACCGGAAGTATCATTTACACAAGCTTTTAAGAGTTTTTCTTGTAAAAAATGCATTGAATATAATATTTCAGCAACTTTTACCAATACAAATTGAATATAATGGCACAATCTTCAATACGATAATAGCATTAGTAAATAACTTGATATGACTTTAAATATTATATTATAAAATAATTTATTTTTGTACATCACTTTGCCTCTGCGTCAAACAAAAACAATACTTTAATAACAAATTTGACATATTTAAACAAATGTCACTGTCACGAAGCAATTACCTACATTAAAATTAATAATGAAACCTTGTTAAGAAGAATTTAGTAGTTTAAATATGATTCTAATGAAATTAAGGTTTGTAAAAATAATATATTTTCCATCATACATAAATATTAGATATACAGGATATTTCGATTTAAGTTTGATGTTTGCAGCATTATTATATCAAACAGCTCTCAATAAGAACGTGATTTCAAAGTGTCAAATCATAGTTTGCAACTACACATTTACGAAATGGATCATGTACGGCGAAGAATTTACACAGATTGCGTTTTAGAGCATAAGGAAGTTGGTGCTGATTTTGACAGTAATGTGTGTCCTTAAAATATATTAATGATCCAAAACTTCGCAAAGTTTGTATTTGCTCACAGATTTTTCAGGAAAAACATATTAAAATATAATCGAAAATTTTATATTACAAACTTTTCTATTTATTGGTATAACAAAGTAGATTTTGTTTGCAAACGATTAATCGGAAGTGATACTTTACTTAAAGTTCATTGCTATTTTAAACATGGAAATGGCGGGAGGTCATGTGCTGGCCATATCAGATTTTTTATTATTTCAAATGTCGAAATGGCGATCGATCAAAAATTTCATAACAAGATTTTTTGATAACCCCTCCATAGATTTTCGAAAGTAAAACATTTATAAAATCCTTAATTTATCTACTATAATTTTTGTCCTAAATAATTGTATATATGTTAGAAGAAAATTGTGAAAATATCACGTCAGCTGTGTTGCCGAATCTTCATAACATACCATTTTCAACATTGCCCATAAATTGACAACAATGTGAAAATTTCCAGTCTATATTTATCTGACTTTCTTCAATTCATCAAAATTTTCAGAAAAAGTGACGAAAGGTTGAAAAATACCTATTCGCCATTTCCATTTAATTTTGTTTTTAAAGCAGTATATTTATTCATGTTTTTGTTCGTTTTTGTAGGAAATTGTGTTTATTTTGTTTGGAAGTTTCTAGTATTTGAAACAAAATTTCATTCTGAAAGTATATTGCTGCCAAATCTGACAGGTTCTCTTGTATTTGATGTATATTGCTTGCAAATGCGGAGTAACAACAAAGATTTTTAAAAGAAATAACAAGAAAGGGAACAGAAATCTGAAAGCCACAATCTCCAATAATATCTTGTTAGATTTTAGGCAGAATTTTTTTGCTAGATAAAGATATTGATATGCCAAATTGAATATTAAAAACTAAAATGGAGTCTTAAGGTAAAGTTATAACTAAAGAAAAACCCCTTAACCTTAACAGTAATTTTAAAAACTACATACCTATTTTGAGAACTATGTTCTCATCATCAGTAGAAACTACAAAGTGAAAACAGAGAAGTTAAAATTACTCAGAACGTAAACCATGCCAGAGGTCAAAACAACTCTGAGGAATAAGGGAGAGAACACGGGTTATATAGGGACAGGAGTCATAGGTGAGTGGATACCTAATTGGGTAACTAAGATTAAACAAAGTAACTGTCTTATATTAACTCATATAATTTAGAATTTGGGATGGGATCTAGGTCGGCGTTCATCAATTTATCTTTAAATTTATATATTATCAAACTCTCATGTGTGTCTAAATCAGTGCATCGAACCCGCCAAAACTGGGCTCGGTTTAGGTTCAAGTTAATTTGTTTTTTGAGAAATGACAAACAAATAAAAATAATTTAAAATGAAAAAATATTTTTAATATTGTTTTACATATTCAAACATTTAAATTTACCGCGATAAAAACAGTTCAATATAGTTATTTTATTTGAATATTAATTTTGTCTGTTGTCTGTTCATTCATTTGTTTCTCTGGTTTATTCATGTATTCGTACGCGTGGTAGCGTTACTCCTCAGTTCCCAATGATTTTGTGACGTGAAATGAGTGTTTTTGTTGCTATTTACGAACAATTTGAACGTTTTATTTATTATCATAAACTTTATCAAGTGTTTTATGTGTTATTTATACCATATTTGTTTATTTAATAGTGAAATGTGGTTATGATCCGTGATCCGTAGCTTGCAGTCCAAGTAAAGAAGCAAAGGCGGACTTCATAAAGGTTAGATATTGTATTTTGTTTTAAAATTTGTTTATTATAAATGTTTTCCTAAAAACAACAATATTTCCATAGCTTATTTCATTTAAAACTATATATTTTTAATGTAATAAAAGGTTAGGTTACATTGACACAAAAATACGTAGCAGTAGGTATACGATAATAGTTTAATGAATGTTTGGAGAGTCTATAATATATTTTGTATTAATTCAGAATTAAAAGCATTATTTGGTATATTAAACATAAAAAATAGACAAACATACAATTATTTTATTTACTTATAGAGTAATTATTGAAAGTATTCATAATTTTATTACAACAAAATTCCGAACGATAACAAAAACATTAAAATTATAAAGCCAGGTTTTTTGAATGACAAACAAATAAAAATTTTCGAATTTTAATATCCGGTTCGTTTCCAACTCGGGGTCTGTAGGTATACATATAGGTACAACATAGATATTAGATTTTAACAATATATGATAAATCGGATGTAGTACCTAATTTGGATCTCTAACAGATTTTTGAGGAAAAACAATAAAACAATCCAAAATTTTGTATTACATACTTTTCTATTTATTGGACAACAAATTACATTTAATTTACAAACGATCAACCGGAAGTGATACTTTACTTAAAGCTCACTGCTATTTTAAAAATGGAATTGGCGGGAGATCATGTGCTGGCCACATCAGATATTTATATTGATATAAAGTAGGTAGAAATTACACTGATCCCAATAAAGTTTTTTTTTTAAATATAATGAAAATGAAAGATGTGAAAGTATATTTCGAAAAAATAAAAACCAATATGGTTTTAAATAAAGATAAAGAAGAAGCAAACTTACAAATGAGTACAACAGGCAGAATCCTAACATAGTTTTATAAATATTATTTTGTATTTTTAACAATAAAAGTTATTAAATAAATCGTGTTTATTAGCGTTTAAAACTATACAACTAAATTATAACTTTCTCACATTGCTATAGATAAAACATACTCGTATATATAAATTATTGTGCAATAAAATAAAGATCCATTTTCTCTTTTATGAAACAAAATAATATATGTACTCTGCAATATCGTTTGTAACTTTTCTTTGTTATTTTAACCAATTTCAAATAATTCAATGTGCTATTTATTCATTTCGCCGATAATTCATTCCAACAATATCTCGTATTTCAAATGAATCACACGCATCCGCTGTTGTGAAAAAAGTTATATAATGTCACCTTTACAAATGTCACTCTGAAATGCAACACTAGTCGGACAATAGGTTTTATTACGTATGATTCGTATTGTTGTGAATAGGGTGTTATTTTTAAATGTTACTAGAGTAGAAAAATATGAGACTTGTATGTTAAAATGGATGAATCATAATAGATTAAATTCACACTTATTGTAGGTACTTTTATAAAGGGTTGAAGATTTAAATATCATCACGACCATAATTAAATTTTATTTTTTTGTTAGGGTTGACCTTCTATTCATGTATGAGGGATAATTTTTTAATTAATTTCAAATTCATCCTTTGAACAGATATTTTATCTCGCAAAAAATTAATATCATCAAAAACGATATTTGTAATTGTTTTGCGAAAATATTTTCATCATTTATCAAAATATGTCATGTTATGGTTCATATAAATACCGGTAGCTATTAAACAACGAATCCTGTTTGAAATTCCATAACTGGGAACTTCATTGGGATATCGACTTTAAAATTTTATCTGTTGCAGTAAAGTATTCCTACCAAGTTTCAAACATTTTTATAGAAAAACAAGTGAATACCGATTTTTACCTCCCGCTACCCTTGGTAAGGGAGGTATAGAGATCGTGCTAAAAATAGCATATCGAGATTTTAGTAAATGACCACGTTTTAAGGTCCCTAGAATCCATTTTTAACATTTTCACGATGATGTCTGTATGTGCGTATATATGTGTGTGTGTGTGTGTGTTTGTGTGTGTGTGTGTGTATATATGTGTATGTGTGTATGTGTACGAATTTTGTTTGCACTCTAACTCAAATACTATTATTCAGAAAATTCTGAAACCTTGTATTTTTACCCTATTCTAATAGGAATAGAAGCCATTAGATTTTGGTGTAAATCGGATAAACGGAAATGGTACTTTACTTGAAGCTCATAATGGGTTTTCTTCAAAAAATACCATTAAATGCCATTTTTTCGAATTTTATGTCTTATGAAAATTAAAGATTATTGAATTTTCTACTGGAATACATTAATACTTTTTCTATATATTTTACAGATAAATTTAAAAATATTTTTTTTTTATTTGTTGCGAAGCCTAAGATAAAAACTATTTCTTTGTTACACAGTTCATTTTTCAAATGAATGTAACTGACAGTAAATGTCACTGTCAAAAAACTTATCACTTCAAATTAATAATAGTGACATTTTAAAAAGAAAATAGTAAATAAAGCAATAGTTTTCTGCAATGGAACAGTTTGCAGCGTTAGTAAATACGTAGGTAAGTATTTAAATTAATAAAAATTAAATAGCGGGAGGTTTTGTGTTGGCCACATCAGATTTTTTAAATTTGAGATTCGAATCTACTATTACGCGTTGATAGTTTTACAATCAGCTTAAAACAAAATAGGCTATTATTGAAATAAATGAAACTGTCAGTGACATTTAGAGTAATACTTGAGACACACTGCAAAAATTAATTATCATTAATGCTTAGTTATAGTATGCACACGTGAAGTTGAAACTGATAATAGATGTTAAATTTGTGGCTATTAATAAACCAAAAAATATTGAATGTAGTAAGCATATACTACTTATTGTATTATACTCGTACAGTACAAAACAATAAGTAGCATGTGCAATCAATATTTTCTGGTTTGTTAAAACGCAATTTTGATAACTGTCTTTAGTCTCAACTTCACGTGTGCATACTATAACTAACCGGTAAGATTTTGCAGAAAATGAGAGTATCTCTGCTATAATTCTTTCGTAAAATAATTTTATTTGAAACCATCACTAAAGTGCCCAAAAATAATCATTAACAGTCCGATTCACAAAAAAGTTGAAGCTAATCCTCATTTTTGGATTAGTGAATTCTATTCTATTCCGGTATTTAAAATGTAATCTTCATAATATTATCAAAAAAGGTAGATACTAGGAATAGATTAGACTATATTTTAAGATATAAACTGACAAAATTAGAATTAGAATTCGCTAATCCAAAAAAGAGGATTAGTTATTTTTTTTGAGAATCGGGCTGTAAAAGTTCAGAAATTTGCAATAAAGTGTAAGTATACGACGATTTCAAGCAAATGCAATGTTGCCAACTTTATAATAATAAATTATTGTATGAGATCATTTTGGTAGGTATAGGATATATAATAATAAACTTGTAGGTAAAATGACAAAAAATATGTGCAAGGACAAACTAAATAATTCCGATGAAGAATATTGAAATAAAACATAATTTTGAGTGTTCTTAACGATAACCTCAATGTTCGGAGGTTAGCATCATTGAGTGTCAGATTGACAGTTTCATAAACATAACCTACAAAAATAAAATTTAATATACAACTCGTCCTTACGGCCTCGGCAACTAAATTCCATATTCGTGATAAACATTATAACTTCAGTACCTTGGTACATAAATAACTATAAATATATTATAGCTGCTACGCGTTAAATTGAAACTGACCATGTATGCGCATAACCTAAAATTGGTACATTGACGGGTCGAAATGTAGTAGTTATTATTTATTTACAATCTGGGCTGCACAACAGGAAAAATCCCAATAACAGTACAGCACTGAGAGAATTTAAACATAATAATTACAAAGTTATCAGACAAAAATAATACATATACTTAAAATGAAATAGAGTAGATAAGAATATTACGAGATTGTGGAAGAAAAAAATTAAATACAAATATTGTAAAGAAAAGATTTAAACGTTCTGAGAGAACAACTAAATATGTCAGGAAAATTTGGTACACTTGACAATTTATTATACGTAGATATCATTCTGAGAAAGGGAGCATTACTGGCAGAATTCGTTCTACAACTCGCCAATGCGAACAACATTTGTGATCTAGTGGAATATGTTGGTATTCTGAGTGATATTTTGTTTAGCAGTACTGGACAATCAATTTTGTTATTTAAAAGTTTAAACAAAAAAGTTAAATCTAATATCACACGGCGAATTCGCAAAGCAACTAATGAAATAGAACGATTAGGGAATTTAATGTTCATGATGAATATAAATTTACGTTGAATACCTTCGACTCGATTTATATAAATATAGTAAGCCGGAGACCAACATATAGCAGCAAATTCAAGTTGAGAACGAACTATTATTATATGCTATTATTATTATTAGAAGGAAAACCCTTCACCAGCAGATAAAATTGATACAAAGCGAAACTTAACGCGTGACAGCTATATATTTGTATTTTTCTAGCCCCTAAAGAATCAAAATAATATGAAAAATATACATCAACATTGTTCATACTCATAGTGTAAACTCCGCAGACTTGTTGTTGAATAACGTGTCCTTTCAATTGTGAACATAAAGCACTAGGTATAATAAATATAGGGAGAAATTTTCATGACAAACAACTGTATGGAAGTAAATGAAAAGAACTACTACGCTCTAATAATTCCGTTATCGCGAGTAAAAAAAAACAAATTGTGTTTACATAAATTGTAAAAACAGAACAATTCTATTTGGAAAGAAATATCAGAATCTTGATAACATACTCTGAAATACACTGGCATTTCCGGAAAATGTTGAGCAACCTATAATTTGCGTAAACAACATTTTTATCATTTTGAACTAGATGTAGTACAGATAGACTTCCTCCACGCAACTAACAATGGGGACTTTATACCATTTTCATTGGTTCATTGTTCTGAAAACTTTTAGTATAAACAAATTTTAGAAGATTTTTTTTACAGGTCTTCAAAGTATTCATCTCTAGCCAAAATATACTTCTTCGTTCTAGGGATACATTCGGGCCGGACCGGACCGGGCTTTGAGGTTTGGATCGACTCGGCCCGAAAATAAAAAATGCCGACCCGACTCGAAGATCGACTCGACAAAAAAATTAACTGACCCGGCTCGAACATTGACTCGAAATCGGGACGGAAATCTAAATTTTATACATTAATAAATCTTCTATGATCATTTACGTAAGGGTTTATTTTATCTAACTTTATATTTCTGTTTCTGCTCAAAAATGAGACTAGAAAACATTATAGTAGGAACAATAATCACTTTAAATTATTAAAATATCTTTCAAAACTCATTTTAACAATTAGAATAATACGTTTATGAATGTGGCTGAGGTGAAAGAAGTGTGCATGGATAGGAATGTGTTGCGAAGGATGATTGTTGCGTAACTATTATTGTGGTCCGGATGCGGTTATTCGCTACCGAAAATCGGTCACAATAATATGTTCCTTGTATGAATGTTATGATGATTTTGGGCAAGGCGAAAGAAGAATGTTTTTAAGAATTAAGTCATTCAGTGGAGCTCTTACTTTCATCCCTTTTCTTATTATTTTCGGGTTTTTGCTAACCCACTACGTGGGAAACGCGTGATTTTATGTATGTATGTATGTTATCTTTTTAGTTTAAGTTCTGTATATTTTTTTTGTCATTAGTCTTATAGAATATGAGAAATAGTCCCTCCAACATCCAGACATACACACACACACACACACACACACACACACACACACACACACTCACAACACATACACACACACACACACACTCACACACAGACAGACATCATTGTAAAAATGTTAAAATAGGATTCTGATTTTAGTGAGTTTAAAACGTGCTTATTCACTAAAATCTCTTAGCGGGTGCTGAAAACTAGCCCTCATATTGTTAGAAGAAAAACAAAATTCTTTCTTTTTTACCTCTCGCTAAGAGAGATATTGGATCATGCTAAAAATCGCATATCCAGATTTTAGTGGATAAGCACGTTTTAAGATCCTTAAAATCCGATTATAACATTTTTACGATGATGTCCGTGTGTGCGTGTGTGTGTGTATGTGTGTGTGGATGTTCGAACCACGCTTTCTCAAATACTATAAGACAAAAAATATTTAACTGCATTTTCCTCAATATGACATTCCTGGAAGAGCTGATTAGATTTTGGTAACAATTGGACAACTGGAAGTAATAGTTTCTTTAAAAAAATCTTCTAAATATTTCTGTTATTATTAATATTAAAGAATATAAAAATCTCTATCCGATACATTTAAAAATTTTATTATATCTTCTAAACAAGTGAAAAAATTAAAATATTTGTAATTGACAGATAAATGTGAGTGTCAAAAAGCCAGGGACATTACTGAAGACTTTTTCTGGGAAGTACATTTAATATTTCTTATTTCACTATTAATTAAATATTTATATTTATTGATACATATATTACATATACCCTTCAGAAATACCGCCAATCTCATCAATGAATTGGAAGAATCTCGAACATTAGAAGACTAAGAGTGAATAGAATGAATAAAAAAATATATAAAGACGATATGTATTTTTGTTTGTATCACAAATGTCAAATATGTACAAAACTTATATAGTCTAATATGGAAATGGCGAGAGGTCTTGTGCTGGCCACAACAGATTTTTGTTTCGGGTGATTCTTATGGCACCATATTTGTCCATGAATTCCAGGTAAAATAATATAAAATGAACAAAATTCTCTACGTTTTATATCTAGCGAAGCATAAAGTTAAAACATTATATACAAATACAGTCAGAAACTAAATGAACTATTTTACATGTCAACAGCTAACAAAAAGGATAGAAAAGCACCGACTACCTTTTCATAATCATGAAAGTTGGCATCGCATGCAAACTTTGGCGATTTTTTATTTGGTAAAGTAAGTTAGAATTGTAAATATCAGGTTATTTACTCTCTGCATTCGCTATGACTGCGTTTTGCACTTTTCAAGTCGCATCCACGACTGGCAGGGTCAGGATGTACAGATTTTTTTAGTCATAGTCGTAATATATTTTAGTTTGTGGTAGCTAATTTTACCAGTATTTTACATTTGCTGTAGACATTGTACATGAAATTTAATACTTTTTAAAGACTGTTCATTTATTACCGACAGTATGATAATAATATAAATACAACATACAATTTAATTACACAAGTATTTAAAATTTAAAGGGTAGGTCTTATTCTCAATAATTCTACCAGTTTTTATAAATAGCTACACAAGTTCTTCTTTAATATTGCATCATTTGTTGAAATTATTTCTTCTATTGCAAGGTATTGTTACAAATCAAAATATTTTGAAGTGAACACTTCTTGAAGCGCACCTTGCACACTTTTTTCTGGGCAGTAAACAAGGCTGATACGTCACGCGTGACATGTCACGGTCATTCGGGTAAACTCGGGGAGAACCGAACGTGATATGACGTTAATTCGGGATATAGGCTACGTTACGTTATTAATACAAGGCCGGGAAACATCACAATTTCTGTCAAAAAGAAACTAGTTCCAAACTCGCCGTTATCTGTATACAAAGCAGATTGGCACACCCAGATTAGCACACCCAGCAATGGGTAATGTGCCGTGATATATTTATTTAGGTATTTATATACAAGTAAATAACTTATTACTTACATTTATATTTGTTGTAGATTTTATTTGTTTTAACGTTGAAAAACCGTATTAACAGCGTTACAACGTGTTACAAATGAAAAATTTATTTTTTGAAACTCTAAAAATGACATTTAAATGACAACGGGAATAATACGCGCACTCATCACCGGTTTTAAAACTAGATTTTTGGGGTTTTTGACCATATTTTAAAATAAAATTTGAGTTGTTTCCAGCCTTCTCAGAAGAAAATTATAATTCTTGATCTTGAACGATTTTTTTTTACATTTCTTAAAACCACGTATCAGCGTTTTAACCAATCCTGCCATTATTATAGTGAGAATATACTCGTAATTCATAGTCACGTGGCATGACTTCCGCCAATCAACTTTCAGAATTTCTCTAGTTACATGTCTATCACAGTGATGATAAAAAACAAAGAAATTAACACCTTATTTACATTCGTTACGAAGGGATTTTTACAACATTGACAGTTAATTTTAACAAAAATTCTTTATATTCTCTCATTAAATATAAGCTCGTGATATGATTAATAATTGAAGATATTGCTCGTGAAACCGAAGCAGCACATTTCACTCGAAAATATCATCGATGATAATAATATCACTTGTTATATTACGTATGAGAATAAAGCTCTAGGGATTATTACCAGGAATAACCCCTGTAGCTTTTGTTTTGTCAGATGAACACATAAATTAAAATAAAATGAATGAAAAACACCGATTTAGTGATGTTTCTGATCATGAAATAAATCAAAAAATTATAGGAATCACTTCTGGAAACACCGTAATTAATTATCACTCGGTATGAAGGCTATTATTTATATTTATTTTGCTTTATCAAAGTTATGTTCTAGTTTTCAAAACAGCCTTGCCAACTGATAATATGAATGAAGCTAGGACATTACGACAGTAGATGGCGACACAATAGCAAGACAGTGGCTTCCTGTTGTTTGAAACAAATTTGTAGATCAAAAAATAATCTAATTAAATATAATTCGAGAGTTTCTTTCTCAAACTTATCGCCATTTAACATCAGCCACTCAAGCCCTACGGGCTTTCGTGACTATTTACTAGCAATAAGTTTTCGAAAAATCTATCAAATTATTTTCAATTTATTCTCACTCTCTTGATATATTACTACTGACATTTTTGTTAAAATTTGGCTAGAATGCTCACAGGATTTTGATATTTTATAAAAAATATGAATGTAAGCACAGCACACTTAAACATTTAAGTTTATAAAGCCTCCGGGAGTAGTCAAGGATTGCTGTAAGATCCAAATTTCAACCATTTAAATATTCACCTCGGGCGTACGACGTACGGTCGTAAGCACACATTTTTTACCTTCCGTCACCTTTAGGTAAGGAAGGTATTGTCTTTGGTCAAAAAATTCGGTGGTGAGTTTTTAATGAATAAGCACGTTTTAGGGTCCCTACAATACGAATTTACTATTTTTAAGATGATGTCTGTATGAATGTGTGTGTGTGTGTGTGTGTGTGTGTGTGTGTGTGTCTGTGTGTATGTGTGTCCGTGTGTGTGTGTGTGTGTATGTGTGTCCGTGTGTGATAAATTTTTCTCCGACGATAACTCCAATACTATAATTCTAAAAATTATAATTCTTTCGTATTCCTTTTCTGTACATCCAAATGAAGAGTTGATTAGATTTTGGTTATAATTGATCCACCGGAAGTACCCTTATTTGTAGTTTTTAACAGTTTTTCTTAAAAAAACGCAGTTAAATATTATTTTTTGACATTTTGTTATTATATTTATTAAAGAAAATACTCTTCTCTATATGGTTTGATTATTCATTTTCCTTCATATTCAATAGATGTAGAGTTAAAGCATTATAAAGAAATTAATTTTCAAAAATTAGTCAGCTTTGCTATTTATCATGGAAACAGCTGATACATTCAAAAAATTCTAATTGTCAGATGTGTGTTGCAAGTACAAAACCAAATATGGAAAGTATGGGATCAAAAATTAGTATTTCATAGTGGTCCTCTCAAGTGACATGCAGTGAAAGGCTAAAGAGAAGATGGAAGGACTGTATCGCAGAAGACTTGAGAAAGGAAGGACTGTGTGAAGAAGATGCATTGGACAGGAATGAGTGGAAGAGAAGAGGAAACAGCGACCCCTAATAAAATAGGGGAAAGCTGAAGTAAAAAGTAAAATGTGTCAAGTGCTTTTTACTTAGTGTTTGTTTATGTCATAATTTTATTGGATTTATAGAACCTTTTCAAATGAACTTTTGGTATGAAATTTGTAAAAAATAGTATGTGTTCGTGTTCGATTTTACATGATATTATATAGAAACTGTTCCACGGTCCTTTTGGTATGGGATTTGTGCAAAATACATCGAATTGACGGAAGGTCTTGGGCTGGCCACAACAGATTTTTTTTTATTAATTCCTCAGAATGAGTCATTTTTGGTATGTAAGATACACACAGTAGTTAAATTGGCCCGTAATTCTTGTTCTCTTCCTGCAACTTTCTTCATACTTCGCTATTTAGTTTGTTCGCCTCGAAGTCGCTTGCGTCTCTGAAGGAAGGAAAATAATACAATTACACCGGCAACAAAGCTGCATTATTCCTATGAAATATGCACATGAGACACAAAAACAACTAGAAAACTTGGAACAGGCTAATGTGGAACTCATTTACGGGTACACATCAAAAGTTTGTGGCCTTACGCGAGGCTTCAGAGGTCATTTCTTTTTACTTTGTGGCTCAAATTGTGAGAGGGCATGGTTAATATTATTTGGTACTAAGATATAGCAGCATTTTTTTGTCATATGAAATGAAATTATTATAATTATATTATTGGTCTATGCCCTAAGGTTCTGTTTATACAATTTATATAAACACAATTTATTTTTTCCCACTAGCGATAACGGAATTTCTAGAGTGGAGTAGTTCTTTTTTACTTTATCCAAACGTCATCAGTACTATAATCGTTAAAATTATGTAGGATATTAATAATAGTTGGGTACAACTTTAAAGTTTAATGCCCGTATTCATAAACACCCGTAAAATTTTAAACTGTTCGTTATAATTTTTATCCAATAAAAACAGTCGACATTGAAATAAAAATCGAAATTTTATTTGTCAAGTATGATTCTATTTGTCAAAAATTATAATGAACCGTTTGAAACTTTATGAATATAGGCATAAGTGTTTGTTAATAGTGTACATTAAAAAACAAATTTCATAAGGCAATCTGTTATCGTACGAGTCCATGTTTTACGAACGAGTGCGATAATAGGCTTTATACTATTTTTACCTTCCGTCACGTAACGGTAAGGAAGGGTGTTGTCTTTGATAAAAAAATTCGGAGGCACGTTTTAGGGTCCCTAGAATACGATTTTACTAATTTTACGATGATGTCTGTATGTGTGTGTATGTCTCTCTCTCTCTCTCTCTCTCTCTCTCTCTCTCTCTCTCTCTCTCTGTGTGTGTGTGTGTGTGTGTGTGTGTGTGTGTGTGTGTGTGTGCGACAAAAATTTCTCCGACGATAACTCCAATACTACAATTCGAAAAATTATAATTCTCTCGTATTCCTCTTCTTTACATCCATATAAAGAGGTGATTAGATTTTGGTTATAATTGGTCAACCGGAAGTTCCCTTTTTTGAAGTTCTTAATAGTATTTCTTGAAAAGACGCAGTTAAATATCATTTTATGTGATTATCAATCGGTTTGATTATATCTACATTTTCCTTCATATATTCAGTAGATTCTTTAAACAGATTAACTTTGATAAATCAGCCAGCTTTGCTGTAATCATGGAAACAGCTGATATATTCTAATTCTAATTGACTGATCAAGTGCAATTTACATAGTGTATGTTCGTGTTATAATTTTATTGGATTTATAGAATCTTTTCCAAAGAACTTTAGGTATGGAATTTGTGGACTTGATGTATAGAATCTTTTCCAAGGAACTTTTGGTATGAGATTTGTTCAAAATACATAGAAATGAGGGAAGGTAAGGTGCTGGCCACATCAAATTTTTTTATAAAAAGAATCTTTACTCCCAAAACGCAGTTTTTTCAAATTTTTATTCAGTAATAACCAAACCGAATGAACATTATTACCTTCCGTAAAAGGAAGGTATTGTCTTTGGTCAAAAAATTCGTTGGTGAGTTTTTAATGAATAAGCACGTTTTAGGGCCCCTAGAATACGAATTTACTATTTTTAAGATGATGTCTGTATGTGTGTGTGTCCGTGTGTGTGTCCGTGTGTGTGTCCGTGTGTGACAAATTTTTCTCCGACGATAACTCCAATACTACAATTCTAAAAATTATAATTCTTTCGTATTCCTCTTCTTTACATCCATATGAAGAGCTGATTAGATTTTGGTTATAATTGATCCACCGGAAGTACCCTTATTTGAAGTTTTTAACAGTTTTTCTTGAAAAAACGCAGTTAAATATTATTTTTCGACATTTTGTGATTATCAATATGAAAGAAAATCTCATTCTCTATACAGTTTGATTATACAGTTTCGTTCATATTCAATAGATATAGAGTTATAGAGACATTAAGAGAGATTAACTTTCAAAAATTAGTCAGCTTTGTTCAAATTATGGAAACAACAGACATATTCAGAAAAATTTAATTGACAGATGTCAGTGTCAAATGCAAAACCAAAGTTGGAAGTATAGGGTCAGAAAGTTATGTCTGAATGTGATAGAGTGTCCCTCCAAAGAGAAGAAGATGGAAGGACTGTGTAGCAGAAGATTTGAGAGAGGAAGAATTGTGTGAAGAAGATGCGTTGGACAGGAATGATTAAAAGAGAAGAGTAAAAAACAGCGACCCCTAATAAAATAGGGAAAGGAACTTTCGGTATAGAATTTGTAAAAAATAGTGTGTTCGTGTTATAATTTTATAGGATATACAGAATCTTTTTCAAGGAACTTTTGGTATGGGATATGTACAAAATACATCGAATTGACGGAAGGTTTTGTGCTGGCCACAACAGATTTTTTATTTTAATTTTACATTTTCTTGTGCATAATGTGAATATCAATAATATGAAACAAATATATATTTTTTTGTTTCATTAAGAAGATACAGTATTTTGCGTTTAATTCAAAATACAACTTGGGGCGAAAACTGCGTTTTGAATTTCTGCTCCTCAATTATTGTATTATATCATTTTTCACCTGGTTAAAAAGGCACAATTAATTAAAATATTAGGTGTGATCTCCTCGTAATTATAAATTTATGAATGCCCCCAATAGGAACTCCGGTCGTGAAGAAGGACTCGACTTTTGGAGGAGACGTAAATTGCGTTAATTAAAACAAATGTGGCAACAGCTTAATCTTCATAATCTTCGGCGTGCGCGACCTGTGTGCAACGCGTTATAAATGTAATTAATAACTGGGAAACAGTTTGAACCACAGCAAGAATGAATGCTCAGGAAGCAGGAAGGTAGCAGGTAGCAGGAGAGATGTATGCTCAACCTACTTCGACTCCGACGTACAGTGGGTGGAGTGTAGAGATACCTGCGGTGCACAAGGTGGATCTGGTTTTTGGTAGTGGTTTTTATACCCATTTATCTTTAAGATGTATTTCGAGAGGTTGGCATATAAACAAACTAACTATACAGGTCTTAATTCACTACAAATTAAAAATAGTGTATTGTTTATAAGTGTATATTCTATCGTATAGGTATATAGTTGACAAAGGAACCCTCATAAAGAAATCTGTGAATGCTATTACTGCTCATAATAAAAATATTATGAAATTATGCACTTATTATAAATATTTTTTAGACGACCATTGTAATAAGTATGACATATCAACGTAGTTTCCTAACACTGAAAGTTGAACTTATCACATTAGTGTTACGATATATTTCATATCGTAATAGTTGACACGGTTACTAGGTTACTATGTCATTATTTTCTGGCTATATGTATACATTTATTCATTTGTCAGCAGTACGTTTGAACCTAAATTTCAGTTTTGTAGAAAAAGTAAAATTCATTTAAGCTCGTCTAAAAAATAATGTTCATAACTTGTATGAAATACAAATATCTTAGCTCGTGTGTATT
Organism: Ophonus ardosiacus; assembly: GCA_943142095.1. NCBI lineage: Eukaryota > Metazoa > Arthropoda > Insecta > Coleoptera > Carabidae > Ophonus > Ophonus ardosiacus. Next base: position 10,635,797 of record OW964837.1, on the reverse strand, counting down.
GACTTGCACTCCGCTACGCGTCGTGCGTCAATTTGCACTCGTATGATATTTGGTATTTTTCATAACTTGTTACGAAAATAACTATAAAAAAATTCAAATTTAGCAAAAAATACTGCTATGTATTCGGAGAATATTGATATTTCCAATGGTATAAACATTTGTTCTAAAAATGTTTTGTATACCAATGACTGTGGCAGAGTACTTTTCACGGCTTATTTAAAAATGTATAAATATCATTATGTTAAAATACATAATACAATGAAAATTATTTCCATTTTAAAATAATTTATTTTGATTACAAGAATGAGAAGAATTAATAACAAGCAAAACGTTGATAGCAACAATGTTGCGTCGTTAATATACAGCAAAGTTATTGTTTAATGTTAATAAAAAATGTTTAATAATTATAAATATATTGTGTAGTGTTAAAAATAGAATGTATAATGCAATGTTATACTGATCACTTCGAAATTGAGAATTCCCAAGGAGACATGAACCAAACCTGCTCTTATAAAATACTTAAATTCGCTACCTTTTCTTATTAATGACCAATAAGACAGTATATTTTTAAGAAACAGAACATATGTGTACATTTGTAGGCAAAATCCCAGTACAAATTTACAGCTGCTTGATGCTTGAAGCCCGAAAGATGCATATATGTATGTAATAAAATAAAACCCGTAATGATATGACAGTCAGTAATAAAATAGTTTTTTCCATTCTTCAGTTCACATGTTCTTACCACATATTGCTACAAACTAAAGCAAACTTTAAATTTGCTTGAATGTCACAGATTCAGTACTGTCAACAACTGCAACTGTCAATCACATTCGAAACGAAATGTATGGAAATAAGTTCAAAATGACATGTGATTCCTTACGAACATAGCAAATATCAGATTATAATTATTGCCAACCTTAAAGTTACCAACCAAATGCGACTGTTACTTACCGAATAGATAAATTCGTATTGAAAAACGCATTTTCACTACCATGGAGTTTATCTGAAGGATAAATTTAATCTGCTAGGTAACAAACACTTTAACAAGCGATTGAAAAACCGGCCCTAATTCACATTATTAAAAGATACTTTTAGGTACCTATCTAAATCTTGTTATGAAAAAATAGAAATTGTAATGCAACTAAAGAAGCTATGGTTTCTGGGTTTAGTGACATTTTGAATGCATTACAAAGACAAATAATAAAACAAGCGATTGAAAGAAACGAAACTAATATAGGTACCTATGCAATAAGTATTATTTTATTGTTTTCATTATTCCGTTATGGTTAGGCAAATAGTATGAAAAGTGGAGTAAATTATTTATGTTTTTAAAACAAAATTCAATATTAATACAGAAATAAGTAAAAGAGACCTAGATAATCAGAAGCATGAACCAAAATTTCGATGTGAGGTACATGATGTCTACACCTGTCTTACCTAGGGCAGAAAGAGTGAAAGGAAAAAATAGTTGTTTTATAGATATATTATGTACTAAAATTTCTATTAACGCAATATAAAAATTTAGACCTAAATAAATTTAGTTAAAAACTTAAAATTAACTTAATATCTATATAATTGCAACTCCTTTCTTCGTCGGTATAGATTCTTCAAGACTCCAGAGTCTTTGCCCTTGAATATCTTGCATTTCTTGCCAAGCGTCTTTTAATCGTCTGTAAAATAAAAATGATTTGAACGGTCTGTTAAAACAAATCTAATTCGGAGTAGGATATGAACAGAGAACATTTAAGTATACTTTTAAATTAAGACAAACGTATCTTTGTTCATAGCCATTGCAATGAACAGATGACTAGCAGTGTTTTTCCTCTGCCAATTTTTTATAGATTATTTTAGAGAAAAATGTTTACTTCAAATAGTATCTAGTTATAGAAAAATTAACTGTAAGCATGTTTTATGTAATAATATTTTTTCTCTAAAATAAAATACAAGAACGGTTGATAGAGAAAGAACTATGATAGTCAACTGCGTGCTAATCACCCTTAATCAGTTGTTCATTCTATCTAAGGTTAGGTTTCCACATGCAAAGATTATTGGCGGTATTAGACTAGCACCAATTTATTTGCCATGGAAACATACTAATTCAACTGGCGTTAACGAACTGGCACAATGGTTTGGGAAGAAACGGGAAAGAGAGCAGTAAAATATGAGGAAAGAGTAAGAAGCAATCAAAACTCAATTCTGCAAGAATGCTGGCGAGTAATAAGACAAGGAGAGGAAAACAACAAGCTAACAAAATGGGGACAAGCAAGAAAAGCATATTACGAAAAAAATGGATATTCCACTGTACAAATAGAGAGGCTACGCATAAATGGAAAAATCACACATTACGAACTATACCAGAGAGATTGGGACATACAGCGGCAAGAACACCAAAGTAAGAAAAACATCTCAAATTACAAAAAGAGATATAAACTAATACAAACGACGTCAGTACCAAGGTATTTATTGAATGAAAAGAAAAACATAAAGATGATTGCCAGCATCGACCTTTAAACTAATAGACGCAGCGTACGAGCAAAACGCATGTCCCGCCATAACGGTGCAGACACAGTATCTCTAACCTTCAACAGTACGGAAGTTAAGAAAACGCGACAAAATAAAAATTTGATTTGTTCCTAACTTGTTATACTTGATGCATAATCGCTAAGAGTATATATTTAATTTTTTTGTGCATAATTACTTTCATTACATATTTTTAATACAATATATTGTATACATATATTATATTATAGGGAACAAGTAATAATTAATAAGAAGTTACATATGAAATGACACAGCTAAACGGCGTACGTACTGCTGACTGCACAAAATACACCGTTTCCCCATTATTTTGTCGCATATACATCTCACAACACATATTCGTATATATTGACAGAAATAATTGTAAATGTTCTCCAAAAAAGTAAAATAATACACAGTCACGAAACGTCAAATAGATTTTGACAACTATTTAGTGATAGAGAGCGATGTATAGAGGTTTACATATGGCTGAAAGAGATGTACAATGAGTACGAACGAATGCGATGTATACTTTAACTGAGAACTTCCGTGTTGTTGAAAGACATAATATATATTTCTATCCTTTTATGTTGGAGCATTATTCCAACAATAAAAGAATAGGAAACACTTGGTCCATTAGTTTAAAGGTCGATGATTGCCAGGCTCAGTTGCAGGCTATCCGGGAGACAAAAGAAAACTATCAGGCATTTAAGAATTTCGTGCAGGGTAGTTACGACAGAAGGAAGAAAAGAAACGGTTCTGTTAGACGATATAGGATCGGGACAAGATTGGATGAAGGAAGTTATCGAGAAACGGGGGGTTAATTTTTAATGTAGTACCACAATTTATTGTAATATATATATATATATATATATATATATATATATATATATATATATATATATATATATATATAATATGTAGATGCTAAGCCGGTTAGGCAAGAATAAATATAATAATAATAAAATAATAAATAATGGTTTGGGCATGTAATGAGAAGGGATGAAGTCTATGTTGGTAGGAGAGTAAGCGAAATGCTGGTGGTGGGTCGAAGAGGCAGAGGAAGGCCAAAGAGAAGGTGGAAGGATTGTGTGTTAGAAGATTTTAGAGAGAAAGGACTGTGTGAGGATGATGCATTGGATAGGAACTAGTAGAAAAGGAAAATAAGGAACAGCGACCCCTAACTGATTAGGGAAAAGCTGAAGAAGAAGAAGCTAATGGACTGGCACCACTAATCAAAGCGCCAGTAAAAGTATGAAGCAGTTATACTTTTTGGCGCTATTGCAATAACAAAAGCTTCACAAAAATGGTCATCGAAACTAATAAGGAGACATACGAGCAATATCCTTCCTTTGGATTAAAAAAAAATTCATCCGATAAAGATCGAAGTAAAAGAGATGATGCACTGAGAAAAATTGTTGAGGTTATGTCTGACTCAGTAAAAGATTTTGACGTAAACTTTGCTAAAGCTAAAATATTAAGTATTTTTGGTACTCAACAGACAAAATTTTGCACTACCATATTAATGCTTGCTTCAAATAACTCAATTGACCCCATTTTTAATCTGATGCCCTTTGAAAACTGATAGAAATAGGCCAATAAACCAATTTTTGAAATACTTTTAAATGAAAGTCCGTTTAATTTTGAAGCAATTCGTGCTATTAAAAAGTCATAATTATTTTTTGTATAGCTGCATTTGATTTTTAAAGAAATCTATAGCTATCTGTCTCACATCAGTTTCTGTAGTAGGCTGCGCGAGAAAGATACCAATAGTGTGACGTCATCTGTATCCCTGGAAATAAATTCATATATCTCGCAAAGTAATTATTAAAAAAATGTTGTTTTTATCTTAATCGTTATTTATTGAGTAGTACTTTAAGGATAAAGTGTACATTTTATTATTTTTTGTTATGGTTTATGGGCCTAATTGTGGAAAAATATACTGGTGCCACTAAAATTGGTGTCATAAAACCGACGACAAATTGGCGTCAATAATCGTTGCATGTGGAAACCTTAGCTTAACAGTCAAAAATCAACTTACATCACTTCTCTAACTAGTGAGTGACAATTGGGTAGTACTTTATTAATAACAATAGTTGTTGGTATAATCATTGTAGTGAGATACAATAACTGATCTTTTGGTATGCATTGCATATTTTCTGGGTCATATTCCAAAATTGGACATAGGCCTGCTTTCTCTATCATCAAATTTTCTTCCTTTTTATCCTTGTAGAAATTTTCTATTATTTGTTTTGCTATTTTAAATGGTTTACAATGTGATGCCATAGATGCCATTCCCATTATAATAGATTTTAGTAAATTTTTATGTATCTTATTTTTTATTTCAAATTCTGTGTCATTACAAAGACGAATCATTTTGATTCTTTTTTTACAAAATACTGCAAGATCTGTGGCAATTATACAACGTCTTACTTCTTCCAAAAATGTTTTATATTCGGCTGGTTGGAACAGCTCAGATATTTTCAGAAACTAGAACAAATAGAATGTTAAATGATTTGAAATAAATCAAGAAGAGTAAAGTCAATTTTATGTTTTAGTTATTTAATAAAAAAAAAATCTTTTGTGACAGGCATAATATACGCAAGACAAGAAGTGCACACAATTTTCACGAAAAATCAACACAGGTAGCAACGAAGACGCCGAAGGCGTTGATTATCAGCTACGCTATATTACGATTACGCTTCCTATTCGAACTGAAACGGAGTTGAACCCTGAACCCGAATTTCAATACCCGGTTCGGTTCCAACTAGTGGGTTGCCATACGTCCCGGTACACCGGGACATGTCCAGGTTTTGAGGTCTGTGTCCCGGTGTCCCGGTTCAAGAATCATTTGTCCCGGTCGATTTAAAATTTACGCATACTAAAAAATTATTTTCCGATAATATTGTACATACATAATATCTAATATTGATACGCGCACGCAGCTCATTGGCAACACCGATATTCGAAATCGGATGCCCACCCTACCTGTTATATGATATATAGGTTCTATTTGGTTTTATTAAATTGAATCGCCCAGTAATTTATATTATATTATTTTAGATTTCTTAAAATAATGTGCATTTTTTTTATAATAAAGGTATGATTACTTATAAAAGTTTTTTTTGGAGGGGGGGAGGGTTGTCTGTCCGACAATAGGGTCCTCCACTAAATTTTTTTAAAATTTTTTTACAAAACTTAATCTAAACTGAAAGTGATATGTAATTTTAGAAAGTCTTTATTGTTATTAGTTAAGCCGTAATACTTTTTTTAATATTTTGTGACGTAGATACAAAGATGATTTTGTTCTTAAACACTGGATTTCGCTAATAATTGAAGTCACATAAATTTATTTTTTTCAGCTGTTATAAAATGTATAAATATGTTAAAATAACCCTTGTGGTCAATAATTGGAAATATGGGTGGATAATAAGTAATATAATGTTATAATTAATAAAAATACTACGTATATATTATAGTCCAAGATTTGATTACCACTGGTAGCCTATGTCATTCAACATATCTTTTACTTTCATACCAACGCTTGTAATCTGTCATGGCATCAGAAATTTAAACTAGTATTATTTGATTTATTTCTGTTGTTTTATTGTTGTTATTTTTTTGCATATCTGCATCTATATACTTGCAAATGGATTCCGTATTTCAAAAAGGCGATAGCAGAAGGTTTGAAAGTAGTAAGAATTTGGAATAGAATAAATGTGTGACGTAGATATAGAGATGAGGAAATGGTAATAAAAACTCTATTATTTTAGAAACTAACTATTTTTAAACTTTGATAGTCCTTAATATACATTTTTAAGGTCTAGTTTCAATATAACTGACCCTTGTTCTAATTTGTTACTACGGTGGAGGACCCTATTATGGCAGCCCTAAACTAGGGGTCAATTGAAAAATATATCTGAGGTTCAGTTCTGGGTTTGACGCATATACCTATTAGCCTAATATACTGCTAATCCTCCGCGATTCATCCGTTAAAGAATATGAAACAGAAGATACATCTCCATCGCTCACAAGCGATACAGTGCTTTGGATGCGCATGCTCGCATTCTATAATTCTATTGGCTACCGGCGCCGCTAACAGAGATAACGAAAGAGTGGGATTTGAAAGTTGAAGTTTCCTGTAAACCACGTGCGTTATTTGAAGTGTGATAGACCAGAAAAGTGTAACGGTCAATTGTAGGCGCCAAATTCAAACTCAGTTCATAACGCTGAAAACATAATTTTACTCCCCATGTATTTCTTACCTAGAAAATTTTTGCTCAATTTTAAACGGTGAGAAATCTCTTAATTGTATAAAACATAATTTAATATAATTTAAAATATTTGTTTAGTTATCATAATTTCATTGAATTTTAAATTTCGCGCTATAGTAATGTGTATACATAAACAATATTAAATTATAATGATAATATTATGTATAAGAATTCTTTACTTTGTTGATATTTGTATATTTATTTATTTAATTCTAATTACGAAATTGTCACTTGGAAGGAAATTTTCCTGACCGCTAAGAAATATATTTTAGTTTCACGAGCATGCGCATACAAAGCACTGTATCGCTTGTGAGCGATGGAGATATATCTTCTATCTCATATTCTTTAACGGATGCACAACACATTGGTGAGATAGAGGATTAGCAGTATATTAGTCTAATAGGTATATGGTTTGACGTCGCTAAAATATTACTGTCCTATTGGATAGTGCTTTATCCCCAAAACGAAATGAAGGCAATCGATGCATTTTTTCGGCGTAAGATTCGATTTGTTATCATAAAAACCCTGACACGAAAATTATTATACGAAATTTCCAGATTTTTGCAAAATGACTTTTTTTAAAAATGCCGTCTAAGCAAAACGAATAATATAAGTACCAATAGACACTTAGAGAATTGACATCACAATGAAGAAAGAGATAGAAGATCATGCTTCCAAACAAACCTCCCCTCGTTGTCTTACGTCCAGCTCCAAGGTTCTATCTGTCATTATGTTTGCATATGTCATTCAGTGTTAAGCTAATTCTCTGTGATTTGTTTGCTGTGTTCAATAAAAATAAGTTTAAAACCACAAGATGTGCGTGGGACAACTTTTTTTGTTTGATAATATTGAAGATCATTCGATTATTCAACTAAAACGATAGCTGGAGTATAAAGCTCTATGGCTGATGACAGGTCTTTGTTTGGTAGTGGTAACCATAGCAACATTTAGTTCTATGCTTTGCCGCAAGATGCACTCTTGCAAATTGCAATTGTGTCTATTGATAACTGAATCGTAAGTAAAAAATGTCATATTTTATGAATATGACAGTAGAAAATCGCTGTCATTACTAGAACTACTAGATTACAGAAACTTATCAAGCAGCCTTCATATCGCATACAATTTGTAAAGAGTTTTACATTATAATTCCATAAGAATGTTTAGATTTTTTTTAAATGTATATTGTAGTTGATGATAAATATAAAAAAATGGAATACCTTCATAATGAAAACTGCAACATGATAAGAATGATTTTGAAGTATGCTTTCTTCATACAAATGATATAAAAAATGATCACTAAGTTGCAAAGTGTTATCTGATAATCCGCATACATCCAAAGTGCAACAAAGTGCTGCTATTAACATCGCTGTCATCTGAAATAAAATAATTCCTGATCATTGGAAATGAACTCCTAACATCTAGTAATAGTATATTACATCCGAGGTGGGAGATGTTTCATTACATCCGAGGGGTTATGTATATTACCGAGAGGCGAAGCCTCGAGGTGAGATAATGCGCGAGGCTGTTATGAAACTCCCACCGAGGTTATGTATACTATTTTATTCACAATCATCCTCATTTTAAATCAATAATTTTCAAAATAAATCAATGAATTATAACCTTTAATTTTATTAATATTTTGACAGCTTTCTTAAAATTTGTTTAGCCTACTTAATTATGGGGATCTACGGCAATGTTGCTACGCAACCCCTACATAAACATTTCCAACCCAAGAGATGGAATTGAAATCTGTTATTTCCAACCCAAGAGATTGTCATTAAAGTTAGGAATGACGTATTTTCCAACCTCCAAAAGGTTAGGAATCTGTATATTACTATAATGATTGTGAATAAAACATTTTACTATACGAGTATATCGCACCCCGGCGAGAAAAATGACAAGGCCAAAAAGTAGTTTTGCGTAAAACTTAAATTAAAGAAGACAGTTCTTGATTGTAAAGGTATTTACATTATCCCGAAACGAAACGACATTAGCTCCATCTCTCGAAAAATATAATCTTTTGATATATGTCACTATTCCTGATTATTAGAACCATATTTTTGATCAATTTATCCGATGAACTTAGAATTTCTAAATTTTGACTTTTGTCACTTTTCTCGCCGGGGTGCGATATGCGTTTTTGTTTGTGTTTTTCTTACCTCTATTTTAGTGAATACCTCTTTATTTCTTAGTAGTACATTGTACACAAAATGTATTGTATAAAATGTATGTGTAAAATTGAAGTATGGGCGGTTTTTATGGCACTCCTTTACTGTTAACACAAAGTCTAACAAAAGATTTGATTCAAATGTATTGGGAATTATTTCGTCGAATATGTACATTATTAATTGCGGTTGGAGAGGTTCATAATATTCCCCTAAATAATACTGAAATCTGAAAATATTAGATGGAATTAGTATATTACTTATCAAGTTCGGTAATGGGCATTTTACTGGTGATTGAGTGAGCTAATTTTTGGTTGTTGGTTTGATAAAGATACACCCCTAATGAGATAGCGAATAAAAGTCTCATATACGCTATGTGTGTACGACAAAGATGTTAGATAAAATTTTAGTAATTCTTGCAGAAGAAATCGATGCCGTATCGACTCAAAGAAATATAGTATGCTCGTATATTCACTTGTGATTAAAGAAATTTATATCCATTTGCATCATTATAGCCGAGACAGACGACAAAAATTAATGATCATTGACGGTTAGATATAGTATGCGTACCTTAAAGTTGACAGATGTCAAAGTTGCGTTTATTAATAAACCAAAAAATATTGAATGTAGTAAGCACGTACTACAGTCAATATTTTCTAGTTTGTTAATAGACTATGAATTACATTTTAGTGAAGTAGTTGAGAATCAGGCTTTACAGGCCTATTCTACTAAAAAAATGTATAACGATATCGTTACTGAACGACTGTCGCTAAGCATTTGGTTAAACGACTTTAATAACGACAAATGCCAAAAACCTATTCTACTAATCATATCGTTATAAATTATCGTTATTAGGATTATAACGATAATATCTAACTTCATGTATATTTTGACAGAATAAATTTTTATATGTTTTTCAATTTAAATTTGACATATCGATTCATTGTTTGTTTATTTAATTGAATTTGACAATGGATATAAAGAAAAGGGCTTCGAGGACAACTCAAAGACAGTATGAAATATATGTTGAAGAACTAGAAAATAACAGTTCATTAAGAATTAATAAATTGTCCACTGAAGAATTGGAAGAAATATGGAGAAGACTTACAAGTCATTTAAATTCTGTGGGACCGGGTAAAAGGATCTGATGTATCACGCAGGATTATATAATCTGACATCCCTATACAAATATATAATTTTTAAATACATATATATCAATATATTAAATAATATTATCTAAGGGTAGAAAAAAGAAAAAGTTTTTTCGTTGCAGAATGTATTTGAAAATTATTTATTTATTATTTACATTCTGCAACGAAAAAACCTTGGATTTTTCTTTTTTCTACCCTTATCAACATGCAGAACAGCCTGGAGTCCTTCGTCCACTAAATATTATCTAAATCTAAATTTTTAAATATATTTCTGAAATATAAATATAATGTCTAATACTGAAAAGTATAATATATATAATTAGTGTACAGAAGTGAATAAATCTTTGCAGAATCTCTTTCTCAGTTACAATTAACAAAATATCTTCTTCAGCCATTTTTACTTTTGTTCTCAAAATATATCTAACTTTACGACTTCAACGATTCATGTGAACTTGTCGTTATTAAACGATATGAAACAACGATATGTAACGATTCGTAACGATAAATAAATTTTTAGACTACCATTGTGATAAGTATGACATATCAACGTAGTATCCTAACACTGAAAGTTGAACTTATGACATTAGTGTAATAGTTGACACGGTTGCTAGGTTACTATGTCATTATTTTCTGGCTATATGTATACATTATTCATTTGTCAGCTGTCCGTACGTTTGAACCTAAATTTCAGTTTTGTATAAAAAGTAAAATTTATTTATGCTCGTCTAAAAAATAATGTTCATAACTTGTATGAAATACAAATATCTTAGCTCGTGTGTATTGACTTGCACTACGCGTCGTGCGTCAATTTACACTCGCATGACAATTGGTATTTTTCATAACTTGTTACGAAAATAACTATAACAGAATGGGGTTTTAGCAAAAATCGTTATCATAACGACTTATCGCCTAGTAACGCGTCATAACGATACATATTTTTTTAGTAGAATAGGCCTGTTAGTGTTGAAAAAATTGAAAACCTACTTACTTATTAAATTTCGGAGGTACTACTGAAAGCTCCCGATGATTACTGACGAAATAATGATCGTGAACACAAGGCTTCATATTGTGACTTAACATCTCCAGATAAACATTATTCAAATTTGACTGCATTCAATATATTGAGTTAATATATTTCTTTTAAGAAAATAGAAATAACTTACACTATTTTTCGTCTGCCGATATAATTTATTGTAACCTAATACATAACCACAATATGCAGAAAATGTTTGGATCAGAACTTCATCTGATTTTGTAAAACAACGTCCTTTCTTTTTATTCATTACTTGTATTGCTCCTTTAATAATTGCAAATCATTAACATAGTTTAGTGCATTGGCAACATTAATAAAAATATTATTGCAGATATACGTAATGGAATTTTTACCTAGAACTTCATCCATTACTTTAATAGGGGCACATAAAATTGATGTTATAACATAGGTCTTTCTATTTCTCTGATCTACTCTAGGATCAAAGTAGGCGTTTTTAATATTCAACGTGATTCCCTTGTTAATTACTATACTTAAAACGTCGTTGGATTCTGTTGTAATATGTCTTTTAAATTTTTTATAGATAATTTCCGAATCTTCTTCTTTTTCATCCCAAATATCAGCGTATATTCCGTCATTTGTTTCTCTTAGAATATAGAATGCACCGTGTTGCGCGTTTAGTACATCTTTTGCAAAATTCTAAAATTAAAAATATAGAATTTTTGATTTTATTTTAACAATGTTGGATCCAGTATTTTATTTTATCTAATTTCGTTTTAAAAAGATGAATTTTACCTAACTTTATGACGTTTTGAAATGCTACTTTTTACATAATTGATACAAAATGAGATTTGCAATAGTATATTAAACAAGTTTTATAAGAAATGTTTTTTTTTTCTGAGGTTGTTATGTAGGTTCTTATTTTTAAGTAAAATATTTTTTTCGCGATTGCCCAGAAAATGAGCTCTTTCTAATCACTATTTAGACCGGAAAGTCCTTCTTTGCTGAGCTAGCTCGGAAAGTTGTCTATAAGGGATCGGAAAGTACTTTACCGATCCCGGGACTGGTAAAGATAAATGTTTCCATGGAGATCAGTTGTTTATTTATTTCTTATTTGCTCGAAGTAAAAAATAAAATAATACTTTTTTTTATTCTTTTTTCAGGATCGCAAAAAAAATATTGTACCCAACATGACCTGAAAGTGTCTATACTGGGTTCACAATATGCTTGCTCACCCAGTAAAGTATCACTTTCAGGTCTTGTTACGTAAATTACTACAACATATGCAAATCCTTTTGTTTATGTATTATATTTAATTATATTTTCGAGAGCTGCGAACATTTTCATAAGAATCTATAGTTTATAACGCTATTTTTATTTTTATGTATAATTTTATTTTTATTTTCGGAGCTGTGAATGAGGCTTATATCTCGAGAACAAAAGCGCGTTGATAATTTTGAAAATTTTAAATATTTTACACAAAATGGATGTACATATTTCGGTTTTGCTTTAAGAAAATATGCAAACAAAATACTGGTTCAACTATTATGAATTTGAACTCGTATGTAGACTACTTTTGTTTCGAAATAGACACTTACAGAATTGACGTCATATGCTTCCAAACAAACCTCCCCTCGTTGTCTTACGTCCCGCTCCCTGATTCTATCTGTCATTATGTTTGCATCTGTCATTCAATGTTAACCGAATTCTTTGTGATTTGTTCGTTGTGTTCAATAAAAATGAGTTTAAACCCACAAGATGTGCGTGGGGCTGATGTGTAGAGGTCTATGGCTGATGACAGGTCTTTGTTTGGCCGTAGTAACCATAGCAACCTTTAGTTCTATGCTTTCCCGTTAGATGCGCTCTTGCAAACTGCAATTGTGTAAGTGTCTATTGAAACAACCAGAAGTCTTACAAGTAGCTCTAACTATGTTTTTACATACAACTATTTCGGGAATTAAAGTATTTAGTAAATCTGTATCAGAGAAGTAACATTTGGTGAGATCGACAAGGTATTCATTCAATTCTTGTTGTTTCTGTAGAGTTATTCTTTGTTGGTTCTGATAAATTGTGGATCCAACCCAACTACTAAACATAATAACAAGTCGGAGATCATTGTCATTGTACACTTCTTCGTTGTATTCGCGATGAAACTCAAAAACGGCGAGACAGTCTCCTTGAGGTGTGAGCACTGGTACACACATCACCGCTTTGATAATGACCTCTGTGGGAAGAATATTAATATGGAATATAGAAAATTGTTTTGGATTATATACTAACTGGAACTCGCTAATATACTAGAATATATACTAACTGGAACTCGGTTAAATAAATTAAAATTGCTTATTAGATACAACACATTTAGTGCGGTTGCCGGTTAACAGAGTAGTTCGAACAGTGTTTAAGGGGGAAACAGGAGCAAGAAGAAGAAGAAGAGGACGTCCGAAAGGAAAGTGGTTGGATGCAGTTAAGAAAGACTTAGAACTTATGGGTGTTTCCAAGTGGGAAGAAAAAGTATTCAACAGAAGCCAGTGGAGAAGAATAGTTCATCAAGCCAGGGGTCTGCAAGGCCTAGAGTGATGACATATATATACAGGGTGTCTCTTAAATAGGGGGACATGGCTTAACCACAGATTCCTGAGGCTAAAATAAGACGATTTAACCAAACTTGCTTCTACCGGAAAGTGTACCATTTAGCCAAAATTTTGCTTTAAAGTTCTTCGAAAAAAAATTGATTTTACTTATAATAATAGGACGCTTTATTCGATTTGGATGAAATTTGGTATGACAGTTTATATGGTTATAAGTCATCTTTTAAGGTGATACTTGTTATTATTAGTGAACCATTAGTGTATGAAACTTAGGTGTCCCAGCATTAATTAGACCGTAACTTTTTAATGGCGATGCCGAAAACGTGAAATTATTTTTCTTCAGAAAGATACATTCAATAGTAAACTTTTCTCTCTCTATGTAATTTGTAATATCTATTACGGTTCACACAGAAAAAAATTAAATCTGAATGTTTGCACTGCTAAATTTTTAAAATAAATTTAATCTAGCAGTCTGCCCAAATGCCAAACATTTAATTTTTAATTGTAATCGTCTTATTTACAATAATGGTAGTAAAATATTATTAGGTCAAACAAACGGATGTTACTAATCTTATGCCCATATTCATAAACACTCGTAAAAATTTTAAACTGTCCGTTATAATTTTTATCTAATAAAAACAGCCGACATTGAAAGAAAAATCCAAATTTTAGTTGTCAGGATTGATTCTATTTGTCAAAAACGAGCCGTTTTGAAACTTTACGATAGTTTATGAATATGGGCATTAGAATATTGCGAAGAAAATTTTTGACAACCCATAAACAATTGTTACTGTTATTAAAAATTAGTTGTTTGATATTTGGATAAAAAAAATAATTTCACGTTATCGGCGTGGCCATTAAAAAGTTGCGGTCTAATCAATGTTGGGACACCTAAGTTTCATACACTAGTGGTTCACTAATAATAGCAAGTATCATAACCATATAAACTGTCATACCAAATTTTATCAAAATCGAATAAAGCGTCCTGTTTATTATAAGCAAAATTAATTTTTTTTTGAAGAACTTTGAAGCAGAATACTGGCTAAATGGTACACTTTCCGGTAGCAGCAAGTTTGGTTAAATCGTCTTAGTTTAGCCTCAGGAATCTGTGGTTAAGCCATGTCTCCCTATTTAAGAGACATTCTGTATATACTTATTATAATTTAGGGAAAGTAGGCCTTTGGCAGTGAAAATGTTTTTTAGGACACACAGTAGCAATTGTAGGACTGGCTTTCCGAACTAAAGGACAGTCTTACAGTTTTTTTTTTCTTTAATCCGATTGTATACATTTGAAGTATAAACGAGTTCCAGTTAATATACCTTGATCGCTGGCTTCCGGCCTACCACTATTTCCAAGTCCATCTGGAAATCGAATATCTTCTAATAAATCGTTAATGTTGACAAATTCTTTAGTCGCAGCCACATGAGCTGCTACTGTCTTGCCAGTCCCTATTTTATAACTTATTCGATGTTCATCTTGGTAACCTTTCGGTATTTGAAAGATTTCGTCTGTTGCTTCGTCCACCATGTATGCTATAGCGGCTACGACAATTATACAAATAAATGTTAAGGACTCAAGTTATCTAATCCAGATATTGGCTTTTCTTGAGTCCATAAAATACTTTGGCTATAAAATCTACGCAAATGGTGAGAAATTTCTACAAATTTCTTTCGACTAGTTTAAGATTATTTGTAAAAAAAAAAAATGGAATATCTTAACGTTTTGTAATATACAGGTTGTTTTAAAGAAAGTGTAAACAAATTTAAGGGCATATAGTACTGACAAAAATGAGTAAAAAATCGAAGAAAAACTGACAAATTTTGCCTGTCACATAGACTATTGGTCCGATTCTGAACAAAACTGTAAGTCTTACAGATCTGTAAATCCGCAAATAATGAACAAAATCCCAACGAAACCAGCCACTCTTATGTATAATTTTATATTATTCAACAAAACTAGATGTAGATACGGGAAAGTAAAAATTCTTCTGACTTGCAGTCAATGAATAAAATTTATTCAGGCCGACGTTTCGACTATACAATAGTCTTCCTCAGGGCTAGAATGGTCTAGTCGAAAAAAGAAATCACATGTGGATAACGGAACATACAACACGGACAATTAAAAATATAAATAAATAAATAGTTGAAAACAAAATATCACAGAGAGAAAATCGTCAAAAAATTAAAAACTTGTCTTGGATGAATACAATACATATGGAAATACAAATAACTATAGTAACGTATAGAACACAATCCTAACAGTCGAATATTGGTTTTTCAAAACTAGATGTGTTTTTGTCAGTTTCTTTACAGATTTACAGATCTGTAAGACTTAGGGCCGATCTTATAAAACTATTTAATCAACAGTTAAAATTTAGTTAGCTACTAAACTAATTTAACTGAAGATTTGGGCATTATAAAAGTTTAATGACAAGTAATTCGACTTATTAAAGTAACTGCGGAATTTCATGCTATTAGATTTAAATCAGTTGTTAAAGAAACGTCAAACTGAATTTTTTTGTTATGTTTATTTTGAAACAATTGAAATAGGGAACTATTTGCTTTTTAAATATTTTTTTAAGAAATGTATGTGTCGAGTATGTCATCTTTAGAGTCTGTATCATCAGTGTCCTCGGATTCATAAACAGATAATGATGATGCATTTATATTTGCACGAGGTAGGGTACCAAAATTGTTCCGAAACAGGACAAATCCATATGAAATATATGATGACAATGGCTCGTACCACGATCACGGTTTTAACTAAAACACTGTTTTAAGAAATGTCAAATTTCATTATTTAAAGATGACAATAAATACTATGAAATTTATCAAAATTTTAAAGCAGAACATAGTTTGTATTCAAACAAATATTTTTAAATAAATTGTTTTTCTAACATAAGGGTGAAATTACATTTTGAAATTTGAATTTGACATTTCTTAAAATGGCGTTTTTGTTAAAACCATGATCGTGGTACGAGCCATGAGTTTAAAAAGAGATTTCGATTGTCAAAACAGTGTGTGTTACACATATTGGGACAGATTGAAGGAAATATAAGACTACTAACATTAAGAAATATGTCAATTTCCGTTGCAAATTATATGAAAATAGTCTTCAACAATATCTAATAGGATATATTTTTCAATATCAATATGATTTTTCCCACGATCTCGTTTCTTTTCCAACTGTCAAATCAACTGATTTACGTTTATAACGAATGTGAATATAGAAACTTTTCACAAAACCACAAACACACTACTAAAATTTAATTAAATCCCCTGTTAGTTATTTGATAGTGAGATTAGTTTTATAACATTCATTTCTTTTTTAATGGTCCATTTAATTTACTTGTGCAGTAACTAACTAAGGATTAATTTATTGTTTATAAGATCGGCCCTTACAGATTTGTTCAGAATTGGCCTATATAAAAAGCAATAAAATTTTATATGAAACATTTTTCTCAATTTCTAATAGTTACAAAGTTATATAAAAATTAAAAATTGGCCAAGGTCGACACAACATTTAACTTAGTACAATTATTTGTTTTTTTTTTAAAATTACAATAAATATGAAGGCTGGTTTAAGGCTGGTTTATGTAAGCTGTAATCTTATGCATTTACCTTAGCATTATCATTATGACTTTGCATTAATAATTCGAGTATACACGAATGCGTGCTACGGTATATGTAGCTGTAACCTTAACTTTAGCATTATGCCGTAACCGTATAATATGGCAATTTCTAAATTTTTAATGCAAAATGCTAATGCCGACTAATCAGAATAGTAGGTAGATGTTTGTGTACGATAGCTTGATTCTGGCGATATTCCCGACTGTCAATTTGACGTTAGTTATATTTGAAGAGTTCTGTCACATTGTCCTGATTAACAATGAGTGGTTGAAAAAGGTGTTCATCTAATACAGTTAAATGAATAATGTAGATATATTTAAGACGTGACGCTTTAACAAAAAATGGCATTACTGGCCTGCTCTTATTGGCTTGCCCTAAGAAGTAAATGAACCGGACAAGATTATTGCTAATGCTACGGTAAAGTCTTAAGGTTATAGCTTACATAAACTAGCCTTAAGTATTATATCTACACCTGCAGATTTAGTGGCTTCCTTCATAACATCAACAGTGTCATTAATAATATCGAACAGATCGAATCCTTCGTACATCCAATTCATATCAGTTAGCAAGATACTCGGTTTCTTCTGAACGTAGAACGAAAAGTACTTATTTTCTAGCCTTATACTTTTTGGCTTCTGTCTCGCTTTGACATAAGGGGCAAGAACTCTTTTCGTGGCTTGGATGGAAATACGTGACTTTCTTCGAATTTCGTCCCAGTGAAATGGAGTGGTGCCGGAAGGTACCGGTTCCAAATTTATTACACTACTCATATCAGAAATTTACTGTTTGTCATTAAAAAAGAAAAATAAATGTCAAAAAGACAAAAATAAATGAAAATAAAATGTCATTAAGACATAACTTGATACATCATTTTATATAAATTGAAAATCTAATGTGGCTAGCACATTTTTACTTCTCCCCATTTTCTTTCGTATTGTACTTTAAGTCTGTTTTGACAACTAGAACACAACTTTGACAGGGCAAAATAAATATAAATAATCGCCTTCATACCGACTGATTATTATAATTACGGTATTTTCAGAAGTGGTTTCTATAATTTTTTTATTTATTTCATGATCAGAAACATCACTAAGGGCCAATCTTACCATCTCTGGTTAATATTTTAACTACCAGTTAAATAAACAAAACCGAAACGAAATGAACTGCAAAATGATAAATTTATAATTGCTGTCATTAATCCGATTTAATATTGTTTATTTAACTGGTAGTTAAAATTTTAACCAAAGATGGTAAGATTGGGCCTAAATAGGAAATTTTCGTTCATTTATATGTTGATAACTATCTGACAAAACAAAAGCTACAGAGATTATTCCCGGGAATAATCTCTAGAGCTTTATTCTCACTATAATAATAGCAGGATTGGTTAAAACGCTGACACGTGACATGCAATGAAACATTTCATTGGTTTTAAGAAATATCAAAAAATAATCTACAATGCTGAATGTTTCAAATATGATATCGGCCGGAAATGAACTCAGGCGTTTTGAATCACAATCAGTCACCTGACGCATAGGAATAAATTTTGCAGCTTCAATAAAATTTAAAGCTCATTGAAATTAATTTGGCTCAACAAGTCCATTTATCCTACAGGGGAAAACTCGAACGCAAAACAAAACAAATTCGACAGAGATACAGGCAGCCGCAGCCATTTTGCAACTAAAGTGCCGTAAATATTCAGCCTTATTAATTGTTGTAACTTTAAAATTATGTATAGCATTGTACTGAATTGAATCGTGGTTGTTTACATTAATTGAATGTTTTTACCATCCCCAGAGAGCAGTATGGATGAAAAATTTTCTTCGTGATGGTGATGAATGGAAAATTAATTGAATTTTCTGTTTTATTGCCTGCGATAATTTACGCACAAATGAGAATTATTCGTTTTCATATACTACCGATTCTGTAGCAATAAATTACGTTCAAGATTGCTATGAATTTTTTCAGAATAGCTACCAATTTAAAAGATTGAAATAATATTTTTTAGTAACATAATTTACAAAATTTTAACATTTATTAGATATACAGGGAATTTATTTTAACATGCAACATATGGTGAATCACATCCATGGTTACTCACTATTGTCAAAAAATGACAGCAATGTAATATTTGTCCATTTTAAAATGCAACATACAAAATTTGTAGTTTTGTATTAATAAAACTAATTTCCAATAAATTAGCCTACATACGATTAACAAAGAATTAAAACATGAATGTTGTACATCTTAACAAACTTTATCTTACAAAAATTCTTAACTTTCATGTAATAAATGTTAAAAAATACCCCCAATCACACTGAGGCAATATTCTAGTCGGCCGTAATAAGAATTGACACCATTTGTGTTGTGTTCTGGAGGTATCTCCTGTGCTGAAATACTATTTATAATGTTGCATTTTAAAATGGACAAATATTACATTGCTCTCATTTTTTGACAATAGTGAGTAACCATGGAAGTGATGAACTACAATGTTGCATTTTAAAATAAATTCTCTGTATAGAATCTTTTCCAAGGAACTTTTTTATTGCATTTATTCATTTTTATTTCAATACTTTAATTTCTAAAAATTCACACAGTTGTTCAAATACTCGAAAAATGTTTACTCTTTACAATCAAATAATATTACTACCAAGTTTATATCTCTACCGATTTTTTAATTATTGCCCCAAAAGTCAATATACCCCGCATTTAGATAAAAATTTCAAAATTTTCAAAAATCTAATTTTTATGTATTTAGATACTTTTCAATGCGCTGATTTTTCAAATTTTGAAACCGCAGGTCGATATCTCGTTTCGTTCTCGACATATTTAGATTCAAAGTTTTGCTCAAAACTGCCCATTTTTGGGGCATTAACCCAAAAATGGGTCGAGATATGAATTCAGCGACATCACCATTCGATTCTACGGGTAAATTTACATAAGTACATCAATTTTCAGAATTTTTGAACACCGCATACAATCTCTAAAGCAAAATAACTGAAAATGGCTAAAAATATCGCAAAAATCTAAGGTGTAGTACCCCTTACGATTTTTTCAGATTTTGGCCATTTTCAGGGGTTTTCAAGCTTTTATTCATAAAGAATGAACTTACTTGATACAATAGAACAGGCGATAATAAAATTTGTTCTCTCATTGGTCATTTTTAAATACCTGCAGTTCTTTTTCTAAAAAAAGATAACTGCAAAATGTTAAAATGAAGCAATGGCCGCTATTTATCGAACACCATAAATGTTACAAATCTGTTATAAACAGTTCCAAAAGAAGTTTACTTTTGGGAAAACTTTACCGAGAGTGAAAATTTACTAAACTTACCTTACCTGTTACAGAAGTTTGCATAAAATCTATCGACACACCTCTCAAATTTCTTATTTATTTATAAATTCGAAGTACTTCAAAGAGCCCAAAACAAAGAAATATTATTACGAAACTTTTCTCAATAAAATTTCATTACGGAATTGATTCGAACGAAATGTTTCCATTTCTACGAAATAACAAAAGTTGTTTCCATTTAATTAAATTATTTATATTGGTATTCAGGTCTGCATAAAGAAAACGAAAGTTGTTCATTCTTGTCAGAAATAAGAAAGGTTTTGATTGCTAACAAGAGGAATATAACAAACAACATAGGGATGTATTCAGACATTTTTTACCTTCCGTCACCTTTAGGTAGGTAAAGAACATCTTATTTTGGTCAAAAAATTAGGTGGTGAGTTTTTAATGAATAAGCACGTTTTAGAGTCGCTAGAATACGACTTTACTATTTTTTACGATGGAGTCTCTCTCCCTCTCTCTCTCTCTCTGTGTGTGTGTGTGTGTGTGTGTGTGTGTGTGTGTGACAAAATTTTCTTCACCGATAACTCCAATAGTACAATTCTAAAAATTAAAATTCTTTTGTATTCCTCTTTTCTACAACTATATGAAGAGCGGATTAGATTTTGGTTATAATTGGTCAAGAAGATTCGTTGGACAGGAATGAGTGAAAGAGAAGAGTAAGAAACAGTGACCCCTAATAAATTTGGAGAAAGCTGAAGGAATTGTCAAGTGCAATTTACATAGTGTATGTTTATGTTATAATTTTTAAAAGATTTATAGAATCTTTTCAAAGGAACTTTTGGTATGGAATTTGTAAAAATAGTATGTGTTCGTGTTATAATTTTATTGGATATATAGAATATTTTCCAATGAAATTATTTATAGCATTTATCCATTTATATTTCAAACTTTTATTTCTAAAAACACAGTTGTTCAAATACTCTAAAAATGCATACACTTACGTAACATTCTCTTTACAATCAAATAATATTACTACCAAGGTTATATCTGTACCCATTTTTGAATTTTTGTCCCAAAAGTCAATATAACCCACAATTAGATAAAAATTTCAAAATTTACAAAAAAATAATTTTTATGAATCTAGATACTTCTCAATGCGCTGATTCCAAATTTTGAAACCGCACGTCGATATCTCATTTCGTTCTCGAGATATTTAGATTTAAAGTTTTTCTGAAAACTGCCCATTTTTGGGTATTAACCCAAAAATGGGTCGAGATATGAATTTGGCGATAGTACCATTCGATTCTACGGACTAAAATACATAAGTATAGCAATTTTCATAATTTTTATTCAACCAATTCATTTTTTATTAATAAAAGCTTGAAAATCCCTGAAAATGGCCAAAATCTGAAAAAAATCGTAAGGGGTACACCTTAGATTTTTGCGATTTTTGGCCATTTTCAGTTATTTTGCTTTAGAGATTGTATGCGACGTTCAAAAATTCTGAAAATTGGTGTACTTATGTAAATTTGCCCGTAGAATCGAATGGTGATGTTCTCGAATTCATATCTCTACCCATTTTTGGGTTAATGCCCCAAAAATGGGCAGTTTTGAGCAAAACTTTGAATCTAAATATCTCGAGAACGAAAAGAGATATCGATCTGCGGTTTCAAAATTTGGAATCAGCGCACTGAGAAGTATTAGATTCATAAAAATTAGATTTTTGAAAAATTTTAAGTTATTGTCTAAATGTGGGGTACCTACATTGACTTTTGGGGCAATAATTCAAAAATGGGTAGAGATATAAACTTGGTAGTAATATTATGTGATTGTAAAGAAAATGTTACGTAACTGTACGCATTTTTAGAGCATTTATATATAAGTAAACATGATGTATATTCAAGTGATAATTTTATTGGATTTATAGAATATTTTCCAAGGAATTTTCTTTATGGAATTTGTAAAAAATTGTATTATATTTTACTGGATATATAGAATCTTTTCTAATGAACTTTTGGTATGGGATTTGTACAAAATACATTAAATCAAGCTGGCCACAACAGATTTTTATTATTCGAATTGCATAAATGATCTGCATTTAGAGAGTGACAGCTAACAAACTTGCACTGGACTTTTATCAGTAGCGTAACTAAGGGGCGGTTAGGTGGGTGCGCTCACCCCCCTGTGAAGATTTTCAAGATATAGGCGCCTTTTCAATAATTTAAGTAAAATCATTAATATTTTTTTAAAATAGTAAGTTTAATTAGTTTTGTTCAATTTTGACGTTTTAAACTGTCATTATTAACTCCATAGCAACAACTATAAGTAACACTTTTTTCACAAGTGAATTATTTTTTTTTTAAATCACTCTCACGTTTTTTTTTTAATTCACTCTGCAACAAATAATGCATTTAAAATAACATCAGGCACGAAATTAACACCCACCACCCTAGTATTTATCAGCCATTTTCATTATTTTTCACGGCACAAATGACAGACAATAAATAAATAAAAATAAATATATATATCATCACGGCATATTACCCATTTCTGGGTGTGCCAGTATCTACAACACATGTAGACATCGGTAATGATGACGATATATTTTACCGTGTGGGCGCTTATCAGGCGTCACCTCACGGGCACTCATAGCAATAAAGCTTTTTAAATAGATAACTTAACATCTATCATCGACGATTGTCATGCACAGTCTACTAACTGATTAGTTTTTTGTTTTATAAGTTAAAAAATCATTTTAATAATGAGTTAAATTAAGAAAAAGATGTCCGGATGGCAGAGAAAAAAGAAAATGCATTAAAAGAGAGTACAAAAGGTGTTCTTAAAATAAATACTTTTTTTACCAGTAATAATTTAGACAATTCGGAAGAGTAACGAGTAACCCTGATGTTGGATGAATATAAAAAATTCAAAATTCGTAGGTTAAATTTTAATTATACCAATTATTTCTTACATTTATTGTTAAACAATTTTATTTTTATTTTTTATAATTTACTTTAAATAAATTACGAATTTATTATGGCGCCTTTTTACTGAGAAAAAAACCGCCTGTAGATTTTCCTAGTTACGCCACTGACTTTTATAATATGTTTCATTTAAAATGCACTCGCATATGTTACAACAATAACTAGTACCGAGCATGACGTCATTATCTGCACTAAGTGCAAAACTAAATACATAAATGGAAAACGCTACAGGAAGAATTAATGCTGAGTTCATTAAATCTTGAAATTCCAAATATATTATTCTACTATATTTATGTGAAAGCCTTTCTGTGTGAGAGCGTATTTCCCCTACAACGATTTGATAACATCAGGAAATAATTGGCGAATGATAAACACCCCAGGAAGTATCTTAAAATCATCTGACAATCAATGAAACAAGCTTTTAATTTCTGCAAATAAATCGCCAGGGTAACAAGTTTGGACGAACAGTTGAAAGGAAGAACTATGGCTCTAATAAAAGCACGCGATGAGATTTATATTTAATTATCTTTACTTTGTTTTGCTCATCCTGCGTATCAGAGGGAGAGGGGGATTGTAATCGCGAGACAGAAAAAGCGAAGACTAAGAAGCGGAGGATATAAGCAGACAGAAGCTTAGAAATCGTAATTCTCTTTCAAATTATTTTTGGATTTCGCGATATACGCTTTCACAGAAGAGGGATGAAATATGTAATAAATTTATTTTTACATGATTGACATTTATTTAAAACCATTATTAGCTGAATTCTTTTTGAAATACGAGGCAATAAAATAACGGAATTGATCTTAGAACATTGGGCGGTATTAATAAAAGTAAGTAATTACTTAAAGTAAGTATTTATAACCACTATAGCCGTCAAATAATGAGCTACTTGCGTGGTACTGAAAATCCGATTTCAGTCACTATATACGTAATGTTATATTGAAAAAATATATAAAAATATAAATTTTATTTTAAAATAATTACTTGCTTTTTACTAAATTAAGAAAGAAAATTTTCTGTGACGTCTTTATATTGAAATGGGGGAGGGGAAGCATGTTTAAGAATGTTATCAATAGATGGCATGGCGTGCGAGAAAGTTTTAATTTGAATTTGACATTAGTTCATTTTTATCTCTCTCTTGTCTCTCAAATACATTAATTACTTAATAAATAAACGCATAGGTAGTTACTTGTAATTTAAAATATCGATACCAAAAAGATAAACTAAAATGCTAACCTTCAAACTATTATTGAAACGTCAAACAGGTGATCTACATTACCCGCACAAACATACCATTACTATGGGAGGGCACCACGCTGTGACTTTACGACTATTCATTGGTGCGGCGTAATTCTACGTCATACATGGCGGGAATTCAAATAATCAAATTTCATTATTTTTTTCTGGCTAATTAATAAAAATTTTGTCAAAAGAAAAAATATGGGTAGCAAGTTTTTACCTTCTCTTCAAAAATATTGTATAAAAAAGGTATGCAAGTAGCTCATTATGGACTGGAGATTTCTACACTGATGCCAAATTTTTTAAGTGTCTACCTGTACAAATATCTGTAATCTGTCAATGTCATTTTATATTCTGGCATTTTCGTTAGTACTTGCATGCGCTTTTTATTCCCAATCCTATAAATTGCATTATACTTAGACTTTTGAAAAGAAAATGAGTGAAACTCATGAATAAATAGTCCTGGTTCTTATAAAAAATGTTTAGGAAAACAAGATTTAAATGGGCAGGCAAAAATAATTATTGCCAATGTACATAATTTGGCGTTGCATCCTAAATAAATTTATAATTTATTAAATAACAAGAAAACTTTGAATTTGACTGCAGAAGCATGTTGTGTTGGCAGATCTACTGTTCACCTAATAATCAATTATTCTAACCTTTTATTTAGATTTCACCGGTTATCGTATTTTAACGAAAACGCGACCTTAGCTTGATGTGTGGAAACTTTGGTCAAAATATAAATATAAATTTTCCACAAAAAACAATTTTTATGTTTTATATTACGTATTACTGTCTTACCTTATTACATGTTATAATATTTACTTCATTTGCGATGTATTAATTTTTTTTATTAGTTTTAAATGTATTTATATGACATTTGCGTTCATCCCTGGTCATGTCAAGTTATAAGCGGCAACACCGCTGGGCAAGGGACAGGGTGCGGAAAGGGATAAAAGTTGAACATCAGTCCATAATTATTTGACTGCGAGTATAGCATTTACTTATCAGTACCAACAAGAATTACAAGTAAATACCTATTGTAAAGTATTATGATCGTATCTAAGAATAATGTATAATTTAGGAAGGACTTCGGGGGACGATGGATATAAAAAGGAATATAAATTGCTAAAAATAATAGCGACACAGATTAATAAAAAAAATTTCATAACAAATTATAAATACAAAGTCATAAATGCAAGTTTAACATAAAGTGACATTTTTTTTTGTACTTGCAGTACTACTCAGTAAATAGCGATTAAATTTTTACTTCTTTGTACGAAGTAAAGGAAGTATTGTAATCGCGAAAAATTTCGGTTTCCAGATTTTAACGGAAATATCCATTTTGACCATCCCAGAATCCATTTTGACTAATTTCGTCGTGAACACAGATATTAATGAGTATCATCTTTCAGCGACATTTTCGAAATCTCGATATGAAATATTACGAGGATGTTTTTCGTTTAGAACGGTAGTGCTGAATGGATCTGCGTTTGAAAATAGAGTTTGAACACAAGGCTTTTAAGCGAAAACGAGGAACTGATTTCATTTTGAACGAATCATTGAGAGCACTGGCCGACTGGGACATTTTATTCCCTTTCTATTGCGGGTAGGATCGAATCGCAGTTCTATTACGCTGAAGAATTATGTAATTTTGACAATCACGAGGTTTTGAAATTATGATACGGGATTGCGGAGAGCTAAATGGATTTCTAAAATGGAAGCTTTTATAATTTAGTGCTAGAAGTAGATGCGAATTGGGAAACTGTTTTCTTTTTAATGAGATTCTTTTAAATATAGTGGCTCATACTAAAAGGCTTTTAAGCAAATAAAAATCTGTTGTGGGCGGCACAATACCTCTCGCCATTTCCATTTTTATGTTATATAAGTATTGTACTACACTTCGCTGTTGAAACGTCGTTTTATAATAAAAAAAGTTACAGACCTTTACCCAAATATTGTTTTTTATTGAATTTAACATGTCTTGTGCACACATAAAATTCTAATTGTATCTATTTTTTCATTGTATGAGGAAGTTCTTAAATGTCACAGATTCTTCCAATTCATTAACAAGATTGGCGATATTTCTTATGGATATATGCATTTTACCTATAATTTTAAATATTTAATTAATTAAACATTAAGAAAGATTAGATGTACTTTCCAAAAAAAAACTTTTAGAATACTACTAAAACTGCTGATGTTTGACTCTGACATTTATCTGTCATTATAAACTATGTTACAAACATATGAGTTTGTCAACTGATTTCCTTGGTGTAGTTTAGCCTGTGCAATTTATTAAATCCGATTATTCTATATATTACAGTGTCTTTAACTCTAAATCTATAAAAGATATAATAAAAAAATCTGATATGGCCAACACAAGACCTCCCGCTTTTTAATTTTTATTAATTTAAATACATACCTACATATTTCGTAATGCTGCAAACTATATTAAATTCCTTGGCATATAACTATTGATTTATTTACTATTTTCTTGAAATTATTAGTTTTTTGACATTTATTTGTCAGTTACATACATTTGAAGTATGAACTGTGTAACAAAGAAATCTTTAAATCAAAACATATAGAAAAAGTATTAATGTATAACTGTAGAAAATTCAATGATCTTTAATTTTTATAATGACATGCGAGAAAATGACATTTAATGGTATTTTTCGAAAAAAAAACCATTTTAAGTAAAAAGAGCGGAGACAAAATCCATACACATAAAATTATCTATCATTGAACATTTTTATTATATCTTTTATATATTTAAAATAAAGAATTATAAATATATAACATTACATTACTGAAGGCTTTTTCTGGGAAGTACATTTAATATTTCTTATTTTATCACAAATTAAATATTTAAAAATATAGATGTAGCTGCTGCACATTAAGTTGACACTGACCATGAATGCGGAGAACCTAAAATTCGAACATGGACAAGTCGAAATGTAATAATAATAATATAATATGCTATTGTTGTAATGAGGAAAAGACTCCGTCAACATCTAAAATTGATATAAAAAGAAAGGAGATTTATTTATAAGCCAAAATATGTACAGTATCAGTGCCAACTAAACACGCGCCTTCTATACATAGAATTTATTATATACCCTTCAAAAATATCGCTAATCTATTCAATGAATTGGAAGAATCTCGAACATTTAGAAGAGTAGCAGGAAACTTGTTCATAGAATGAATTGAGAAATAAAAGAGTAGATGTAATTAGAATTTTTTGGGTGTACCAGAAATGTTAAATGCAATATTTATATAGCCTAATATGAAAATGGTGAGAGATATATTTTTGTTTCTTAATTTGTAGCTTAAATAACTATTATTTTTAATGATTAATGTGGTGACTACAGGGTGTTATGTAAGTAAGCGATCAACACTTAACCAATGGTAGAGCTGACCCCAAAGATAGTAAATCTGGCAATAATTTTTGTTTAACATACTTTTTACAAGAACTAGAGGCCTTTAAAACTGACCAATCACGTCATAGTTCAAAACTTTATAAAAAAGTAAAAATCAATGTGTTCTCTGGAAAAAATATTGATTGTCAATCTAACGTTAAATGTTTTTTTTGCATAGACGTACAATTAATATTCTGTTTCGGATAAAAACAGAGTAATGCGGTATACGTCTATTTGGAAATAACTCTCTATACCGTCTTACAGCAGCACGACTATTTTGTAATGTCTCGCCATAAACTATATGCATGTCTGCATACTCTTGGTTGGTGAAGGTAAATGACATTTTGAGAATATCAAAAAAACAGAATATAAATTGTTCGTCTTTGCAAAAAAACATTTAACGTCAGATTGACAATCAATATTTTTTCCAGAGAACATATTGATTTTTACTTTTCTATAAAGTTTTGAATTATGACGTGATTGGTCAGTTTTAAAGGCCTCTAGTTCTTGTAGAAAGTATGTTAAACAAAAATTATTGCCAGATTTACTATCTTTGGAGTCAGTTCTACCATGTGTTAAGCGTTGATCACTTACTTACATAACACCCTGTATATTGCTATACGCTAAATAATGTAATGCTAATTCATGTTATGGTTACTGTGAATAATTAAAATTCTTTGAATTGTTATCCAAATATACCTGTTGCAAATATTTGCGCAATTACTTAGCCCGAAATGCCCATGCATTAGCTTCATACATATTCCAATAATTACTATCCTAATATCGACGCCACAATACAACCAAAGTAATCAGTGTCACATCACAGTAACGAATTACAGCTTCTAAATTGATTTTGTTAATTATTACCTCAAAGCAAAACAATTAAGTACCGAAAGCAAACAAAGCGCAGAAATAACCGTACATTTTGCTGGAGATATATTATCTGGGGTAACCCATGTCAGATTTTATTTTGTAACTGCTTCAACAAAGTTTTTACTTCGCGCCCTTGTCAAACGCACTTGATAGCGAAACAATGCTGCTTCATTTTTCATTCTCGCGCAACCTGCATAAAAATTCAACAGAAGATGACTTATTCGTCGCTTTATTAAAGGAACCACCTTATTTCATTCGAAATGCGGAAAATTGTTCTGTTTTGTACGAGATTAAAGATAATTTACAATCAAGTAGCTGCTTGCTTAATTTTAACTACAAATGGAATTTTTGTTGAGTTCAAATTGTTGTTTGGGGTATGCAACAAAAATGAAACATTATATGTGAGAGAATCATGCTAGGATTATGGAGAAGAGGAAACCAAAGTGAAATTCAATCCAACTTTTATATTTTTTCTATTTTGCATCTGTAACAAAGCTATTACAGCACCCAAAGGAGTCCGTTAATAGCTCATTCGAGTACATTAATAGATTAGTACAATTTTTTTATAAGGTTGGTTG
The DNA here is from genome assembly GCA_943142095.1 of Ophonus ardosiacus. Lineage (NCBI taxonomy): Eukaryota > Metazoa > Arthropoda > Insecta > Coleoptera > Carabidae > Ophonus > Ophonus ardosiacus. The sequence continues at coordinate 10,606,091 of OW964837.1, read as the reverse complement.
CTCAGAATGTCAAAAATATCAAATGTTAAATTTCGTTGAATAAACTAACACAGACTATTCTTAAAAATTTTATTTACATATAATTTTGAATTTAAAACTAAGAATAAGAAGAAGAGAAGAAATAGAGATTAGCAAAATTAACATGAAGTAGATAATATCGTATGGTGTTACAAAAATAAGTTTAGAGTTGTCAAATGCATTTTCAAATGTCATATTAATACCGCCAACTAACGAAATTCTCTAAATTTTGATATTACTATTTTTCATTTAAAAAAGGCATAGGAAGTGCAAAATAGAAAAAATAGTAGAAAGAGCTCATGCTATAATTGTCGATTATTTTGTTCGAAGGGTTGGATCACTCCGTTATGCGTTGTGATCCAAACTTCCTTCTCACAAAATAAAGTGACAATTATGACATTCGTTCTTTAATACACTATTATTTAATTGAAACATGTCCTATATCTATACCTTACCTGAAATTCAAACCTATACTTAATAATCACGTGAATATTCCTTAACAGGTCCCGCAGAAGTGGAAAGTATAAATAAAACAAAGATGAAAATGAACAAGAAAAAAATATGTAAATAGCAAAATACAGAATAAATACATAATACAAAAGCAGAAACAGAATCCTATGATTTCAAGTAAAAATTTAAAATATGATAACAGGAACGCATATTTATGATATTTGGCTATGGCATTTTTGAAGAAATTATGAATTTAATTATATGTGAATATTTATTGTAATTTCCCAAAATATAAAATAAAGAATAAAAACGATATATTATGTAGTTACTAATTAATTTTAACTCGTATAGTTATATAAAATTCTGTATTCTAATGAAATGGACATCTTTTCCAAAACTATTTTTCGTCACAGAATTCAAAACAATTTGTTCTTTCTTTTCTATCTTGTGCATGTCTTTCTATATCAAAATATTCAATAAAATTGTGCAATTTTCATTTTGAAATGTCAGCTGTCAAACGTTAGGAAATGCTTAGCGATTTGGGCATCGGAAAATAGCTAAGTAATTCTTAAACCGAGATAGGCAATGCTTAGCGGTTGGTGAAAACGAAATTTTGCTAGGTAATGCCTATGTGGTGCACATCAGGTACATAGGCATTACTTAAAATTTAGGAATCGGTGGTGAAATCGGCCAATAGAATCAAAGGAAGGTAATATGCTTGCCACATCAGATTTTTTTAAATAAAGTTAATTATTATTAAAAAAAGTGCTGTAACTTTGACGAGTTACAGTGCTTACATCGATGTAATATGCGTTTAGAATAGAACCATAAATTAGTAAAACAAACAATTCTATTATAATGAAAAAATTACAATATTGTCCCCAACTCTGTAGGAATGTTCGCCACTGCATGACTATCTTCATTGGATAAATCGCTAGTAATAACGGCAGCAAGTTTCTTGTTGTGGGGGTTAGGGCCGTCCACTCTCTTCCCCTCATACGCCCTTGTTAAAACCTTTACAGCAGAAGTCAGCAGTCAGGCATTCCATCAAAAATTAAACTGTCTCATTTGTTTCCGAATACGTTTATAATTTATTTACATTCGACTTCGCCTTCAACTGTTTATATTTGGCGTAATTCTGTCGACGGATTCACCGTCGTTAATCTCGAAAATGGCGCGCAATTTAAACGAATAATAGATAAGATGGAGCATTGCTTCGCAACACCATTTTTGCCGATGTTTAAAAATTTAAAATGGACGGAGAAGAATATGCTGTTACGAGTCGAAGGCTCCGATATTGAGGAATTAAAATTAAATATTTATTCAACCTTTATGAAATTTCTTCTAAGATGCAAGCAGCTCGAATAGTTTATTACAATATGTGCTGTCTTTAAATGATTTCCATTGCAAAAGCGCGCACACAATTTGTAAGCATTTCTATAAATGACGTATTTTGCATTTACAAAGAATTTTTTATTTGATATTTAACTAACAAGTTTGTTAAAAGGATGATTAATAATGTAGATATTGTCAAGTGCAATTTACATAGTGTTTGTTCGTGCTATAATTTTATTGGATTTATAGAATTTTTTCCAAAGAACTTTCGTTATGGAATTTGTAGAAAATAGTATATGTTCGTGTTCCAGTTATACTGGAAGGAAATTTTTGCCTCTCGCTAAGAGAGGTATTGGATTCATGCTAAAATTCGCATATTCAGATTTTATTGTATAAGCACGATTTAAGGTCCCTAGAATACGATTATAACATTTTTAAAATGATGTCTGTGTGTGTGTGTGTGTGTGTGTGTGTGTGTGTGTGTGTGTGTGTGTGGATGTGTGTATGTGTATGTGTGTGTATGTATGTCTGGATGTTGTAGTCCCGGTTCCTCAAAAACTATAAGACTTAAAAAATATTTAACTGCAGTTTCCTCAATCTGACATTCCTGGGAAGAGCTGAAAAGGTTTTGGTAACAATTGAACAACCGCAAGTAGTAGTTTCTTAGAAAAAATCTTCTAAATATAATTTTTTGGGAGTTTTTTTTATTCAATATTGAAGAACATAAAATTCTCCATCTAATACACTTAAAATTTTTATTATATCTTGTATAGATTTAAAAATAAAAACTCTATAATTTATAGAGTAAACTAATTGCAGAGGCCAAGGCACTAAGGAAACCAGTTGACAAATTCCAATGTTTATAATATGACACATGTCATTGTCAAATATCAACAGTTTTAGTGACATTCTGATAGCTTTTTCAGGGAAGTATATTTAACTTTTCTTATTGTTTTATTAATTAAATATTTGAAATTATAGGTAAAATTGTGGTAAAATGCATATATCCATCAGAAATACCACCAATCTGGTTAATGCATTGGAACAATCTTTGACATTTAGAAACTTCCTCATACAATGAAAAATAGATATAATTAGAATTATATGTGTGCAGAAGACGTGTTAAATATAATAAAAAACAATATTTGAGTAAAGTTCTGTAATTTTTTGTTATAAAACGACGGTTCGAAAGCGAAGTGCAATACAATACTTATATAGCCTAATATGGAAATGGCGAGAGGTCTTGTGCTGGTCACAACAGATTTTTTTATGTGATTTGTACAAAAAACATAGAATTGGCGGAAGGTAATGTGCTGCCCACATCAGATTTTTTATAATATATTATAGTGTGTTTAAAAAAAAAAACTAATTCAGCGTAGGCTATAAACATAGAAACTTATGTCTGATCATTATTCAATTCAAATGTCAAGTTTTCATAATTGATCATGAAATTTAATTTTAAGGAGAAAGGATAATAAAGAAGGATATAGAATAATTGCCATTCACCGTTTTCTTATTTATTTCTATTTCTAAAATAAGGATTCTAGAAGAAAAGCTTTCTTTCTTTATATAACATTTTTGATAACATCTCATGTCGAAATGACATTTAATTAAATACTTTAAAACTGACATAATTTTTTTTTGTTTATAACCTACCACGAGTTAGAATTCTCTTTGAACACTGTACAATAAACTACCTAATTACAGTTCATGTGACTTGTTATAAATGAGACAAAAAAATTACAGAAACAAATTACTTTTGCAGTAATTGTCTTCGAAAGTTGTAAAATATGTTACAGTTATATATTTTTGTTAAATGTATTTAATGTTTTTTACCTCCCACTACCCTTAGTAAGGGAGGTAGGTATAGGGATCGTGCTAAAAATCGCAAATCGAGATTTTAGTAAATGACCACGTTCCAAGGTGCTAAGAATCCAATTTTAACATTTTCACAATGATGTATGTATGTTTGTGTGTGTATGTGTGTGTGTATATGTGTGTGTATGTGTATGTGTGTCTATGTGTGTGTATGTGGATTTTGTCTACGCTCTAACTCAAATACTATAATTCAGAAAATTCTGAAATCTTGTGTTACTACCCTATTCTAAAATGAAAAGAAACCATTAAATTTTGGTGTAAATAGGATAACCAGAAATGGCAGTTTACTTGAAGCTCATAATAGCTTTAAATGCCATTTTTTCGAATATTAAATTTTCTACAGGTATACATTAATACTTTTCCTATATATTTTACAGATAAATCTAAAAATAATCTTTTTATAAATCTGAGAATCTATGATTTAAAGAATCCTTTGTTACACAATTCATATTTCAAATGTATGTAACTGACAGATACATGTAACTGTAAAAAACTTATTATTTCAGATTAATAATGGTGACATTTTGAAAAGAAAATAGTAAATAAAGCAAAGAAACTTAATATAGTTTGTAACATTAGTAAATATGTAGGTATGTAGGTATTTAAATTAATAAAAATTAAATAGCGAGAGTTATTGTGTTGGCCATATCAGATTTTTTTTTACCTCCCGCTACCCTTGGTAAGGGAGGTATAGGGATCGTGCTAAAAATCACTTATCGAGATTTTAGTAAATGACCACGTTTTAAGGTCCCTAGAATCCAAATTTAACATTTTCACGATGATGTCTGTATGTGTGTATGTGTGTGTGTATGTATGTATGTGTGTGTGTATGTATGTGTGTGTGTGTGTATGTGTAGGAATTTTGTCTTCGCTCTAACTCAAATACTATCATACAGAAAATTCTGAAACCTTGTATTTCTACCCTATTCTAATATGGAAAGATCCCATTAGATTTTGGTGTAAATCGGATAACCGGAAATGGCACTTTACCTGAAGCTCATAATGGTTTTTCTTCAAAAAATACAATTAAATGCCAATTTTTCGCATTTTGTCTTTATGAAAATTAAAGATTATTGAATTTTTTATAGGAATACATTAATACTTTTTCTATATAATTTACAGATAAATTTAAAAATCAATTTTTTTTTTTACATCCCGAAGCCTAAGATAAACACAATTTCTTTGTTACACATCATATTTCAAATGAATGTAACTGACAGGTGAATGTCACTGTCAAAAAACTTAATCACTTCAAATTAATAATAGTGACATTTTAAAAAGAAAATAGTAAATAAATCAATAGTTTTATGCAATGGAACAGTTTGCAGCGTTAGTAAATACGTAAGTATGTATTTAAATTAATAAAAATGGATAGGAAAGTGTGGCGAAGGAAGATTGTTGCGTAACTATTATTGTGGTCCGGATGGGGTTATTCGCTACCGAAAATCGGTTACTTTAATATTTTCTTATGTATGAATACTATGATGATTGTGGAGAGGCGAAAGAAGAATGTTGTTAAAGAGTGAAATGAGTCAGCTGAGCTCTTACTCTTATCCCTTTTCTTATTGTTACTATTGTTTCCGGGTATTTGCTAACCCCCTAAATGGGAATCGAGTGATTTTATGTACGTATGTATGTATGTATGTAAAAATTAAATAGCGGGAGGTTTTGTGTTGGCCATATCAGATTTTTTTTTACATATTAAAATGCTGGTACCTAATTTTATTATAATATTTGTATGTACGAAAATTTTGTTTTTGAGTAATTAATTAAATGTTTATCTATTGGTAAATATTAAATGATATTGGTACATGATCCGATGGATTGATTAATGAACAAAATTCTTTTGAAGGCTGAAATTATTATTGGAAAAAAGTACACATACATATAATACTATACAACCTACAAATCTCGAACAGTGTTTTAATGAACATATTTATATAAACTTTTTATATTTTAAAATATATCGTCATCATTACCGATGTCTACATGTGTTGTAGATACTGGCACCCCCAGAAATGGGTAATATGCCGTGATGATATATTTTTTACCTCTCGCTAAGAGAGGTATTGGATTCATGCTAAAATTCGCATATCCAGATTTTATTGAATAAGCACGATTTGAGGTGCCTAGAATCCGATTATAACATTTTTAAAATGATGTCTGTGTGTGTGTGTGTGTGGATGTGTGTATGTGTGTATGTGTGTATGTGTGCATGTCTGGATGTTGTAGACACGATTCCTCAAAAACTATAAGACTTAAAAAATATTTAACTGCAGTTTCCTCAATCTGACATTCCTGGGAAGAGCTGAAAAGGTTTTGGTAATAATTGAACAACCGGAAGTAGTAGTTTCTTAGAAAAATTCTTCTAAATATAATTTTTTGGGAGTTTTTTTTTATTAAATATTGAAGAACATAAAATTCTCCATCTAATACACTTAAAATTTTTATTATATCCTGCATAGATTTAGAGATAAAGACACTATAATTTATAGAGTACACTAATCGCAGAGGCTAAGGCACTAAGGAAACCAGTTGAAAAATTCCAATGTTTATAACATGACACATGTCATTGTCAAATATCAACAGTTTTAGTGACATTCTGATAGCTTTTTCTGGGAAGTATATTTAATTTTTCTTATTGTTTTATTAATTAAATATTTGAAATTATAGGTAAAATTGTGGTAAAATGCATATATCCATCAGAAATACCGCCAATCTGGTTAATGAATTGGAAGAATCCCTGACATTTCGAAACTTCCTCATATAATGAAAAATAGATATAATTAGAATTTATGTGTGCAGAAGACATGTTAAATACAATAAAAAACAATATTTGGGTAAAGGTCTGTAATTTTTTGTTATAAAACGACGGTTCGAAAGCGAAGTGCAATACAATATTTATATAGCCTAATATGGAAATGGCGAGAGGTCTTGTGCTGGCCACAACAGATTTTTTTGTATATATTTTATATTTTTGATACGTAGAATTAGCACTTTAAATAATAACTTTGGATATTGTTTAAATATTTTTTTCCTAATATAATTATTCTGTTTCAGGTAAGTCATCATCATTACTGCTATTGTACTTACAATACCGTCATACCGTAAGTAAAACATCTTTTAAATAGCAAAATATTTTCATAATTCCCGTACCAATTTCGGAATATGTACACGAATAGAAAAAGCACCTTTCAGAATCTATTTCCCGTAATTCAAGTTGCATTAATAATTCAAACTGTCAGTAACACATCACTGGGCGCGTGATATAGAAATTGAATGTGACAGAAGTGTATTTTACTATCAGATAGGGACTGTTGCCGTCGAATTCTACCGATAATATACTGAATTGTATTGTTTACCGGCCCAGTCACTGTAATTTATAATTTATTTGATTCGCATGAATTACTGTTATAAACAACTTTGATTATCGAAATTTCTAACTGTGTGATAAACTAATGATGGAAATGATACTGTTGTTTCAATCGAACCAGTGTGGTTAATTAATATCATATGAAGCAGTTGTGTTCACAAGGTACAAATTGACTTATTAATAAACTATTTTGTATGCAGGTTATTGCTATTGTCCGATATATTGATTTGTAAAACATTTTTTTCCTATTCCTCTTTGTACAACGGTTGGTACTTTATTCGTGTCAAACACAGATCGATAATTTTAGTTGTTATTGCTCATGTAAAATTACTGCGTTTAATGTTTTATTAATAAATTACTTTCGTGAAACTTTGAAGCATTTTTTAAAATTTAAATTCAAAGTATTTTTATTAGGCTGAGAAGAATAATTATTATAAATATTTAACTTTAATCCAATTTCTTAAAAACTGATATAAAATTTTAAAATAAATAAAAATTATCAACTTTTGGACACAGCGTGAAACTAGCAAATATTTATAATTGAGGCTGTGTCTAAATCCTAAATTTATATGCCCTAAATCCATTATTATTATTTAGGACTTTAGGAATTAGATTTTAGGGTTTTGCAGGAGCACACTATGCCTTGAGGTTGACGCGCACTAATTAAACAATAGCTATTTGTGTATTAAGAGCGCAAAATGCAACATTGTCGATTGAGAGGTTAATGCCGCGCTCCTTCGTCGCGCAGCAACAACCTCTCAATTGTCCATTTGCGCTCGAAACACACACAAGATTTTTTCTACAGTCGCCACAATGGGGTCCTCCACCATAACAAAAAATAATAAAATGTACACTTTATACTTACAGTAGGTACTGCTCAATAAATAACGAGTGGCTAATACAAAAGATACGGTTTAAACTTAAAAAGGCTTTTAAATGATTATATCGTTACATTAGCCATCTATTCCATAAAAAAAACAAAATTAGAGCGTGGGAGCAAGGATTTGTGATGATTTGATGAGTTTTTGTAGCAAAATGTGTGGTTAGTTGTCACGCCTGTCACACTGAAAAAATTAACAAATATTTCAAGGAATTTGTGATTATATAGTCATGTATGTGCATTGACTGACTTCTCGAAATTATTTAAGTAACGAAATAACTAATAACTTTATTGTAATCAAAATAAATAGTTAACTAGAGATCAGATGTCAGTACGACTCGCAACTATCCTACCGCCATCTGTGTACAATCATTCCTATTACTAAACATAACTGTTCATACCGTTCATACAATTTATTTTATATTTAATTTTATTTTATCGTTATTTTCCATTGTTCTTGAGTTTTTATTCAATCTAACCTAAGCATTTTATACTTTCGTTTTTGTAAATGAATGCCCTATTTCATTTTCACAGCAGTGTGGCATTTTGTTAGGTTATGTCAAATACCGACAGAACATATGTCAAATTGACTTGTGAACGTGATAAATGTGTAATTACAGTGACATTAGTTCCTAACTAAACATTTTCATTAAGAATGTAGACAAGTGATATTTCTCAACATTGTATACTTAGAAATTTGGACAGCGAGCGTTTTTTCTACTTTGTCGCGCATGAGTGGCAAAGTGACATTTTGCGTTGACAAAAGAGAGCGCAAATGGCTACTTTCTATAGTGACTGTAGAAAAAATCATATTCGTTGCTATAATTTGTGCAAAACGGCAAATTTACTGGCATAAATAGCTTCTTAGCTTCTATTTTATGAAGTATAATATTAATAAATAATCTGAAATATTATATCATTTTTGTTATTCTAAAGTGTTGCCATATAAACCAATGGATGTCATTAATGTGCCATTCGGAGTTGTATTTATGTGAAGAAGACCTAAATCCTAAAAACTAAATGCCAAAATGCGACATCGGACACAGCCTAAATCATTAATCATGAGTTGTAGTTAGCTGATGTAGCTGACAGCTGTCATTCTGTAAAAATAAGTAACCTAAAAGCGTGTTTATTTCTGATATCGTAATTTGTAGTCGTGGAAAAAGTATAGTACGTGAATGGTTTGTGGCTTGTTTTATATTTTAGAGTCTAAAGTTTAGACACTCGTTTTTTATAGTCTGCTCGTATAAAAAATTCGTGCGTGAGCGTCACTAATGCGACGTATATAAAACTTGTTACATAATTTACTATTTTTTAGTAATAAATATTTTCCATCAATCAACATTCAAAATCTCCCTAGTTACAAGTCTATCATAGCGATGATAAAAAATCTGATGTGGCCAGCACATGACCTCCCGCAAATTCCCCTTTTTCGTTCCGGTTGATCGTTTATAAACAAAATCTAATTTGTTGTTTCAATAAATAGAAGTCTGTAATACGAAATTAATTTCGTGCCAAAAATAATCGATTATCATGGGCCTATAGTGCTCACCATCAACTATAACAGTTCGACCTTCATCATTTTCGAAAAAGTAAATTCCAATGACGCCACCTGACCATAGTGTGCACCAATCAGTCTCATTTGGACTTGTAATGGTACCTCGTAAATCACATGAAGATTTTCCTCTGCCCATATCTGGCAATTTTGCTTATTAACATACCCAGAGAGGAGAAAATGTGCCTCACCAAAGAAAAAGATAATCCGCGAAAAATCATCATCAACTTCCAAGTGCTCTAAAAACGCAATCTGTGTAAATTCTTTGCCGTACATGATCCATGTCGTAAATGTGTAGTTGTAAACCAATATTTGACATTTTGAAAACACGTACTTATACTGACAGATTTATCATGTTTCTCAGAAAATCTATTTCATATTGTATTATTTTTGATAAAAAAAAATAACTATTCTGAATAACCTTATTCTTTAAAGTAAAGTATAATTAAATTTTTCTATTCCATATGTTTTGATTACTTTTATACAGGTACATTCTGCAAGCTTCATTTCATTTATAGCTCTGCCTTTATTTTTTTATTATTTTCATTATTACAGTGTTCTAGTTTTCTCTTAATTTTTCTTTTTCCTTTGAATATTTTTCATTAAAAGTACATAATTTTAATATTTTTGCTTATCCATGTACTTCACTGTACTGTTTGCGAAATAAGAGATTATTATATATTTGAAAAGTCGGTATAATTAATTCCAAGTTCTAAATAATATGAATTTTATAATATATCAAATTACCAAATTTAATTAAAATGGGAAGTTCTTTTATTACTTTAAATAATAGTTGCAGTTTCAGAAAACACAGCGACCGCTATGATTAAGGGTGATTAGCACACAGATGACTAGCATTTTTTTTCTCTGTCAATCTTTTATGCATTATTTTAAAGAAAAGTACAGTTATAAACAAAATAATTCTACACATTTTTTATTTGAAGTATTTTTTCCAAAATAATCCATAAACAATTGACAGAAAAAACAATGCTATTCAATGCTTGCTAATCACTCTTATAGCCGAGACAGACGAAAAAAATAATAATCATTAACGGTTAGTTAGTAGTACTGTACGAGTACAATACAATAAGTAGTACGTGCTTACTACATTCAATATTTTTTGGTTTGTTAATAGACGCAATTGTGACATCTGTCATCAGTCTCAACTTCAAGTGCGTATACTATATCTAACCCTTAATGATGATTAATTTTTGTCGTCTGTCTCGGCTATTAATCAGTTATTTATATTAATGTCTTTCATTTTTTACCTCCCTCTATCCTTGGTCAGGGAGGTATAGGGATCGTGCTAAAAATCGCATATACTGCCCAGCTATTTAGTAGCAATCTGTACTACCGTTAGAAATTACTTTCATTCAGCCTTATTCTGTTAGCATAGGTATTGAAAATAATATTGTATGGCGTATGATTATAGTATTGGAATAATAATTTCGTATAATTGTAGTTTTTATATATTGTTTTATATAGATTAATGTTTTCTATACCATATCACAAAAAAAAAATCGTAATTTAATCATGGAAATTCATGAGAACAACTATCATTCGTATTATATTTATTGTTTTGTTAACTCCAAATTTAAAACACGTTAGAAATATTGTTTATTCACAACCATTATAGTAATATACCTATTCAAACAATTTTGGAGATTGGGAAATGCGTCATTCCTAACTTTAATGACAATCTCTTGGGTTGGAAATGTTTATGTAGAGGTTGCCTAGCAACATTGTCATAAATCCTTATAATAAAGTAGGCTAAAACAAGTTTTAAGAGAGCTGTCCAAATTATTGATAAAATTAAAGGTTATAATTCATGACTTTATTTTGAAAATTGTTGATTTAAAATGAACATGATTGTGAATAAAATAGTATACATAACCTCGGTGGGAGTTACATCACAGGCTCGCGCTTTATCTCACTTCGAGGCTTCGCCTCTCGGTAATATACATAGGTAAGCCCTCGGCTGTAATGAAACGTCTAACGTCTCCCACCTCGGATGTAATATTCTATTTGTATTACAACGATGAGTACAGAAAAATTATTATAAATGTAATAATAATGACATTATATTAATGGGCTACTTGCGCGGTACTGAAAATCCGATTTCTGTCACTATATACGTAATGTTATATTGAAAACATATATAAAAATGCATGTTTAAGAATGTTATCAATAGATGGCATGGCGTGCGAGAAAGTTTTAATTTGAATTTGACATTAGTTCATTTTTCTCTCTCCCTGGTCTCTCAAATACATTAATTACTTAATAAATAAACACATAGGTAGTTACTTGTAATTTAAAATATCGATACCAAAAAGATAAACTAAAATACTAACTATTATTGAAACGTCAAACAGGTGATCTACATTACCCGCACAAACATACCATTACTATGGGACGGCACCACGCTGTGACTTTACGACAATTCATTGGTGCGGCGTAATTCTACGTCCTACATGGCGGGAATTCAAATAATCAAATTTCATTTTTTTCTGGCTAATTAATAAAAATTTTGTCAAAAGATGGGTAGCAAGTTTTTACCTTCTCTTCAAAAATATTAAATAAAAAAAGGTACGCAAGTAGCCCATTGTAGTTTCCAGCATTAGTAAATATGTAGGTTGTAGGTACGTATTTAAATTAATAAAATTTAAATGGCGGGAGGTTATATGTTGGCCACATCAGATTTTTTATAATTTTGTTAATGATATGAGAAAAAAATTCACAATTTATGATTATATTGGAAGAATTTTAAAAATTTAAATGAAAAAGCTCTGCCCTCTGCCTTCCATTAAATAAAATCCAAGCACGCCATTGCAAACCTCCGTAGGAGATACTGCGTATGTTTCCTAGATTTGGAGCTTTTCTCAAAGCTCTTGTCTCCGTTCACGCTTTTCGAATAGAAATGTTTGTTTTGGGAGCTTTCCTTAAATTATGCCCGATACACGCACATCCGCCAAAAACGGTCCAAACAAATGACTTTCTATTGAGCTGGAATTTTCCTGACTTGTCTGAATTTCAAATACGCGGGTCACGCTAGAATTATGTAATAGGAGTATAAGAAAATGGGAAGTAGGACAACTCTAATTTTTCTATGGCTTTTTGTTTTCTTACCTCTCTCTAAGAGAGGTATTGGAATCATGCTAAAAATCGCATATCCAGATTTTAATGAATAAGCACGTTTTAAGGTCCCTATAATCCGATTATAACATTTTTACGATGATGTCCTTGTGTGTCTGGAACCACGGTTTCTCAAGTACTACAAAACTTAAAAAATATTTAACTACAGTTTCCTTAATCTGACAATCCTGGGAAGAGCTGATTAGATTTTGGTAACAATTGGACTATCGGAAGTAATAATTTCTTTAAAAAAATCTTCTAAATATAAAATTTTTTAAAATTTTTTTTCACAGGGAAACCGCTCATAGCAGCTGTAGACACGTATTTCGCTCTTATTAGAGCTCATCAGTACAGCATAGAATGTTAACAGATGGACATTAACTGGAAATATGAACAAATGAACAAATTGTAACAGTACCTGTAAGCAGCCAAATACACATTTGTTGCTTTGAAATAAGTTCCACCATTTGTAGATAAATATAACATCGCAGCAGAGGCAATACACGACCACCCACCAGTCACCGCTACCTGGACCCCAAAGTAAATAAACGAAAGATTTTTATAAAAATCTTTCAATCTTCTAAATATAGTTTTTTGGAAATTTTTGTTGTTACAAATATTGAAGAATAAAATTCTCCATCTAACACACTTAAAATTTTTATTATATTTTGTATAGATTTAGAGATAAAGGCACAGTAATATATAAAATAATTTAATGTAGTACACCGCAGAGTCTAAGGCACTAAGGAAACCAGTTGACAAATTCAAATGTTTATAACATAGTTAGTAAATGACAGATGTCAGTGTAACAAATCAACAGTTTTAGTGACATTCTGAAAGCTTTTTCTGGGAAGTACTTTTAATCTTTCTTATTGTTTAATTAATTAAATATTTAAAATTGAGAATGAGAAATAGATATAATTAGAATAATTGTATGTGTGCAGAAGACATGTTAAATACAATAAAAACAATATTTGGGTAAAGTTCAGTAATCTTTTTGTTATAAAACGACGGTTCGATAGCGAAGTGCAATACAATAGAAATGGCGAGAGGTACTGTGCTGGCCACAACAGATTTTCTTTTAGATGTTCCCAAAATTTACTAGGTGAGCACATTTCATATTTCCCTAATATTAAAATAAAATTTATTAATATGAAATTATTATTTGTTTTTATAGCGTTGTTATATGCGAAAACAAATTACAAATTTTGCAGTTTATCTTGTTTATCAATAAAATACGAACATAATTTAACTCAAACAGTTTATTTGTAAAGCAAACTATTCGAATTTAGTTACTTCAGAGTAAATTTACAATCAATACATAATTCATAATAAAGTTGAATTTCCAAACTATTCTAAAAACATAAATTCTCCATATATTAGTAATTAAAGTCCAGCAAGTTGAAATAAAACCAATAAATTTAATTAATGACTTTTTTAAAATTACATATTTTATACAGGAATTTCATCATTAATAATTATTCATCGGCACTGAATTTAGCAAATTGTTACGTCACTAATGACGAAATAAATTTTTATTAGTTTATATTTATTTGATCAGTATTTTTACTTTCTTGTACGAAGTAAAGGAAGTATTGTAATCGCGAAAAATTTCGGTTTCCAGATCTCAACAGAAATATCCATTTTGACCATCCCTGAATCCATTTTGACTAATTTCGTCGTGACATCTGTACGTACTTACGTATCTTGCATAACTGAAAAACGGGAAGCCGTAGAAAGTTAAAATTTTGTATTTAGGACTGTTATAACATTTAATTGTCCATCTCCCTTTTTGGTCATTACATAACTTTCGGAAGTGGTGCTTTACTTGAAGCCTATAATAGATTTTAATGAAAAACTATATTAAAATATAATCCAAAACTTTTCAAATTTGGTATATAATACGAGCCTTTGAGTTTAAATTTACAATTTTCTGTCTGGTTTATTTTCGATTTTGAAATTCTGGATCTAACCAATCATATTGACGTTTCTCAAGTTTTAATTTTAGGCTACGATATTATTTATATAAGTTACGGATTTGTTAAATGAACAAGATTTTTTTTAATATCGGGAATGTTTTTTTTTGCTATTTCTGATTTGTATAATGAAGAAAGAAACAAACACAAAACATAGACTGTCAGTTAGGCCGTGGTTATGCCTGTTAACAGATTAAGATTTGTAAACGGGCATTATCATAGTTAGTTTCCGAAAATGGAAGAACAAGATCATGAACAGTTTCCTTTTTTTAGTTCCTTGCTATCCCTCGTTGTATTGAAATTACAGAAACGTATGATGACAACCCCTTTGTCATCAGAACATAGACTGAGTTTTATCCGCCATGTTTGATGGTGCTGTCGTGTGATTGGTCGAATTTGAAATTTACATTTGGGAATATAATATATGGTTATATTCCAAATCTAAATTTCAAAATTCTTAATTTGCAAATTGTTCATAAATCATCGTATAGGTTTAAATATTAATTAAATTAATCATAAACCAGCCCTAAGTTACTGATCATTTAGTATAAATACTGGTCAATTAAACGCATGCCTTTTAAAATTCTATTGGTAAGTATATTCAACAAAATTTCCACTGAGAAGCATTGAAATAGTATTCAAAACAATATAAAAGTTTAGAAAATATTTTTGTTTGTTTTGTTCCACGATGTTCCCGTTCATCCCCATAAAAGTAGAGATCCCGCTTTGAAAAATACTTTTATGTGTAAATAATTGATTCCCACCATCAACATTCCGTCATATTGAATAAGAAATACCGTGTGTTTCCGATCGTTTTCTTTTTATTGACACTCATGGTAGCAATGAAACGTGTCGCAGGTACAGAATATGTTCTGTAACTAACACAACGTTTGGTGAATGTTAACATGCTTCGCCGTATTCGATTCACGGCAGAATAACGGAAACCAACAAAAATTTAATAGCTTTTCGTTTATTTACTAACTGTGCGACGTTATCTCTAGTGCTGAAACACCGAAATGCTCTGAATTAATGAAATGGTGATTGCGAAAAGCTGATCCAGTATGCATTGTTTAGCAAACTTTAATTGACACCGGGCGCACTTTTTGCGAAATAGTAAAATAGTAAACTAGATTATTTATGTGGCAAAGAAATACACTGCTGGACAAAAAAAATCGGACAGTTAGTTTCTTAAATGTGTATTTTTGTTATTATCTCGAGAACTATAAGAGATATGAAGTGGGTTAATTAGACAAAAGTTATCCTATATTAGGATGCCATTTTAGCAATTTATAGTTTATTCAGAAGAAATGCATGGGTCACTAGATACAGACATATATGTAAATTTTGTAGTTTTTGTTGTTTTTGAAAAATTTCTTAGGAAATATTTCCAGATTTTGATTTACACTTCTTTAGGACACGTTTTTAAGCTCTTTCGAATGGCGATTCTCATTTTTTTGTCACTTACTGTATTTCACTCTACACTTACCTCCAAAAAAAAGTAACTAAGTTACTTAAGTTCCAGTTACTTTGGTGAAAGAACTAAGTTATTTACTAGTTACTCATTAAAAGTAACTTAGTCACCTTGAGTTACTTTCTAACTACTTTTAATGGCGTGAAGTGTAGACTTAAACTGTTGACTTAGTTATTGTGTAGTATACATATCAGGGAGTTTTTGCACTAACTACGTTAGCCTAAATTTTAACGTTTTTGCTTGGCAACACCCAATCACATTATTATTGTTAATGTTAACGGACCTACAGGGCCTTATTACCGCCTAGGCCCACGAGGCCACGGCCTAGGGCCCGCTTTGACAAGGTGATATCAGGGCCCGCTTTGACAAAGGGCCATCAGGGCCCGGTTGCTGTGATAAAAAATCTGATAAAAAGGCCCTGCATACCTACATTATAATATAATATAAAAATTAAAAGTAACATTTTATCTTGTGAGAAGGGAATTTGCAAAAATGAGACGAATTCAAGTCTTGCAACCCTTGGAACAACGAACAAAATACACTATTTTTTGTAAAACCTGAAAATTGGAATAATTTTGATGATTTAGTGGCAGTTTAATTATAATTTATTAAAACGTATCATTTGTAAGCGAGTAAAACATTTGAAAATAATATATTTTATAAGTCAAATTTAACATTTAGTGACTTTTTAATTCTAGAATTAAAATTTACATTCCACTTTTTAAGTTACTTTGACTAACTTAAGTTACATTATAATTTCTGAGTTACTTTAAGTAACTTAAGTTACTCCAGTAACTAGTAACTAAAAACCGTAAAGTTACCAACTACTTTTTCGCAGCAAGTTAAGTTACAGTTACAGTTACCATAGTTTAAAAAGTAACTAAGTTACGTGACAAGTTACGTACAAGTAACTAGTTAGTAACTAAGTTCCTAAAGTAACTAGTTACTGCCCAGCTCTGGTACAGAATAAGCCCATATATTTGCATTGATTAATATTTAGTTTTGTCTATAACATTCGCAAATAACTGATCACACCTTAAAACCACATTCCTGAAATAGTAATGAGCGTTCCGCTTCAGAAATTCCAACCGCTAACAAGGCCATTCTGGTCAGTGTGGTTCAATTAGATAGAATATTGTGCTTTTAATATAGAAATGAATGGGGGAATGGGGATTGGTAGCTGTTTGTTGTATTTTCATCAAAATAAATTGTTTATTATATGTTCTATTATTTAAGATTTCATGAATACGTTTGTGAGCAACCAATTTAATACATTTATCCACATACTGAATAAGTGTTTACAAATATAAACACTAATTAAATCTATAACAAAGCCCCCGTTGACAATGCCGCATTCATTGTATTGAGTTTTCATGACGTGAAAGCAAACGTCAGTGTGTGAGTGAGTGAGCGCCTGCAACTAATCCAGCCATGCCTGCTGTAGGATTCAGATAATTGTCTTTTGTCCTAGTTACCATGCAATTAATGGTAGACGTACGCCAAGCGACTGTTGTGACCACAGGGGGATGCTAGCGGTTCCAGAACCACACAGACACTGACTTGCTACAGCGTTTTGGGTTATTAAACGAGGCAGGAGTTGTTTACACTATACTGCATTCGCTGTGTTGTTAGGATTGCCATTAATGCAATATATTTCAATGTATAAGTGCATAAGCATACTACAATTATTGGTTTTCAAATCAAACATAAATATTAAGTACATATTAGCAGTAATAATTTACTTAACAGTTTTTTATGCATATAAAACATTTTTTCCTCCAATCAATAAAAAGCAAGTAAAAGTTGACGAAAGCGGTCACTAAGATGCCCGGTAAAAAGAAAAGCCCTTCACTAAAAATAGATAATTTATTCAGAAAATACAATTCGAATAATAAAAATTAATTAGTTACGACCATCACCAAGGTAGGAGAATGTTTTCTTCTACCTTTGTATGGTGGTAACAAATAATTAAAAAAATGTTGTGGCCAGCACAAGACCTCTCGCCATTTCCATATTAGACTATATACCGAGAGTTTATTTTATCAGTAAACGTAGGGTATATCATTGCCATAATTACGGTATAAATGTTTGACAGCAACGTATTGAAGCGTTTATTTTATGAATAAACATAGGCGTTTAACATGGGAAGCAGTTTTTTGTAAATACATAGTGTCCTGCTAAAAATATAACCATGCTATTGAATATGATAATAGTACATTACATCTTGTACATTATTTAATATTAATTACTTTAATAATATTGCAAAAATTGCAAAAAATTACAAAAATTGTCAAATAAATAATTGTTTCACCTTTTTATTATGCAATATGAAAAGATTTCCGAATGTCTCCGTGGCGCAGTGGTCATAACACTAGCGTCTGAAACTTTTGGTTGGGGTTCGATTCCCCATTGGGGTAATTATAAAAAAATATGGGTAGCAAGTTTTTACCTTCTCTTCAAAAATATTACATAAAAAATCTGTTGTGGCCAGCACAAGACCTCTCGCCATTTCCATATTAGGCTATATAAGTATTGTATTGCACTTCGCTTTCGAACCGTCGTTTTATAACAAAATCTTACAGAACATTACCCAAATATTGTTTCTTACTATAATTAGCATGTTTTCTGCACACATATAATTCAAATTATATCTATTTTTCATTGTATGAGGAAGTTTCTAAATGTCAAATATTGTTCCAATTCATTAACCAGATTGGCGGTATTTCTGATAGATATATGCATTTTACCACAATTTTACCTATAATTTCAAATATTTAATTAATAAAATAATAAGAAAAGTTAAATATACTTCCCAGAAAAAGCTATCAGAATGTCACTAAAACTGTTGATATTTGACAAAGACATGTGTCATGTTATAAACATTGGAATTTGTCAACTGGTTTCCTTAGTGCCTTGGCCTCTGCGATTAGTTTACTCTATAAATTATAGAGTCTTTATCTCTAAATCTATACTAAGATATAATAAAAATTTTAAGTGTATTAGATGGAGAATTTTATGTTCTTCAATATTTAATAAAAAAAAACTCCCAAAAAATTATATTTAGAAGTTTTTTTCTAAGAAACTATTACTTCCAGTTGTTCAATTGTTACCAAAACCTTTTCAGCTCTTCCCAGGAATGTCAGATTGAGGAAACTGCAGTTAAATATTTTTTAAGTCTTATAGTTTTTGAGGAATCGTGACTACAACATCCAGACATACATACATACATACATACATACATACATACATACATACATACATACATACACACACACACACACACACATACACACATCCACACACACACACACACACACACACACACACACAGACATCTTTTTAAAAATGTTATAATCGGATTGTAGGGACCTTAAATCGTGCTTATTCAATAAAATCTGGATATGCGAATTTTAGCATGAATCCAATACCTCTCTTAGCGAGAGGTAAAAAAAGGTACGCAAGTAGCCCATTGTATACCTAATAAATAAATAAAACAAATGCAAACTTGAAAATGTAGATGTTTGTTAGGCCGTGGTTAGGCCTATATGAACACATTGATTTGTCAAAGGGTAGTATCATAGGTCGTTTCTGAAAGTGAAATAACAAGATCATGAACGATTCTTCAAATGAGTGTGCATGTATTTAATTTGTTATCCCTCGTTGCATTGAAATGCAAACGTTTTTATTTTTGTACAATTTATTTGCTTTGTTGTACAAATTACGATGTTGACGAATTCTCAAAAAACAAAATAGTTCCGATACAAGACAATCGATAGGAAATTGTACGTAGATTCCATTTTTACCTCCCGCTACCCTTGGTAAGGGAGGTATAGGGATCGTGCTAAAAATCACTTATCGAGATTTTAGTAAATGACCACGTTTTAAGGTCCCTAGAATCCAAATTTAACATTTTCACGATGATGTCTGTATGTGTGTATGTGTGTGTGTATGTGTGTGTGTGTGTGTATGTATGTATGTATGTATGTGTGTGTGTATGTGTAGGGATTTTGTCTTCACTCTAACTCAAATACTATCATTCAGAAAATTCTGAAAACTTGTATTTTCATCCTATTCTAATAAGAAAAGAAGCCATTAGATTTTGGTGTAAATTGGATAACCGGAAATGGCACTTTACCTGAAGCTCATAATGGTTTTTCTTCAAAAAATACCATTAAATGCCATTTTTTCGCATTTTGTCGTTATGAAAATTAAAGATTATTGAATTTTCTACAGGAATACATCAATACTTTTTCTATATATTTTACAGATAAATTTAAAAATAATTTTTTTTACAAGTCCCGAAGCCTAAGAAAAACACAATTCCTTTGTTCCACTGTTCATATTTCCAATGAATGTAACTGACATTAAATGTCACTGTCAAAAAACTAATCACTTAAAATTAATAATAGTGACATTTTAAAAAGAAAATAGTAAATAAAGCAATAGTTTTATGCAGTGGAACCGTTTGCAACGTTAGTAAATCCGTAAGTATGTATTTAAATTAATAAAAATTAAATAGCGGGAGGTTTTGTGTTGGCCACATCAGATTTTTTAGTTTATTAGCGTTGCAGATGTAAAAATGTTCGTGTAACTTTAAGAATGAATATTCAAGAAATGTATCGGTATTCAATATTAATAGAATATAAATTGTCTAAAACTGAGTTAAATTAATTTATTTAAATATAAAACCCGCTTTCAAGATTTTTTCTACAAGAAGAAGTTGAATAATAATTTGTCATAATCAACGCCGTCCTTCAAAAATTCTTTTGGCACATTTTCAATACATTACAATCAAAAGTTTTATTGGCAAAAATCAGTATTCGGCTTTGTGAATCCTCGAAAACTAGGAGTAAAAACGATTGAACAGCGAAGAGGATTTAGGATTCCATTGTCATCGAATCAATCAATTATCTTCCCCTCGAGACGGGCTCACTGGGATCACAGAACGGCTCAACATCTACAACCCATACCAGAGCCTATTGTTTTTAATGCGACGCTAACTGAATTACCAAGTAGATAATTAGTTCAGTTTGAAATTTATACAGGAATAAAAGCTTTTGTTACAACCGCACTCTTTGATATTTTGTGATTAGATCAACAAAGTTTGGTGCAGGGCTAAATATTTAGAGGAAAGTATTGTAACGGAGGACGTCATTGAAAAGTTTTAAAGAAAATAATTATGAAAGGATCACTTTATCTTTTTTAGAAATTTAATAGTTATTCTTTTCAATGATTAATATTCAGTTTTGTCCATAATATTTGCAAATAAGTGTTCATACCTTAAAACTACATTCCTTAGTCCAGAAGATATTTAAATTTTGCATCATACTCAAATATTTAATACAAGATTAGTGTTAACAATGATTTAGTTGATCGAGCTGTTCTTTCTGACACACGATATCACCAACAAAACCTAGATTACATAAAACATACTTGATGGTTATCCAATCAAATTTATTCACAGAAATATTAAAAAAAAAATCTGATGTGGCCAGCACATGACCTCCCGCAAATTCCATGTTTAAAATAGTAATGAGCTTTAAGTAAAGTATCTTTTTCCGTTCCGGTTGATCGTTTATAAACAAAATCTAATTTGTTGTTTTAATAAATAGAAGTCTGTAATACGAAATTAATTTCGTGCCAAAAATAATCGATTATCATGGGCCTATAGCGCTCACCATCAACTATAACAGTTCGACCTTCATCATTTTCGAAAAAGTAAGTTCCAATGACGCCACCTGACCATAGTGCGCACCAAACAGTCTCATTTGGACATGTAATGGTACCTCGTAAATCACATGAAGATTTTCCTCTGCCCATATCTGGCAATTTTGCTTATTAACATACCCAGAGAGGAGAAAATGTGCCTCACCAAAGAAAAAGATAATCCGTGAAAAATCATCATCAACTTCCAAGTGCTCTAAAAACGTAATCTAAGAAAAAGATAATCCGTGAAAAATCATCATCAACTTCCAAGTGCTCTAAAAACGTAATCTGTGTAAATTCTTTGCCGTACATGTTGTAAATGTGTAGTTGTAAACCAATATTTGACATTTTGAAAACACGTACTTATACTGACAGATTTATATTTACAAATCAAATATATTTCTACTTAATTCTTCTTAACACGGTTTCATTATTAATGTAAATGTGACAGTGACATTTGTTTAAATACGTCAAAATTTTATTAAAGTATGTTTTTGTTTGACGCATGGGTCAGATGATGTATAAAAATAAATTATTTTATAAATTCATATTTAAAGTTATTTAAAGTTTTTTAAAGTTACATTATCGTAGAATTGAAGATTGTACCATTATATTATATTTTTAATAGTAAAAGTTGCTGAAAAATTATATTCAATGCAATTTTTTCAAGAAAAACTGGTAAAAACTTGTATAAGTGATACTTCCGGTTATCTGATATACACTAAAAACTAATCAACTCTTCCCACATTAGTATAGAATCGGTATACAAAATTTCAAAATTTTCTGATTGATAGTATTTGAGTAATCGTGTCCACAGGATCCACACATCCACACACACACACACACTCACACACACACACACACATACATACCCACAGATATCATTGTAAAAATGTTAAAATCGGATTCTGGGGACATCAAAACGTGCTTATTCACTTAAATCTCTATATGCGATTTTTAGCACGATCCCCATACCTCCCTTATCTAACGTAGCGGGAGGTAAAAATACATAAAATTTACAATAGAACTCACCAGCATCCAAATAATAATAGTAATTTTAAACCCATTTATTGTTCCATCCCTTACAATTATAATATTAACAACGGCGTTAAAAAAATATTAGGAAATAACAACTTAGAAATCTGTTGTGGCCAGCACAATGCCCCTCACCATTTTTATATTAGGCTATATAAATATTGTATTTAACATTTCTGGTATACACAAAAAGTTCTAATTACATCTATTCTTTATTTTTTAATTCATTCTATTAACAAGTGTGACGATAGGCCCTTTCGTCTAGCAAGGGTTTTCCCTCCTTTTGTAAATCTGTAGTAGCACCGTCAAAGTTAGAATGTTTAGTAACGTGTTTTTGATAATATACGTTGTTTATTTATTGATTAATCTGAAAAGTAAGATGTATTTGTAATATTGGTAAAAACATTTAATGAAATACTGACCTGTAAAAGACAATATCCGACTGCCATGATTTGAAAAGACAATAATCACATGTTCAACATAACCGTACTATAGTTGTTTCAGCTACAAGAAATGTATTTTATGTAAAAATAGCATTGTGTATATTTGTAATTTAAATTACAGTAGTGTTGTGAAACAATGTAACTCTCGTTTACACATTTGATTGCATTATTGTGTTTGTTTACTTCTAGAATATTCCGACAGTTGTAACCTTGTAAATTTTGACGAGTCGTGATTCACAACATGCCCGTGCATGGCGCACCGCACATGCGAACGAAATTGTGTTTTATTTGAAATAAAGTTTGTAAATTATTTGATGTTGTAAAATGGAATCAGGGTAAAGAAATGTGACCAGAGAATTTGTGTAAATTTTATAACAATATTATTTATCACTTGAGACAGTAAGACCTCTGTGTACTAAGTAAAATCATCCCCGCCGCAATTTTAATGAGAAGTACCGTTAAATTGGGTTTATAAGCCGTTGCAGAACTCCGTGAAGACTAGGATTCTGATTAGGTCCTCCTGAACGCCTCTAGTGAGAAGTGAGTCCTGGTAAGGCTCCTTCGACCTGCCGAGAATTGAGTGCTGTATGTCAGAGACTTTAAAGTAAATTTCAATACGCGTACTTATCGTGGTAACTCTGGTCACAGTTCTGCAAAGAAGGGTGATGTATTTATTTATTCGTAAATTGTGTGTCTTTGTTGTACAATTATTCGTATGCCACAATATATTTATTTAAACTACACGTCTTTTTCTGTTGATATCAACCAACCCTGCGCCCTCACCTCCACTAGGCTATCTAAAGGCACGCTCCTTTGTACCGCTGTAAAAATGGCGCCCGAGCAAACCGTTCATACCCAGGATTTAAGGAGCAATAGTGACGTCAGCATGCCAGCTAGTTGGGTGTGCCGTCACACAAGTTTCCTTCTATTCTTATAAATGTTCGAGATTATTTTAATTCATTGACGAGATTGGCGGTATTTCTGAAGGGTAGATGATGTCAAAGAATCTATCATTTCAAATTATTATTGATAACGTTTTAAAAAGAAAATTGTAATAGTAAATAAAACAATAGTTATACGATTGCAAACGAAAGTTAATAAAATAACACTCGGTTTATTGTACAATTTCGCCAGTTACGGCATCTTCAGAAGTACTGGCGGGAGATATAATGCTGGCTGCAGATTTTTTTGAAACAATAATAATACTAAGTAAAATGACCTCTTTCGCTCTCTTAGTTATTTACTAAGGACAGAGGTAGTATTATCTAATTTCAAATTTTTACGTGGATCCCGATAACCATTATTTCTGTATAGAATTTACAACTTTATGGCGTGTATGAAATCTCTCTAGCTAAGGCAATTTCGGTTGCAACCGCCTGCAAGATCTGAATAGTGCATAAAGTCGTTTGCAGTGTTAATATTTCCCTCAAAGCAGATAGTACACTCTATATTAAAATTTGTAGCGCTGTAAAGTGCAAAATGATGATACACTGCAGTTAACTTACAGGAAAAATAAAATGAAATAGAATTTAAGGATGATAAAGTAGGAAAATATTCAATAAATCATTTGAGAAGCTGAGGCATCGTATCTTTGCAGAACTCGCGCATTAATCTGTGTTAACTGCTGCCAACATTTAAAATATAAAAATGCTATATCAGTTGCAGTTTTTTAATCGAAACGATTTCCGCAATTTCAATAAAACTCCAATGGAATCGTTGTATTTCATATGTCTGCTTTTTTTGACACGGACTGGCAGTGGTTTAATTTCATATGGATTATTTTTTGTTCATGGTTATACGAATATTTTTCTATTCCTACTTTACGTTTTTCATGTAAAATAATAAACATCACACACTGTACGTAAACTATAAAATTTTTATTATTGTTTCATGTTACAAAATCTTTTAGACTATAAAACAACTTTTAAGTTTATGTTCTGTTTATTTTAATTTAAAACTAACGTTTCGATAGCATACACTGCTGCCTTCTTCAGGAAAAAATAAATAAATAATAGCAAAACCAAAAGCATCAAGTAACCAAGGTACATTTTATAACATATTCAATATAGGAAGTCATGCTTGACTAAGTTTTAAACCGTCACAATCATTATAATTATTATTCTTGGTTTTGAAAATATGTATGCTTCTCTAGGCGTGCCCTAGAAAATAAATTTAAAAATCTGCACAATTAAGAAAAAATATTATTAGCCTTGAAACTGACAGAAACAAAAAAAAACTATATTTGACTTAAAACTGTCATTGATAAACTTTTTTTGGACATTATTTGTTTAATTATTATTATTTTCGTTTTATTAGCAGGAAATCATGAATAATTTATCCCATGAAGAAAAATTAGAAAATATTTTTCCCTTGTAGTTTGCAGTTTTTCTCGTTTCTTATAACTTATTTCTTATTACATGTAGATCATCTTTAATTCATAAATACCTATTACAATAAATATTATTAATTCTTAAATAAATATCCTAGTGTTTTATTTATTTTATGTTATTTTATATTAGTTCATAAATTAATAACTTTAATCTTTAATTGCCTCCTATCATGTTATTAAAAGATGACAATGTTTTGTTACTGTCAGTTTCATGGCTATTATTTTTTCTTAATTGTACAAATTTTTAAATTTATTTTCTGGCTTTATATGAAACAGAAATGTAATGTGTATCGAAATCTTCATGTTCTTCTTACTACTAATAGATAACTTCGTAACTATTAGAAATTGAGAAAAATGTTTCATATAAAATTTTATTGTATTTGTTCAAAAATTCCATCGTGAGTTTTTAATGAATAAGCACTTTTTAGTGTCCCTAGAATACGATTTTACTAGTTTTACCATGATGTCTGTATTTATGTATATGTGTGTGTGTGTGTCCGTGTGTGTATGTGTGTGTGTGACAAATTTTTCTCCGACGATAACTCCAAAACTTCAATTCTAAAAATTATGATTCTTTCGTATTCCTCTTCTTTATATCCATATGTAAAGCTGATTAGATTTTGGTTATACTTGGTCAACCGGAAGTTCCCTTATTTGATGTTCTTTACAGTTTTTCTTGAAAAAAAAAAAACCGTAGTTAAAAATGATTTTTCATTTTATGTGATTATCAATATGAAAGAATATCTTATTCTCTATACTGTTTGATTATACATTTTCCTTTATATTCAATAGATATAGAGTTATAGAATTATAAAGAAATTGCCTCTCAAAAATCAGTCAGCTTTGCTATTTATCAAGGAAACAGCTGATGTATTCAAAAAATTCTAATTGTCAAGTGCAAAACCAAAGATGGAAAGTAAGAAACAGCGTCAATTGCAATTTACTTAATCTATGTTCGTGTTATAATTTTATTGGATTTATAGATTGTTTTCAAAGGAACTTTCGGTATAGAATTTGTAAAAAATAGTGTGTTCGTTTTATAATTTTTCAGGATATATAGACTCTTTTTTAATGAATTTTTGGTATGTGATATATACAAATACATCGAATTGACGGAAGGTTTTGTGCTAGCCACAACAGATTTTTTTTATAGTCTATCTACTGACTGACAGAATTTTGTTCGCTCATTATTTTTGTCAGTTTTTTTTACCAGTTTAAGATCAGACCTATGTTGATTAGGCTCTTTTTACTCATTGTGGTTAGTACTATATGCCCTTTAAATTTGATATATAAGTATAGAAACAGCCTGTATAAGCCAGTGCATTTAATACTTACTTGGTGTCTAAATTATCCACAGCAGGCCCGGTTGAATTTACTTGAAGCAGAGTAGATGATAAACTGCAGGACATAAATATACCAACACTTTATAATCTCAGGAGACCACCCAAAATTTAATGCTGCTGAGACATTTTGCAAAGTTTTTAACGTTTATATCCTTCTTAGGAAGTTTTAATGGAATTTGGATTTTAAAATGTTGCAAAATGATCTGTTATTATTTATAACTTGCTATGAAATTTATCAACTATTTTTTTACGTTTTTCTTAACTTCCGTCACCTTTAGATAACGATGATATTGTCTTTTGGCAAAAAATTCTGTGGTGATTTTTTTTAAAACTTATAATATTTTGGTATTCCTTTCCTTTATATTCATATAAGAGCTAATTAGATTTTCGTTATAATTGGTCAACTAGAAATTCCCTTATTTGAAGTTCTTAACAGTTTTTTTTGAAAAAACACAGTTAAATATCATTTTTTGACATTTTATGTGATTATCAATATGGAAAAGAATATATTATTCTCTATACGATTTGAATATACATATATTTTCCTTCGTTTTCAATAGGTATAGAATTAAAGAATTATAAAGAGATTAACATTCATTAGTTTTGCTTAATCATGGAAGCAGCTTATATATTCAAATAAATCTAATTGACAAATGTCAGTGTTAAGTGCAATTTATATAGGGTATGTTCATGTTGTAATTTTACTGGATTTATAAAATCTTTTCCAAGGAACTTTCGGTATGGAATTTGTAAAAAAATAGTATATGTTTGTGTTGCAATTTTACTGGATATATAGGATCTTTTCCAAGGAACTTTTAGTATGGGATTTGTACAAAATACATAGAATTGATGAAATGTAATGGGCTGGCCACATCAGATTTTTTTTAAAAATGTATTGACTAAGACTTTTCTTTTTAGCTAAAGCCAAAGATAGCACTTCTAATCAATCAGAAGAATTCGGTATATTTTTTTGAAATTCGACTCACTTTTATTTATTGTATTTATATGACATACATAAGTATAAATAGGGTTAGTATTATAAAATAATTAAAATAAAAATAGACAGTAACTAAAATATAGTATTTATTTTGTAGATGTAACAGTTCATGAACATGTCGATAACACAGATTTTTATAGTAAAATTGAAACTCTAGCGGTATAGCAGTACGTAGAAAGATGAGAGTTGGTCATCTTCTGCGCTACTTTTTCTTATAAATCAGCATATAGGATTACTATGTTTTGCGTTACCGCTTGCGCTAGTTCTTTATAAATAGGCCTTGAGTTATTGTAGTTCCATAATAGTTTGAAATAAGACTGTATGCAATCTGTATTACTCTTTTCACAAAGATTCTAAAACGTATGTGAACGGACCAGTACATGACGTCACACATCTAGTTACTTTTATTCAATTTTTATTAATGACGTGCATTGGCTACTTGACTGATTTGGGGGTTCGCGATGCAAGTTTAGACGTCAGCGCCGCCAGCATCTAATAGTGAACTTCCTTGGTGGGTATTGAAATCTGCCAATCTCATGTTTACTTTGTCATATTTTTGTGTAATTTCGCTTCATTTTTTTAATTTTTATATGAACATAGGTTTATAATAATAATATGATAACAACTACGATGTTATTGAATATTTAATGAAACTGAAATGATATAAAAATATTACAATGAAATTATTACATAACCTTGTAAGTAATACCTACCATAAAAGTTCCAATATCAATAGTAGATAGATGAAAACGATGTTTGTGTACAAAAATACTGTATATTATTATCGCAAAACAATTAAAATTTGTATAATAACACAAATATAAGAGAAATAACCCAAAAATATTACAAAGTAAACAAGATATTGACAGATGTCAATACCCTCCAAACAAGTTCACTAGCGGCGCTGACGTCTAAACTTGCATCGCGAATAGCTGAGCATGGCCAGTATCTGGAGGTCTATTCTAAATTCATAGCCACTTGTACTATCCGCTATATAAGTTCCACTACTAGCCAATAGATGGATGGGGTCCCGTGGCCTCGTGCCTGAGTGTCTGGTCGCGAACCTGGGGGTACCGGGTTCGATCCCGACCGACGCCAAATATTTCGAATTTTAAATGGCACAAAAGTGACCCCTGTGGTGCACTCTCCACGCCAGCAATGAGTGCCCGTGAGGTGACGCCTGGTAAGCGCCCGCACGGTACAAATATGTCATCATCATTACCGATAACTGCGATAAAGCAGATTGGCACACCCAGAAATGGGTAATATGCCGTGATGATATATTATTATTATTATTATTATTATTATTATTATTATTATTATTATTATTATTATTATTATTATTATTATGGATTCAAGTCGGATAGCCACATGTGCTATCCGCTATCCGTTGTATAAGTTCCACTACTAGCCAACAGATGGCTTTAAGTCGGATAGCCACATGTGCTATTTGTTAGAATTATAAATAATTATAATTTAAATAGGTGCTTACAATATATAGATATTAATCAAATTGTTGATATAACACACGTACACAAGTATTTGATCACAATATTGAAAAGCCGAACTACTTGTCAACTTGACATCTGGCAATATTAATAAGTTCAACTACTAGCCAACAGATGGATTCAAGTCAAATAGCGGGATGGGGACCTCCATCAGGCTAGTAGTGGAACTTATATAGCGGATAGCACATGTGGCTATGAATAAGAATAGACCCCCTGATGATGACTGAGAGGTTGATTCAGGTGCTGAAATCTTATGAAACATGGCGAGTGTTTTCTAATTCTTTATAATTCTTATTGTGTCAAAGTCCTCAATATTTCTTAATATATTGCATTTTTAAACTGCAATATTCAGTGTCTCTTTACAAAACATATAAATACAACATTACCGGTAATGTAAGCGAGTGTGAAAACTCGTGACAATTTCTCGGTGTGGTAAACAATTGCTCCCATCTCATTTAGCGTGTACGGAATACACAGAGTGAAGCATTCTTAGCGTGCAGAACCGTGTGTGGAGCTCTGTGGCAGCAGATTATGAATGGACGCATTATTCAGTGTCCGAATTATAAATCTCAATTTCGGTGTAAAGTATCCGCTTGGCTCAGCGACATTCGTCTTGCCGACAGCGACTTGTTATCACGCCCATAACTAATCGATTTCAATGATTATGTTTCCCCCTCACATTCATTTAAATTATCGACACATCACGCGTAGAAGCTTGAAGAGGGTGGAACTTTTTTGGAACTTAATGTAATTAGAATTGGTCTTTGCTGATTCTTACCGTCCCCACCGATAAGGCAGGGAGTCATTTTGGTAAAAGCAGGACGATGGAATAATCCCAAACTATTACAGAATCATTTCAGAAATGAACTACATATATATACACCGATTTTTCATACTTGACTGTTGCGTCATTAATTGCTGAACAGAAAAATAACAAGTAGTTGTTTATCTCTGTCTTATTTATGGTTTCCTACATTCTCTCTTCGATACGTATATCTAATATACGAACATCAAACTATGACGTAACGGTCAAATGTGAAACATCGGTGTGTATAACAATATCATTAATTAAATTATAAACCAATAAAAATGCGTGATTTTTCTTCGTTACATACCAGGTATTACAGCGGTTATTATTTAGTAACCATGGAGAACGAATATACGAAGCTTTGTATATTCGAATATACCTACCTTAGTATATTCACTTCAGGTGTATTTGGTTATTTTGTTCTATGTGCTCAAAGTTGTCAGTGTCATTTTGAATTCTATTTATACAGCATATAGAGTACGATCTTTTTTCAAACACATTACCTACCTACTACATAAATAAATCTGTAAATTGCGCCGAAACGAATAATTAAACGCACCTATTGTTTGATAGCAAAGCCTTATTCTTTCGTATTCCTCTTCTGTACGACCATATGAAGAGTTGATTAGATTTTGGTTATAATTACTCCACCGGAAGTACCCTTATTTGAAGATTTTAACAGTTTTTCCTAAAAAAACGCAGTTAAATATTATTTTTTGACATTTTGTTATTATACATATTAAAGAAAATACTCTTCTCTATATGGTTTTATTATACATTTTCCTTCATAATCAATAGATGTATATTTAAAGCGTTATAAAGAAATTAATTTTGAAAAATTAGTCTGCTTTGCAATTTATCATGGAAACAGATGATATATTAAAAAATTCTAATTGACAGATGTCAGTTGGAAGTGCAAATCCAAATATGGAGCGTATAGGATCTAAAATTGATATGGCATAGTGTTCCTCGCAAGTGACATGCAAAGAAAGGCCAAAGAGAAGACGGAAGGACTGTATCGCAAAAGACTTGAGAAAGAAAGGACTGTGTGATGCGTTGGACAAGAATGAGTGGAAGAGAAGAGGAAACAGCGACCCCTAATAAAATAGGGGAAAGAAGAAATGAAGGAAGTGTCTAGTGCATTTTACCTAGTGTATATTTATGTTATAATTTTATTGGATTTATAGAACCTTTTCGAATCAACTTTTGGTATAGAATTTTTAAAAAATAGTATGTGTTCGTGATCGATTTTACATGATATTATATAGAATCTGTTCCAAGGACTTTCTGGTATGGGATTTGTACAAAATACATCGAATTGACGGAAGGTCTTGTGCTGGCCACAACAGATTTTTTCATATTAATATTGTTATATGAAAAGTTTCTAGTATTGTTGCTATTTATCAGTTAATCCATTCTGTTTTTTTTTTCTTTAATGGCCGTTTGCACCAACAAGGCTTAAATTTTAAGCTAGGCTTAACAAAAAAATGCAAATCGAAATTTTGACATCAATACATTATACTTCATTTGACATTTCATTTCGATGCAATATTTTCAATTTAAGCCGAGTTTAATATTTAAGTTACGTTGGTGCAAACTACCATAATAAAAATAATTCTGTGAAGTATTAATATTAATCTTTGATATGGTTCATTGAACATTCAAAATAAATCACGTTAGAAATAATTAAGATTTGATTATACAGAAACATTACGTAAATTAATTTCAAGTATTAAAGTTGTCAGTGGTCCAGTGGTACCAAAAATGTTAGTTTAATGAGAAATACGCTTAAATATACGATTTTTTTTAAAAAAAATTCTGTTTCGTATTCTACGTATGTCATACTACTCACCCTTAAATTTATGACATTAAGTTCGTTTCCACCCTGTATATATATATATATATATATATATATATATATATATATATATATAAAATTATATATTATATTATTATTATTATTATATTATTATTATTATTATTATATTATTATATTTATGGGGTCCCGTGGCGGTGTGCCTAAGTGTCTGGTCGTGAACCTGGGGGAATCGGGTTCGATCCCGACAGACGCCAAATATTTCCAATTTTAAATGGCACAAAAGTGACCCCTGTGGTGCAGTCTCCACGCCAGCTATGAGTGCCCGTGAGGTGACGCCTGGTAAGCGCCCACACGGTAAAATATATCGTCATCATTACCGATGTCTACATGTGTTGTAGATAATGGCACACCCAGAAATGGGTAATATGCCGTGATGATATATTTATTTATTTTATTTATATAAAATTTAAAAAATTATCATTACGGCATATTACCTATTTCTAGGTGTGCCAATCTGCTTTGTCGCAGATATCGGTAATGTTGATGACATATATATAACAATTACCACAAATCTTTTAATATTAAAATACATTGTTATTTTAATGCGATGCAGTAAATGTCTGTAGTATTATAGAAAAACTATAAATTTTGTCGTAAAATCCACTGTAAAGATTGGTTTTAAAATAGTAAAGATATCACATATTGCTAAGCCCTATTAATAAATGTAATAAACTTTCATACCACTCTTTTATTAGATCTAAACTCTATGGCATTTATTTTATGATGTCGTCAAATCTTGTAGAATTATGATTAAATACTGTTTATTACGTTTCGTTAGACAATAATGTGATTCAGCGTCTTGCTATTTATTCCTAGAATTATGGACACTAAAATATAGATAAATAGAAACCTGTAGTACGAACACAAAACAAACAATTAATATATAACTATTGACCATTTTACGAGTAAACGGTTTCCAGCAAAATGGGATATTTTAACACCCTTAATAATAATAATAAATACGATCGGCTTTATTCTTAACCCTGTTTAAACTATGGTACTGCCCAAAATTTTGGTACATCTACTAATTCTAGGCTCGCAGACCTAAGTACAGGTGTCTAATTTTCGATGTTTTTTAGGGTATCTCGGGAAGTATTACTGATAGAGCAAAATCGTTTGCACAACTTTTTGAGAAAATTTTCGATCTTTTTTTTGTTTTTGAGCTACAGGCAAAAAATAATTTTTCGCTCATTTCGATAATATCTCATAACTTATTTATTATGGTAGTTAGAGAAAAATTGTTTAAACAAATGTTGTACCGGTTCTTAGGTAAAAAAAGCCGTAAATAGATATTTTGAAAACTTCATAATTCTCGAGATATAACACAAAATTATGATTTTTTAAATGGCATAATTTTTGCAAAGCTGACTAATTTTTGGAAGTTAATCTTTCTTAATCTCTCTATAACTCTATATCCATTGAATATGAAGGAAAATGTATAATCGAACCGTATAGAGATATTATTTCATATTGATAACGTGAAATGTAGAAAAATGATATTTAACTGCGTTTTTCCAAGAAAAACTGTTAAAAACTTTAAATAATTGTACTTCCGGTTGACCAATTATAAGCAAATTCTAATCAACTCTTCCTGTGGTAGTAAAGAAGATGAATATGGAAGAATCATAATTTTTAGAATTATAGTTTTGGAGTTATCGTCGGAGAAAAATTTGTCACATACACACACACACACACACACACACACACACACACACACACACACGGACACACACACATACAGACATCATCGTGACCAAAAACAATTCCTTCCTTTCCTAAAGGTGACGGAAGGTAACAAATAAAAAAAATATAATAACACAAATATTGTAGAAACCTCCAATTTGTAATTTTTAAGTGCACTTATAAACTAGTGTATTGTGAACAAAGAAGCTGACTTTTTACATGAGAGTGTTTTTTTTTATTAATACCATTATCATTCTTAGATAATTTTGCCTTCTCAGGTTACTTTTGTGTAGTGCTTAGCAGCAATCCTTGATAAAATGATAAACAATGCCTGGAATCCAAGAAAACAACAACTCTTGACATAAGATATCGCGTTACCATGACATAATCTAGATGTAGAACATCTGAACATGTCTACGCAAGATATAAAAGTCATGAAAAAGTCCGAGGGCCAACAAGAGGATACAACTTCTGCTGTTGGATTCGACTTTAATACGGAACTTAAGAAAGTTGTAACACTGTTAGTGGCCTGGAAATGACCTAGAGTGAGTTCGCTCCCTCTTTATGGAGGAGAGGCACGTACAGACGAAGATGTCCAACCTAGTTGAGTTGCAGGACGCGAACCCCGAATTTTAAATTCTCGCCGAGTACAAGTAACAAGGATGTGAAAAATCAATCACTTATTTATTAAATTCCCCAAATTTACTTTGCAAACTTTCGCAGTTCACTCCGAAATCTTTATTATTAGATTCACTTTCACCTCAATTACAAATAAGACGAAAATTCTTTCAATTCGTTTCCAAAGTGAAAGTGCAAGACCACAGTTACTTAATGAAAATAAACTTCTCTTATTTGAAATTGTCACTAAAGTGCTCAAAAATGGTCATTAAAAGTTTAGAAATCGGCATTAAAGTAATCCATTATACGACTATTTCATGCATTAGCTGTGTTGCCAGCGTTGTGATAATTGCTATACCTGTTAGATAATTTGGACAGGTGTACGATGTACAATAGTAATTTGTACGTAAAATGACAAAAGAAAAAATCTGTTGTGGCCAGCACAAGACCTCTCGCCATTTCCATATTAGGCTATATAAGTATTGTATTGCATTTCGCTATCGAACCGTCGTTTTATAATAAAATAACAAATAACATTCAAAACTTTATCCAAATATTGTTTTTTATTGTATTTAACATGTCTTCTGCACACATATAATTCTAATTATATCTATTTTTCATTGTATGAGGAAGTTTCAAAATGTCACAGATTGGCGGTATTTCTGATGGATATTATGCATATTACCTATAATTTCAAATATTTAATTAATAAAACAATAAGAAAGATTAAAAAAATGTACTTCCTAGAAAAAGCTATCAAAATGTCACTAAAACTGTTGATTTTTGACACTGAAATCTGTCATTTACAAATTATGTTATAAACATTTGAATTTGTCAACTGGTTTCCTTAGTGTAGTTTCGCCTACTCGACTTGTTATATCTCGATATTCTATATATTATAGCGTCTTTATCTCTAAATTTATAGAAGATATAATAAAAAAATTAAATGTATCAGGTGTAGAGTTTTGTTCTTCAAAATTAGTAATATCAAAAATTTTCAAAAACTAATAATTGGAAGAATTTCTTTTAAAAACTACTACTTCCGGTTGTTCAATTGTTACCAAAACCTTTTCAGCTCTTCCCAGGAATGTCAGATGAGGAATTCATAGTTAAATAGGTCTTATGTCGTATAGTTTTTGAGGAATCGTCCGTCCAACATCCAGCCATATACACACACTCACACACACACACACATACACACACACACACACTCACAGACATCATTGTAAAAATGTTAAAATCGGATTATAGTGACCTTGAAACGTGCTTATTCATTATAATCTGGATATGTGATATTTAGCATGATTCCAATACCTCTCTCAGCGAGAGGTAAAAATGTATAACAAAAACGAACATAATTTTGAGTGTTCTTTACGATAACTTCAATGTTCGAGGTTAACAACATTAACTGTCAGACTGACAGATTATTTTTAACCTAACCTATAAAATATATATTCCTTACATTTTCGCAATTTTTCGATTTCATATAAAATTTAATATGCACCTCGGCACTGAAGTTCCTCTTTATCACTCATATGGTTTATTTTCCTCGGCCCTGAGGGCCTCGGCAAATAAATTCCACATTCATGATAAAAAATTGAACTTCAGTGCTTTGATACATAAATAACTATTTAATTTCCGATGCGTAAATTTTCGTATCTTATTTACTGTACACATTACAGACATACCAATATCAATACAGGTGTGGCATTTAAACTGCCTTACTTAAATTTAGTTTTTCTGTACATTCATGTTGGTAATATTGACTGAGAACTGCAGTATTCATATTAAGATCTGATATCTCTGAAATGTGAACTCGGTATTTGGTGTGTTCAAATTGTCAAAGTTCTAATTTGTTTCCGAAATTTTATTTAAGGTCGTATAAAAAATCTTGTATGCAACTCGAGTAAATAAGCATTATGACATTTGGTCAATAATTTCCTTACTTCGGCAAGACGTCACGAAATACTTAACCTTGTGTCATAAGCTTTTGTTTATACTCTTGTTGCATAAATAACTATTACTCACAATCATTATAGTACTATACCTATTCCTAACCTAGTGGAGGTTGGTAAATACGTCATTTCTAACTTTAACAATCTCTTGGGTTGGGAATAACAGATTTCACTTCCATCTCTTGGGTTGGAAATGTTTATGTACCTAGAAGTTGTCTAGCAACATTGTTATAGATCCTTATATGAAGGTTATAACTCATTTATTTATTTTGAAAATTATTGATTTAAAATAAGGATGATTGTGAATAAAATGGTATACATAACCTCAGTGGGAGTTTCATCACAGCCTCGCGTTTTATCTCACCTCGAGGCTTCGTCTCTCGGTAATATACGTAAGCCCTCGGCTGTAATGAAACAACTCCCACCTCGGATGTAATATACTATTAAGTTACTCTCACATAATTTTAACTTTGCAGCAAATAATGCATTGCAAAATAACACTTTCACCACAGACTTTATCAGACATATCAGATAGTTTCATTATTTTTTACGTTGAAGTTTGTTTTTAATTTATAAATAAACGACTTGCGTCTATCAACGACGATTGTCATGCTCAGCCTACTAATTGATTAGTTTTTTATTTTGTCAAAATTAAATATTGTTATGACTTTTCTAGTTATTAACGTCATTAGGCCGATATGGGACAAATAACGGACGCGGCTGAGGTTTATAATCAGCCGAATTCGTTATTTGCATATCGGCCGTGTGACGTTCAAGATTTTTCGTAATAACATAAAATTTAAACATTTAAGAATAATAAAATAATAAAATTCTTCTCTTTCTGTCATACTGAACAACTTTATTGTTGATTTATAAATTCTCCTTGACAACGTCCATCAAGATTCTTTAATTTTGAATTTTCTATTCAGTAAGCAGATATACGTTAATATTTTAAAGAAAACATTAATTCAACAACGCTAAAATCACGAAATTTAACTTCATCTAAATACATAGTGTTAAAATTTTAAAGCAACGTTAATATTAAAAATTGCTTGCAAATGTAGTTATAAGTATTCTTCTAATGAAAGAAATTGAGAGATTGAATGAAAAATATAATAATAATAATAATAATAATAATAATAATAATAATAATAGTAATAATAATAATAATAATACTTTTTATCGAATAAAGAATATTAATAAATGTTGAATAAATCTACATGTTTAATAAAGTTAAATATGTATATGTATGTACACAATATTTACAATTAGCTAATTTAATGAAGGGATGGGTTTCTAAATCCAATGTTAAACGAAGGGATCCTTCATATTCTTCATTATATGTATATGAATAAAAAATGATTAATGAATGGTTTATGACACACAGGTACACACTAATAATTTTAAATTGTATCCAAAATACATTTTACCATTTTTGGCGCTTATGCAAGACTTCGTTTTCGAAATCTTTGCAGTACAAGTAATCTATCCCATATGCCTGATTATGAATTTATCAGAAGTTCTAGTTTATCAAAGCACTGTGTTTTAGATGTAATTACAGCTCTTACACACTATATGAGGAATCCAATAAGAACCACTGCAATACCTATCACTACGGGTATGGGTAATAATATTGTAATTATTTCATAATTAATGTTACATTAACTAATTACTAGCTATTAACTACTTGTATATCTTTTGGATTTAATTTTCCAGTATGCAGAACTTTGTTTTCTTAACAATTCACTTTGCTGTGTTTATTGCCCATGGTCCTCTTTTCTTTGATTCTGCAAATAACTTATTATTGAAAATATTGCAAGTACATATTTGAATTTATGTAATTACCATTGTTGGACATTATATTTATAAATAATTATTATTATTCATCAATCTAGTATACTTTTCACACTTGACAGGCAATTAAATTAAGTTAGGACATACGTTTTTCAGTTTTATTTCGTCATGTGGAACTCACTTCACATCATTTATTAGCGCATACGCTAAAAAGTTAAATATTAACGAAATTTTTAACCAGTGCTTTAGTGAATAACATATTTATGAAATACCGTTAATACTGACGCTAATATTTACTTTTTAGCGTTACATATTTGTCCGCTAAAAATTAACGTACTTTTTAGTGAATAGATCTGAACGGCTGTTATTTTTATCTTTTTCACTTTTGTTTTTAGTCCCATTATAGTAACAGTATGGTATTATGAAATTATTATTTCGTCAAAATTGAATAAAATATAGCCTAAACCACGTGAGTTAAAAAAATGTATAAATATTTATTATGAAACTCATCATAAATATCATGTCTCACCTATAATATTTATGTAGCGTGATTCTCCGCTTGAAAGTGTTGTTTCAGAAACGAGATTTTAGAATATTTATTTCTATCTCATATTTTATTCTATGAAGGTATTATGTGGAAAGAAAGTTTTCCAATAAATATTGTGTTGAAATGTTGACAATCGATTGAGTCCGTGAGTTGTACGCGTGTAAATATTTCTCCGGCTAATATTTCTTGGGGTAGAATGCAATAATTGTGTTAGTGCTGTTTGGCTTATTTACGACTTAGTCCTCAGGCGTGATTGAGCAATATCTGGACAGGGTTTCGCAGCAGCACGTATTTCCTCCGCTCGCAGCCCAGAAACGTTCCATATGGAATTCTTGGTTTTAGTCTTTCACCGGTGGGCTTCGCGGTCGAGCTATTTTTTGTAGTAATTCGTTCTTAGCAATCACAAACGAAAATCACCTAATAAAATAAAATCCACTCGGAAACCTAATAAAAATCAAGTGGCCTTTCGCTTTTCGGTTTCTTGGGCAGTTGAGATCAGGGAAGGATTTAGGCGGGGCTAACTGGACCCCTAATATTATGATTTTTAAACTAAATTTTAATGAAGTCATGTGGCTGATTACGTAAACGTACATATGAGATAGTGTGGGTTCGGCCAGAAAAAGTACCAACAGGTTGATTAAGATGCTGAAATATCTTGTGAAACATGGCGAGTGTTTTTTAAATAACTTATTAGACATTATTTCACTGAGCGTTTGCTATTGTACTAGCAGTTCTGTGTCAGCTGTTTATTCTCTTACCAACGATTCTATATAAATTATGTAATTTTTTACTATCGTTTTTTACCTTCCGTCAAAAGGAAGGTATTGTTTTTGGTCAAAAAATTCGGTGGTGAGTTTTTAATGAATAAGCACGTTTTAGGGTCCCTACAATACGAATGTACTATTTTTAAGATGATGTCTGTATGTGTGTGTGTGTGTCCGTGTGTGTGTGTGTGTCTGTGTGTGTGTGTCTGTGTGTGTGTCTGTGTGTGTGTCCGTGTGTGTGTGTGTGTGTGTGTGACGAATTTTTCTCCGACGATAACTCCAAAACTACAATTCTAAAAATTATGATTCTTTCATATTCCTCTTCTTTACAACCATATGAAGAGCTGATTAGATTTTGGTTATAACTGGTCAACCGGAAGTACCCTTATTTGAAGTTCTTAACAGTTTTTCTTGAAAAATCGCAGTTAAATATCATTTTCGACATTTTATGTGATTATCAATGGAAAGAATATCTTATTCTCTATACGGTTCGATTATACATTTTCCTTCATATTCAATAGATATAGAGTCACAGAGAGATTAAGAGAGATTAACTTTCGAAAATCAGTCAGCATTGCAAAAATTATGAAAACAACAGATACATATATTCAAAAAAATCTAATTGACACATGTCAGTGGCAAGTGCAAAACCAAAGTGGAAAATATATGATCTGAAAGTGATATAAGTGACAGAGTGTCCCTTGCCAGTGGGAAGAAAAGTATGGGAAGGACTGTAAAGCAGAAGATTTGAGAGAGGAAGAACTGTGTCACGAATGTGCTTTGGACAGGAATGAGTAGAAGAGAAGAGTAAGAAACAGCGACTTCTAATAAAATAGAGCAAAGTTGAAGCAGGAGGAAGTGTTAAGTGCAATCATAATGTACGTCGTATTCGTATTAAAATTTTATTAGATTTTAGAATATTTTCAAAGGAACTTTCAGTATGGATATGTAAAAAATAGTGTGTTCTTGTTACAATTATACAGGATATATAGAATCTTTTTCAAGGAAATTTTGGTATAGGATATGTACAAAATACATCGAATTGACGGAAGGTTTTGTGCTGGCCACAACAGATTTTTTTTTAATGTTTACCTGAAGGTTTCTAAGGCTGTAAGTTTTATTTACTGATCAAGATTTGGTTGCTAAGATAACAAACGCAGTATATCGTACAGGAAGACCACGTGCGGCAAGTGAATAAATATTTTTTATTCACAATCATTATAGTAATATACAGATTGTTAACCTTTTGGAGGTTGGAAAATACGTCATTCCTAACTTTAATGACAATCTCTTGGTTTGGAAATAACAGATTTTACTTCCATCTCTTGGGTTGGAAATGTTTTATGTAGGGGTTGCCTAGCAACATTGCCGTAGATCCCCATAATTAAGTAGGCTAAACAAATTTTAAGACAGCTGTCAAAATATTAATAAAATTAAAGGTTATAATTTATTGATTTATTTTGAAAATTATTGATTTAAAATGAGGATGATTGTGAATAAAATAGTATACATAACCTCGGTGGAAGTTTCAAAACAGCCTCGCGCATTATCTCACCTCGAGGCTTCGCCTCTCGATAATATACATACGCCCTTGACTGTAATGAAACATCTCCCATCTCGGATGTAATACAGGCTGTCTCAATAAGCTTGCTCTCTATTGGTAACTTTTTTATTTGAAGAGATACGAGGTTGATTAAATGAGCAAAATTGTGCCATTTTATATTAGAAAATTGGTCATGTAGACAAAATAAAAATTGTGTCAGCGGTTCTCAAAATTTGGGAGAAAATATGTATTTTTTAAATGGAACCATATATTTTTATTATCTCATTGGAAAGAGCATTTTTTTCTCTTTCCAATAAGGTAATGTTGTTTATGTACAATTTTTTCAAATAAACGAGTTATTTACGGTTAAAAATAAAAAAATTGTAAACTGTTTTATCAGTTTAAGCCATGAAAACAATTGATTCTTTGTTTGTTTGACGTTTAATAATTTCTCCCGTAAAGTTCTCTGTGGTCATTAACTTTACAAATGAAGAAAAGTTAGATATGATCTTGCCATATGGAAAGTTATATCTAGACACCAGTTACGTAGAACGGTCGGCTCTATATGTATAATAAATAAATAAATAATACATTTGTATTTATTCTAAAGATCACATGGCATTGTCAATAGAATTTCAACTTTAGCTGACGTAGTGAAACTGTATAGTAAAAAGATCCCCAGAATTGTATTGCCAACTATATAATTTCTTTTTGACCACTCTGAAGTAACTAGTATATAATAATAATGAAGAGAGTAACAGGTTTTGGTGGGCTGAGGTTTCAATTAAGTATTGTACTAGTTTCGTACCCCTCGGCTAGTATAGTACGAAAACTTAAACCATTGCCTTTTGATAACCACATAACCATAAAAACGATAATGTCTATCTCAACCTATATTAATGGCGAGCAAATTTCCCGCTTGAGTACAATAAAATGTCTATTATTTTAGCACTTTTATGACCAGAATAATTATATTGTTCGATATATCAGAATCCATCATAAAATGCAGATTTTAAACGCTTTATAGCGTCCATATATAGACCCCTCCCCGTGTGCAAAATGCAAAAATATCTTTATCCGACCCTGTCCAGTGCGAGGAATTCGCGTGAAGTCGGCAGAATCAAACTTTCACGTGACGGCCGAAGAGGATTTTTCATTTTTGCCAAACGTGGGGAAAGTTCATTCATTCGGGTTTAATTTCGCTTTTTCAACACGAGTTTTCATTCATGATTTCTTATAGAATCTTCTTTATTCTTGCTTTCTCAGCCGAATTTTAACCAAATAAGCCGCGAGGCGAAAACTATAAATCGAAATAGGATTTCATTTTCGTTTTGAAAATCCTTCATTGAAAAGTTACGAGCAGTGATTTTTTGAATAGAATAATGATTTAGTATAAATTATAACTGAGCTATATCTATTGCTTTACGTGATCCATTTCGTTAATGTGTAGATGTAAACTAATATTTGACACTTTGATAACACGTGCTTATT
This sequence comes from Ophonus ardosiacus, assembly GCA_943142095.1. NCBI lineage: Eukaryota > Metazoa > Arthropoda > Insecta > Coleoptera > Carabidae > Ophonus > Ophonus ardosiacus. The sequence continues at coordinate 10,563,520 of OW964837.1, read as the reverse complement.
GGCAGCTGTTTGATGTATAGTGCTGAGAATATAGCAAATTTAAATCGGATCATCCTGTACATCTAATATTTACGTATGATGAAAAATATATTATTTTTACAAACCTTAATTTCGTTAGAATCAATACAATATTCTTAAGATTTCAATTTTAATTTTAAAGTAATTGCTTCTTGACAGTGACATTTGTTTAAATATGTCAAAATTGTTATAAAAATAATTGGTGGAATTCCGTGGGTTGTATTAAGGTCTGTATTAAATCTTGTATTAAGTATATGGCAACATTGTAATATTTTCCACATGTATCAATGAGATTCAATTGTGATTTAGAAATTTTATCACAGGGAAAAGTAATACAGATATCCTTTACTCAAATGAGGAAGTATTATTGTAAATGGAAGGTGTAAAAAGAAACTCATTATTGCAAAATAAGGTTAGAAATATGTCAAATTTTATGTGTCAAATATTTCATACCTGAATGTTAATGAATTTTAAAATATCTCAACCCCTGTTTTGATAAGTTTTGACATTTTTCCTTTTTTCATACTTATGTTAATAATATTTTTTTTTTATTTGATCCTTTGGTCTCTCACTTTCTTTTGACAGGTATTACAAAGTTGCCAAAATATTTTTGACAAAGGACTGTTTTAGCTTAAAACACGCTAATACAACCCACTGAATCTCACCCATTATGTTTTTATTTTACGCACAAGCAAGATATACAGAAATAAATTATTTTATAATTTTGTATTTAAAGTTATTTACTAAATGTTATCATCGTAAAATTGAAGGTTGTACCATTATATTCAATTTTTATATTACATATCTATATTATATTCAATAAATTTTTGTCAAGAAAACTGTTAAAAGCATGTTTAAGTGATACTTCCGGTTATTTGATATACACCAAACACTAATATTCTTCCCACATTAGTATAACATGGGCATACAAAATTTAAAATTTTCCTGATTGATAGTATTTGAATAATCGTGTCCACACGATCTTCACATACACACACATACATACACACACATACACACACACATACACACACACACACACAGACATACATACCCACAGATATCATTTTAAAAATGTTAATTCTGATTATGGGGAAATTAATAATTTTTTTAATGGTTTGAAACCAAATCGTAAAATAAAGTTGATATACAACTGTGATTATGATTTTCTAAATAATGATTTATTCAATAATGATTCCTTCGAATCATGATTAAATTTAATTCCAAAGAAACAACAAAATTAACCCGATTGGTGCAAAACCTACACTACGTGGAACGAAGTAGCGACAAACGTCAAATAATAAATAAGCTGTTTTGATTGAAGTAATACGGTAATACCCAAATCGAAAATAGTTTAAAGATGGATTGTGCTGAAGCAGAAATAATATTTTTGGTATGAAATATGAAGTAAAATCTACTGACTCAAGTTTTAGTCGTTCGGATGATTCTGATATAGACATAAATTTGCACATTCCAATATTTCGTTACTTGCTTTTTCCGCCATTTTCAAATCTTTTGTTATTTCAATCACAGTGATCATGAGAAAAGACTGATACAGAAGGGAAAGGGGAATGGCGTGTTGTGATCACAAAATGAAAGAGTGGGGGTAACGAATAACGAACGAAGAAACAATTTTCTTTTTGATCATGTTCACCTTGTTCAATTTCATCACGAATCACAGTCCGAAGAAACACGCCTCATATTATAGTGAATTTCAAGTGAGCATACATCAGTCGGTTGTTGTTGTTGCTCTTTCTATTTCGGTAGAGGAGTTTTGAGTCCGGAGTTAAACTGATATATTTGTTTCTGAGCGTAATAAGTATCTCTTAGAAGCGTTTAAATAGTAAAAAGCTTAAAGAAACTCTTTGAAAGCCTTGCTCGCTGTTAAGAGAATGTAAAATCAAAGAGGAAAAGGCCAACTAAATAAACTTCCCTCATCTAATAAATCTTGAGGGCCGTCGCTTTATGTGAAGCTGCGTTTGTTATCGCGTGTAACTTTAGATTAAACTCGTGCGAAACATGGAGACACTCCGAAGCAAAGCTCTATCAAAATACTTCGGAAAACAAGCTAAATAAATTTCTCATTAAGGCACCTTGATAAAGCGAACATACAGCCTTTCTGCTCCTTACTCAACGAGATACAGTACTTGTTTTACTATCCATTAAATCTATTAAATTAGGTTACTGCCGCTACAAGAAATAAAAGCAAGAATTCAACTATAAAAATCGAACTAAGGCAGTAAATGCAATACATTTGTCCCGCAGTGATCAACGGACCATGCTATAAATCGGACAACGACAGTTTAAAGGGAGATACTTTAAGATTCGCTTTTCCATTTGTAAGAATCCAGTATATTACATGTAACATATTTAACCATAAGGTGAGCTTGAATTATCCTTTCTTTTAAAATATCTTTACGCACAACTGCATTAAAGTTGTTTGTTTACATCTTAGGTACCAGGGCGGAAAGTTGAACATTACGCCCGGTAATAATACTATCTTTTATTTAAATATATTAATTTGAGAAGTATTTCTGTAGTTATTTATAATACAGGGTGGAGCAGAATGAGGCTCGCTGTTGTGACATGGAGAACTTTTTGCCCCCAAAATGGAAGAGTATGGCGAGGAATACGACACAGAAGCCTTCTGGTTTCAGCCACGGCCCGTACTGCCCGTCGATCACGCGAAATTCTGCAAGAGCTCTTTTCCGGTTGCCTGATCTCTCACCGGGAGAAAATTCCATGGTCCCATCGTTCCTCCGATTTGAGCCCGTGTGACTTTTTTCTGTGGGGATATGTCAAAGCTGTAACTTGAAGCTATGAAGGTGGCGATTGAGGACGTCATCGCTGGAAATTCGTAAGATATACTGTGAAGAGTAGCCGAAAACTTCTTTGAAAGGCTCAATATGTGCGTTGCTCGCAAAGGCCGCCACTTGGACGATATCATTTTCCAAACATCGTGAAAATAAAACGGCATTATATGTACTTTTGAGCAATAAAAACCTTTTTTATGTATCTTGAACCGTTTTCTTACAATTAACCCTTCAAATCAGGGAGGTCATTCTGCCCCATCCTGTATAACGACAAAATAAGGTTAATCTGGCCACGTAATATTTTTATATATAGGGTCTTTCATTAAGAGTGATAGGATTTTAATTTTAAATAAAAAAAAAAATAAACGGTTTGACGTATCAACTTAGTTTTTGCTTTATTTTGAAGCTTGGATAATGCAGTTATGTATGGAATAATATGTCGTTCAAATGTCCAATACAGCTTTGTTTACAAAGTTGCATCTGATCGCTCCAATCTTTGAAGAAATAAGATCCGAACGACACTTCATGTAACACTTGTGGGTTGTTCTCGAACCAATAATGGCAATTTTGTTTTTAACAAAGCCATTCATCAAAAAATGCGCTTCGTTTGAAAAGATGATTTTTTGGCCAAAATCAGGATCATCTTCAAAGTGCTCAAGAGCCCAATCAGCAAACTCCCGACATAATCTGTGATCGTTTGGCTTCAGTTCTTGAGTCAATACAACTTTGTAAGGAAAAATTCTCCCGGTTGACGTTTGAAAAAGCCCCAATTGCTGCGATCGTCGTGAAATCGACAAATTTGGCTCATCGGTAACACTAGCCACTGCAGCTGCAATATTCTTCTCACTTCGCACATTTCGTTGTCTTGTTGGTGGCTTATTGTCTTGTAAAGTGAACTCACGCTCAAACTTTTCCATATTGCGGCGTATAACCTGCGCAGAATAACGGTGACGGCGACCAAAATTTCTTGTCAGTACCTACAAATAATCGCGAACTTTGGTAATATATTTTAATAACTTCTAAACGTTCGGGAAGGGTCAACCATTAAAAACAGTTCATTTGATTGCAGCAGTGCTTAAAACGTGGTCCATACCTCAGGCCGAAAGAAGTTTACACTCTTGGACGAATCCGTTTGGCCGGAAATGATTTTTTTCATAATTATGCAATAACATTTAAAAATTCGCTAGGGCTGTACTTAAAATATTAAAATTTCACAACCAAATTTTGGGTATATGCAACTCAACCCGTAGATTCCAAAAATCGATGTGTCGACTTCGTAGGTCTACCAATTTTTGGGGTGACCGTCCCTTACCCAAAAATGGGTGGCGTTAGAAAATTGGCTTATCGATTTTTGGAATCTACGGTTCGAGTCTCTGCGTCGGGTTTCAAATTCGATCCAGGCGTCATATTTGATCCTAAGTTAACTTTTATTTCACACATTGAAACAATGGTGTCCACAGCTTTCAGATGTTTAGGATTCTTGGTCAGAAATTCTGAAATGTTCAATGACCCGAATTTATTGAGGCTTCTATATATCTCTCTAGTTAGACCACATTTAGAGTATTGTTCTGTTATATGGAACCCAATGTCATCTTATTTAGTTCAATATATTGAAAAAGTTCAAAGACGATTTCTAAAATCTGCTACGTTCATTCTAGAAGGCACTTATCCCCCCAGAGGTACATCGCAAAGTACATTGCTTCAATCGTTTAGTCTAAATTTTCTACACCAACGACGTGACATGTACGCGGCTGTATTACTGTATAAAATCATTAATAACACCATAGATTGTTCATCTATTCTAGGAAAAATTAATGTCTGTGTTCCAAGATTGTCATCCAGGTGTAGTAATACATTTTATCTTCATACTGCGCGTACAAACATGTTATTGAGATCATCCATATACCAAATGGTCAGATCTTATCATTTGATAGAGAATCAAGTAGATATATTCTTCAATTCCATCAATGATGTTAAAATCTGTATAAATTCATTGTAATTAATTTATTTTTTTTCCCTTATCCTATAATTGGGCTCTTGCCTGTAGGATATAGTACGCAATAATAATAATAATAATTTCGTCCGCAGGCTTAAAACTTTTCTTTCGGCTCTCTATATCTAGATAACTATTATGCTATATTGTGTCCAATTTTAGACTTTTTAAATAAAACTTTTATCGTCTCAACTTTTGTTTTCAATGTAGCTCTCACTTTAAATCTGATAAAAATCACAAGGGGATTTCCGTAAATTTAAAGTTGAACATACAAGTTTTTGAGATTATTAAATATTTCATACCCTTGTAATTTCAATTTTTCCAACCTCTTAACAATTAGTAAATGTTAGTTCAGTTATTAATGAATAAACTTCCTTTCTGCAAATATTCCAATTAAAATGAAATGTGACAATTACCAAATACCTATTCCCTTTGAAGTTCATTGATGTTTTAACATAAAGAAACTCATTTGTCTCAAGAAAGTAATAATTCTATTCTCTGTATTGTTTTACAATATTTAGATGAAACAGTTTCACAGTTGAGTTATTTCGTGAACATAATTGAATTACGAGCCAAGGTTTCTGTACCTATTTATATGAAATATAATGGTTTCTCATATCTACATGAGTATACATACATATGTTACAATTTTTGTTCTTATTAAACTTTGTTATATTCATGTTTCTATTAAACTTTGTTATATTCATGTTTCTATTACACCTTCAGAACTCAGAACGCTCGTATTTATTTTGTTGATTACAACAAAGAATATTTTGATAATAGTCGTCTAATATTAATTACATTACAGAAATTAATCCAAAAAAAATCTGTTGTGGCCAGCACAAAACCTTCCGTCAATTCAATGTATTTGTACAAATCAGATACCAAAAGTTCCTTGGAAAAGATTTTATATATCCTGTAAAATTGTAACACGAACACACTATTTTTTACAAATTCCATATTGCAAGTTCCTTTGTAAAGATTCTATAAATCCAATATAATTATAACACAAATGTACATTCTGTAAATTGTACTTGACACTTCCTCATTCCTATATAACGCATCTTTTTAACACAGTTCTTCCTCTCTCAAATATTCTGCTACACAGTCCTTCCATTTTCTCTTTGGCCTTCCTCTTACTCCCGGCATTGAAACTGCAAGTCACTTGCGAAGGACACTCTCAGCCGTATTCATAGTAACTGAGATAAACCTGGTTTAACTTCGATTTACGTAGACTAGGTTTAAACCAGATCTAAAAATGGTTATTCATAGTCAAACTTAGACCTGATTTAAACCTGGTCTAAGTAAATCGAAGTTAAACCATTATATCTAGTCGGCTATGCACATACATTACATTGCTCATGCGTAGTGAATACAATTTTGACATTTGTGATCACAGCTGTTGTTGACTGGGCTGATTTCTTACAACTAAAACTTTTTATTTACTGTTAACAACGACATTAATACAATTAATTTTTACTTTGATTACGGTAATACACGTTGATGGTTTTAGTACATCAGGATTTGCAAGGGAATATGGAAATAAAAATGAAATGCTTCTGGATATGATGTAAATTTAGACGAATATAATTTGCAGTTCCCAAAAAACGCTCAAACTATTTCCAAAAATAAAATATTATGAAAAATAAATTACATTAAATGAAGAATATGAATTTGAATTTTACTGGATTGCAGTCAAATATTATTCATTTATTTTAATCGAATTGTTTCGTACAACACATGCAAAATTGTTCAAAAATTGAATACATTTAACGTAATACATAACAATAACACTGTCGCTTACATAATATAATACATAATGTTACAACATTTTATATATTAAAATTCCTTCAATATAGTTCACTCTTTCGTCCACTATGGTATATTATGCAGTATTATTATTGTCCGAATATGAGCTTTGATGTAGTAGCTTTAGCTGGATGAAGCACAAAAATCAATATAAATTATGGTGTGATCATAATTGTTTTAAAAAGAGAACCGAATAGCTCTTGACTTCTCCAAATGCAATGTGAATCATTGTACTTCGGGAAAATTGTGTAAGTTGCTAAAACAGATTGCTTAACTTAAATAAGTTGCTACATTTAACATTTTATCTAATAAATTACCAGATTCATTTTAATAATTCTCTTTTTGAAGATATCTTATAATGCTCAAAGCTTGCAATCAACTGAAACTGGTCGCTTTTTATTGATATTTGCATTTTCTAATATTGGTCTGTCGATTAAATTCTGTAGTTTTTAAATCTGCAAATATTATCACTTTAGTTTATAAAGAAGCAACAATTCAAACAACTGAACATTTCGTAAAATACTACTTAACCTATAATAAATTTCTTAGATTCATGATTTAAAATAAACCTATAATTTCTCCTCCTATATTCAACTATGCTTTGTTTTAATTTCTTTCATGTAGTTAATATGCTCAAAAATTTCTTGAAGATCATTATCCATCATGAACTTCCTAAAAATGAAATATTGCAAGTTACACATTCATAGCAAAGTAATATTAAGACATTAATATGATAATATTTATGACATACTACTTACCAAAAATATTATATTAAGTATTAATGTATTTAATTTGCATTAAACACACAAAATTATATTTTCATAGTTCTGTCAACTGACTTAATACCGCGTTAAACTAGGGTACGCGCAGGTCTAAATTTTAGTCTAGACTTAGCCCTGTACTAGCCCTAAACTGCCTCTATGAATAGCTTTTTTCGCCGGTCTAAGTTAGACTAGAGATAGACTAGGTTTAGACTTGAACAGAAGCACTATGAATACGGCTGTCTGTCACTTATGTTACTTTCTGATCCTATACTTTCCACTTTGGTTTTGCACCTGACACTGACATCTGTCAATTAGAATTTTTTGAATATACATATCTGCTGTTTCCATAATTTTTTCAAAGCAGACTGATTTTTGAAAGTTAACCTCTCTTAATCTCTCCATAACTCTATATTTATTGAATATGATGGAAAATGTATAATCAAATCTTACAGCCAATAAAATTTTCTTTCATATTAATGACAATAAAATGTCGAAAAATGATATTTAACTGGGTTTTTTCCAGAAAAACTGTTAAGATCTTCAAATAAGGGTACTTCCGGTTGACCAGTTATAACCAAAATCTAATCAGCTCTTCATATGGTTGTAAAGAAGAGGAATACGAAAGAATAATAATTTTTAGAATTGTAGTTTTGGAGTTATCGTCGGAGAAAAATTTGTCACACACACACACACACACACACACACACACACACACACGGACACACACACAGACACACACACACAGACACACACACACACACAGACACACACACACACACACACACACACACACACACACACACACACATACATACAGACATCAATGTAAAATTAGTAAAATCGTATTCTAAGTATCTTAAAACGTGCTTATTCATTGAAAACTCACAACCGAATTTTTTGACCAAAAACAATACCTTCCTTTTGACGGAAGGTAAAAATTGCATCAATATTTTAGTACTAACATTTAGCGACAGTGAAGAATCAAATATATTTTTGCTCTTCAAAATTTACTGTAGAAAAGAAAAGGACTGTTACAATATATTTTTTTATTCGACTTCTAAGTACTAAATTTTAAAAGATATTTTCTTTAAAGAGCCTCAAATTTGAAAATATCCTGAAATATTCATTAGACATTTTACAATTAAATATTGAAAATTGTGTAATATTATGAAAAAATCACGTGATCTGAAACAGAATGTGACGCAAGGGTACATACAGTTTAACTTTTAACATGTGACAAACTTTCGCTTCCTTTTATTTATATAAATTACTTAAACTGTTTTCGTATTGGCTTGATGTATGTACTCCGACCCGACGTCACAGGAGTGGGAGATTGTTTTTCAAGACTAATTCTGGCGCCAATCTTTTTATTGAATTATTCACGAAAATGACAATAAATTATTATTATTTTATTCCTATTAAAAATAATGCACAAACTTTCATTTAAAATACTTTCTAAAAAATTTGAAACATACTCATTTCGAAATTTTGGTGAGATCATTGTTTCTGCCAATATTCCTGATTTACTATTTAACTATTAAAGAAATATCTTGCCACACGAATATTTTTGAGGCATTGTTAAATTACAAAGAATAACTGTAAAATTGTTGATTACAACAAAGGATATATTGATTATAGCCTAATTCCCGGTTGCAGAAACGTTCAATTCCTTGATCAATCAACGGTTCATCAAAACGAACAAATTCAACGCGATTTTTAAGAGCAATGATTTCAATGTCATAAAAACAAGGAAATTGATTAGAATTTGTTCATTATGATGGTCCGCTAACTGAACAAGAAACTGATTAATGTTTTTGCAATCGGGCTTAAGAATATTGATTACAACAATGAATCCATCAATGACTATTTCAACCACGCCTGGAATTTTTCGATATACTGTTTCTGAAATACTATTAGGCACTTATATCTGCTTCATCTTTATTTATTTTATTGGAAAATCGTTACCCACGATGCGTATAAGGTATAGGATAACATTTTCCCTAAATTACCGGGCGGGCTAATTAAAACGAAAATCCTTTAGATGTTATCAATTTCATGGCAAAATTAACCTGTCTAAATAATGATCTGACGGAACAAAGCTCTGGAAACAGATTAAGAAGTTTCATAATTCATCAGTTGCTGATCTTTTGCAGTCTGATGAAATGATATTGTCTACAAGAAACAAGAAAGACATAAACATGTTTTGGGAAATGTTTTCATCAAAAACAAAGCTATATCTTCAAAGAAGGGCTAGATTATATTATACACGGTTGGGTAAAAAGGGCGGACATTTTTAAAACGTCACAAAATTGATACTTTTTGCTTAAGAAAAAATTTATTGACAGTTTTGAGTTCGTAATGACATGGCATTTGACAAAATCAAGTGTGGAAAAGAACTTCTTGCATGTTGTGTCCGTTATCACTAATGCATTTTTGGAGGCGTTTTACGAAGTTTGTAAACACTCTTTCCAACGTCGCCCTATTAATAGCTTCTTTCATTTCTTCAAGTGCGGGTTTGTGTTCGTATGTTTGTATATTCAGCTGATCTCACAAGAAAAAATTGCACATGGATAAATCAGGGAACCGAGGAGGCCAATGAATGTTACCAAACCTAGAAATAAGGCGAATAACATTCATTGTTGTAGTAAAATTAAATAAAATAAGTAATTAAAATATCTATTTTTATATTTAAATGAATGATTTTCTACAAAATATTTATTATCTACTACCGGACCCGCCCCGGCTTCGTACGGGTAAAGCTAAAATAACGATTAGCTACACGTGTACCAGTAATTTTTCACATTTACTTCGGAGACATGCGCTGCGTAGGGAGCCGGCAACCTGCCTCGCATCGTACATGTAACAGGCTCCGCCCGATCCCCGTACCGCACCTAAAAGCGCCTTTTCTAAACATGTCTCGGGTACTTTTACTTATGTACATATGATGCAAGCTATCTCTCCGACAAATATCGAAAATCTGCTAACGGTTAATACTTTACTATAGATAAAAAAATAATTGAAATCATCCTCTATCGTACCGCCTTGATGGATGATTTTTTAAAAACGCTAAAACATTTTATTTCTTACCAAAAGCATAAATAAAATTTTTTATATCCCTAACTTGAGAAATGATGGGTTCGCCATACAAATTTTCGTCCCATATTTCACCCCCTTTAAGTTTTATTTTCGCGACAAAAGGTAGCCTATGTCCTTCTCCTAGGTCCAATCTATCTCTATACCAAAATTCATCAAAATTGGTTCAACGGTTCAGGCGTGAAAACGTAACAGACAGACAGACAGATAGACAGAGTTACTTTCGCATTTATTACATTAGTATGGATTTAATATTAACAACTAAATAAAGAAAAAATCAAAATCACAATTAATTTTTTTTATTATTACAATAATCAATATAATTAACAATGATGACAATAATTTGTGTGATAGTAATTTTTATTATTGCAATCAGATTTAGTCTACTGTAGGTGAAAATTGTTGTAATCAAATAAAACTACATTGTTATTAACTGTAAAACTTTTCATTGTTGTAATCAAATTCAATTTTTTGTATTTGAACGTTTATTTGTTCTAATCAAATACACTGTAATAAACTGTAAAATTAATAGATGTGAGAAAGAATATGAGAATACCTGGAAATCAAAATTTTCAATTTTGTTCTTTCCCGGAGAATTTAATTTTGATTCTGGATTATTTAAATTTCTTTTTGTTTTCAGCTAGAATCCTTTTTACTGTACTTTGTGAAATATTTATTGTAGAACCTTGCTTATGCTTTCGATTCATTTTGATTATTAAATTTTGATATTTCAATTTTTTTCACAAAAGTTTTATCTTGCGCTACACGCCAATGACAAAAATTTCATTGTCCAATTAACCAAAGAATTACTCATCATGCGTCAGTGACGTTCAATTCATTATTCACTTGTGCAACTGTACTAATAGAGCGGTACAAACTTTCATCCCTATTTCACCCCTTTAAGTTTTATTTTCGCGATAAAAAGCACAGGAACACGGTTTCTTCATAATTCAGGCAAAAGAAGTTATATCATATCGATATAGTGCTCGGACATGCAAAATATTGTTTTCCAAACATGGCTTTGTCAAATGCTATGTCAATAAGAACTCTAATCTGTCAATAATTTTTTTTCTTAAGCAAAAAGTATCAATTTTGGGTCGTTTTAAAACAGTCCGTCCTTTCTGCCCGTCGTGCAAGTTGAAGGACTAGTTTAAAAAATATAAATGATCGATGTTACTTTGTAATAAAAGCGCTGTTTTGAAGTGCGCTTTTACAATTTATTCTTATGAAGAGTATTCTCTATAAAAGCGCCTTTATTATAAAAGTGGGCTTGTAATACTGGAATACGGGTCACAGAAATCAACTCAGTTTTATTAGAAATGATTAAACACAATTTACTTCAAAAGTTTTTAAATTGACAGAAAAAGTCAGATAAAATAAAAAGAAAGAAATTACTTACTTTGAATTGAATTAATTTTTAATCAATTTCTTTTTCCTATCACATCTATCTTTTCATTTAACCTCAATCTTATCTTTTTCTTTGTGACTGGTCGTCACTGTCATATTTTGATTAAACAATAACAATATTCTCTCGTCCACTATCCATTTTCTTGGTGTTGTTTCCTTCTGACTTGTTCTAGGTCACATCGCGTGTGCCTTGGACGTGAAACAGGACGTAGGGGCGGGTGGGGCAAAGGGGGTAGTTTCTGCAGGTGACGGATGATGAAAGAGTGTGAGCAAGGCTGTCTGGAATCTCACTGTTACTGATTTGAAATATGAATGCGTGCAAGAAAGTGAGGACTGGGATTTGGTAATGTCAATCATTTTTTTTTTTTTCGGGATTTAAATATAATCTCGGGGTGACAATGCAAGATACATATTTATATTATAATTTAGCAATAGTACAATAGTGCAAATTAGGTTAAAGGTATACTTAAAAACCACGATCAGAGTGATTGGTCTGAATGTACGTACATCTAATTCACAAAAGATAAAAATTATGGCTGTGTCCGATGTCGTATTTTGGCATTTAGTATTTAGGATTTAGGTCTTCTTCCCCTAAATACAACTCTATGGCACAGTAATGACATCCACTGGTTTGTATGGCAACACTTTAGAACAACGAACGTGAATTATACAATTCGATTTAATTTGACACTTCAGATTAAATGTTAATATTTTATTTCATAAAATAGAAGCTAAGAAGTTATTCTGTGACAGTAAATTTGACGTTTTGCACAAATATAACGAAAAACATGATTTGTTTAATTATCGCGCGTCAACTTCAAACCATAGGCAATATCACCCTAATATCTAAATTCTAAATTTATGTGCCCTAATTCCAGTGATTATTTGGGATTTTAGGAATTAGATTTTAGGGTTTTGCTGGAGCACAGTGTCCCTTGAAGTTGACGCGTACTGTGGCTATGTTCGATGTTGTACTTTTATCATCCTAATATCTAAATCCTCAATTTATATGCCTAAAATCTAGTGATTATTTATGATTTTAGGAATTAGATTTTAGGGTTTTGCAGGAGCACACTATGCCTTAAAGTTGACGCGCACTAATTAAACAAATCATGTTCGTTGCTATAATTTGTGCAAAACGTCAAATTTACTATCAAAGCATAGCTTCTTAGCTTCTATATCAAGAAATATAATATTAACATTAGTTCCAAGCATCAAATTAAATCGAATTGTATAATTCATTTTTGTTGTCCTAAAGTGTTGTCATACAAACTAATGGCTGTCATTAGTGTGCCATTCGGAGTTGTTTTTATGTGAAGAAACCTAAATCCTAAATACTAAACGTTAAAATGCGACATCGAACACAGCCTAATTAAACAAATCATGTTCGTTGCCATAATTTATGCAAAACGTCAAATTCAATGTCAAAGAATATATTTTTAACTTATATTTTATGAAATACAGGGTGTCTCTTAAATAGGGGGACATGGCTTAACCACAGATTCCTGAGGCTAAAATAAAACGATTTAACCAAACTTGCTTCTACCGGAAAGTGTACCATTTAGCAAGAATTCTGCTTCAAAGTTCTTCGAAAAAAAAAAAATTTTGCTTATAATAATCAGACGCTTTATTCGATTTGGATGAAATTTGGTATGACGTTTATATGGTTATGTCATCTTTTAAGGTCATACTTGTTATTATTAGTGAACCACTAGTTTATGAAACTTACGTGTCCCAACATTAATTAGACCGTAACTTTTTAATGGCAATGCCGAAAACGTGAAATTACTTTTCTTCAGAAAGATACATTCAATAGTAAACTTTTCTCTCTCTCTGTGTGTAATTTGTGATATCTGTTACGGTTCACCCAGAAAAAAATAAAATCTGAGTGTCTGCACTGCTAAATTTTTAAAATAAATACATCCTACTCTTAACTTAGGTAAAGGTTAATAAAAAAAACACTTGTGCTTCTGCACATAACGATGCACACAATTATTCACAATGTAATTAACCGTGTTTACGGTAAAATATATTATCCTCTAGATGTTTAGATTAAATGCAATCAGTATGAAAAATACTACACTGTGAAAAATTTACCTGTAACAAAAGAATTAAAAGGTAACATACAGGTGAAAATAAGGCAATAAATTTGGTACTGTGTAGAAGAGACATCTAATATATTGTTCTTATCTTGTACGTTTATCGATTTCATTAGTCTCTTGTACAGCGTGTGTTCATTCGCTTTCACATAGGTACATCACATTGGAAATTTCCAAATATAAAGAACATTCAACATGGCTTTTCATTAATTTACAACGGTAAACGGCAATGATAGTTGATTGATTAAATTTATTAATAAGAAGCAAAAAAAAAGTGGAAGGGCAATAAAGAAATAATTCAAAAGATTGAAGAAAATTTTGTGTTGAAATACAGTCGATCGCGAAACGATTAGTGGTAGACCTTAGATGTGACTCAGAGATTACGAAGTATTGTTGCTTTACATAATTGAATTATTATGTTTTCGTTGTTTATCTTTCTAACAATGTTAAGAGTAAGTTCAGGTTCTCAACCAATTATTTTAAGACGTGACTCTAAGTTTTAAAGTATTGTTGAAAATATTTAATAACTTATTTTTGTCCATGTGTATTAAAAACTTTTCATTTTGAAATGTTTGTAAAAAGATGACCAAGAGACAAGAGATTTTTTTGAATAATCTTCTTCGTCATTTGATAGTGTTTTAACTGAGGAAGTTTTAGAATTTATGTACGGTAAACCAGAATCGTGTTCGTTTCATAATTAATTTCAAATGTAACAATACAATTTTTTATATTGTTTTTATAAAGCGTTTTTTTTAAATGACGTTTAATCTCATAAGAACAAATACAAAAGCACGCTTTATAATGCGTTTTCGTAAAGTCGGAGCATAGACAAAATAATACTATAGTATTATTTTACCTATGAGTCGGAGGGTCAAATTATATCGAATTGTGTAATTCATTTTTGTTGTTGTAAAGTGTTGCCATACAAACCAATGGTTGTCCTTAGTGCGCCATTCGGAGTTTTATTTATGTAAAGAACACCTAAATCCTAAATATTAAATGCCAAAAATTGTTCATAATAACTTATAAAGATTTGACAAAGTGCGAACTGCCATATTTTCTTCAGAACTTGCTGTAGTAGGTACTGCAATGTTTATAATCAAAAACATTTAACCAAATACATTTTCTGGAACACAGATGTGTACAATTTTAAATTTGCGAGAGATTTGCGCAATCTGTACTAACCCTGCTCATGGATCAGGGTTGAAAATTTTTGATCGGATCGCTTGGTCTGACTGATCGGAGTAAGTTTACGAACGCGATTGACTTTACGTACATTTCAGATTACATCGGATCAAGCCGATCGACTTTACGCATATGAAAGCGCCTATTATAGCACTGTTATTATAATAGTGCGTTCGCAATACAAGCCTTAAAATTTATATCATCTTTCGTTTATAAAATCTTCAATTTTAATGATAAATTTGTTTCTCATAGTGGGTTGACAAGTTTTTACGCTTACAACAGTGCATTATTAGCGCTGTTTACGCTTCAGCTGTAGTATTTAATGTATTGGAATGATGCGTTATGCGCTATCCAGACTTCGCATCGTATCGCTTGGAACCAACTGGAAAGAATGGATGCCTGGAAACGCCGAGGACGTGTGGATGTGTAGTTCTGGATGCTCATTGGTGCAGTGGAGAAATATGTGCTTGTATTTAGAGTGCAGGGTTGGTATTAAATATGGGGATGTGCTAGTTCTGTAGATGTCAACATTTCGTGGATTTGGGTTTAATGGCCATTTGCACCAACAAGGCTTAAATTTAAGCTAGGTTTAAAGAAATTTTGCATAATTATTAATTTCAATTGCATTTAAATTTAGTTCAAAAACATCAGGAAAATGGCTATTTTAAAATTTATTTTTAACATGGAAACTGTACTTTATACAAAAAATGTTTGGGTCACCCCCATAGCGCCCACCTTTAGTAGTAAGTCTGAAAAAAATCTAAATTATCTCTTTTAGTTTAGCTGTGATTTGTTTTCTACTAAACCCCTTTTTGCCGCTTATTTCAGAAATTGGAACGATAGACTATGGAGGAGAAAGTGTGTTGAAATGAAAATCTAACTTGATGTTAAATGTAACATTTCTTTATTTTCTCATAATAGCTGTTGCCGTGATGGCTGCTTTACATACACTCATACACATACAAGTCTGTCGCTCGGTCCCTGGAGGTGAAACTCCAGTGGTTCACAAAAGTTTCTACATACCGCCCACCTTGAAATCTTTGTTTCAATTAAATTAACTTAGATTAACTTATGAGATAGGTAGCATGCACACTTTTTTAACAGGCCTTTTAATTTCGCCGTTATTCACTTTCACTGTCACAACACGAGTCACTCCATCAGCACCAGGATGAAGTTGGATGATGCGGCCCATTTTCCACTTCAAAGGCGGCATGTTGTCGTCTCGTATGATGACCATTGTTCCGGGTTCCAGTAGGTTGGGCTGCTGCTGCTTCCACTTACTGCGTTGTTGAAGTTCTTGGAGGTAGTCTTTGTGCCATCGGTCCCAAAAATTCTTCAATAACTGTTGATTTCTTTGATATCTTGAAAGTCTATTCAACTTCACATCTTTGAAATCTGGTTGATTGATAGCTGAAAGTGGCCCTCCAACCAAGAAGTGTCCAGGAGTCAAGGGAAGAAGGTCATGGGGATCATTGGATAGAGGAGAAATTGGTCGTGAATTTAAACAACCCTCTATTTGTACAATAACTGTGTATAGCTCTTCGTATGTTAAGTGAGCGTTGCCAATTACGCGTCTTATGTGAAATTTTGCTGATTTCACGGAAGCCTCCCAAAGGCCACCAAAATGCGGCGATCGTGGTGGTATCAAGTGCCACTGAATGTGATCTGGTAGGAGACAATCAACTATACGTTCCTGTTGAGACTTACTGGTAAGTATTTCTCCTAATTCCTTGAGTTCACTGCGTGCACCAATGAAATTGGTGCCATTATCTGAGAAAATGTCTTTACATTTTCCTCTACGAGCGATAAACCGTCGTAAACAATTTATAAATGCTTCTGTTGTAAGATCTTTGGCTAGTTCTAAATGTACTGCCTTAGTAGAGAAGCAAACAAAGACGCATAAATATGATTTTATTAACTTCTTGCTTCTAGAACTGCCTTCCTTTATAAAAAAAGGTCCTGCAAAGTCAACTCCGCAGGAAAGAAATGGACGTGTAGGCGTCACACGTTGTATTGGTAAATCTCCCATTAAGTGATTGAGCTGCGTAGGATGAACTTTGAAGCAAGGGACACAATTTCGAATTACCTTCTTTACTGCGTTCTTTCCTGACAGAATCCAAAATTTTGTTCTTATTGATGTGAGTGTCGATTGACAACCTGCATGCAATAACCTTTTATGCTCGTATTCAATTATTAACTTTGTCAACGGATGATTTGATGTAAGAATGATTGGATGTTTTTCGTTGTAGTCAATAGCTGCGTGCTTTAATCTGCCGCCCACCCTGATCAATCCATGTTCATCCAGAAATGGGTTCAGTGATAAAAGCTTGCTGGTTTTTTCTACTGTATTTGTTTTAGTCAGGTGGTGCAATTCTTCTGGAAACATTTGACACTGTGCCATAAGTAATAGACGATTCATTGAATTTTTTAACTCTTCTACCATTAAACATTCTTTGACTCTGTTTTTTGCTTGTGTTTTGCAATTATTTATGAAACGTAAACAGAAAGCTACCACACGTTGCAGCTTTATAAGCTTGGAGTATTTGTTGAAAATAGATGTATTACCTTGAATCGGCAATGCAATTATTTGTCGTTTTGTTCGTTGTTCAGGAATTGTTTCTGTTGAAATTTCATTATATGTCGGCCAATTATTATTTTCACTTGACAACCATGATGGTCCTGCCCACCATAGATTTGCTGTAATGATTTGGCTTGGCAATCTTCCTCGTGTCACCATATCAGCTGGGTTTTCTTCTGACTTGACATGTCTCCATTCGTTTATATCAGTAATTTCTTGAACTTGACTTACTCTGTTTGCTACGAAAGTATGCCATTGAGTGGGATTCCCATTGATCCATGCAAGTACAATGGTGGAATCTGTCCACAAATGAATAGTGTGTTGAACTTGTAGTATGTTTGACACCTTCTTACTTAATTGTGCTGCAAGTAATGCACCACACAATTCCAGCCTTGGTAATGAAATTTGTTTCAGCGGGGCTACTCTGGTTTTTGAACATATCAATTTGCATGATATTTCGCTTTTATCATTTACTGAACGTAAATAAACACATGCTCCATAAGCTTTTTCAGAGGCATCTGAAAAACAGTGTAGTTGAAAATTTGTAGCATTGTTGATTGGTATTACACATCGCTCAATTTGAATTTTATTCAGCAATGGTAACTCAGCTTTAAATCTATTCCATGTTGTAAATATGGTGACTGGAACAGATTCATCCCAATCTAATTTTTGTTGCCATACTTCTTGTAAGATTAATTTTGAAATTACAATGACTGGTCCAATCAGACCTAATGGGTCGAAAATCTTAGCAATACTAGATAAGATATTTCGTTTTGTTACACGTCTGTTGTCTTCATGTTCCTTGAATAAATATTGAAATATGTCATCAGCTGGATTCCATCCTAATCCTAGTGTTTTTACAATGTCTTCCTTGCTGAGATCAATGAAATGATGATCATTGTCTGCAGTTACTAATTTCTTGGTTACTTCTTTGTTATTCGAGCACCATTTTCGCAAGTTAAAACTGTAAGACTTTAATGTTTTATCCAATGTCTCTTGCATTTTTATAGCTTCTTCAACTGATTCAAAACCTGTGAGAAGGTCGTCAACGTAGAAATCATTTTGTATGATCTGTTTTGTCAATGGACAATCTACATCCTGTGCAATTTGACTTAAACATCTAGTCGCCAGATATGGTGCTGCAGCAGTTCCATATGTCACTGTGCACAATCGAAACGTTTTTATGGTATGTTCCGGTAAGTCTCTCCACAAGATCAGTTGTAAATCTTGATCATCTTCGTGTACTCTGACCTGTCGGTACATTTTCTCGATATCTGCCGTTAAAGCGATTTTGTGTGTTCTGAACCTAAGAATGATTGAGAATAGTTCCGGCTGAACTGTCGGACCTACCATCATTATGTTGTTGAGTGATACGCCATTGTCTGATTTCGCAGAGCCATCAAAAACCACACGTAATTTTGTAGTGAGACTGTCTGCCTTAACAACAGCATGATGTGGTAAATAGTATACAGGTTTTTGTGACATTTGATCATTGTTTTCAGAGATTATCTGTTCCATATGACCTAATTTTTGGTATTCAGTCATAAATTGTTGGTATTGTAAAAGAAGCTCTGATTTATTGTGTAATTTCCTTTCTAATTGTAGTAACCTCTTTGTTGCTATCTCCTTTGAATCACCAAGTTGCGTAGCATCTGTCCTTAATGGCAGATTTACAACAAATTGACCCTCTGCATTTCTAGTGGTATGTTTTTGAAAATGTTGTTCACACATACTTTCCTCAGGTGTCAATTTATGTGAAACGTTTTGTGTTTGCTGATTTTCAAGTTCCCAAAAATGCTCAAGTTTAGAGTTTAACTGTTGTAAACTTAAATTGCAAACTGCATTCGTGTTACGCGCCCTCTTTGTTGTTGTTATTATTGGCCCTGATAGAATCCATCCAAGTTTGGTTTTATGCATTATTGGCATGTTTACTCCTAGTGAGATTTGACCCACACAAAGAAGACTCCAAAAGATTTCAGCGCCGAGTAACATGTCTACTGGCAATGATTTATCATAGCCTTGGTCGGCTAATGAGATTTTTGTTGGTATATTCCACCCCTTTGTATCGATATCTTGTGATGGTAGATTATCAGTTATTTGTGGTATAATCAAGAAGTCTAATGTTGCTTTGAATCCATTAAATTGTGACTGAATTGTAGTTTTTGTCATGCTATTTACGTACAGTGTTTCTTGATTAATGCCTGTTACTGACTGTGATATGTTGACTTTCTTTAAACTTAAACGTGTGCTTAAATCATTTGTGATAAAGTTCAGATGTGAACCTGAATCTAATAAACATCTAGTCTTGTGTTTATTCCCCTGTTTGTCAAGCACAAATATTACTGCTGTGGAAAGTAATACTTGTTTACTTCTTTGCTGGCACACTTGTTTAGATAATGATGTTAATGTTATACTTGCACTTGTTGTCTGCTCGGGTTCACTGTTCTCAGTTGAAGTATCAGATTTTTGTTTCGTTTGTTCAAAATGTAACAGCGTATTATGATACCCTTTGCATTTTCGACATTTCGAACTTTGACAATTTTTTGCTAAATGCCCACTTTTTAGGCAGTTCATGCAAAGTTTTAGTGATTTGATTCTGTTTACTCTTTCTGAAATTGATGATTTCAAAAATTCTGCGCATTTGAAAATTTGATGTTCTTCTTTACATATTTCACATGCCTTTTGACTTGTAACGAAAGTCTTGTACTGTGACTTAGGTTTATTCTCTACCTTGGTAATATTCTGGTCACGAGTGTAAAGCTTTTCAGTCCTTTTCTTCAAAAAACTCTCAAACTGCTCGAATGTAGGGAGTGAATCTGTGGATTTACTTTCATCCCATTTAATTTGTGTATATTTGTCTAATTTACTGCACAATATGTGAATGATTAAACTGTCAAATTGTTCTTTTGCTGTTTGAATAGCACTCCAAGATATTAAATGTTTGTTCGCCTCATCTAATAATTTATTCAACTCATTGAAAGATTCCTTTTGTACTGTAGGTAAATTTATAATTGCTTTTATGTGGTTGGTTACGATCATTGAATCGTTGTTAAACCTATTGCACACATGAGTCCATGCTAACTCGTAATTTTTGGCTTCAAATGGTATTGAACGCAGTGCCCCTGTAGCACTGTCCACAAGCGCTGACCGTAAGTAATGAAACTTCTCAAGATCATCTAGCTCTGTATCGTTATGAATCAGAGTTGTGTATGTGTCACGAAACTCAAGCCAATTTTCAAAATTACCATTGAATGTAGGTAATTGAATTTGTGGAAAAGTTAATTTTCTAGATTTTGTCTGTGACTCGCAATGTTCACTGGATTTGACCGAACCTGCCAGTGACGCTCCTTGGCCATGATTGTCATCATGTGGTGTATTTTCATGTAATAACTGTTTCGCAATTGCTTCTTGCTGAAAATACATATCGTCAAACGACTCGCGCTCTTTATATTGTACTTCTATATCTTCATCTTTACAAATTTCTTCAATTTCGTTTTGAGTTAAACTAAATTCTTGTTCTATTGCTTCCAATTTGTTGATTCGTCCCTCAAGTTCACGAATAAGAATTGCTTTAGTTGACACATCTACATTTTCATCTGCTAATGACGTAGCTGTCTTTTTCACAAACGTTTTAAAAGCAGTTAATTTTGATTTTATTCCTCCTCTTTTTCGAACTAATTTGTTCATCTCTTCCATGTTATTGTACAGATTACACAAATGGGAAATTTAAGACTTTGGAAAGAAAAATAAAAGGAAATAATTGTCTAAATACCTGTGGATGTGAAACTCTTGGTTTTTGGATTTATTGCTGTGAAGGCAAATCTTCGTTGATGTACATACAGGAACTTGTTGGTTGGCACTGGTATGGTGTGTTGTGTCACGCTTGTACTTGCGCGTTGTTCCTTTCCGGCCCAGACGTCTGCTCGCGCTGGACGGCTGCTCGCTGCACGCTGCTTGGCTGATGCAATAACGCACTGTTGAATGTTGATGCACAAATTTGCACTGTTTTTCGGATTGTTTCACCACTTTTGCTGATAACACTGCTATGTTATGTTTATTAACAAACAGTATCCACGTTCGAAGGACCAAATGTTGAAATGAAAATCTAACTTGATGTTAAATGTAACATTTCTTTATTTTCTCATAATAGCTGTTGCCGTGATGGCTGCTTTACATACACTCATACACATACAAGTCTGTCGCTCGGTCCCTGGAGGTGAAACTCCAGTGGTTCACAAAAGTTTCTACAAAGTGTTAGGAAAATATGTTCCCCCTCTACTACACACATTTCCTCTCTCACTCCAGCAATTTGATTCACAATACGGGCTGAGTTTTCCCCTTAAGCTTTAAAGAAGGACAAATACATATAAAAGCAGACAGAGAGAAATAAACTTAGCATATCTTAAAAGTAGTGGGGGAACGTAAGAAGTTTGTCTGCATTAGTGTCATACAAGCTACAAAACTGATTTCGCTGGGCGACCGGCAATGCCAAGTTTTATATTTAAGTTACGTTAGTGTAACCGGCCATAAGTAATTTAAAATTACAATACATTGCGACAAAATACAGCGTGTTCTAAAAATAGGAATAATATTTGGAAAGTCGAAGTGACATAAACGCCAGAATTCAGAAAACAGCGAATATATTCCATATAATAAAGAACAGCTTTATAGGAATCAAATCTTTTTTTTTATGTATTTTGTACAAATCTTATACCAAAAGTTTCTTAGAAAAGATTCCATATATCCTGTAAATTGTAACACGAATATATACTATTTTCTTCAAATTTAATACCTACCGAAAGTTCCTTGGAAAAGACTCTATAAATCCAATAAAATTATAGCAAGAACATACACTATGTAAATTGTACTTGACAGTGACATCTGTCAATTAGAATTATTTGAATATATCAGCTGTTTCCATGATTTTAGCAAAGCTGGCTGATTTATGAAAGTTAATCTCTTCATAATTCTTTAGCTCTATATCTATTGAATATGAAAAAAAAATGTATAATCAAACCCTATAGACAATAAGATATTCTTTCATATTGATAATCAGAAAAGTTAAAAAAATGTTATTTAACTGCATTTCTCCAAGGAAAACTTTTAGGAACTTCAAATAAGGGTTGGCCAATTATAACAAAAATATAACCAGCCCTTCATATGGATGTAAAGAAGAGGAATACGAAATAATTATAATTTTTAGAATTGTACACACGACGATTCTAGACGCTAAAAGGATGGCAAGGAATAGGAAGCAATGAGCAAAATTCACAAATGATTAAATATATTTTTCTACAGTTTATATACAAAGTAGGCATTTTCGTTCGCTTTTGTAAATGCAAATATCTCTTTACCGCTCATAAGCAACAAAGTAGAAAAAACTAACTATAAAATGTTGAGGAATATCACTTGTTTACATTCCTAATGGGAACGTTTAATCAGGAATTAATGGCCCTGTAGTTACTTTTACATTTACCACCTTCACAATTCAATCTGACATATGACTGCTATGTCGGTATATTACACAAACAAAATGCCATTTTATTGTGCGAAGAAATACAGAAATAAAATAGGGCATTCATTTACAAAAACAAAAGTAAAATATTCTTAGATTAGATTGAAGCAATAGCTCAAGAAAAATGGAAAATAAAGATAAACTAAAATTAAAAATATAATCGTTATTTATTAAGTAGTTCTGTAAGTACAAAGTGTACATTGTTTTATTTTTTGTCATGGTGGAGGACTCCATTTTTGCGACTGTACAAAAAATCTTGTTTGTGTTTCGTTTGCAAATGCAATATTCCATTTTACGCCCTTAATAATGCATAAATAGCTATTGTACACCACACACGGCAAGAAAAATAATCATGAAATATACTGTTTCGTATTTAAATTGTTGAAATTTGTGATAAAACTTATGAGACATAAATTATAACTCTAATAATAATTATCGACATCTATTCTAAAGAGTAATATTGTTATTTACTTTCAAAATATTTTGACTGTAATTCAACGTCATTTCAGCTCTGAATAAAAATGATTCACAGTTTATAATGAAATGTTGAACAAACAAATTTGTAAACAGATTCAGTAAACATTTCATTGTTGCTTTATGTAGGTAAAATAGTGAATTTAAAATGAAAAGCACGTGCATACAAACGTCAGAAAATAAATAAATTTCAATTGAAAACATTGCTACTAAATTCGTAGATACATATTTCAAATTCGTTCGCTGTAAACGGAATATCCTTTAAATAATGCATCATGTTAGCACATTCGTTTGTTGCTAGGGTGATTTATTTATTCTATTGAATTTTATAACACACTAGATGAACACTCTACCGTTTAAAAATATTTGCCTGCCTGAATTTCCATTTTTATTTATTTTTTATTATTCTTTTACTTCTGTTAAGTCTCATTTCCATCGATTGCTTTGATGCGTAAGAGCGATAATTAATAACTAATCGCAATGAGTAATAGTATATTATATCCGAGGTGGGAGATGTTTCATTACAGCAGAGGGCATGAGATAAAGATCGAGGCTGTGATGAAACTCCCACCGATGTTATGTATACTATTTTATTCACAATCATCCTCATTTTAAATCAATAATTTTCAAAATAAATCAATGTGTTATAATCTTTAATTTTATTAATATTTTTGACAGCTCTCTAAAAAATTGTTTAGCCTATTTAATTATAGGGATCTATGGCAATGTTGCTAGGTAATCCCAACATAAACATTTCCAACCCAAGAGATGGAAATGAAATCTGTTATTTCCAATCCAAGAGATTGTCATTAAAGTTAAGAATAGCGTATTTTCCAATATTCAAAAGGTTAGGAATCGGGATATTATTATAATGATTGTGAATAAAAATGTTTATTATATGGTAACGTTTCCTATAATTTCCAGCTTTGCATAAAGCCTTATTCACAGCTCCGAAAATAAAATATATGATATATGTGTTAAAAGTGACATTTTATGAGTGAGTGGGGAAGTTTGTGAAACGAGGCGAAGCCGAGTAAAACAAACCCCACGAATGAAATAAAATCACTTTTAACACGAATATCATACACTATTTTTCCTACGACCCTAGTTATGTATTAGTAAAAACTAAAAATTATAGAATGACATTTATGACAGGTTATGATGTATTTGCTATGAACAACTAAAAATTGTTTATTCTAACCTCTACTTCTAAAAATACTGTTTTAAATTCCAATTCTTCAAGCTCCTTACAAGGAATTACTATAAACAATTGTAATAATTGTACTATAACAATAAACGTTTCAAAATAAGTTGTACTTCTAATAAAATACCTATATAAATAATTTCAGTACAAAAATAAATATAAAATGAAACTACATTTACTTATGAACACTAAATTTAACTAGATTTAGTTATATTTTTAACACTTTAGTTCTTTTTTAACACTAGTGTTAAAAGTAAATTTGTTTTTTACTTTTAATCCGTTGTCAATGACAACGATTTAAAAGTATTCACTGTGTTATAAACCGTTATTTTTAACTCGCTAAGCAACCGTTAAAAAGACTACTTTTAACAGTGGTCGTAGGAAAATAAAATTATACATAAAAATAAAAATAACGATATAAACAATTGATTCGTATCAAAGTGTTCACAGCTCTCAAAAATAATATTAAACATAAAACATAAACACAAGAATATACAAATCTTAAACATTTTACACAAAAATAAGTATGTGCTATCATTTGGGCTGTCAATTTACGTTCTGGCAGAAGGATTTGAATTTAAATATAATTTTAAAAAGCTGTCATAATACAAAGGTTCGCATATATGGTTACGTACAATGCTTTAAAGGTATAAAATTATTATTATTGCTTGGTAATTATAAATAAATGACAGCTGATGTTAATTGACGTTTTATTTTCGAAGTTGTGAACACCAACCATTAAGTCTTATTTATAAATTTATTTATATTTTTACCGAAAGTAATAGTTTCTTTAAAAAAATCTTCTAAATATTATTTTCTGAAAATTTCTGTTATTACTATTATTAAAGAACATAAAATTCTACATGACACATTTAAATATTTTATTATATCTTGTATAGATTTAGACACTGTAATATATAGAATAGTCTAATCGCAGAGGCCAAGGTACTAAGGAAACCAGTTGACAAATTCAAATGTTTATAACATAGTTTGTAAATGATAGATGTCAGTGTCAAAAATCAACAGTTTTAATGACATTCTGAAAGCTTTTTCTGGGAAGTACATTTAATCTTTCTCATTGTTTTATTAATTAAATATTTAAAATTGTAGGTAAAATGCATATATCCATAAGAAATACCGCTAATCTTGCTAATGAATTAGAAGAATCTCTGACATTTGGGAACTTATTCATTCAATGAAAAATAGATATAATTAGAATTGTATGTGTGCAGAAGATATGTTAAATACAATAAAAACAATATTTGGGTAAAGTTCAGTAATGTTTCTGTTATAAAACGACGGTTCGATAGCGAAGTGCAATACAATTCTTATATAACATAAAATGGAAATGGCGAGAGGTATTGTGCTGGCCACAACATATTTTTGTTATTTTCGATTCTGTAAATGAGCTTTTAAGCATTAAAAAA
The DNA here is from genome assembly GCA_943142095.1 of Ophonus ardosiacus. Classification (NCBI taxonomy): domain Eukaryota; kingdom Metazoa; phylum Arthropoda; class Insecta; order Coleoptera; family Carabidae; genus Ophonus; species Ophonus ardosiacus. The sequence goes on along the minus strand of OW964837.1, from coordinate 10,537,141 downwards.
TTCGGGGGAAATGAGGCTTTATTAGAATAAATTTGTACTTGGAACAAATAAATTGCAAAGTGCAAAGTCGAAAGTGTTTATAGTTCAAATATTATATGATTTTTTTTTATCAATAGCTACAATATTTATGAAAAATACTATATATGTATAGAAATGTGAACTTCATATAAATGATAATGTAGAACAATATATTTTACATACCAGTATATAAATTATCATCATATTGTAACAGTAGAATCTGCTCAATGTTAGTCTTATTCTATTTTTCCATAGATATCGTACATAAAGCAGACTTTAACATTATCATATCTAGAAACCGAGACGGTACTTTTATGTTACTTTTTTGTCATATGTCAGGTATTGGAAAAAGGTTTGTTATCTTTACCCAAAGCGATACGAGAAATACGAAATACAAAAATGGCAAAAAACACCTAGATTCTAAATTTTCTCACAAAGAGAAGAATAAAACTGACAACTCAAATGAAACATATTGATCGTTAGTATGACCAACTGCTTAAGGGTGACTAGCCATTAGCGATCAGTTGGCTAGCACTGTTTTTTGCAGTCAATTGTTTATGGATAATTTTAGAGAAAAACACATACTTCAAATAAAAGATGCGTACATAATTTTTCTATAACTGTTATTTTAAGTACTTTGTTTAAAATATGTCATAAATGATTGAGAGAGAGAACACAACGCTAGTGAACTGCTCGCTAATTATTTAGTTGCCTAAATTTGGCTTTACAATTATGACACTTGTCACTTTGATTTGTCTGTGTAATCGAAGTAAAAATCTGATGTGGTCAACACAAAACCTCCCGCTATTTAATTTTTATTAATTGAAATACATACCTACGTTTTTACTAATGCTGCAGACTATATCATGTTCCATTGCTTATAACTATTGCTTTATTTACTATTTTCTTTTTAAAATGTGTTATTATTAATTTGAGGTGATTAGTTTTTAGACAGTGCCATTTACATGTCAGTTACATTCATTTGAAATATGAACTGTATAACAAAGGAATTATATATATCTTAGGCTTCCAGATTTATAAAAGAATTAAATTTTAAATTTATCTCTCCACGCCAGCAATGAGTGCCCGTGAGGTGGCGCCTGGTAAGCGCCCGCACGGTACAAATATGTCTTCGTCATTACCGAAATCTGCGATAAATTAGATTGTGGCACACTCAGAGATGGGTAATATGCCGTGATGTTATATATGTAGAAAAAGTATTAATGTACACCTGTTGAAAATTCAATCATTTTCAATTTTCATTTTACACCAAAATCTAATGGTTTTTTTTCATATCAGAATAGGGATTCTGAATGATAGTATATTTGAGTTAGAGCGAAGACAAAATCCATACACATACACACACATACACTTACACATACACACACAGACACCATCGTGAAAATGTTAAAATTGATTTCTAGGTTTCTAGGGACCTTAAAACGTAGTTATTTACTAAAATCTCGATATGCGATTTTTAGCACGATCCCTATACCTGCCTTACCAAGGGTGGCGGGAGGTAAAATGCCTCGAATTGGCGATATTGTGAAGTGATCGGTAAATGTTAGAACGGAAGAAAGAATGCCCAGCGCCATAGTATTAATAGTATTAATAAAAATTCTGTCATTAACATTTTAAATAAGTGAAGAGAGGAAAATAGAATAGAAAGGAATTCAGAATCAGGGCGACATAGAATATCACCTGAAGAGGAAGATAGAAGATTAATTGAGATACTTAGAACTACTAAAAATAGTTAATAAAGCATATGGGAATATGTTGTTACCGTCGAATATTATATGAATTGGGTTAATTCCATAACACGTAGACTTACCGAAGTAATCAATCGAAATGGTGCAATGACCAAGTTTTACTTGCAGTTTTTAAATAATTTTATTAAATCGTTTCCTAAATTGAATTATTTTGTTTAATGTTTTTCAATTATTTACATGCCTTCAATTTACACCATTTCTGAGATTGTCAATGATCAGTTTACACTAGAAAAAAATACTGTCCATCACTGTGCATTTCATAATTTAATAGAAATCAATAAACTATACCCATTGGGTTGGGCTAGAGTAAACAAGTTCTCATTTACTTTTGGAAATGAAATCTAGTTGAGAACGAATCGAAGTAGGCAGAGCATGTGGCGTGTAGGCAGGAATTAATTACTGAGCGGCGTGTACATAAAAATGCCCGGAAAAGCCCGGACAATGCAGGGCTCCGGTGTGTCCGGCCCGCCGGATTACTGCACCGGAATTGAAACGCCATTTACATCGGATTTATTGTTATTTTTTATGTCGCGATGCACTTTTATATTTTCGGCTTTCCAAGAAATTTATGAGAGAGAGACAATGTTATAATTACATGGAATTCTAGCTAACAAAAACTTGAATAGAATTTTTTAACTATGGATACATGCAATACTCGATAGCAGGATATATAAAATTCTATAACCTTCGAATTTATCTAGTTAATCTGTATGAATAAATGAAATTCAGTTGTTATTTATTGGACTGTTATACTCCGTTTTAAAATTACGAGGATTAAATTCAAAAGTCATTTACACCCTACAAAATGCAGTAAAATATTTTATAACAAATTCAATTATTAAAATATGTTCCAATATTTAGGCATACAAATTAAAAATAATGGATCACAAGAGGAAATAGGAGGAAAGATCAAAACGAAAATATCAGTATGCAATTTATTACGAGCCCTAATCCATATTAGTTGGCCTAATCGCTAATTTTATTTAGCGCTCAATCAGAGACCTACACCTTTAACGTGTGTTTGCCGTAATTTTACGTTACTATGGTTTTATACAAATCAAATCTTCTTTAAAATGTGTGGGCGACTGTAGTTTTCAAAAAATGTCAGTGTCAAATTAAATTTGACAAGGCGAATAAAAAAATCTGATGTGGCCAGCCCATAACCTCCCGCTGGGTATTTAACCATGCAGTATAAATAAAGCAATCATTATGTTCAAATATTTTTACATTCACTCATAACAATTTTTATTTTACATTTAACAAATATATCATACACAAAATAAATTTCACATCTTTTCAAACCCGTATTCTGGAAGACAATGAAGCAAATCAATAGTAATTCTAATATTTATGTACGATTGAAAATATATTATTTTTACTATCCTTAATTTTATTAGATTCAAATACATATATTATTACTACATTCTTCTTAACACGGTTTCATTATTAATTTTAATGTAATTTCAACCTGACAGTGACATTTGTTTAAATATGTCAAAATTGTTATTGAAATATTGTTTTTGTTTGAGGCATAGGCAAAATGATAGGTACATGAAAATAATTTATATTATAAATTTATATTTAAAGTTATTTAGAGTTATTTACTAAATGTTATTATCGTAGAATTGAAGATTGACTAAAATAGTGGCCGAACAAAATTTTGTCTATGCCAGTAAATAGACTATAAAAAACCGATAACATTTTATATGAAACACCCTTACACCGAAAGGTACAACAAGGGTTACAGATTATATATGAAACACTTTTTTCACTTTCTAATAGTTACGAAGTTATTTGAATAAATATTGGCAAAGGTCGCTAGAACTTTTGTCGTAGTACAATTATTCGATTTTTTTTGAAAAACAAATAAGTGCGCATCTAAGATTACCTCTAAAAGGTAAACAAAATGTCTCATTTAATCAAAATCGTAACTTTTACATTTTTCGAGATAGCAGACGTATACACCGAAAAAACTCATTTTTCATTGCCTTTTATCTCGAAAACAGTTGAAGATCGGTCCCATGTTGATTAAACTTTTTTTACTCATTTTGGTCAGTACTATATGCCCTCATAATTTGGGACACTTATTTTTTAACACCCTGTAGAACAAATAGCATTTGTCTGCCAGGAGTATTTTATACCACTGTATGGTTTAGAGAATATAGCCTTATTTTGCAGACCTAAACGTACTTTTACAATGGAGATATTAAAAAGTAAATACTTTTTTTATGAATACCGTAAATGTTCTCATATTGGCTATGAATGACGTGTTGTAATTACTCCGATGTCACAGGAATGTTTCTTTTTGTCTATTTCTGGCGCCCAACTTTTTATTTAATTTTTTTCGAAAATAACAATAAATTATTATTGTTATGAAAAATATTGCATAAACTTTCAATTAAATACTTTTTAAAAAATGTGAAACCGGCTCATTTGAAAAGCATATGAACCTCACTGACAAGATACATGTGCCTTATTTATATTTAATAAAACTTCTCTATCTCGAGCACTTTTCTTATTTGTTGGATGCTTTGCGGACGTGCCTGACTTGCTCCCAAAGTCCTTGCTTGCCACTGATTGAACAGAGGAACACGACAGCTACACTGGTCAGATTGCAACACTGTTCATGCTATCCTGCTGCTTCTGACACTTGGTGCCATCGGGCTATGTACGTACAATGACATGAAATGCTGTTCAAATCCTGCTACTTTCATATAACTTGTGGACGCAATAGACATATGTCAATTTCAAATTCAGCAGGAGTGGTTTCAGTTGTCTGTTGAGAATTATTCCATTAAAAATATCAGGGAATACATTTTTAAAATTTAAAGTAAAAATTTGGAATAATATAATGCCAAAAAGTTATTAAATTTTGATCGGTGAACTACGAGGAATCATAAGTTTCAATAATTAATAACAAATAGTTATTTAAGTGTTAAGGTTAATTTAAATTTATATTAGGAATGACGACGCGTACCCGCGAGTACTCGAAACCTACCCGATAATATTGTACCCGGGTATAAAATTTCTTACCTGATTACCCGAAATATACCCGCTGCCCGTTAATTACCCGATACCTTTAATTACCCGAACAGTTTTCAGCTGCCGGAAAAATTTTATCTAAAAGAAGAGCTTTTTATTACCATTCCATAATTAATACAATTAATGTTAAGTTTTTTATAGAGATACACTAGGTACATTATTTATTTGTATTACTTGTTACCTCTCGCTAAGAGAGGTATTGGATTCATGCTAAAATTCGCATATCCAGATTTTAGTGAATAAGCACGATTTAAGGTCCCTATAATCCGATTATAACATTTTTAAAATGATGTCTGTGTGTGTGTGTGTTTGTGTGTGTGTATGTGTCTATGTGTGTGTGTGTGTGTGTGTGTGGGCGCGCGCGCGTGTGTGTGTGTTTGTGTGTGTGTATGTGTGTGTGTATGTGTGTCTGGATGTTGTAGGGACGAGTCCTCAAAAACTATAAGACTTAAGAACTGTTTAAGAATGGATTCCTCAATCTGATATTCCTGGGAAGAGCTAAAAAGATTTTGGTAACAAATGAACAACCGGAAGTAGTAGTTCCTTAGAAAAATTCTTCTACATATAATTTTTTGGAAATTTTTGTTATTAAATATTGAAGAACTTTAGGAACTTCCTCATACAATGAAAAATAGATATAATTAGAATTGTATGTGTGCAGAAGACATGTTAAATACAATAATAAACAATATTTGGGTAAAGTTCTGTAATTTTTTGTTATAAAACGACGATTCGAAAGCGAAGTGCAATACAATACTTATATAGCCTAATATGGAAATGGCGAGAGGTCTTGTATTAAAAAGTAAACTGCTAATATAAGGGTATGGGTAACTGGTTATTAACAAATTAACGAATTATGTATATGTATTTAAAGGATAATTAAATGGTATCGGGTAATTAACGGGTAAAGGGTACTATCCGGGTAGTTGTTTCGGATACTCGAGTTGCAAATTATCGGAATTCGTCATTCCTAATTTATATCTCAAGTAAACTTAACGAAAGGGGAAAATGTAACACTTTTTTCTTACAGCAATAATTTTAATAACACAAGAATAAGAAGACAGTTTCGAATTTATTGAATTTATTAAATTTAGGTTGGAAATAAATTAAACATGACGTTTATAAAACCGGCCCTTCAAAAAACATATTATTCATTCGTACATATTAACTATTATTTTTCAATAACGTAGCAGTTGTTCTATCTAGTCATGTTTAAATAATTTTTCAATCACCGAGCTATATTCGTATCATCGTATCTTTTTTTTCAGCAATTTATTTGGCAATTTATAAATATTTTTGTTGTTCATTTATGTGACGAATTGAACACACTCACACAAAAGCAGGACTATCGATTTTAGCCTAAAGTAAAACCGGGTTTTCATAACATTGTTAATTAAGTATTTTTATAGACACACAGACAATAAAATGTGTAATAATGGGGGATGTAAATTCATTAGTTTTTTTAGAAAAACTAAAATTGTTTGCTTTGGTAGCCAGTTCATGAGACAGAATATTGATTCCAATTTAATAAACAGTATTTTATGACTAATGACGCTTACTACGCTCCAGTTTCGGAAAAAACATTTTAATAAATTTTGAACTTATAAAAAATGTAAAATAAATGAACATGTCCTATCTTATGGAGAATTTTGCGAGGAATATAATGCCATAATGTACAAGTCACACCTACGCACCGTACTATACTCTATTTTTAAACTATATACAGTAACTAGAAATTTTAGTGAGAAAATCAAAGCCTGTGATTGGCTGCTGCGCTATTTCGTGAAGCCGCATTTAACCAGACGAAATTTCAAGTTAACCTTCAAAAGTAATTGAAACGTCAAACTCAATAGTTGTCAAATCACTTGTTGAATTTGCACGTGTTTTTACCTTCTGTCACCTTTAGGTAGGGAAGGTATTGTCTTTGGTCAAAAAATTCGATAGTGAGTTTTTAAAGAATAAGCACGTTTTAAGATCCCTAGAATACGATTTTACTTATTTTACATTGATGTGTGTATGTGTGTGTCCGTGTGTGTGTCTGTATGTGTGTTCTTGTGTCCGTATGTGTGTGTGTGTGTGTGTGTGTGTGTGTGTGTGTGTGTGAGACAAATTTTTCTCCGACGATAACTCCAAAACTACAATTCTAAAAATCATGATTCTTTCGTATTCCTCTTCTTTACAACCTTATGAAGAGCTGATTAGATTTTGGTTATAATTGGTCAACCGGAAGTACCATTATTTGAAGTTCTTAACAGTTTTTCTGGAAAAGAACGCAGTTAAATATCAATTTTCGACATTTTATGATCATTAATATGAAAGAAAATCTTATTCCCTATACGATTTGATTATACATTTTCCTTCATATTCAATAGATATAGAGTTATAGAGAGATTAAGAGAGGTTAACTTTCAAAAATCAGTCAGCTTTGCAAAAATTATGGAAACAGCAGATATATTCAAAAAATTCTAATTGCCAGGTGTCAAGTGCAAAACCAAAGTGGAAAGCATAGGATCAGAAAGTAACATAAGTGACAGAGTGTACCTCGCAAGTGACTTACAGTTTCAATGCCGGGAGTACGAGGAAGGCCAAAGAGAAGATGGAAGGACTGTGTAGCAGAATATTTGAGAGAGGAAGAACTGTGTGAAGAATATGCGTTGGATAGGAATGAGGAAGTGTGAAGTGCAATTTACAGAATGTACATTCGTGTTATAATTATATTGGATTTATAGAATCTTTTCAAAGGAACTTGCAATATGGAATTTGTAAAAAATAGTATGTTCGTGTTACAATTTTACACGATATATAGAATCTTTTCCAAGGAACTTTTGGTATCGGATTTGTACAAATACATCGAATTGGTGGAAGGTTTTGTGCTAGCCACAACAGATTTTTTTGTTTCATTTTTCTTTTTGTGATATTTCACAAATAAAAACAGTTATATTATATCAATTTTTCATCAAGGAATTACAAAAAAATAATGTTATTATGTATTTATGATTTTATATGAATAAATTAAGTAGATTATCTATAATAGTTTTGGTTAATGAAAATATAACCTGGAAAGTACAAATGCTGAAGTTACCATTTTAACAATTCAATTCCCCCGCCAAATAAATCTAGTGACTTTTTTGGTAACTTCTAGCGGTGTAAATGTGACTTCGTCTAGTGCTGTCTATAGTTTAAAAACACTGTATAGTAGTATTAAATAGTCATTGTAAATGTCTAATATTTTATAGTATTTGATAGGTATAATTTTGTTTTCAATGAGATAAAATTCATTTGAAATACCAAAATATGTGCGTATAGGGATTTGGGGACAAATTCATTTATTTATATCCCTTGTAAACGATGCTTAGCCCTCGGATATCTGCCTGGAAGCTTGTTAGTTGGTCCAATAACAGCTATTTTTATCTCTTTTTTATCAATTCGTTTTTATGTTTACGGTGGCGTCTGCCGATCGCATTTTGCTTTTATTAAGTAAACTGTAACGAGATTAGTCTTTCGAGTATTCCCAAGTCGCCTGATGAAGACCAGGAGTAATGATGCAAGCAATAATATTTCTTATTATGGTATGGAACGTTCTTGAGGAAAGATATTTTATTGAAGTAGGTATGTGGTTTTAAAAGAGATGGATAAATATAATTATGTTTTTTTATGAACGAATGCTATTTTTATTTTCATTCATTACTTATTAGTTTAATGCTTTTTAAAATATGAACGAAAAGTAAAAATTTTCACATTTTGATGTTTAAATAAAAACTATGCAATTTTATATTCTCCTTATGTGCAATTATATCAGAATTTGAAGTATTGCCATTTGTCATGTACGGTCCTTGAAGTTGTTCAATTGGATGAAAGTTCAACAATATTGCTGAAGGATTATGATATGTCGAGGAATCGCTGAAAAAAAATATGAACTTTTCTTACCACTTTATTCCAAGTATTCCGTCTTTACCAATATGTAAATCTGCTATTTTATAATATGTTAATTCGTTAAATATAAACTGTTTATATTTCAATTTGTAGATTATCAATTTAAATTTGACAGCTGTTGGAGGTTTTTAGGAACTTTATTTTTAGGTTATTTAGTGTGTAGTGCAACTTGGGGCAACATGACAGGTTTCTATTTTACAAGTTACTTCTTATTCGCTTATTTTGTGTAGTTGCTATGGATATTTATTTATTTATTTCATTTCTACGTCGCCGGCGTAGATATTAGCTATTTCTACTCCGGCGGCGTAGAAATGAAACTTTTACCTTGTGAATTAAGTCAGGAAAGATGCCATTTTTATGACGTTTGAAGAAAAAATATATTTTAAACAAAATTAGTATTTTTGTTAATGCAAGCCTTAATACAGAACAACAAAATCAGTTTTGCACTAAAAAAAAAGAGGAAACCAAAGGTAATTTACTTTTGAACAAGTGATTTCAGAATTTCCATTTTCATATCTGCCCTATCATATCATATTTCATCTGTAAGGCAGAAAAAAACATTTACATTTAAATTCTTTTTAAAGCGGATTACGGTTGAAATATAAATGTCGGTGTAAAGGAGATATATATTTTTTTAAATCAATTTCCAGGGTCAGAAGTACATAAAACATTCTGAATGCGCTACAAAAACTCGACTAAAAACTAGGGCTGACCGTTGGGCAGATGGAAGGATAGTCAAGGCTAAGCTGATAGCGAAGGATGTACCAAGGAACAAGGACATTATAGGAGTGTACTTTCGGAAGAGAAGGAATTTTTCATATTTACAAATTTATATACAATTACCTTCAGACTACGAATTATTTTTGCTTTAACTCAAAGGGACAGGGTGGGGAGAAGGAAAAAGTTGTACATCAGTCCATACTCTTTTGATGGAAAATATAGAGAATTCAAACTATAAACTCGCGCCAATGGCAAATTCTAACCTAATTACCTATCGCTAAGAGAGGTATTGGATTCATGCTAAAATTCGCATATCCAGATTTTAGTGAATGTGCACGATTTAAGGTCCCTAGAATCCGATTATACCATTTTTAAAATGTGTGTGTGTGTGTGTGTGTGTATGTATGTCTGGATCTTGTAGACACGATTCCTCAAAAACTATAAGACTTAAGAACTGTTTAACTACGGATTCCTCAATATGACATTCCTGGGAAGAGCTGAAAATTATTCATCACGGCATATTCATTTCTGGGTGTGCCAGTATCTATAACACATGTAGACATCGGTAATGATGACGATATATTTTACCGTGTAGGCGCTTACCAGGCGTCACCTCACGGGCACTCATAGCTGGTGTGGAGAGTGCACCACAGGGGTCACTTTTGTGCCATTTAAAATTGGAAATATATTTAATCTTTCTTATTGTGTTGTTAATTAAATATTTGAAATTATAGGTAAAATTATGGTAAAATGCATAGCTGGTGTGGAGAGTGCACCACAGAGGTCACTTTTGTGCCATTTAAAATTTGAAATATATTTAATCTTTCTTATTGTGTTATTAATTAAATATTTGAAATTATAGGTAAAATTGTGGTAAAATGCTTATATCCATCAGAAATACCGCCAATCTGGTTAATGAATTGGAAGAATCTCTGACATTTAGAAACTTCCTCATACAATGAAAAATGGATATAATTAGAATTATATGTGTGCAGAAGACTTGTTAAATAGAATAAAAAACAATATTTGGGTAAAGTTCTGTAATATTTTGTTATAAAACGACGTTTCGAAAGCGAAGTGCAATACAATACTTATATAGCCTAATATAGGTATGGCGAGACGTCTTGTGCTGGCTACAACAGACTTTTCTGGTCTAAAATACGCTCTTTTACACAAACACATTTAGGGTATTGCATTTCTTGCAGTAATAATATACTGTTATACTTTATAGCTAAAATTCAAACTGCCTATATCAACTTCTTTCGTCTCCATGTCCTACAAATCTACTCAAAAAGTCCACTTCCTCCAAATAAAAAATAACCATTACCGAACGACGCAGTAAATTTTTATTCGGAGTGTACGCACCTAGATCCGTCTCCGTATCGTCTCAGACGTATCACGGTCAGTTTTTACTCCGGAAAGAGAGCATCGTTTGGGTTTACGGGCTAATAAAGTAGTAGTCGCGCCATCTCCAAAGAGTTCCGGGCAGTCCTGGCAGAGCTAGAAATACGGTTATTATTGTAGGGGGGAAGGATGGTTGTAACAATAAAATAAACTATAATTTAACATTAGAGAAATGACCAGGAATGCATTAGGCAAATTAAGAATTGCCTAGGTACGTCAATTACAGAAGGTTGTAATAATGAGCCGCCGGCTTCATATTTTTAAAAAGTATTTTAAATGAAAGATTATTCAATATTTTTACCTTCCGTCACCTTTAGGTAAGGAAGGTATTGTCTTTGGTCAAAAAATTCGGTGGTGAGTTTTCAATGAATAAGCACGTTTTAGGGTCTCCACAATACAAATTTACTATTTTTATGATGATGTCTGTATGTATGTATGTATGTATGTATGTATGTATGTGTGTGTGTGTGTGTGTGTGTGTGTGTGTGTGTGTCCGTGTGTGCGTGTGTGTGTATGTGTGTCCGTGTGTGACAAATTTTTCTCCGACGATAACTCCAATACTACAATTCTAAAAATTATAATTCTTTCGTATTCCTCTTCTGTACATCCATATGAAGAGTTGATTAGATTTTGGTTATAATTGATACACCAGAAGTACCCTTATTTGAAGTTTTTAACAGTTTTTCTTAAAAAAACCCAGTTAAATATTATTTCTTGACATTTTGTTATTATATATATATATATTAAAGAAAATACTCTTCTCTATACGGTTTGATTATACATTTTCCTTCATATTCAATAGATGTAAATTTAAAGCATTATAAAGAAATTAATTTTAAAAAATTAGTCAGCTTTGCTATTTATCATGGAAACAGCTGTCATAATTATTCAAAAAAATTTAATTGACAGATGTCAGTTGCAAGTGCAAAACCAAATATGGAAAGTATAGGATCATAGGATCTAAAATTGTATATCATAGTGTTACTCGCAAGTGACATGCAGAGAAAGGCCAAAGAGAAGATGGAAGGACATTACTTAGTGTAGTTTATGTTATAATTTTATTGGATTTATAGAACATTTTCAAATGAACTTTTGGTATGGAATTTGTAAAAAATAGTATGTGTTTTTACATGATATTGTATAGGATCTGTTCCAAGGACCTTTTGGTATGGGATTTGTACAAAGTACATGGAATTGACGGAAGGTCTTGTGCTGGCCACAACAGATTTTTTTAAATTTAATATTGAGTACACAGAAAAAAATATAATTGAAATTGTGTGTAATTTTAATTAGATATTATTTGATTAGGCACTATGTCTAATAATTTAGTATAATTTGCAAATCTTAATTTAGCAATTTAACATTTTAACAACTAATCCGAAATAGATAATAAATATTTTGTAAAAAATCGTTAATTTAAATTTGCAAATGGTCATTTTAATTACTTATTTAATTTAATTTTACTATATTTTGGCTTCATTATTTTTGTCCTATAATTTCCAGTAATTTATCTAATGAATAAGGTAAGTAAATAGAAAATTTAAATATATATTTAGTTAATATCTTTATTTATGTTTAGTTCAATGCTAAATGTAGTCATTTAATCTAATTTTGTATTTAATTTCACTATAATTTGTTATTACAAATTTAGAAAATTTAACTAAATCAACTTAGATAATTTAATGAAACATATTAGTAAGCTGAAAATTACAGAATTTTTTAGTTATTTTAACTACAATTTAGAAGGTTTTTTGTGTGTAGGCATATAAAAAATCTTCCAACATCCCTATTCAGCTCTGTATACAAATTTTCAACTCTACAATATTTATTTTGAAGTTTAACGTTTAGTTTATTTAAAATTTTGATGCACAATCAGATCAGCGTTCAGCGTACGAATACAGGAACTCTGCTACATACATAGTTTCGCTTTGTGGCTGATAATCTCTGATATTTAAATCAGATTTAAAAGGCTTTATGTTCAGCGTTTTTTGGACACATGGATTAAAGAACAGTTATGTGGTTCCTGCTGAGCTATAGAAATGCAGAATAAAATAACTGAAAAAATTTAACACCGGATTACAGAAATGAAAGAGAAATAAATTGTGCAGATTTCAGTCTGCATTTTAAAGAGATTTTATTAAAATTTATAGAGTTTTTAAATAGCGTATACAATTGAGTATTACATTCAACAAATTTTTTAAACAATAGTTTTGATATAGTAACTCTTTCAAATTTTAGTATTGAAACATTTTTTATTTAGCGAAATTCTATATTTTGGAATTATAGTATTTTTACCTCTCGCTAAGGGATGTATTATATTCATGCTAAAAATCGCATACCCAGATTTTAGTGAATAAGCATGTTTTAAGGTCACTAGAATCAGATTTTAACATTTTTACAATGATCTCTCTCTCTCTCTCTCTCTCTCTCTGTGTGTGTGTGTGTGTGTGTGTGTGTGTGTGTGTGTGTACGAGAATGTGTGAATGTGTGTGTGGATGTGAATGTGTGAATATGTGTGTGTGTGTGTGTGTGTGTGTGTGTGTGTGTGTGTGGATGTTGCAGGAACGGCTTCTCAAATTTTATACGACTAAGGCCAATTTAACTACGTATCTATTTCTTAATCTGACATTAATGGGAAGAGCTGAAAAGGTTTTGGTAACAATTGGACAACCGGAAATAGTAGTTTCTTAAATTATTTTTTGGAAATTACGTTATTACAAATATTAAAGAATATAAAATTCTCTATGCGATACATTGAACATTTTTATTATATCTACTACAGATTTAGATATAGAGAATTATAGTTGAATAAAATAATCCCTTGTAATGTATCTAGCTGCCCAAATAACTCCATGGAAACCAGTTGAAAAATTAAAATGTTTGTAATGGGAGATTCCAGCTCAATCGAATTAAAGGAAAATAGTAAAAAAATACGAATGTATGTGCTGAATAACGAATATTAATAAAAAAATGAAATGGTATAATTGAGATATTTCGGAAATAAGGGGTTTTTGTTATAGCGCATCGACACGAATATGAAATCTATATATAATATTTTGATTGGCGACCGAAAGACTTCCTATACATGCATAACAAATAGCGTGTTAGGAGGTGGGAGTTACTACCAATGGAAGTTAAGAAATTCAAATTCGAAAGGAGGGGCTAACATTCCTGTACGGCAGTTTTCAAACAGTTTTTATTTTAACATAAATTTCTTGCATTAAACTTAATAATTTAAATACACCTGTAATAATAAAGTATGTAGACTTATACAGTGTTATAATATTCATTTATTTTATGTAAATATAACTTAAAATAGCATATATTTCAAGAACATTTAGGTCCATGATGAAAACAGTTTGATATAAAATCACATAAATGTGACGTCACGTCAATCTTTTCAAAATTCGGGAGACCATAACTCGCTTATTAATAGTATTTTTTCACCGGATTTACATCAATAGTCGTAGTTTTCCTAATATTTTCAGATGAAATTATATAAAAAAATGATGGAATCCCCATTGACACATGTTAGTTGTCAGTGTCAAAAATCCATTTACATTACTACAGGCTTTTTCTGGGAATTTAATATTTCTTATTTTATTATTAATTAAATATTTAAAATTATAGATACATACATATATTACATACATATATGTACATATCAAAAATATTAATAATTTTTTTTGACAGTAGTGTGTGTAACAGTTTATTGAAGTATTTATCGCCAAATTTTGCAAAAATACGTGAAATTTATATGAAATTTGTTTGAAATATTATGAATAGAATTGTTTTAAATATATTATGACATATTTTTTGAAGAATGGAAACGTAATTTGGTCAAATATTGTGAAATTCTGTGTGGAATTATTTGAAGGTTATAAGTGACACCTGTCAAATTTAAATGTAATGTGGACATTCAAAAACGAACTTTTAACTGTATCCTAATGGTGGAGGACTCCAGCGACAGGTGAAGCGACACATCGGTTGGAGTAATTTTTACGTCGCATTAATCAAGCAAAGTCTAACTTGCAAACAAGCGGACCCTGCATCATCGCGGGATTAACGCAAGGAAGAAGAAGATGTACATATCAAAAATACCGCCAATCTCGTCAACAAATTTGAAGAATCTGGAACATTAAGAAGAGTAGGAAACTTATTTATAGAATGAATTAAAAAATAAAATAATATATTAATAATAATTAAAATTTTTGTGTGTGTTCCAGAAATGTTAAATAAAATATGTACTTATATAGCCTAATATGGAAATGTAGAGAGGTCTTGTGCTGGTCACAACAAATTTTCATATTTGAAGAGATCTTAGTGTTAGAATATATTTCTTCCCACAATTTATTCATTTCATAATTGCACGTTCTGATCGGTCGACCGATGAAATCACAAGTTTGTTATGATTCTACCAGTCAGTTATAAACAATATATTGTATTGTAAAGACGTTTTTGTATTTCTGTGACTTTGTTAACAAAATATTCTTATTTAAATTGTTCTGATTATGTTAATTTATAATGCAATAAACTATCAATATTAAACAATAGTTATGTGAATGAAAGATTTTGATTGAAACGTATTAAGATTTGTGTATTTAGTGTTTGTGTTGCCGAAGATATATGAGTGAAACATTTGACAGACTTGCTGAAAACGAAGGAGACTAGGACATTGAATATAAGGTTAGTAGATTTGATATATTCCATATATATTTGATTATGATGATGTCAAATATTTGTGTGTTCATGACTGTTCAATATAGGAAGATATATTGATGATATACATTTGTACATTCCATACGGGGAACATATAAATATTTTAATATCTATTGACATTTCAAATTTATATTTACCTGCATTATCGATGGTACGATGGTGAATTCAAGATGAAATTTGCACAAAATATAAACTTAACTGTATTTTAAGAATATAGTATGTATAATCGGAGAACCCATCCTGGCATTTAATGTTAGGAAGAAGAAATAAACATAAAAACGAGGTGTTCAGTTTGAAATTTTATTCTACGTATTCTTGAAGAAAAATCTGTTATGGCAAGTACAAGACCTCTCATCATTTCCATATTAGGCTATATAAGTAATTACATACATATTGTATTTAACATTTGTGGTACAAACACATAAATTCTAATTACATCTATTATTAATATATTTTTATATTTTTTAATTCATTCCATAAATAAGTTTCATTTTGTTTACCTTTTAGAGGTAATCTTACATGCTTACATATTTGTTCGGCCACTATCTTAGTCAGTTTTTCTTCGATACTAATACAAAATGGCCCCTTTCTCAAAAATTAATAGACTTTTTTTCTCATTTTGGTCAGTACTATATGACCTCATAATTTGTGACACTTATTTTTTAACACCCTGTATTAATGTATGCCCCAGAAAAAGCCTTTAGTAACGTATCTGGATTTTTGATACTGACATTTTTATGTCAATTACAAATATTAATTTTTCAGCTGGTTTCCATGGAGTTAATTCGGCGGTGAGATTCATTACAACGAATTATTTTATATATTTATAACTCTCTAAATTTATAGAAGATATAATAAAAACGTTCAATGTATCGGATTTTTAAAAGAAACTACTACTTTCGGTTGTCTAATTGTTACCAAAACCTTATCTTATTAAGAAATACTTCATTGTAAAAATGTTAAAATCGGATTCTAATGACATTAAAACGTGCTTATTCACTAAAATCTGGATATACGATTTTTAGCATGAATCCAATATCTTTCTTAGCAAGAGATAAAAATCTAAATATTATAAATATCTTAATAGATATTTTGTTAATTAAAGTATACATATACATATCTAGCCCGATTAAATTAATTTTTGAAATTTGTGTTCTGTATATTGTATTTGCTCATTAATATTTATACGAGACATAATTGATATAGTAATTATTCAAATATTTTATTAAATTTGTGATTAACGAACTTGATATTAATTTAGCATTGACGGCATTAATTTAGCCGTTCGTTTGTACAATTTGCATCTTTTTCGAATTGCGTGCAAATTAAATTCAGATATCAAATTAGTAAAAACTGTCCTATCATCAAATTAAAAACGCTGCGTCGGAAATATCAAAGAACATCAAACTAATTTATTAATTAGGTCATGATAAAAAACTTCCAATTATGTTTTCTGGGGGTTAGCACTGACAGAACGGCGTCAATTTACGGAACAATGCAGAACTTCAACTTGAATTGCAAAGTTTATTGTTAAATATTGTGTGAGATTTAGAGCATAGTTTCAAACTTTGAAATAATAATGGAACTGCAAATGAAAATTACTGTTAAATGGGAAAAACATTTAATTTATAGTTACAATGGAAGCTTTCTTGCTGCCACGATTCATTCCAGTCAGGTTGGATGAAATTAATTAAACAGAGCTGGAGAATTAGCGTATTCAGTTAATTTGTCGTCGAGGATGAATTTAGTCAGAAAAATATTTTAAAAAAATCGAAATAAATTCAATTTTATAAAATTGAGGAGGTTCCCAGAAAAGACGAACAATTTCTTTTATTAAAGTTTCCGGATTATAGCGCCATATTGTTCAATATCGATTCCTGTTGTGATACATTTTGAACGACAATCTTTTGTCAAAAACCAAGCAAAGTACGGAAAATATAAAGGAGTATAGTCCGGAACACCAATCTTGATCTGAGGCGTAAGGAAAATAAATGCTCATATCGTGATATTCCATAGATGCCGTCAAATAATACTTATTACAATAACTCTGTGCGTACGCTTATGATCCGAGGGTAAAAAGGTTGCGTAGCTTTAAAACTTATTTGGGCAACTGTTATATGTTATATTAGGTACGCGGAAAGTAAATTAATTGTATTTTGTTTGGATTTGAACGTAGCGCGTATATTAGACAGTTATTTGTGCATATTTTCTATAGTTCATCTTTCGTGTCCCGGATTATATATTTGTATCGCAGTCCTCCATCATAATAAAAAAATCTGTTGTGGCCAGCACAATACCTTTTGTTAATTTGATGTATTTTGTACAAATCTCATACCAGAAGTTCATTGGAGAATATTCTATAAATCCAATAAAATTATCACATGAATACATTTTATGTATACCTAGGTACTCCTATATAAATACTTCAAAAATCGTACACTTACGTAACATTCTCTTTACAATCAAATAATATTACTGCCAAGTTTATATCTCTACCCATTTTTGAATTATTGCCCCAAAAGTCAATATACCCCACATTTAGATAAAAACTTAAAAAAATTCAAAAATCAAATTTTTATGCATCTAGATATTCTTCAATGCGCTAATTCCAAGTTTTGAAACCGCAGGTCGATATCTCTTTTCGTTCTCGAGATATATAGATTCAAAGTTTTGCTCAAAACTGCCCATTTTTGGGTAATAACCCAAAAATGGGTCGAAATATGAATTTGGCGACAACACCATTCGATTCTACGGGCAAAATTACATCACTACACCAATTTTCAGAATTTTTGAACACCGCATACAATCTCTACAGCAAAATAACTGAAAATGGCCAAAAATCGCAAAAATCTAAGGTGTACCCCTTACGATTTTTTCAGATTTTGGCTATTTTCAGAGGTTTTCAAACTTTTATTCATAAAAAATGAACCGGTTGGACAAACATTATGAAAATTGCTATACTTATGTATTTTTGTCCGTAGAATCGAATGGTAGTATTGTCAAATTCATATATCGACCCATTTTAGGGTATTAACCCAAAAATGGGTAGTTTTAAGCAAAACTTTAAATCTAAATATCTCGAGAACGAAACGAGATATCGACCTGCGGTTTAAAAATTTGGAATCAGCGCATTGAGAAGTACATTGTTACATAAAAATTAGATTTTTGAAAATTTTGAAGTTTTTATCTAAATGTGGGGTATATTGATTTTTGGGGCAATAATTTAAAAATGGATAGAGATATAAACTTGGTAGTAATATTATTTGATTCTAAACATAATGTTACGTAAGTGTACGCATTTTTAGAGTATTTGAACAACTGTTTGAATTTTTAGAAATAAAAATATGAATAAATGCTCCTTTTTTGGAAAAGATTCTATATATCCAATAAAATTATAACACGAACACATACTATGTTTTACAAATTCCATACCAAAAGTTCCTTTGAAAAGATTCTATAAATGCAATAAAATTATAACATGAACAACATGTAAATTGCACTTGACAATTCCTTCTTTCTTCTTCAGCTTTCTCCAATTTTATTAGGGGTCACTGTTTCTTACTCTTCCCTTTGAGTCATTCCTCAAATGATATAATACTTAGTTTTACCAACAATTCAAAAAAAATTTAAACGAATTTAAGCTGTATGGGTGTCAGGTTTTATTAAATAAAACGTCTAAAAGAATTACAGTAGTAATTTACAGTAAAAACAATGACGTACCACAAGTCTTGTTTTGAAAACGTTGTTTTGAAAATGCCAATTTCAATATTTAATTTTACTCTTTTGTTTAGAGAACCATATTTTTCAAAATACAAGCTATGTTCTGCTTAAAAATAATATTTTGAAAAAAAAAAAATGTTGAGTCGCCTTAAGTGGGGTTGTAGGTGTACAATTAAATGTTTTATTTTTTATAATGTCCTTTTATTTGAAGTTTCCTTTCTGCCGAATTATTATTGATGATCAATTAAAACACCCATTTGTATTTAATGGCATAGAACAAATTGTGCAAGTTCAGCTTTCGAAAAGAAATCAATTAAATCAGTACTCGTAAATATACTCCTGCTAAAAAAAAGCTCCCCTCCATCATCGGCGGTATTGTTTGGAACACATTCATCTGCTGTCCTGTCAGTTCAAAAATAGCAGAGAATCGAACCCTATTCGTTAAGAGAGTTAAGGATCCGCTTGAGCCATTTAGCGCAAGCGATTTATCATTAAGGACTCATGTCTAGAATACAGAATAAATTAACAATGAATTTCGTGCCTATATTTTAAACATGACAGCTTGATGCTTTGTTTTATCCTTTGTTCCTCATTTTTTACGGAGATAAATAAATGAATTATCATGTCGTCTTTTAAAGACTTGCTTAAACAAATCAGGATAATAATTTATAAGGCGCTTGGATTTTGAATCTGTAAAAGCTACTTCAAATAAATTCGTAGATGAGAAATTTATTAGATATCTATGTAATGTACGACTAGTTTAATTTAATTTTCAAACTAGGATAAAACTAGGTGAGTTTAATACAGTTACAAAACTGGGTTAAACAAAACTGTGTGCCAGCTAATAAATTTTATTTTTAGCAAACAAATATAAGCCAGAGATGGGTTACACCTAGGCAATACCTTTTGATACGCAAAAATTATTGAGACTAGAAATATCAGATAGGCCGTGAAAACAGAATTTGCACTATTATTTTAAACAATTGTCTGTCATTTGAAATTAAGTTTTAAAGTGAAATATTAATAAAAATCTGTTGTGGCCAGCAAAAGATTTCTCGCCATATCCATATTAGGCTATAAAGTATTGTATTGCACTTCGCTATCGAACCGTCGTTTTATAACAAAAAATTACAGAACTTTAACCAAATATTGTTTTTTATTATATTTAACATGTCTTTTGCACACATATAATTCTAATTATATCTATTTTTAATTGTATGAGGAAGTTCCTATATGTCTTCCAATTCATTAACCAGATTGGCGGTATTTCTGATGGATAAATGCATTTTACCTATAATTTCAAATATTTCATTAATAAAATAATAAGAAAGATTAAATATACTTCCCAGAAAAAACTATCAGAATGTCAATAAAACTGTTGATTTTTAACACTGACATATGTCATTTATAAACTATGTTTTAAACATTTGAATTTGTCAAGTCGTTTCCTTAGTGCCTTAGCCTTTGCGATTAGAATATTCTACATATTATAGTGTCTTTATCTCTAAATCTATACAAGATATAATACAATTTTTAAGTGTATTAGATGGAGAATTTTGTTCTTCAATATTTGTAATAATAAAAATTTCCAAAAAATTATATTCAGAAGAATTTTTCTAAGAAACTACTACTTCCGGTTGTCCAATTGTTACCAAAACCTTTTCAGCTCTTCCCAGGAATATCAGATTGAGGAAACTGCAGTTAAATATTTTTTGTCTTATAGTTTTTGAGGAATCGTCCCTCCAACATCCAGACACACATACACACATCCACACACACAGACATCATTTAAAAAATGTTATATTCGGATTCTAGGAACCTTAAATCGTGCTTATTCTATAAAATCTGGATATGCGAATTTTTGCATGAATCCAATACCTCTCTTAGCGAGAGGTAAAAAGACATTAGAAAATCTGTTGTGGCCAGCACAAGACCTCCCGCCATTTAGGCTATATAAGTACATATTGTATTTAACATTTCTGATACGCACATATCTATTATTAATATATTTTTATATTTTTTTAATTCATTCTATAAATAAGTGTCCTACTTTTCTAAATGTTCGATTCTTCAAATTCATTGACGAGATTACCGGTATTTCTGATGCCTATATGCATTGTATGTATCTACAATTTTAAATATTTAATTAATTTAATTAAAATAAGAAGTACTAAATGTATTTCGCAGAAAAAGATTTCAGGAATGTAGCTGATTTTTTTCTGTCAATTATAAACATTTTAATTTTTCAACTTCCGTGGAGTTATTTGGGCTGTAAGATTCATTACAAGAGATTATTTTATATATTAATAATTCTCTATCTCTATATCTATACAAGATATAATAAAAATATTCAATGTATCGGATAGAGATTTTTATACGAGTATTATTTAAAATTTGTATTAATATAAATTTCCAAAAATAATATTTAGAAGATATTTTTAAGAAACTACAACTTCCGGTTATCCAGTTGTTACCAAAACCTTTAGAGCTCTTCCCATTGTCAGATTAAGGAATACCTAAATCTGGATATGCGATTTTTAGCATGAATCCAATACCTGTATTAGCGAGAGGTAAAAATCTGAATTTGGAACATCTATTTCCGGGACATTTAAGAATTAATAATGAATTATAAATAATTTAATAATTTTGTTATTTCCGGAACAAATATGTAATTGGTTTGAACATAAATCAAATTATAATAGTGTTCATGATATTAAATTTAATAATATATTGTAAATAGAGGATAAAATTACATGCATTATTACGGAAACTATTAAATGTGCGAATAATAATCTGATTTAATAATAATAATAGTAATTATTATTGTTGCATAGTACGAGTAGGTATTATTTCCCATTGCAAAATACATTTTGTTACTTTGTGCCCTAATTAATTCGTATAGCCACATTGGATTGCATTGGAATTTGTATTTATTCGAATACTGTTGCTAAGGCAAAGTACAAATTATTTATTCATATGGGCTTTTTGTACGACTCGCTACTTTTGTTATCTTAAGCGTGGATTACACGATGAAGCTTTTCTTTTCAAGTGACTTGAAAAGTGTCTTTATAAGTGACTTTACAAGTATATTTACACAATCAGGAATCAAGTGTCAAAATTTAAGTTATACCTACATTCGGTCATTTATCAGAGATTGGCCCACTCAACCAGAACCATCAGTGAGGAGCAGGCACTGACTAGGTTGAGTGCATCCAAAGATATGATGATTAGATTAGAGCGCCACCACCCGTTACAATAATTATTTCTGATTTTTTTGGACTTAAAAGAAAAAGAGAAACTTAAAAGTTGATAATATATAAATTATAATCATTAGCAATAAAAACACTATGAAATGTACCAAATCAACATAAAAAAAAATCTGTTGTGGCCAGCACAAGACCTTCCGTTAACTTGATGTATTTTGTACAAATCCCATACCAAAAGTTCATTGGGAAATATATCCAGTAAAATTGTAACACGAACTTAATACAATTTTTTTACAAATTCCATGCAGAAAGTTCCGTGGAACATATTCTATAAATCCAATAAAATTATCATATGATTGAATACACATTACGTATACTTCATATATAAATACTCTAAAAATGCGTACACTTACGTAACATTCTCTTTACAATCAAATAATATTACTACCAAGTTTATACCTCTACCTATTTTTGAATTATTGAATTTTTATTATATCTTGTATAGATTTAGAGATAAAGGCACTATAATTTATAGAGTACACTAATCGCAGAGGCCAAGGCACTAAGGTAACCAGTTGACAAATTCTAATGTTTATAACATGACACATGTCATTGTCAAATATCAACAGTTTTAGTGACATTCTGATAGCTTTTTCTGGGAAGTATATTTAACTTTTCTTATTGTTTTATTAATTAAATATTTGAAATTATAGGTAAAATTGTGGTAAAATGCATATATCCATCAGAAATACCGCCAATCTGGTTAATGAATTGGAAGAATTTGTGACATTTAGAAACTTCCTCATACAATGAAAAATAGATATAATTAGAATTATATGTGTGCAGAAGACATGTTAAATACAATAAAAAACATTATTTGGGTAAAGTTCTGTAATTTTTTGTTATAAAACGACGGTTCGATAGCGAAGTGCAATACAATACTTATATAACCTAATATGGAAATAACGAGAGGTCTTGTGCTGGCCACAACAGATTTTTTATTAATAAAAGCTTGAAAACCCTTGAAAATGGCCAAAATCTGAAAAAATCGTAAGGGGTACACCTTAGATTTTTGCGATTTTTGGCTATTTTCAGTTATTTTGCTTTAGAGATTGTATGCGGTGTTCAAAAATTCTGAAAATTGGTGTACTTATGTAATTTTGCCCGTAGAATCGAATGATGTTGTCGCCAAATTCATATTTCGACCCATTTTTGGGTTATTATCTCAAAATGGGCAGTTTTGAGTAAAACTTTGAATCTAAATATCTCGAGAACGAAAAGAGATATCGACCTGCGGTTTCAAAATTTGGAATCAGCGCAGAAGTATTTAGATACATAAAAATTAGATTTTTGAAAATTTTGAAGTTTTTATCTAAATGTGGGGTATATTGACTTTTGTTATTTGATTGTAAAGAGAATGTTACGTAAGTGTACGCATTTTTAGAGTATTTGAACAATACCTTCCTTACCTAAAGGTGACGGAAGGTAAAAAAACCTATCAAAATTTAAAACTAACGAGAATCCAAGAATGATTAAATTATATGGTAAATTTCCGTGTCTTTACTATCACAAATTTATGTATCATTTCTTCCTCACTTGAATATTTCGCAATGGCATGTTCAATAAATTACACAATTTATTTACACAAGACTAACTTTGAGGGGCTCCAAAATTTAATAATACAGGAACAGGTATGTATATATTCCACACATTGATTTTTTTTTGTTTATTTATATATTTGTCTTTAGTTTTTATATTTTTTGGGTGCCCCAAAAATCCAGGCGCCCTAAGCCAGTGCCTAAGTGGCTCACGCCTTAAGCCGCCACTGATGATACGTCTGCAGTCATCGAATTATTAAAGATAAACGTTTTCTGTTTTTTCATATTTTCCAGGTTTATAAATAATATTTAATAGGTATATCAATTATAATTATAGGGATAAAAACAACACATTTATTTTTATAACTAATATTTCAGAGAAAAATGAGTACAGAGTAATATTTTTGCAAATAAAAGCCGTTATGAAAATGATGCCTGTTAAAAAATGCATCCAATTTTTTACTCACTTGTGAAAAATTAAATTTTTTATTGTGAAAGTTTGCGTTGTTTACGTTTTTTGCAAATGACATCAAAAATATTTTCAGCGTTTTATCATAATGCCATCCACAATATTGCTCTTTCAGAATTATCCATTATTTAATATTCTTATCACAAATTTCGTGCTTGGAATAACATCACAATACACGCGATGGAACTTCAAGCGAAAGAGTTTAAAGACATTAAATTTATTACGGAATACAAACAGCTATCGATCAACGAGTTATAGTCCAGAGATCTCCTATTATCCACGAGAAATACTACTATGTCGATGGATTCGAGTTGAAGAGATGGCTGTTGTAAAATGAAATGATGCGCAATGGTTTTAAATTTGAAGAATTGAAAGACGTATTGGGGATTTCCAATAGAAATGTTTTATATTTTAAATAAAGAATACTTGATTTGATTTTTTTTTCTTAAAAACCTTTTACATCAAGTTCGCTTTAACGTATGTAACAAAAGTTTTGAGAAAAATTAAATGCATCAAATTTTATTATTAAATAAGATTTAATCTAGTTGTTACTGGACATAATTATTCAGATTATGTTATGCTAGATTTTTTACCTCTTGCTAAGAGTGAATAAGCACGTTTTAAGGTTTCTACAATCCAATTTAATATTTTTATATTGTCTGTGTGTGTACGTGTGGATGTTGAAAGAACTATTCCTCAAAACCTATAAAGACCGGTTTAACTATGAATTCTTTAATCTGACATTCACGGGAAGGGCTGAAAAGATTTTGGTAACAATTAGACAACCGGAAGTAGCATCATAAAATTCTACATCTGATCTGATATATCTCTATAAATTTAGAGATAAAGACATTATAATATATAAAATAATTAGAGGTAATAAATCGCACAGGCTAACCTACACCAAGGAAACCAGTCAACTAGACAAATTCAAATGTTTGTAACATACTTTGTGAATGACAGATAAATGTCAGTGTCAAAAATCAATAGTTTTAGTGACATTCTCAAAGCTTTTTCTTGGAAGTACATTTAATATTTCTTATGGCCGATTTTATAAACGACAGATAAATTTATTTCCTAAGTAAATAAAATTTATTCCTTCAAATGACAGTCGAACTTTTGACAGGAATGTTATAAATGCCATAAAATGATAAAAATTGATTAGAATTTGTTATTATAAATAAATTTACTCTACAAGTAAATTTATTCTGCCTTTTGTAAAACCGGGCGTTATTGTTTAGTAATTAAATATTTAAAATTATAGGTAAAATGCATACATCCATAAGAAATATAGCCAATCTTGTTCATGAATTGGAAGAATCTCTGATATTTAGGTACTTCCTCATACAATAAATAAATAAATATATCATCACGGCATATTACCCATTTCTGGGTGTACCAGTATCTACAACACATGTAGACATCGGTTATGATGACGATATATTTTACCGTGTGGGCGCTTACCAGGCGTCACCTCACGGGCACTCATTGCTGGTGTGAAGAGTGCACCACAGGGATCACTTTTGTGCCATTTAAAATTGGAAATATATTATTATTATTATTATTATTATTATTATTATTATTATTATTATTATTATTATTTTCATACAATGAAAATAATAATAGGTAATAATAATAATAATAATAATAATAATAATAATAATAATAATAATAATATATTTGCCTGAGTGTCTGGTATATACAGCGTGTCTCAATAAGCTTGCTCACTATTGGTAACTTTTTTATTTGAAAAGGTACGAGGTTGGTTAAATGAGCAAAATTGTGCCATTTTATATTAGAAAATTGGTCATGTAGACAAAATAAAAATTGTGTCAGCGGTTCTCAAAATTTGGGACAATATATACATTTTTTAAATGGAACCATATATTTTTTATTATCTTATTGGAAAGAGTATTTTTTTCTCTTTCCAATAAGGTAATGTTGTTTATGTACATTTTTTTCAAATAAACGAGTTATTTACGGTTAAAAATTTAAATTTTGTAAACTATTTTATTAGTTTGTTAGTCAAGTAAGCCACGGAAACAAATGATTCTTTGTTTTTTTGACGTTTAATAATTTCTCCCGTAAAGTTCTCTGTGTTTAATGTTTAATAACTTTACAAATGAAGAAAAGTTAGATATGATCGTGCTATATGGAAAGTTATATCTAGACACCAGTTACGTAGAACGGTCGGCTCTCTTTCCAAAAGAGTTTAAATGTGCGAAAGAAATAATGGCTTTCAATTTGAATATTTTCTTTGTTTTGTTATTACTGTAAAATAAATTAATAAAATAATAATTTTATAAAAGACAATTGTTTCCATAGTTTACTTGACCTAAACTAATAAAAGATAATTTTTATCTTTAAACGTAAATAACTCGTTTATTTGAAAAAATTGTACATAAACAACATTACTTTATTGGAAAGAGAAAAAAATACTCTTTCCAATAAGATAATAAAAAATATATAGTTCCATTTAAAAAATATATATTGTGTCCCAAATTTTGGGAACCGCTGACACAATTTTTATTTTGTCTATGTGACCAATTTTCTAATATAAAATGGCACAATTTTGCTAATTTAACCAACCTCGTATCTCTTCAAATAAAAAAGTTACCAATAGTGAGCAAGCTTATTGAGACACCCTGTATATATATATATATATATATATATATATATATATATATATATATATATATATATATAGGTGATAGGTAATTACGACTGTAATTAGTTAAGGAAACTGGATAGTGGGTTTGACAGTCAATTTGTAGGCTTCAGTGTAATACACTCTTTTTAATTTGTCAAGCTTTCGGTTATAATTTTAACCATCTTCAGGACACTGTAATACAATAATGAAATACGTACATTTTGTTTAAGAATTAAATTTGGTTAATTAGTACTCACATTAGTTGAGATTTTTTGTAGAATAACAGCATTTACAGACATGTAAATTTTGAAACATGCACACGCGCATGGTTTATTAAAATAATGCGTCGAAATAACTGAATTACATATTAAAATTTTTGGCCAAAGTAGGTATCACAGTAAAATTGATAAATTACAAACTAATAAAGCAAACAATTTTGTTAAAATAATGTTAAACTTTTAAAAATGTGCACAAGTTGTCGACGTATACACTTACCTGTTAAAATTGTCGAATAATATTCACAATCCACCACACCTAGATCCGGGTTAAATTTCAAAAAATATTAAAAACATTTTCTTTTATTTACTATTAAGTAACATGTAACGACTGAACGCACACTTTTTAGGAACAACTATTTCTATGTTTTAGTGGATTTTATTGACAGTTAATTTTCACAAAATGGTGTTGTACACGTGTTTACGTCGACAACTTGTGCACATTTTTAAAAGTTTAACATTATTTTAACAAAATTGTTTGCTTTATTAGTTTGTAATTTATCAATTTTACTGTGATACCTACTTTGGCCAAAAATTTTAATATGTAATTCAGTTATTTCGACGCATTATTTTAATAAACCATGCGCGTGTGCATGTTTCAAAATTTACATGTCTGTAAATGCTGTTATTCTACAAAAAATCTCAACTAATGTGAGTACTAAATTAACCAAATTTAATTCTTAAACAAAATGTACGTATTTCATTATTGTATTACAGTGTCCTGAAGATGGTTAAAATTATAACCGAAAGCTTGACAAATTAAAAAGAGTGTATTACACTGAAGCCTACAAATTGACTGTCAAACCCACTATCCAGTTTCCTTATATATATATATATATATATATATATATATATATATATATATATATATGCACAAGTTAAATATAATAAAAAACAATATTTGGATAAATTTCTGTATTTTTTTTTTATTATAAAACGTTTCGACCGTGAATTGCAATACAATACTTGTATAACCTAAAATGGAAATGGCGAGAGGTATTGTGCTAGCCACAACAGATTTTTTTTTCCTTAACCTTTATGAGTTCTGAAAAATAGCCTGAGACAGATGATCTGAAACATCTTGTATAGTGATGTAGATACAAAACTACTAAAGAAAAATTTGATGTAGACTTAATTTCCTCGTGGACGGATTCCAAAAACAAGAATATATAATCTTCCCACCTGCATAACAAATTTTGTTATCCGTTAAGACTATTGCATATTCTATTTCCTACTATATAATACAAGCAATTCAATTGTGAACCTCCGTTAAACCCACGTATACCCTCTTAATCTCTTATTATGTTTCAATATTCATAGTTCTCGCTGCAGTATCTAGTCACCGCTGCATATGTCCGAGAACTCATTATTAATAGCAGAACAGTTGAATGTTGCAGTACTCCAGAGGCTTACACGGCCAACTACTGACGCAAGCTGATGGTGTCTCGAAAAGGTCAACAAGAATAAAGGAATGAATGTGATAGGGAATATTCGGTTAACAGTAAAAGGGTTATTCAAAATTAGCTGTTCTTATACCATATCGACAATATTGTAATTATTAATAATTTAAAATTTTGTATTATTAAAGCCGAAAGGGTAATGCTGCTACCAGATTATATGAAGGAAAATAAACAAATCAAATTTTGAATTTGATTTGAAAGCTTGACTGGAAATAGGATTAAACCAAAAAAAAAAACGTTTTTCTTGAAATAAAATGTATTGTACATAAGAACAAAAGTTAAGAACTTACAGTTCAGTAAAATGTAATAAAAAAATCTGATGTGGCCAAAACAAAATCTCCCTCAATTTAATTTTTATTAATTAAAATACATACCTACGTATTTATTAATGCTGCAGACTGCTCCATTGCATATAACTATTGCTTTATTTACTATTTTCTTTTTAAAATGTCACTATGAAGTGATTCGTTTTTTGACAGTGACTTAATTTTTATTAATTTAAATACATACCTACATATTTACTAATGCTGCAAACTATGTAAGTTCCTTTGCATATAATACAAAACTATTGCTTTATTTACGATTTTCTTTATTATTTAATGTCACTATTATTATTTTGAAGTGATTCGTTTTTTAACAATGACGTTTACCTGTCAATTACATTCATTTGAAAAATGAACTGTGTAACAAAGGAATTGTATTTATCTTAGGCTTCAGGATTAAAAGAAAAAAATATTTTTAAATTTATCTGTAAAATATATAGGAAAAGTATTAATGTATACTTGTAGAAAATTCAATATTCTTTAATTTTCATAATGACAAAATGCGAAAAAATAGCATTTAATGTTATTTTTTGAAGAAAAACCATTATGAGCTTCAAGTAAAGTGCCATTTCCGTTTGTCAAATTTACACCAAAATCTAATGGCTTCTTTATATTAGAATAGGGTAGAAATACAAGGTTTCAGAATTTTCTGAATGATAGTATTTGAGTTAGAGCGAAGACAAAATCCATACACATACACACATACACACATACAGATGTCATCTTGAAAATGTTAAAATTGGATTCTAGGGACCTTAGAACGCGGTTATTTACTAAAATCTCGATAATTGATTTTTAGCACGATCCCTATACCTCCCTTACCAAGGGTAGCGGGAGGTAAAAAATCCGTTATGGCCAGCACGATACCTCCCGCCATTTCCGTTTTGTTACATAAATGTCGAATTTAACATTTCTTTTACACACACATAGTCTAATTATATCTATTTTTTCATTGTATAAGGAATCTTTTCCTATTATTTTAAAATGCTCGAGATGGTTCCAATTCATTGACGGGATTGTCGTTATTTCTTAAGGATATATGTACTATTTCTATTAATATATATCCCTACGTACAATTTTAAATATTTATTTAATAATTCAATAAGAAATATTAAATGTACTTCCCAGAAAAAGCTTTCAGTAACGTCAGTAAAACTGCTGATTTTTGACGCTGACATCTGTCATTTACAAACATTTGAATTTGTCAACTGGTTTCCTTAGTGTAGTTTAGCCTCTGCGATGTATTACATCCGATTATTCTATATATTTTAGTATCTTTATTTCTAAATCTATACAAGATATAATAAAAAATTTAAGTGTATTAGATGAAAAATTTTATGTATGTACTTCAATATTTGTGATAACAAAAATTTCCAAAATATTATATTTAGAAGAATTTTTCTAAGAAACTACTGCTTCCGGTTGTCCAATTGTTACCAAAACCTTTTCAGCTCTTCCCAAGAATGTGAGATTGAGGAATTCATAGTTAAACAGGTCTTAAGTCTTATAGTTTTTGAGAATCGCCCTTCCAACACACACGTACACACTCACGCGATTTTTAACATGAATCCAATATCTCTCTTAGCGAGTGGTAAAAATTAATCAAAAAGAACCAATTTAAAATGCAAACAACCATTTTCGGAAATCCTGTTAAAAATTAAGTTCAGTGTTCTTAGACATGATGTACCAACAACCAATTACACATTTAAAACGTCAAAAGTGACTAAGTTGTATGTAAACACCATCCCACTCCGATGTAAAAATCCGGTGATTTCTGCCCTGAAATCTTGAAAAGCTGGCGGAATCAGAGGCACGTACAGACCGCCAAAGTGAATGCATTTCTACGACACGTCCGTGGCGTTAAGTTCTGAAATGCGTGCAACTCAGAAATCAGCACCGGCATTCATGTGACGTCACCAGCTGAAATGTATTTGGCCCCGGCGTTGCGACGTTCATATACGTCAATCCACTCACTTGCTACACCAACAAATGCCGTCCTTTTCATTTATTTCTCTTCACCCGGAATTCAAGTGTGCTAGATAGATTTTGCGGCAAGGAATAGGATTTTAACCAAAATGCAATCTTAAGCTCTTAAGGTAAAAATCTGATGTGGCCAGCACATGACCTCCCGCCAATTCCATGTTTAAAATAGCAATGAGTTTTAAGTAAAGTTTCACTTCCGATTGATCGTTTGTAAACAAAATCTACTTTGTTGTTCCATTAAATAGAAAAGTTTGTATTACGAAATTTTGGATTATATTTTATTATGTTTTTCCTGAAAAATCTGTTACAGCTTCAAATTAAGTACTACATCCGGTTTATCATATATAATCAAAATCTAATATGTTGTTTCAAATTATATGAGAGTATTAAATACCATCTTTGCGAAGTTTGGGATCATTAATATATTTTAAGGAAAAATCGTCACACACACATTATTGTCAAAATCATCACCAACTTCCTTATGCTCTAAAAGGCAATCTGTGTAAATTCTTCGCCGTACATTATCCTTTTCGTAAATGTGTAGTTGCAAACTATTATTTGACACTTTGAAATCACGTTCTTATTGAGAGCTGTTTGATATATAATGCTGCAAACATCAAACTTAAATCGAATTATCCTGTATATCTAATATTTAGGGGAAATATGTTATTTTTACAAACCTTAATTTCATTAGAATCATATTTAAACTACTAAATTCTTCTTAACATGGTTTCATTATTAATTTTAATGAAAATTGCTTCGTGACAGTGACATTTGTTTAAATATGTCAAATTTGTTATTAAAGTATTGTTTTTGTTTGACGCAGAGGCAAAGTGATGTACAAAAATAAATTATTTTATAATATAATATAAAGTTATTTCAAGTTATTTACTAAATGCTATTATCGTAGAATTGAAGATTGTGCCATTATATTCAATTTGTATTGGTAAAAGTTGCTTAAAAATTATATTCAATGAATTTTTTACAAGTAAAATTGTTAAAAGCTTGTATAAATGATACTTCCGGTTATCCGATATACACTAAAAACTAATGAGCTCTTCCCACTTTAGTATAGAATGGATATACAAAATTTCAAATTTTTCTGTTTGATAGTATTTGAGTAATCGTGTCCACAAGATCCACACACACACACACACACACGCACGCACACACACACACACACACACACACACACACAGACACATATACATACCTACAGATATCATTGTAAAAATGTTAAAATCGGATTCCGGGGACATCAAAACGTGCTTATTCACTAAAATATCTATTTCCGATTTTTAGCACGATCCCTATACCTCCCTAACCTAGGGTAGCGGGAGGTAAAAATAAATAAATAAATATACTGTGAGTATTTTTTAACGTGAAACATTGGGTTTGTTGTATCCATGGTTACGACTTGACATTTGATTGACAGCAATGTATTTGCTCGTTCCATTTAAAATAAAACATAGGGAACGAATTTGACATTTGATAAGATGTCAATAGAGGTTAATTTTGTTTAGAAATTATACCTGCATTCTAAATTAAAATTAGTTGTTGAAAAAATATAGTGTGTACCTTGTGCCCGAGTGGTTTACTGATTTGGCTAAATTTCTTACAATATTTAAATATAATACTTTTGTCAAATTCATTCCCCATATGTCATTTTAAATGAGACAGACAAATACATTGCTGTCAATCAAAGTCAAATCATAACTTATAGGAAAATTCAACGGTTATCCGTCATATTGACAAGATGTCATTAGAGATTAATATTGTTTAAATAAATTTGTTTATTTTGCTAATATATTTTCGGTAAGCATACCATTGAAATTTTTCATCCCTATTCTTATAATAATATTAAATTCTTTATTATAGTTTAAAATTGTTAATTAGATAGCAATAATATTCTTATTAATAGCAAGTCAAAACTTCAGTTTCTTGCCGGTTTACTTTCTTGCAACATTGTTATTGTAGACTCGCGTTATGTCAATTTATTTACCGACAAATGGAACCAAAGTATCACACATTATAAACTGTACGAGTACATTAGCCGTGCTTTAAACTTTAACACTGTTTCCAATTACACCTGCTGTAAAATTCCCCCCTCAAAATTGTCAAAACACAACCCTCTCGGGTTGGGGTCGCATAACTAGCATTACAGCCCAATCCTCCGGGCATTTCACTGCCAATACGGCAAGTACTTCCATCACCCGGCAGCCAGCAGGCCACAATGTCACATTCCCGACCGAATCAACGCAAATCGAAACATTCATCAACCCAACGACCTTTCAAAAACACCGCTCAGGTAGTGAGGTGCGAGGGACGGGAAATAGAAAAGTGGACAGCGATTGAGTAGGGATATTTGTTAGTGGAACAGTATGGGTTGTATTTATGTTTGGGCACATTAGTGGGGTGTTTGGAAAGAGGTGAAATAATGTTGGTATATGAGGTAAAAGGTCAATAAGTTAATCAGAGTGATTACTGTTGATTCCTGGATAAATAAACAAATCCAAACATTGTGTGTCATTATTTATTTACCTGATGTGGACTGTACAACACGCTGCTAGTTTCTACCGACCTTCGAGCATATACTGACCAGAGCTGGGCAGTAACTAGTTACTTTAGGAACTTAGTTACTAACTAGTTACTTTTACGTAACTTGTAACGTAACTTAGTTACTTTTTGAAATATGGTAACTGTAACTGTAACTTAACTTGCTGCGGAAAAGTAGTTGGTAACTTTACGGGTTTTAGTTACTAGTTACTTGAGTAATTTAAGTTACTTAAAGTAACTCTTTATAGTAAAAAACAAGTACGTACAAATATTTGTATAATTATAATGTAAGTTTATTTATTAAAGTAAAAAAAAAATAAAATTGCCTGCTGAGAGAAAAGCTGATCAATTATACAGTACCGCATGCTCGATTCTAGTTTGAGGTGAAATTTTAGAGTAATATTTTGTTACTCCTCTCTAGGGACGGTTGGCGATTTTGCCGGGTCTCGGGAATATGATATTAGCGTAGCGGGGCCCCAAATATTTATAAAAAGATACCTTTTCATCAAATTTTCTTAGATATTTGAATGTGCGGGGCCCATGTGAGCGCGGGGCCTCAGATTGAAAATCGACGTCTGATCCGAGGTTTCCAATAAATTAATTATCCACTAATAAGTCTAGAAAATAATGCCTGCATGTTTTATACATTATAATGGTCATGTCATGTTAGAAAGAAAGTACGTTCTTTATATCTTGGTATAAAAAATCAAAATTGAAAAATAAATTAATAAATTTAAAAAAAAATCACAGCAACCAGGCTCTGCGGGCCCCTTGTCAAAGTGGGCCCTAGGCCGTGGCCTCGAGGGCCTAGGCGGTAATAAGGCCCTGTAGGTCCGTTGACATTAACAATAATAATCTGATTGGGTGTAGCCAAGCAATAACGTTAAAATTTAGGTTAACGTAGTTAGTGCAAAAACTCCATGATATGTATACTACACAATAACTAAGTCAACAGTCTAAGTCTATACTTCACGCCATTAAAAGTAGTTAGAAAGTAACTCAAGGTAACTAAGTTACTTTTAATGAGTAACTAGTAAATAACTTAGTTCTTTCACCAAAGTAACTGGAACTTAAGTAACTTAGTTACTTTTTTTTGGAGGTAACTGTAACTGTAACTAGTTACATTTTAAAAGTAACTTGCCCAGCTCTGATACTGACTATACCCAAATCGGTTAAGCAGACGATGCTGTCATTAATAAAAATTGTATAAAAGTAACTAGATATGATTTTTTCAATTGGTTCTTAATAATTAATGTTTTTCACTACTAGCCTAGAAACCCACTATTATTTACCTTTATTTGACATGAGAAATTGTTTTCCACTACCACTTGCTTGTAACCATGGTAACCTAGGTCAATAATAATTTATTATTAACCTTGGTCTATAATACAAACTGTCACTTTTCAATCAAGCCTCCTAATCCAAATATTATTTAACTCATTAAACTCAAGAAAGGTGTTAAGTATGTAATTTAAATTTGCCACTATAATTTTAAATTGACTTACGCTGCCGCTTCGCTTGGCCACTG
This sequence comes from Ophonus ardosiacus, assembly GCA_943142095.1. NCBI lineage: Eukaryota > Metazoa > Arthropoda > Insecta > Coleoptera > Carabidae > Ophonus > Ophonus ardosiacus. The sequence continues at coordinate 10,501,768 of OW964837.1, read as the reverse complement.
TGCTGTTTTGGTGAAAATGTGAAATATTTGTAGATGTAGGATTGAACAAATCACTATTTTTTTTGTATTTATAGGTAAATACATTTCAATAGATTTATTTAAAAATAATAATAAACTAATAAAGCTGCTGACTGTAACAGCACAAAGTGTTTTTATTAAATAATTAAATCAAATACAAATCAAGGCCCATAAGTGAGGTTATCGAACCAGCGAAAATGCAGCCTACTTTGTTTCTGTGAATATTAACAAATAAGTAACGTTATTATTCATGTTATTGTTATCAATAAAAAAAAAAATTCAAAGAGAATTTATGTGCTAGTAGTGAAAAAAATAGTATATAAACCATGGTTGAGATCATTATTGACCAGGCGCCTTATATCCCTCGGCCTTCGCCCTCGGGTTACAATAGGCGCTGGGTCAATAATGATTATCTTCTCAACCTTAGCGTATAATATACTTTTTTTTTTAACTCAAGAAATTAATAATTCATATTTTGCTCATGTTTAAAACAAAAGAATGTAGACTTGTTATACATCGTTAAAAAGCATACAAATACTATTTTCAACATTAGGTTCCCATTTAAAAAATATTATCTTAGGGCGAGTTCTATAATACTAGTATAATTCGTGGTATAACTATTCCATGGATAAATAATTCTTTAATTTTATACTCCGAATATAAGTGTAAATGTTCTACAAGATATATTTATTCTTTGGTTTGTTATTCCTAGTTTATGCTATAATACTTGGCTATACTGGTACTGGTAAAATTATCGTTTAACCTAAGATTTTTAAGATCAAACAATAATAATAATTCTAAATAGTTCTGCATCATTTCCACCAGGTGACTGTATTTTCACGTGTGTACAATCCAAGGCACCTATAACATTAGGAAATCGTGCTATTTGATAAAACCGTAGAACAGTCCGTTCTTTCTCTTCTTGTGTTCTAGGTAAATAAATATATCGTTCTGCTTGTAATGCAAGTGCCTCAGATACAGTTCTTACAATCATACACGCTGAAGTTTTGCTAACTCCAGAAAAATCTGCAAGGCAATAAGCGTTGTGCGTACAGCGTAAAATCTAAGTGCAAGAAGAATTTTTATTACGGGAGCTATGGAATTCTACAAAAAATAAAAACTTGTCAGGGAATAAAAATATAATTAAAATAATACATATCTGTCGGTAGGAGACTCGATAAGATGCTCAATTTCAATTAACAAACGCAAAACTGTTGGTTTTTGTAATCTGAACCTAATAAAAAATTGTCCATCATCTCGATCATCGAAATAATTGTATCGTTCACTATACACTTTAGCTCTTCTTGGTCTCGCTATGTAATTAACTATTTCCCCGTCATCATCTGATTCAAATACCCGCAGATTATAAATATAATTATAAGCCATTACTAAAACTGCTCAAATATAATAAATAATTAAATAATGCTAATTATTTGCGAACAATATAATCTGACATTCCAATTTATCTATGGAATAACTTTTTATTCTGTCGATTTACCAGCGAATAAATTAACCCCTTGCTTATACTAACGAATAGTCTCAAATAAACTTGTAGAATTAAGATTTGAAATTTATACCAAGAATAAACTTATTCCTCATATAAATAGGCATTGTAGAACCGGCCCTTAGTGTTATATCTCGAGAATTATAAAGTTTTAAAAAATCTAATTACATCATGTTATTCTATGTAAAAAATATCTGAAAAAATTTTCTTTATCTTTTATAATAAGCGAAAATCAAGTTTTAGCCTGTAGCTCAAAAACAAAACACGATCGAAAATTCCTGTGGTGTCTATTAAAGTTATTTCAATAAGTTGGCCCATGAAGTTATCTATATCAATTTTCTGTAGCTTGCTTAATAAGATAGTTTTTCATATAAGGAATTCGAATTTCTTCCACTCTGTACATATACGTCGTACAGCTCCTTGAAGCAAACATTTGCCCCGGAAAAAATGTGAACTAAATTTGTAGCTTAAATCTATATCGAATCAGGACAACAGAATTGTGATTGTGAATTTACACACCGACAAAATCATTTACGGTGACTGGACTATGCGATTTTTTAATTATTAAGTCAGTTTTGTTAAAACAGTATTTGTCAATACTACTTTGGCCAGTGTTTTTAAAGAAAAACGGTATGTAGCTATTTTGTTTATGAAAACTTAACTGATTTTATAATGCATAATCTCAAAACTACTTTTTACTCTTAGTGTACTGTAGAAACATACGAGTGTGTGTAGCGACCTCAGTGACATTGTTTGCTTCGGCGCGCTGTACCCATGTTCTAGTTTTGAATGAATACCCTGTATAAACAACATACCTAACAATGTATCTATGAACAGCACAGCGAATATTGAGTAAGAATTAAATGCAATAATATCTTTCATACAGCCACATTTGCATGTTGAACATTTTAATTGGCAAATTGGCAATATCCATATTTCAGTTTAATAATTCTCGATGTGCCGTCCTCGCAGTACGCAAATTGTGTGATTGTTATACAAATTAACAATTAAAATTCAATTGAATTTAATTTGAAATTGATAGATATTGTAGCAATAAATGAAAATTGCCGAGCGAGCCAGTATTTTTTGCTTTACTCTGGTCTCTATAAAATTTTGTGTAGGTATAATTTAATTTGCATTTGATGCTGCTGGTGTAATTGCCATCAGAATTTGGTTTTGAAGCCGATGTTATAAATGTTGACGTAATTGCGAGCGACAAATAATTTTACACAAAATGCAGGAGAAAAATTGATGCTGTGGCTTGTAAGTAATAACATTTTCGAATTTTTGCAGCAGTATAAACAGCCCATTTTATTTCCTCTATGTGGTCATTAATGCTTAATGAAAAAAACCAAAATAGACCAACATATATTATCTGCATTTGCTCAATTTATTTTGCTTTACGCGTGACAGTGATTCCCAAAATTTTAATACCTGTGTGTATCTACTAAAAGCGCAATATAATTCTTCGTTAAAAATAATGTTATTTCATTTATAAATGTAGATGAAAATTACTATTTTGACCTAGTTTTTAACACACATTAAAACACTGTTTATATTTATTAGTTATTCAATATAATCGTGGAACAATAAATAAAAATAGAATATTATGCACCAACGGAAAGAAAAATAGCATTCTATCCTGAGGTGTATATACTATTTTTTTCACCGCCAGGGGTAACAGAACAAAAATTAAATTTTTATCTCTCGTTAAGAGAGGTATTGGATTCATGCTAAAAATCGCGTATCCACATTTTAGTGAGCAAGCACGATTTAAGTTCAATGGAATTCGATTTTAACATTATTTCCCTCTCTCTTTCTCTGTGTGTATGTGTGTGTGTGTGTGTGTGTGTGTATGTGTATGTGTCCTTAATCTGACATTAATAGAAAGAGCTGAAAAGGTTTTGGTAACAATTGGACAACCGAATGTAGTACTTTTTTGAAAAATCTTCTAAATATTATTTTTTGAAAATTTATATACTTGTCTTTCTCACACACACTGCACTGAGTACGCTACGAGAGAAAGACAACAATTGTATGACGTCAATTTCCCCTTATAGTAAATTTGAAATATCTCGTAAAATAATTATTTAAAAAAATATTTTCATTTTTTACCTCTCGCTAAGAGAGGTATTGGATTCATGCTAAAATTTGCATATCCAGATTTTATTGAATAAGCACGATTTAAGATTCCTAGAATCCGATTATAACATTTTAAAAATGATGTCTGTGTGTGTGTGTGGATGTGTGTATATTCCTCAAAAACTATAAGATTTAAAAAATATTTAACTGCACTTTCCTCAATCTGATATTCATGGGAAGAGCTGAAAAGGTTTTGGTAACAATTGGACAACCGGAAGTAGTAGTTTCTTAGAAAAAAATTTCTAAATATAAATTTTGGAAATTTTTATTATTATAAATATTGAAGAACAAAATTCTCCATGTAATACACTTTTACAATTTTATTATATCTTGTATAGTTTTAAAGATGAAGTCACTATAATATATAGAATATTCTAATCGCAGAGGCTAAGGCACTAAGGAAACGACTTGACAAATTCAAATGTTTATAACATAGTTTGTAAATGACATATGTCAATGTTAAAAATCAATAGTTTTAGTGACATTCTGATAGTTTTTTCTGGGAAGTATATTTAATCTATCTTATTATTTTATTAGGAACTTCCTCATACAATAAAAAATAGATATAATTAGAATTATATGTTTGCAAAAGACATGTTAAATATAATAAAAAACAATATTTGGTAAAAGTTCTGTAATTTTTTGTTATAAAAGTGCAATACAATACTTATATAGCCTAATATGGAAATGGCGAGAGGTCTTGTGCTGGCCACAACAGATTTTTTAACTATTATTTATTGAGCCATACTTTATCTTAAATTGATTTTTTAAATTTTTTTTGTTATGGTGGAATACTTCATTTGTTGAAAATTGCTTTCAATAATTGTTGTAATTCAATTCCAAAGAACTGCAAAAATAGCTCATGATACCGATTCGCCAGTTTTGAATTTGTTACCTCCGAAATTCATTATACGTATACACGCACGTGTTGGGCCGTTACACACTATCATTAAATTTGCACATGAAAAGATGTGTTAAAGGGCTGTAAATTATCGATAAAATTTTAATGAGTTCATTATCATCTCCACTCTATTAGTGATAGTTTTGGCAGAAGATTAAAGGAAGCTCGTTAATTTTTTGCTGAAGTTTAAAAATGAATTCTAATTAATTTTTTCTTTTTCAGGTGAGTCCAACGCACTAATTGGTGTATTTTTCTCCATAAAGGTAACTAAAATTTTCATTGCATATAACATGTTTATGTATATGGTAAAAGTTGTCAACATTTTTAACTTTCACACAATGTAGAGAACATAATTGAATATGACATGTTCAAAAACTTTTACGGGACGGTAAAACTTATAATTAAAAACGAGTGTATTTTACATTTTACTAAAATTTTGGGTTATAATTAAAGGGTTTATTTATTTTCTTTTTAATAATTTATAATATGATGTAAATTAAAACACTTTGCATGCCAAACGTTTCTAACAATATTTTGTTATAATGAAAATGAAAAGGCAGAAGACTTACATCTTTAACCTAAAAAAATCTTATAAAATGAAATATAATTTGTAGATATATAGGGTCCCGTGGCCGCGTGCCTGAGTGTCTGGTCGCGAACCTGGGGGAACCGGGTTCGATCCCGACAGACGCCAAATATTTCCAATTTTAAATGGCACAAAAGTGACCCCTGTGGTGCACTCTCCACACCAGCTATGAGTGCCCGCGAGTTCACGCCTGGTAGGCCCACACGGTAAAATATATCGTCATTATTACCGATGTCTACATGTGTTGTAGATACTGGCACACCCAGAAATGGGTAATATGCCTTGATGATATATTTATTTATTATTTATAACTTGTAGATATTTTGTATTTTTAAATACAGAAGAAACAAATACTAGTATTAAGAAAGGTATATATTAATGAAATTTACAAGTATTTCTATCTTTATTCCTTTTACAGAAAATAAAATTATTCGAAATAATTGTAGGTAATTTTTATACCATACGTTGGCCGACAATATTTACATTACATTTTATATACCTGTCACTATTGTCACTTGTTTGTTATTTTTCTCTACGTTAAGTATTTGTGACTTCTGCTACAGTATTACTTGTTCGTTTTAATAAGTAATATACTATAATACATCCATAATAATGTCTAAAGCTTTAACAAAGCAGTCTCGAAAGCTAACCATGAATGTTGTGATCTATTTCGAACAGGAATTGTCCATCTGTGGACCATTAATTCCGTTGAAAGCCGTTCGAAACGTAATTCTTTTCTTCTATATTTTATGTTATCAATTTTTAATTAAATTATGTATTTTTAGAGAGCAACAGATGCCCTGCAAATAAGCAGATATGGGGGCCCGTCTCAGAATGACAGCTAGTAATCATGTATATAACTGACAAAAAATGTCATAAACTTTAATTAAAAATTTTTATAACAGAAGCGCTTTTATGGATTGATCTTTTACATTATACTTTTATATGGAGTATACTCCAAAAAAGCGATTTTATTACAAAATTAAAAAATAAGTTTTATGAATGTGAATTTTGTGTGTTAGCTTATGTTAAATAAATAAATAAAATAAATATATCATCACGGCATATTACCCATTTCTGAGTGTGCCAGTTTGCGTTGTACGCAGATTTCGGTAATGATGATGTATATCATCACCGTGCAGGCGCTTACCAGGCGTCACCTCACGGGCACTCATTGCTGGCGTGGAGAAGTGTACCACAGGGGTCACTTTTGTGCCATTTAAAATTCGAAATATTTGGCGTCGGTTGGAATCGAACCCGGTTTCCCAGATTCGCGACCAGACACTCTGGCACGCAGGCATAGCATATATTATGTTTAAAAAGATGCAACTGCAAAATGTCCACATACTGACGAAAATAATCAATTGAAAATTAATAATCTTTAACATTTCGGTTTGTATGCATGAAGGTATAGCAAAGTCAGTTTCCTATGTAGCAACCATCCTCTCTGTTAATCTTTATTTTTATTCCTTTTATGATGTACCTAACATAGCTATTAAAAATGTAATCCACGATACAAAGAATATCGAATAACACAATTAAAAGTTTTCTTTTTGTGCATATTACAGTAGTTACTTATGTATTAAAGAGTTTCTTATCTTTTCTCCACAGTCAAGTTTAAATCAATTTTTCCGACAAGAAAGAAACCTTAGTTGATTTATTCATAGGGATGATTTTAGCGACGAAAACTTTTAAACTTTAATTTGTATCCAGTATAACTTTAATAGTTAATACTTTACTTAAAAGTGCTATTTTTGCATAGCGAACTTTGTAAGTTAATATTGCGATGGATATTATATCAACACAGTAAATTTTCAAAATATTATGGTATTTTATTTACAATCATTATAGTAATATACCGATTCCTAACCTTTTGGAGGTTGGGAAGTACGTCATTTCTAACTTTAATGACAATCTCTTGGGTTGGAAATAACAGATTTTACTTCCATCTCTTGGGTTGGAAATGTATATGAAGGGGTTGCCTAGCAACATTGCCATAGATCCTTATAATAAAGTAGGCTAAAACAAATTTTAATAGAGCTGCCAAAAATATTAATAAAATTAAAGGTTACAACTCATTGATTTATTTTGAAAATTTTTGATTTAAAATGAGGATGATTGTGAATAAAGTAGTATACATAACCTCGGAAGGAGTTTCATCACAGCCTCGCGCTTTATCTCACCTCGAGGCTTTGCCTCTCGGTAATTTACATAAGCCCTCGGCTGTAATGAAACGTTTCCCACCTCGGATGTAATATACTATTACAACGATGACTACATAAATATGGTAAAATACACTCCCATGAATACGAACTATTGTAGTAAAGTCCATCCTTTTATAATTTAAGATCAATCAATATTCATTAATCAATAATCAATATATGTAATCATTTTTACTTATGATACTTTACTATATATTTTATTTGTTGTAAAAGTAGTTTAAAGTGCGGAATATAATGTAAATTCCGAGTATTAGTTATTTGTCATTCACATGAACCTAAATTTCTGAGTACAGTTGCACTCATGCTTATGACATTATTATATTTTAACCTTTCTTTGTTCCAAGGGTGAGAACACCTTGTATTTGACTTTTATAATTCTTAGGATTGTTTTTCACTATTCTTTCAGACGTAATTCGGCATTTTACAATCCTTAAGTTCTTAGTTCATTCTCAATCTGCATTCGCTACATCAGTTCTTAGAATTGTTTATTTCAAATGACTTACAGGAGACTTTCTTTGTTCTCTCGCTAAAAACCCTAAATCATCATTTTTTCCCTTCCACGCCTTGATGGTATGGACGCGCGGATAAGCGACGGCAGACGGGGAGAACTGTGTTCAATTTTTGAATATACTATGTGTAGTTAGTAGAAAGCAGATCGTCAACTCGAATAGAGTTGTAAGTGAATCGTCAACTTGAATAGAGTTGTAATAACATCGTCAACTCGTAAAGTTGTATTAGACGTAGAACTAAGACTTCATGTAGATCCTCGATAATATAATAAACCTACACTATTTAATAATAACAAATCTTTGCTTGTTCGAACCTATAATTTCAGCTAGGCAACTGAAGAAACCACGAGTCGTTATAGGCCCTAGCTAATTCTGGTAAGCGTGCAGACGTGTAAGTTTACAACACTATGTTGACATTTCCAAATTATTTCCTGAACAGAGTGACGACATACGTTGCCTTGTGAACAGATTCTCTATAACTTGTTTGGTAGAAAATACTTCATTTAAAACAAATCGTAATTTAGAAGTAGATGACACATAACTATAGAATTTCCTTTCAATAAAAATCCGATTATATGTATATGCAGGGCACGCAGGAGATAAGAATTAAATTAAATACTGTATTTTTAATTATAAAATTAATTAAAAGTTAAATGTAGTATAAAATTTAACTTTGAAATTCCTCAACATATTATTCTAATTATCATAACATCTTTTCATCTCCAGAATTAGCGTATAATAAAATAATAAAAACCTGGAAACGTGTTGCATTATTTAACATTTTATCTCATGAAAATAACAAGGGAAAACTAGAAAATCTGTTTAGTTAAACAAGAAAACAGATTTAAATATGCATATTTAAAACAGAAAAGAAGCATACGAGATTTGTAATTTAAATATTTCATAAATAAAGGGAACATTATGGTTTATTGTACATTGTTAAAGATGCCAATCTGTTTTACATGAATTTTACAATTGCGATAAGAAAAATGCGACAGATTTCAAGATGTTACGGTGTGTACATTCCGTGTTGCTTATTATATTTTTCGTGCTACGGTTGTATTAAACTTAAATATTTATAAAATCTGCCTGTTTGACATCTGTCAAAGAATTATTCAGATATTATTATCTATACGTTACCTATGTTTTTTCGCGATCGCCCAGAAAATGAGCTCTTTCTGATCACTATTTAGACCGGAAAGTCCTTGTTTGCTGAACTAGCTCGGAAAGTTCTCCATAAGGGATCGGAAAGTACTTTACCGATCCCGGGACCGGTAAAGCTAAATGTTTCCATGGAGATCAGTTGTTTATTTATTTCTTATTTGCTCGCAGCAAAAAATAAAATAATACTTTTTTATTCTTTTTTCAGGATCGCAAAAAAAATGTTGTACCCAACATGACCTGAAAGTGTCTATACTGGGCTTACAAGCTTCGAAAGCTCGCCTACGCTCTGGAATATGCTTGCTCACCCAGTGAAGTATCACTTTCAGGTCTTGTTACGTAAATTACTATTGTTGCTGTGTGCTATGTTACTGAAAAAGTATAAATAAAAACAAATATGTCAATTTTCATACATACTTTTAACATAACTAAAAGTCATTAACTACCACACGCATGTGTTCATTGGTTGTGTTATGCTTCCTGTTTTTCTCTTCAGTATTTCACCAACTCCGAATTAATTCCGAGGTTTGTTAAAATGCTGTTTCTTAGAATTTTATAATCGTAGCTTACAAAGATCATTGTATCTAATACAATTTTAAGAGTTTGTAATAAAATTCATCAGTATTATTGTAAATTCACCGTTAGATAGGAAATATTTTATATTTTTTTTTGTAAATATGTTTTTTTTTTTTGCTAATAATAATGTATCAATAGCTACGTCCGTAACCTTTAAACTACTCAACGATTGGTCCTTCCATTCCTTGAACGAAAAAGTATAAACCGGGAAGAAAACTATGACATTTATCATTTATTGAGTATTCCCTTGCGCCAAAAGAATTCGCCCACATCTATATATTATAAGTTTTCATATAAAAGGAAATTGTTTACATTTATTTAATTATTGTTCCTAAACTTGCTTTTATGTTATTAGAGTTAATTCATTGCTAACATAAAATGCGCTATCATAATTAATAAATGTGTAGCTACCTTGTAAAGAGAATGGATGTAGGCGAATTCTTTTGGCGCAGGGCTCGTATTATTGCCTCAGCAAGGGTTACTGCATCGCACTTATTGTTATTTGCTTACCTTACTGGTATTATCGTCATAAGAATGAAAGTGAAATTTTAAGTTCCGTCGTCACGGAAAAATACTAAACAAACGTTATAGACCACTTACATTTTTAGTAACTATGGATGAAATACATAGTTAACAATATAAGTAGATCGAAAAATAAGTGTAATTAAAACAACTTTACCCAAACTACAGTTAAATAACATACCTGCATAAAAATCCGCTGCTAATCTCAGTTATTTTTGTAAGTCCAGCTAATATTGCCAAAACATTCTCATTTTTGAAGTGGCGAAGTTTATTTTTAATTCTTTGTATGAAACTTCGTATATCGATTAAATTCATACCGTATGTCCACGGATCTAGTTCCAAAGAGGAAAAACTTTTTTTTTATTTTACAAAAAATGTATTCTTGATAAATGTTTTTGGATGTCCTGAAACGGCCAATTCAGTTTTAACATTATCAAATTTTCTTTTAGTTTCAGATAAAAATCGAAAATTGGTCGTTTTAGTTGAAAATTATTCTAAGTCCCAAAAAATAAGTTTGCGTTGTCATGGTAATTGCCCTTATTTATTTATTAACTGTCAGTTATAAAAATCAACCATAATCGTTGTTAAATTCTTTGACAACTCGACGGATCGCTTTATTACCTTTGCCATAGCATTGAATTAGGTAAATTCGTTAGTCTTTTGACAACATGGATCTGGGGGTCTATTCTAATTCATAGCCACATGTGCTATCCGCTATCCGCTATATAAGTTCCACTACTAGCTAACAGATGGGAGTCCCCATCCCGCTATCTGACTTGAATCCATCTGTTGGCTAGTAGTGGAACTTATTAATATTGACAGATGTCAAGTTGACAAGTAGTTCGGCTTTTCAATTTTGTGATCAAATACTTGTGTTCGTGTGATATATCAATAATATTTGATTAATATCTATATATTGTAAGTACCTATTTAAATTATAATAATTATTTATAATTCTAACAAATAGCACATGTGGCTATCCGACTTGTATCCATCTGTTGGCTAGTAGTGGAACTTATACAGCGGATAGCGGATAACACATGTGGCTATCCGACTTGAATCCATCTATTGGCTAGTAGTGGAACTTATATAGCGGATAGCGGATAGCACATGTGGCTATGAATTTAGAATAGACCTCCAGGTTGATATGGTACAATTTTCGAACACGGTAACTATTAACCACTTCAGTTTTCGAACGCAGTCGGTAAGTGCGGTATCTACCGGTAGAATTTTCGTAAATGCCTATATGTACATGTTCACGTACATATGTGAAATTTTGAATTCTGCCAAATTTTCATAAATATTTTCTATCTTTCTCAGCAGATTCATCTGAAGCTTCTTTTTCTTGTTTTCATCATTTTTTCTAGCTTTTCTGCAACTACCTTTGGCTCTTTCTAGTAATTTTCCGCTGAGAACTCTTTTAATTATATCATATTTATCTGCCGTAGTATTCCCATTAGAGCAAAATGTTTGACGGTAAACAATTTTTGCTATAATCTTTATTTTAAATAAAAAAATTCCTTTCGAGAGATGTATTTCAGTTTTCGTAAACATCTCAAAGGAAAATTATATCATGTTTGGTAATGAACTAATGTAAACTTCAATACGAAATGCCTGTTGCTCCACATATTATTACGTTTTAAATAATACTAATAAATTAAATTTTGTACAGAATTTTTATTAATAAACTCTTAACTATTATGTATCATGTATTTAAATTCAATAAATTTGGAACATATTCTACAATAAACCAATTATCAAAGATGTGTAGCAAAATGAAAAAATACCAATTACATTTTACGTCAGTTTTATATTCCATTACATTATGAAATATCTGCTTTATTCCAGATTTGTAAACAATCATATTCCACATTGGAAAGATTGCCAGGAAAGTTTTTATTTCATAGCCAAAAACGAAGATTTCGAAGTTTTTAATGTGAAAAGTTCATAATTAAATTTTGGTTAATATATTAAATTATTACTGCGATGTATTCTCAAATTTGAAATATCGTAGCGGAGATTTCCATTTAAATTGCAGATATTGTAAATAAGATGCAGAATAAAAAAAATATTTGCTGAAAATATTGAAATTATAGGGCTGAAGAATTTTTTAATTGTGCAATTTGTCCAGTAAACGTGGTGCTATAAAAATTATGTTTAATATTAAAAATTACGACTGTAATATATTTCTCAAATTTGAAATATTATTGCGCCGAACATGATAACACAGTGTAATGAAAATTAATCGACTAAAATATTGTTGGATACACTGTTTTGAAATCAATTCTGTTTTGAACGTACCTTTTACAGAATAAATATACACAGAAAAATGCAAACATGTTAATTGTAAATTTGCAAATTGTAAATTATGAACATAATATTTTGATAATTAACATGGATATACATGTGTGACACATAATATTAACAACAAATTAGCTAATTATAACTACTACGTGACATGAGACTAATATTAATAATGCTAGACACATTTTTGGGAGCTAAATATATTATATTTAATTTTCATTTATCGCAACACATATATTATTGACATTTAAGGCCCATTCACCACTACGAAAATAAAAATCTGATGTGGCCAACACAATACCTTTCGCTAACTATTTTTTTAATTTAAGTACTAACCTACAAATTTACTAATGCTGGAAACTATATTAAGGTCCTTTGCATATACCTATTATTTTATTTAACTATTTTCTTTCTAAAATATCACCATTACTTATTTGAAATGAGTAATCTTAACTTCTCTGTTTTTACTTAGTAGTTTCTACTGATGATGAGAACTTAGTTCTTGAAATACGTATATAGTTTTTAAGTTTATTGTTAAGGTTAAGGGTTTTTTCTTTAGTTATAACTTTACCTTAAGACTCGCTTTTAGTTTTATAATTTCATTTACATAATGACATGAAATGCAAAAAAATTACTAATGGTGTTCTTTGATGAAAAACCATTCAAGTAAAGTGCCATTTCCGTTATCTGGTTTACACCAAAATCTAACGGTTTCTTGTCATATTACAAGAGTTATTTATACATCTAGGTAATGAAGTTTTACTTTTTATCACGAATATGGAATTTAATTGCCGAGGCCATAAGGCTGAGGAAAATAAACTGGGTGATAAGTAGGAATTTCAGTGTCAAGTTGCATATTAAATTTTATTTGAAATCTAAAATTTGTGAAAATGATAGGAATATTTTATTTTTATAGTTTATGTTTTTGTAACTGTCAATGTTGCTAACCTCCGAACATAGAGGTTATCGTAAAGAATACTCAAAATTATGTGTTATTTCAATATTCTTTATTGGAATGGAGTATTCTACCATAACAAAAAAATAAAAAATATTTCAATTTAACTTACTTTAGTATGGTTCAATAAATAATAGTTAAAACAATGAAAACATCTTTTAAATAATTGCTTTACTAGATATTTCACATTTCTAAAAGGGGAAATTAACGTCATGCAATTGTTACTGATTTTTGAAAGTTAACCTCTCTTAATCTCTCTATAACTTTATTTCTATTGAATATGAAGGAACATGTATAATCAAATCGTATAGGGAATAAGATTTTCTTTCATATTAATGATCATAAAATGTCGAAAAATGATATTTAACTGCGTTTTTTCCAGAAAAACTGTTAAGAACTTCAAACAAGGGTAGTTCCGGTTGACCAATTATAACAAAATCTAATCAGCTCTTCATATGGTTGTAAAGAAGAGGAATACGAAAGAATCATAATTTTTAGAATTGTAGTTTTGGAGTTATCGTCGGAGAAAAATTTGTCACACACACACACGGACACATGGACACACACACGGACTCACACACACACACTTACAGACATCAATGTAAAATTAGTAAAATCGTATTCTAGGGATCTTGAAACGTGCTTATTCATTAAAAACTCACCACCGAATTTTTTGACCAGACAATACAATTCTTGCACTTATTTTTGTCGTTTTACGTACAAATTTACTATTATATTTCGGTACACGTATCCAAATTATATTATATGTACAATATTTTTTATAAGGTTGGCAACATATTACATTTGCTTGAAATCGTCGTATAATACTTTAGTGCCGTTTTCTGAACTTTTAATGACTGTTTTTGTGCACTATAGTTACGATTTCAAATAAAAAGTTTTTAATAATTTTGTCTAATATGACAATAAACTAAGTTGTACTTGCCACACGGACTTATTTATAAGTACTACATCCGAAACGTCCTATTAGATTTTGTTAAAATTCATTCTCAGTTTCAAAGATATTTATCTTGTGAAAATTGTCAACTTCGCACCAGTATATCAGCTGAAAATAAAAAATAAAACTTAAAAGCCTGACAGTGCCAAACCGGAGTGACGAAAACTACCCCGAGTAACTCAAAATCCGGAGCTCCGGAACTTTAAATCGAGTTAGTGGTTTGTACCAGCCTTCGACGTTGTCGTTTTGCAACGCCAGATTTCCTCCACGTTTATTTACTGCTGCATTTCTATAACACAAATAAACAATGACGCAATAAGCCATATGTATGTGGATTTCGATATATTGCTACGTTTAATAAAAGGTAGAAGAGCTCTTTATTTTTATTCAAATACAGACGAATTTAAAAACAAATATGTATGTATATATTTTTACTTTTTATTGATATTGTCTGTGTTTATATTTCATTAAAATATATAAAATAATTCTGAATAAACTTGTTAATTTAATCAGTGAATCATATTCAAATATACATATGGAGTTTTATAAGATATGATTTTTTCGCACTCGTTAGAATTTAAAAACGAGCCCTGGCTAAAATAACATTTCTGGAACCTACAAAAATTCTTATTACATCTATTATTAATATATTACCTCGCGCTAAGAGAAGTATTGGATTCATGTTAAAATTCACATATCCAGATTTTATTGAATAAACACTATTTAAGGTCCCCTGAAACTGATAATAACATTTTTAAAATGATGTCTGTGTGTGTGTGTGTGTGTGTGTGTGGATGTATGTATGTGTGTGTGGGTGTATGTATGTATGTTGGAGGGACGATTCCTCAAAAACTATAAGACTTAAGAACTGTTTAACTATGGATTCCTCAATCTGACATTCCTGGGAAGAACTGAAAAGGTTTTGGTATCAAATGAACAACCGGAAGTAGTAGTATCTTAGAAAAATTCTTCTAAATATAATTTTTTTGGAAATTTTCCATCTAATATACTTAATATTTTTATTATATCTTGTATAGATTTAGATATAAAGACTAAAGCCTCATTTCCACCGAATGTTTTATTTCTTAATGAATAATGATTAGTGCATAAGACTTAATGCATTATGACAATTTACCGTTTCCAGCTATTTTGCTTAGTGACTAATACAACAGAAGTGTCACAATTTTTTCCCTTATTACTTGTTGTCTAGCAGACTGCAATTGCAGCAGCAATTCTTCTTTTTTAAATATATGATATAAATAATTTTCTGTATCTATATCCATACCGAAAAATTAAAAATTTAATAATTATAAAATAGATTGACAGTTGACAGTTCAGGTTAGAACTTTTGCAATCTTTTGTTCTTACGCATTGCTCTTAATTCATAAGCATTAATTATAGCTCTTACGCATTAGGACAATCGGTGGAAATGAAGCTTAAGAGGCACTAAGGAAACCAGTTGACAAATTCCAATGTTTATAATATAGTTTGTAAATGACACATGTCAGTGTCAAAAATCAATAGTTTTAATGACATTCTGATAGCTTTTTCTGGGAAGTATATTTAATCTTTCTTATTGTTTTATTAATTAAATATTTGAACATATAGGTAAAATGCATATATCCATCAGAAATACCGCCAATCTGGTTAATGAATTGGAAGAATCTCTCACGCATAGAAACTTCTTCATACAATGAAAAATAGATATAATTAGAATTATATGTATGCAGAAGACATGTTAAATACCATAAAAAACAATATTTGGGTAAAGTTCTGTAATTTTTTGTTGTAAAACGACGGTTCGAAAGCGAAGTGCAATACAATACTTATATAGTCTAATATGGAAATGGCGAGAGGTCTTGTGCTAGCCACAACTCGTTATATAAATAAGTTTCCTCCTACTCCTATATTATCTGAAAGAAAAATAAAGTAAAATAGGTGAAAATTAGGACCTTCCTTTAAAGTATTTTCACACGTATCTTTTAACATAAATGTTAATATTAATTTAAATAAATAAGTTTCATAATGTTAAATTATTGCAATAATAAAATAATTTTGTAAAAAAAAAAACGCAAAAATCAGTAATAATTCCTCTGTTACTTCTCAAATATTCTCTCACGGAGTGAGTAATGTTGTACATTAGTTATTTCAAATAACCATAGTAACAAGTATATTATGAGTCAGTGTTGGGTAAAAAAATTATTGCAATAGCTCTATTCTGGGAAATATGTAATTTATAAATATAATTAAAACTTTGCATTCTATTAAACAAAGACCAACAATTTACATATACATATGTTGCGATACAAATACAATAAAAATAATACAAATGAAACTGTTATTTTCACCTGTGGTTTTTGTGGCTTTCAACAACACTCGCAGAATGTTTCAACCGTATTTTACAAGTAATTAAACGAAATAAATACAAGCGTATTTGCATTTTCAGTCTTGTATTTAATTATGTTATATTATTTGATATTAAAGTACATTACATTTAAATTAAAAGCACAATATTTGTTTGTTTTTAAAATTAAAGCTGCAACCGTACAATAAAACAATATAATAAGCGTAGATATGAAGATATACAGGGTGTTAGAAAATAAGTGTCACAAATTATGAGGGCATATAGTACTGACCAAAATGAGTAAAAAAAGCTTAATCAACATTGGTCCGATCTTCAACTGTTTTCGAGAAAGAAGCCACTTTGTATTAGAATCGAAGAAAAACTGACAAAGATAGTAACGGAACAATATTTTGTCTATGTTAGTAAATATACTATAAAAAATAATAAAATTCTATAGGAAACATTTTTTTTTGACTTTCAAATAGTTATTTGAAAACTAAATATTGGCCAAGATCGCCACAACATTTGTCTAATGCCCAGTTTTATAAACATCGAATAACTTGCTTGAGTTTTTACTTTGAAAGTAAATTTAATCGATGAGTAAATAAAAATGTCTGTTTTATAAGTTGCAGAGTAAAATAAGTACTTGCAGAGCAAATATTTTATTCTAGTAATTTACCGACAGAGACATCGTTTATTATTATTCAAACGTCAAAATAAAGTGTCATAAAGTGTCAGTTCTCATTAAAAATGGAAAAAAAAGAGAGAATGGGGAAAGAATTATACTGAAATAGATAAAGCGAACATGTTAGAGATAACAAAAAAATATATTAGTAATATTGAAAACAAGGAGACAGACGTAGCAAGCGTCAAAAGCAAAAATAGTGCATGGGATGAGATTTGTAAAGAATTTAATGCAGTTTCACAAATAGGTCCCCGGAATAGTGTTCAAATGAAACTGTTATATGACACATTGTATTTATGTTAGCTTGGAGTAGTTGGGTTTTGTACAGGTGTTAATAAGTAATTTTTACAAGGGTCTCCACTATTCCCTAACAAATAGCAATTACCAAATTCTCTGTTTTCAAGCGTAGCTCTTATTAATGAATTGGTAAATATGTTGCTGTCGTGTGGGAACCCGGCCATCTAGCAACAACATCCGTTATTCTTAGATTTGCTGAACATACCATTTGGCAATTCACAGAAAACCATCCTTTTCGGTTTCTATAAATTTCTGCGTTCTCAATAAAATAATTTTGACATGTGTCAAATTTATTCTACGGAATAAAATTTACTTCCTCGAAAATCAGTGGAGTAATTTAATCCATAGATTTACTTAGCTAGTATTTTTATTCTTGCTTTATAAAACGAAAATCTCTGGAATAAACTACTTTACTTCGAGAATAAATTTTACTTTGCTAGTAATTTACTTATCCATCTTTTACAAAACTGGGCATTAGTAGAATTATTTGATTTTTTTGTAAAACAAAAACACATCTAAGATGACCTTTGAAAGGTAAACAAAAAGTCGTATTTATCAAAATCGAACTCTTACAGTTTTCGAGATAGCAGAGGTAAACCCCGAAAAAACTCATTTTTCACTGCCTTATAGCTCAGAAACTATTGAAGATCGGGCCCATGTTGATTAAGCTTTTTTTACTCATTTTGGTTAGTACTATATGCTCTCATAATTTGTGACACTTATTTTTTAACACCCTGTATAAATTAGGCCATTAGTTTATTTTCTGAATTTATAGTTCGTACACAGGTATTTATTTATTTTGATACTTTCTGTATAAATTCGTGTAAATATATCCCATAATAAAATTTTATTTCAATTGAAAACATACATATGTATGTATTCCCTTCGGTGCTTAATTTTATTTAATACTATTTTAACGTCCGTAAATCACTGAACAATTGCCAATTCCAATCACATTGGTCCAATTTTAATATTTTCACCGTTAGTACAATTACAGAAACACGACTGTCGGTGTCGATAAATCCAAGCAATGATTTACCGCTTGGAGATATCGGCGGATATCGGGAGGATATCGCGGGATATCGCTAAATTAATGTCGGTGGAAGGAATGATAATAGAATATTTTGATTTAGGCGGACATAGGAGTAGATATCTGGCATAAATTGTATACGTAAATAGGTATATATATGTACGGACCTACATACACTGTACAGTACGGGAGATATAAATATTAATTTTGATTGTTGTGGATAAATTTTAGAGGACTATATCATTCATTAAATTATAAGCCAATAAGAATGCGTAATTTTCCTTAGATGCCACGTATTACAGCGGTTATTATTAAGTAACCATGGTGAACAAATATACGAATGTTGGTATATTCTAATATACAAAGGTTGATTACTTATAGGTGCGTTTGGTTATTTTGTCTTATGTATTCAAAACTGTCAGTGTCATTTTGAAATCTATGTACAGATCGTATAGAATACGATCTTTTTTCTTCGAACACAGTATCGAGTACATAAATGAAAATGCAGTTTGACTTTTAAAATAAAAATTTGATGTGGCCAGCCCATAACCTCCGGCTGGGTATTTAACACTGATCTATATAAAAACGAAATCACTGGTATGTAACCACGCAGTATAAATAAAGCAATCATTATGTTCAAATATTTTTATATTCACTCATAATAAACGTTATTTTACATTTAACAAATATATCATACACAAAATAAATTTCACAATTATTGACAAAAGTAATAGTAAAAGAAAAAAAATCTGTTGTGACTTTCCGTCAATTCGATGTATTTTGTACAAATCCCATACCAAAATTTCCTTGGAAAAGATTCTATATATAATGTAAAATCGTAACACGAACACATGCAAAAGTTTCTTTGAAAAAAATCCGATAAAATTCTTCAGCTTTCTTCAATTTTGTTAAGGGTCAATGTTTCTTACTCTTCTCTTCCACTCATTCCTGTCCAACGCATCTTTTTCATACAGTTCTTCCTCTCTCAAGTTTTCTGCGATACAGTCCTTCCATCTTCTCTTTCGCCTTCCTCATACTCCCGGCATTCTGATCCTATACTTTCCATATTTTTTGCATATATCAGCTGTTTCCATGATAAATAGCATAGCTGACTGATTTTTGAAAGTTAATCTCTTTATAATGCTTTAACTCTATATCTATTGAATATGAAGGAAAATGTATAATCAAACCGTATAGAGAAGAGCATTTTCTTTAATACTTATAACATAAAGTCATAAAATAATATTTAACTGACTTCAAATTACGGTACTTCCGGGGGATCAATTATAACCAAAATCTAATCAGCTCTTCATATGGATGCAGAGAAGAAAAATACGAAAGAATTATAATTTTTAGAATTGTAGTATTGGAGTTATTGTCAGAGAAAAATTTGTCACACACCCACACACACACACACACACACACACACACACATACACACACACACACACATAATAAATTCGTATTCTAGGGACACTAAAACGTGTTTATTCATTAAAAACTCACCAACGAATTTTTTTACCTAATGCAATACCTTCCTTACCTAAAGGTGAGGGAAGGTAAAAAATTCATAATATTACCTACTCGTATCTTTAATTCAATTCTCATTAGATAAAATCGAATATAAACCCATAAACCCGTAAGAAAACTGCAAATTTTATTATTGCTGGAATTAGAGCCCCATCTGAACCCATCTTTCCAAAAACAAAATAACCAGAACATGAATGGAACCCAGTTTTTGGCGGGTTCAAAACCCTGATTATATGCTGCAGTTTTTCATAAAAATAATTGTAGGTATTCTTCGATTAGTTTCAGCTTACAGTCATCACCAGGAATTTTCTGGAGGTGGCAGTAAAGTGCTACATTTTCATTAATAATTATCAATAAAACTAACTCAAAAACATATTTATCTTCTTTTCTCGTGTGTTCTATTCGTATCGAGTTTGTTATCTTCGAGGATTTAATTCCACTTTCGATTTCATTTAAATATATTCTCCATTCAGATAAAGACCTAAACAAACCAGCGTTCGTTGCTTTCTTTCCGCCTTTTTGAATTTACAAAGTCGTGCAAAATATTCAAATGCGCGTGTTTGCTAGCGGCGATGCCACAATTTCTTATGCTAATGGCAGATGGGCCCACGAATACCTTGTCTGCGTATTGCAACTTTGCAACGTACGACTGTACGAGTAAAGAGTTTAAAATTCATGAAATAGAGGTCACACTTGTAATGTAAAGCTTAGTTATTTAAAATGTGTATAAGGATCATAGTTTCACAAAATAAATGGTTTGAAATGATAAGTTTTGTAAAAACTCATTAAGCATCTGTTATAAAATACAGGTAGGTCGTAGTTAGATTGTAATCCATCTTTTTATAAAAAGCGTAGTTGCTATACCTTCGTTGACAATATGGTTAGACGTTTTATAAAACAGCTTACAGCCGAATTTACAATTTACCCGTTGATTAATAATTAGCTGATTCGTAAATAACAAATGTTCTAATTCACCAACTTGGTTTCTGACTCTCATGTATTTTTATTATTATAACAGTTTCGAGAATATTTACAAAATTTAAAAGTAATGGATGTTTAGATAAGACTCATACGTGAAGGGCAAGAACAAAAAATGCGCGAAACGAAGAAAATAATAATAATAATGTACTACGTGTAATAGAAGAAAATAATCAACTCACGGTGTAGGTTTTTAATTTATTTATGCCCAGTTTTATAAAAGATGGATAAGTAAATTACTAGCAAAGTAAAATTTATTCTCGAAGTAAAACAGTTTATTCCAGAGATTTTCGCTAAGTAAATCTATGGAATAAATTACTCCACTGATTTTCGAGGAAGTAAATTATATTCTGTAGAATAAATTTGACACATGTCAAAATTCATTATTTTATAGGGAACGCAGAAATTTATAGAAACCGAAAAGGATGGTTTTCTGTGAATTGCCAAATGATATGCTCAGCAAATCTAAAAATAACGGATGTTGTTACTAGATGGCCTGATTCCGCACACTACAGCAACATATTTAACAATTCAATAATAAGAGCTAGGCTTGAAGACAGAGAATTCGGTAATTGCTACTTGTTAGGGGATAGTGGATACCCTTGTAAAAATTACTTATTAACACCTGCACATAACCCAACTACTCCAAGCTAACATAAATACAATGAGTCATATAACAGTTTCATTTGAACACTATTCCGGGGACCTATTTGTGAAACTGCATTAAATTCTTTACAAATCTCATTCCATGCACTATTTTTGCTTTTGACGCTTGCTACGTCTGTCTGCTTGTTTTCAATAATTCTAATATATATTTTTTTTGTTATCTCTAACATGTTCACTTTATCCATTTCAGTATAATTCTTTCCCTATTCTCTCTTTTTTTCCATTTTTAATGAGAACTGACACTTTATGACACTTTATTTTGACGTTTGAATAATAATAAACGATGTCTCTGTCGGTAAATCACTAGAATAAAATATTTACTCTGCAAGTACTTATTTTACTCTGCAACTTATTTTATAAAACAGACATTTTTATTTATTCATCGATTAAATTTACTTTCAAAGTAATAACTCAGCAAGTTATTCGATGTTTTATAATTTTCCTCGTAATTTCCAATAATAATAATAATATATTTTTATTTTGATATAGGTAGAAAATTTATTCCAATGAAGAAGTGTTTTTAAATATATTGAAAATGAAAGATATAAAAGTATATTTGAAAATAATAGAACCAATGTGGTTTTTAGTAAAGATGAAGAAGAAGCATATGAGGCATAGTTATAAATCATTACAACAACCAGAATACTGACTTAGCTATAAATGTAAAAATTAGGATTCAAAGATGTGATTAATGCTTGATTCGTAGAATATGACAAATCAGGTCTTTGATTTTGATTAGTAAATTAGACTGTGTCCGATGTCGCTTTTTGGCATTTAGGATTTAGGATGTATGTAGGTCTTCTTCACATAAATACAACTCCGAATGGCACACTAATGACTTCCATTGGTTTGTATGGCAACACTTTAGAACAATAAAAATGAATTATACAATTCTATTTAATTTGATGCTTCAGATTAAATGTTAATATTGTATTTTAAAAAATAGAAGTTAAGAAGCTATTATTTGACAGTAAATTCGACGTTTTGTACAAATTATTGACAACTGTAGTAAAGTCACTAGATATATAAAGTACCGCAATTCATTGTACCAATGTGTTAGAGAGAGAAGAACGTTTTTAGACACAATATGGCGGAATCAAGCCAATCAGGGTCACATCAGGATCTAGTTGTAGTTGGCTGTGCCTATAAAAGTCACTATATCTGGGGACTTTAGCGTCAATCCTGTCATCATGTCAAACGATCTGAAGAAAATTAACCTTAATTGTATTTATTTTTTATTTTCTTTATAATTTTGATCAGTTATGTTTTGTACTTATATGTACGCATATTATAAAAATTATGAACATAAAATCAATATTAATTACTTGCCTTCATAGATTTATTTCACTGCCGATTATTTTTTTTTGTAATAACGCACTCGTTTCAAGATAATCCATTTTAAATTTGGCGCCTAAGCTAGACACAATATGGCGTCCAATTGCGGTACTTTATATATCTAGTGACTTTAAACTGTAGAGCATCGATATGACATCTGGTGACTAAATTTTAAACTAGTGCATGACGGTAGGTGCGAGCAAAGACAACATATGTTAGCATACATTTTTTAAAAGTATTTCTTTTATACGAAAATGAATGTTGCAAAAGGCGGTAAAAGCAATATTATGTGTTGCGTACAGGGGTATCATTCGCTTATGAGTAGGGAAACTCATTTAAGTTTGCACATTTTTCCAAAAATAGGTAAAAATAAAGTGACTATAACTACAAATGCAGGCATTCAACAAACATTGGATAGATTTCACGCTTGGAAGTATGTTTTACGTTCTGGAAAATAAATTTCCAAATATATTAAGAATATATTCGAGACATTTTAAAGACAGTGGCTGGTAGCACAAGCCTTGTTTTAACTAAAACACTGTTTTAAAAAGTGTTAAATTCAAATTTCAATATTTAATTTCACTCTTATGCTAGAACGATTTTTTTTAAATATTTGTTTGAATATAAACTATGTTCTGCTTTAAAATTATATTTTGATAAATTTGATATTATTTATCATTATTAAATAATGAAATTTGACATTTCTTAAAACAGCGTTTTAGTTAAAAAAGGGGTTATGCTACCAGCCAATGACTTTATTTTTCCACATATTATTATTAACAATTATATTTGAAACATATTTATGATTATTTAAATTTTTAGAAATTTCTTCTCAACGGAGAAATTAAAAAAAAATGCTCTACCATATTTGTGACGACAGAGCACTTGCTTGAAGACAGAGCGATATTACAATTATAATTTCTTGATAACTATCGGTAATTCCACATAATATAATGTGATTCGCATTCAGAACTTCTTCGCCTGTTTACAAGATTAATATTTTAAATAAAATAGTAAATGAACGTTATATACAACCATACCTTCAACAATATTCCTAGAATGATCAGTAGCCTTTAGAAAGTCAAATATCTGAACAATACTTAGCTTCATTTTCAAGAAACACAAGCAAAATTGTATCATATGACAGTGACAGATTGTACACCTACCGCCATGCATCCGCCATATTGAAAATGCTTGCAGCGCCTCTATCGGTTATTTCAGTTGAGAATAGCAACGAACATGATTTGTTTAATTAGTGCGCATCAACTTCAAGGCGTAGTGTGCTCCTGCAAAACCCTAAAATCTAATTCCTTAAATCCTAAATAATTAATAGATTTAGGGCATATAAATTTAGGATTTAGATATTAGAGTGATAAAGGTGCAATATCGGACACGGCTTGTGAATTCGGCCGTAGTACATTTGCTTTATTTTAATAAATCTTACTGAAAAAACAAAAAGGTGACGTGATATATTATTTGTCGATGCTGTAGATGTATTTTAACTTACAGAAATGTACTTAATATTCTAATGGAAAAGGTAGAGCAAACGAAAATATATATGTAAATTTCTTCGTAATATTGTTTAAAATCAATAACCAAACGTATCTCCAAGAACAAAAGGTTTTTCAATATTTGTTTGAAAGAATTTTTCAATATTTTCGTAGATTAATATTCGTGTAGCAAACAAAGCTACATATTAATAAAAAAATATATTACAAAAACAATATACACGCCAAGGAACCAGAGGGGTCCTCCATTTTGTATTTTACGGGGACCATAAAACTTTTACAGTCTTATTATTACTGCAGCCTTGTTTTACGGATCATTAACGGCTTATAATTTTTACGATGCAAATGGTACATCTTACTAAACTCTGATGGCGCAAGCATGCACAGAGGTGGACAAAAGAAAATAGAACAAGTCGAAAAAGCAAGTAAATGTTCCTTTACAAGATTTAGTTGCTTGAATTTGGCTTTACAGCTATTACATTTGTCACTTTGATTTCTCAAAAATTGAATTGTCGAATCGAAGTAAAAAATGCCTCGAATTAGCGATATTGTAAAGTGTACGGCAATTGTTAGAGCGGAAGAAGGAATGCCTATTAGACAAATTGCCTAGCTCTATAATATTAATAAAAATTCTGTCATTAACATTTTAAAAAAATCTGATGTGGCCAGCACATGACCTCCTGCCAATTCCATGTTTAAAATAGCAGTGAGCTTTAAGTAAAGTATCACTTCCGGTTGATCGTTTGTAAGTAAAATCTAATTTGTTATCCAATAAATAGAAAAGTCTGTAATACGAAATTTTGGAATATGTTTTATTGTTTTTTTTTTTTTTTTTTGTCAAAAATCTGTTAGAACTCCAAATTAAGTACTACATCCGATTTATCATATGTGGTTAAAATCTAATATGTTGTTTCAAATTATACCTATATGAGTTTTTAATACCAAATTTGAGAAATTTTGGATTATATTTTAATAGACTTTAAGGAAAAATCATCACATACACATTCTTATAAAAATCAGCATCAACTTCTATAGGTGCTCTAAAACGCAATCTTTGTAAATTCTTCGCCGTATGATCCATTTCGTAAATATTAATTTATAGTGCTGCAAAAATAGAAAAACATTAAATCAGATCATCCTGTACATCTAATATATATGTATGATGGAAAATATATTATTTTTACAAACATTAATATCATTAGAATTAAATATTTTAGTATTATACTAGCGAAATCTCGGCTACGCCGAGGTTCCCCTAGGGGGATAGTGTTTTATGATAGTCTATACGTCTTTCCAGTCCGTCTAGGCACACTTGAAACTCAAAGTGCTAACGCTAACTGTCTTTTCGGATACACAAACTACTTATCTTTATGCATAAAACAAAAACCGATCGAGCTGTCACAATTTTGACATTTCTGCATGGTAGCCCTTGACGATACCTCTCATTTGATACCAAACACGACATGGTTCTGACAAGTTCATGCAAAAAACAAAAGCCGATCGAGCTGTCAAAATTTTCACATTTTTGCATGGTAGCCCTTGACGAACCCTCTCATTTGATACCAAACTCGACATTGTTCTGACAACTTTATGCGAAAAACAAAAGTCGATCGACCTGTCAAATTTTTAACACTTCTGCGTGGCAGCCCTTAACGATACATCTCATTTGATACCAAACTCGACATGGTTTTGACAACTTTATGCGAAAAACATAAGCCCATCGAGCTGTCAAAATTTTAACATTTCTGCATGTTAGTCCTTGACGATCCCTCTCATTTGATACCAAACACGACATGGTTTTGACAACTTTATGCAAAAAAACAAAAGCCGATCGACCTGTCAAATTTTTTACCCTTTTGCATGGCAGCCCATAACGATACCTCCTATTTGGTACCAAACTCGACATAGTTCTGACAACTTTATGCGAAAAACAAAAGCCCTTCGAGCTGTCAAAATTTTAACATTTCTGCATGTTAGCCCTTGACGATCCCTCTCATTTGATACCAAACACGACTTGGTTCTGACAACTTTATGCAAAAAACAAAAGCCGACCGACCTGTCAAATTTTTGTCGTTTCTGCATGACAGCCCTCAATGATATCTCTCATTTGATACCAAACTCGACATGGTTCTGACAACTTTAAGCAAAAAACGAAAGCCAATCGAGCTGTCAAAATTTTGACATCTCTGCATGGTAGCCCTTGACTATACCTCTCATTTGATACCAAACACGACATGGTTCTGACAACTTTATACAAAAAACAAAATCCGATATTGTCATTTTTTTGTATGGAAATTATTAATGGACTAACTTCACAGTAATACAGTTAGGAATATTTGTTCTTCACTTACTTATGGCATGTTTGGTAACATTTGTATACCGACTTCACATTGATCTTGTTAGGAATGTTACTTATGGCAAGTTTGGCAACACTTACTCGTCTAGTTATATTTAAAATTTACTATATTTTTATTGGTAGTATGAAAATTATTAATGCACTAACTTCACAGTAATACAGTTAGGAATATTTGTTTGTACATGTTTGGTAACACTTGTGTACCGACTTCACATTGATCTTGTTAGGAATGTTACTTATGGC
Source organism: Ophonus ardosiacus (assembly GCA_943142095.1). Lineage (NCBI taxonomy): Eukaryota > Metazoa > Arthropoda > Insecta > Coleoptera > Carabidae > Ophonus > Ophonus ardosiacus. The sequence continues at coordinate 10,474,441 of OW964837.1, read as the reverse complement.
AAGTTTGGCAACACTTACTCGTCTAGTTATATTTAAAATTTACTATATTTTTATTGGTAGTATGAAAATTATTAATGCACTAACTTCACAGTAATACAGTTAGGAATATTTGTTTGTACATGTTTGGTAACACTTGTGTACCGACTTCACATTGATCTTGTTAGGAATGTTACTTATGGCAAGTTTGGCAACACTTACTCGTCTAGTTATATTTAAAATTTACTATATTTTTATTGGTAGTATGAAAATTATTAATGCACTAACTTCACAGTAATACAGTTAGGAATATTTGTTTGTACATGTTTGGTAACACTTGTGTACCGACTTCACATTGATCTTGTTAGGAATGTTACTTATGGCAAGTTTGGCAACACTTACTCGTCTAGTTTTATTTAAAATTTACTATATTTTTATTGGTAGTATGAAAATTATTAATGCACGAACTTCACAGTAATACAGTTAGGAATATTTGTTTGTCACTTAATTACTTATGTTATGTCATGTTTACCTAACCAAACTACACATTTTGAAATGTCAAAAAATTACAATTTCTAAAACATTGGTTTAAAGCCATTACTCATAAATGATATATTTGTTTCTTCGTACCTTTAACTAATCTGTATTTAATTTTTCGGGATGTATCTCCTGCTTTTAAAGATAAAACCATTTGAAGTTCATCTTCAACTTGTCAAATGTGACACATGTCACCAATGATTTATCAAGTGTGACAGATGAAATCGGTTTTCGTCTTAAAATTTTTGATGAGGACTTCGATGCATTGCGGGATGATTGTTTCCACTTTTAATAATTTTTGACATCGAAAACTACCATTGGAGCACTTCTTTATGTTGCCATTTGATCAAAATATATAGGTTTAACAGATATCTATCGTTATGGCCCTCTCAGCAGATCTACTTTTAGCGATTCAGGACAGGTACATATTAAATGGTTTCCTATTTCACTCTACTTTATTTTCTAATAATGAAATACATTTTTAAAAAATAAAATAAACATATCTATTCTTGTCGTTTCTTGCGGCAAACATATCCGTTGCCATAGGTAGTGCTATATCCAACTGGGCCCGGTCTACCACAGGCTTAGCAAAGCTATAACGGTAGAGAATTCTGTTCAAACTATAACAAAATTCAAGCAGCAGTTCCACTGCACATGTTAACTTTTGTGATTGAAGTTAAAATTTTGTAGGACATAAGACATGTTATATTTTTCTCGAAACCGATCATGCCATTCTATTTGGACTACAAGAATTAAGGCGGAAACATGTATAACTTATTTTTCACAAAAAAATGGACATTTTTATTATTGTCTTTTAAGTTAGGCTGTGTTTTTATTTTTGCTAATATTTTCCCAATGTTGTTACTAACAATAGGATAATAATTTATTCAGGGCCGCTTCGTACGGTTGGGCTGGTTATGCCCAGCACAAAAGCGCCGACCATAATGAACGCTATTTCAAGACACAAGTAAATTTAAACAAATCTCTTAATTGAAAAGAAAAAGTTAATATACACCTTACACAGTAAGGTAATAGTAATGAACAATATTTTTTTAAAAATTTGTTTGCATTAGATTGACTGCTCGTTTTTAAGTCGAAAACTCGCAAACGCTTGATTTAAGAATTGTTATTTTTGTTTCACGTTGTAGACCAGTAAAAATTAGCCCGCTTGGGCGCTTGGGTGTATAATATGTAATATATATCTGACGGTTTAAATTTTATCCATAGAAAAATATATAATATTGCTTAAAACGATGTAATATGATAGAGAAAGATAAGATTTAATAAAAAAGAGAGGTATTGAATTTATGCTAAAAATAGCATTATCATATTTTAGTGAATAAGCACTTTTAAGGTCCCTAGAATCCGATTATAACATTTTTACAATGATGTATGTGTGATGATAAGATGTACGTCTTTTATTTTTATTTTTATTGATTACTTATGACATTATGTGTACTATGAGGTGAATTAAGAATTTTCCAGTGCTGATTGGAACATATATAAATATATACATGTCATCACGGCATATTAATAATTTTCTGAGTGTGCCACAATCTGCTTTATCGCAGATTTTGTTAATGATGATGACATATTTGTACCGTGCGAACGCGTACCAGGCGTCACCTCACGATTACTCATTGCTGGAGTGGAGAGTGCACCACAGGGGTCACTTTTGTGCCATTTAAAATTGGAAATATATAAAAAGTCGAAATATTTGGCGTCGGTCGGGATTGGAACATTTAGTTTAATTTCTAAATTTTTTTTTTATTTGGACATGCCTACACACTATATATTCTCTGATTTATGACAATATAATAAGAATGCATTGTATTTTGTTATGTTTGATGAGTTTCTGGTCGTAAAATGCAAAATAATGGTTGATTACAACAATATAGTTTTAAGAAATAGGTATTGATTGTTGTAATCGACAGATATTTAATTTCCACAGAATTCAAATGTAAAGTTTATTGATTTTATACGAAAATTAAATCATTCGTTCATTTCAATTATAGACTATTAAACACCTACCTTACTACCTTTGTTAAAATGTGGCACCAACTTTAGATGCTTTATTACGAGATATCTATAATTTATAATAATATAAGTACAAATTACCATTTTCAATGGAACAATTAAATACAAAATACGTGAAATAAATCTTTAATTAGACAAAAATACAACAACTATTATATATTTAAACCATTTGAAACTTGTAAAACGATTTAAAATGACAGTTACTATAACATTTATAAATTTATTCATAAGTGACAGGTTTTTAAGAACAATATCCTTAACGATTATTAAAAATATTTTCAATACCTGCACACAATCGGATTCTTTAAATTTTAAAACATAAATATACTGATCTCCATCACTCAAAACTTAATACAACATGGTTAATTGGATTTTCTGAACCTAAAAAATATTTCATTTCATAAAAAATTGATTTTGAATACTTACACAACATAACTAATTGTATTTTTTCATGCCTTGGCAGTTCATTTATATGTTGAATAATCCATTTCATATCTATTTCAAAATTATATACATTCATAGGTTAATATTTTGACACATGTCAAATATGACGTTTCACAGTGTTGCAATCACGAAGCACGGAAATGAATCATCAAAAATTTATAATTTTTAATTTTAAAGATTTGGGCATTTGTAACTATTGTAAAAAAATTGTCCATTATTATAGTTAATATTTTAAAATTTAACTTATTACAGATTGGTCTATTTTTATAAATATTCCCATTTAAAAATTCAGTTTGACATGTCAAAGAGATCTTTGTCTCAATTTTTTTCATGGAAGACTAAGATATTTTATTTCTCTTTTTGTTTTAAAAGGCTAAAATTCCACCTTTAATAATGTTTTACTCAAAAACTATGGGTCCTACAGAAAAATCACCCATTTCTAGGGCACTCCTCTGAACAATTTCCTACAATATGGAACAAGTTTCATTAAAATCTGTCAACTCGTTTAAGCTGTAGATGTGTCTATATGTTTGTCGATGCTCGTGATGAAAGAATAGATAGTGAATGAAACCGTTTAGTATATAGACTAGCGTAAACTCGGCTACGCCGAGTATACCCTAGGGCTCCGCCGATAGTGTTTTATAATAGTTTTACGTACGTCCAATCCGTCTAGGAACAATTTAAACGTAAAGTGCTAACGCTATGAGTCTTTCAAAATATTTTTTTTACGCCCACCCAAACAGCCCACGCAACCTGCCCACCCAAACTGCTCACGCAACCTGCCCACCCAAACGGCCCACGCAACCTGCCCATCCAAACTGCCCACGCAACCTGCCCACCCAAAATGCCCACGCAACCTGCCCACCCAAACTGCCCACGTAACCTGCCCACCCAAACTGCTCACGTAACCTGCCCACGCAATATGCCCAACCAAACACGACATGATTCTAACAACTTTATGCAAAAAACAAAAGCCGACCAAGTTGTCAAATTTTTGACATTTCTGCATGGCAGTTCTTGACGTTACCTATCATTTAATACCAAACACGACATGGTTCTGACAACTTTAAGCAAAAAACAAAAGCCGACCGAGCTGTCAAATTTTTGACATTTCTGCTTAGCAGCCCTTGACAATACCTTCCATTTCATACCAAACACGACATGGTTCTGACAACTTTAAGCAAAAAACAAAAGCCGACCGAGCTGTCATATTTTTGACATTTCTGCTTAGCAGCCCTTGACAATACCTTTCTTTTCATAACAAACACGACATGGTTCTGACAACTTTAAGCAAAAAACAAAAGCCGATCGAGCTGTCATATTTTTGTCATTTCTGCTTAGCAGCCCTTGACAATACCTTTCATTTCATACCAAACACGACATGGTTCTGACAACTTTAAGCAAAAAACAAAAGTCGATCGGGCTGTCAAATTTTTGACATTTCTGCATGGCAGCCCTTGACGTTTCCTTTCATTTGATACCAAACACGACATGGTTCTGACAACTTTAAGCAAAAAACAAAAGCCGATCAAGCTGTCAAATTTTTGACATTTCTTCTTAGCAGCCCTTGACAATACCTTTCTTTTCATACCAAACACGACATGGTTCCGACAACTTTAAGCAAAAAGCAAAATCCAATTAAGCTGTCAAATTTTTAACATTTCTGCATGGCAGCCCTTGACGAACCCTCTCATTTGATACCAAACACGACATGGTTCTGACAACTTTTAGCAAAAAACAAAAGCCGATCAAGCTGTCAAAGTTTTGACATTTCTGCATGGCAGCCCTTGACGAACCCTCTCATTTGATACCAAACACGACATGGTTCTGACAACTTTAAGCAAAAAACAAAAGCCGATCGAGCTGTCAAATTTTTAACATTTCTGCATGGCAGCCCTTGACAATACCTCTCATTTGATACCAAACACAACATGATTCTGACAACTTTAAGCAAAAAACAAAAGCCGATCGAGCTGTCAAATTTTTGACATTTCTGCATGACAGCCCTCGACGTTACCTTTCATTTGATACCAAACACGACATGGTTCTGACAACTTTAAGCAAAAAACAAAAGCCAATCGAGCTGTCAAATTCTTGACATTGGAATATTTGTATTTTACTTAGTTATTTATGGGATGTGTGGCAACACTTTGGAAATGCACTTGTATCACTGACATGAACCTTCAAAAATTATAATTTTTAAATATAATATTTTAGGCCTTTTAAACTAGTATGGAATAACCGCCCATTGCCATAATGTATGTTTATGAATTTAACTTTTTTCAAAATGTCCTTATTTTATAAATAATTCCATTTAAATGTTCTGATTGACATGTCAAAGAAACGTTCTTCGTCTTAAATTTTTCAAAGAAGACTAAATTTTTTATTTCAAATTGTTTCAAAAAGCCAAAATACGACCTTTATTTATATTTTACATAAAAACTATGCACCGTACAGAAAAATGACCTATTACCAGGAAATCAAGTTGAATTATTTTCTACATCCCAGAAAATTTTTAATTAAAATCACTCGCACCGTTCAGGCTGTAGAGGCGAACAAAATTTCCCCGATCGTCTTGATGAATTCAATATAGAAATATATATAGATAGTGAATGTACCCGTTTAGAATAAAAGATGTTCGGCGTTTTTTAACTCGTAAATGCTTGATTTATAAATTATTAGAATGGTTTTATGTCATAGATGAGTAAAAAATAGCCCGGATTGATGTATAAAACTTAATATAAATTATATTTACGAATATGTATATAACGGTTTACATTTTATTCTTAGAAAAATGTGTAATGTTGTTTAAAACGATGTAATATGATGGAGTTTGTTAAAAAATAATTAGAAAATGATTTTATGAAGAAAATTTTGATAATTTTGTTATAAAAAACGTAGTTTATATGAAATTAATGAAGACAGGTGTAGGTACTTATTTTATTAAAATAATAACAATAAAACACATATAAAAACGTATGAAATACTAATAATGTGTAACAATATTTGATTAAAATAATGAAAACATTGATAATAACAATGGATTGTACTTTCTTATGCCTGAGTATCTTCTGACCGACGTCAAATATTTTGAATTTTAAATGACATAAAAGTGATCCCTCCTCTGGTGCACTCTCCACACCAGCAATAAGTGCCCGTGAGGTGACGCCTGATAAGCGCCCGCACGGTACAAATATTATAACATTATAATTAAATTACCGATATCTGTTTCAAAATGTAGGTACACCTAATTTTTTTTTATTGAAATAGTAATAAAAAACATACAAAAATCGTATGATTTATTAATAATATGTAACAAAATATGTAAATAAGTAATTTTTATTTATATTAATTAAATACAAGTATATTTATCCATTAGACATGACTTCAAATATGACATATGTCAAATATAGATTTTCTTCTTTAAAAAAATCCGGCCTACTCAATGTCAATTTTGACCCAAAATTGTCTGATTTTGTAGACTTGAATAGAATAGAAAGCAATCCATGTTTTTGTTTTCCTCAAAGAATTTTGAACATTAAAAATTTTTTTACAGAAAAACTAAGGCCTGTAGTGAAATTTATGTTATTTTCAGGTAATTAAATACGTCTATTTGCTACAATTTAAAGTAGTTTTTATTAAAAATTTTCAAAGCGTATAGTCTGTAGAGGTGTTCAAAAATTGCCCGATTGTCGTGATTAATTTTGGGGGTCCTAGCTGGTTAGTATAAAAGATTCCCCTTAACACGGTTTCATTATTAATTTTAATGTAATCGCTTCCTGACAGTGACATTTGTTTAAATATGTCAAAATTGTTATTAAAATTATGTTTTTGTTTGACGCATAGGCAAGACGATATATGAAAATTAATTATATTATATATTCATATTTAAAGTTATTTACTAAATATTATTATCGTAGAATTGAGATTGTACCATTGGATTCAATTTTAATTAGTAAAAATTGCAAAAAAATTATATTCAATGCATTTTTTTACAAGAAAAACTGTTAAAAGCTTGTATAAATGATACTTCCGGTTATTCGATATGCACTAAAAACTAATGAGCTCTTCCCACATTAGTATAGAATGGGTATACAAAATTTTGAAATTTTCTGATTGATAGTATTTGAGTAATCGTGTCCGCAAGATCCACACAAAAACACACACAGAGACACACATACCTACAGACATCATTGTAAAAATGTTAAAATCGGATTCTGGGGACATCAAAACGTGCTTATTCACTAAAATCTCTATATCCGATTTTCAGCATGACCTCCCTTACCTAGGGTAGCGGGAGGTAAAAAGTGGAGACAGGAAGGCAGAATAGGAAGGAATTCAGGGTTAGGAGACATAAAGTTTTAAATGAAGATGAATATAGAAGATTAATTAATTAATATACTAAGAACTACTAGAAGTAGTTATTAATGCATATGGGAAAATAATGTATTTATTTGTCATCAGGTCCTTTGACCTATACAAATTAACGTACATGTTTGTTACAAGTTTTGCATATTTACAACAGTTTGTTTGTAGAGACATTTTTAGTGCCCTCTACTGGCACCCTCGTTACATGCAGAGTAGCTTATAGTGACCTCTGCTGCCACTCGGACTCATCTGGGTGTGTCGGCTTTTTTTATTAAAAACTGACTCGTGCGGGATTTGAACGCTGTCCCACACGAACAGCCTTGTGTTGCCAGGCGAGCACTACGAGTATAGCCGCACGACCACAGATGACCGTGCATATGGGAAAATGTTATTACCATCGAGTATTATTGTATGAATTTGATAATTCCATGCCACGCAAACTAACCGAAGTAATCAATCGAAATGGTGCAATGATCAAATATTAGAAAAGTCCTAGTTTTTAAATAATTTTATTTTGGGCCAGTTTTATGATCTCCGGATAGAATTTAACTAAAAGTTAAATAAACAATATTGAATTGGATTGTTAACAACAATGATCAATTTGTCATTTGACAGTTCGGTTTGTTTAATATTGTTTATTTAACTGGTAGTTAAAATTTTAACCAGAGATTGTAAAACTGGTCTTTAATCGTTTCCTAAGTTGAATTATTCTGTTTAATGTTGCTCAATTATTTACTTGCCTTCAAATTAAAACAAAATACTGTCCTATTTTTTTCTGTCCATCAATGTAAGTATGTATACCACTACAACTTCTTAAAATGAGACAGATAAATCGTGACCTTTAGTTTTTGAACCGCTGTTGGCTTAATTCTCAATTAAAATAATACTATAAAAAAGTCATGAATTGAGCGCTTTTAAGAACTTGTGGATTATTATGAAAAAAGTGTTAGGAAGAACTTGCCAATGAACTAAAACAGAATTTAAATAGGAAATTAGTAAAGTTTGAAATACTTTTATATAAGAAAGGAGTAGAGACAGAGAGAGTTAATATAGATTATGAGTTAATGCTTATGTATGATCGATAATAATTATAGCAAAAGGTAATGGAACACTTTTCTAAAAGTTTCTGAATTACTTCTGTTTAGTTTTTGTTCGTTTCACTGTATTAATATTTATTTACAATCATTATAGTAATATACAGATTCCTAACCTTTTGGAGGTTGGAAAATACGTCATTCCTAACTTTAATGACAATCTCTTGGGTTGGAAATAACAGATTTCACTACCATCTCTTGGGTTGGAAATGTTTATGTAGGGGTTGCCTAGCAACATTGCCGTAGATCCCCATAATTAAGTAGTAGTATTAAAGGTTATAATTCATCGATTTATTTTGAAAATTATTAATTTAAAATGAGAATGATTGTGAATAAAATAGTATACATAACCTCGGTGGGAGTTTCATAACAGCCTCGCGCATTATCTCACCTCGAGGCTTCGCCTCTCGGTAATATACGTAAGCCCTCGGCTGTAATGAAACATCTCCCACCTCGGATGTAATATACTATTACAACTTAGGCTGTGTCCGATGTTGCACGTTTAGCACCCCTATTTTATTAGGGGTCGCTGTTTCTTTTTCTCTTCTACTCATTCCTGTCCAACGCATCTTCTTCACACAGTTATTCCTTTCTCAAGTCTTCCGCGATACAGTCCTTCCATCTTCTCTTTGGCCTTTCACTGCATGTCACTTGCGAAGAACACAATGACATACCAATGTTTGATCCTATTCTTTCCATATTTGGTTTTGTACTTGCAACAGACATCTGTCAATTACAATTTTTTGAATGTATCAGCTGTTTCCATGATAAATAGCAAAGCTGACTAATTTTTGAAAATTAATTTCTTTATAATGCTTTAACTCTACATCTATTGAATATGAAGAAAAATGTATAATCAAACCGTATAGAGAATAGTATTTTCTTTAATATATATAATAACAAAATGTCAAAAAATAATATTTAACTGCATTTTTTTAAGAAAAACTGTTAAAAACTTCAAATAAGGGTACTTCCGGTGGATCAATTATAACCAAAATCTAAACTTTTCTTCATATGGATGTACAGAAGAGGAATACGAAAGAATTATAATTTTTAGAATTGTAGTATTGGAGTTATCGTCGGAGAAAAATTTGTCACACACGCACACACACACACGGACACACACACACACATACATACATACATACATACATACATACATACAAACATACATACAGACAGACATCATCTTAAAAATAGTAAATTCGTATTGTAGGGACCCTAAAACGTGCTTATTCATTAAAAACTCACCACCGACAATACCTTCCATACCTAAAGGTGACGGAAGGTAAAAAGCATTATAATATAATTTTAATGGACACACTAATTTTTTGTTAGTAATTACAAATTCACCACCAACAAATAATTTTAGAAAATTCAATTAACTGCTTGGAACATAAATAATATATTTTTCAAAAACTCATCTCACATCATGTAAGGTCAAACCTGTTATCATTTATATTACAGTGAATTTGATTTATTTTAATGAACATTATGTTGGAAAAACAAAATATTATTCTTAATTTTTCATTAAAATGTAAAATACATTTCAGAACACAAAAGACAACATTATGAAAACTTAAAAATGTTTATTTAATTCTGTATATTCATTATTCTCATTACTCTGTAATTTAAACACATTAGTTACAGAGAAAATAAAGTAAAATGAAACAATGAAAGAATAGAGAAAAGCTTGCATAACGCCAGCGAGCTTAATGGAATGTTCTTTAAATAAAAGTATTACATTTAATTGCAATACATCACGTGCTTAACTATTCCGTATATCAAATATCTCTGCGTATATTCTCCTGTCTGGTAAATATTCATAAACATTTCTCTGATGTTCTGCTGTTTCTCCTTCGTTGTTGCTATTGTTGGTTGCCAAGGCAACGCGAGTAGATCCTTCTGTACTCTAACGTCTCAGGAGTGTTCACAATCTACAGGGAACTGAATAGAGAAGCACTTTTAGTAGTGGTGACAATAGAATTAAATCACTTGGGCTTTTAAGGTGAAAGTTGAGCTTTAAAAAGGCTTGAGACGTTTTATTTTGTTGGGAGATGGCAGCAAATAATCGCAAAGACTTATTTCAAGGCTACGGATTGAAATTGTAGGTATATTTAAAATAAATATAAATCTGTATCACTTTTCGGAGTTTTGTTTTTACATGATGTGTCTAAAAAATTGAATTTTTACTAAAAGGGTTTCAGTTTTGCAAAAATAATTTACGAAAATTATAATATTAATTTTGATTAAACAATTAATTATTATAATGATGCAAAAAGTATCCACAAACACGTGTACAAAGTTTTATAACAATCAATTTTAATGGGAAGCAAATATTCAAAATATTCTAATTTCCCATGTTAAATGCCTATGTAAATGTTATATGTAACGGATTTCGAGGGCCACCCGATTGAGGTACTACGTTGAAAATTGAAATACGTTTCGACAAAAAAAAAATATGTTTATACTTTTTTTTGCATAAGTATTTTAAGAATAAAAATTTTTAACAACAAGAGACCTGTACATAATGCGGTAAACCGATAAATAAATAAGGGTTTTGTTTCGGTTCCGGTTTTGTATCTGTTTCGAATTTTGGTAAAGGTTTTGGTTTCGGTTCTCATATTTTTCCGATATTTTTCGGTTAATGGCTTCGGTTCCGGTTTCTGTTACCATCCCTGCTAATAACACATTTGAAGAAGTCCATAATAGCTATTAAAATATTGCGTTCAAAAACACAAGTGGTTAATAGTTACCGTGTTCGAAAATTGTACCATATCTACAAGATCCATGATTTGTAGATTGAGTAATTCAGTTGGTAAATGCGGTAAATGAATAATCTAACCTCAAAAAAGGTAGAGATGCCAAGCGAAGTTGGAATCAGAAATAGGTTTCAGAAGTTAATTATGTAAATACAGAAGAAGAGACGAGATAACCTTTAACTACGTCAAATTTCAAATCTGTTTCATCTTTCAACTGCTTTTCATAGGTTATAAATGTACACTGTTTATCACTTGCGTTCTTAAATATCTATCCCGGTAGCTGAAAATGATTAACAGCTGTTTTCCGGTACATACCGGTAAAAGTTTACCGGTAGAATTTTTGTAAATGCCTAATGTTGATACCAATATTACAATAATCTTTCAGTATTACAATTTGCAAATAATAATGTTAAACGTAAATGGAACAAGAAAATATCACTGTCACCACATTAAATCACTAAAATATTTGAAACTCTCACAACTTTATGCTAATATTGTATTATTGAAAGTTTCTAAATTTAAAAAGTAACAATACTAGGTATGTATTTGATTATTTTGTCCGGGGGGAATTAAAATACACCGGGGAGGGGGGAAAATTCACCCCCGGCCACACCTGAATTCAACACTTTTCCACGCCCTTCTAATGAACCCTTCATCTAATTCTTCCCTTACTAAAGTGTCGTCCTTCTTTCCTTCCATGACGGAAGCTATCCCTTGAAGGGCGGCGTCGGTTCGGACGCTAGGCGTCGCACGTCGCTTTGTCTCTGGGGTGTAGTCCTAGTGGGCCCCACTCGGGTAACCGACGTCCCGAGTGCTGACAGCAGTTCCGGTCGGCCTGGGATGCTACCGGGTAATTTGTAACCACGACAAGGGAAAAATATGGGGGACGGATTTGTACATGGATTGGTAAGTAGTGTCGGTTTAAAATAATATATCACAGAGATAGCTGTGAAGTTAAAGACCTATGACTCTGCATGAAAATAATAAATGCTGTAGTATAACTGTTGGTTAAAATCCGCTTTAGTAAAAGGTTCAGAATCGCAATAAAAACTGTAAAACTAACACCAATTATTTCAAATTTTAAATGGCACAATACTGATACCGGCGGTGCGCTCTCTACGCGAGCAGTAATTGCCCGTGAGATGACTCCTACCAAACGCCCGCACTGTACGAATATGTCATTATTACCGGTATCTATGTACAAATCATATTGGCATACCAAGCAATGGGTAATATGCCGTGATGATATACCTACAATCTACAGTATCGGACATAAGTAGAGCTATTCCTTTGCGACCAATAAAAAAATACTCCTCCATATTTTATATTGTATTGAATATATTTTACTCCCAACTGTATTAAAATTGTTTGTTTACATCTTATTTGCCAGGGCGAGAAGTTGAACATTACACCCGCCGGGCTTTTTGCTAGTTTTACCGCCCGACGGGCTGCAAAAAAGCTAAAACGCCGATGATGATACTAACACAACAACCGGAAATAGTGGTTTCTTAAAAAAATCTTTTAAATATTATATTTTGGAAATTTATGTTATTACTAGGGCTAGGACTTCGAACTGGGTATTTAGTTATATGGGAAATAACCACCCACCCGGACCAAATGGAATACGGGTCGGAACCGATTTTCGCCCATAAGAACCATAAGAACCACAGACCCATATTACCCGTAAGAACCACAGACCCATATTACCCGTAATGGTATGTCTTATAAATCGAGATATGTTTTACTTGTCTTATTATTGTAAAAATTACTAACTTATCGTTTAAAACTAATTGTATTACCTATGTGAAGTGTTCAATCAAATAAATTAACTTAATTGAATAAAATTATTTTTCAACGATATGATTATTTAAACAGATAGCAACGTAATAATACGTCTTACGGGTGATATGGTTCTTACGGGTAATATGGGTGTGGATCTTACGGGTAATACGGTCTTATGGGTGAAGAATCGGTTCCGACCCGAATTCACTGAAATACGGGTGGGCGGGTGGTCATATGGATCCACTGGTATTCCGAGCACTAGTTATTACAAACATCAAAGAATATAAAATTCTCTATCCGATACATTAAACATTTTTACTAGTATTACATCTTCTATAGATTTAGAGATTGATAATTATAAATATGTAAAATAATCTGTTGTAAAGAATCGCATAGCCCAAATAACTCTATGGAAACCAGTTGAAAAACTGGAATGTTTGTAATTGACAGAAAAATGTCAGTGTCAAAAATTCATATATTACTGAAGGGAAGTACATTTATTATTTCTTATTTTATTATTAATTAAATATTTAAAATCATAGATTCTTATATTACATATACGCATTAGAAATACAGCCAATCTCGTCAATGAATTTGATGAATCTCGAACATTTAGAAGAGTTGGAGGAATGTTATTTATACAATAAATTAAAAAAAATATTAATAATAGACGTAATTATAATTTTTGTGTGTGTGTACCAGCAATGTTAAATACAATATTGTTGTAAACCGGATTGAACTATATATTCTAATGTAAATAGGAATGAACTAGATATTCCAAGTCTTTGTATGGAAAGTGCGATCCTTGTACTCTATAATCAAACAATGTAGTGGGAGAGATGCAAAAGGGTTTTTCTGCTCCGTTACCGGACAGTGAGTTGAAGTTAGTCAGTAGAGAGTAGTAAGAAGTTACTTATAAATAGTCAAGTTAATAAGTAGACAGCAATAAACAATATTCAATATTCGATATTCAATATATTAATTCATAATTGTATTATCTCAACATTAATAAACTAATAGGTAATACAAGATACACTTAATAATTTAACAACCCTTAAAACACAACCCGACGTGACAACCCTAATACGTTACAACAATATGTATTTACTTAGCCTCATATGGATATGCGAGAGGTTTTGTGCTGGTCACAACAGATTTTTGTCAATGGTTTCAAAGAGATTTTTAGGTTGTATTAAAGAACCGGGAACTATTTTCGAGTTATAGACACATTCTCAAATAGGTTAATTACTCTTTTTTCATGCACCACTCTCACACAGTGAAAAATAAAAAATGTGCCGATGTGAAAATGTCCAAAATGTATATTAAAGAAATTTCTTTGGAATTGCAGTGTATTTTATTCGTGAACCACTCATTCGCTAAAATTGTATAATACATAATGAGAAACAAAATTTCATACGGAATTTATATTTTCAAACCGCGTCATCATATTTTTAATCGTGTGAGAATGGTGAAAGGAAAATGTTTCTATAACTCGCAGCTGATTCTCGGCTCTTTAGTACAACTGAAAATCTTTTGGAAACTATTGACAAAAATATTCCAAGGTCTCATTGGAAGAATTAATTAATGTTAATTTAGGTGTACCTATACTTTTGGACGGTCCTGTAGACATAAGCTGTATTTAAAATAATGATATCATATTGTAAAGAAATATCAGTAAGTTTGTAATGCTGTCAAAATGCCAATCAGTATTTTTCAAAGTAACATTAAAATCTGATGCCACAAAGGCTATAAATGAATTATGAGTGTTTGAAGTTCTGTTTGGTGTAGTTGGCATTTTTTCAGTTCATAAAAAGAGTAAAACATAAAGGTGCTGATAGGCACCTACAACATCATCAGTTTGAATTTCAGTGGAAGTGATCGGCAGTTGATGGAACTGTCAATAAAAAGACCTTTAATAAATGTTCTTGTCGTATAACATTGTTACTCGATAAAAAACGCTTAAATCGAGCTTTTGTCGACGTCAAATTAATGAAGATGTTGCAAAAAAAATCGGGTTAATTTTTGATTTTGACTTTGAAAATGACATTTCAAGAGAGTGGACATTAATCTACGCCTCCAGTTTCTTTCAAATTAATGTTATTGTTTTAATATAAAATCAATAGATATTTTAGCAATCTGTAATTTTTATAGTATCTTACAAAATTCTTACTTATTTTCGTATATCATAAGAGATAGGTAGGTATTACTGACATACATGGTGTTGGATTAAATTACTACTTACGCACTTATATTACATGCCTACTAGGTAACTATAATTTTTGCACATGCAGACAAAAGCAATATTCTAGCTCTTTTTGATAGTTTTTTTTTATTGATAAATTACGTAATCACAAAAATGCTAGAAGAGATTCCAATGTATACCAACTATGCAGACAGTTCTAAGCTATGATTGGATAGTATTACAACACAAATACAAAACATATAAATTACATGAGTCATTCACACTTTATAATTAATAATGTTTTCCTTAAACGATTGTGATAAGTAAAAGGATGCAGTAGACCTGGAGACAGTTCTAGGAGTTTGACAGCCATTTATGATCATCAACATCATTGTTAATTAATTTAGCTAAATCCAACACCAAATTAATATTACGCCGTTCCACAAGACTTTTCAAATGGAGCATACTGAGTAGAGTTCCATATGGGGCGCAATAATCGTTTTATATATGTTGACAGCTTGAATGTAATTGATTTTATTTCTTATTCTTCGTAAAAAATGCACTTTCTTTGCCATTTTTTTTGCAAATATAGTCTACATGTTCGTAGAATTTTAGCTTACTGTCTATTATTACTCCCAAGTATTTAATTTTTTTTAACTTTTTCTATTTTATTAGTTGCCATTTTAAGTACTTCTATCATTTATAATCATATATTTAGTTTTAGTTACATTAGGCAGTAGTTTATTTAATTCCAACCAATTAGTATTATGATTCATTTCATTTTGTAATATCTCTAACCCCTCATGTACAGATTCTGCAGATATATATACTAAAGTGTCATCTGCAAATAACTTTATATTACATTTATTAACATTACTTATAATATCGTTATTTATTTATGAAATATTTGTCAATATTACACTGAAAACCGATAATGCGTCACTTTCGTATTACTTTCTATACAAGGAACCCTTAATACATTTTCAATTTATACCAATCTGATAATTTTTTCGTAATAACTGGGATGATTCTGTGACGCCTACTTTATCGTGTGATGCTGTACCTCTCCGTTCGTTATTCGGGAAGATTGATGGTTTGAAAGCATAATTTTTTGCAGAGAGATGGTCGGATCACTCGATTAGGCCGAGAAACGTCTGGATTTTTTCATCACAAGCAAACTCTTTGATGTTACGGAATAATGTAATAGAGAATGTTTGAAATATGTGCCTGATGTTTACTATGGTAACCATCCGTGATCAGTAAACACAGGAAAAAATAACCCAAAAACCAAAAGGCTTTTCTTAAGAATTGATAATATTTGCATGTGGAATTTGTTTCCGAGCTA
Organism: Ophonus ardosiacus; assembly: GCA_943142095.1. Taxonomy (NCBI): domain Eukaryota; kingdom Metazoa; phylum Arthropoda; class Insecta; order Coleoptera; family Carabidae; genus Ophonus; species Ophonus ardosiacus. The sequence goes on along the minus strand of OW964837.1, from coordinate 10,457,914 downwards.
GTAAATGTCAAAGAAACAACGAAAAATTTGTTGTGGCCAGCATAATGCCGCTCGCCATTTCCGTTTTGTTACATAAATATCGAATTTAACATTTCTGGTACACACAAATAATTTTAATTATATCTATTCTTTTATTCCAAAAGGAATCTTGTCCTACTCTTTTAAAATATTCAAGATGGTTCCAATTCATTCACGGGTATTTCCTACGGATATATGAATGTATGTACTATTACTTTTAATAGATATACTTACCTACTTACAATTTTAAATATTTAATCAATTAGTCAATAAGAAATATTAAATGTACTTAGAAAAAACTTTCAGTAATGTCAGTAAAACTGTTTTTTTTTTTGACACTGACATTTATATGTCAATTACAAACATTTGAATTTTACAACTAGTTTCCTTGGTGTTGACAGGACTGTACGATTTTTTGGATCAGATTTTTCTACATAATATATTTTCTTTATCTCTAGATCTATAGAAGATACAATAACAATTTTTTCTACTCCCATGCGTGAAGTGAGTACTTCACGTATCAATTTTTATGTGTGAAGTTTGATTTTTTGCACATTGTGCGTGAAATGTTACTTCACGCACCGTTCATTACTTTAAATATTACAAACTGAATTGTATTTTAATAAAACAAAGCTGTTAAACACCCGTAACGTTAGTAACCATGGTTACACAAGTCGATAATACAGAGGCTTTACGTTAGGAGAATGACAATGTAAAGGAAAAATATATTTTATTGCAAGGTCATAGAAAAAGGATAGTATGTAACACGTGTGTGAAGTCTGTTTTACATTCGGGTGGTTTGCAACACTCGCCTTCGGCTCGTGTCGTAGTCTCCACCCTCATGTAAAAACTTCAGCTTCACACACTTGCCACATAATATACTATTAATGCCCGTATGCACCAACATCAAATAAATCTTTGAATAGCTTATTCATTGAATAAGAGAAAAATATCGCATCGATACCATAACACAAATGAAAGTATTTGTTCTAGCTGTCATATTTTGATGCGATATTTTTCTCTTATTCAATGAATAAGCTATTCAAAGATTTATTTGATGTTAGTGAATACGGGCATAAGTGTATTAAATGGAGAATTTTATGTTCCTCAATATTTACATTAAAAATTTTAAAAAATGTTATTTAGATGATTTTTTTAAAGAAAATGCTACTTCCGGTTGTCAAATTGCTATCAAAACCTTTTCAGCTCTTCCCATTAATATGTCAGATTGAGGAATAAGTAGTTAAACAGGTCTTAAGTATAGTTTCGAGGACGTTTCGGTCAAAAATTAGCCCATAATCAGCAATAACAGAAAAAAATATATAAATCCAATGAATATTATGGTCTACAAATTACAATTTCAATTCCAGGATCATTGATAAGTGTAACAGGAACAATAAAACAAATAAAACAGCGCTCCTGCTGCAGGTTATAAATGAAACTGAAATTTGTATAATTTAAAACTACAATAATCATTAGATTTATACATGTTTTCTGTTATTGCTGATGTTAGGCTAATTTCGCCCGAAACGTCCAGTGTTTTTAATAAAATGCTGGAACACTAAGGCCTACAATTCATTCTACGCGAAATCCTAACGAGGTTCGCAAAGAATATTCCAATTAATTTAATGAAATCAATTAGATAACGCTAAAAATTCAAAGTTCGAAATCAGAAATCGAAAAATATTATAGTTTTTCTTATTAAATAAAGTAGTTTCTGGTTCTTTATCGTCAACATTATTATGTGTACTAATGTTTTTATATAATTATACATTTGGAACATATTAAAATGTTTTTTTTGCGATTTCCCGAAATTTGACCCAAGTGGATTTGTCGGATTTTTAAACTAGACGATTCAATGATTTTCCATTTTCTAATCGCAAAAAGTATCCACTTTGAGAGTTTGTGAGGTGCCTCAACAGTAAAAATATATTCTCATTACCGAAGAATAAAAGCACATCGGCATACCCAGTAATGGGTAATAAGCCGTTGTGATATATAGCATAAAAAACGAATCTTCTCTCCTGCTAAAATGATTCACCGCTTTCTCTTTCGTAAATCCTCCGCAGGAATGAGAAAGATGGAGCAGAAGCAACTCCTGCTGGGCTGATATAAAAGTTTTTTGCTAGTTTTTAATGAGTCCACGCCATTAACTGCCGGTAAAGTAGATCCTGAAAGCAATTACCGACCGAAAACACTGAAGACCGCTGCGGTCTAGAAAGAAAATTTGTGGGCTGAGTTACGAGAAAATCTCAGTGCACTTTTATTAGATGTAATAGAGAAGCTACGCTTTAATAGCTTATTGAGAGAGTGAAGTCTTTGGCACATGGATAAGTTGTTTAGTTATAACGTACATAACAAAAGCTTTGAAGGAAAATTATCACTTTATTTATCAAATGAATTTATTTAAATCTTTGCCGAAAATCAAATTCATTTTTATTATTATTTCATCTACATGTAAGTTTTGTCATAAGTTCTCAAACAACGTCGTACAAATTCAACTTAAGAAATAGTTATTTACATTCGAGTGCGTGTGAGTTGTATTTTACAGCGCGACAGCTATGTTTAAGGCACGAGCCCATGAGGCGAGTGCCTTCTTAGCTGGAGCGCTGTAAAATACTTCACGCACGAGAATTGTATCAAATTTTTTGGCCGACGATAATGAAAATCACTTTGTTAATGAGATTGGTTGTACTTCTGAAAAGGGTTAGTTTAAAATACTGGGGTTAAGTCAATTTCCAAATTTGATTTTACTTACTTTCATTAGAGTACTTCTTCCAGCGAAAATTTATCTGTAATAATAGACGTTGTTTATGACTGATAATACAGTGTGTCCCATTTAGAGGTGCCACCATTGGGATCTCGAGAACTATAAGAGATACGATGTCGGTTAAATGGAACTTTTTGTGCGCCTTTGGGAGGCCATCTCAGATGTGCTTTTGTTTTTCCAAAAATTCTCATAGGGCACTAGATAATGACGAAAAATTGAATATTGTTGATTTTTTCTGTTTCAACTATTAGTAATTTAGAAAAACGTTTCAAATATAAAAGATAGATATTTTTATTAACTAACCAGTGGCGTACGAAATAAATTTTTATATCCGTAAATTTTCGAGATATAACACAAACTTATATTTTTTTAAATAGAACCCATATCTGATTTTAGTCTCAAAAAAAATATTATTTTTTTCTCTTTTCAATGATGTAAGGGTTATTATGTTTTATTTTTGTTTTGCCTTCAAAATTATTATTTTTTCCTTATTTTGTAGTAAATTTACAATTATTTTGAAAATATTGCTAGATTTATATTTAGAAATACTCCTTGTATTTAAATAATTTATTTCGTTACAAAATTTTTCTCAAAACTCGTATTATATTAATTTTTATTTTGTATCAGGTCGCCCTTGGCACATTATAGTGTAATTTGTAATTATGAGTGTAGAATGAAAATATTAAATAATAAAGGCATAAAATAAATTATATCGATCAAATACACTATAATTAATTAAAATAATAATGTTTTTTGGGATATAATATGAAAATTCAGGAAAATAAAGAGAAAAATTAAATTTTAGGACCAAAACAAATATAAAACATAATAACCCTTATATCATTGAAAAGAGAAAAAAATAATAATTTTTTTGAGACTAAAATCAGATATGGGTTCTATTTAAAAAAATATAAGTTTGTGATATATCTCGAAAATTTACGGATATAAAAATTTATTTCGCACGCCACTGGTTAGTTAATAAAAATATCTATCTTTTCTATTTGAAACGTTTTTCTAAATTACTAATAGTTTAGAAGTTATTTGAAAAAGAAAAAATCAACAATATTCAGTTTTTCGTCATTATCTAGTGCTCTATGAGAATTTTTGGAAAAACAAAAGCATATCTGAGATGGCCTCCCAAAGGCGCACAAAAAGTGCCATTTAACCGACATCGTATCTCTTACAATTCTCGAGATCCCAATGGTGGCACCTCTAAATGGGACACACTGTATATTCATTTGCTCATGTTTTCTTCGTAATAAATAATAGGTAGGTGTCGATATTTGACATTTCAGCAATGTTCGCCTCGCGTATTTGACAGGTATATCGATCGGTGACTATGTCGGTAACGGCGGATTTTTACAATAATGACAGATGTCGCTGCCATGATTTTGGTTTATATAAATTAATTTTAAATATAGGAAATGTTAAAGTAAAAAAATAACTTAAGTAGGTAGTACTTTTAAAAATGAACTTTATTATAGTAAAGATGATTTCTTTTCTAAATGCCCATAAACGTCCAGTGTAATTTGATTATTTTACCGCATAGTTAGACAAGTTATAACACAGTGAGCGTAAAATGTAAGTTACACTTGCTGTGTATACAATTGTAAAGTTCCCATTACACTTCAGGAGGGCAAAAAGGTATTAACAATTTGGTTGGATAAATATACAAACGAGATATTGTAAATTTATACATTTATAGGAATCAAAATGTATCTATTGAAACAAGAAGGTACGCACAAAAGTTACGTTTGGAAAACTCGAGCCGTTAGATTAGATTATTATTATTTTTAGAGAAATATACAAACAATAGCGTTTTCCATTTATATATTTAGCTTTACACTTAGTGCAGCCAATGACGTCTTGCCCAACACTAGTTAATGTTATAACACATGCGACATGCGTAGTGCATTTTATATGAAACAAAAGTCTAGTGCAATGTTGTTAACTATCACTGTCAAATACAGAGGTTATGTACAACCTCATCTGTTTATTTGTATGTATTTACATTCAAACGTTTCCAATGATTCCTGTATTATTAACAAACTTATAGCGTTTTCCATTCATGGAACTTTGTTTAAAATTCTACAAGAATTGAAAAAAATGTATACTGGACATCATTTATTATAATTTTATAATTGTATTTCATATTAAAACGTAAAAGGTGTCTGTGAAAATATTATGCGTCAGGGAAGTAGTAGATTACATGACGATTTCAGGAAAAAGAATAAATGAAACACGTACAACTCAACTATTGCGCACTGATTATATAAATGGAAAACGCTGCAAGTAAGCTGTTCATTGGTTATCAAGACTTTGAGGTGTATTGATAAATTCCGGATGCCGGGGCTAGATCCAATTATGAAAAATACCTTTCATAAGAAATGTTTCTAATTTGCGCTTAAACTTTTGGTATAAAGAGTCTTTCATTAAGAGTGATAGGATTTTAATTTTAAATAAAACAAAAACGATATGACGTGTCAATTAGTTTTTGCTTTATTTTGAAGCTTGCACAATGCAATTATGTGTGGAACAATATCCACCACGGCTTTGTTTACACCGACGGAAACGATCGCTCCAATTTTGGGAAAAATATAAGGACCGATGTCGTCGCCTTGTCATAAACCGCATCACACAGTGAGTTTTTCGCAATGCAACTGCACTTCAGTAACCCTTGTGAGTTGGTCTCGCTACAGTAATGGTAATTCTGTTTATTAACAAAGCTATTCATCAAAAATTGCGCTTCGTTTATCGTTTGAGAAGATGATTTTTTTGGCCAAAACCTTGATTATCTTCCAAGTGCTCAAGGGCCGAATCAGTAATTGTTTAACTTCAATTCTTGAGTCAATACGACTTTGTAAGGACGTAGGCCCAAATTCTTACGCACACTTCTCCAAGTTGACGTCTGAGGAAGCCCCAAATGTTGAGACCGTCTTAAAATCGATAAATTTGGCTCATCGACAACACTAGCCGCTGCAGCTGCGATATTCTCCTCATTTTGCACATTTCGTCTTGTTGGTGACTTATTGTCTAGTAAAGTGAATTCACGCTCAAACTTTTCCACAGTGCAGCGTATAGCCGGCGGAGAATAACAGTGACGGCGACCCAATTCTCTGGTGAACGAACGTTGAGCATCCAAAACTGAGCTCGAACTTTGGTAATATTTTTTAATAATTTTTAAACGTTCGAGAAGAGTCAAAAACTGCAAACTATAGTGAATAATTTGACATCTAACAGTAAAAAAAAAAAAAAAGTACCAGAAACCGAGAAATCTCTATTGAAAACAGAGATGCATTCGGGCCGGGCCGAGCCGGGCTTTGAGGTTTGGATCGACTCGGCCCGAAAATAAAAATTACCGGCCCGACTCGACAAAAAAATTAGCTAGCCCGGATCGAAAATTGACTCGAAATCGGGCCGGGCTTCGGGCCGGGCCGGGCCAAAGCTCGAAATTAGTTGCATCCGGCATACCTAATGTTGATTTTTATGTTAAGGCGAAATTTTTAACTTTTTTCGTGTCAAACTTATAAAAAGCTCTAGATTCTTATAACTTTCAACATTAGTTAATATAAGTAGTTAAAAGAGAGACCCTTTTAGTGTAAGTTTGTTATAAAAATTACAGACCTATGAGTATTTAACACTTTGTTTACCAAAGCCGTTCGAAAATTTAAACACAAATCAAAAAAATATAATTTACATAAGGATTTTTTATCTAACTTTGTTTTTGCTCAAAAATAGGACTAGAAATCATTATGGTAGGAACAAAAATCACTTTTATTTAAGTATACGAGTAATGGAAATAATAATAGCAACATCACAATATAATTATTATGCTTTAAAGAATAACCTTGAATTCTTGAAGTAAAATAGTACATTTTTATTTATTAATATGTCAAGTATGTTGTTATTAAATCATTTTGATCATTTTTAACTTCATCCATTTTCATTAAAATATTAAGGAAACTGTGCATTTGATTGAAATATAAGATTTTTCGGGCCGGCCCGAAAAGATCGAATTTTCGGGCCGGGCCAAAATCAAAAGTCCGACTCGCCTCGATTTTTGAAAATGATTAGCCCGATTCGGCCCGATAAAAAAATATCTTCGGCCCGGCTCGATGATCGACTCGAAATCGAGACGAGCTTCGGGCCGGGCCGGGCCAAAGCTCGAAATCGAGTGCATCTCTAATTGAAAAAACTATCACCACTACTGAAAGACGTTAGAAGTATACGATAGCTCAGAATATCTATAACTGCATATAATTAAATTTGACTGCAATATCAGAATACATATGTCTTTGAATTAACAATGTTGTACAATAATCACATACATATCTGTCAAAGAGCGAAGAGCGCTTTATCAATAGTTTTGTGAAATGTAATACAAATGATAGTATTGGCAGCTCACGAAGACATGTTTCATGTTTGTAGTGATTTACTATCTCATCCGTCTATGAATCGTTATTTTGGATTGCTCACTATTATTACTTGCAGCTTTGAAAGTCTTTGATATTATAATTCTTGTTATACGTCAAAAGGAAAATTTGAAGTTATGAAGAATACGGGGAAAAATGTCTGATAAGAACAAAATTTATAAGCCTTCCCATATTTTGTTCATGTTGAAATAAATACCTGAGAAAGCTTTCAGAGTACATTATTAAAATTAAAATTAAATTTGGTAAATGCATCTCTAATAATATTATTTATTATCACGTTGCTGCTATATCGACTAAGACCTTCTCAGGCAAATAAATAAGAAGAATAAACAAAACAAAAAAATGCTAATACATAAAATGATTTACAGAAGTAGGAAGATGTTGCATTACTGAATGTGCGTTGGTATTATTAATATATAATACGGTCGATTTTAGTTTTTAAAGATACACATAAATATGTGCGATTCATCTTCCGACTTTCATTTGTTTTTCAGTTATGACGTCATCACAAAAAAATGCAACATAGATTTTTAGTAGTGGAATCCGATAGTGATTATTTTTCTCTTTATGGTAATACAAATAAATTATAAAGGTGAATAACAAAAACTCAGAGAAAAATGGAGCTGAACATTTAATACGTAATAATGAATAATCAAGATATCTTGATAAAAATCTGATGTGGCCAATACAAAACCTCCCGCTATTTAATTTTTATTAATTTAAATACATACCTACGTTTTTACTAATGCTGCAAACTATATTATGTTCCATTGCATATAACTATTGCTTTATTTACGATTTTCTTTATTATTTAATATGTCACTATTATTAATTTGAAGTGATTAGTTTTTGACAATGACGTTTACCTGTCAGTTACATTTATTTAAAAAATAAACTGTGTAACAAAGGAATTGTGTTTATCTTAGGCTTCGGGATTAAAAAAGAAATATGATTTTTAAATTTATTATAGAAAAAGTATTAATGAAAACCTGTACAAAATTCATACATACATACATACATACATACATACATACATACATAAAGTCACGCGTTTCCCACTTAGTGGGTTAGCAAAAACCCGAAAACAATAAGAAAAGGGATAATAATGATAATACGTGTGCTGTGAAACAAACAAGTCTGCTTCATGTACAAAATTCAATAATCTATAATTTTCATAATGACATAAAATGCGAAAAAATGGCATTTAATGGTATTTTTTGAAGAAAAGCCATTATGAGGTTCAAGTAAAGTGCCATTTCCGTTTATCCGATTTACACCAAAATCTAATGGCTTCTTTTCGTATTAGAATAGGGTAGAAATACAAGGTTTCAGAATTTTCTGAATGATAGTATTTGAGTTAGAGCGAAGACAAAATTCATACACAAACACACACATACACACACATACAGACATCATCGTGAATATGTTAAAAATGGATTCTAGGGTCCTTAAAACGCGGTCATTTACTAAAGTCTCGATATGAGATTTTTGGCACGATCCCTATACTTACCTTACCAAGGGTAGCGGGGGGTAAAAATTTAATTCCTGCCAACTGTTTCATACAACATTAACACTAAAAGTTGGCATGGCCTGTAACAAGTGATAGTAAAATATTTCTAACCGTAGCGCCGCTTTACAGAAATTCATTACTTAATCATTTTGAATTTAGTGATACATCCTTAATCCAAAATGTGATATTTCCCAGTGATGTCAAAGAAGATTTCGATCGTAAGATCAATATAAATATATCAGAGTTTACGCATCTGTCACTGGAAAATTGGAGGTGAAAATTGATTGAATCAGCAGTTTTGTCATGTTTTTATAGATATGTAAACCAGCTCGCGCCCTGTCGAAAAACATCACGTCGCACGTATGTGAAATATACAATTCTTTATATCTCTTCAGAATTGCGGATTTGGAAAATAAAATTTTTATGCTTTGTAAATATTTTAAGCAACAGACACTATTTCAAAATACTGTTCTTTCAGCGAGATTGAACTCGAACTCATTGTAACACATTCTGTTTACAAAAAACATGAAAGGGCTTCGCAACATATTTTAAAATTGTTTCAAATATGGGAACAGTATGAATAGGCAAAAGACTCACGTCATCAACTTGAAAAAAATCTGATGTGGCCAGCCCATAACCTTCCGCTATGCATGTTATAGAGATCACTGGTATTTAACAACGCAGTATAAATAAAGCAATAATGGGGTCATTTCACATTTTCTGATTTATTTTTTCTTGAAAAAATGGGTCAAATTAAACATGTATGTGTTTGTTTTACATCTTACAAGTCTTTAAAATCAGAGATATGATTTTTTAAAAGTTGCGTTTAATTTCAAATATTTCAATGGCTGACGACATATATTCACGGATACGACAGTCGAGCTCTACCGGTTTAATTTAAAACTATGATTATTTGGTTTGGTATTTATTTAAATAAATGGTTTATTTATATACCTTATACTGCACTAATACTTTTAAAGAAATAGAAAGTAATACTAATCTTCTCTCTTGTATATTTTGCTATCAGCTGTCACAATTTTAGGTTAGGTTACTGTTTCATGTTCTGGCGCGTGTGTGTGAGAAAGAATAGTCTTTGTGTCAGTATGAATTTGTGTCGTCACAAATTTAGCCCGTGTTTAAAAGCGCGAAAGTTTATTAGCAAATTTATGAATGAAAAGTCGCATATTTCAACTTATTTTCTATTTCTATATTATATATTTTTAACTAATAGAAAAACTTAAGAAAAATTCAAAATAGTAGGTACTCGTATCTTTACACAAAGTCTTTTCAGAGCCGTACTCTGGAAGGCAATGAAGCAAATCATGTAATATTTATATTTGATGCAAAATACATTATGTTTACAAACCTTATTTTTCTTAGAATCAAATATATTAGTACTATGTTCTCTTTATCATGGTCTCATTATTAATTTTAATGTAATTGTTTCCTGGCAATGACATTTGTTTAAATATGTCAAAATTGCTATTAAAGTATTGTTTTTGTTTAACGCACAGGCAAGATGATGTATAAAAATAAATTATTTTATAACTTTATATTTAAAGTTATTTCTAGATATTTATTCAATTTTGACGTATTAAACTGTCATTATTAAGTCCATAACAACAACTATAAGTAACATTTTATTCACAAGTGAATTAAAATTTTTTAAATTCATCTCACAATTTTTTTTACTCACTCTGCAACAAATAATGCATTTAAAATAACATCAGGCACGATAATAACACTCACCACAGTATTTATTAGATATTATCTGCCATTTTCATTATTTTTCACGACACAAATGACAGACAATAATGATTTTTAAATAGATGACTTGACGTCTATCATCGACGATTGTCATGTACAGCTTACTAACTAATTAATTTTTTATTTTGTCAAAATTAAATATTATAATAGTTTTTATTATTATTTCGTCAAAATTGAATAAAATACTGTATCAACCACGTGAGCTAAGAATGTTTATTCATTCGAAGAATTAAATCACTCGCCCTTACAGCTCGTGAGCTAAACTTTCTTCTCATGAATAAACATTATCTTAGCTCACTTGGCGCTTGAATCGTTACTCGTTTTACGTGATCTTCCATAGGCATATAAAATATTTTTGCCAACGGGTCCATTTAAATTTTTGCGACTTATTAAAAATAAAAATAAAATCATTCCTTATCAACCTGTCTAACTCTCTTCGGGCTACCGCTTTCAATAACCGCTTGTACAGGTGTCTAGATCTGGGGGTTGAAATACCTGACAGGAATAAATCTGATGAAAAGCTGGAGAAGGTATTTCTTCTGGTAAAGATGGCGAAACAATTACAGGAAATAGATTTTCCCTCAAGTCTGATAGATTCAAGTATTTTTACATGTCATTGTACATGTTTTATAATGAAATACTTGTGTTCAAAATCGACATTCACTAAATTCTAATTTCCGTAGCTACGTGTTTCCATGTTCCGTAATTGAAATTATTGTAGTCAATTAGTTGAGAATCCTAAACAAGCAGAGATATGAGATTCAAAGCAACAAAGTCCTAATCAATATGAGAAGATTAGCATGGCAATCTATGTTTCTGACAGGCATCACTTTCGCTACACTGGAGTAAAGCTCAACTTTTTCCCAATCTACAAGTTTAATTATTTATTTTAATTACAAACTCCAAATTTCGTTGCAACCACTGGAATTTCGACCCCAAACCGTACGTAGGTAATCACAACACTGTGGGGTGTATAACCATGAAGGAAAACAATTGAAGAGCTTTCAGTTAAAACAACCTTAGTCCATATTTTAAATTTGTTTTATTCAAAGAAAAACTTTGTAGCTTCCTTACTTTTATAAGAAATAGAAAATATACATTACAAAATAATTCTGCCCGGTTTCACCAACATCAAATAAATCATCGCATAGCTTATTCATTGAATAAGTGAAAAATATCGCATCAAAATATGACAGCTAGAATACATCTCGGCATTTGTATTATGGTTTCGATGCGATATTTTTCTCTTAGTCGACGAATAAGCTATTCGAAAATTTATTTGATGATGCATAATAACTGGAAATGTCTAAAAATCGTAAAAATTTAAGGTGTGCCCCCTAGGGTTTTTTGAGATCTTATCCATTTTTAGAAATGACAGTTTTTGGCTGAGTAAACTGAACTAATAGGACAAATTTTCTCTATATTTATGTAATTTTGTCTGTAGAATCAAGTGGTGAAGTCCCAGGCTCGTATCTTCACCCATTTTGGGTTACAACACAGAAATAGCTAAAGTTTCAAATTTAAATATCTCGAGAACGAAAAGAGATATCGACATGCCGTTCAACAATTTGGAATCAGCGAGTTGAGATGTATACATATAGGATTTCTAAATGTTTAAAGATTTTGGTGAAATGAGTGTTTTTGTGTTATTTACTTTTCCTCTATATTATGTTATATTTGTAGTAAGTCTTGTTAATATCAGTATTTACTGAAAATTTAATGGTTTATTAAATTTAGAGACTTATTGAGTTCCTGTCTGCCCTGTTTTCATTATGCGATCAAATATGAAGTTGCTTCAAGTTTATTATTTAATTATATTCGAAATTTGATCATGATTTTGAGAGGTGAAAGTTTTGAACGTTGAGAATAATGTGAAATTAATATTAATAGTTTTAAATAAAAATCTAATGAACTTGCAATTTATTAGATCAAAATTTAATTTATAATGCATATGACAGTTTACAGGGCGAATTAAAAATTGTCAATTATTTTTCAGAATTATAAATTATTATATTAAGATATTTAAATATAACACTTGACATGTTTCACAAGATTTCAGTGTCTGAATCCACGTCTTGGTCATTTATCAGAGATTGACTCACTTAGCCAAAACTACAGACGCGTTTCGCTCTTGTTGGAGCTCTTCAGTGTGCTACACTGACGCCTCTAGGAGGCATTTAGTCGGCTGAGTGAACGGATGATAAACATCCCAAAAAGATAAGATGATTGTACAAGCAAGTAGCTACATGCAGAGCCATCTATCAAGAACGACGAATTGTAACCAGTGACCTGAACCGAAAAGTATTTTTGGTCAGTTTCGGTGGTTTCGGTTCAAGAAAATGAAAATTAGAACGGTTTAGATGCAGAATTTAATTCTCCACAATATTTATTTGCCTATGGCCCGGTTTTCGTGTTACACCCTGTATATATATCGCCACGGGATATTTATCTACAACACATGTAGATATTGGTAATGATGACGATATATTTTATCTTGTGGGCGCGTACCAGGCGTGAGTGAAGTCAGTAAATATATGAGTATAATATCAAGTGACTTTTTAGGTGTTAACTGATAGATCAAATGAACAAATCTAATGAAAATTTGTTACTCTTCCAAAAAATATAAACAGCGATAGAAATTGTTTTTTTGCAAAACCAAAATTGTTTTATAATTAAATTAAATACATGCAACTCTGATAAATAAATTCTGGTTAAACAATTCTCAATTCATCACATGCTCGTCGCATATTTCGTGTTTAGAGTACGTAGACAAATCCTCTGTCCAACAGTAGATTAATTGCATTTTGCATAAACCACGGATCTCGTTCTAGCCGCGAAGTACACTGAGTTAGGACACTGTGGTTTCGAGGAGTGCGGTTTTGTGCGATACCTGCTTAAGTTACTAAATATTTGAGAATTTTGCTAACATTCCTGTATGCACGGCAATGCAGATAATACAAATACAGATCAATTATCAGTTATTATTAAATATTAATAACAGATGGACTATAAAATTGTAGTACAGTCCATCCTTTTCTTTAAGATTAATCAATATTAATTAAATAATAATCAATGTATGTAATTACTTTAGGTTGTAATTAAAGGTGGATTTATGCAGCCTACTTTTTATCTTACCTTTTCTTTTTCTTTTACTTTACAAAAGTTAAAGGTGTCTTAATAAATGTACTACTTAATGTGAACACTTTTAATTTTAATTTAAGAACTGAAGTTGACCAACTTCCAACTTAAGACCGTTAAAATAAAAGAATTTCACAACTGCGCATGTGCAACACTTCACGTGACAAACGTCAGCGTGTGCTCTATTTATTTGTTTTTGTAAAGGTAAAACTGCAAAAATTAGAAAATGGGTAAAGCTACAAGTAATACAGCAGATGCACAAATTATTACATTTGTGTCCATTTTTACAGGTTATAATTATCTCTTTACATTTATGACAACTGATATGCCAGAATTATCATATCTGCGCATGTGTACCGAAGGCTTTAAAGTAGCTGCATAAAGTACTAAACTTAAAGTAAAAGTAAAAGCGAAAAAGAAAAGAAAAAGTAAAATAAAAAATAAGCTGCATAAATCCACCACTAGATATTATATTTTTATTTGTTGTAAGATTAGTTTAAAATGTTAAACATAATGTAAATTCTGAGTATTAGATATTTGTCATTCACATGAACCTAAATTTCAGAGTTCATTCGCATTTATGCTAATGATATAATTTTATTTAATCTTTCTTTTATGAGTGAGAACACCTTGCTTCTGACTTTCATAATTCTTAAAATTGTTTTTCATTATTCTTTCAGACGTAATTCAGCATTTTATACTTCTTTGTTCATAAGTTTATGCCCAATCTGCATTCGTTATATCCGTTCTTAGAATTGTTTAATCCAAAAGACTTTCAGGGACATTCTCTGTTCCCTCGCTTAAAATCCTAGATCATGTAAAGTAGAATAGAATAAGTCAGTTAGTTGTTATTAGAATATCGATGCAGTAGTTGTTATTAAAATGTCGACGCAGTAGGTTATTATGAACTAGAACTAGACATAAAAGAGTCTCTACTCTACAAATCATCAATGAAGAACGTAAATTTAATAAACCAATACTAAAAAATCTGTTGTGGCCATCACAATACCTCTCGCCATTTTCATTTTATATTGTATAAGTATTGTATTGCACTTCGCTATCGAACTGTCGTTTTATAACAAAAAAAAATCTGATTGGCTAGCACATGACCCCCGCCAATTCCATGTTTAAAATAGCAGTGAGTTTTAAGTAAAGTATCACTTCCGGTTGATTGTTTGTAAATAAAATCTAATTTGTTTCATTATTAATTTTATTGTAATTGCTTCCTGTCAATGACATTTGTTTAAATATGTAAAAATTGTTATTAAAATTATGTTTTTGTTTGACGCATAGGCAAGATGATATATGAAAATAAATGATATTATATATTCATATTTAAAGTAATTTAGAGTTATTTACTAACAGCCCGATTCACAAAAAAGTTTAAGCTAATCCTAATTTTTGGATTAGTGAATTCTATTCTATTCCGGTATTTAAAATTTAATTTTCATTCTATTATCAACAAAGATAGATACTAGGAATAGATTAGACTATATTTTAAGATATAAACTGTCAAAATTAGAGTAGAATTCGCTAATCCAAAAATGAGGATTAGCTTAAACTTTTTTGTGAATCGGGCTGTATATGTCTGGAAGAATTTTTCTAAGAAACTACTACTTCCGGTTGTCCAATTGTTACCAAAACCTTTTCAGCACTTCCCAGGAATGTCAGATTGAGGAATTCATAGTTCAACAGGTATTAAGTCTTATAGTTTTTGAGGAATCGTCCTTCCAACATACACACGTACACACACACGCACACACACACACACAGACATCATCGTAAAAATGTTAAAATCTGTTTGTAGGGCCCTTAAATCGTTCTTACTCACTAAAATCTGGACATGCGATTTTTAGAATGAATCTGATATCTCTCTTAACGAGAAGTAAAAATAAATTAACAGAACTTTGCTTGTATGAACCTACAAATTTCAGCTAGCCAACCGAAGACGCCAGGAGTCGCTGTAGGAAGGAGGCAAACTGTGGTAAGCTACAAGCTACGGACTCGTATGTTTACAACAAAAGTAACTTGCTTCAATAGTGCGTTTACAAATGACAAGCCGAGAGAGATTGAATGCAAAATTCGACTGAAACAGCAGTTTACAAACGTGTAGGTATTGTATAAAGGCAAAACATTTGTCTGTCCCAAGTGTTATTTCCATCTGTATCCCAGTGCAGTAACTCGCCTCTAAAGCAGCAGGGCGGGTGTAATTTGTTTAGCGCGTAATGTTTAAAGGTGTTACCGTGTTTTTGATGTAAACACAGGGTTAGTTCAGATGGACGCTTCAAAGCAAATGTGTGTAGAGGATACATGTAGATTTGTTGTTGCTACTGCACAGCACTGCCATGAATTTCAGCATTATGCAAGTGACAATATGTTGAAATGCATATGAAATTTCCACTTACAAATGAAGTTATTCAAATTTACAGAATATATATGGATGCTAAATAATATTTACATGTTAACTATATGGTAAATGGATTGTCGTTCGGCCAACCCGGGTTCAAAACAAGCAGCGAACAAATAGAAAACTAAATGAACATTCTGCAAGTGTTTACGTACATTTTAAAATACAATGTATACAGGTGAGTCAAAAGGAAATTGCTCAACTTCGGAAGTATGACATATTTGTTACGTATGTTTTCAGAAAAAAATTAAGGGAAGTATATTGAATCTGCTTATTACTGCAGCAACTAACATAGGTTAAACTCTAACATTTATATTTAATATAGAGCTAGTAGCCCGTTTTCTTCTATGCAATAAAAATTAGTTCTGACTTGTCCCATGTGTCTTTGTAGAGTTTTAAAATTTATTTTACGCCCAACAGCATTAAAAATGTTTGTTTACATCTTAGTAGTAAAACATTACGTCTTTTTGCCAGTTTTACCTCCCGCCGGGCTGTAAAAAAGTCAAAACGCCCGGTAATGAATTTTCTTTAATTATTATCCAAAATTTTAAGAATGATAGTAGACGCTCCATGGTTTGTTAACAATAATGTTATACACAACGACTTACAGATGAACACAATAAAAGAAGAAATAACAAAATATAGTGAAAAATACCTAAAAAGACTAGACGTACATCCAAACCAAAATGCAGTAAATTTATTAGACAATAGTATGGACACGTACAGACTAAAACGACACAACACATTAGAATTACCTTTTAGATTTATTTAATAATGTATTACTTAGTTTATTTTAATGTTATGTAGTTAGTAGTTACTTTGCTTAGTTTATTCTAAAGTTGGCTTAAAGAGAACATGTCGCTAGATATGTTCTCTGCATGATATTTTTAATTGTTAAAAAATTTACTTATTGTTAATTCTTTACAGATTGTAAATAAATATGGGAAATAAAAAAAATATATATATTTATAACCTCGCCACATAATATTTTTACATAGGAACAAGCTTTGCATGCATTAAAAAAAAATAATTTAAAAACATTTCATTTGAATGCAGTACGTAAAACGTTGTATAAACCTCAGACCGAAAGACGTTTACTCCATTGGACGAATAAAAGCCCTCTACTACGCGTCGGGCTTCAAATTTCGCTCGCTGGCGTAAATAGTTGTTTTTATTTTGGCGCTCCTTCTTGTAATAATATATCTCGCTTGGCTTTTTTGGTAGGATTTTTTTTTATCGGGCTACAAATGTTATACTTTACCTCCATGCACTGCGCTGTTATTGTATTTAATTTCAAAACTTTGCTTTCACTTTAAATTCTATATTGAAACTTTTTTGCCTTTTTGGGCGTTACTTACAAGAAAGATATATAACAATATATAGGAGCCCCAAAATGAAAACAATTAGGGAGAAGAATTTTTCAAAAGGCACATGGGGCAAGACAGAACTAATTTTCGTCGAATAGAAGAAAAAGAACCACAAGCTCTATTTTATAAATGAACTTTAAAGCTTAAGCGATGTTAATTGTTGTCAGGTTTAATATACCGGTGGGCCAAATGTTAAACACAAATAACTTTTTTATTTTTTGATATAATTATTTTTTTCTTTTTGTAGGTTATAATTGAATTCTTTGGAAATTTATTATCGAACCTTACAGTACAAAACAACGCGTTAAAATTATCGAGTTTTTTCTTGTCAACGATCAATTGTTATGGCGCAGCGTAAATATCGGCAATATTTTAATTCAAAATCAGCTCTCACAGCCTTCATGATTAGGAGTTTGGTCGGTCGTTTTGAGGAAGTGTATGTTAATAAACCAGAGATTATTAGACAGCTGAAGCAGAATATTCAAGACGAAATACTGACCATTCAATCAGAAACATTACGTGGTGTAATGGAAAACGCGTTAAAAAGAGCCAACCTCTGTATCGAGAAAAATGGTGGGCATTTGTCTGATGTCACATTTCATACACAATTTCCATAAAATATATTAAATGTATAAAAGAAAATTAATCTAAATAAATGATTATTACAAGAGTTATCCGTGTTTAAGATTAGTAGGTCTTATTTGGCCCACCCTGTACTTTCCTTAAACCATAATATCGTCCATACAATTTTTCCCGAAAGCCGCCTCAGTGGCCGAGCGTGTTGAGGCAGCGTGTCTCTGACAGCTCTTAAAGCGACCTTCAGCGCTCGCTCGAACTCTGAGGTCGTGGGTCCAATTCCCACCAAGGGCTTGGATATGTGCACGACTTTAGTACTTTATAATATATATTAAATGGTACAATAAAATTGTAAAAGATAATAAAGTATTTGGGGCTATAACTTAATATAGTTCAAAAGCCGACAAAATATTATTATTATTATCATTATTATTATCAATTTTTTTCCGAAATGTCGACTGTTTTTATTGGATAAAAATTATAACGAACCGTTTAAAATTTTTACGAGTGTTTATGAATATGGCATTGGTATTATAAAACATTTAATAAAATGTTACTAGAAAACGAATAAAATTCGCATTAAAACTTTTTAATCATTTATTGATTTATTTACCCTCCAAATTATGGGGTAAATAAAATCAGTTTAAATTTAATGAAAGCATTATTTATGTCATTAGTATTTGTAAAAATAATCTGAAGGACAAGCTCCATTAATTGTAATTATTTTGTTTAAACAATTAGGCTGGAATTAGGGATTTTTTTGTAATTATTCAAATTACATGTTATCTAAAATAAATTAAAACAATGTATAATATGTAAATTTGATTAAACAAATATTATTGTAACATTTTACAACAAATTTAGATGCTGAATTAATTCAAAAATCCTAAAAAAATAAAATCTCATCTTGTGATGACTCCATTCGCATATTTTTTTAGGTTATCCTGACAGTCCAATCTGAAAATCCGATTTAACCCTTCAGAGAAAATATGTAAATTCAGGAAATAAAACTATACTCTCCCCAGTTCTGAAAAAGTTAAAAATATATTTCCTTATTTGATCTGATAAGCCGCGCTGATTCTATTAGGAGTTTTGCAAAAGCAAGTGCGAAGTTTTTTTTTGTTTTCAGTTAATTTCGAAGCGTTTGAAGGAATTGAGGGTTGCTATCATCTAGATGTTAAAGTTTTATGCTTCTTAGAAACTAGAAACTTTCATCTTATTGGCAGAATTTTCAACTGCCGTATTTCAAACTGGTAAACGGTTTGTTACATTAACTTTAATGCATTTGTAAACGAGTATTTTCTTTCTAGATCCAATTTGAAATAAACACTATCCCAAACAATCTAATAAAAGAATTGTGATAGATATCACTATCTTTGGAGTTGCGTCAGAAGTAAAAAGACAAAATTTATTTGTAATTTAATATTTTATCAAAAGAACATTTGAAAGTTAATTTCTACGAAGTAGTGTCAAAGAGTACCTGGAATCATTGTCTATAGCCAAGCAGGTTATCGTTGGAAGAAATATTTTTTTTCTTGGGTTGGCAGCCATTACTAGGGAAAAAACCAAGCCGTTGGATACCCCTTTTAGTTACTGCCTGCGATAGCTGCAAATTGTTTCTTACAATGCATTTTTTCGTTTACCTGATTTTGAAATGCCGTATCACACTAACGGGTTTTGAAGCGATTGCGGGTGACTTCTCGACCAATAGAAGCGCGGTGGTTAGTAGCTGCGGTTGTGGGTGAAGGAATAGCCGACAGGCTATTTTTCCACTCACCAACCGCACCCGCAGCCAATCACAGACCCAGATACTGTCACGTGACTGCCTTTGTTTGACATGAGCTATAATTTTTGTCTGTGTCGGAGCAGAATTTTTCCGTCATTTTGAATTTGTTGATGAGGCGAGAATGACTGCTTACAAAAAAAATCTGTTGTGGCCAGCACAAGACCTCTCGCCATTTCCATATTAGGCTATATAAGTATTGTATTGCACTTCGCTTTCGAACCGTCGTTTTATAACAAAATCTTGCAGAACATTACCCAAATATTGTTTTTTACTATATTTAGCATGTCTTCTGCACATATAATTCAAATTATATCTATTTTTCAATGTATGAGGAAGTTTCTAAATGTCAAATATTGTTCCATTTCATTAACCAGATTGGCGGTATTTCTGATAGATATATGCATTTTACCACAATTTTACCTATAATTTCAAATATTTAATTAATAAAACAATAAGAAAAGTTAAATATACTTCCCAGAAAAAGCTATCAGAATGTCACTAAAATTGTTGATATTTGACAATGACATGTGTCATGTTATAAACATTGGAATTTGTCAACTGGTTTCCTTAGTGCCTTGGCCTCTGCGATTAGTTTACTCTATAAATTATAGAGTCTTTACCTCTAAATATATACAAGATATAATAAAATTTTTAAGTGTATTATTGCTATGGGTATGTATTTTTGTCTGTAGAATCGAATGGTGTTGTCGCCAAATCCATATCTCGACCCATTTTTGGGTTATTACCCAAAAATGGGCAGTTTTGAGCGAAACTTTAAATCTAAATATCTGGAGAACGAAACGAGATATCGACCTGCGGTTTCAAAATTTGGAATCAGCGCATTGAAAAGTATCTAGATACATAAAAAAAGTTTTTATCTAAATGTGAGGTATATTGACTTTCGGGGTAATAATTCAAAAATTGGTAGATATATAAACTTGGTAGTAATATTATATGATTGTAAAGAAAATGTTATGTAAGTGTACGCATTTTTAGAGTATTTGAACAACAATACCTTCCTTACCTAAAGGTGACGGAACGTAAAAATACCTATCAGAATTTAAAACTAATGAGAATCCAATAATGATTAAATTATATGGTAAATTTCCGTGCCTTCACTATTGCAAATTTATGTATAATTTCTTCCTGACTTGATTATTTCGCAATGGCACGTTCAATAAATTACGCAATTTATTTGCACAAAAATAACTTTGAGGGGCTCCAAAATTTAATAATAGAGGACAGGTATATATTTCATACATCGATTTTTTTGTCTATTTTTATATTTGTCTTTAGTTTTTATATTTTTCGGGCGCCCCAAAAAACCAGGCGCCCTAAGCCAGTACCTAAGTGGCTCACGCCTTAAGTCGCCACTGAGTAAGCGCGTGTTTAGTTGACACTGATACTGAACATACTTTGGATTATAAATGAATCGCCTTTTTTTTTATACCAATTGTAGATGTTGACGGAGTCTTTTTCTCGTTATAACAACAGCATATTGTGTTACTGTTACATTTCGACTTGTCTATTTACGAATTCCATATCTACGTACGCTTTATTAAAGAAAACATGGACCTTTAAGCCTTTTTACTTGGAATACATCATAAATTTCACGATCAGGTCCTTAAATCCCATGTTTAATGTGTCTAAAATTAATTGGTAACTTGTGCACAAGGAAATTCTGATTTCCCGTGTTAAACGTTTATGGTCAGATTTTTATTTAACACCTGTATACAAAATTGGCCTCAGGAACTTCAGGATAGGCTATTTTTGTAAGATTAATGCTACTTTTCGCATTGTAGCTTTTCCAAAGTTGACATATTTACTGAATAATGTAATTAAAGCAAATTATTTCAACCAGGTCATAATTAACCTCACAATTATGGTAATACAGCCGAGTATGAGCAGTCTATTGTTTTGAGAGTCTTTCAGCCAGAAACTTAGAAACAAACGCGCATAATAATTAGTCGTTTTGTTGACGCTCAGATGTTCCGTTGTCAGGTATCCACTGGCAACGCACAACAACGCTGAATAACTGAAAGTTTTCAGCTTCAGGTGAACCCACCAGATGTCTTAATGACGGAGAGCTGTATATTAATAAACTCAAACTTCTTGAACCGCTGTGACTTTGGATTATGAATAATTCCTGCATTCCTCAGTAGATTTTGATGATATTGAATGCAATATTAAATAAGACTATATACAGGGTGTTATATTTGATAAATAACGTATGTCTCATAAGTTTTGACACAAATTTCAACAATTTTTTTTGTAATAAAAAATAAATTTACTTAAACTTTTATAATACTTAATTATTAACAGTTTCTTAGGCAACAAAGTTAAGAACTTCAATTTAATAAAGACGGGCGTGTTCTTGTTCAAGTCGCAACTTTGTACGGACACCTAGCATTGGATTTTGGACAACACACAGGCTGTCTCTAAAAAAGAGGGACATGGCTTAACCACAAATTCCTGAGGCTAAAATATAACGATTTAACTAAACTTACCTTTACCGGAAAGTGTACCGTTTAGCCAGTATTCTGCTTCAAAATTCCTAAAAAAAAAATTGCTTATAATAACGGAACACATTTCAATTTGATAATATTTGTTATTATTTGTGAACCACTAGTGTAAGAAACTTGAGTGTCCTAATATTGATTAAACAGTAATTTTTAATGGCCACGCCGATAATAGCTATTTGTGTATTAAGAGCGCAAAATGCGACATTGTCGATTGAGAGGTCGAGGTCGATTGAGAGAATGTCCATTTGCGCTCGAAACACACACAAGATTTTTTCTACAGTTGCCACAATGGGGTCCTCCACCATAACAAAAAATAATAAAATGTACACTTTATACTTACAGTACTGCTCAATAAATAACGATTGGCTAATACAAAAGATACGGTTTAAACTTAAAAAGGCTTTTAAATGTTTATATCGTTACATTAGCCATCTATTCCATAAAAAAAAACAAAATTAGAGCGTGGAAGCAAGGATTTGTGATGATTTGATGAGTTTTTGTAGCAAAATGTGTGGTTAGTTGTCACGCCTGTCACACTGAAAAAATTAACAAATATTTCAAGGAATATGTGATTATATAGACATGTATGTGCATTGACTGACTTCTCTTCTTTATTTGTGATTAACCGAACGAGTTGAGTTAAAATTTTGGTGCACGAATATAATAACCTCCTTTTTTTGACAATCTTATATACAGCACTGCTAAAAAAATAAATAATGAACCATACAGAAGTTATTCAGTTTGGTGTTATTCTTAAATTATTCTGAAGAAAGTATATATTAGAAAAGGTACATAATTTTTACCATTCCGACATACTGTGCCTTATTATATTACAGAACAATTTTATAAATATAAAATAATTGTGTATAATAAAATATTTCAACATAAAAATACAAAATGATCTGACAGATGTCAAATAAAAATGTATGCTTGCATATCGAGGTTGGTCTTATGGAGTTAATATTTTTCACTCCACTTGACTCCATTCTGCATTTGCCGAACGCTTCATTTTAAGACGCTTATCACTTCATGTAATTACCGAACGGTGCTAGGAGTGTACAGAGTGAAAAGAGTGAACAGAACTCATTTGCCGAACGCACCTGTTATATCAGTGTAACATTTACACGTTACATTCAAAAATAAATTGTTTAATGATCCTAGGTACTTTAGTTTATAACCTGTCCCACAACACAAAACCATTAGAGTAAGTTCCCATTCCTGAGCTTCCCCTCTCTTCGGGGGAATGGGTCGAACAGTTGACAAGCGGTGTTAAGACATCAGTGACGTCAGAGGGCAGGAGAGGTCGGCCACAGGATTATAAGACGGTGGGAGTTTCCTGCAGGACAAAGAGGACAAGAAAAGCAAGAGAACAAAGGGAATAACAGTGGATAGAGTGTCATTACGGTGCTAGTTAATTGTTAACGACAGGGTCATTGTATAAGGCTGCTTTCGTCAAGCTGGACTACAGTACTTTTGTTAAGTACTCTGGCTCTATGATGGATATTTAACATAATGAAGAATAGAGGTTAACAATTACTCAAATATTAGTCATACAACAATTATTCTTATAAAATCGTCTATAAGCATTCATGAATAAATTCATGTTCACATAAATATAATCAATTTTCCAAAGTTCGAATAAAATTTACAAAAATTTAATGTGGCAAGCACAGCGCATCCCGTCATTTAACATTATTCATTTAAATGCATACCTACATTTTTTTTGATGCTGCAAACTATATTATGTTCTATTGCTAACTAATGTTTTATTTATTTCTTTTTAAAGCATCATTATTAATTTGAAATGTGTCTTTTGACAGTAACATATATAAAATATATTTAAAAAATCTGTTATGGCCAGCACAAAACCTTCCGTCAATTCGATGTATTTTGTACATATCCTATACCAAAAGTACCTTCAAAAAGATTCTATATATCCTGTATAATTGTAATAAGAACACACTATTTTTACATATCCGTACTGAAAGTTCCTTTGAAAAGATTCTAAAATCTAATAAAATTTTAATACGAATACGAACGTACATTATGTATTGCACTTAACACTTCCTCCTGCTTCAACTTTGCCCTATTTTATTAGAAGTCGCTGTTTCTTACTCTTCTCTTCTACTCATTCCTGTCCAAAGCTCCTTCGTGACACAGTTCTTCCTCTCTCAAATCTTCTACTATACAGTCCTTCCATCTTCTCTTTTGCCTTTCTCGTACTTCTGGCATTATAAGTTCCCATGTTGAGGCGAGGCCGCAAATGCAAGTCACTGGCGAGGGACACTCTGTCACTTATATCACTTTCAGATCATATGCTTTCCACTTTAGTTTTGCACTTGCCACTGACATCTGTCATTTAGATTTTTTTTAATATATCTGTTGTTTTCATAATTTTTGCAAAGCTGACTGATTTTCGAAAGTTAATCTCTCTTAATCTCTCTATAACTCTATATCTATTGAATATGAAGTATAGAGAATAAGATATTCTTTCTATTGATAATCACATAAAATGTCGAAAATGATATTTAACTGCGATTTTTCAAGAAAAACTGTTAAGAACTTCAAATAAGGGTACTTCCGGTTGACCAATTATAACTAAAATCTAATGAGCTCTTCATATGGTTGTAAAGAAGAGGAATATGAAAGAATCATAATTTTTAGAATTGTAGTTTTGGAGTTATCGTCGGAGAAAAATTTGTCACACACACACGCGGACACACGGACACACACACAGACACACACACACACACACAAACACAGACACACACACAGGCACATAAATAACATAATAAATCAATAAATTGCGAAAAAATTACATTTAAAGGTATTTTTGGAAGAAAAACTATCAAAATCTAATGGTTTCTTTCCATATTAGAATAGGGTCGAAAACAAGGTTTCAAATTTTTCGATTGTTAGTATTTAAGTTAGAGCATTAATAGGTCCCACACACCTACACAGAAGAACAACAGAAAATAGCGCAAATAAACTAAGAAAGGAAGTGGAAAAAATGAAAAATTTGACATAGGACATAAAGAAATGGAGGAAAAGGAATGAATTAAAAATTAACCTTGAGGAAAAGAAATCCCACATCCAATCTTGAGAAGAAGAAAAATTATAATTAAGCTTAAAATTTTCTTTTTCCAATGCACCAAAATGTACAGTGTCGGATGAATTAGATCCCGGGCTTCAGAACCATAATTGGTCGCTTAAAACACACATGACCCGTTGCACCACCGTTTAAATTTGAAGGCAAATGAATTAATATTACTACTTACTACTAACACAATTCCTTAGTTATGCAATTCATATTTCAAATGTATGTAACTGACAGATAAATGTCACTGTCAAAAACCTTATAATTTCAAAATAATAATGGCACTTATAGCGTTTTCCGCTTACACATTAAGTGCGCACTGAGTGCAAATTTAGCTGCACTGAGTGTGAGTGGCGTTTTCCACTTACCTTTTCAGTGCGCACTGTTCCGGAATTTTATTTTCCACTTACTACGAAATCGCACTCAGGGCAACATCAACTCGCACTCAGTGCGCATTTTGTTGCACCGACTACTATAGCAAGTGCGACAATTTGAGTGCAAAAATGGCGGCGGAAGATTGAAGGACTTTTATCTTGATCTTCGTCATTTGATGATATAACAGAAATGGCTCTAGACTATTTAAAAAAACCAGACCAACCCAAAATAATTAATTTCATATCTAGTGTAGTGCATAAATATTCTGACAAACAGGTAATAATTACATATATTGTTTTGTACAATTAAAAAACTTAAATTTTATCAAGTTTCAAGAAACCTTCAGAATTAAAAGAGTTATTATAAATGACATCGTCGTCATATTTTATATTTATTGTTAATTATGTCAATAAAACTTTCAAGCCCCAAACTTAACCTCAATTTTTGCACAAACAAATGTGAACTGAAATAGGAACGTATTTTCCACTTGTCACTGGATGGGTGCGCACCGTTCACAAAACCAAAACAGTGCATGACGTCATACATTGCACTGAGTGCATTCCAGTGCGCACTAAATTTTGGTAAGCGGAAAACGCTATTAAATTTGCAGCATTAGTAAATATGTAGGGATGTATTTAAATGAATAAAAATTAAATGGCAGAAGGTATTGTGTTGGCCACATCAGATTTTTACCTCCCGCTACCCTTGGTAAGGGAGGTATAGGGATCGTGTTAAAAATCACGTATCGAGGTTTTAGTAAATGACCACGTTTTAAGGTCCCTAGAATCCAATTTTAACATTTTCACGATGATGTCTGTATGTGTGTATGTGTGTGTGTATATGTATGTATGTATGTATGTGTGTGTGTATGTGTAGGGATTTTGTCTTCGCTCTAACTAAAATACTATCATTCAGAAAATTCTGAAACCTTGTATTTCTATCCTATTCTAATATGAAAAGAAGCCATTAGATTTTGGTGTAAATCGGATAACTGGAAATGGCACTTTACTTAAAGCTCATAATGATTTTTCTTCAAAAAATAACATTAAATGCCATTTTTTCGCGTTTTATGTCTTATGAAACTTAAAGATTATTGAATTTTCTACAGGAATACATTAATACTTTTTCTATATATTTTGCAGATAAATTTAAAAATATTTTTTTTTATTAGTCCCGAAGCCTAAGATAAACACAATTCCTTTGTTACACAGTTCATATTTCAAATGGATGTAACTTACAGTAAATGTCACTGTCAAAAAATTAATAATAGTGACATTTTAAAAAGAAAATAGTAAATAAATCAATAGTTTTATGCAATGGTACAGTTTGCAGCGTTAGTAAATACGTAAGTATGTATTTAAATGAATAAAAATGGATAGGAAAGTGTGGCGAAGGAAGATTGTTGCGTATTGTGGTCCGGATGGGGTTATTCGCTACCGAAAATCGGTCACTTTAATATGTTCTTATGTATGAATGCTATGATGATTGTGGACAAGGAGAAAGAAGAATGTTGTTAAAGAGTGAAGTGAGTCAGCTGAGCTCTTACTCTTATCCCTTTTCTTATTGTTACTATTGTTTCCGGGTATTTGCCAGCCCCCTAAGTGGGAATCGCGTGATTTTATGTACGTATGTATGTAAAACTTAAATAGCGGGAGGTTTTGTGTTGGCCACATCAGATTTTTTAGCTATGTAAATACGTTTTTTTAATCAAATATTATTCATTGTGTTTAAGTTACTATTAAATTACATGTATATACATATGTTTAAGAAAAATGAAAGGACAACCAAGTATGTAATTCCCGTTTTTTGTCAACTTTGGCATCATAATTGACACCAGTGACATTGAGTAGTTAAAATTTAAGATCGATTCAATATAGCAAAAAAACGGTGTTTGTTCTTTTTGCAAGCCAGTGTACAAATATGAAGAGATTACAAAAACATTTTTTAACTCTTTGGATTCTATTGGAAATTCGCTGATTAACTTTGACTATAAAACAAACAAATCATCCAGTAGATACCATTAGCAAAATTACACACCTGATCGTAATATAAATCCGGGTTGTTTAGGATGTGAGTCGTAGAGAAAAACCAAATTAGTATTCACATCAGATTGAGGGCTGTCGCGAGAATAATTGTTCATTTAGAGTAAGTAGTGCGTTGACCCAACCCCGCTCCTAAAATGAGCAATTACCCCAGCGACCTAATTACAGGGCCCGTACAAATGTCGGCACGGGCCGATTTTACGACACGACCGATTTTACGACCGGGAATTTAAACTGAGAACCTGCAGGTTGTCTAGCTCGCTGCTGAGATCATAGTGTGCTTCGCTAGGTAAATAACAAGCGCCGAACGAGGAACTCGACACCAAGTAATCAATTATTGACAATGGATTACTGTTTAAAAATTTAATAGGACAGAATGGAAACTGGTTGTTAAAACGATGTTTATCGTGAATTGGAACAATCTTTGATTAGTATTGTGACCAAGACAGAAATGCGCTCAAAACTACGTTGACAGGGTGTTATGGAAGTTAACGTACATAGCTTAATAAAATGTTTTTTTGGAACTCAAATCTGCAGTAATTCAATGTTTATCTCTTTTCATAAAGCTGAAAAGGTTGAGGTGGACCATGAGGAATAATTCCGTTTTCATTGAAATCGAAGTCTGAAAAATAAATATATATAAAAAAACGGAGAACTATCACAATTGAGATATGTGAGAACTCAACAATAAATAACTACATGGTTATTAACACTGATATTGGCGTTTTGATATTCAATAAACCAAATATAAAATGTACGCCAACGCAAATTAGTATATTGTGTTATTAGGAGTAAAAGTAAAACTTTGTGTGGCGAGCATGTAAGTTTGAACGACGAGCTTTAGCGAGTCAGACAATTACATGCGAGGCACACAATGACACTTTTACTCCGAATGACACTTTATATTTTTTCTTCAAACGTATATATTTAAATAAAATAATTACAACTTGACGTTACAATAATTATAAATATTTTAAATGAAGGACGTTTGCTGATTTCAATTGCTCTGTTGGTATGAATATATTCGTGTTTGTTCACTTTTTGTTATAAATATTCAAGAGAAAATTTTCATGTTTTGACGTTTAAATAAAAACTATGCAATTTTATATTCTCCTTATGTGCAATTATATCAGAATTTGAAGTTTTGTTATGTACGGCCGTTGAAGTTGTTCAATCGGACGGAAATTCAACAATATGGCTGAAGAATATGATATGTCGAGGAATCGCTGAGAAACAATATGAACTTCTTTATCACTTTAATTCTAAGTATTCTTACCGTCATTACCAATATGTAAGTCTGCTATTTTATAATATGTTATTTCGTTAAATATAAACTGTTTATATTTCAATTTGTATATTATCAATTCAAATTTGACAGCTGTTGGAGTTTTTAGTAACTTTATTCTTAGGTTATCTAGTGCAACTTGGGGCGATATTACAGGTTTCTATTTTATTAGTCACTTCTTATTCGCTCATTTTATATAGTTGCTATGGATATTTATTTATTTCATTTCTTCTTCGGCGGCGTAAAAATTAACTATTTCTACTCCGGCGGCGTAGAAATGAAACTTCAACCTTGTGAATCAAATCACAAAAGACGCCATATTTATGACGTTTGAAGAAAAAAAAATTTGTTGACCGTACGTAGGTGATGCTATTATGTTATTAATTTTTGCAAAAAAAAGTGGGCTGTTTAGGTATTGTTTATATTATTGTACAAAAAGTAAATCATTTTTTGGACTAGGTAGTACGAAAAATACATCGACATAATTTATACAAATAGTAGCAGATTAAAAAGATTAAATTCCGAAATAACTTCATTAATAAAAATAAATCTAAAACGAAAACAGTAAGATTCATAATTTTTATTAAACTTATTGTTAAATAAAAGTAGCTTTTAACATGGAATAGTGCGTCCATAAAATAGATGGCTTTACTTTGTTAGACAAATAAGAAAAATATGCAATAATTACGTTCTTAGAATATGATGCGGCGTTTTGTTCTTTTTTCCAATCTATAAACCGTCCATAGCAATTCTCATAAACTTTTTTTCGAATTTTGAGATAACATTTCAAGAGTAGCAATATTTGCTAATATATCAAGTGGTGTACTAGGTATACTAAATGATTCCACATCACTGTCACTGTCCATATTTTATTTTTAATATGTAATTTTTGCAATTTT
The DNA here is from genome assembly GCA_943142095.1 of Ophonus ardosiacus. Lineage (NCBI taxonomy): Eukaryota > Metazoa > Arthropoda > Insecta > Coleoptera > Carabidae > Ophonus > Ophonus ardosiacus. Next base: position 10,427,922 of record OW964837.1, on the reverse strand, counting down.
ATCTTCAAAATTTATACTGTTGAGTTTTGACGTTTACAAAATATAATATTTATAAAATATTTGCCGTTGTCGTCGTTGTCATGGTAGAAACAAATTCATTGTTATGTTATATTGACATATGTCAGTTTTCATGAAGCTTTATATTTGTATAGATAAAATAAGTTGAATGATATAATGTTCCATTTTAAATTGATGATGGAATTCTTTAGCTGGCGAAAAAATATTACGTTTCATTCATACAAAAAATGATTATTTGGGACTCGTAAAATTACTCTTACTCTTTCCAAAATCATGCATTTTTGTAATAATGAAACAAATAATTATTTACGTCAATTTTAAAAATCTTTTTTTTCTTTCCAGAGAGCACATAGATTTTTATTTATCTACAAAATTTTGAAGCAGGTCGTAAATGGCCAGTTTAAGGGGGCTTCTGTTCTTATAAAGCATATAAAACAAAAATTAGTGGCAAATTCATTATCTATGGGGTTAGTTCTACAATCGGTTAAGCGTAGTACGCTTACTTAAATAAAATCCTGTATAATAGTGTACGTTATGTTCATTTGTGATCTTAGGATCGTTAGATATAAAAATCAAAGAAAACAATTGATTTAATTAGTAGTCATCTAGATTACTGGGTAAACAAAAATAGCATGTTGAATGAAAAGCAGATGGTCATGGATTGTACGGAGCTTGTTTTAGTGTAATTCCTGTAAGAGGCGGTCACGTGACCCGAATACTGAAGGTCATTAGCAATAAGAACTTGTGAGTTCTTCCTAAATGAGCGAACTGAAAGAATAAACTGTAAGAACACAAGACTTTTTTTTGGTGTAATAAAACTTTGCCTACAAGTGTTTGAATAATATCACAGTTTCATTTTATTACAACAATAATAATTCTTTTAAATATTCGAGAGTAGAGATGAGAAGAGAGTTTAGTAGTAATGAATTTGATTTAATTTGAAAATGCAAAAACAAGCTCTAAAGTCAACTTTTTCAATTATTGCAATGGATTAAATTTGGAGTCCCAACTTAGATAATTTGTCTGAGAACAAAAGCTATAAGTCTATCTGAAAAGTTTATGGGTATGCGGAAATACAGTTGAAATGATCTTGTTGTACGTTTTGGGTACCAAATTTCGAATCCGTAGGAAATAATTGAAAAAATGGACTTCTGATCTTTTGTCCTGGTAATAGCGAATGAAGCGATTTCACATTTTTCAAAAAGCATTTTAAATTGCCGTTTATGCAATATTTTTCATGGTAATAAAATAAGTAAATAGAAAGAGTGGCGCCCGAAACAGTCATGAAAAACTGTATGTCATATTTTGTTTCAGATCAGACTTTTTCAAAATATTACACAAATTTCAATATTTAATTCTAAAATATCTAATGGATATTTTGTGATATTTTCAAATTTGAGGTTCTTTAAAGAACAATATCTTTTAAAATTCAATATTTAGAAGTCAACAGCCCTATTGAGCTTTTGAAAAAAGTTACTAATATTGTGGCTCTTATCATTAGTTAAATTTAATGTCTTAATGTTCCATATATTTATTTCGAAAGTGTGAAATTATATTTGAACGTTTCGGGCAAAAAATTAGCTTATCTTCAGCAAATGGTAAAAATTAATTTTTCTTTTGTGAAATGCAATTATCAATACATTTTTACAAGTTATATGAGTAAATGAACTCCAGGATTCATTGGTAATCATAATAGGAACGACGAAAAGAAAACTGAACAAGCTATAACCATGGCGACAGATGAAGCTCTTCTGAAGAGCTTCACAAAAGGAAAATTAATTTTTACCATCTGCTGAAAATGGGCTAATTTTTTGCCCGAAACGTTCAAATATAATTTTGTACACTTTTGAAATAAATATATGCAACATTAAGACCTGAAATCATTCGACTTCGAATTCCGTGAAGATTCCCAAAGGATATTCCAATTAAATTTAATGTACTTATTTCTGTTATAATCCTGTATTATTAGAACAAATTACTAAAAAGTAGAAAAATATTGGATTACAATAAAATATGTAGAGATGGTTTGTTCTCGAACATGAGTATATTAAGATTGTTTTCTTTTTTTGTTATGACTGATATATTCTCTAAATATTATCTTTGTTCCATGACATGTACTAGGCCGCCCTAGTGTTAACTTTCTTACACTAACATGTTTTATGAGAAACGGGCAGCTTCTGGCAGGCTGTTTGATGACAAAAATTTTAAGAACTAGTGCTCACGTTTCTGACCTGACTCGCGAGGTGGTGTAGAAAGGGCAGAGTAGGAGTGGGGGTAACTAAATGTTGTTCGGTAGACATTTTAATTCTATCCTATCTACACATCTGTTTATTAACCTAAAATTTTACACACTGTGAAAATAAAATAATGGATTCAGATATAGTATATTCTCTTTGTTTTGTTATATAAAGAATTAATTAATATATCTGTCTCTGAATCTGATGAAGAATCAAGTGATGATTGATCTTCGTCAGAATCGTTTATTAGCTCTTTAAAACAGACATTTCTGCAGTCACTTCTTTGCAGCTTTATGATATGACTGTGTTTATAAACAACCTAACCTTTAACACCTTTGGCTACGCTTGGCTTGATTACTCACAACTGAGCAAACTTGCCCAAATATACACTAGTGTGTTTTATGAAACCACAAGAATTAGACTGAACTAGTGTACACTACACTGCACTGCACTATTATGTTCTGCATTTCAAACACTTCTCATCGAACAGAGCTATTGTCTCCCTCCCTATTTTGAAACACGTTGTACTCATATAAAGAATTCTTGCATAATTAGATATAAAGTTCTTAATAGTATATTATGATACAAGTGTATAAGCTACCTTTTAAAGCGCGCACGACAAGTGCTATTTTTTTATTATAAATGCATCATAACCATTTAAAACTAAAAATTATTGCGAATCATACGGTTTTGATTTTTGATCTAGTGAGTATTTGAGCGTTTCCAAGGAGACAGTTAGTAATTATTGGTATTGTTTACGTTAAGTCAACAAGTCAATATTTTTTTTCATTGTTTTAGTTGTTATTCATATTTATTGTCATTTTTCGTTACCTAGGTAACTCAAAAATTTAGTATGTTTTAATGGTCGATTTACGCACGCTTTTGCGTGTTTTAAAGAGCGATTATGATGCATATATAATAAAAAAATATGTTGCTTATTTTGTTTCGGAACGTGATACAACGTAATATTTTGGAAAACATGATGAATTCAAACAAACAAAGCAATGAACCTAATTAAATTACATAATTCCTCAGAAAATTATCTTCCTGTCTCTTGTATTGTTGAAATTAATTCATTTATTCGAATAATTAATACCTCTCACCTACAAAATTTAATTTGAAACAAAAGAAACCATCTCGCAGCAGGAAAGATGAAGAGAGAAACAGTTGAATTCGAGCCCAGCCGACTTATGTAATATTTCTAAGCCTCTGGTATTCGGAAAGTTTAGTCTCAGCAGCTTGATGAATGAAACAGATGATGCGAAGTTTAACAACGTGATTATGATAGTATTGTTTTGGTCTGGGTTAAATTGTGCTATAAATCCGATTCAAACAACGGAATTCATGAACTGATAGTGAAAGTTTTACGCAGATTAAATTAATTTAAATTTGAGGGGTACAGTTCACAGACGGATATATTTTGTTGAATTTAGCTGAGATTGATGTGCTGAAATATGTTCACAAACTAGACCTTCATTAAAGAGGAGAACTGTAAACGCTGGTTTATGTAAGCTGTAACCTTAAGTCTTTACCTTAGCATTATCATTAAACTTTGCATTAAACTTTACATTACGCTGTCCGGTTCATGTACCTACTTCTTAGGGCAAACCAATACAGGCAGGTAATTTCATTTTTTTTATAAAAGCAACAAATTCTTTTTTACTTCTCGCTAAGAAAGGTATTGGTATCATGCTAAAAATCTCATATCCACATTTTAGTGGATAAGCACGTTTTAAGGTCCCTATAATCCGATTATAACATTTTTACGTTGATGTGTGTGCGTATGTGTGTGTGTGTGTGTGGATGTGTGTGTGTGTGTGTGTGTGTGTGTGTGTGTGTGGATGTATGTGTGGATATTGGAACCACGGTTTCTCATATACTATACGACTTAAAAAATATTTAACTGCAGTTTCCTCAATCTGACATTCTTGGGAAGAGCTGATTAGATTTTGGTAACAATTGGACAACCAGATTTTAGTGAATAAGCACTTTTAAGATCACTAGAATCAGATTTTGACATTTCTACAGTGTGTGTGCGTGGGTGTGTTGTGTGTGTGTCTGTGTGTGTGTGTGTGTGTCTGTGTGTGTATATGTATACTAAAGACCAATTTAACTACGTATTCCTTAATCTCACATTAATGAGAACAGCTGAAAAAGTTTTGGTAACAATTGGCAAACCGGAAGTAGTAGTTTCTTAAAAAAAAAACTTCTAAATATTAACTTTTTGGATATTTTTTATTAAATAATATAGAATAATCTATCCGATACATTTAACATTTTCATTATATCTTCTATATAATAGAGATAGAGAATTATAAATATAAAAAATAATCCGTTGACAGAAACATATCAGTGTCAAAAGTCCAGAGACATGACTGAAGGCTTTTACTGAGAAGAATGTACATTTAAAATTCTTATTTTATTATAATTCAATATTTAAAATTACATATATTACATATGCCCATCAGAAATACCGCCAATCTCGTCAATGAATTTGAAGAATCTCGAACATTTAGAAGAGTAGGAGGAAACTTATTTATATAATGAATTAAAAAATATAAAACTATACGAATAATAGATGCAATTAGAATGTTTGTGTGTGTACCAGAAATGTTAAATACCAAATGTACTTATATAGCGTAATATGAAAATGGCGAGAGGTTTTGTGCTGGCCACAACAGACTTTTATTGCGCAATTTCATTTTTACCGTGAAGAATGCTTTAAGAATACATTTCATTATTGTTTCATGTTTTTAGTACAACAAGATTGGAAATATCTTCCCAGAATTAGTGAAAGTAACAAAAAATGTTCTTATTGTTCATGGCCTCTTTGTTCCGGTCATAAATTCAAACGTGCTCGAAAAAATATGACAGCGTAGTTTGCGGAGAGCCAGGAGGAGATTTTTCGGTTAGCCGCGGAAAATAGATGAAGTGAGATTTTCCGGAAGGGAAACGTTTAGCGCAATGCATTGTGGGGAAACGAAAATGTATTTGTCAGGCTTCAAAACGAGATTGCCCCATTAATGGCACAGAACTGCTGTGGCCGTTCAACTCTGCTGCATTTATTGTACGGTAGTTTTATTAATTACTGTCTAACTCTGGTTTCGGTCAATACAATGCATTTTATAATATGCTGTACACTACAATGGTTTATATGCCGTTAACAATAGGGTCTTTCACTACAGTATTAAATTAGAATATGCGGCATTCATATTGAAACTAAACTGTATGATAGGGAGTACCAAAGTTTAAAAAGTTATTAGTTTTTAAAATATACGGATGATTAATATCATTTCTTCATGTCTATTGACAACTGACATAACCGTTGGTGGCAGCACTGTTTTCAAATTTGATTTAGTACTCTTAATTGTTATTGGTATTACTTCTGCAGGCAGTCTAAGAAGCTATCATTTGAAAGTAAATTTCATATTTTTCAGAAATGGGCTACTTGCGTACCTTTTTTGTATTTAACATTTTTGAAGGGAAGATAAAAACTTGCTACCCGTATTTTTTCTTTTGACAAAATTTTTATTAATTAGCCAGAAAAAAAATAATGAAATTTCATTATTTGAATTCCCGCCATGTATGACGTAGAATTACGCCGCACCAATAAATAGTCGTAAAGCCACAGCGTGGTGCCGTCCCATAGTAATGGTATGTTTGTGCAGGTAATGTAGATCACCTGTTTGACGTTTCAATAATAGTTTGGAGGTTAGTATTTTAGCTTATCTTTTTGGTATCGATATTTTAAATTATAAATAACTACATATGTGTTTATTTATAAAGTAATTAATGTATTTGAGAGACCAGAGAGAGAGAAAAATGAACTAATGTCAAATTCAAATTAAAACTTTCTCGCACGCCATGCCATCTATTGATAACATTCTTAAACATGCTTCCCCTCCCCAGTTAAATATAAAGACGTCACAGAAAATTTTCTTTACTCAAGAAAAAATGTTAAGAACTTTAAATAAAGGAACTTCAGGTAAACCAGTTCTAACCAAAATCTAATCAGCTCTTCATATGGATCTAAAGAAGAGCAATACGAAAGAATTATAATTTTTAGAATTAGTATTGAAGTTAACGTCGGAGAAAGTATTGTCACACATACACACACACACTCACACACAGACACCATCGTAAAACTAGAAAAATCGTATTCAAGGAACCCTAAAACGTGCTTATTCATTAAAAACTAACCACCGAATTTTTTGACCAAAAGATAACGGAATAAAGACTTTCTTAAACCACAAATCGCTTTTAGTGTAGATGACTTTCTATTTATATCTGTTAATTAAAATAAGTATTGATTACAACAAAGAAATCCTTAATTACAACAAAAAAAATGATTGCAATAGTGAAAATGACTAACAAAAAGTGATTATATTAATAATTACATCTGTTTTTATTAGTAACACTGATGAGTAAAAAACTATATATATTAGCTAGTAGATAGCTTTGAACCAAGGTAAATGTACTCAGTTTGTATCGGACCAGGTCACACCATCTAGTGTCAGTTAACCACTACGACTGCTAGTTTCATGTTTAATTATGAAGCAAAATGTCCCAGCGGAAATAAAGGCAGTAAAAATGAAATAGATCGTTTGTAGGTAGAACAATGCATATAAAAGACTCATACAAAACAAGCAAAATGTCTAAATAGACACATTTGTATTCTGACGTTTGCGCAAACCTACATGGCACAGAATCGAAGTAATTTTAGTTTTGCTGCTGTTTAAAATCTCATACAATGCTCATAGAAATTTTACGTGTGCGGAAAATTACACAACTTCGTAATTTTGTTACGGACTGATGTTAAATAACTAATATTTAAAACTCGAAACTAAATTGACGTGAATTTTAAATGGTTCTAATTTAGAACATTAAAGTGTGCATTTCCAGTTGACAGAATTAATTTTAAACATGTTTTCCACTAGGGTAGTTTGCGCAGACGGGAAAATGAGCTGTTCACAATTCTTAGTTAATGTGCCCCAAAGAGTAAAAGTTACCTACATTTATATTTTTGTATTTTCAGGTTATAGTTGAAAACTAACATCAAAGACAGAACTGTTTACTGTAAAATATACTTAGCGTTTTTTTGTTCTTCAACGTTTTAAACTTTTTATTTACACAACTTTTTTTATAACTTCTAATTGGCTAAAATTGTAAGTTAAGTAAAAGCATATCTATTGAGTGTTCCACTATTTTGTGTACAAACTTTAAGGGCATATAGTACTGACCAAAATGAGTAAAAAAAAAACTAAACTGTTTCCGAGAAAGAGGCCGTTTGTACTAGAATCGAAAAAAAAATTGACGTGGCCTGCAGAGTACCTTTCGTCATTTCTAGTATTTTGTATAAATCCCTTAACAAAGTATTAAAATATCTTTCAGAACTCAATAACGTATTATATGCATCGCTTCCGTATGTAAAAAACGTAACGGACAAGATTGGTAGAATTCTTCGTAAGAAGAACATGAAGATTTCGTTTTCACCATATGTTAAACTTCGTCATATGTTGAAACAAGTGAAAGACGTCATCCCTCTTCGATCATCAGGGATTTACAGAATTCCATGTGTCTGCGGGAGAGTTTACATCGGCCAGACTGGTAGAACTGTCTCTACAAGATTGAGCGAACATCATCGATCGATCAGATTGAACCAGCCTGAGAAATCGCCCGTTGCAGAACATGCTTTGGAAGAATTCAACCAAATTAAATTTGAAGATACGAAAATTATTGCAAGACCTACTCGACTGAACAACAGATTAATTAGAGAAGCCATCGAGATTTATAAAACAAGAAATATCAATCTCAATCATTGTGACGGATTAGAACTTAGTCGCGCATGGCTTCCAATATTGAATATGTTGTAATTTGTAATATGTATACAATTTTTCTAGACTTTTTCTAACATTGTTAATAAAGAGTACGGCTGCGGTATTTCGCTACCGATAAAGCGTCTCTGAGTTATACAGATCACTTATAGGCCAGTTTTTGGGACGGTTTTTCCTCTGGCAAAAGGAGAGTTTTTTCTGAGAAGATGCATGTTCGACGTCCAAGTTATTGCCGGGCATGCATATATTGTCTAGAAAATTGTATACATAAAAAAGGTAACATTTACGAACTTTTCTTGTTACCTTGGTTACTTGTTGTTTTTGTTATTTCACATATTTATGTCAATTATTGCCCCTGAAGAAGACACCAGTTTATGGTGCCGAAACGTTGGGCATTAATAATAAATAAATAAATAAATAAATAAATAAATACAGAACTTAAACTAAAAAAAGGTAGTATTATCCCTTAATAAAGGATCCTAGGAAAAGGTTCTATAAAACCATTAAAATTATAACACGAACATACACTATATAAATTGCACTTGACACTGCCAATTACAATTATTTGAATATATCAACTGTTTCCATGGTTATAGCAAAGCTGGCTGATTTATGAAAGCTAATCTCTTTATAATTCTTTAACTCTATATGTATTAAATATGTAGGAAAATGTATAATCAAACCGTACAGGTAATAAGATATTCTTGCATATTAGTAATCATATGAAATTTCAAAAAATGATATTTAACTGATTTTTTTTAAGAAAAACTGTTAAGAACTTCAAATAAGAGAACTTCCGGTTGACCACTTATAACCAGAATCTAATCAGCTTTTTATACGGATGTAAAGAGGAATTCGATAGAATTATAAATAAAATATAAAATAAATATATCATCACGGCATATTACCCATTTCTGGGTGTGCCATTATCTACACATATGTAGACATCGGTAATGATAACGATATATTTTACCGTGTGGTGTGGAGAGTGCACCACAGGAGTCACTTTTGTGCCATTTAAAATTGGAAATATTTGGCGCCGGTCGGGATCGAATCCGGTTCCCCCAGGTTCGCGATCATACATACACACACACACACACACACACACACACACACACACACACACACACACACACGTACAGACATCATCGTAAAACTAGTAAAATCGTATTCTAGGAACCCTAAAATGTACTTTCATTAAAAGCACCATCTAATTTTTTGACCAAAGACAATACCTTTCTTACCTAAAGGTGACGGAAGGTAAAGAAGCTGACAAAAATAGTGGTGGAACAAAATTTTGTATAAGCCAGTAAATATATAAATATAGAATAAAATTTTGTATTGAACACTTTTCTCAATTTCTGATAGTCAAATATTAGTCAAGGTTGCCACAATTTTGAAAAACAAAAGCACGCCCAAGATGACCTGTCAAGGGTACATAAAAGTCAATTAATTCAAAACGTAACTCTTGTAGTTTTCGAGATAGCAGAGATAAACCCCGTAAAAACTCATTTTTCACTACTGAAAACTACTGATGATAGGTCCCATCTTGATTAATCCCATTTACTCATTGTACTCTGTCCTATACCCTTAAAGTTTGCGGTCATTGATTTTGAATGTACCTTGTTCCATATACGATAGAATACAAAAATATTGAACCAATAAATAATAAATTTGATCAAATTGACTACTTCACTGTATACTGTACTAGATTCAGTCAATAAAAATAATTGTTGCACGTATATTGTTCTCTAGAGGACTCTTATGCAACTCCAGTTTTTATTTTAAATATCCTGGTTAAACCAGTGTAGTAGAATGAAAGAAATAATTGTTGAGCACAAAAAATGAGCATTGTTTGAAATCACCAAATGAAATAAAAATATTCATAGCAGAATGAAATTTCATACACAACAGATGTTCAGTATATTGCGTTTTCCATGTAATCTTTGGTTAAATTTTGCTGGCCGTACGAAGGTATCTCTTCTTTTTATACAGTCATTGATAAAATATTTCTTGTCGTTTTTTCATCCGAGATTTGAATTGCAAATTGTGCTCAGTACGATCCGCGTTCGCATTTTTAGATTCATTTTAATTTCAGTGAAAAAGTGTGTCAGGCTTCAGAGTCGCCCATCTTTGAATAGAATTTTACTGGCGGTTAATTCTTGCAGGTTGGAGATGAATTCCAATAAAAATTTTACTTCTTAAACTTAACTGGGGAAAGTGTTTTCAATGTTTCCACTCATTTGCACTGAATTTTTAATAGCACGGTGAGGAATATCACAATTATTCTTCACATTCCAGGAGAAAAAGTTGGAATTGTATATTTAGGGATAGGACCTATGATTTAATAGATTCCGAACCACTGAAACACATCAATTACCATGCATTCTGTTGGATAAACTTGTTAACCATAGGCGGTATGGACTATTCAAGCAAACAATCGAATGACGTCAAAATAGTACTGCATATACTGACGTATTATCTATGTTTACATGGAAAATACGGTAAACTAGCCATACAAAGCATAACATAACTAATTTGAAATTATTATCTTTTTGACAGTGGCATTTATATGTCAATTACTTGTAGTTGAGATATGAATTATGTAACCAAGATATAATGAATGAAGATACACCCAAGTGTGAAGTTGAATTATTAAGGATGAAGGAAGGTTTTAAAAAAGAAAAAACCCCGCAGTCTTATTCACACTGTTCTTTAATTAAAACGTGGACCGGTTTCGGTTACTTAGTAACGATCTTCAGCACCGGTTTTGTACTAGAAAACTACAAAAGTGTAACACTACTACTGCAACGAGGGAAACTGCACAAAGAACCCCAAAAAAACATTCAAAAAAATATAATTTTTTACAAATTTCTTTTTTAACAAAAATCTTTTAAAAGTTGTCAGCTCAGTAGCTTGTCTATCAATAAGTGCAGTTTCCCTCGTTGCAGTAGTAGTGTTACACTTTTGTAGTTTTCTAGTTCAAAACCGGTGCTGAAGATGGTTGCTAAGTAACCGAAACCGGTCCACGTTTTAATTAAAGAACAGTGTGAATAAGACTGTGGGGTTTTTTCTTTTTTAAAACCTTCCTTCATCCTTAATAACCAAGATATGTTTATTTAAAATAGATTATTTTATGAAGTTATCTAAGATATATACAGAAAAAGTATTAATGCGTACCTGTAGAAAATCTAATAATGTTTAATTTTCATAATACGAGTAAAATAAATAGCGAAAAAAAGTTCATGCCCGTTCCGTTTGAATCGTTGTGCTATGTACATAAATAAATAAATATATCATCACCGATAACGTGAAATTATTTTTCTTCAGAAAGATACATTCAATAGTAGTCTCTCTGTGTAATTTGTGATATCTGTTACGGTTCACACAGAAAAAAATAAAATCTGAGTGTCTGCACTGCTAAATTTTTAAAATAAATTTAATATAGCAGTCTATCCAAAAGTCAAACAAGTAATTTTTAATGACAGTAACAATTGTTTTACCGGTTGTCAAAAATTTTCTTCGCAATATTCTAAAATTAGTAAGATCCGTTTGTTCGGCCTAATAGTATTTTCTACCATTATTATAAATAAGACGATTACATATCTCAGCTTACTCCTAAACAAGTTGTGAAGATTGACAACTCGTTACTGTCATTAAAAATTACTTGTTTGACATTTGGATAGACTGCTAGATTAAATTTATTTTAAAAATTTAGCAGTGTAAACACTCAGATTTTATTTTTTTCTGTGTGAACCGTAACAGATATCACAAATTACATACAGAGAGAAAAGTTTACTATTGATTGTATCTTTCTGAAGAAAAATAATTACACGTTTTTGGCATTGCCATTAAAAAGTTACGGTCTAATTAATGTTGGGAGACCTAAGTTTCATACACTAGTGGTTCACTAATAATAATATGTATCACCTTAAAAGATGACTTATAACCATATAAACTGTCATACCAAATTTCATCCAAATCGAATAAAGCGTCCGATTATTATAAGCAAAATTAATTTTTTTCGAAGAAATTTGAAGCAGATTTCTGGCTAAATGGTACACTTTCCGGTAGAAGCAAGTTTGGTTAAATCGTCTTATTTTAGCCTCAGGAATCTGTGGTTAAGCCATGTCCCTCTATTTAAGAGACACACTGTATATTATTGTAAATATATAAAATGTGTCGGGAACACAAGAAAATTTCTACTTACGAGTTATAGAGATTCGTGTTATATAGGTTGTAGAGGTTCGTCTTTACATACAACATACATATATACATACATACTCACCACGTAGTATATTATCCTGAAAATAATAATATTAGATTCTAGGGGCATTAAGGCGTCGTTATTAACCTTCGGTCGCGAAAGGTAAAAATGGTAACAGATTGCCAAAATACACTTAACTTTTATACCTTCCCTAATTTGCGTATTTCTTCCTTACTTTCTGTTTATTGGTTTCAGAATCCTTAAAATACAAATTCGTGTGTAAATCCAGTGTAAAGTTCCCCTTTCAGGTGAGACTTTCAGCAGCCATTTATCCCGCCGTAATCGAAACAAAAACAGAAGTTTTACGCGCAAAGTAAATGATGGCTGAAGTATCCAATTTCTCCTAATGGTGCGGGCTAAAAGCACAACTCTTTCAAAGTAGGAATGTCGATACTCAGACGGACGCTGAAGTGAATCGTCGTGATTCTATGTCCGGGGTTTCTTCGGACATAACAGCTTGTTTTGTTTTTTCGCCATTGTGTACATATTGTTGAGGTGATGATACCAGATATAATATAAGGGAACAATGGCGATGATATATGATGGATCAGATTCCATACTAACAGTTTTTTTTTTTTTTTTTTTTGAGTATTTGATACAGTAGGAAAGAGCTTTTGTGTATTTTTAGACTTATGACATTTTTGTAAATCTACAAGAATATAATTCATTAGCACGTGACATGTTTTCCCCTAATGAGCATTCAGAATCTCTCTAGTTACATGTCTATCACAGCGATGATAAAAAAGTTACTGTCTTGCTATTGTTCTGCGATCTACTGTCGTAATTAACTCGCTTCATTCATTTATATGGCAATTGGTATTGGCAAGTCTGTTTTGACTACTAGAACCTTCATACCGAGTGATAAGGAGAGTTTCTTTATTCATCAATGAGTAGCGCTCATTAATGCGTATGAATTATAAATTCATCACACTGTTTCTTTATTCACTGCTGAATTGCAGATGAAATTCAACATACCGTTTATAATTACCGCGCACTATCCATCGTAAATTCATCGCATGCATCGGCTTTGACTACCGATAGATTTTACGATTTTTGATGGATCGGTATTGGGGGGTTTAACGAAATGTTTTTAGGTTATATTATTGACATTTGCGTTTGTTTCATGGTTACAGGTGTAAGATTATGGAGAAAAATGCATGATTCAAATAAAAAGAAAACATATTTCGTTCACAACGGAAAGTAGATGGTTATAGATGTAGATAATTTTTATATAATTATGAATTCCATATCACTGCTGCTATTGCTGTTATTAGATTCTTCATTATTCGATGAAGAATCTGATAATTGCAATACAGCGACAGTCCTTTTAACCACACTTTTAAATATAAAACTTTCCCGATGTGGTGGTTAACTGTCAGTTGATATTGTAACAGGGGGGAGGGGGGGGGGGGGGTAAGAAGATTCTGTTTACTTGCTCTTTGTTCTCTTACCCGAACGAAGACTTTGTTTAACTGGTGGACGCTTGCTGGTTCGCCCACCACTATACTGAGACGAAACACCCTTACGCTCACACTATCACTAAACATTTGATGATAGATGATGAACACATCTTAAATGGATGGCACGCACAATATTTGAAGCTACTAAACTTTTATTGACATTTATTACATTACTAATACTAAATCATTATTATTAATTACACTAAACTACTAACACAAAACTATACTTTTACAGTTACATTGTAATCTAATTATGAGTACTGGCGGAAAACGCCCAAAAACTAAACACAGACTACATGTCTGACCTGTCTGAGCCCTTAATCTCGACTGCCTTAAAACAAAGGGTTATCTCTTCAACAGGCATATCTGATGAAAGGTGCGAGGGTGTAGCATCCATAGCAAAATAACAAGATTTCACGTAGTCTAGGCAATAACTTATATAGTTAATTGTCAAAACAATAAATGTCTACGCGGTTGACATCTAGACTAAACAAAGATATGAGAGAATAATGATAATTATTTCTAAACAGAATTTTGACTTACAAAGATGACAGGGTTAAAATGTAGTTATTGAAACTGTAATTTAGAAGTTTATATTAAAGTTATTTACTTGTTATTTCACTATTCTCACCTTGTTACAATATTTAAGATTAGATTTTCAGCAACCCGTTTCTCTATTCGCTCACAGCGGCTATCCATCGGATCCATCAGCTATTCATCGTGACGTCACTTTCAATTGCTGATGGAATTCAACGCATTAATTGTTATTAATTAAGGTGTTTCCAGTATGTTGACAACTGTCTGCCAAAACAAAAGCTACAGAGATTATTCCCCGGAATGATCTTTAGAGCTTTATTCTCAATTATTCTCAATTATTATTCTCAAATTGACAGACCGATATTGGAAGGAGTGTTTGCAAACTTCGTAAACACCTCCAGAAATGACTGACTCCACATGCAAGATGTTGTTTTCCAAACTTGATTTTGTGAAACGACATGTCATTACGAACTGTCAATAATTTTTTTCTTAAGTATAATGTATCAATTTTGTGAAGTATTAAAAAATATTCGTCCCTACATGTTCTGATAGAGCTTAGATTCCTCGGTTGGAGTCTACCGGCCGGCTAAGTGCGTAGTCGTTAAAATGCCACAATATCAGGCATTAATCGCACTCGCATGCGATGACACGAGTAGTTGTCCATGTTGAACATAGGTGGTGCTAGCTGTAGAAGGAGTATTTCCGCTGCTCCACTAGTTGCATAACAATCAGTGGTCGTCGCACGGATTAAGTACACCAACTGCTCTATACAGTGTCCTACACTCTATCTTCAGTGTGGCAGAGATAGCCAATGTTATTCTTACGGAGGTTTTCTGTACCATGTTGCCAATTTTTCAATGTAATATAATATTGAAACATTCATAAATTTTCATTGCTATACCAAAATTAGTGAACACTGTACAATTTAAGTTTTATGAGGGTCTCTTATTTACCCAAGGGTTATTATTGTACACACCCAATATTTGTCTAAATAGTTTTATATACAGGGCTATTTGTACCTGTAATAAGTAATATTTCAATACAATATTTTAAAACCGCCCAGCATACTAATCTTGATTAAATGCATTAGAAATTAGAATTTTAAAATATTACAAATTCAAATTGAAGATTACAAAGAAAGAATAAAGACTTATGAACTATGTAAAATATATGCAGTATTTCTATCAAGCTTAAATATTAGTAAATTATCAAATAAGAAGATATAAATTAAATAAAAAATATGTATTATTAAACTGACCAGTGTGTTATTCAATTTCATTTTTTCTTCGCACCTATGCTATTTTACATCTATATTTTGTACTCGTATATGTATTAATTTTATATCTTTTCGTAGAATGGAAATATGTAACATAGGGAATTTATATTGTTGACGACGTTTGTAAAATGTCCAATTAAGTACAAAAATGTTGTATATTATTTACTTTAAATTGACTAGAGTTTATATGTTAATTCATTTCATCTATCTACGCTTGTTATAATTTTATATCCTACTTACATTTTGTATTTGTATTATTTTATAATTTTTGTAAATTATTAAACTGACCAGTTCATTAATTAATTTTTGTTTTCTTTTCGCCCACCCGTTTAGATACACTGAAAGTACACCAGTCATAAATACATTCATTGAAGTACCCAGAATATTTCATCTCTTTTTGGGCATCTATTTTGCTCTTTCTATCTTGCAGATTTACAGCAGGTAAATATGGAAACATGGTACTCCATAAGACCCTATACTGAACATAGAGTGTGGAACACTGTATAGTACTATCGGTCACTAAACGAGTACCTACGGTACTTGAGGCCTTGGCCCTACAAGGGCTGTTGTGTCGTAGATGATGATGAATAACCCTTGAATTATTAAAAATTTAGATTATCTACTTTTTTATATTCTTTTCTTTGCGGTAATGATGTCATGATAGGGCCAGCTAAAAGCAAATACATTACAATGGGTATAAAGTACCACAATAAAAGAAAAGAAAAAGAACATTTTTCATTCACCTGGTCATTTAATTTAGTTCAAGTAACCGAATCAGATCAATGAAACCCGCAGACATGCAATTACATTTGGTCTTTTGCATTCGTTTGAAAAATGCTCTTTTGATTGTCGAAGGCCCAGAATAAATCTTGAGGATAAACGGAGATATCGACTGGACGTTCCAAGCGTTCAAAGAACGTAATTATTATTCTGCTTCTTTGATCTTAGATAGTGGAATAAATTTGATACTTGGTGTTAATTGACCTATTTACGTAAACGAGATATTTAACATCAATATATCGCACCCCGGCGAGAATAGTGACCCAAGTTAAAATTTTGAAATTCTAAGTTCATCAGATAAAATTGGTCAAAAATATGCTTCTAATAATCAGGAATAGTGACATAAATCAAGATTATATTTTTCGAGAGATGGAGCTAATGTTGTTTCGTATCAAGCTAATGTAAGCAACTTTACATTCGAGAACTGTCTTCTTTAATTTAAGTTTTACGCAAAACTACTTTTTGGAGTTGCGTCACTCTTCTCGCCGGGGTGCGATATTATAACCACGGTGTATAAATGTAATAACTTTTTGTGTTCGTTTTTTTCGAAACTGGTAAAGAGTTTGGCAAAAAAATTCAAATAAAAAAATTCTTTAATTCATTTACTACAACTTTGTCGCTGTATATTAGGGTCTATCTCGTAAGAACGAAAAATTTCTCGCTTAGTGTTTCTTGTGCTGCAAAAACCAAATAAACATGTTCGAATGCTAGTTCTTATTATTTTTTCTATCATTTTAGAAACAAATATGATTTTTTTGCTATATAAACACATAATCTGAAAAAATCAGAACGATATTTTCAATAACTATAAAGATATAGTGGCCTATTCAGAGAAACACAGTCATAAAGGTTGTTACGGATATAAAGATTGTTATCATAAAGACATTTGTAACAAGCTTTATGAATTTGTCAATTCAGAAGCTACGTCGGTATTATTGACAATCTATACAAAATAATACTTGTGAATGAACCAGATTATTTGACAATAGCTAACATCATTATGCATTTATGAACTTAACCTAACCTTATATGTCAACGATTTATTCTTTTAATAATGTGTTACCAATTTTATTTAAAATGCAAACATTCTGCCAAAACAACTAAAGAAGAATATGACAATTCTGTCATATTTGAAAACTTCTAAATTATTTAGAACGGGTATGTTAATTCCTACCACTGATCCCAACGTGACTGAAAAGTTATGAAAAGATTTTTTTTAAATTTTGATTGAAGAAAAAGCACACATTAGCACCAGAATAAATAATACGGTTTTCACGAATACCTACCACAGAATATAATATTTTCAAAGAAATATGTATTTACGTCAAAAGTAACATTCGTCCACGACGGTTTTTATCGTTCTTATTATCATTATTTACATCGAAGAAGGATTCATGCGAATAATCAACTGCATCCTGCTAATATTTAGCAGAAAGGGCATTATTAATAATATATGATTGATGTAATATTCTGTCACATGTCAAATATTAGAAATAACAACGTGATAACAACCATAAATACGTAGTTTTAGCAGTCGTTATGATAAAGACTGTCAAAATACGTAACAATTGTTAACGGTAACCACCTTCAGTACTGAGAATACCAATTTTGACAATCTTTACAGTACATAACAACCATAAAGACCATAACGACTATGCAAATATTGAGTTCTGAATAGGCCCCATAAGCAGTTAAAGTTAAAAATTCCGAAGACATTTATTTGAGATAATTTTTTCGAGAAATGTGTATTTTCAAAAGTTCGCAATGAGATAGAACATTCCGAAGAACACCATCAAATTTGTCGGAAAATTTCCTATAAAATCATGTAACTTTTAACTTTAAAGTAGCTAGGAAAGTTTGATCTCCAACTAAAATTGTGCCAAAATCCTCCAACATGGCGGCATTCTATTAGTCACAAAGGTTTAACATTGCGTCCACTATTCAATTATGTATAGAGATCAGTTGGTAGAGCACATTTGTAGAGGCGCTGCGTATAAGTTTACAATCTCGGCCTACTGATCGCCAATATCAATATGGCATAAAAATTGAAGAGTTGTATCATCTTCTATTTTTATATACCGTGATTGTAACTAAACTAAGCTTTTTGAATAAGTATTTGCTAGATAAACAGAAAGAAAAGCACCACATCAGTATTATTACAATTTTATTCGTATTTTGTCCTATATTAACTCTTCATCATAACATTGTATATAAATATTTTATTCTAGGATAATAACGCAACTAGATATTCCAATTTAAAGTTTTATTAATATGAAAACCTAACGTATATTGCATGAGTTTTAAAGTTCATTTTGTACTGTAATATAAACGAAACTATGTGTTGGGCGAGAAGAAATGTATAGATTGGCTAGGTGTGACTTGGAGCTCGATGACAGATGAAAGAAATGTTCAAGTCACCCGTACAACCCCCCAAAGAATAGCCGGAACAATCGTCTGGAAACTCTCAGCCACATTATTGCCCTGATGGGATTTTATCTACAATTGATTATTTGGAAAAGTAAATATCACCAGTAAGGAAAATAGCACGTAAGGGTTAATACTTTTGGTAATAAAAATCTGTACAAACTTTATAATATTATTGTTTAACTTGCAAAAAGCAATAAATTAAACTACTACGCCTATTAACTATAGGTAACTGACATAATATGCACCAAAGTTCGTTAGTTTTACTTTTGTTGAAAATTTAGCTAATAATGTCAAAAAATTCTCCTTTTTTACCATCCGTCACATTTAGGTAAGGACGGTATTGTCTTGGGTCAAAAAATTCGTGATGAGCTTTTAATGAATAAGTACGTTTTACGGTCCTTAAAATGCGATTTTACTAGTTTTATGATGACTGTGTGTGTGTGAGTGTGTGTGTATGTGAGTGTGTGTGTGTGTGTGTTTGTATATATAACTCCAATACTACAATTCTAAAAATTATAATTCTTTTGTATGACTCTTCTTTACATCCATATGAAGAGCTGATTAGATTTTGGTTATAATTGGTCAATCGGATTTTCCCTTATTTGAAGTTCTTAACAGTTTTTCTTCAAAAAAAACTCAGTTAAATATAATTTTTTTGACATTTTATGTTATTATCAATATGAAAGAATATCTTATAGTCTAGGCGGTTTGATTATACATTTTCTTTCATATTCAATAGATATAGAGTTAAAGAATTATAAAGAGATTAACTTTCATAAATCAGCCAGCTTTGTATAATCAAGAAAACAGCTAATATATTCAAATAATTCTAACTGACAGATGTCAGTCTCAGGTGACATAGTGTACATATATTTGTGTTATAATTTTACTTGATTTATAGAAATTTTTCCAAGGAACATGAATCCAATTTTAATTTTTTTCAATAATCTACCTAATATAAGTTCCAAATACGAAAAGGTAAAAATGCTTAGAAATGTCAACTTGACAAGTATACCTAAATATTTCTTCGTTTATTACTCGATTACTATCTACATGTATTTATTAATAAGTATTAATGCATAAAAAATCAGCGAAATGTATCACCGTATTAAAAAAATACGCTGCTTTGTGACATATATCGGTAATGATGATGACATATTTGTACCGTACGAGCGTTTACTAGGCGTCCCATCACAGGCTCTCATTGCTGGCGTGGAGAGTGCATCACAAGGGCCACTTTTGCGCCACTTAAAATTCGAAATAGGGGCATTCTGGATTGAATCCGGTTTCCCAGGTTCGCGGCCAGACAATCAGGCACGCAGCTACGAGACCCCATAAATACGTGTTTATAACATATAAAAAATAAAAATTAGTGAAATACCTTTCTTATACGTAGCGTAGCCTATTTACCTTTAGGTAATGCATATTTTTCTTGGTTTGCAGGTGTAGTACGTATAATAGTCAGTCATTGTTTTTTGTTTTGACTTTCTAGTAGATCTTCGTAAGTTTTCTGAAACATTTTCTAAATTTGAATTTTCTGCATTACTTACATTATCTTCAGACATTTGATCAGTTTGGTTACTATCTTCATTTATTTTTTGAGTTTCTTTTTCTTCTATTGCACTTTGGTCTATCATTTCCATATTAACTACTTTCGTCTTATTTTCTTCGTTCTTGTTTTTTTCGGTGAATTCACTTTCGAGCCAAATAATATCTCTGCTTATAATAATTCTTTTCTCTTTATCTATTAATTTATAACCTTTTATTTCATCACTGTAACCAATAAATATGCATTCTTTAGATTTTTATCCCATTTTCTTCTTTTCTGGTCTGGGATGAGCCATAACTCTTGATCCAAATATTTTTAAATTACTAAGATCTGGTTTCTTCCTTGTCCAAGCTTCATATGGAGTTATCTTCGTTAATGTTGCTGAAGATCTATTAATAAGATAGACAGCAGTTGAAACCGCCTCTGCCCAATATTCCACTGGTAAATTTGCATCCGACAACATACTGCGAGCTTTTTCAATAATTGTCCTATTTACTCTTTCTGCTAAACCATTTTGTTGAGGACTATACGGTACAGTTACTTGGTGACGAATTCCGGATTTTTGTAAAATATTCTTTAATCTATTGTTTAAATATTCGTTACCATTGTCTGTCCTCAAAGTTTTTATATATTTGTCAGTTTGATTTTCGACAAGGTTTTTAAACTTTAGGAATGTTTCTGGTACTTGACTTTTATGTTTCAGGAAGTAGACAAACACTTTTCTCGAATAGTCATCAATCAGTGTGAAAATATATCTGGAACCTCCCAATGATGAATTTTCCATCGGTCCACACAAATCAGAATGAACCAACTCCAGCAAACCAAGAATTTTAAATAAATTAATGACGCGCTTTCGATAATTTTCTTTCATGATAGGTGTATTCATTATAGTGACAGGATAATGATATTATTTGACATTAGACTTAACTCAAACTTGAAAATATCTTAATATATCTTCATTATCATGTCTTTATTAAGAAGTAAATAATGTTAACAGCATAAATTTAGAATTGAGTTATTGACTTTTGGCGTATTTAAATAGCAGCCATTTATATCAATAGACGGTAATTTATTCGAGATCTTATTGAATAAATATCTGAAATTAGAATATTGCAGACTGTAGAATATAAAATATTTAAATTTTGTTTGACGAATATTTCGCAGAATTCTACAATTTTAGATTCACATATCTGTAGAGTAGACATAGCTTTGTAGATACAAAACTATGTAAATCCAGCAAAATCAAATCACAATTGATTATTCTACGACAGTGAAATATACTAAACAACTTTTCCATTCTCGTTAGTTGAAAACTAATCCACACGTCCCAGTTAAATCTCTGCTAATTTAAAACTCCTATTTCAAAGCAAAAAGAAAAAAATAAAGCAGACTGTGGCTCTTTCACAATAAAATCAATTAAAGACTGGACAAAGGTTCTTTATATGTCGTTGCTGGTGTCGGCTGCGATGTATCCGGGACTTTAGATGCGGATTTAAAATCAATTCTCAGTTTGTTGTCTGTATAGTGAAGTGTTAAGCCTTGTAATCCCATGTGTAGACGAACCTTTATGATAGGGATGGCCATTGTAGATAAAGACTATCTCTTAGAGGTTTTGCTTTAAATTTAACCTACTTTTTTAATTGTTTGGACAACTAATTCATAATTAAAGTTTGTTTGAAGACTTCAAATTAGATTTTTAAGTATTAAAATAGTTTGAAGTTGTTAAAAATCTAGCTGGATTTGAAGGTCTATTCTAAATTCATAGCCACATGTGCAATCCGCTATCCGCTATATAAGTTCCACTACTAGCCAATAGATGGATTCAAGTAGGATAGCCACATGTGCTATCCGCTATCCGCTGTATAAGTTCCACTACTAGCCAACAGATGGATACAAGTCGGATAGCCACATGTGCTATTTGTTAGAATTATAAATAATTATTATAATTTAAATAGGTACTTACAATATATAGATATTAATCAAATATTATTGATGTAACACACGAACACAAGTATTTGATCACAAATTTGAAAAGCCGAACTACTTGTCAACTTGACATCTGGCAATATTAATAAGTTCCACTACTAGCCAACAGATGGATTCAAGTCAGATAGCGACCCCTTGATGCAAGATGCGGTTTAGAAATTAGAAATTTTTATTTTTTATGTACACTGGCTTGCAAAAAATAGCGTATACCTACTTTTTGCTGCATTGAGTCAGTCTTAATTTTCAATGTCATTAATGTCAATTACAATGTCAAAATTAATAGAAACGAAAGTTTTAATACGGTCTAAGAAGAGGAGTGGTTAATTTGTATGGAATATATTTGTAATTTATTACTAAAATAACCACAAAGAAGAACTTGCTACACAACATGAAAAACAGTGACATGATAGTGACAACAATGACAACTGTCAGTTGACAGATAACCTATTTGAAAAAGTTCGTACTTACACAGGTAAAAACATAAAAACTCGGTTACTTGATTGTAAAGGTGTACGCGATTTTTTTGAAAGCCAGTGTATATTGTTACTGTGTTGTACTTTTATTCGGCCTTGGCCTGTGTTGTACGGCCTATCTTTCAAAATCAAATAAAAAAATAAAAATAAATAAAAAAATGCAGAAACGTATTTAGCGTTTTTCTCTCATCATTTTTTCCATTAACGAATTAAGTGTGAAAAATATAAATCTGTTCGCGGTTGATTTGGTGACCAGTGTTCGAGAACAAAAGCTAGCAATTAATCACGTGGTATATAAAAAGCAGGACGACTCCTACTCGACTGCAGTCATTTGCAGCGTAAGGGCCCTTCAATCCTAGAACAACAGCTTAGCTATTTTTAACGTGACTTGTTTCATACTAGTTGCGATAATATTTATCTGCAGTTGATGTGAAATATGGTTGGAGAAAAGTTGGAAATCATCCTTTGTAATGCTCTTCGACGGTACTTGGGAGAAATTGAAGTTTTATTTGTTTGACCATTCAGTGGAATAATAGAAATATTCTTTATCAAGAAAATAACGAAGATCCTTCGGAAGATATTATTCTTTCTGGTGTCCAGTAAAGTAGATCAGGACAATATGATATGGAGACATTTTTCTGTAAACAATAACCTCAAAACTGTCAAAATTGTAAGGTCTTACAATCTTTGGTTAAAATTTTAACTGCCAGTTAAATAAACAATATTAAATAAATAAAATAAATATATCATCACGACATATTACGCTTTTCTGGGTGTGCCAGTATCTACAACACATGTAGACATCGGTAATAATGACGATATATTTTACCGTGTGGGGCGCTTACCAGGCGTCACCTCATGGGCACTCATAGCTGGCGTGGAGAGTGCACCACATGGGTCACTTTTGTGCCATTTAAAATTGGAAATATTTGGCGTCTATCGGGATCGAACCCGATTCCCCCAGGTTCGCGACCAGACACTCAGGCACACGGCCACGGGACCCCATATAAACAATATTAAATCGGATTTATGGGATCGCGTGGTCATGTGTGTCTGGTTACCAATTTGGCGACCAGGGTTCGGTCCCGGTGCAGACTTTTAGTTGCACAAAAGTGATCCTTGTCCACAGCAACTATGAGTGCCCGTGAGGTGACGCCTGGTAAGCGCCCACACGGTAAAAATATATCATTATTACCGATGGCTACCTGTAATGTAGATAGTGACACACCCAGTAATGGGTAATATGTCGTGATGATATATTTAAATTTATTTATTTAAATCGGATTATTGAGAACAATTACAAATTTGTCAATTGACGGTTTATTTCGTTTCAGTTTTGTTTATTTAACTGGAAGTTAAAATTTAAACCAGGAATTACAGAATTGGCCCCAAGTCATAAGTAACATTGCTAAAAATTAACCAATAGGAACAAACTCTTTATTGTTATGTTTTATTCAGTGTTTGTAATTCAATCAATCAAAAAACTATCTACCATCCTAGCTCTGATAGATTTCTGTAACTCTTATTATAATATAAATATTATAATTTCTGTTAATTTACAATTGCATAATAATTAGACATATTTATAGGACTTTTTGTAGAAAAGCTCAAACTTTAAAATGTATTAACTTGTGACTGACATACTTTCTGCGAAAAACAGTTCTACCAAACTGTTTGGCATCCTTGAAAGTTTATGTCGCTAGATGTAACTCATATTTACAATATTTGGACCATGGTTGTTTTTGATAAGATTTTATTATTGGTCATTTGCTATAGCAATGTTGCTGAGTTATACTCGCCCTATATAAATAAATATGGACTGATGTTCAATTTTTTCCCTTTTTCCTACCCTGTCCATTGCCCTGCAGTGTTGACGCTTCTTCATAACTTAGCATTTTCAACATGACCAATGGAAATGAAAATAATATAGAAATCTCCAATCTATATTTATTTGACGGTAAGTAAGGCCACGTTCAGAGAGAAAGCAGGTTTCCCGCTTCAGCTTAATAAGCGCGTGAAAAACCGGTTAAGCCGAAGCAGGCTGGTATAGGTTATGTTCACACAGAAAACAGGCCATTCTGCTCGTACTATCAAGTGTCAAACTTAATGTCAGAATAGAGTAAAATACGGAAAGTATCATCATCTATTTACCTGTTTAATATAACAGAAATCGTATTTTCAGGTGATATTTATGTCTCATACCTTCACATTTCATATTGATAGAAATATCTCCCCATAAGTTTTCAATAATTTTGGGCTTGTTTACTTTAATCTGCTCAATAAGAATATTGGTTTCGTTCCGGCAAAATCGGAAAGCGGGTAGTACCTGCCTGACAAGCGCCTGTTGAGCAGTTGTCTGCTTTTACTCTGAACGCCTACTCTTAATAACATGTGAACATTTTTAAAGCAGGTTAAAGCAGGTAAAGCGGGTAAATCGGAAACAGATAACCTGCTTTCTCTCTGAACATACCCTAAGGTAACTTTGTTACGGAATTGTGGTGACTGTAAACATTTGAATACCTAAACTGTGTAACTAAGGAGATGCCTTTATTTTCAAATGATAGGCTGCAGATTTCGAAAAAATGAATTATTTTATAAATTAATCTCAAAAATATGAGGATCACTCAAAAAATTCTGGGAAATTTGTGTCAAAGCTGTCAGATTAATTTCAGACTGACATACCCAGTTACAATTTAATTTCAAATGATAGATAAATAACTGTTTAAAACAAGAGATCAAATTTTGTTTTGATCCCGACCGGCGCCAAATATTGTACCTATGCCACTCGTGTGTAAATAGCATTTTTCTCACGCTAATCATCACCAAAAAATTACTACTGTCACACTTGTTACATAAATAACTACATCTTTTATAAGAACAGAGTTATTTGACATTTTTTTAAATCAAGAACCGGTTTCGATCCCGACCGATGCCATGACGCCAAATATTTCGAATTTTAAATGGCACATAAGTGACCCCTATTGTGCACTCTCCACGCCAGCAAAGGGTGCCCGTGAGGTGACGCCTGGTAAACGCCCGCACGGTACAAATATGTCATCATCTTTACCGATATCTGCGACAAAGCAGATTGGCACACCTAGAAATAGGTCGATAATATGCCGTGATGATATATTTATTTATTTATTATAAATTTTATTTTCCACATCTTACTGTCTTCTTTTTTTTTCAATAATTCTTGTTTCTCGCATCATTTATATCCTACATCAAAGTTAAAAACTCATCGCTAACATGTTAAACGCGTGAATGTTGAAAACCCATTTCTCTTGAAAGAATTCGTAGATAGTTTACGTGTAGCACAAATTGATTTTTTGCAGAATGTGTGCAAGGCGAAATTCAACATACCGAGAATAGTTAGTTCTCTTGTTTTTATTTTCTGTATGAATAACATTCCGGAAATGAAACTGTCAAAGATGCTTGGGAAAGAATGTGTTGAATAGATTTCACGTGTTTCATGTACAAACAGTGCAAGAACCAGAACGATACTGCACTGCAAAATGAGAAGTTTATTAATTCTTCTAAGTGCAAGCGATAGATCTGTTTCGTGAAACGTCTAACATCTTCATAACTTATTACTTTCATGCAAGTGAATAACTTATTGAAAACATGACAGAAATAGTAACGAGAAATTCTTGTATTTTACTTTTTATTTTTTGATATAATCCGAGATTCATGCCCGGTTTCAGCATTACCGTAAATTCACAAATAGTTATCTGACGAATAAATTTTATTCATTGAATAGATAGTTTATCGTAGAATATTATTTTTCTCTCCATTATTTTGTTCATCTCTCTGACAAAATAGTGAAAATATAAATAAGAAGAGGGAACGAAGTAAAAACTATCTAAAGGATGAAAACAGTTTAATAATTGTACTTTTGTAGTGGACGAATATTTACATATTATAGAAAATAACAAAACTGACGATGTGATTTTTATAGCATTTATCCATTTTTATTTCAATACCTACTTTTATATCTAAAAATTCACACAGTTGTTCAAATACTCTAAAAATGCGTACACTTACGTAATATTCTATTTACAATCAAATAATATTAGTACCAAGTTTATATTTCTACCCATTTTTGAATTATTGCCCCAAAAGTCAACATACCCCACATTTAGATAAAAACTTCAAAATTTTCAAAAATCTGTATCTAGATACTTCTCAATGCGCTGATTCCAAATTTTGAAACCGCAGGTCGATATCTCTTTTCGTTCTCGAGATGTTTAGATTCAAAGTTTTGCTCAAAACTGCCTATTTTTGGGTAATAACCCAAAAATGGGCCGTGATATGAATTTGGCGACAACACCATGCGACTCTACGGGCAAAATTACATTAGTACACCAATTTTCAGAATTTTTGAACACTGCATACAATCTCTAAAGCAAAATAACTGAAAATGGCTGAAAATCGCAATAATCTAAGGTGTACCCCTTACGATTTTTTCAGATTTTGGCCATTTTTAGGGGGTTTCAAGCTTTTATTCATAAAAAATGAACCGGTTGGACAAAAATGATAAAAATTGCTATACTTACGTATTTTTGTCCGTAGAATCGAATGGTGATGTTGCCAAATACATATCTCAACCCATTTTTGAGTTAATACCTCAAAAATGGGCAGTTTTGACCAAAACTTTAAATCTAAATATCTCGAGAACGAAACGAAATATCGACCTGCGCTTTTAAAATTTTGAATCAGCGCATTGAGAAGTATCTAGATACATAAAAATTAGATTTTTGGAAATTTTGAAGTTTTTATCTAAATGTGGGGTATATTGACTTTTGGGGCAATAATTCAAAAATGGGTCGAGATATAAACTTGGTAGTAATATTATTTGATTGTAAAGAGAATGTTACGTAAACTGTACCTACGTATTTTTAGAGTATTTGAACAACTATGTGAATTTTTAGAAAAAAAGTATTGAAATAAAAATGGATAAATGATATAAAAAAGTTCCTTGGAAAAGATTCTATATATCCAATAAAATTATAAGACGAACACATACTATTTTTTTACAAATTCCATACCAAAAAATCCTTTGAAAAATTCTATAAATCTGTATTTCTTACTAAAAGCATAAATATGAATTTTTATATCCCTAACTTGAGATATGATGGGTTCTCCATACAAACTTTCATCCCCTATTTTACCCTCTTGAAGTTTTATTTTCGCCTATGTTCTTCTCCATGATCCAATCTATCTCTATACCAAAATTCATCAAAATTGGTCTAGAGGTTTAGGCGGAAAAACGTAACAGACAGACAGACAGACAGACAGACATACAGACAGACAGACAGACAGACAGACAGATAGACAGACAGTAAATATGAAAAATTACTGCGGGTTGGCTAGTAAAATTTTTAATTTTTAACTGGGCAAAAACCTCCAGATAATTTAACCAACGATTTATTCGTCGAATAGTACTAATGGGGTATGTGCCTAAATTTTGATTTTTACATATATGATACTAGACCATAAAATAAAATACCCGTATTTTTTTAAATTGATTAATTATTCGTAGTTTACTAGAAAATAATTATTAAAACTTTGGAGAAGGGATCTGTGACGTTAGTAGGGTAGAATAATAAAAGAAGACAGTTATACTGAGATAGTTATATTGTGGTAGGCGAAAGTGACAGAAGTTGTCACGTTCGCCATTCCATAACCTATCACAACATATCTATCTCAGTCTAACTGTCTTCTTCTACCATTCTACCCTACTGACGTCACAGATCCCTTCTCCAAAACATGAAATTGCTAATAACAATATTATTACAAACTAATGTTTAGTTTTTATTATTATAATGAGAAGCTATAGAGGTTTGTTTTTATATATTATGACTTATATATTGAAATTCGATTATGGTCACATACCCCATTGACGATGGGGAAATAGAAATATGCTATTTTATTCGACAAATAGTTTAACTGATGAATAAAATGTTTATTCGTCAATGGTGAAACCGGGCATAAATAAAAAGTTTTCGATTTGAGAATTTTTAGATCAAAACATAACCGCCATCAATGTGTTGACATTTTCATACACCGCATTCTGCAAAAATCAATTTTGCGCAACACGTAAACTATTTATAAATTCTTCGAAGAGAAATATGCTCGCCACACAAAACTGTTAAAAACTGTTTTAGTTTTATGATGGATCGTTTAAAAATGCAAGATATTTGATATATGAACGAGGAAGCGATACAGAAGTTACATTGTTGCACATTTGGTAATAATTTGTTAATGCAACTCAAATTTGTCAATCAAACTACAGGAGTTTATATTAACAACAATGCTGCATATGCTCTAACTTTGTACATAGATTAATATCCTTACTTACTCCTAGACAAGTAGTGAAACAGGATAATTATTGGAAACAATGTTACTGGCATATTTGCATGCTCATACGACAGAGCTAATTCTCCTTTAGAAACATGTATCTTGCGGAATTACGTTGATTTATAAGATTTCAATAAATACTATAATCTCGCTAATTGTGGTTTATTAATATTCCACGCTCTTTAAAGGGTTTGTTAATTATTATGAGTGTTTTATATAGACAATATATTGAACCAGAATTACACAATAATTAGGTTTACCATGAAAAATATATTTTTTTCCGACACCGGAGTAAAAGTACTATTTTCGCGCCTAAAATGCGGAGCGAAAGTTGTATTTCCCTGATTAATCACGAAAAAATTAAAACTTTTTCTTTTCAATAATTGGAATAATATTACCTTTTTTTAGTTTAAGTTCTGTATGTATTTATTTATTTATTATTAAAACCCAAAGTTTCGGCACCATAAACTGGTGCCCAAGGGCGGATTAATAGTTTTGCCGCCCATAGGCACCCAGAAAATTGCCGCCTTTTTCAGAAATTTGCCGCCTTTTCATAATATTAAAATACATTTTTAACAGAACAGTAACGTAATTTTCAAATATTAACCAAAGATTATATAGATATTTGAATATCAGAAATGTTAAAATATACATTTTTTAATGTTTCCACTTTTCGCATGTTTTATTTTTGTTCAAATATAACAGGGGCTTATATAATTTTAAGGCTAAAGTCTAGAATACCCAACCCTCAATAATTTTATTTTGATGGTTATATATACTTGCAAAACCATTTAAACACTACATTTCACATAAATTAGGGCGCGGAAAGCAATATTTGTAGTGATTTTGGCATTTTTCCTGAAGAAAGTTAAGTTCCCATAAAATGAATGTAACTATCCGAGTTATGTCAAATTAAGTTCTATGCGTTAGGTTACCGTTACATTAAGTATTTTTTGAAAATTTGTAAGTGAAGAAATAATTTTCAAAAGTACAGCCTGTAGACAGGGCCGTAGCCAGAACTAAATATTAGACAGGGCTCATATTTTTTTAACCAGGGCTTACGTATATTAGTTTTAGTTTTTTTCTAAATATCTAATAGTTAGGAGCGCAGATATATTAGTGCTTTTTTTAAAGCAAATTTTGGGATCCTTAGGAATTTTGTAATTTTAAAAATTGTGAATAAATCAAAAACGTAATAAAAAAAATGTAAAAACAGTTTTGCATGCAACTTTTAATGCTATACAATGCTGTACAATTTTGCACTCAGCAGTTTTTGCCGCAGAATGAACAGGCGAATAGAAAAACTAAAATCCCGTGTACACATGTAATCCGATGACGCATTTTAGCATTTAGTATTTAGGTTCTACTTCACATAAATACAACTTCTAATGGTGAGCTAATGACTAGAGTTCGAAATATATGCAAACTGTTAAGTGCATTCTTACATAATTTTAAGAAAATCAAATTTTGCGAAGTAAAAAAAGTGCATATTTTGCAAAATTTTTGACATTTGGATAATTTTAAATTATTACTTCAAAGAGAAACAACAGCAATATAATTTATTTGATATATCATTTCAATGCAATATTGATAATTTAAGTTACGTTGGTTCAACCGGTCTCTAGATATTGTTACATTTATATTTAAAATTTTAAATAGATGAATTGAAATAAGTACTTAGTTTTAAGTAAAAAAAAAATGTATTATGTGCAATTATGTATTGGTAATAATTAAACATAACGGCCTACATGCATATAAGAACATATATACGAGCATATTTTAGTATATTTTTAATGCATATTTTAAATTTTTTTAGTGAAAATCTTGCGTACTCTACTATTGACATTTATGGGTTTATATGGGAACACAACAAAAACAAAAGTGATTTATACAATTCGATTTAACTTGATGCTTCAGAGTAAATGTTAATATTAGGTATATTTCATAAAATAGAAACTATGAAACTATTCTTAGGCTGCGTCTGATGTTGCATTTTTATCACCCTAATATCTGAATCCTAAATTCATATGTCGTAAATCTAGTGATTATTTAGGATTTTAAAAATTAGATTTTAGGGTTACAAATATTCGTACATTAATCTTGATATACGTAATTATACTATGTTTTCTACATGTAAGCCTGATTATTTTTACCAGGGCTCAATATTATTTTACCAGGGCTTAGCCCTGGCCAGCCCCCCTCTGGCTACGGCCCTGCCTGTAGAATAGGTAATATCTGATTTTATTTTTGCAAGATACTGTTAAATACCTGCCTCCGCACTTTAATTTTGTGTTTATTTATTTAAGCTAAAAGAAGATATTACAACAAAAAAATGGAATTTCTAGAGGGGTTGATATTGGCAATAATAATAACATTATAATTATCGATAGCATAATAATAATGAGGTTCACAAAATAAAATCTGAAATATAAGTTCAATTACTGGGACATTTGTTGTAAATAGAGCACATATTCCATTACTTAAGTACCAGAAAAACAGACGATAATTACAAATTGACTGGATACTGGATTAATAATAAAAAAGTTTTACTTTATCTGAATTTGGTTCAAAGATCTGAGATGTAATTGTTTTCGTCACGTCTTTTGATCGGCAATTTTTTTATAAAATTATACATTTTTGATTTAAAAAAATGCCGCCCCTGAAAATTTGCCGCCGTAGGCACGTGCCTACTGTGCCTATGCGTAAATCCGCCACTGCTGGTGCCTTCTTCATGGGAAATTAACATAAAAATGAGAAAAAAACAAAAACAACAAGTAACCAAGGTAACAAGAAAAGTTTAAGTTTCATTTTATGGATTTAATATTAACAATTAAATAAAGAAAAAATCAAAATCACTATTATTTCTTTTATTACAATAATCAATATAGTTAACAATGATGACAATAAATTGTGTGATAGTTATTTTTATTATTGCAATCAGATTTAGTCTACTGTAGGTGAAAATTGTTGTAATCAAATAAAACTACATTGTTATTGTTATTAATTGTAAAACTTTTCATTGTTGTAATCAAATTTAATCTTTTGTATTTGAAAGTTTATTTGTTCTAATCAAATAAAACGACACTGTAATAAACTGTAAAAGTAATAGATGTGAGAAAGAATATGAGAAATACCTGGAAATCAAAATTTTCAATTTTGTTCTTTCTCGTAGAATTTAATTTTGATTCTGGATTATTTAAATTTTTTTTTGTTTTCAGTTAGAATCCTTTTTACTGTACTTTGTGAAATATTTATTGTAGAACCTTGCTTATGCTTTCGATTCATTTTGATAATTCAATTTTTTTCACGAAAGTTTTATCTTGCGCTACACGCCAATGACAAAAATTTTATTGTCCAATTAACCAAAGAATTACTCATCATGCGTCAGTGACGTTCAATTCATTATTCACTTGTGCAACTGTACTAAAAGAGCGGTACAAACTTTCATCCCTATTTCACCTGTTTAAGTTTTATTTTCGCGATCCTATGTCCTTCTCCAAGGTCCAATCTATCTCTATACCAAAATTCATCAAAATTGGTTCAGCGGTTTAGGCGTGAAAACGTAACAGACAGACAGACAGACAGAGTTACTTTCGCATTTATTATATTAGTATGGATAAGTTGCATAATACTTTCTAGATTTCATTGGTTCTTCGCTGTATTCTTCGTATTCCATTATAGAGAAAAATGACATGGCTATGGCCAGGATTACAATAGTATAACAAGGAGTTTATTTTTATAGAAGTGTATGCCAGCGTGGATGCGTGCACAAAATAGATTCGTGTATAACATGTAATACCTGCATATTTCATGAAAAATATGCAATGTTATTTTAAAATACTGACAGAGAAATCGTCTTATGAATCTAGTACAGTGTCCCACTAGATCTAAGTAAGTATTTTATGGTTCATACATAATAAGATTTAAGCCGCCAGCAACTTAGGCTGGGCTTAAGAGATCCCACGTTCTAACTTATCACTTTGCTAAATCTCTGCGGCCCAAAGCGAACGTTACTTCCACAAACTCAGAGTCAAATCCACACTATATTTATCCCTATCATGCTTGTGGAAATAAGATTGTAAGATTGAAATTCACTTCTGTGGCTTCAACTGCAAATAACAAATCTGTAATAGTACTTATAGGGAGTGCATCGAACCCGCCTAAAACTGGGTTCGGTTTAGGTTCAAGTTAATTTGTTTTTTGAGAAATGGGTTCGGGTGCGGTTCTGGTTCAAGCATTAATAAAATTTGCGGTTTTGTTCGGGGTTCAGGTTCGGTTTGACTTAATGAAAATTGAATTAAAATTTTTTTGAATGACAAACAAATAAAAATAATTTAAAATGAAAAAAATATTTTTAATATTTTTTTACATATTCAAACATTTAAATTTTACCGCGATAAAAACAGTTCAATATAGTTATTTTATTTGAATATTAATTCTGTCTGTTGTCTGTTCATTCATTTGTTTCTCTGGTTTATTCTTGCATTGATGTATTCGTACGCGTGTAGCGTCAGTCCTCAGTTCCCAATGTTTTTGTGACGTGAAATGAGTGTTTTTGTTGCTATTTACGAACAATTTGAACGTTTTATTTATTATTATAAACTTTATCAAGTGTTTTATGTGTTATTTATACTATATTTGTTTATTTAATAGTGAAATGTGGTTATGATCCATGATCCGTAGATTGCAGTCCAAGGAAATAAGCAAAGGCGGACTTCGTAAAGGTTAGATATTGTATTTTGTTTTAAAATTTGTTTATTATAAATGTTTTCATAAAAACAACAATATTTCCATAGCTTATTTCATTTAAAACTATATATTTTTAATGTAACAAAATGTTAGGTTACATTGACACAAAAATATGTGGCAGTAGGTATACGATAATAGTTTAATGAATGTTTGGAGAGTCTATAATATATTTTGTATTAATTCAGAATTAAAAGCATTATTTGGTATGGAGTAACGATGATCGACTGGAGATTGATGTGTGGAGAAGAAAATAAAGTACTCGGAAACTGCAGTCAGTATGGTTTTATTTGATTAGAACCTACGTTTCGACCATTACAATGGTCTTCCTCAGTGTTAAATCAAGTCAGAAACTATCAAGAAGATATTTGTAACTTATGTTAACAAGCATCAAAATGTAATAGATGAATTTCGTTATAAAATTGATGAAAAACAACTTTTAAATAAAATATAATGTAACAAACCAGATCGAATGTAACAATTTTATAATATTTGAGAATCCGTCCAACCTCCAATATCCACACAACCACACATACACACACACACACACACACACACACGCACACACACACACACATCATTGTAAAAATATTAAAATCGGATTTTAGTGACCTTAAATCGTGCTTATTCACTAAAATCTAGATATGCGATTTTTAGTATGGTAAAAATGGAAACTGTAAAAAAAATGTACATAAACAACATTACCTTATTGGAAAGAGAAAAACATATTCTTTCCAATAAGATAATTAAAAATATATGGTTCCATTTAAAAAATATATTGTCCCAAATTTTGAGAACCGCTGACACAAATTTTATTTTGTCTACTTTACCAATTTTCTAATATAAAATAGCACAATTTTCCTCATTTAACCAACCTCGTACCTCTTCAAATAAAAAAGTTACCAATAGTGAGCAAGCTTATTGAGACACCCTGTATATTCGAAAGATAAATTTGCTCCAAGTATCACAACTATCTCATAATGTAATTGCAATTATACATTTTCTTTATACTAGTAAGTAAATGTTTGTCTACTCCTTACAAGTATCAATATAATTGTTACAAGATTAAAGTTTTTAATTGCATTAGTAATACTTATAATGCACTGAAACATTGTCAATACTAAAGAACTTCAAGTCCATAAGTGGTTAATATTTAAACCATACGTTTTGAATTAGATTGTGAAGTAAATGATATACATGTATTTGTAATACGCCTTTCTAGTTATCAGAGAAACTGTTTGTATAAATGTAGCGTGACAGCCCTTGTAGGTCAAGGTCTGGAAAGCCTGCTTCTAATTCTCGGTTCGCATTCTGAAACCGTTTCGTTTCAGTGCACTACATTTTGTGTCCTGAAGCTTAAATGTCTGCTGTAATCTTTGATTATAGTTCCATATTAAAGAGCAAATATGTTTACCTGTTATCCTTACCCATCCCACTAAAAAAATTAGTAACATACATTTTAATTTAATAACTTTAAACGTATATGTACAGTTTGGCTAAAAATAAATTTTTTTATTTTAAATGTAAAAAAAAAAATTAACTTTCACAAATTTGAAACTAGATTTGCACTACAATAAAATGTCTTCATACGTAATGTAACAAGTGATATGATTATCATCGCTAATACTTTCGAATGGAACCGAGTTGCAGAATCTACGAGCCCGAAGGACGAGTGAAATATGCTGCTTCTGTTTCACGAGCAAAATCTTCGATTATTAATCATACCACAAGAGAATAAAATGAATTTTTGTTAAAATTAACTGTCAATGTTGTAAAAATTCCTTAGTAACAAATATAAATAAGGTGATAATTTCTTTGTTTTTTATCAACCCTGTGATAGACATGTAACTAGGGAGATTCTGAATGCTGATTGGCGGAAAACATGTCACGTGACTAATGAATTATATTCTCATGAACAGGGCCGCCGAGAGAAATTCCCGGTACTCTTACTTTTACGGGCCCCTACAACCCCCCACAATGGTGAAATAATTAATAAGGAATAAAAACATAATTTAAGAAAAAAAAATTATTATTTGTTAAAGGTATATAATATTTTCATTTAGCAAATAAACCAATAATTGCAGAAAAATCACATTTTTAGCCCACTCTGCTTCAATTGACAAAAGTCCTGAATTTGATAAACGATTTTGGCACATAGTTGAACGTAACACATTTTTTTATCTTCGATAGACAACTAAAAGAACGCTCAGCTTGTGCCACTGTTACAAGAATTGTACGAAATATTCTTAATGCAATAATTATATTTGGAAATAAAGGTTCCAGTTTTAATTTTTTTAGTTGGTTTAAAAAATCAATTGGTGCAAGCGAATTTTCTCCAAAATTTGAATGATAAATAATTGTCTTCAGATGTATAAGCTCGTCACTGATTTTGAAACTAATATCATCTTGATACTTTCTTTGAAGATTTTTACATTTCTTTTGAATTTGATTTTCTGTTTATGTAGAAAACACGACTGGGCAAAGGCAAAAATAACAGGTAAAATAATAGCAAAGATGGAACACGTATTTCAGATGGAAATAAGAATGGTTTATTTTATAACGCTGTGAAGTAAACAACAACGCAGAGCAGGAATAGCTTAGCTAAAGATAGCGTTGTACTTTTAGCTTTTCCGACTGCGACAGATGGCACTGTGTAAAATGTAACAAAAATGTTACTAAGTTAGCGGGATATTTAAATTACAAATATTAGTTTGTTTACGAAGTATTTAATCTATTCAATAATGACAAAAACTGTGAGGTAAATATTTATTTAAAAAAAAATATTAGTAAAATATTTTATTTTATTATTAAAATAATATTTTTTTTGCTCCGGGCCCCTTCGTACAGGTCGGGCCCCGGGTAATTTACATTTGACATGTGTCAGTCATTAAAAGAACCATATTTGAGAAAATAATATATTTCGAAGAAAAATTATATTATGAATAAGTAAATCAATAATAGAGAAATACTATAAAATAAGTACAACCAATTAAAACTAATTAAAAACCAAAATAATACTGAAATGTATATAGATAAATAAAAAGATAGTACTGGAAACACACGACCTACTACTATATTTTAACATTTTTATATGTTATATATTTGTTTTGTATTGTTTATTGTATTTTGTTTTATATATGTATTTATATTGTATTGCCATATCCATCGACCTTTAAACTAATGGACCAAGTGTCTCCTATTCTTTTATTGTTAGAATAATGTTCCAACATAAAAGGATAGAAATATATATTCTGTTCTTCAACAGTGCGGAAGTTCTCAGTTAAAGTATACTGCGCATGCGTTCGTACTCATTGTACATCTTTTTCAGTCATATGTAAACCTCTATACATCGCTCTCTATCACTAAATAGTTGTCAAAATCTACATTTGACGTTTCGTGACTGTGTATTATTTACTTTTTTGGAGAACATTTACAATTATTTCTGTCAATACATACGTATATGTGTTGTGAAGGGTGTATGTGATAAAATAATGGGGAAACGGTGTATTTCGTGCAGTCAGCAGTAAGTACGCGGTTCAGCTGTGTAATTTTATATGTAAGTCCTTATTAATTATTACTTGTTCCCTATAATATAATATGTATATAATATATTGTATTAAAAATGTATAATACAACTAATTATGCACAAAAAAATTAAATCTATACTCTCAGCAATTATGCACCAAGTATAACAAGTTAGGGACAAATCAATTTTTTTTATTTTGCCGCGTTTTCTTAACTTCCGTGCTGTTGAAGGATAGGGATACTATGTCTGCACCGTTATGGCGGGACAAGCGTTTTGATCGTACGCTGCGTCTATTAGTTTAAAGGTCGATGGCCATATCATACATAATAATAAATAAATAAGTTCAACAGTTACAGAAAAAATAGTTGTACGTATCTTTTATTTGAAGGGTTTTTCTACTATAATTCATAAACGATTGTCTCAGCAATAATTCTCTAAGATACTTCATGAAATATATAAGTACTACGTATTATACTCGAATCTACTTTATTCCCGTATCCACTCTAGCATACACTTCTATAAAAACAAACTCCATGTTATACGAATACTTACTATTGGAATCCTATGACTATAGCCCTTAAATATATCCCCCATTCTTGGCTCTGCCTCACATGCGTTTTTTCTGCGATTTTCTTCCCGAATTGAATCCTAGACGTCACTGTATGATTGAATGAACCGTCAAAATTTGATTTGGCCGAGGTCGCGGTGCAGATTGCCTCTCCCCTTCACAGGATATTCCGGTATCCTGGCTGCGATATCCTGTCGTGTATCACATCCGTTCAGGGGGTCAGGATATCCAGATATCAAAGCCCGATACTCGGTACCAATCAGATCCGTATCGGGATTTTGTTTGCTAAATAACTAAAAATATTGATTTGTTTTTTCTTTTGTTCTAGGTAAGTGAAGAGCGGAATAAGAATAAGAAAAATGGGGTTCGGAAGTGATAAAGATTTTTATCGAGGTGCGGGAGATGAATATTTGGTGAAGGACAATAAAGGTATGAAAAAATACTACTTTGATATTTAATACAGTGTGCTCAGAATAAACCTAACTCGGAGTAGGCTATGATCAAAAAAACGTATTTAATTAAATGTCAATTTGACACGAGATATTGCCAAAATGGTATCTAAAGAAATCAAAGCTTTTCTTTTTGAATCGTATTTTAGAAATGGAAATAAATTAGAAAACGGCGAATGACATTCTTTTGTTGTTAAGTCACAATGAATTTCTGAAAATTTCCTTTTAAGATCAATTTTGATAACTCGACTCTTGATTTGAATAATGATCAGACATACGTTTCTCTGTCCATAGCCTACTCACTCCGAGTTAGGTTTTTTTCTGAACACACTGCAGTATGTAGGTATTTAAGGTTATATTAGGCAGGGACTCGAACCTTTAAATTTTGGGGTTCGTTTACGATTAACGGTTTTTACTTTAATAAAAATTCGGTCTCGGTTATATGTAGGTCACGATTTTTTGAAATTATTGTATTGGTTTTCGATTCGGTTAAAAAAACAAATAAATTTCGGTTTCGTTAAGGTTTAGGTCTTTTCACAAGTTCAAGTTCACAGGCACAGAATTCTCGATGGCTTTGCATGTGGTAATTTACCTCTGCTATTTTGGTTACTCAACCTAGTCAGTGCCTCCTAGGGTAATTTAAAAACCATCATATTGTATTTTGTTGTACTTTTATTATTTAAATATTTAGTTAAATTTAAAATGCAAGCCAGTTACCATACAAATGTCTCCGTGGCGCAATGGATATAACAGTCTCGTTTGAAATTTTTGGTTGGGGTAATTATTTTAATTTTTTACATAAAAATTGTTGAACTCTTAAAAATCAGTTTACATTTCTATATTACAATCATTTAAAAATAATAACATTGTAATAAATAAAGAAAAAATAATTGAGAATAATTGATTACAATAATCAAAATATTGATACAGTAACAATGCATTGTATTTCCTTTGATAATAATAAAAATAACTGAAATATAATAAATTTGTGTAAATATTATGTTTTTATTGTATTTTTACTATGTATACAACGCATTGTTATTACATCAATATTTTGATTATTGTAATCAATTATTCTCAATTATTTTCTCTTTATTTATTACAATGTTATTATTTTTAAATTATTGTAATATGGAAATATAAACTGATTTTTAAAAGTTCAACAATTTTTATGTAAAAAAAAATAAATAATTACCCTAACGGGGAATCGAACCCCAACCAAAAATTTTAGACTCAAGTGTTATAACCACTGCGTCACGGAGACATTTTGTAAATCTTGCATAATAAAAAAGTGAAACAATTATTTATTTGACAATTTTTGTAATTTATTGCAATTTTATTAAAGTAATTAATATTAAATAATGTACAAGATGTAATTTACTATTATGATTTTCAATAGTATGGCTTTATTTTTTGCCAGACACTTTGTATTTGCAAAAAACTGCTTCCCATGTTAAACGCCTATGTTTACTCATAAAATAAACGCTTCAATACATTGCTGTCAAACATTCATACCGTAACTATGGCAAGGAAACATAGGTTCCTGATAAAATAAACTCTCGGTATAGTGATAGAAATCGGATTTTCAGTACCAAATTTTTTTTTGGATATTTTGATTTCCTAAAAATTTAAATATATCAAAAACAACTGCGTTTCTCAAGTTTTAACAAGAGCATCTTTTTGTGTATTTGTCTTTCTTCAAGTTGTTTATCTGTTTGATTAATCTTAATCAAAATGTACATGAAACCATGGCCGATTAATCGAGATTTTGTTGTCTTAATGTACCTTTTGAAGTGAACCTCAGCTATAATTGCACACCTTGTTATTCCTGCGCCACAACGAAGGTTATAAGGGCAGAATAAGTTTCCCTGTAAGTGTGAATAATTTTCATTAAGATCAAGGCAAAGTCCAGAGTAGTTAAGTTTGCTTTAATTACATTACATTAACAATTTCATCGTCGTAGACCGGGCTAGAAAATAACTATGTGAAAATAATTAGATTAAACGTCTACAACGAACGCTATTATTTGCCCTTAATAATTTTTCAAGCTTAAATACTTTCCTCTGGGCGTGGAGCAAAGAACGTGAATTTATATTTTCCACTCGGTAGAGTTTTCCCTTTGAACTTGTATTTTTTCTTTCTCTTGATTTTAAATGAGACGACAGTAGTAGGTTGGTCCAGCCATCACGATAACGTAAGTGAACGTAAGTTAAAGCTAACGTATACTCGCATTCTGTTCCAAGTGAAAAGGCAGGAATTTTTATCCATGGCCGAGACTTATTCGCTTAATTTGAAGAATTCTCAAATCATGGATTGTAAACTCTAACTGCGGACCGGATTTCTCGGGCAGACTTTATCTGATTCTTATAAATATACCGAGATTTGTAGAGCAGTAGTCTTTCTTCTCAACAATGAAATCAGTATAATAGAAAAATATATTAGACCATCGAAGGGATCTATTTTATTCAAGAATGAATTGAAAAATTGGCGACCTAATAGTATATATTTACCTCTCGCTAAGAGAGGTATTGGATTCTTGCTACAAATCGAATATCGAAATTTTAGTGATTAAGTACTTTTTAAGGTCACTAGAACCCGATTTTAATATTTTTACAATGGTGTATGTGTGTTTATGTCTGGATATATGTAAGGGACTGTTTCTCAAATTTTTTAAGACTAAAGAACAATTTATCTACGTATTCCTTAATCTGACATTAATAGGAAGAGCTGAAAAGGTTTTGGTAACAATTGGACAACCGGAAGTACCAAATAGTTTCTTAAAAAAATGTTCTAAAGACTATTTTTTGAAAATTTGTTATTTAGTGGAGTGCCGTAAGGTTTATACCTCGGAACCCGGGTCCACTGAACGGATTTTTGTAAAACTTTTTGGAAAGTGTTTTTAACACTAAATACTAAAATGTTTACCCATTTATTTTTGCCGATCTCAATTTTTTAATTATTAAAATAAGTAATTATTATTTTTTTGAAATTTTCATTCATTTTCTATTATACCTTTAATTTTTTTTCGATTAACGTTAGATTTTACATAGGATAACTAATACATACCTGTTCTTGAGGCTGTTATTGGCTTCCTCAAGCAAAATAAAAGTGGATGATGATATCATTCCAATTGACCCACTACTTTTATTTCAACGTATTTGCGTTTTAAAAAAATCAGACGGAGAACTAAAAACCTGTATGACTTTTGAATTAGCCCCTTATCCTCTGGCTCTTTTTGAAGATGGCGAAATGCGCAAAACAAAAAAATCTGCAATATATGACCTATTCCCAGAAATGACGATGAATGTGAACGATGTACAAAAATTTTCCTACGTAATTGATGGAGGGATGTTACTACACCGTTGCAAATGGCAATTGGATGAAAATTTCGGCACTATTTGTGAACACTTCATAAGATATTTACACAACATTTATGTAATATTTGATGGTTACCAAAAAAACAGCACAAAATAGATCGAAAGAACTCGTCGCTCTAAAAGAAATGCATGTAATGACATCATATTTGGCAAAAAAAATGCCTCTCAAAATAGGACAAGAGAAATTTTTAGTGAATGCCATAGATATGCTACGAAACACACTTGCAGAAAATCAAATATTTTCTCGTCAAGCGGAAGCTGATGCCGATAGATTAATAATTTAAACAGCAATTAATTTACAATCCGAAAATATTGTTGTAGTTTCCGAGGATGTGGATGTTCTAGTTTTACTGACTGCGTAAACAGTGTAAAAGTGTAAACAGCATATCCTTTTTTACATTCTTTTACTGGGTGTGATACGACATCGGCTTTTCCAACGGGGAAAAAATATTTTTTTAAAAAATTTCGAGAAACGATCGGACTTACAAAATGCTGCAACAGTTTTTGAAAATGAATGTAAAGACGCCAATGACATTTTTAACGCTGGTGTTACATGTACGCTTGCTTTATACGCTAAATACATTAAGGTACAACACTTTCGTAAAAACAACCGATAAAAATAGATGCGTTAAATTACCATCTTTGGTACCTACTGCAGACGCCGCTTTTGGACACTTCAAAAGAGTATACCTTCAAATTCAAATATGGCTCGGAAGGGACATATTACCAGAGGAATGGGGTTGGAAATATGAAAGCGGAATACTGACACCGAAAACAATGTGAAGCATCTTGTGGGTGCATGAAAAGTAAATTGAATTGCAGTGTACCTTGCTTAGAATGCAATGGCAACAGTTGCACTAATCCATCACCTATCATCCAAATTGATGAGGTTGATGATGACGATAAAGTAGATAATTGACTGAAATTTTTTTAATTTTTATATAGTACAGTGACATAAGAAATATTTATTTTTTTCTAAAAATCTCGTCTTTTTTTATTAATGCAGTACACTGTAAAAAATAATAGCGATTTTGTCGAAAAGTTATAGTAATTTTTTACTATAATATGTATGCAATAACAAATTTTACATAAACTATGTAGACTTACATGTACATAGCAAATCATTCTATAAATTTGCTAATTCACCCTTACAAATATAAAAAAATTACTAGAACTACTATGTAATATTCATGTTACAATAAATATATGAAATTTTACATTGAAATGTTAATATTTCTATAACAATTTTGTCAAATTTTATAAGAACTATGTAAAAACACAATTCTTTTTATTTTAGTTTCTATTTTTACAGGAGCTATGGACAAATTCTAAATTTATTATAGTAAATTTAAAATACGATTTTTATTTATTACAAGTTTAGAGGTAATTACTACAAATATTTGTGTTTTTACAATTATATATTTATATTTGTATAACAATTTTGTCAAATTTTATAAGTACTATGTAAAAACACAATGTTTTTATTCTAGTATATATTTTTACATGAAATAGGAGTATATTCTAAATTTATTACAGTAAATTTAAAATACTGTATGTTATTTATTATAAATTTAGAGTTAATTACTAATATTATAGAATTTACATGATTTTAGGTA
This sequence comes from Ophonus ardosiacus, assembly GCA_943142095.1. Classification (NCBI taxonomy): domain Eukaryota; kingdom Metazoa; phylum Arthropoda; class Insecta; order Coleoptera; family Carabidae; genus Ophonus; species Ophonus ardosiacus. Next base: position 10,384,436 of record OW964837.1, on the reverse strand, counting down.
GGCTTAGCGGGATTGGACTTGGGCAGAGTAGAAAATTAGGCTCTAGGCCCGGGGAATATAAAACATAAACATAATCTATTACTACGTGAAATTTATTTAAAATATAATGAAAAATATGTACTTTTACTAAATTATGTTTTAAAAAGATTATGTATATTATTAATATGTAAATTTACTTAAAGTATGTATAAAATTTTTTATGGAATTTATGTTTATGTAATTTTAAAAATGGTAGACAAAATTACATTTAACTGTAAATTTACTATAATTCACTTAGGCAATTTGGACGCCAACAACAATTATAGTAATTTTACAGAGGAATTTTTTACAGTGTATATTTTACCTTTTTGTATCTTCGGTCTGATATATATACGATTTTAAACAACTCGCCTTAGTATAATTTTTTTTATGTATTTTTTTTTTGCTAAAATATTATAAATACATTTTAAAGTTACTATAAAAATATAATTTATTGTATATAAAACAGAAATCTTTACTAAAAAAATTGTTTTATTCATATTTTTCTTATTCTTCAATTAATTGTTGTTAAAAATTGTTGTAATTGAGATCGGCAAATTTTGGTAGGTAAACTTTTTTATTTAAACTTTTAACAATGTAATAGAAAAGGTTTCACGAAAATCCATTCAGTGGAACCGGGTTCCGAGGTTTTTACATTTTTCTGTCTTACGGCACTCCACTAATTACAAATATTAAAGAACGTAACATTCTCTATCCGAGACATTTAACATTTTTGTCATATATTCTATAAATTTAGAGATAGAAAATTATAAATTTATAAAATAATCCGTTGTAATGAATTTTCACAGCAAAAATAACTCCATGGAAACCAGTTGAAAAAGAGAATTTCATGCTGAATTCAAATTTTCATATCGCGTTATCGTATCTTTAACAAGATCAGAGTGGTGGATGAAAATATAAAAAAAATGCCGACGAATGTAAACTGTTTAAATAGTGAAACCTATTAGACTAATGCCCGTATTCATAAACACTTGTAAAAATTTTAAACGGTTCGTTATAATTTTTATCCAATAAAAACAGTCGACATTGATAGGAAAATCGAAATTTTATTTGTCAAGTTTGATTCTATTTGTCAAAAATTATAACGAACCGTTTTGAAAATTTACGAGTGTTTATGAATATGAGCATAAGTATTAAATACGTAATATTGTTTGTTTTTTAAGTAATTTCAATATATTTCATAATTGTTTTGAGCAAATGGCCAAAAACGTAAATATACCGCCATTTTTCCCAATTGGCTGGAGGTTCCCGTGCTATGATTTCCGGAATTTTTTGTTATGTTATTCAGCGCATTTTCTGGATAGGATTCCCTTTAAAAGCTTTTCTTGTAATTACTTTGAGGTAAAATTATAATTTAGAATGAAAATAAAACAATAAACAATAATAATTAATATATGTATAGTAGTTAAATAATAATTAATGAATAATAACAAGTAAATTGTAAAAAACAATTAAAAATATAATCAAACATGATCTAACTGAAGCACATAGGGACATTTTCAAAAATTTGTTCTGTTTGAAGCGCTGACGCCTACTAGAAAAAATGTATTAGATGAAAATTGTAGAAAATTTTATTCTCAACAAATTCAAAAATAACTATTTTTGCCCTAATGCAAATAGGGGAAGAGATATTTAGAAAAAAAACGCTTTTTGTGCCTTTTCCCAAGTTGGCGGTGCTTTCCGAAGGCCCCCGTGGCGGAAAACTTGCATTTTTTATTAGGACCCTTAAATATACAATATATCCAAAAATCAAATATACCCGACCTTTTGCAGGGTAAATCTGCCTAATGACTGTCCTATTATTTTATTATTAATTAAATATTTAAAATTATAGATAAATATACTACATATATTTTTCCCTATGTTGATTTCCATGCCCATCTTTTTACCTTCCGTTACCTTTAGGTAAGAAAGGTATTGTCTTTGGTCAAAAAATTCGGTGGTGAATTTTTAATGAATAAGAACGTTTTAGGGTCTCTAAAATACGAATTTACTATTTTTAAGATGATGTCTGTATGTGTATGTGTATGTGTGTGTGTGTGTGTGTCCGTGTGTGTATGTGTGTGTCCGTGTGTTTGTGTGTTCGTTATTATTATAATTATAATTCTTTCGTATTCCTCTTCTCTCTTATTCACTATACAGTTTGATTATACATATTCCTTCATATTCAATAGATATAGAGTTATAGAGATATTAAGAGAGATTAACTTTCAAAAATCAGTCAGCCTTGTTAAAATTATGGAAACAGCAGATATATTCAAAAAAATTTAATTGACGGATGTCAGTGTCAAATGCTAAACCAAAGTTGAAATTATAGGGTCAGAAAGTTATAAGTGAATGTGATAGAGTGTCCCTCGTAAGTGACTTGCAGTTGCAGCCTCGCCTCAAGATTAGAATTTTCAATCCCGGAAGTACGAGAAAAGCCAAAGAGAAGATGGAAGGGTTGTGTAGCAGAAGATTTGAGACAGGAAGAATTGTGTGAAGAAGATGCGTAGGACAGGAATGATTAAAAAAGAAGGGTAAGAAACAGCGACCCCTAATAAAATAGGAAAAGGAACTTTCGATATGGAATTTGTAAAAAATAGTGTGTTCGTGTTACAGTTTTACAGGATATGTAGAATCTTTTACAAGAAAATTTTGGTATGGGATATGTACAAAATACATCGAATTGACGGAAGGTTTTGTGCTGGCCACAACAGATTTTTTATTTCTTCTGTCCAGATTTATACTAGAGATCTCATTTTATTGGTGATAACTCCTTTAAACACAAAAATTCAAGTCTTTAATAAATTTTGTATAGCGTATTTTTTCTTAGGACAAATACGTTAATCTCCGTTAGTTGCAAGTTATTAGCTCTTATAATTTAAGAGACCAATTGCAGTATTGTGCACTGTACTCTGCATGCTGGCAACCGGAACGAATAAGCTGGGATTGAGAATTTACGGCCGCTTAGAAATCTAATGCTATCTGGGTCAGAATGGAAGTTATTGTCCCTAAGTTACGACTTGATTTACTTATTGTTTATTTACGATCGGCGATATTTGTAAGAAAACAGGAAGAAGAGAGAGTAATCACTACCTTTGGTACGTTCGGAATGTACCACATTAATCAGGGGAGAATTTGTAATTAACACACAATATCTACGCACAAGTTTGATTGTAAGAATGACAGGTTGAAGTTCAAAAGCGATAAATATAGGCTTCTATACAAATTTAACCTTCAAACCAAAATTACTTGAAAGAAGTTATACGAGTACAATACGACTCAGAACCTTAGAAGTTTATTTCTCAAAATGCTTTCTGTTTTGACTTTTTGTGGTATGACATATAGCAAGCGCGCGTTTAGTTGACCTGAAACTGTGCATAATTTTTTTCATAAATGAATCCCCTTTCCTTTTATACCAATTTTAGATTTTGACAGTCTTTTCCTCATTGTGGAAATAGCACATTATAATAGCCACAGAATTGACATCACATGCAAGAGAGAGAGAGAGAGAGAAGATCATACTTCCAAACCAGGGATTTGTTAACTACTGGATGGAGCAAGTGTATATCGATATATGTATTTCTTGTGTACCCGGCTAGATTAAGAGAGAACACAGGAAGTATGAGTGAGAAAGATTCATTCAAACATATGAATACATATCGCATATAGAAATAGAAATATATTAAATGTAAATAATGTGAACTATTAATACTAACAAATCAGTTATCTACATAATTATTTTGTAAAGAAACAGTAAAAATATAAAAAACGAAGATTTAATTCATCTCAAACTTTGTATCTATAATTTATGTAAAAATACTTTTCCAACCAATGAAATAAAACATTTTCTAGTGTTATCATTAAATGCCAATAAAAAGAAGTATAATATCGTATCATATAATACAAAAATTTGGAAATTATGTACTTCAAAAGATAAAAGTTTATGTGATTTATAATTATTGAAAGTAAAACTTTATCTCAACAAAGTGAAATGTAAGGGACATTGTCAAAATATGTATTTACAGGTATAACAATTTGGGAAAATTGGTATCAGACATCTAAGAAACTGGTATTAAACATTTCTCGTAAGAACACGTGCAAAATGCAAGTACATTGTCCTCGTCAGGTGTCATTGATCATAAACGCCTTTGTTTACTTTTCGGTGTATTTTAATCTAAAGTTCAGTTCAACTGGGTGTTATAAAATACTGGAATTAGGGATATCCTTGTACAGGGATTGTTATTCATAATTCGTTAATAAAGATTAGAACAAAATGTACCAGGGGATACGTGAAAGGCTAGTTTTGTTATCTACCTATTTAACATTTATTTATTAAAATATAAAAAAATTGCGAAAGAAGTTACTTTTTTGGGGATTTTTGTCTATTTACTTACTGCTTCAATTTAAACATATACATAACTGTTTAACTATTGCTAATAATTCTGTAGCTAAGGAATTGAAATTATATATTTTCTGTTTAGTAATGAGAAACACTCGATATATATGTATATTTTCATATTAATTATTTCAAGAGCTCAATTATCACTTGATGATATTCATAGAAAACTTAATAATAAATATCTCAAATATTATTTGGAATATTTGAATCGCGATTGTACTGCTGTTCTTAGAATTTTATGTACTATTAGATGCGATTATACAAAAATTGTTATTGGAGGCAAAGTCGAGAGTCTTGTCGAGACTCGAGACGAGACGAGACTGACATCAAGTCTCGTCTCGACAAGACCAAGACGAGACCACTCTAGTCGAGACCAAGTCAAGACCAAGACGAGACCGACCCCAAGTCTCGTCTCGTCTCGACTTCCGGCAACACTATACAAGTGTAATAGGTGCAGTGGACGTTTCGGGCCATAACAGCCCATCATCAAGTGGGCGACTCGGACTTTTGTCCCCAAATCGACATTTATGTACTTTTTATGTTTTCCCTGAAGAAGGCATCAGTTAATGGTGCCGAAACATAGCTGAATTTAGGAGAAATATTTCTCTATGACATAAAATCATCGTTTATTAATAGCTCTTGTATTTTTCTTGATTTTACATTTCATTTCTTACACATTTTACACTTGATAACACACTTCATTTTCTTTAGCGCTTTTTCACCAGTTTTTCCATCCATGTAAAATCTCCGTGTAATTTACACAAATTTTTTAATAAAAATTTATATGGATAGGCGCGCGTTCAATTCGAAAGGTTTGTGAAATCGATACCATAAATAAGACAGGAAATCAGCCGCAAAGTAATACGTTTTAGCACGTGTATCGCGTATAAAACATGACAAATTTTCCTGTGTCATATATTCCTAGCAAACCGGCCGAATTGCTCACGGACTGCTGTCATCTTAGAAACATATGACAAGCGTCGAACGGCGTCTGTCAACTGTCACCCATCACATATGTCACTAGATGTTATAAGATGGTAAAAGAAGAAATAATAGTATATTGCATCCCGCTACCCTTGGAAAGGGAGGTTCAGGGATCGTGCTAAAAGTCGTGTGTCGAGATTTTGATAAATGACCACTTTTTAAGGTCCTTAGAATCTGATTTTAATATTTTCATTTTCATCAGTAACGATGGCAACAACAACAAATATATATATATATATATATAAATAAATCTGTTGTGGCTAGCACAAGACCTCTCGCCATTTCCATATTAGGCTATATAAGTATTGTATTGCACTTTGCTATCGAAACGTCGTTTCATAACAAAATATTACAGAACTTTACCCAAATATTGTTTTTGTTGTATTTAACATGTCTTCTGCACACATATAATTCTAATTACTAATTAGTTATGAGGAAGTTCCTGATTATCAGAGATTCTTCCAATTCATTAACCAGATTGGCGTTATTTCTGATGGATATATGCATTTTACCTATAATTTCAAATATTTAATTAATAAAACAATAAGAAAGGTTACATATACTTCCCAGAAAAAGCTATCAGAATGTCACTAAAACTGTTGATTTTTGACACTGACATTTATATCTGTCATTTACAAACTATGTTATAGACATTTGAATTTGTCAACTGGTTTCCTTAGTGTAGTTTCGCCTACTCGACTTATTATATCCCGATATTCTATATATTATAGCGTCTTTATCTCTAAATTTATATCAAAAATGTTCAAAAAATAATATTTAGAAGATTTTTTTTTAAAAAACTACTACTTTCGGTTGTTCAATTGTTACCAAAACCTTTTCAGCTCTTCCCAGGAATGTCAGATTGAGGAATTCGTAGTTAAACAGGTCTTATGTCTTATAGTTTTTGAGGAATCGTCCCTCCAACATCCAGCTATACACACACACACATACACACATACACACACACACCCACACACAAACACACACACACACAAACACACACACACACACACACACACACACACACACAGAGAGAGAGAGACATCATTGTAAATATATTAAAATCGGATTCTAGTGACCTTGAAACGTGCTTATTCACTAAAATCTGGATATTTGATTTATAGCATGATTAAAGGTAAAAATGTAGCTAAATAGGTTTTGATTTTATTTATTTAATTTACAAGTTCAATACATATTACATACGAGGTGTGTTCAAAAACTATCGCGAATTTTGAATTTTCGCGGGTTACGTATATTCGAATTTCGATCTTTTTGTGGCTTTATGTTGGTACTCATGTCTCTCACTTATGTCGACAAGCTCGGCCATTTTGAATGTTCACTTAATTGTTGACAGCTGCTTTGCTTGCACGTGTTTTGGATCGTCTTCGATTTTTACCTATTCAAAAAAATGGAACAAAGAACCTGTATCAAATTTTGTGTGAAAAACGAAATTAAGTGCGCGGATGCATTCCGAATGTTGACTGTGGCATACGGAGAAGCTACCTTGGACCAAAGCAACGTTTATCGGTGGTACAAAATGTTCTCAGAAGGCCGAGAAGATGTGAACGACGAAAAGCGTGCCGGACGCCCGAGCACTTCAACAACAGACGAAAAAATTAATGAAGTGGAGAAAATGATATTGGCCAATCGTCGAATCACCGTTAGAGGAGTTGCTGAGGACCTAAACATATCGATTGGCTCGTGCCATTCGATTTTTATCAATGATTTGGGCATGAGACGGGTCGCCGCGAAATTTGTACCAAAATTGCTCAATTGCGACCAAAAACAGCATCGCATGAACATTGCTAATGAGATGTTGGACTCTGTCCGCGACGACCCAAATTTGCTCCAGAGGGTCATAACTGGTGACGAATCGTGGGTTTATGGTTATGACGTGGAAACCAAAGTTCAATCATCTCAATGGAAGCTGTCGCACGAACCAAGACCGAAAAAAGCGCGCCAAGTTCGGTCGAATGTGAAAGTTTTGCTGACAGTTTTCTTCGATTGCAGGGGCGTGGTGCATCATGAGTTCTTGCCACAGGGTAGAACGGTCAATAAGGAATATTACCTGCAAGTTATGCGCAATTTGCGCGAAGCAATCCGCCAGAAACGCCCGGATTTGTGGAAGAACAAAAATTGGCTTTTGCACCACGATAACGCCCCTGCTCACACATCGTTGCTTGTGCGCGACTTTTTAGCCAAAAACAACACACTAATGATGCCGCAGCCACCGTATTCCCCAGATCTGGCCCCCTGTGACTTTTTCTTGTTCCCTAAACTGAAGAGGCCCATGAAAGGACGACGTTACGCTACGCTTGACGAGATAAAGACGGCATCGAAGGAGGAGCTGAACAAGATAAAAAAAAATGATTTTTTGAAGTGCTTTGAAGATTGGAAAAACCGTTGGCACAAGTGTATAATATCTCATGGGGATTACTTTGAAGGGGACAAAATAGATATTCATGAATAAATAAATAATTTTTGAAAAAACACAAAATTCGCGATATTTTTTGAACACACCTCGTATTTACATATTTCATTGACATTTATAACATTTAAAAATATTTCCCTTTCCTTTATGACCCTATTTTTCCGTTTCCTGTTATAACTTTTTGTAAGTTTTATAATTATCTTTTATGTAATTGATTATTGTATTTTATATCTTTATTGTATTGTCCTGATGAAGGAAAAAATATTTCCGAAACGTAGACATATTTTTAGAATATTTTTCTATTTTTTTCATTTAAAAAAAATTGTATTGTAATTGTACAGTGCTGATGATTAACCACTACAGGTTCGAAACGTCCAAATGTTAAAAATAAAGAAACTCTGGATCACCAAGGCCTTTTTCGCTTTATCCACGATTATTTATAAAAGTATAATAAATGTAAATATTCAAAAATAAATCTTGCATGGCATTTTGTCAACGAATGAATAGTTAAAGCTACAGTTTGTTCATCCATGTTGCAGTCCAGCTGGGTACGATTTGCCGTTGTGCAAAATTAATAAAGTTATTTTATTCAGTAGCAAAGCATGCGGGAATTCATCACTCGCGGTTCGGTTCGTGGCAATCTGGATACAAGGCCGTATTTCACGTGAATTTTTAATAGTCGAAACAGCCGCGTCCGCTAGACAAATCCATATTTCACGCGGCTCGATCCGAAATAAATTCGGTGGAATTTACGCGTCGCAGGAGCAGCTAAGCGCTACGCCCGTGTTGTCAAATATTTGTGGGTGCCGCAGCGCAACCAAAGCTGAAGTTTGTGTACCGAGCGGTGATACTGACAGTTGCTACGGATGTGATGCTGTTTTCAAATCATAGATATGAGCGAGGTGTTACCAACAAAATTGGGAAAATGGATGACGATTGTAAGCTGTTAAATACAACAAGCTGTACAGTTGACATTTCGGAATTTACATTATTTTCACAATTTTTACCTCTTCGTTGGCCGACTATTGGAATGTACTATGTCCACAAATATTACTTTCGAGAAAAAATTTTTGATATTACTGATTTTGAAGAACAAAATTCTACACCTGGTACATTTAAATTTTTTATTATATCTTCTATAAATTTAGAGGTAAAGACGCTATAATATATTGAATATATAACAAGTCGAGTAGGCGAAACTACACTAAGGAAACCAGTTAACAAATTCAAATGTTTATAACATAATTTGTAAATGACAGATTTCAGTGTCAAAAATAAACAGTTTTAGTGACATTTTGATAGCTTTTTCTGGGAAGTACATTTAATCTTTCTTATTGTTTTATTAATTAAATATTTGAAATTATAGGTAAAATGCTTATATCCATCAGAAATACCGCCAATTTGGTTAATGAATTGTAAGAATCTGTGACATTTAGAAACTTCCTCATTCAATGAAAAATAGATATAATTAGAATTATATGTGTGCAGAAGACATTTTAAATACAATAAAAACAATATTTGGGTAAAGTTCTTTAATATTTTGTTATAAAACGACGGTTCGATAGCAAAGTGCAATACAATACTTATATAGCCTAATATGGAAATGGCGAGAGGTCTTGTGCTGGCCACAACAGATTTTTTTTTGATAAAGTGGACGTACATGCCAATAATCAGCCGACGTCTTGCAAGAATCCGATTTTAACATTTTTACAATGATGTGTGTGTGTGTGTGTGTGTGCGTGCGTGTGTGTGTATATATATGTGGATGTTGTAGGGACGTTTTCTCAAATTCTATAAAACCAGAGACCAATTTAACAACGTACTCTTTAATTTGACATTAGTGGGAAGAACTGAAAAGGTTTTGGTAACAATTGGACAACCGGAAGTAGTAGTTTCTTAAAAAAATCTTCTAAATATTATTTTTTGGGAATTTATTTTAGCACAAATATTAAAGAATATAAAATTCTCTATCCGATACATTGAACATTTTTATTATATCTTCTATAGATTTAGAGATAGAGAATTACAACAAATATGTAAAATAGATACGAACATTTCCTAGGCTAGTTCAATTGACAACGTTCAGAATCCTGCAAAATACTGAGCGGATGATCAAGATCGCCAGCCGCATGTCAGCGATTTGCAACAGTCATGGAGTTTATTCAACGAAAATATTGAACTACAAAAATTTTTAGTTCACTCACGTGTCTGTTACAAAACATCGAAATTATTATTCAAATTGCAGTAGTTTTATTTATTAGGAGATTTCCAAATTGTTCATTTTTGGTCATTTTCTCATGGAAATTTCTCATCAGTGTGGTATCCATTGCTCTGACCTGGCTTCATTTTCGCATCTCACATTAAACATCTAGTTCCAGTGTTGGTTTCATTTTACAAGTTATTATTTTATTAATACCGTGAGTATTTTTTAACGTGAAACATTGGGTTTGTCATTTCCATGGTTACGACTTGATATTTGATTGACAGCAATTTATTTGCGTGTTCCATTTAAAATGAAACATAGGGAACGAATTTGACAGAAGTATTATATATTTAAATATTGCAAGAAATTTAGCCAAGTCAGAAAACCACTCGAGAACACTAAACATATTTCGGGCACAAGGTGCACACAATATTTTTTTTACATCTAAATTTAATTTTTAGGAAACGTATAATTATTTAAACAAGATTAACCTCTCATGACATCTTGTCAATATGACAGATAACCGTTGAATTTTCTTATAAGTTACGACTTCACATTTGGTTGACAGCAATATATTTGTCTGTCTCATTTAAAATGACACATGGGGAATGAATTTGATAGAAGTATTATATTTAAATATTGTAAGATATTTGGCCGTCAGAAAATCACTTGGGCATGAGGTGCACACAATATTTTTTGTACAATTAAATTTAATTTAGAAAGTAGGTGTAATTATTTAAACAAAATTAACCTCTATTGACGTCTTGTCAAATGTCAAATTCATTCCCTATGTTTCATTTTAAATGGGACACAGAAATACATTGCTGTCAATCAAATGACAAATCGTAACCATGGATATAATAAATCCTATGTTTCACGTTAAAAAATACTCACGGTATACATTTTACATAGTAAGCTTATACCTTAAAAATTTTGTATTCCTGAATCAAACTTACTATACCCTTTCTCTTAACTTGTCTATATCATACGTAATATGCATATGTATATGCTAAATTGTAACATGTAACTATTAAACAAATACTTAGGAAAATAGTTGCTCGAGTAAGGTTCAAATATATGAAGTAGGTATGTCTCAAGTAATAAAGTTATAATAAATTTGTTGGATACGAGAACGAACTTGTCTTGTGAACCGTGCATCGTACATACCAACTACATTCGAACTATAACTTATAACATTAGTTTAACCAACTATAATGAAATTTCAATAACTCAAAATTGACCGTTGAATATAGATTTTGAATGTTACGTAACCTATGAATACAAATATCCAATTCGTTATTAACTCGCATAGTACGATGTTAGATACTTGAAAGTTACCTACTGCGTTTTATTTCTATGTAGGGGTGGGATTCCATAACTTCGGTTGCTATCATTTGAACTTGATATAATATCAATTGCAAATATCAACTACAAAGTGAACTTGCGATTCTATAACAGTAATCGTTATTTGTAGTTGGTACGTAACAAGAGAAATTAGGTTATAATGTATAAAAAAAAAATATTAAGTACAAGATAATTATTATTATCCAAATCTAATATAACCAATTTAAATAAGTAAATTATTTTGTTCATTTATCATAAAAACTGTTTATACTTACTGTTTTCTTTCAAATAAATTGGCGAACTGTCAGATTTAACAATCCAATATGGCTGCCGAACGGCCGGTATTTTGCAGTCGTTATTTATCAATTGGAAAATAACGTGAGCAACTGTTGTCTGCATTGCTATTGCGATTACGAATTATTTCCTAGTAATCGCTTGTGTTTCAAGTAGTAAAAAAAATCGGATGTGGCCAGCACATTACCTTGCGTCAATTCCATGTATTTTGTACAAATCCCATACCAAAAGTTTCTTAAAGAAGATTCTATATATCCAGTAAAATTGTAACACGAACGTATAATATAATCTACAAATTCCATACCGAAAGTTCCTTGGAAAGATTCTATAAATCTAATAAAATTATAACACAAAAATAAACCATGTAAATTGCACTTGCCACTGATATTTGTCAATTAGAATTATTTTAATATATCAGCTGTTTATAGCAACGCTGACTGATTTATGAAAGTTAATCTCTTTATAATTCTTTAACTAGGTATATATCTTTTGAATATGAAGAAAAATGTATAATCAAATCGTGTAGACAATAAGATATTTTCTTATATTGATAATCACATAAAATGGCAAAAATTAATATAACTACGTTTTTTTCAAAAAGAACTATTAAGAACTTTCAATAAGGGAACTTCTGGTTGATGAATTAGAACCAAAATTTAATTAGGTCTTCATATGGATGTAAAGAGAAGGAATACAAAAGAATTATCTAACAACAGTCTACTCAATGAAAATAAAATAAATTACATTATAATGGTCTTTATCAATACATACAAATAACGTTAGTATATCGTTCAACGCGGTTTACTTTATTCTAAAATAATAAACATGAACTTTAAAGCACATTATTTGAATATTTGTCATATTGAAACTATGTCAAAATAATTGTTCTGTTTATCATAGCATTCTGACAGTAGTATTAAAGAGAAAATTTCAAAAAATAGTTATTTATGTAATAAGTTGCGAAATGATAGTGTTTTAGGCACGCGACGTGAAATTTGTACGAACGAGCGTAAGCGATTGTTACAACACTTGAAGCGTCTAAAACACTCATTTTTCAACTTATTACATACAAGATTTTTTATAATAACGTTTTAAAACAGATCATTTATTCTGAAATATCAACATTTTGAATTTTTGAAATTTAAAAAGTAGGCAGACGGCAGGCTCATATTTTCGTTGCTACATGAAATACTTTTAAACACTAGTGCTTAAAAGTAACATTTTTCGCATTAAACTGTTACTTTTACGCATTAAAATGTCATTTTAAGCACTAGTGCTTAGAAGTATTTAGCAACGAAAATATCAAACAAAAAGATTTTTATGTTTTTATTTTCTGAAACCGATAAACTATTGAACAAACCATGAATTGTATGAATCATAAGAAGCCTTAAGTGTTTTAAAATCCTCGTTCTATGTGCTCGGATTTCATTAGGTATTATTAAAATATCTTTCAGAACTCATGTTATTAATTGGAATAACACTTCCTATTTTTAGTTTAAGTTCTGTATTTATTATTTAAACCCAACGTTTCGGCACCATAAACTGGTATGTTAATAGCTATTACTTTTTTGTAGCATAATTAACAACACCATTTGTTTATCCTAAAAAAATTGTAAAATAGATGTTTTTTTTTGCAAAATGAGCCTCATATATAAAGTCTAATTCTTTAATTATTTTGTAATAAATCCAAATAAAGGAATCGTGCGTTCATGAAATAATTTCAACTGGTACCAGTTTACAAATAATAAATATCAATAATACATGTGTACAACAAATGCCTTTTATGTATAAAATTGCACATATGTACGAATAAATGTACTCGCCAACAAATAATTTGCTGTTAAATGAGCCGTAGCAATGTTCAATACATTATCACTAAATTTTATATTCATTTTATGTTTATTCGAACTGTGAAATAGTTTTATTATCGTACAAAATTAGACAGCCGGAAAACGATTACGTCAATAATATAGTCATTTTTAGAATAAAATTGTCAAAGTGGATTAAAATCGACCAATACAATCATTTTATAAAATTATCGGGGTAGGTAAATTTATTAATTCATTTCATTTTATTAAAAGGTAATTAATTTTTTGCCCAGATTTTTTTTATAAAATTGATGTAGTCAGCTTTAATAAAATCATATAACCGCAAAATAATTTCAAAAGGCTGATATGAGTAAGTTGATATGTAAATTTATTTTTTACATGCATATAGTTTAACTCACGTTATCTAATTATGTACTTAACACGTTCTACAATCTAATGAAATAATAGTACATAATTTTAAAATGTTTTCTACACTTTAGATAAAAGAAAACACTTTTCATCGCTTTATAATCTTACATAATGATGATATTTTTTTAATGTTTAATAAAGGAAAATATAAATATCACTTGGAAAGATGTATTGCGAAAGACATATTAATAATATACCTATTCGTGGCACTCATATTATTGTTATTTTTAAATTTATATTAAAATAAACTTGAGGAGTCTTGCAAAAAAAAGCTATAAACAAATTTTGTAAATTTAAGTTATATATGACATCTATTTTTAATGCCTAATAGCCGAGACAGACGACGACTGCTAATGATAATTAAATACTAATTTTTACCTTCCGTCAAAAGGAAGGTATTGTTTTTGGTCAAAAAATTCGGTGGTGAGTTTTTAATGTATAAGCACGTTTTAGGGTCCCTACAATACGAATGTACTATTTTTAAGATGATGTCTGTATGTGTGTATGTGTGTCCGTGTGTGTGTCTGTGTGTGTGTCTGTGTGTGTGTCTGTGTGTCCGTGTGTGTGTGTGTGTGTGTGTGTGTGTGACAAATTTTTCTCCGACGATAACTCCAAAACTACAATTCTAAAAATTATGATTCTTTCATATTCCTCTTCTTTACAACCATATGAAGAGCTGATTAGATTTTGGTTATAATTGGTCAACCGGAAGTACCCTTATTTGAAGTTCTTAACAGTTTTTCTTGAAAAATCGCAGTTGAATATCATTTTCGACATTTTATGTGATTATCAATAGAAAGAATATCTTATTCTCTATACGGTTCGATTATACATTTTCCTTCATATTCAATAGATATAGAGTTATAGAGAGATTAACTTTCGAAAATCAGTTAGCTTTGCAAAAATTATGAAAACAACAGATATAGGTGTTCAAAAAAATCTAATTGACAGATGTCAGTGGCAAGTGCAAAACCAAAGTGGAAAGTATATGATCTGAAAGTGATATAAGTGACAGAGTGTCCCTCGCCAGTGACTTTCATTTGCGGCCTCGCCTCAAGATAGGAACTTATAATGCCAGAAGTACGAGAAAGGCAAAAGAGAAGATGGAAGGACTGTATAGCAGAAGATTTGAGAGAGGAAGAACTGTGTCACGAAGGTGCTTTGGACAGGAATGAGTAGAAGAGAAGAGTAAGAAACAGCGACTTCTAATAAAATAGGGCAAAGTTGAAGCAGGAGGAAGTGTTAAGTGCAATACATAATGTACGTTCGTATTCGTATTAAAATTTTATTAGATTTTAGAATCTTTTCAAAGGAACTTTCAGTATGGATATGTAAAAATAATGTGTTCTTGTTACAATTATACAAAATATATAGAATATTTTTCAAGGAACTTTTGGTATAGGATATGTACAAAATACGTCGAATTGACGGAAGGTTTTGTGCTGGCCACAACAGATTTTTAATATAACATTTCGTATGTCATATGTAAATTATATTAATGATCATTATAAACTTAATTTCAATTATAATACCCGAAGCACACACTACAAAAATTAATGATCATTAACGGC
This sequence comes from Ophonus ardosiacus, assembly GCA_943142095.1. Lineage (NCBI taxonomy): Eukaryota > Metazoa > Arthropoda > Insecta > Coleoptera > Carabidae > Ophonus > Ophonus ardosiacus. The sequence continues at coordinate 10,368,949 of OW964837.1, read as the reverse complement.
TAGATACAGGGCCGGTCTTATAAAACTATTTAATCAACAGTTAAAATTTAGTTAGCTACTAAACTAATTTAACTGAAGATTTGGGTATTATAAAAGTTTAGTGACAAGTAAATCGACCAATTAAACTAACTGCGGAATTTCATGCAATTAGATTTAAATCAGTTGTTAAAGAAACATCAAACTGTAATTTTATTATGTTATGTATATTTTAAAACAACTTGAAAGAGGAACTATTTACTTCTTAAATATTTTTTTAAGAAATGTCCGTGTCGAGTGTCTCATCTATAAAGTATCATCAGTGTCCTGGGATTCATCAACAGATAATGATGAATTTATATTTGCACGAGCTAGGCTAACAAGATTGTTCCGAAACAGGACAAATCCATATGAAATGATGACAATGAGTTTAAAAAAATATTTCGATTGTAAAAACAATGCGTGTTACACATATTGAGAAAGATTGAAGAAAATATAAGACCACTAACATTAAGAAATATATCAACTGGGTCGTTCCAAATTGTTATAGAGGAATAATTTAATGTTACAAAAGCCACAGTGGGTAGAATAATCCATCGTATTTACACATCATATTGTGTTATTAAGAAAACGTTTTTTTTTTTCATGTACGAGGTGTGTTCAAAAACTATCGCGAATTTTGAATTTTCGCGGGTTACGTATATTCGAATTTCGATCTTTTTGTGGCTTTATGTTGGTACTCATGTCTCTCACTTATGTCGACAAGCTCGGCCATTTTGAATGTTCACTTAATTGTTGACAGCTGCTTTGCTTGCAAGTGTTTTGGATCGTCTTCGATTTTTACCTATTCAAAAAAATGGAACAAAGAACCTGTATCAAATTTTGTGTGAAAAACGAAATTAAGTGCGCGGATGCATTCCGAATGTTGACTGTGGCATACGGAGAAGCTACCTTGGACCAAAGCAACGTTTATCGGTGGTACAAAATGTTCTCAGAAGGCCGAGAAGATGTGAACGACGAAAAGCGTGCCGGACGCCCGAGCACTTCAACAACAGACGAAAAAATTAATGAAGTGGAGAAAATGATATTGGCCAATCGTCGAATCACCGTTAGAGGAGTTGCTGAGGACCTAAACATATCGATTGGCTCGTGCCATTCGATTTTTATCAATGATTTGGGCATGAGACGGGTCACCAAAATTGCTCAATTGCGACCAAAAACAGCATCGCATGAACATTGCTAATGAGATGTTGGACTCTGTCCGCGACGACCCAAATTTGCTCCAGAGGGTCATAACTGGTGACGAATCGTGGGTTTATGGTTATGACGTGGAAACCAAAGTTCAATCATCTCAATGGAAGCTGCCGCACGAACCAAGACCGAAAAAAGCGCGCCAAGTTCGGTCGAATGTGAAAGTTTTGCTGACAGTTTTCTTCGATTGCAGGGGCGTGGTGCATCATGAGTTCTTGCCACAGGGTAGAACGGTCAATAAGGAATATTACCTGCAAGTTATGCGCAATTTGCGCGAAGCAATCCGCCAGAAACGCCCGGATTTGTGGAAGAACAAAAATTGGCTTTTGCACCACGATAACGCCCCTGCTCACACATCGTTGCTTGTGCGCGACTTTTTAGCCAAAAACAACACACTAATGATGCCGCAGCCACCGTATTCCCCAGATCTGGCCCCCTGTGACTTTTTCTTGTTCCCTAAACTGAAGAGGCCCATGAAAGGACGACGTTACGCTACGCTTGACGAGATAAAGACGGCATCGAAGGAGGAGCTGAACAAGATAAAAAAAAATGATTTTTTGAAGTGCTTTGAAGATTGGAAAAACCGTTGGCACAAGTGTATAATATCTCATGGGGATTACTTTGAAGGGGACAAAATAATAAATAAATAAATAAATAATTTTTGAAAAAACACAAAATTCGCGATATTTTTTGAACACACCTCGTAAGTGGTTTTCCAAATGTAATTGAAGCCATAGATTGCACGCATGTTAAAATCCAATCACCAGGAAGGGAAAACGGTAATCACGATAACTAAACTTACTGTCAAATTAGTCAGCTGATTTACGTTTATAACGAATGTGAATATAGATACTTTTCACAAAACCACAAACAAACTACTGAAATTTAATTAAATCTCCCGTTAGTTATTTGATAGTGAGATTAGTTTTATAATATCCATTTCTTTTTTAATGGTCCATTTAATTTACTTGTGTAGTAACTAACTGAGGATTAATTTTTATAGTTATATTAATGTTTATAAGACCGGCCCACAGGGTGATAAAAAATAAGTGTCACAAATTATGAGGGCATATAGTACTGACCAAAATGAATTAAAAAAGCTTAATGGGTCCGATCTTCAATAGTTTCCGAGATATAAGGCAATGAAAAATGAGTTTTTTCGGTGTTTACCTCTGCTATCTCGAAAACTGTAAGAGTTACGACTTTGATTAAATGAGACATTTTGTTTACCTTTTAGAGGTCATCTTACATGTGCTTACCTTTCAGAGGTCATCTTACGTGTGTTTTGTTTTTCAAAAAAAAAATCAAATTATTGTACTGAGAAAAAGGTTGTGGCGCCCTTGGTCAATAGTTATCAAATAACTTCGTAACTATTAAAAAGTGAAAAAATGTTTCATATAAAATGTTATTATTTTTTTTATAGTCTATTTACTGGCATAGGCAAAATTTTGTTCAACCACTATCTTAGTATATAAATAATAGATAATTGTTCATTATTGTTTAATAAAGAGTATAGTAATGCGTTTTTATATTACCTACATTAACCTGTAACTATTATCCTGCAACCAGCATAAAATTCCAATATACTTTGAACTGTATACGATCAGGTATCTATTTACCGTCGTTCATTGTTATTCTATTGATCCTTATTTCATTTTAAATTATACCATTCATTTGTTAAAGTACAAAATTTACATTGCAAAAACGCGACCTAGACGGTTTCTTCTTGTTTTTCTTCTTCCAGAAAGAAAGTCTGAAATAACATTCTCCAGATAAAAAGATTTTTCTAATTTCCGATTACTTTATCCAACAAAGCAAATTGTAGTTTTCAGGGTTCACAAAAAGAAAATAACTTGATTTGAAATAGAAATAATTTTTCTAGCGCTAGACAGGGAAAATTGCGGAGAAATGTAATTTAAATTATTCGATTTGTTACAGTCGGCGAGTAAGTTAACCAATCTATTTCCACTATTATCTTAAATTTATTATGACGCTGTCTAGGAGCTTTTGCAATGGATGTAAAGTTGTAAAGCTCTGTTTAAACCAAACAATAATATATTTTTGCTGTTGATTTATATCTAACGATTTATTTAAATAATCAATTATGAAAAGAGTAATATTGTATGATGAATATATAATATTTACCAAAACGAACGAAGCGAGTTTTGCAAATTATGTGAGTCAAACTATATCACGTTTTCATAACGTATTATTTATAAAATTTTATCTAATTCCGCTAAAATAATTTTAAAATACTCAAAATTCTAGGCCTTTTTATGACAATGCAATATACATATTCCAAAATCAATTTACCAAAGCGTTGCCGTGAAAATAAATGAATTTAATTTTTTAATTTAATGCTTATGTCAGTGCACGCGTATCATCAGGAGTGGGATCAAGTAAAAGTGAAAACGATATTGCGATTATCGAGAAGTGAAAACGACATTCGTTTCCTTAGCGATCACGTAAAATTAGTCACTCACTACGTTTTCAACTTCGGTTATTTCCGTAAAGTGACTACGTTTTGTGAAAACGATATCGTTTACAGACTTATGTTTTTGTATTAAATAGTAGTTTGACAGATAATTTATATGAATGTCATTAAAATTTTTAATCCAATGTCAAAAAGTATTATTCTTGCCCTTCGTTTTTATTTCGTTCATAATAGCAATGCAAATTTTAATTTTATGTAAAAACTACAAAATATTAAACACAAAACACAAGCTAGAATCGTTATATTTGATGTTTCGCAGAATATAATATTATTAAAATATTAATAAAATTTTCTTTCTTGGATTTATTCTTGTAATCAATCAAAATATGCTTTGTTGTAATCCACACTTTCACAGTTATTGGAATATCAATATTGCCCGAAAATATTTCTTTTGGGTAGTTCTTTCACTAAATTTTAATAGTAAATCAGGGAAATTTCAGTAGAAATAAGAAAATATCTAATCACGAAGATTTCAATTTTCTATCATAAATTTCAAAAGAGTAAAAATATATAGTAAATTATAAGCATTTAGTTCTTCGCAACATGCTTATTAAAATATTCATGATTTTTTTTCTTGGATTCATTCTTGTAATCAATTTTTATTTTATAATTATCGTATTTTAACACAATTATTTCATTTTCGCCTTACTAAATAAAATAATAAAATATACCTTTCAAATTTAAAATATTAATTTATTTTTAAATCATTTATAATGACATTTCTTTCATTCTTTCCAAAACGTCAAATTCAACTCACTGCTCACTACATTCTTTTACCTAAGTGCAAGTAAATAAGAAAAGGATATACCTATACCCAAATGTATAAAATAAAAAGAGACGTAAGAAACGACTATCGTTTTCACATGCTTTGAGAGTGTCGACTAGAATTCACATTTTTTTCAGTCTAAAACGATATCGTTTTCGTTTTTCACTATTTACGTGATCGCATTTTCACTTGTGGACAGTCGCAATATCGTTTTCACAGTTACGTGGTCCCACTCCTGTTCTGAATGTCTTCTGAAACCGATATAGTTCTTCCTTCTCATGTAGAGGAATTGGGTGTTGGTCAATAATTCATAAATTGATATCAAAGAAATCATTATGTAAAAAGTAACATTTCATAACGTCAGTAAGTTAGGTAAAATTCAATTTTTACCTCTCGCTAAGAGAGGTATTGGATTCATGCCAAAAATCACATCTACAGATTTAAGTGAATAAGCACGATTTAAAGTCAATATAAATCGATTTTAACATATTTACGATAATGTCTCTGTTTGTGTGTGTATATGTGTGTATGTATGTATGTATGTGTGGATGTTGGAGGGACAATTACTCAAAAATTATAAGACATAAGACCTGTTTAACTATGAATTCCTCAATCTTTCATTCCTGGGAAGAGCTGTAAAGGTTTTGGTAACAATTGAACAACCGGAAGTAGTAGTTTTTTTTTAAAAAATTCTAAATATTTTTTTCAAAATTTTTGATATTACGCATTTTGAAGAACAAAATGCTACATCTGATACATTTAAATTTTTTATTATATCTTCTATAAATTTAGAGATAAAGACGCTATAATATATAGAATATCGGGATATAATAAGTCGAGTAGGCGAAACTACACTAAGGAAACCAGTTGACAAATTCAAATGTTTATAACATATAATTTGTAAATGCCAGATATCAGTGTCAAAAATCAAAAGTTTTAGTTACATTCTGAAAGCTCTTTCTGGGAAGTACATTTAATCTTTCTTATGGTTTTATTAAATAAATATTTAAAAATATAGGTAACCTGCATATATCCATTAGAAATACCGCCAATCTTGTTAATGAATTGGAAGAATCTCTGACATAGAGGAACTGCCTTGTACAATGAAAAATAGATATAATTAGAATTGTATCTGTGCAGAAGACATGTTAAATACAATAAAATACAATATTTGAGTAAAGTTCTGTAATTTTTTGTTTGTTACAAAATGACGGTTCGATAGGGAAGTGCAATACATTACTTATATAACATAAAGTGGAAATGGCGAGAGGTCTTGTGCTGGCCATAACAGATTTTTTAAAACGGAATTAAGCGTGCATTACAGTCTTTCTTTTCAGGTGACTTAAGACGTTTTCTCCCTGGCTCAATGACGTGAGCGCAAAAGAAATAAATGAATAGACTTTTGACGAAAAACTTTTAAAGAAAAACTGGAACATGCGCTACTTTTTCTTAAAAGTCCCTGTAGGTTTTGACTGTGAAGTAACTGTGAAATTTCATTACTGTTTATATTTTTGATGTGTACAAGTGTGGTGTTATATTGTGATTGATTTTAAACTAACAATGGCAAAATGGGGTAACTGAAGTAATTGAAATCTTTATGGCTATACAAAAAATTCATGTGATGATAATTCAATTACAATTTAATGTAGGTATAACTTAAATTTTGATATTTAGATATTTTAATTTACGCAAAACTTGATCGTGTAAATATACTTGTAAGGTCACTTATAAAGACGGTTTTCAAGTGATTTGAAAATAAATACTTCATCATGTAATTCACGCTTTAGATGAAATATATTTATCAAAAATCCATGTTCGATAATTAGTTATAATCTTTTTATCTCCTCAATCATATTTTCAGCTGCATATGACCCAAGCAATTCCTTAGCCTTCCCCAAATTAAAACAAAAATATAGCTACTATATTTTGTCTTTATCTACTTTGAAGCATGTAAGCAATCTTTAATTCTAGAGCACTAAAACCACCCTCTTTGTACGTCCACATCACAGCAAGCATTCAGCGGGTTGAACCTCGAACCTCGATCCTCAAACCTCTTGCCATGGAATGCCTACCACAAGGTAGTATACTCACAAGCCACATCTTAGGTGGTCGCTTTGTATATGAATACTTGCGGCGAACGCTACGGCCCCGCTGACCAAATAATTATAAGTTTGCGGAGGCGAACTACTCGTACTCGCACTCCAGAGTTTCTACATGTGTAATTATCAGCCCTGGAACTGTTTTACTTGAGGTGGTTAAGTTGTTTATCAAATATTTAAACAGACAAAAGGGTTGGCTGTCTTCGCGAACTCCAGCCAAGGTGTTTGTTCTAATTTCATACAAGGATATGGTGGGTGTTGAAATGAAATATTTCTGTGCACCAAAGACTCAAACTATGAGTAGATGATGGTTTTCTGAATTAGGAGAATGGAAACATACTCGTAGAGCGATCAAAAGTGGTTGAAGGTTACATTATTACTTTTGTACCAAAATAATGCCAAAATTATATTTCAATATTCCATAATCCATCAAACCTATATTCCACACATGACAGATGCATGACATTTAATTAATATCATTGTCACAGTCATCATGGGGTCATCTCACATTTTCTGATTTATTTTTTTCATGAAAAAATAGGTCAAATTAAACATATTCACGGATACGACAGTGAGCTCTACCGGTTTAATTTAGAACTATGATTATTTGGTTTGGTATTTATTTAAATAAATAGTTTATTTACATACCTTATACTGCACTAGTACTTTTAAAGAAGAAGAAAGTAAAAATAATCTTCTCTCTTGTATATTTTACTGTCAGCTGTCACACTTTTAGGTTAGGTTACTGTTTCATGTTGTGAAGCGTGTGTGTGTGAGAGAGAATTGTCTTTGTGTGAGTACGAATATGTGTTGTCACAAATTTAGTCCGTGTTTAAAAGCGCGAAAGTTTATTAGCAAATTTATGAATGAAAAGTCGCATATTTCAAATTATTTTCTATTACTATATTTATTGAATGAGATGGATTTCATGATTTTATAAAAAAAATCGACAATTATTTTTTTTGAAATGACCCTATTGCCGCATGTTGATTCATTTGATATTTTCGTTCAGTTGAACGTTTAAAAAACGATTCTAGGTTTCCACATGCAAGATTATTGCCGCCAATTTTTCGCCAGTTTTATGACGCCAATTTTAATGGCATCAGTATGTCCCGTGGCCGCGTGCCAGAGTATCTGGTCGCGAACCTGGGGAACCGGGTTCGATCCTGACCGATGCCAAATATTTCGATTTTTAAATGGCACAAAAGTGACCACTGTGGTGCACTCTCCACGCCAGCAATGAGTACCCGTGAGGTGACCCCTGGTAAGCGCCCGCACGATACAAATATGTCATCATCATTACCGATATGTGCGATAAAGCAGATTGTGGCACACTCAGAAATTTATTTACATATTTTCAGTATGTTTCCACAATTTCTATCAGTTTTCAAATGGTAACAGATTAAAAATGACGTCAATTGAGTTCAAGCAAGCATTAATATGGTAGTGCAAAGTCGCGCTCAAAAAATCTGTTGTGGCCAGCACAAGACCTCTCGCCATTTCCATATTAGGCTATATAAGTATTGTATTGCACTTCGCTATCGAACCGTCGTTTTATAACAAAACATCACAGAACTTTACCCAAATATTGTTTTTGATTATATTTAGCATGTTTTCTGCACACATATAATTCTAATTATATCTATTTTTCATTGAATGAGGAAATTCCTAAATTTCAGAGATTCTTCCAATACATTACTCAGATTGGCGGTATTTCTGATGGATATATGCATTTTACCTATAATTCAAATATTTAATTATTAAAACAATAAGAAAGATTAAATATACTTCCCAGAAAAAACTATCAGAATGTCACTAAAACTGTTGATTTTTGACACATTTACAAACTATGTTATAAACATTTGAATTTGTCAAGTGGTTTCCTTAGTATCTTAGCCTCTGCGATTAGAATATTCTATATATTATAATGTCTTTATCTCTAAATCTATACAAGATATAATAAAAATTTTAAGTGTATTAGATGGAGAAATTTGATCTTCAATATTTGTCATAACAAAAATTTCCAAAAAAATATATTTAGAAGAATTTTTCTAAAAAACTATCTACTACTTTCGGTTGTCTAATTGTTACCAAAACCTTTTCAGCTCTTCCCAGGAATGTCAGATTGAGGAAACTGCAGTTAAGTATTTTTTAAGATTTTGAGGAATCGTCCCTCCAACATCCAGACACACATACACACACAAACTCATACACACATACACACATCTACCCACACACACACATACACATATACACACATACACACACACACATATACACACACATACACACACACACACATCATTTTAAAAGTGTTATAATCTAGAAACCTTAAATCGTGCTTATTCAATAAAATCTGGATATGCGAATTTTAGCATAAATCCAATACCTCTCTTAGCGAGAGGTAAAAATATTAAATATTTTAGCTTTAGCAGAGTTTACATCAAAATCTTTGACTGAGTCATACATAACCTCAACAATTTTTCTCAATGCATCATCTCTGTTATTTAGATCTTTATGGGATGATTTTTTTTATTTGAAAGGCATAGATATTGCTCGTATGCCTCCAGAAAATGAATTATTAGTTCTGATGACCATATTTTTAAGCCTTTTGCCATTGTACTAGCGTGTTGTTTCGCCAAAAAGTATAACTTCTTCATACTTTTACTGGAGCATTGATTGTTGGTGCAAGTCCATTAGAGCCAGTTGAATTTAGCATCTTGAGAGCCTCACAGTCTATTTTGGGTAAATAATATAATGAAATAATTACTGGTGTAAAACAGGTCATATTTATTTAATAATACCGATCAATACATATTATTTGAAACTATCATGTATGTATTGAAATACAATGACTTTAAATAAGGATAAAATATGTTGTCACATACGAGAATGTTTGATTTTGCAGAAAACCGTAAAAGAAAAGAAAAGCTAATCTTCTCTTCGTTGCAACAGCACTAAATAAAGTATTGACATTAATTTATTGACTATGCCACAGGGAATAAAAGAAAGTAACAAAAATTAATTAAAACTCAAATGAATCTTTTTATCTGGTACCATGCGTACAGATTAATTGAAAAGAGATTAATGCTTATTTTAAAACACCACCAGTAATAATTATGGAATAAATATGAGAAAAATAAACATTTTAAAACGACAACCTGCAATATTTTAATATCTTTCGATTAAACAATGTTTTGATTACAAGCATGAGTGAATTACATTTTAAGTTAAAATGTAACAATATTAAAATACTCATTTCATCTTGTCAAACACATAATATAAATTTATCTTGTTTCTATAAAATTGAATTTGCTCAACAGACTGGAAAAACTTATTTGCAGAGAGTAATATGTTTTTTATCAGCTATTAATTAAAACCTACATTTATGACTTCAAGTTTTATTGTAAATATCAGTAAATTGTTCTCCTGGAGGTTATAAAACAAAACTTGTTAAATGACGTGACCTACATTTTATTGTTTTACTTCACTTAGTAGAAAGACAATATATTCATAAGAATTTTTCTTCATTTTGCATCTGTAACAAAGCTATTACAGCACCCAAAGGAGTTCGTTAATAGCCATTCGAGAGCAGTAATAGACTATATATATTACAATTTATTTTTGGAAGATTGGTGGTTAAGAATTTCAAAAATATCAAATGTCTAATCTCGTTAAATTAACGAACACAAGCGATTGTTAAGAATTCTATTTTGACATTACTATTTTTCATTTAAAAAAGGCATAGGAAGTGCAAAATAGAAAAAATGGTATAAAAAATTCAAATTCATAATTGTTGATTATTTTGTTCGATGAGTTCCTACTCACAAAATAAAATGACATTTATGACATTTGTTCTTTAATATACTATACCCAAATCATTCAAGCAGCCAATGCACGTCATTAATAAAAATTGAATTTTAGTAACTAGATGTGTGACGTCATGTACTGCTACGTTTGCAGAGGTTTTAGAATCTTTATGAAAAGAGTTATACAGATTGCAATCTATATTATCGACATGTTTATGAACTGTCACATCTACAAAATAAACACTATATTTTCGTCACTGTCCATTTCTATTTAAATTATTTTATAATACTAACCTTATTTATACTTATGTATGCCATATAAAGGCAATAAATAAAAGTGAGCCGAATTTCAAAGAAATATACCGAATTCTTCTGATTGATTAGAAGTGTTATCTTTGGCAGATTCATAGATTTTGTGTTTGCGTTAATGGTCACGTTGCGTCGTTGCGTTGCGTTTAACATTACTTTATTATAAATAGATCTTTACAACGCACAAAAATGTTTCAAACACGATATAAATATTTTTCAAATAATAACTTTGACAGTATGAACATACAAATTATCAATGTTGCCAACTATAGCAACAATTAAACGAATAACATGACGTTGATGTACATTATTTATATATTATTCATGTCATATACGATTAATAATGAACTCTACTGTTCATCTTAATAATAATTAAATAAGGCCATACACTTTTTGACGGTTAAAAATGATTGAAATTTTATTTCATTTTTCACTATTAGTGATTTTAATGCCTTAAGGTTTTTACACTAAGTGATGACGTGCATTGGCTGCTTGAATGATTTGGGTATATTATAGACAGTCTGCAAGATTCGTTTCAGTTCTTAAACGTCAGGTGGAGATATACAAGGTCCCAAATATAACTAAGTATACCCTAGTCAGTATAAACTCTTATTTTTTTACCTCTCGCTGAAAATCGCATATCTAGATTTCTCAAATTCTATATGACTGAAGTCCGATTTAACTACATAATCTGACATTAATGGGAAGAACTGAAAAGGTTTTGGTAACAATTGGACAACCAGAAATAGTAGTTTCTTAAAAAAATCTTTTAAATATTATTTTTTGGAAATTTATGTCATTACAAATATTAAAGAATATAAAACTGAACATTTTGATTATATCTTCTAGAGATTTAGAGATAAAGACACTGTAATATATAAAATAATCGGATAAATCACTCAGATAAACTACATCAAGGAAACCAATTGACCAATTCTAATGTTTAATGTTTATTACATAGTTTATAATGACAGATACATGTCAGTGTCAAAAATCAACAGTTTTAGTGACATTTTGAAAGTTTTTTCTATGAAGTATATTTAATCATCCTTATTGTTTTATTAATTAAATATTTAAAATTATAGAGAAAATGCATATATCCATAAGAAATACCTCCAATCTTGTTAATGAATTGGAAGAATCTCTGAGATTTAGGAACTTCCCCATTCAATGAAAAAATAATTAGAATATTAAATGTTCACAACACGTGTTAAATACAATAAGAAAAACATTGGCTAAAGTATAACATAAAATGGAAACGACGAGAGGTATTGTGCTAGCCACAACAGATTTTTCTACTTGTAATGTAGACTATTCTTTCCTACGATCGAATCGAAAATACAGCTGGTGGCAAGCGAATGCAGAAAATAAAAATAATGACATGTCGGAGAAAAATTCAAATCCGTTATTGATTTGGAGTACGCGGTAAGCGATAACCATTATAAAGCATTTTCCAGTAAGATATTTCCTGGATATGATGCTTCAAGAGTCGATAACGATTCTTCTTATCCAAGAGGTTGACGTTAAGAATTGCCATCCAGAGATTAACGAGGATTACCAAACTTCATTTTCAAAGAAATGTGCAAGGGAAGTATTGATATTTTTCATGTATAAAATAGACGAGGACTTTAAACTTTAGTGACTTTTGTCACTGAAAACTATGAGATCTATTGTAACATAGCCATAACTCAATTTTCTGAAAGCTGATTCTTAATTTTTATGAATCCAATTACTGCTTCGGTGGCCTGTATATAAAATAAATACTGGGGAACAGTATTTTTTTTAAAGAAATACGATTAAGGTCATCTACGAATTGTATGAGAAGATTTTAGCTCCGCCCATTCTGTCATGTTCAGCAGTTAGTTTTTATGAGGGTACATAAGATACAGCTCCTCGAATCAAACATTTGCCTCGGAAAAAATGTGAACTAAATTTGTAGCGGTAAATCTATATACAATCAGGACAACAGAATTTTGATTGTGAATGTAAACATATTGTCAAAATCATTTATGGTGACTGGCCACGCGATTTTTTGCATTATTAAGTCAGTTTTGTGAAAATAGTCGTTGTCAATATTACTTTGGGCAGTATTTTGTTTATAAAAACTTAACCTCAAAACTACTTTTTACTCTTGTGTACCGTAGGAACATACGGGTGGTGTGTAGCGACCTCAGGTTACGCCCCTTCAGGGACAATGTTTGCTTCGGCGCGCTGTACTACTGTTATTTTATTATTATAAAAATATGCAGTGTGGTATTAAAGTGTGGAATATAAAAAAAAATCTGATGTGGACACCACATGACTTCCTTGTACGCCTGTTAAACTATACATATTTTATATATATATATATATATATATATATATATATATATATATATATATATTATACATATTTTGTTAATAATTAAAATATGTATTATAACAAACCAAATCATAAAATTGCACGTATTTGACATAATTTGACATTGACATTAATTTTTCTTTTCGTCCTAATCCATAGCAAACTTAATTACAATAACCAAAAAATACATAAATTTTAAATTTACATATATCGCTTATACAAAGAGCTAACGTAATTATATTTAATGTGTTAGACGCAGAATTCAATTCTGTAAAACTTTTATTTGAAGCATTTATTTCTAAATTCAAAATAACACCATTTTTTTCAAGAAAAACTGAAAACAGCTTCAAGTAAAGTATCACTTCTAGCCAGACCATTTTAACCAAAATCAATTATGTTATTTTCATTTATATAAAAGTCGTATATATCAAATTTGAAAAGTTTTGGATTATATTTTAATATAGTTTTTCATTAAAATCTATTGTAGGCTTCAAGTAAAGTATCACTTCCGGCCAGACCATTTTAACCAAAATCAATTATGTTATTTCCATTGATATAAAAGTCTTATATATCAAATTTGAAAAGTTTTGGATTATATTTTAATATAGGTTTTCATTAAAATCTATTATAGGCTTCAAGTAAAGTACCACTTATGTAATGACCAACGTACGTACAGATGTCACGACGAAATAGGTCAAAATTAATTCAGGGATGGTCAAAATGGATATTTCCGTTGAAATCTGGAAACCGAAATTTTTCGTGATTACAATACTGAACTCAGCCGGTTTTTTAAAAAACGATGAAACACGGCGATTTTAGATTTTAAAAATACACATTGATCAGACTTCTTTTAAAATTTTTATTTTAGACACCAGCAAAATATTTTAATTATTCTTTGCAATCTTTCTGCTGTCCGTAATAAAAATAGCGGCAAAAATCAGCGAAAATTCGTGTAATTATAAAATTATGAGCTGAACAAGGTATGATTAAATTCAGAGTATTTTCCAACAAGCAAACTCTTGTTGGAATTTGGGATCGTATTCCGTTGTATGACGAGCTGAAATATTAAATTACACCCACATACATTGGACCACTTGAAAATGGACAAGGCACTTTATTATGGAAATACGCAAACACGGCTGATGGCATTCAAAACTTTCCGTCAAATATTTTGAAATTCACTGGTTAATTCATTTAATTCAAAGAAAGTTTGAACAAAAATAATACCCTCACGGGCCAATAACGAATGTTTATACATAAATTAATAAAAGGCAAAAGGTTTAATTGAAATTTTGGGATTTCAACTTCAATATTTATTCTGGGATTTATTCTAAAAGGGACACTAATTAGAAATTAATTTTCATTTATATTATTAAATAAATTGAACAGCAATCAATATAAATCTGCCTCCACTAATTGTTTTTAGAATTAGAATTTCATTACCTGTATTTTTATAAAAAATTATTTTGGGAAATTTATCAAGGGCCGACTAATGCACGTATTCATAGTCGATGCTCAATCTCGTACTTCAGTATTCTCGGTTTTCTGGGGAGGATTTTAGAGAATTTGTAATAACTATGTTGGTGTATATGTAAATTTTAATATTTTTTATCAAATAGTATATTTGACAGCTACATAATGTCACAGGTTACAGATATATGAGTCATATCACAGATATATCTTCTTGAAGCAACTCTATTTCATAGTTATTATTTAAGGCTTCTTCTATTATGTCTACAAATGCTAAAAATTTTAGATTATCTTCATGATTTATTATTTAACTTAAATGACATGTGATGGAAATGACATTTTGACAGTTTTGTTTATATATTGATCTAGTCTACCTAAATTTAAAAAAAAGAAATCTGTTGTGACCAGCACAAGACCTCTCGCCATTTCCATTTTATGTTATAAAAGTATTGTATTGCACTTCGCTATTGAACCGTCGTTTTATAACAAAAAAATTACAGAACTTTACCCAAATACTGTTTCTGCACACATACAATTCTAATTGTAATTATATCTATTTTTCACTGTATGAGGAAGTTTCTAAATGTCAGAGATTCTTCCAATTCATTAACAAGATTGGCGGTATTTCTAATGGATATATGCATGTTACCTATAATTTTAAATATTTCATAATAATAAAACAATAAGAGAGATTAAATGTACTTCTCAAAAAAAGCTTTCAGAATGTAACTAAAACTTTTGATTTTTGACACTGACATTTGTCATTTACAAATTATGTTATAAACATTTGAATTTGTTAACTGATTTCCTTAGTGTATTTTAGCCTACTCGACTTAATACATCCCGATATTCTATTTATTATAGTGTCTTTATTTCTAAATTTATAGAAGATAAAATAAAAATTTTAAATGTATCAGATGATAGAATTTTATGTTCTTCAATATTAGTAATAAAATAACTAGAAGATTTTTTTAGAAACTACTACTTCCGGTTATCCAATTGTAACCAAAACCTTTTCATCTCTTCCCATGAATGTCAGATTGAGGAATTCATAGTTAAACTGGTCTTATGTCTTATAGTTTTTGAGTAATCGTCCCTCCAACATCCACACATACACACAGACATCATCGCAAAAATGTTAAAATCGGTTTAAATGGACCTTAAATCGTGCTTATTCACTTAAATCACGATATGTGATTTTTAGCATGAATCCAATACCTCTCTTAGCGAGAGGTAAAAAGCATCAAGCATTACTTGAGCATTACTCAAGGTTGCTTGAAGCCCGCCTCAAGTAAACCTTCGATCGAAGTACGAGTAAAGAAACAAGTAGCGACCATGAAACGAAATCTGGTACTCAAGGCATACGCAAGTATGAGTCGAGGCGAAGTTATTTTTGTTTGAAATAATTTTTGGAACATCAGTTTTCATTCTCCTAAGAGATTATTTCAAACGAAAGTAGCATTTATGTTGAAGGAACAGTAAGATTATTTTACTATGTTTTACTATACAGAGCATGTGTTCATTTCAACAGAGTGGCGCAAATAATAGCCCGTTGATACCCAATGTTACAATGCAAGCAGTGAGCAATATTTTATTGTTGGACCCGACAGAGTCAATTTTTCTGTTTATACTTTGGGTATTTAGCGCGGACCTTAAAAAGTGTTAAGTCAAATTTTAACCGTGTCGCCCCCTAAAAAATGTGCTGGCAATGATTCCGCTTAATATTAATATTTGACCGTACCTAAATACACTTAATTTTTTCCCATATTAATAACATTGGGTTTTGAAACATTTTGGAATTTTATTTTTTCCCGATGTAATAGAGGTAGAAAATCAACTGAATATTGGAATACATACTAGAAAGACCCGAGAATATGTGGAAAAAAATTGAAGTGGTAATCAATATTCTTAAGATAATTGTAAATGGTTTAACTATTGAACAAAATCCCAAAAAAGCTATTTTAGCTTTGATATTATGATAAAAATCTGATGTGGCTAACACAAAAACCTCCCGCTATTTAATTTTTATTGATTTAAATACATACCTACCTACCTATTTACTAACACTGCAAAATGTTCCATTGCTTTATTTACTATTTTCTTTTTAAAATATCACTATTATTAATTTGAAGTGATCAGTTTTCTGACAGTGACATTTACTGTCAGTTACATTCATTTGAAAAATGAACTGTGTAACAAAGGAATAGTGTTTATCTTAGGCTTCGCGACTAATAATAAAAATTATTTTTAAATTTATCTGTAAAATATATAGAAAAAGTATTAATGTATTCCTGTAGAAAATTAAATAATCTTTAATTTTCATAAGACATAAAATTCGAAAAAATGGCATTTAATGGTATTTTTTGAAGAAAAACCACTATGAGCTTCAGGTAAAGTGCCATTTCCGGTTATCTGATTTACACCAAAATCTAATGGCTTCTTTTTATATTAGAATAGGATAGAAATACAAGGTTTCAGAATTTTCTGAATGATAGTATTTGAGTTAGAGCGAAGACAAAATCCATACACATACACATACAGACATCATCGTGAAAATGTTAAAAATGGATTCTAGGGATCTTAAAACGTGGTCATTTACTAAAATCTCGATATGATATTTTTAGCACGATCCCTATACCTCCCTTGCCAAGGGTAGCGGGAGGTAAAAATTATGATTCTTTCGTATTCCTCTTCTTTATATTCACATTCAAGAGCTGATTACATTTTGGTTATAATTGGTCAATCGGAAGTTCCCTTATTAGAAGTTCTTAACAGTTTTTCTTGAAATAACGCAGTTAAATATAATTTTTTGACATTTTTACTATAATCAAGCAAACAACTGATATTTTCAAAAATTTCTAATTGACAGATGTCAGTGTCAAGTGCTATTTACATAATGTGTTTCGGTATGGAATTTGTAAAAAATAGTATATATTCGTAATACAATTTTATTGGATATATAGAATCTATTCCAAATTCCAAGGAACTTTTGGTGTGGGATTTGTATAAATTACATCAAAATAACGAAAGGTCTTGTGCTGGCCACAACAGATTTTTTATTTATTTGGACCCACTTTTTGGGGTTGCCCGATTGGTTAACAAATCCGTGTCTTTAGTGGCTGGAGTTGAACTAAAATTGGCAAGCTAATATGCTGTCTACGTCAGTCTTTTTGTGTTTTATATTACATAGAAGCGCAGCTGTAGTGCTTTTCTTTTTGCATTATTAAAATTTCTCAATGTGCTTTGTTAGAAAAATGTTTGCTTTGAGGCAAAGAAAACATGCAGGATATTAGTTGGGCTCTTTGCTTTTTTGGTTAATTTATTGGAAAATTTTAAATATTTTCTTAGCCTTTGATTGTTTTCCTTCAAAAATAGGTCATACAATATCCTTTCTAGACCGCTATATGTGAAATTTTGGCGAGCTGGAGAATGTATACTTATGTACATTGATTTTTAAACACAGACTTTGATTTTCTTACTACTGGTACCATTTGTAATTATATAAACAAATTAGAATAAAATATATCTAATTATCTGGTCATTTAATGCCCGGTTTCACCGTTGACAAATAAACATTTCATTCATCAGTTAAAGTATTCGTTCTATAAAATTGCACATTTTTGTTTCACCAACGTCAACATCATGAAAATAAAAATTCGGTTTTGATTTGGGTTTCGGTTTTTATACAGCAATCGGTTTTGGTATACCGGTTTTACTAAAAGGGTTTCGGTTTTGCAAAAGTAATTTCCGAGAACAATATTATTATTGATTTTGATTGAACAATTAATTATTATAATGACGTAAAAAGTGTCCACAAAAACGTGTACAAAGTTTTATAACAATCAATTTTAATGGGAAGCAAATATTCAAAATATTCTAATATCCCATGTTAAATGCCTATGTAAATGTAACATGTAACGGATTTCGAGCGCCACCCGATTGAGGTACTACGTTGAACATTGAAATATGTTTCGACAAAAAAATAAGTTTATACTTTTTTATACATAAGTATTTTAATAATAATAATTTACAATATTTAACAACTAACAAGAGACCTGTATATAATGCGGTTAACCGATAAATAAAAAAATCTGTTGTGGCCAGCACAAGACCTCTCGCCATTTCCATATTAGACTATATATGTATTGTATTGCACTTCGCATTCGAACCGTCGTTTTATAACAAAATATTACAGAACTTTACCCAAATATTGTTTTTTTATTGTATTTAACATGTCTTCTGCACACATATAATTATATCTATTTTATATCATTTTCATGTCAGAGATTGTTCCAATTCATTAACCAGATTGGCGGTATTTCTGATGGATATATGCATTTTACCACAATTTTACCTATAATTTCAAATATTTAATTAATAAAACAATAAGAAAAATTAAATATACTTCCCAGAAAAAGCTATCAGAATGTCACTAAATTCCCTGTTATAAACATTGGAATTTGTCAACTGGTTTCCTTAGTGCCTTGGCCTTTGCGATTAGTGTACTCTATAAATTAAGTGTGTCTTTATCTCTAAATCTATACAAGATATAATAAAATTTTTAAGTGTATTAGATGGAGAATTTTATGTTCTTCAATATTTAATAAAAAAAACTCCCAAAAAATTATATTTAGAATTTTTTTTTTAAGAAAGTACTACTTCCGGTTGTTCAATTATTACCAAAACCTTTTCAGCTCTTCCCAGGAATGTCAGATTGAAGAAACTGCAGTTAAATAATTTTTAAGTCTTATAGTTTTTGAGGAATCGTCCCTCCAACATCCATACATACACACACACACACATACACACATCCACACACACACACAGACATCATCGTAAAAATGTTATAATCGGGTTCTAGGGACCTTAAATCGTGCTTATTCACAAAAATCTGGATATGCGAATTTTAGCATGATTCCAATACCTCTCTTAGCGAGAGGTAAAAAGGGTTTTGCTTTCGGTTCCGGTTTTGTATTTGTTTCGAATTTCGGTACAGGTTTCGGTTTCGGTTCTCATATTTTTCAGGTATTTTTCGGTTAATGGTTCCGGTTCCGGTTTCTGTTACCATCCCTGTATATCACGGCATATTACCCATTTCTAAGTGTGCCACAGTCTGCTTTATCGCAGATAACGGTAATGATAATGACATATTTGTACCGTACGGGCGCTTACCAGGCGTCATCTCAAGGGCACTCATTGCTAGCGTGGAGAGTTATCTATATTTGTTATTAATATTTCTTTCAATATTAGAATGTCATCCTCATCATTGTTGATATCTTCTAAAGAAGAAATTGTTATTCAGGCGAAAAAGAAATGATCCAAATAATCTACAATCATTTTGACGAAGTATATTATCGAATGCTATTCCAATTATTAAAACAATGTGTTTATGAAATTCTAAATATGATTCCAAAATGCAAATATATACCAGTTTTGTTTTTTTTTTTTGTGAAGATCAGATTCACATATTATATTTTTGTGCAAAAGTATCCATTCTTTATTTTTTTCGTGCAACAACGCATCGTCAGTTTTGCTAATTTCTATAATATGTAAATATTCTTCCACTACAAAACTACAATTATTAAACTTTTTTTTCCTCTTCTTATTTATATTTTCACACATTTTCGATTGATTTCAATGACACCAAATCAAAAAATTATTTTTGTTCCAGTGATTTAGACAGTTTTGTAAGGGAGCTATATACTCAAAGCAAAATAATGGAGAAAACAATAAAATTCTACGAATATCTATCTATTCAACAAATTTGGTGGTGAAACAAAACTTTAACTATTCAGTGAATAAAATTTATTCGTCAGACAACTAGTTGTTAATTTATTCAGATATGGTGAAACAGGGCTTAAATAAAGTAACTATGAGTACGGTTATATTGTAACTGCGGGTGCCCATGTGAAACCGCCATATTTTTGAGACTATTTTGTTATTAGATAGACAAATGTTTGAACAATTATAAAGTTATAATGAAAACAATAAGTATATTAATGTGACTGTCATGTCTAGAATTTAGTGCGAGGAAGAAAATAGAAGTCTACATGAATAGCATAAGTAATTAGCAGACGCAACATAACCACCATTGATTTACACAGCGGTAATCATATTTAATATTCCGGAGAAGTTACACCGTCATTGTTCTTACAAAGTTTGGAAAATTTGACGTGAACACCTCTTTAACGAAATTAGATTTGACAAGGTTCCGAGTTTGGCTAATTCTGCGCTGTAACCTTGTTTTCCCAGTTGGTTTTATTGCGATGCCATTAAAGCGATGGATCTTACGAACTACTGCTGCTCGATTCGGATTAACGTATGCCAACATATAGACTAGGGATGTCCAAACTTAAGCCCGCAATAATTAGAAATATAGGGCTCTCTGTTTTACTGAATATACTGAGTGTTTTTTACCTTTCGCTAAGACAGGAAGCACGTTTTCTAAACTTGGACACGTACAGATTGCCTTACGATACTACTTTTTACCTCTCGCTAAGAGAGGTATTGGATTCATGCTAAAATTCGCATATCCAGATTTTATTGAATAAGCACGATTTAAGGTCCCTACAATCCGATTATAACATTTTTAAAATGATGTCTGTGTGTGTGTGTGTGGATGTGTGTATGTGTGTGTGTGTGTGTGTGTGTGTGTGTGTGTGTATGTATGTATGTATGTCTGGATGTTGTAGTCACGATTCCTCAAAAACTATAAGACTTAAAAAATATTTAACTGCAGTTTCCTCAATCTGACATTCCTGGGAAGAGCTGAAAAGGTTTTGGTTACAATTGAACAACCGGAAGTAGTAGTTTCTTAGAAAAAATCTTTTAAATATAATTTTTTGGAAGTTTTAAATTAAATATTGAAGAACATAAAATTCTCCATCTAATACACTTAAAAATTTTATTATATCTTGTATAGATTTAGAGATAAAGACTAATTTAATTTATAGAGTAAAGTAATCGCAGAGGCCAAGGCACTAAGGAAACCAGTTGACAAATTCCAATGTTTATAACATGACACATGTCATTGTCAAATATCAACATTTTTAGTGACATTATGAAAGCTTTTTCTGGGAAGTATATTTAATTTTTCTTATTGTTTTATTAATTAAATATTTGAAATTATAGGTAAAATTGTGGTAAAATCCATCAGAAATACCGCCAACCTGGTTAATAAATTAGAAAAATCTCTGACATGAAAATAACATAAAAAAGATATAATTAGAATTATATGTGTGCAGAATACATGTTAAATACAATAAAAAACAACATTTGGGTAAAGTTCTGTAATATTTTGTTATAAAACGACGGTTCGATAGCGAAGTGCAATACAATACTTATATAGCCTAATATGGAAATGGCGAGAGGTCTTGTGCTGGCCACAACAGATTTTTAATAAATGTTTTGGTGATCCAGGAGATTTGATAATAATAATAATAATAATAATAATAAAGAGTGCACCACAGGGGTCACTTTTGTGCCATTTAAAATTCGAAATATTTGGCGTCGGTCGGGATCGAACCCAGTACCCCCAGGTTCGCGACCAGACACTCAGGCACGAGGCCACGGGACCCCATGAATATGGAAAAAGTAGGATCAAGAAATAAAATGTTTGTTAGACATTTATATTTTAAAATTAGGACGTTTGGATGCAATCTAACGTCATCATGAGTTCTAATAATGTTTGTAATGAAGAATATTGATAATAATTACATGTTTAGTTTAAATTAAAAGTTATTTATTGTAAAATACGACAACGTAGACATTTTGTGCAAAAATAATATTACTTTATTTGAAATCGTCACTAAAGTGCACGAAATTATCATTAAAAGTTCAAAAATCGGCGCTAAAGTAATCCATTATGCGACAATTTCATGCAATTGCAGTGTTGCCAATCTTATGATAATTGCTGTACATGTAATGTAATTTAGGCAGGTGTACAATGCACAACAGTAAATTTGTATATAAAATGACAAAAATATGTACAAGAAGAACAAACTGAATGATTGCGAAAAATAAGTTTTAGATAAAACACATGATTTTGAATGTTCTTTATGATAATGTCAATGTCCGAGGTTAGCAACATTGAATGTCAGACTGATATATTATACAGGGTGTGTCTTAAATAGGGGAGAATGGCTTAACCACAGATACCTGAGGCTAAAATAAGACGATTTAACTAAACTTGCTTCTACCGGAAAGTGTACCATTTAGCCAGAATTTTGCTTCAAAGTTCTTCGAAAAAAAATTAATTTTGCTTATAATAACCGGACGCTTTATTCGATTTGGATAAAATTTGGTATGACAGTTTATATGGTTATGTCATCTTTTAAGATGATACTTGTTATTATTACTGAACCATTAGTGTATGGAACGTAGGTGTGATTAGACCATAACTTTTTAATGGCCACGCCGATAACGTGAAAGACAGAAAAAATAAAACCTAAGTGACTGCACCGTGAATTTTTTAAAAATAAATTTAATCTAGCAATCTATCCAAATGTCAAACAACGAATTTCTAATGACAGTAACAAGTTGAGATGATTGACAACTCGTTACTGTCATTAAAAATTAATTGTTTGACATTTGGATAGACTGCTAGATTAAATTTATTTTAAAAAAATTCACGATGCAGTCACTCAGGTTTAATTTTTTTCTGTCTGAACCGTAACAGATATCACAAATTACACAGAGAGAGAAAAGTTTACTATTGAATGTATATTTCTGAAAAAAAATAATTTCACGTTATCGGCATGGCCATTAAAAAGTTATGGTCTAATCAATGTTGGGGCACCTACGTTTCATACACTAGTGGTTCACTAATAATAACAAGTATCATCTTAAAAGATGACATAACCATATAAACTGTCATACCAAATTTCATCCAAATCGAATGAAGCGTCCGGTTATTGTAAGCAAAATTAATTTTTTTTCGAATAACTTTGAAGCAGAGTTCTGGCTAAATGGTACACTTTCCGGTAGAAGCAAGTTTAGTTAAATCGTTTTATTTTAGCCTCAGGAATCTGTGGTTAAGCCATGTCCCCCTATTTAAGAGACACCCTGTATTTAAACATAACCTATAAAATAAATATTCCTTTCATTTTCACAATTTTTCGATTTCAAATAAAATTAATATGCACTGTAGTTCCTTTTTATCACTTATATGGTTTATTTTTCTTTGGTGCCTCGGCATATAAATTTCACATTCCTAATATAAAATTGAGCTTCAAAGCCTTGATACATAAATAATTATTTTTTCATATCCTATGTACACCTTGAACAAAAGAAAGAAATTAAAGTGTTTGCAAAGGTGTTTAAAATACGTGTTATGATACTAGTTTTGTAAAGTTTGTCAACCCCTACCGTAGACTATCTAGTAAATCGCTGCCCTTATTATTTATGTATGTTGGAATGTACTTATCTCTATCTAACGTCGCTGAGATACTCAACAATCTCAAACCTAGACAAATTGTCCAGGGACGAAAGTTTCCACAAAAATAATTGGGTTATCATACTTCAGCAAACTTCATTCATTATTGCAAGCCACAAACTTTGTAAATTACGTTGTACCGCTAACACAAAATATTGAAAGATTGTGTTCACGTAACCTTTTGATTTTAGAGAGTACATAAGGAAAATACGTTTGTTATTTGAAATCCCTTTAACTTCGAAGAAAATAGAAGAAACACGTGAATTTTTAATAGAATAATGCCCATATTTATAAGCACTCGTAAAAAATTTAAACGCTTCGTTATAATTTATATCCAATAAAACCAGTCGACATTGAAAGAAAAATCGAAATGTAATTTGTCAAGTTTGATTCTATTTGTCAAAAATTATAACGAGCCATTTTGAAATTTACGAGTGTTTATGAATAGGGCATAAATCTCAAAAGCAAACAACACAATTATGAATAAATGTCATTTAGTATTTATTTGTACTCTATTTAAAATAATGAGAAAATTTGTTTGTAGAACAATTTTAACTATAAGAACAACGTTGTTATTTTTAATAGATAGAGAACATGCAACGCTACAGTACATATGTTTAACAAATCTATAAATCAATGTCATTATGTTTTATGAAAAATGAGATTTATGAATAAGAAAGAATTCAAATTGAAGAAAAAGTGTTTACCATGAAACACAAAAATAGCAGTAAATTTTTCTTATACTACAAGATTTTATTTGGCTTCATTTGTTTGATAGTTATTTATCTGTAAAATAGAAAAATATGAATGTTAAATATTTGAATGTTGAAAATTTCTGGACTATGGTATAGATCGAAAATAGACGGAAATATTTTGTGGAAAGATTTTTCTCCAACGCTAACTCCAATCCTACAATTCTAAAAATTATAATTCTTTCGTATTCCTCTTCTCTACATCCATATGAAGAGTTGATTTGATTTTGGTTATAATTGATCCACTGGAAGTACCCTTATTTGAAGTTTTTAACAGTTTTTCTTATGAAAACGCAGTTAAATATTATTTTTTGACATTTTGTTATTATATATATTACAGAAAATACTCTTCTCTATACGGTTTGATTATACATTTTCCTTAATATTCAATAGATGTAGAGTTAAAGCATTATAAAGAAATTAATTTTCAAAAATTAGTCATCTTTGCTATTTATCATGGAAACAGCTGACACATTCAAAAAATTCTAATTGACAGATGTCTGTTATGGAAAGCATAGGATCAAAAGTTGGTATGTTCCTCGCAAGTGACATGCAGTGAAAGGCCAAAGAGAAGATGGAAGGACTGTATCGCAGAAGACTTGAGAAAGGAAGGACTGTGTGAAAACGATGCTTTGGACAGGAATGAGTAGAAGAGAAGAGGAAACAGCGACCCATAATAAAATAGGGGAAAGCTGAAGCAGAAAGAAGGAAGTGTCAAGTGTATTTTACTTAGTGTATGTTTATGGTATAATTTTATTGGATTTATAGAAATTTTTCAAATGAACTTTTGGTATGGAATTTGTAAAAAATAGTATGTGTTCGCGTTCGATTTTACATGATATTATGTAGAAACTGTTCCAAGGTCCTTTTGGTATGGGATTTGTACAAAATACATCGAACTGACGGAAGGTCTTGTGCTGGCCACAACAGATTTTTTATTATTATATTTATTCTTGCCTAACCGGCTTAGAATCTACATATTATATATATTTTACAATAAATTGTGGTACTACATCATAAATTAGCCCCCCGTTTTTCGATGACTTCCTTCATCCAATCTGTCCCGACCCTATATCGTCTAACAGAACCTTTTCTTTTCTTCCTTCTCTCGTAACTTCCCTGCACGAAATCCTTAAATGCCTGATAGTTTCCTCTACTCTCCCGCATAGCCTACAACTCCTCTCATCACTTGATAGCCAGTATTTATTGTTCCTCTCTTCATTACCACATCTGAACCTGGAAATCATCTTCATGTTTTTCTTTTCATCTTGTAGTAGAAATGGTTGAATAAATGACAGTGATAAAGCTCTGATTTTTGTGTATTCTTTCCGTTTCAATGTTTTAACAACATTGTAAAAATTATAAAATGTTGATATTGGTGGTTGAATTTTTCCTGATTCTGCTTGAAAATATATAAATGATAGTACAAACAATGATATTATATTACACCGTTGCTGCCACGATTTTTTTTAACGAAACAATTAAACACTTCCTGTTCGTGGTGTTGGTAACGGTTCTTTATGTGTGTACAATTTTAAAAATGGCTTTGTGTGTATCATATTGTGCTTTGCTGTACGTGAGGAGTAAATTAAAATCCTGGTAAAATTAAAAAATGGAATTTTAATAAATTTCGTAATACGATTTCAGTTTCAAAGACATTTTTGTAATGTTAACGTTATTACATTTTCTATACACATAATTTCAAAAATATCTTGCATAAAGAAGACTTCAACTGTTGTATAGTTTAATTAATTTTTTGACGGGAAGACGTAAAAAATATTCAGTTTGAAATTTTGAATGAAATTACATTACATGAAGTACATTTTACACATACATAAGTTAAAAATTCATTTAAAGTCGATAACTTGAACTCATGGGTTTATATTTTGAGAATATAGAAATATAGTGTAAATCATTTCCTCATCAAAAAATTTGATGTGGTCAACACAATACCTCCCGCTATATAATTTTTATTAATTTAAATACATACCTACATATCCTACTAATCCTGCAAACTATATTAAGTTCCTTTGCATATATCTATTGCTTTACATGATCCATTTCGTTAATGTATAGTTGTACATTAATATTTGGCACTTTGATAACTCGTTCTTATTGACAACTGTTTGATTTATAGTGCTGCAAACATGGCAAACTTCAATCAGATCATCCTGTACATCTAATATTTATGTATGATGGAAAAAATATTATTTTTACAAACTTTAATTTCATTAGAATCAGTACAATATCTTTAACACTTTAATGTAATTGCTTACAGACAATGATATTTGTTTAAATATGTCAAAATGTTATTAAAATATTATGTTTTTGTTTATATTTAAAGTTATTTACCAAATGCTATTATAGTAAAATAGGCCCATAAACCATTTTTTTTTAAATATTTTTAAATGAAAGTTCGTTTAATTGTGAAGTAATTCGTGGTATCAAAAAGTCATAATTGTTTTTTGTATAGCTGCATTTGATTTTTAAAGAAACCTATAGCTATCTTTCTCACACCAGTTTCTGTAGTAGGCTGCGCCAATAGTGTGACGTCATTTGTACCCTGAAAATAAATTCAAATATCTCGCAAAGTAATTATTAAGTGTACATTTTATTATTTTTTGTTATGGTTTATGGGCCTATTGAAGATTATACCATTATATTAAATTTTTATTAGTAAAAGTTGCTGAAAAATTATATTCTATATTTTTTTTACAAGAAATACTGAAAAGCTTGTATAAATGATACTTCCGGTTATCTGATACAAACTAATGAGCTCTTTCCCTATTAGTATAGAATAGGTATACAAAATGTAAAAAAAGTCTGATTGAAAGTATTTGATTAATCGGATCCACACTCCACACACACACACACACACACACACACACACACACACACACACCGCACGCACGCACGCACGCACACACACACACACACACACACACACACACAGACATCATTGTAAAAATATTAAAATCGGATTCTGGGGACATCAAAACGCGATTATTTGCTAAAATCTCTATGTGCGATTTTTAACATGATCCCTATACCTCCCTTATGTAGCGGGAGGTAAAAATAATGTTCATTGAGTAGCCTGAAATTTGAAAATATCGTGAAATATCCATAAGATACTTTACAATTAATTATTGAAATTTGTGTAATATTTTGAAATAAATCATGTTATTAGGACATTTTCTACAATGTAGGTTGAAACAAACCCTGAAGTGGTCATTATATAAAATATCATATATGAATTTCTACTTTGGGATGTTTTATTTTTGGAAGAGGATTCATATTTAAAGAAGACAAACCACGATCGTATCCGTTTTCTCTGCGAAGTGTCGAGATCGTGAGCACATTACACGACATTTTGGATTCCTTCTGACGTGTTCTATAAAACGATATTGATCGAATGCGTGCATTTGTATACGAAAAATGCGACTGAGACCTAGATGGAAAATCGTAAAATCCTTCAAAGAATAAGAATTCAGACAGCACAATGACAAAAGTTATTCTTTAATGACTACTGGTGAATACGACGTTCATTCAATCAATCATTAATCATATTTTTAATTATAAAAATTGAAGAATATAAGAAATGGTTTGGGGGCAAAAGGATGAAGAAAAGGAACATGTAACCCCAGTTATCAAAGGCAACTGATTGGTGGATTTTTGCACCTATCATTTTGTACCATGGAACAGCTCAACATACGATTGCACCTCGGGATACAATCTTGGCGCTTGGTCAATAGTGATAATCTTCCCAACCTTGGTGTATAATATACTATTTAATTGTCAATAAAATGCTTATATAATTAATTATGAATTATTTTCTCGACTGTGGTGTAGATTAGGTGTTAACAAATACTCGAAAACTCAGTCATACAACATTTGTCCTTACAAAATCGAGGTTTCGGTATGTATTCATATGAACGTTCTTCAGAGTAAGGAAAATCTTATGGATTCTTAAATGTATAATCATATATAGTGCGTAACGCCAATCTTGACCTGAAAGAAATGCTCAAATCATGATATTCCACAGACGCCATCAAATAATAATTATTACAGTACTTTTGTGTTTCTAACTCACTTGTGTACGTGTAAAAAAGACAGGAATGATACGAACACCAACTGCTCAAATCAACTGCCAATATAAAAAGACTGCGTAGGTTTAAAACTTATTTGGACAATGTTATGTTATGCGTACACTTACGTAACATTCTCTATACATTCATATAATATTACTACACAGTTTATATCTCTACCCATTATTGAATTATTGCCCCAAAAGTCTATATACCCCACATTTAGATAATAACTTCAAATTTTTATGTATCTAGATACTTCTCAATGGGTTGATTCCGCAGGTCGATATCTCTTTTCTTTCTCGAGATATTTAGATTTAAAGTTTTGCTTAAAAATATGAATTTGGCGACAACACCATTCGATTCTACGGGCAAAATTACATAAGTACACCTAATTTTATAATTTTTGAACACCGCATACAATCTCTAAAGCAAAATAACTGAAAATGGCAAAAAATCGCAAAAATCTAAGGTGTACCTCTTATGATTTTTTCAGATTTTGGCCATTTTCAGGGGTTTTCAAACTTTTATTCATAAAAAATGAACCGGTCGGACTAAAATTATGAAAATTGGTAAACTTATGTATTTTTATCCATAGAATCGAGTGGTGTTGTCGCCAAATTCATATCTGGACCCATTTTTGAGCAAATCTTTAAATCTAAATATCTCGAGAACGAAACTATATGTCGATCTACGGTTTCAATATTTGGAATCAGCGCATTGAGAATTAGATATGTATGTAAGTTTTTATCTAAATGTGGGGTATATTAACTTTTGGGGCAATAATTCAAAAATGGGTAGAGATATAAACTTGGTAGTAATATTATTAAACGAATTTACATACCTGGGATCGTCAATCAACAACAAAAACATCAGTGAAGAAATTAAAAGGCGCATTATTCTGGGAAATAAATGCTATTATAGCTTTCTAAATCTTATAAAATCAAGAAATACCAGTAGAACAGTCTAAATTAATATATATAAAACAATCATTAGACCCGTAGTAATATACGGGGCTGAAACCTGGACTATATCTAAATTGGATGAAAATCCCCTAAGAATATTTGAACGTAAAATCCTACGTAGAATTTTTGGAGCAATAAACGAAAACGGCTACTGGAGAACGAGAATGAACTTCGAGATCGCAGAACTTTTCGATGATAAAGACATAATCACTGTCATCAAAACACAACGTCTTAGATGGCTAGGACACGTAACACGAATGGAAGACACAAGAAACGTCAGTAAAATATACAATGCAAAACCCATGCTAACAAGACCAAGGGGACGGCCAAAAAGCAGATGAAAAGAAGAGGTGGAGAAGGACGTGAAACGGCTGAAGATCCCAAACTGGAGAAATGTAGCAAAAAACAGAGAAGAATGGAGGAAAGTAGTAAAGGAAGCGTATATCCATCTTGGATAGTAGGGCTATAGAAGAAGAGAAGAGAGTAATATTATTTGATTATAAAGAGAATGTTACGTAAGTGTACACATTTTTAGAGTATTTGTACATGAGTACACATTTTGTATATTCATGTGAGAATTTCATTGGATTTATAGAATATTTTCCAAGGAACTTTCTGCATGGGACTTGAATAAAATTGTATAATGTTCGAGTTACAATTTTACTGGATATACATAATATTTTCCAATGAATATTTGGTATGGGATTTTTACAAAATACATCAAATTAACGGAAGCTCTTGTGCTGGCCACAACAGATTTTTTAAAGAACAAATGCTGTATGACTGTAATTTCGAGTATTTATTAACATCTTAAATAATTAAAGATTATTTCCCATCCACTAACGCGAATCGGTTTCGAAGCGAGCTTCCAAGAAATGTGAGTCCTTGGCCTATAAGGATTGTCAAGTCACACACGATGATTATTTCTTTCTCTCATAACAAAGATTAAACAAGTTGATGACGGATCGGCGAACGCAAGGATCATATTTCAGGACTGGGATCAAGATCGAGAACGCTCCAGGACCTCCGCGACAGGATGACAGAGTGATACAGTCAACACATAATTAAGGTTAATGTGTAAATAACGGCTGATGTTTCAACACACACAGTTCTAACGCTATCATATGCATATAGGATTTATTTGTTTTGCGCGTATTCCTTACGAAAACGATCCAAATCAAAATGTATTCACGGACATATATCCAACAGATAACAGCCTGCCAAGAGAAGAACTACAATTTATTGATTCTTAGTAGGTAACATTTTTTGCACAGTGTATTCCAAAACATTATCCCTTGTAATTAATTTGTATGCTTGTTACCTCTCGCTAAGAGAGGTATTGGAATCATGCTAAAAATCACATATACAGATTTTAGTGGATAAGCACGTTTTAAGGTCCCTAGAATCTGATTATAACATTTTGTGTGTTTGTGTGTGTGTATGTGCGTGTGCGTGTGTGTGTGTGTGTGGATGTCGGAGCCACTGTTTCTCAAATACTATAAGACTTAAAAAATATTTAACTGCAGTTTCCTCAATCTGACATTCCTGGGAAGAGCTGATTAGATTTTGGTAACAATTGGACAACCGAAAGTAATAGTTTCTTTAAAAAACTTCTAAATATTATTTTTTGAAAAATTCTGTTATTACTATTATTGAAGAACATAAAATTCTACATCTGATACATTTAAAAATCATCTTGTACAGATTTAGAGATAAAGGCACTGTAATATATAGAATAGTCTAATCGCAGAGGCTACGGCACTAAGGAAACCAATTATCAAATTTAAATGTTTATAACATAGTTTGTATATGACAGATGTTAGTGTCAAAAATCAACAATTTAGTGACATTCTGAAAGCTTTTTCTGGGAAGCACATTTAATTTTTCTTATTGTTTTATTAATTAAATATTTAAAATTGTAGGTAAAATGCATATATCCATCAGAAATACCGCCAATCTTGTTAATGAATTGGAAGAATCTCTGACATTTTGGAACTTCGTCATACAATGGAAAATAGATCTAATTAGAATTGTATGTATGCAGAAGACGTGTTACATACAATAAAAAACAATATTTGAGTAAAGTTCTGTAATTTTTACCTTCCGTCACCTTTAGGTAAGGAAGGTATTGTCTTTGGTCAAAAAATTCGGTGGTGAGTTTTTAATGAATAAGCACGTTTTAGGGTCCCTACAATACGAATTTACTATTTTTAAGATGATGTCTGTATGTGTGTGTGTGTGTGTGTGTGTGTGTGTGTGTGTGTGTGTCCGTGTGTGTGTGTGTGTGTATGTGTGTCCGTGTGTGACAAATTTTTCTCCGACGATAACTCCAATACTATAATTCTAAAAATTATAATTCTTTCGTATTCCTCTTCTGTACATTCATATGAAGAGTTGATTAGATTTTGGTTATAATTGATCCACCGGAAGTACCCTTATTTGAAGTTTTTAACAGTTTTTCTTAAAAAAACGCAGTTAAATATTATTTTTTGACATTTTGTTATTATATTTATTAAAGAAAATACTCTTCTCTATATGGTTTGGTTATTCATTTTCCTTCATATTCAATAGATGTAGAGTTAAAGCATTATAAAGAAATTAATTTTTGAAAAATTAGTCAGCTTTGCCATTTATCATGGAAACAGCTGACATAATTATTCAAAAAAATTTAATTGACAGATGTCAGTTGCAAGCGCAAAACCAAATATGGAAAAAAGTATAGGATCTAAAATTGGTATGTCATAGTGTTGCTCGTAAGTGACACGCAGGGAAAGGCCAAAGAGAAGATGGAAGGACAATACTTAGTGTAGTTTATGTTATAATTTTATTGGATTTATAGAACCTTTTCAAATGAACTTTTGGTATGGAATTTGTAAAAATTAGTATGTGTTCGTGTTCGATTTTACATGATATTATATAGAATCTGTTCCAAGGACCTTTTGGTATGGGATTTGTACAAAATACATGGAATTGACGGAAGGTCTTGTGCTGGCCACAACAGATTTTTTATTAAAAAACGAAGGTTCGATAGCGAAGTGCAATATATAACTTATGTAACATAAAATGGAAATAGCGAGAGGTCTTGTGCTGGCCATAACAGATTTTGTTTTATTAAAAATATACAATAAAAACGAAAACTTAACATGTCACATTAGATTTGGAAAAAAAAACATGGACGATACCTATTTTGTTTTATGGAGAGTATATTGAATTTGCTTATTAGTACAACAATTAACAAAACTTCAGCTTTAACACTCATATATAAAGAGTTGGTCGCCCGTTTTCCACGAAGATTAATTCTGACTTGCCTCATGAGTCTTTGGCGTCTTTTAAAATTTATTTTGTTTACTTTTTGAACAATCATGCGCTTTTATTGTTTCAGTTTGGGACACATTGTCATACTTCTTTCTTGTAAATAACGCCTAAAAAGTTTCAGTTGGTATTTTATTCTTGCTTCTTGCTCCACCATAACAAAAACTCAATAAATGACGATTAAAATAATAATAACATCGCAACCAGGTGCGAGTAAAAGATAGCTATAGGTAACTATCTCTGATGGCGTCATGACGTTATATTGCCGTTAAAATTAAATGCAGTTAAACACAATTGAGACTTTTTAACCTCCAAATTAAAATAACTATCATTAAAATAATAAAAAATAGGAGTGAAGGACCTCATTAGTAACTACTCAGGTAAAAAATGTTTATTTTATTATCTATCTAAGCAAGCGACTAACATTATGGTAGTTGGGCGACTAGCTAGTCGCTTGTTTATTCGGGCGTTCCGAAACCAGCCAATATGTTTAACCTATTAACATTTTATTCGATAAATTCTGACTGAAAAAGTACATTTACAAAATTCGGGATTTTTAGTTAAAAACGGGATAATCCCGGTAAAACGGGACATCTGGTCACCCCGTGTTAAAGTTTGAGCTAGGTTAATTGTTGTAGTAATTAGCAGGATTCAATATATTTTTCTTAAACAATAGTATCGTCCATTCAATTGTTTTTCGAAAAGTTATGTGACATGTTAAATATTTTTTGAATAGGGACATCTCCTTTTCAGAAAAATTAAAGTTGATAACAGCCCGTATACCCCACAAAGATTTCAGGATTAGAAATATATAAGGAAGATTACAAATAAAGAATTAGATACACCTTGGTAACAAAGATATAACAAAAATGTAATAAAATACAGTGAAGGAGTGAAGTAAGGGTTTAAGAAAGAAAATATTTAGAGCTCCGCGAGTGGCGAATTCTTCTGTAAGCCCTTTATATTTGTAGCAAGAGCATCAAGCCAAAGTGACAGTTCAGAAATAAAACAGCCCATTTTCACTTTCATGAAAGCGTAAAAGATAAATACATTACTTCAAAAACATTCTACTTTACTTCATTTATCATTGTCCAAATATCTCTTATTATTATTAATTGTCAACAACTTTTCATTAACTTCACAATCAAAATTTTCAGAATAAGAAATATTATGTTAGGATGATCATTAAAATTTAGTTTATTATCATCCCACTTAAACAAAGTCCTCTTTAAAAATAAAGAACAATGAATATTGTTTTTGAAGAATAACAAAGAATTAATGTATAGGAATTCTACATGCTATAAAGCTATTTTAGATGATATAAAAATTTATGTATATATTTCATGAAGGTTGTTGGAACTCAATGTTATTTGTAATAGCTTTACTATTGTTATTTTTATAGTTTTGCGTTCTCTTACACCATAAAACCTGGAGTCCTGTAGCCCCATTAAAGATTTGGTAAAACGTGTAGACATTTTATTAAATGCGGCCAGGTTGTCACATTTTAGTTGACAACTTAGAGAGTACACCAAACATAACTAAGCGAAACTAAACATAACTAAATTGTTACATTGTAATTCTAAATATGTATATTGGCGTATAGCGCGTGCCCAAAACTAAACTACAGACTACATGTCTTGTCTATATGAGTCTCAATCACTTTATGTCTTTCCAGTATGAATATCTAAACTAGACTAGCTAAAAACAAATGGATATCATTTTCAGTAGAGCATATCTGAGGGGTACAGAGTGAAATGTACGGAATCCATAGCCAAATATCAACCCTACAAGTAGGCTTCCAATAACTTACAGACTGAATTGTCAACACTAAAAATATCCAGACTGTTGACAACTGAACTAAACAGAGACAGTTATGGGAAAATGATAATTATTTCTAAACATAATTTTGACTTACAGAGATAACTGAGTTGAAATTGAATTGTTATTGAAATTATAATTTAGAAAAGGTTACAGTCAGCTGATTAACTTATTATTTCTTTAGCACTCCTCCTGTTACACTAGTTATTTTACTAAATGCAATTATGATTCGTATTTATTCTAATTCTGTTGCTAATAGCTAAGGTGCAAATTCTTAATTCACTTACCGCCCGTGGGCTTTTTGTATGTTTTACTGTCTTTGTTATCTTAGCAACCAAAATTTAATTATTAAATAAAACCTACTACCTTGGAAACCTCATCTATAAAAAGCCTGATAGTGTAAAAAATGATCTAACGTAAAAAACTCGATCCGAGTTTTCCAGGAATATGTTTTATAAAACGGCTGGACTTTTTATAAAATGTCTATTATTAATTATTATTATTATTATTATTATTATTATTATTATTATTATTATTATATTTATTCTTGCCTAACCGGCTTAGAATCTACATATTATTTATATTTTACAATATTTTATAAAATGTCTAGTCGGATTACAAAGCAACGCTTTGTGAACGAAAATTTGATAATTTGGCTCCATGTTATAAAAAGAAATAAAGAAATGTAACAACCATTTATTATATGTATATTACTTTGTATATGAATTTATGAACTCTTATAATAAGTGCAACAATGTATCTTTAATTTGAAAGCCTCGGGTACCTTTGCTACAGAATATTTCTAAAATAGTTATTTTTGCAACAAGAGTAAAAAGTATGGTCTAATTTCACGAATAGGAGTGGTTACGTCTGTAATAAAAGTGTGAAAAAAAGTGCCGTAACGTTACATTCTTTCACGCGCTTGCGTTAAAAAAGTGCGTTTTTTACACTTATATTGTGTTAAAAAATTCATTTTAATGAAAAAAAATCTGTTGTGGCCAGCACAAAACCTTCCGTCAATTCGATGTATTTTGTATATATCCCATACCAAAAGTTCCTTGAAAAAGATTCTGTATATCCTATAAAATTGTAACACGAACACACTATTTTTTACAAATTCTATACCGAAAGTTCCTTTCCCTATTTTATTAGGAGTCGCTGTTTTTTACTCTTCTCTTTTAATCATTCCTGTCCAACGCATCTTCTTCACACAATTCTTCCTCACTCATATCTTCTGCTACACAGTCCTTCCATCTTCTTCTCTTTGGAGGGACACTCTATCACATTCACACATAACTTTCTGACCCTATACTTTCAACTTTGGTTTTGCATTTGACACTGACATCTGTCAATTAAATTTTTCTGAATATATCTGTTGTTTCCATAATTTTAACAAAGCTGACTAATTTTTGAAAGTTAATCTCTCTTAATGTCTCTATAACTCTATATCTATTGAATATGAACGAAACTGTATAATCAAACCGTATAGAGAATAAGATATTCTTTCATATTGATAATCACAAAATGTCGAAAAATTTAACTGTGTTTTTTTAAGAAAAACTGTTAAAAACTTCAAATAAGGGTACTTCCGATGGATCAATTATAACGAAAATCTAATCAACTCTTAATATGGATGTACAGAAGAGGAATACGAAAGAATTATAATTTTTAGAATTGTAGTATTGGAGTTATCGCCGGAGAAAAATTTGTCACACACGGACACACATACACATACACACACACACACGGACATACACACACACACACATACATACATACATACATACATACATACAGACATCATCTTAAAAATAGTAAATTCGTATTGTAGGGAACCTAAAACGAGCTTATTCATTAAAAACTCACCACCGAATTTTTTGACCAAAGACAATACCTTCCTTACCTAAAGGTGACGGAAGGTAAAAAATGTAGTTTTTTTTAGCAGACATAAAAAAGTATTTATAGCTAACAACTGTTAAAACGATCCATTTCAAAATCAAATTTATTTGCAAAACAACATTCTCCACCACACCAAACCAACTGAGAACCAATGAAGTACAGACTTCCTAAAACTTTTTATAAGCTATCCCCCGAATTTGAATGAAAACAATACGTTATGTGTCTAGATTTATCACTATGTATCGCGGTATCGCTTTCCAAGTTTCACTTTCTCCTTTGCATTTCCTTCGTGCTTGCGTTCGTAGCCGCGGAACGATCAAACCAAGGGATAGGGCTAGGGAAGAAACACATATGGAACCAATCTCATCAACAATGTGATTGCATTGATGGGAATAGGCTAATGTATGCGCAATGCGTAGGATTAGATGAAGCCATGCCTGTTGGGAAATGCTAGCTATTCTTGCTAATCATATTATAGAGCAATTCTTTTAGAGAGGATGGACAAATGTCTCTTATCTTGATTAAATGTGAAGTTGTGCTTCTTATTGTATTAGGAGACTGTCTCAGATGTAAGAGACAAAATTTATTTACAATTTTTGACCAAAAAAAAAATATATAATTGATGGATGGATTGAATAATTCACGAGACATAAAGAGGGCACCACTAGAAGTATGATTATTTTTCTGAGGTTATGTGCACTGTTATTAGTGCCTCGCAAAGTTTTACGTTAATGCTTGATTTGCCTTTTTTGAATTAACTTTTTTTTTAAATAATCAAAAATATCTGCACAAAAAGGGCTTAAAATCGAAAAAAAAAAATCATGGAAACATTGAAATACTTTGATTCTGTGTCGTTCCAAAACTCATAAGCTTACTCTCTCAGTTTACCCTTAATCTGTTCCAAAACAACTAAAGTTATAAGTAGAAATCATATTACAAGAACACTTTGTCGTAAAACGATTTAGCAATTGCATCCATAAACCAACAATGGGGACATGTAGTTTACGGTTACCTACCCCTAATAAATGATACCAGCAGGCAAGGACAGGGTCGGTTCCTTTATATTAAGAATTATTTAAAAGAAAATATTTCACGAGTCACTGCCATTTCTTGCTCGTACTGTTTCGTATTTCCAAATTATGCACAAAGAAGTTTTTGGTAGGTAATTTATAATACAGTGACCATGTTCTGCATTAATTTTAAAATTTATCGTTTATAGTTGTTTTTATAATAACATTTAAATCTTATATGAAAATGTCGTGAAATATTTTCAGCTATAATATCCCGAGGACATTGATAATTACGAAATAATTTTATGACAGTTACCGAAAGCGCGTTGTTACCTAAAAGCAACGTGCTTGAGGAAGTGTGATAAAATTATAAGTATTTATCAATGATCGAGGGGTATTCGAAGAGAAAATTTTTTGCAGTTTAAACATTAAATTTGTCTAAAATTTGTATTTGACAGAATTTTTGTGTCTAGCATAGCCCAGTAGATGTCACTAGTAGCTATGAACGTGAATGTGGCTATGAATATGTTCAGTGTGAAGTGTGCAATGAGAATGAGACCTCTTTGAGTGAGACCAAAGAGAAGAAGATAAGACATACAAAAGTCCATAAATATTCTTCACATTTAGTTTTTTATTCAATACAGTATTTTTGATGTGTTTTCTTCTATAATTTTGTTGATTAAATCATCATTTTCATTGACAGCGTGAAAATGACATTTTTAAATTAAAACAATTAATCTTTAATTCTATGTCAAAAACTGTTTGTTACTTAGCAACTTAGTGACATAAGTGATAATTGTCTTAGGATAATTATCAGCTATAATATCCCGAGGACATTGATAATTACGAAATAATTTTATGACAGATACCGAAAGCGCGTTGCTTGGCAACAGCCCGACGCCGAAGGCCTTCTTGAAGAATAAATCAAGCTTTTGGCTGAAAATAAACACAGGTAAACACATTGACCCGTACACTTTTATAATAAAAGCGCGTTTAAGGAGTGTACTTTTACATCATATTCTTATAAAAACACTTTTATCATAAAAGTGCCTTTGCAACACGGGCCACTGACATTAATGATTATTGTAATTATAGTTATGAAAATTATTAAAAATTACTTTTAATTTAGTTTCAGATTTTGACTCCAAAAAACTGTCATTCGTTCCAAAACACACTACTTTCTTAAATTACGTCATCATTCTTTAACTCCTACTCCAATATTCAGTATCCTTGATTATGGAATGCACCCTAAAAATGTCTTGACAGAAAGGACGTCGTGTTCCGGCGCGTTGTCTTCAAGGAGAATCCATGAGTCATTTTTTCACATTTCTCTTCTTCTCACACTTGCCACTTGCTCACTTGCATGAAGGGTTATGAAAACCTTGTAATATACCTGATTAACGAATTGCCCGCCAGGCACCCAATCCACGTTAACAATCACTCGGATTTTCCCAAAAAGTTAAAGTACACCTTAATTCGAAACTTTCAATAACCAAATCAACAAATATCGGATTAACGATTAATTGGGCAAATATTTAGTTTTGAATAGAACTGCATACAGATACAAAATGTAGCAGTCATTTTATTTTCATTATACCTGTAAACGAATCGCACACAAAGGTCTAATTAGTAATTATTATTACACTGAATTATTACATCTCGTTTTAGAGCTCCTGGCATTAAAGTTGAAACAAACTAGCATATAAAGCAAATAACTAACACTACGTGTGCACTTGTACATCCAATATTGTTAGTTTATAATGCGTTTGTAACGTCAGCATATCACTTGAACATCAGAATACTCACTAACTCTAGGGATACTCGTCGTTTGTTAATGTAATAATATAACCGACTCCAAACGAGATTCCTGTGACGGATTTGTTACCCCAAGCTAAACGTTACTTTGTTTATGATTTGTACAAAGCGTATTAGAGTTAATAGGCTTTTTATGGTAGGTATAACCTCACTTCGTTTAATTTTCAACGCGAATTGACTTGTTACCTCCCGCAGATGATCTTACCTACCGCAAAAAAAAATATACAACTTACATACATTAGTAGAGAGGTGATAGAAGTGAACAATTTTTTTTTTATTTATTTGCAACAGAGCTCTAAGTATCTAACCTAAAATAATTATCCTACCAAAGTACAAATGTATATTTTTGTAGCATTGTTGTATTGAAATACTAACTGTTAAGATGTAGATTACAACAAAGAATATTTTGATTACAACTCAAAAATATTGATTTCAACCATGAATCTGACAATAAATCCAAAATTAAATTATGTACAAGCATTTTCCGAAGCATCAAATCCTTATGATTTATAATTCTGATATCGTATGGGGTCCCGTGGCCGCGTGCCTGAGTGTCTGGTCGCGAATCTGGGGAACCGGGTTCGATCCTGACCGACGCCAAATATTTCAAATGTTAAATGGCACAAAAGTGACCTCTGTGGTGCACTCTCCACGCCAGCAATGAGTGCCCGTGAAGTGACGCCTGGTAAGCGCCCGCACGGTACAAATATGTCATCATCAATACCGATATCTGTGGAAACAGACTGGCACACCCAAAAATGGGTAATATGCCGTGATGATATATTTATTTATTTATTTAAATCTTAGTGTGATAAGTTTAGTTTTCTTTTCTGAATTTCTCCGATTTGCTATAAGAATTTAGAAGAAAAAAATAAAACAAATATCCTGCCAAACGGATAATTTTCTGGAATTGTTATGTTGCAAACTTTAACTGTAAAATTATTGATTACAACAAACGGTTTTGATTAATAATATTGATTACAAGAATGAATCTAACAAAAGAAATTTCATCAATATTTTAAATCTAGCATTTATCGAAGAAAAGTATAATTTAAACTTAAAGCACTACCCGCTGCCTTTGTTAAGGGAGGTATAGAGATCGTGCTAAAAATCATATGTCGAGATTTTGGCTAATAATCATGTCTTAGTGTCCCTAAAATCCGATTTTAACATTTTCACGATGATGTCTGAATGTCAACGCTCTAACTCAAATATTATCATTCAAAATTCTGCAACCTTGTATTTCCAGCTTAGGTATTCTAATATGGAAATAAGTCATTAGATTTTGGTGTAAATTAGGTAACCGGAAATGGCACTTTACTTGAAGCTCAAAATAGTTTTTCTTCGAAAAATACCTTTAAATGTATTTTTTACGATTTTTTATTATAAGAATTAAAGATTATTAAATATTCTATACTTTTGCATTCATACTTTTTCTATATATTTTATAAATAAATCCCAGAGCCCATGTTTTAAAGATAAAAACATACCTTTAGTTACACAGTTCAGATTGCAGATAAATATCATAGTCTAAAAATCTATCATTTCATATTTTTGATGTTAACGTTTTAAAAAGAAATTAGTAACCGTAAATAAAACAATAGTTATATTATACGCGTGTAAAGGAACATAAAAATCAATAAAAGTTAAAAAAATAAAAATAATAGCACTCTGTTTAGTTTCAATCTGGTGAACTGGGTTCGATCCCGGCCAGTGTAGACTTTTAATTGTACGTGCACTGTCCACACCAGCGATGAGTGCCCGTGAGGTGACGCCTGGTAAGCGCGCGCACTGTACAAATATGTCATCATCATTACCGATATCTGCGATAAAGCAGATTGTGGCAAACTCAGTTCTGATGATATATTTATTTATTTTATTTATTTAAGAGTTTTTTAACTTTGGAGATGTAGTTCTTTAAATTTTCGAGATCCCAGTGGTATGCCACTTACTTCGGGACACCCTGTATTCAAAATTTAGTAAGTATATTGTTTATAGTTGATTTTCCATTTGATATTAGTAACTTCTTTGTTAATTTTAATTACAAAATGATCTAAAAAATGTTAAATATTCTTTTACTTTACTTTGTGTGCTGCAAGAAATCTGCAATATAAAAATTAATACCAAACAGTAAAATCCGCTCGTAAATTTGAAGAAAATCGCTAATTTCACGGAGCAATTTTTTTTATTAAGCTCGCTGAAGTAGCGATCTTATACCCGATTTTATATTTATTGCTTTTGTTCTCGAAGTAGAAAATTTCAGATATTAGCATATTAATTTAATAACATTGTTGCACTAATTAGTTCTCAAAATTTTACATCAACTAATATTAAATTAACAAGCGTAGTAAAAGCAATACAAATAACAAAGTATCTCTTGCTATATGATAGGTGCATGTCATAATTAATTGCACGTACGTTAATTAAATTTACGGCAATTAGTGTTACTTCCAGAGAATTTACACATTGTTATTATAACAATATGATGCGGCGTCCAGTGGTGAGAATATGAATAGTTACTATATGTATGATATAAATTTTAGCTAATATTCATATTTGTTTCTTTGTCTGTAGCTAAATTATAAAATTATTTAAATTTTTGTCATTAATTTGCTTGAAGTTTCATCTAAGAGTAAAGTGTAATAAACATATCAATTACTAAGTTTACATGCAGTTTTGAAAACGGTTTCAGTTTTCAGTCAAAGTTACGTACAACTGTTTACATGCAATATTCAAAACAAGTCTACAAATTGATTTGAAAACAGTTTCAGCGCATTCGCATTTAGGTGATGTAATCTGTAAGACTTACAGATTTGTTCAGAATTGCTGCAATAATTAGAATTATATGTGTACAGAAGACATGTTTTATATATATATATATATATATATATATATATATATATATATATATATATTAAAAAACAATATTTGGGTGAAGTTCTGTAATTTTTACCTCCCGCTACCCTAGGTAAGGGAGGTATAGGGATCGTGCTAAAAATAGCATATAGAGATTTTATATAATAAGCACGTTTTGATGTCCCCAGAATCCGATTTTAACATTTTTAAAATGATGTCTGTAGGTATGTATGTGTGTGTGTCTGTGTGTGTGTGTGTGTGTGTGTCTGTGTGTGTGTGTGTGTGTGTGTGTCTGTGTGTGTGGATCATGTGGACACGATTACTCAAATACTCTCTATCAGAAAAATTTGAAATTTTGTATACCCATTCTATACTAATATGGGAAGAGCTCATTAGTTTTTAGTGTATATGGGATAACCGAAAGTATCATTTATACAAGCTTTTAACAGTTTTTCTTGTAAAAAATTCATTGAATATAATTTTTTAGCAACTTTTACTAATTAAAATGGAATATAATGGTTTAATCTTCAATTCTACGATAATAACATTTAGTAAATAACTCTAAATAACTTTAAATATGAATATATAATATAATTTATTTCCATGTATCACCTATTCTATGCGTCAAACAAAATCATAATTTTAATGACAGGTTTGACATATTTAAACAAATGTCACTGACAGGCAGTAGAGATTCACGGGCTTGGCTTGAAGCTTGAAAGCTTGGCTTGGCTTGAAAAAGCTTGAAAAATCAAACCAAGCCTGCCTTTCAAAAAAGCTTGATTTTTCAAGCCAAGCCAAGCTTCTGTTTCATCAAGCCCAAGCCAAACCAAGCCTAACATTAAAAAAAGCTTGAATTTT
Source organism: Ophonus ardosiacus (assembly GCA_943142095.1). Taxonomy (NCBI): domain Eukaryota; kingdom Metazoa; phylum Arthropoda; class Insecta; order Coleoptera; family Carabidae; genus Ophonus; species Ophonus ardosiacus. The sequence goes on along the minus strand of OW964837.1, from coordinate 10,325,628 downwards.
CAAGCCAAACCAAGCCTCCGACTGTCAAGTAGCTTGGTGAAAAACAAGCTTTTTCAAGCTTTTCACAAGAATTGTTGACGAGGTCGGCAAAACCGAAATTTTATGGAGCTAACGTACTTTTTCATTGCTTGAGCACAATTTTGCGAATTTCTCAGAAATGAGGTAGGAACAGTTTAGTAGGCTTCAAAAATTTGTAAATGGGAAAGTTTATCCCATCGTCCCACAGATCACTTATTTTCACAATCTGAACTAATCGCACACTTTAGTTCACGCACACAATCAAGTACAAAATTAATTTATTGTTATTAAAAAAGTTTTTAAGTAGATAATGATAATTTAATATAGAACTATTTAAATTTTTAAAAATTCTTATTATTGTTAAGATAAAAGTAATTTATATAAAAACTTATTAATTAGATACATAAATATTTAAGTAACTGGAATAAATTATAGAAACAAAGATTTAAGAAATTGATTTATTATTTTTAAATGTATCTGATTATATTTCACAATTAAATAATATTCATTAATTTTTTAACTATATATAACTTGATCATAAATACCAAGCATCAAGCTTCTATAAATAATATTTATTATTTTACCTGTTACAGGATATTATGCCATATACAAAATATTCAGCCCCATTTTGTAAGGAAATTGTTAAGTCTTAGCAACGTTTAACCAATAGAAACAAATGTATAGCCTGTCGTTTTCATATTTTTTCAGTCTTCGCAATTATTTTATTTTATCTGTCATGTTGCTAAGACATACCAACTTTCTTACAAAAAAGAGCTGATATATATTAGACGATACTGACATTCAACAATAGTCTACAAAATAAAATAAAATGAAAGTATAATGCTAACATTAGTGTATCGTTCGTAACACGATTTATTTTATTCTAAAATAATAACCTTGATGATTAAAGCATTAAAGCACATAATTTGAATATTTGCCATATTATGTCAAAATAATTGTTCCGTTTATCTTGGCATTTCAGAAAATATTACTTATAAATAATGTCTTCATATTCTCAAACCGATAAAATATTGAACAAACCACGGGTGTTATGAATTATAATTTTGAAGCTGAATAAATATTATAAGAAATAATAATATACTCAACACAAGGTAATTGAGAGACTACGTATGATGATGAAAAATATCATAGTTTCATTTTGTTAAATGTTTCGCAAATGTTGAATTTTTTTGTCAGCTATGGATTTACAATGTTTTGTTGTTCTGGTATTTCCGAATCATAGAAACGAGAAAGTTTGTGTTTGTGGAAATGTATGTATACAAAGATTTCAATGCTATTTTTAGTACAGCCCCTAATATTGCTCCTAATAAAACGGCCTTGTCTGAGGCAGTATAACAATATAATAAAAATGTAAACCGACAAAGAGATTATTCTCTCCTAAATATTTCCTTGATTCAAGTTTCCCTTGTTTATATGAAGGTATATGAATTAAATAAATATATAATAACGGCTTATTACCTAGTTCTGGGAGTGCCAATGTGCTTTTATTTGCAAATTTTGGTAATAAAAACATATCCAAATTGTTGAGGATACCTTTGTGCTATTTGAAAATTGGAAATAATTAGGGTAATTATACATACGAAGTAACTTTACATGATTCTGTAATAAAAATCAGCACAAATTTTATAATGTTCAAAATAGAAAGTACAAGTTATTGTCTCACGAACAAACAAAATATCGAGGAAATCCCAGTCTATAGGATTTTATTATTTCCAGATGTATTTGAAGTATAAAAGGGATACCTACTTAGCAGGTCAGTTTTATCCCATTGTATAGGTAGTATTCCAGAATTATGTATTTCTTTGAACACGGTTCTTGAGTGTTTGGGGTATTGTTTTGTTTTATTTATTAACAAAGGGTAAATATGAACTATGTATTATACCAAACTTACAGTTTGTTGGGGAGGTCATTTCAAATGAAAATGGCATTATGAAAATAGATCCTATTCATTTTAGTTATTAAAATACACCAAAGTCAAGTCTAACTAATAAACCTACATAGAATGAAAAATTTATGAAGGTAATATAAAAATAGCAGGGTATTTTTTAATAAAAGATACTAAATTTTTGATTTTTTATTTTCAAAAATGAAATAATTGAACAAAACATAAATTTCTATATTTTTATATTTTTCGTTTCAAGACCTATATTATACATATATGTGTACCGTAAAAATAAAATAAATGAAATAAAAAGCATTATATGTGCATGCGAAAATGAGTTTGCGCATGAGCATTAAAAAGCTTGAAAGCTTGAAAAAGCTTGAAAAGGCTTGAAAAAGCTTGAAAAAGCTTGATAAAGCTTGAAAATCAAACCAAGCCTAAAATTTTCAAAGCTTGAAGTTTTCAAGCCAAGCCAAGCTTTGGTTCCATCAAGCCCAAGCCAAGTCAAGCCTAACATTAAAAAAAGCTTGAATTTTCAAGCCAAGCCAAGCTTTTTTATTTCAAGCCAAGTAGCTTGGCTTGGTGAATCCCTAACAGGCAGCAATTATGTTAAAATTAATAATGAAACTGTGTTAATGAGAATATAATAGTAAAATATTTTATTAGGGTTTGTAAAAATAATATATTTTCCATCATACATAAATGTTAGATGAACAGGATGATCTGATTTAAATTTGCTAATTGCTATTTTTGCAGCTCTATAAATTAATATTAATTTACAACTACACATTTACGAAATGGATCATGTACGGCGAAGAATTTACAAAGGTTGCGTTTTAGAGCACCTAGAAAATGATGCTGATTTTTATAAGAATGTACGTGTGTGACTATTTTTCCTTAAAGCCTATTAAAATATGATCCAAAACTTCTCAAATTTGGTATTTAAAACTCATATATAATTTGAAACAACATATTAGATTTTAACCATATATGATAAATCGGATGTAGTACTTAATTTGGAGCTCTAACAAATTTTTGAGGAAAAACAATAAAACAATCCAAAATTTCGTATTACAGACTTTTCTATTTATTGGACAACAAATTAGATTTTATTACGATTAACCGGTAATGATACTTTACTTAAAGCTCACTGCTATTTTAAACATGGAATTGGCGGGAGGTCATGTGTTGGCCACATCAGATTTTTTGCTATAAAACGACGGTTCGAAAGCGAAGTGCAATACAATACTTATATAGCCTAATATGGAAATGGCGAGAGGTCTTGTGCTGGCCACAACAGATTTTTTTGTTGTTGATAATATTTAATTAAAAGTTTGATATTGAAAGATTCACCAAATCTCCAATATTTTTTTGTACATTTAGTTTTTCTCAGTAAAATATGTATATATTTTTTAAACTCTGGCAACCTAGGATACGTACACACACACACAAACACACACACATGTACAGAATTAATTCTGTCGAGCCCAGCAATAAAACTGTAAATATCATAATTATGATAAAGCGGCATATCGCTTACTGTTTGCTTTATAATATTGGATAAAACAAGCCATTATTTTGCGCCGCTCTATTCGAGCGACGATATGAATCGCCTGGTACTTTTATCTGCTCTGAATGCTCTGTATAGTAAAATAATCTTACTGTACCTTTAACATAAATGCTATTTTTGTTTGAAATAATTTCTTATGAGAAATATTATTTCAAACAAAAATCATATCCAAAAATCATTTCAATTTCAAACAAATATCATCAAATGAACTTTGCTTGGAGACTGCATCACATTTCGGTTGTCGAAACAATAACTATAAAACAATGAAAACCACCAATGTTCTATTTAAATCTCCTTTTCCCTAATGTGTAACATTGCTACTGTGCATATACCCGTAAAACTATTGCTACAAACTCAACTGTTGCAATATCACGTAAAATTTCCATTAAAATTTAATTCTCCAAATAAATATCCCTCCAAATAGCGCAATTCCCTGTAGAGTTGTGCAGCAAGTGTAAGCTAAGTAAGCAGTCACTTGATTCCCCATTCGCCATGTTGTAACCATAAACACACCTCATAAAAGTTGAGTTATTCTCATACGTGTCTGAGGGAGTAAATTGATGAAATACTGGTTATGTTTTTGTATTGTCTGAGGGATCACGGATAAGGGCGTAAAATTCAAAGCAACTTTTTATAGGCAACGTAGACACATCATTTCCAGCGTGTTTTATAGCTGTCTTATGCAGGATATTCAGATGTTCAAGATATTTTTTTCTCAAGTTTTGTTTTGTCATTCATGGAACAGTTGACAAAATTTATTGTAAATGTCAAATACTCATCACAAAACTACGAGCTTAGATGAGCAAATACTTTTGAGCGATAAAGTATGTAACAAAAGTTTGGAGAAAAAGTTGAACCTCCATCAGATAGAAAGATTTTTTTATTGAAGTATTGACATAAGGGGTTGTTCCTATAAATTAAAGTCTGATGTGGCCAACACAAGACCTCCCGCTATTTATTTTTATTAATTTAAATCAGGGCATCGAACCCGAACCTGAACCGAACCAAAACCGGAACCAAACCGTAACATTTTAGGGAACCCAAACCGAGAACCGAACGTCAGATATATTTTTAATTGAACCTGAGTTGAAACCGAACCGATTATTAAAATTCAGGTTCGGGGTTCAACTCCGGTTCAGGTTAATTTTTAGTTCAAAAAGTAAATACAACCGATAAACGACGTCTTAGGCGTCTGCGTTGCTGTCTGGGCTGACTTTTCGTGAAAATTGTGTTCGTTTCTTGTTGCGTTTTGCGTAAATTCCGGCTCTCATTTTACATCTTTTCGAACCTGAACCGCGGACAAAACCGCAAATTTTATTAACGCTTGAATCAGAACCGCACCCGAACCCATCTTTCAAAAAACAAATTAACCTGAAACTAAACCAAACCCAGTTTTTGGCGGGTTCGATGCCCTGATTTAAATATGTACCTATGGATTTACTAATGCTGCAAACGACAGAGTGATCAAAAATAACTGTTTCTGTTGGCAATACTTGAAATTGGTAAGATTGATACATAAATTTATATCCTATTTTTGACACTGTTGATAGGGACATTTGAAAATTTAAATTTGGGTATATTTACATTTTTTTATTAAAATGGTTGTTGTTTTCTTTACCCACGTACTTTTATTTCTTACATTACCCATAAGCAATAATCAAAATCCTATTAGCTGTTAGGTTGTCAGGTTCCACCGTTGACATAACTTACCTAATGTATTTATTGTTAAAATAGTATTTCTGCTTTCACCTGTAGTGGTAGCACGCACTTTAGAATTCTATCATAGAAAACAGGCGAATGCGATTTTACTTTTACGAATTTTGGTAGCATGCACTTTAGAATGCATTCTCTTTTTGTTTCGGGAATTTTTGGGGTTTATACTATTAAAATAGAAAATATTATGACAGTTATGTATAATAAATACATAAATTGAATTCAAATTGAATTGTGGCAAAATAATGACGTTAGTTTAATATTTTCGTCTCGAGTATGCTTGAAGGCAAATATATTGAGACACGTATTCTACCCGGAATAATTTGGTGTATGAAGAATGTATGGTTAGGAAGAATGTTGTCAAGAGAGTTGGCGTGAGTCAGTTGAGATGGTTTGGTCATGTGGAGAGAATGATGAGTGAACGACTTGTAAAACGCATATATGTTGGTAAAGTTGAGGGTGTTCGATTGCGTGGCCGTCCAGTGTGTAAGTGGATGGATGTGATTGGTAGTGTTTTGAAGGAGCGTAAGTTTCCGAGTGGAAAGAGAAGAAGAGCATGTATGAATACGATTATAAATGTGGCGGAAGCGAAAGAAGTAACTATTGTAGTGTGAAGATGTATGGTTAGTAAGAATGTTTTATGAGAATTGAGAGACAGCTGAACTTTAATGTAGAGGAAATGAACGAAGTGATTTTTGTTTAACTATTATTGTGGTCCGGATGTGGTTATTCGCTACCGAAAATCGATTACATTAATATGTTCTTATGCTCTTATGTATGAATACGTTTATGAATGTGGCAGAGGTGAAAGAAGTGTGCATGGATAGGAATGTGTGGCGAAGGATGATTGTTGCGTAACTATTATTATGGTCTGGATGCGGTTATTCGCTACCGAAAATCGGTTACTTTCTTATGTATGAATGCTATGATGATTATGGACAAGGCGAAAGAAGAATGTTATTGAAGAGTGAAGTGAGTCAGCTGAGCTCTTACTCTTATCCCTTTTCTTATTGTTACTATTGTTTTCGGGTTTTTGCTAATCCACTAAGTGGGACACGCGTGATTTTATTTATGTATGTATGTATTCTATCAAATTTTCGCTTCGTGACGAAAAGCGAAAACAAATGCCTCATTTGATAGAATTCTAAAGTACGTGCCGTCACTGCTACCATAGAAAGTTTTTTTTTTGGGTTTTATATAATTAAAACAAAAAAATATTATGACAGTTGTATATAATAAATATATAATTATATATAAATTGACTTTGAATTATGGTAAAATAATGACGTTACTTTGACACTTTCGCCTCGAGTCGTACACTTGCAGGCGAATATTTCGAGGCACGTATGCTACCAAATTTTCGCTTCGTGACAAAAACGCGGAAACAAATGCCTCATTTGATAGAATTCTAAAGTGCGTGCTGTCACTACTGGTGTTGTGTAAACTGTGTAATAAAAAGATCCCCAGAATTCTATTGCCAACCGCATCATTTCTTTTTATTCACTCTAAAAATTACGCCTTATTTAGTGATAAAACTTTTGTTGTGTACGTTATTATTTAACCACAAATCGTTACTTCACTAATATCCGTTACACCCTGTAAAAGTAAAATAATAATTTTCTTTGAATTCATCACCTTTACTAAATCGACTAACAGAAATGCAATGAAAACTATTACAATTAAAGGTTTACACCCTCATCCATTAGCTTGAAATGACAATCTAGTGCTCCTCGGAAAACAAATATTTGTTGGCGAATTGAACTTAACGACAAATATTTATACAGTCGATAATATCTACAAACTGAGTCTACTCGCATTGTGAGAAAATCGCGAGTGTTTAGCATTTAGAACGCGTGAATTTTGCGAGGTAGTATTTAATAATGCGTGGAGCTGAGACAGTTTGCATGACAATGGGACTCTCTGGCTGCTAAACGACTCGAATCGGAGCGTTGTCAACATGAGGAAACACACGAAGACGAGGGAACGCTGTATGAGGAAGACTCAATGATTTGAACACAATGACAGCGGAAGAGTTTTAGGGTACGCAGATACCATCGTGATAAAAATAACGCCGAGGAAATGTAGATATTAGATGGATAATAATCGTGTAGTTAATACTTATAGCTATTCTTTCAAATACAATGCCAACATAAAGTTTCTGAACTTTTATGGGAGGAATAGGGTTGGTGGAAGAATCTTTATGTGACTTCTAAGTACTATATTTTAAAATATTTTTGATAATAAAACTTTATTGGTGATTAAGGTTAAATAGATAATAGTGAAAAAAATCTTTTGTGGCCAGCACAAGACCTTCCGTCAATTTGATGTATTTTATACAAATCCCATACCAAAAGGACCTTGGAACAGTTTCTATAGGTACAGTATCATGTAAAATCGAACACGAACACATACTATTTTTTACAAATTCCATACCAAACGTTTATTTGAAAAGGTTCTATAAATCTAATAAAATTATAACATAAACATACACTAAGTAAAATGCACTTGACACTTCCTTCTTTCTGCTTCAGGTTTCCACTATTTTATTAGGGGTCGCTGTCTCCTCTTCTCTTCCACTCATTCTTATCCAACGCATCTTCTTCACACAGTCCTTTCTTTCTCAAGTCTTCTGCGATACAGTCCTTTCATATTCTCGTTGGCCTTTCATTGCATGTCACTTGTGAGGAACACTATGACATATACCAATGTTTGATCCTATACTTTCCATATTTGGTTTTGTACTTGCAACAGACATCTGTCAATCAAATTTTTTTGAATGTATCAGCTGTTTCCATGATAAATAGCAAAGCTGACTAATTTTTGAAAATTAATTTTTTATAATTCTTTAACTCTACATCTATTGAATGTGAAGGAAAATGTATAATCAAACCGTATAGATAAAAGTATTTTCTTTAAAATATATAATAACAAAATGTCAAAAAATAATATTTAACTGCGTTTTTTTAAGAAAAACTGTTAAAAACTTCAAATAAGGGTACTTCCGGTGGATCAATTATAACCAAAATCTAATCAACTCTTCATATGAATGTACAGAAGAGGAATACGAAAGAGTTATAATTTTTAGAATTGTAGTATTGGAGTTATCGTCGGAGAAAAATTTGTCACACGGACACACACACACACACATACATACATACAGACATCATCTTAAAAATAGTAAATTCGTATTGTAGGGGCCCTAAAACGTGCTTATTCATTAAAAACTCATCACCGAATTTTTTGACCAAAGACAATACCTTCCTTACCTAAAGGTGACGGAAGGTAAAAATCCTTAAATCTTAAGGAAAAACGCTAAAACTAGATACGTATTGCGCCAACTAAGTTGCCCTCATCAGTAAACTTACGTCTAAGAACAGATCAGCTGTGGATTACTCAACATGTCTACCTTGCCAAATGTCCACAAATAAATCTGATAAACAGAGCAGGTTTAGATTACTCAGTATGCCAACCATACCAGAGGCCCAAATCTCTTCTGATTCAGAAGCGGAAATTTGCAGCTTTTATAGGGCCAAATTAGTGGTGGGGGTGAACTCGTAGAGCATGTCGCACTGGATTTTGAACTTAAGGTATCTAAAAATGTAAATAAATTTGAATTTGGTATTGGTCCTACATCTGAGTTTAAAATTTTACCTTTTAAACTCAGATTTAGCACCAATACCAAATTCAAAATTATTTATAATATTAGATACCTTAAGTTCCTATGGTAATCTAAATCTACTCTGTTTTCCAAATTTATTTTTGGACCTCTGGCATGGTTGACATGTTGAGTAATCCAAAACTGATCTTGTTCTTAGACGTAAGTTTACTGATTTGCCAACTTAGTTGCTGAAATACGCATCTAGTTTTAACGTTCTAAGTTAACTATTATTTAAAAGATATTGTTCCTTAAAGAGCCTCAAATTTAAAAATATCAGGAAATATTAAAATTTGTGTAATATTTTGAAAAAGTCACGTGATCTGAAACAAAATGTGGCGTCAGAATACATACAGTTTAACATGTGACAAACAATCGTCTACTTTTATTTATATAAATAACGTAAACTGTTTTCCTATTGGCTACAAATGGCGTGTTGTATGTACTCCGACATCACAGAAGTGGGAGGTTGTTTCTTATATCTATTTCTGGCGCCAATCTTTTTATTTAATTATTTACGAAATTAACAATAAATTATTATTAATTTTGTTATTACTGTGATAAATATTCTTTCATTTAAAATATTTTTTAAAAAATGTGAAATCGGCTCATTGTCATATTTTCAGAACTACGTCTTTGACCATTTTGAGATATTTTTCTCCAAAATTATCCATAAACGATTGACAGTCAACTGCTCGCTTATCACTCAGTTGTTCAAACTGACGGTTGTTGTATTTAATTTTTAATATCTAACTGTAAAATGAAAATTATATTTTACTACTACAATTTTTTTCTTTTCATTAAGCCGTACCCTTTAATTGAGAATTGTTTACTCGATATTAATTGCTCTAATTGTGATTTAATTTTGTGAAACATAATTTAATATTTCATTTGTCACAAATAACTGTGTTATTATAAAGAAAAATACATGCAAATCATGAAATATCAGTAATATTAATATGTCAATCCTACCACAATTTGTGATAATTTTATCTTATTATACATTTCATGCAAATTAAATGTTTATCCTGACGCCTTTTTTAAATGGTTTTGATATTGCGAATGAAATATTGAAAATTAAAGTGGTATTTGTTGACAGAAATATTCAGTTGATAAATTGAAATTAGTAATTAGTTCGTATTTTAATTAATAAAATGTAGTGCGGTTATAAATGATTGTATTATTACAAAATATTATAAAATAAAATTTGCACATTTGAATGGTGTACATATAAATATATTTGGTCCTTTCAATGGAGATAGCCATAGACTGTCCGATGTTGCACTTTTATCACCCTAATATCCAAATCCTAAATTTAATTGCCCTAAATCTAGTGATTTTAGGAATTAGATTTTAGGGTTTTTCAGGAGCCTCCTTTGCCTTGAAGTTGACGCGTACTTATTAAACAAATCATGTTTGTTGCTATAATTTATGCAAAACATCAAATTTACTCTCAAAGAATAACTCCTTAGTTTCCATTTTGTGAAAGTGTCAAATATTGGTTTACAACGGGGTCACTTACTATATTTCTTTTTATTTTTTCTTCTGAAAGTTCAACTTTATATATAGTATTTGGTCTTTGTCCGATTTAAAAATTATTTGTAATAACAGAGAAATTAATTTGTTAAAGTTGTATTTGTTATTTGAATTCCTTTCTGATGACGTAGAATTCACGGAATGACATTAATCAACCACATCTTACCATGTTTGCTTGAAATCGTGTCGAAATGGATCCTTAGACTTATTAAAACAACCAGGTACAAAACAATTACATATTGCAGACCTTATAAAACACTGGCGAGAAGAGCACAGTTCTATTTCTTCAAAATAAATAAACTAACCTCTCTTTCACATCGGAGTTACTGAACACCTGTCTGCCAAACATCAAAACTAATCATGCTATCTCTCTCTTCCGTCTCTTTCTAATGTATATGATTGGGACGTCACAGCTTTCAAGGACATTGTATAGATGGCAAAAATAACAGTTTTCAGAAATTAATTAAATATATTAAGAAATTTATTTGAATGGATTTTTACTATTTTCTATCATTATTTAAATTTGAACTAATGAATTTTATTAATATTAACACTAAATTCGTTTATGGTAAATGCCCCCACTACACATTTATGAAATGGATCATGTACAGTGAAGAATTTACACAGATTGCGGTTTAGAGCACCAGGCAGTTGATGTTGATTTTTGCAATGATGTCTGTGTGTTGTGTGCGTATGTGATTTTTACCTCCCGCTACTCTTGATAAGGGAGGTATAGGGATCGTGCTAAAAGTCACATATCGAGATTTTAGTAAATGACCACGTTTTAAGGTCCCTAGAATCCAATTTTAACATTTTACTATGATGTCTGTATGTGTGTATGTGTGTGTGTATGTATGTATGTGTGTGTGTATGTGTATGGATTTTGTCTTCGCTCTAACTCAAATACTAGCATTCAGAAAATTCTGAAACCTTGTATTTCTATCCTATTCTAATAAGAAAAGAAGCCATTAGATTTTGGTGTATATCGGATAACCGGAAATGGCACTTTACCTGAAGCTCATAATGGTTTTTCTTCAAAAAATATCATTAAATGCATTTTTTTCGCATTTTATGTCTATTGAATTTTCTACAGGAATACAGTAATACTTTATATATTTTGCAGATAAATTTAAAAATAATTTTTTTATTAATCCCGAAGCCTAAGATAAACACAATTCCTTTGTTACACAGTTCATATTTCAAATGAATGTAACTGACAGTAAATGTCACTGTCAAGAAACTAATCACTTAAAATTAATAATAGTGACATTTTAAAAAGAAAATAGTAAATAAATCAATAGTTTTATGCAACAGTTTGCAGCGTTAGTAAATACATAAGTATGTATTTAAATTAATAAAAATGGATAGGAATGTGTGTCGAAGGATGATTGTTGTGTAACTATTATTGTGGTCCAGATGCGGTTATTCGCTACCGAAAATCAGTCACTTTAATATGTTCTTATGTATGAATGCTATGATGATTGTGGACAAGGCGAAAGAAGAATGTTGTTAAAGAGTGAAGTGAGTCAGCTGAGCTCTTACTCTTATCCCTTTTCTTATTGTTACTATTGTTTCTGGGTTTTTGCTAACCCACTAAGTGAGAAACGCGTGATTTTATGTATGTATGTATGTATGTATGTATGTATGTAAAAATTAAATAGCGGGAGGTTTTGTGTTGGCCACATCAGATTTTTTCATCTGAAATTTCGATACGTATTAATACGTAATATTTTTTATCTTTAATCCACAACTTGAATTTTTCATCCCGACCTGAATAACATATATTAAAATCATTTCTACCCCATCTTTTGTTGGATAAAAACCTCTATTGACTTGCTTAAGATCTATGCTGTTTACTTTTTCGTTGGAGTCAACATGCCTATACCTTGCGAATGGTGCTGTGCTACCTCTAGGCATATAACGGACAACAACCGTATTTCCCATCCTTGTTCCTCATCATCATCTCCTATCCTCATCTCTGTCCAACTCACCGGAGGTCGGAGAGTCCTGTAAGCTCATCTAGACATCGACAGCTAAGCCGCTACTCGTCCTGCGTCCTCAATGCGAACTTATTGCCTTCGGTCAGGGCACAGCGCGCCCGATGTGTTAATGTCCTCTATGTAAATCAGAATCGCTCTGCGCCCCAGGATGAGTGTTGTTCTGTTTTAATTAAAAACTCTAGCCCCAAGATGAAACGATAAATGATTTTTAATTTGCACGTTAACGAGGATTGTTATACCTACTCGTGGAAGAGTGAAATGGGAATAGAAAACGAATCGAATTGTAGTTTGATAAAAATGTAAATGTTTATATGAAGTGAGAATTGGAGGTTGTATGTTAATTTTAATTGCTTTTACAACTAACCTAACCTTTCTTATTTTCGGAATAAGAATGACATGTTCTAACACGCTTATTGATGCTAGAATAAGCTTCATTTTTACATTCATCATTACATTTTGATACTTGAGATTGGTATTCCTCTTCGACTAACTAGAGGCCGCCTTACTGTGTTTGTTGTGATCGGAACATATGCGGCGGGAGGGATTTGCGGGGGCGGAAGCCGTGGTGTACTATCTTATTATTTTTATATTTTACAAACTTTTTTACAAAGTAATGACTAGTTGCTGCTTTTGAAACATGTAAATCACCTGTATTTCCAATAAATTTCAGTTTCTTTTCTCTTACGTCATTATTAGCAGGAAAATTAAAAGTTACACTTTATTTAATATATTATTTGTAATAAAAAATCCCAGTTACTTATACATGAAACGAAATATCCGAACTTTCTTTGTATTTTTCAATACAATTTGATATACTCCGAGATATATTTACAAAATACATGCAAAATAAGGTTAGGTTACAGTAAAATGACAAGTAGTAAGAGATCCACACATATACACACACACACACACACACACACATATATATATATTGAGTCCTGGTGTGGAGAGTGCACCACACCAGCTATGAGTACCCGTGAGTGAATTTTATACTGAGTCCTTAAAACGTGGTAATTTACCAAAATCTCGATATGCGATTTTTGGCACTAACCCTATACCTCTCTTACCAATGGTAGCAGGAAATAAAAATCAGTAATATGGACAGAATTAGTAGCCAGTAATAATTGACAGCTGTCATTCGTTTAAATTCTATTGGCGGTAATTGGTCAGTAGGCGAAAGGAGAAGCGGTAAGTATTTTCAAAGACAAATTTCCCATTAATAAAGAATAATATAAAAAAAAATAGGTAATTAATTCAACTTAAAATAGTGAGCAAAGTAGCATGTTTATTCACAAGTGAGCAAAGTAAATAACTGTTTAAAAATGAGAAAAATACACAAGCCTATAATAATCTACGTCAGGAGTCATAAAATTTGATAAATAAATAAATAAATATATCATCACGGCATAATACCCATTTCTGGGTGTGCAAGTATCTACAACACATGTAGACATCGGTAATGATGACGATATTAAATTTGAAACAGAATACTGGCTAAATGGTACACTCTCCGGTAGAAGCAAGTTTGGTTAAATCGTCTTATTTTAGCCTCAGGAATATTACCCATTACTGGGTGTGCCAGTATCTACAATACATGTAGACATCGGTAATGATGACGATATATTATACCGTGTGGGCGCTTACCAGGCGTCACCTCACGGGCACTCATAGCTGGTGTGGAGAGTGCACCACAGGGGTCACTTTTGTGCTATTTAAAATTGGAAATATTTGGCGTCTGTCGGGATCGAACCTTGTTCCCCCAGGTTTGCGACCAGACACTCAGGCACGCGGCCACGGCACGGGACCCCATCGATTCTCGACACAGACATATTCTTCAGTCATAAAATTTGATGGAGTAACAAATTGTACAATAAATATCTACCATTCTACATAAAGAGACAATAATTATTTTGTAGTTAACTTTACAATAAATTCATTTATAAACATGTGTACTGTTGAGTTTTTCATTTTTCATATTTCAAGATTGTGGAAAAAATCATGTTCAGCACACGTGAGCATGTCTTTTTCTCACTTGTCTAGTTGGCGTACTTGTTCCACATGTTTTGCTCACTTGTAGTAAAAATAGCTATTTTCCTATTCTTTCGATTAAAGCAAAGAAAAAAAAGTGCAACACGAGAGATCCCCAAAGACAATTTTGTTTCTTAATAATCATTAACCTAATAATTTGTGTGGAATAAAACAATTTTATTTCTGTATTTATTTATTGAATTAGTTCTTTGTTATGTTATTCCCTCCTCGTAAGCAGTAAAGTGTATTGTAGGGGCAATAGAGGAACAAGGAATGTACGTTGGAGGAATATTGTTTGCGGGATCTGAACGGAAATTGCGCGCGTTTTCGTAATTTACGGCCGTGTATCTATCCAGTTGGCGTGAACGCGAGAGGCGAAACCGGACTCCGGCTCCGGTGACTCCGGACAGTACAAAGTCCGGAGGAAGCCCCAGCGACAACACGCAGGTCAAGATTTAACTGAGAAAATACAATCGTAAATTGCAGAATTAAATCAATCTTTACAATCTGTACAATAGATTTAATTGTTGTTAAGGGCAAATCTATTTTGTATCACATATTTATCCACAGATAAAGATTATTGTTTCGCGAAACAAATGATACGTTTAGTTTGTTAACCATTTTTGAGTTTATCTTGCAATTGAATTTGGTTTTATGTTTATATCTGACATTATTAGGGACCTTTATAATGTCAGTATAAAAACCATTATTTCTCTTAATTTCGGAGTTGCTCAGTATGAAGTCCGAGTTATTGATGTAAATGTCGTTTAAAACCTAGTTCTAGGTGTCCGTACAGGCCTATTTTTATTTAATTAGTTGACAATTTTGTTGCTTATGTAACAGTTAATTATAAAGTCCCGGTATTTTCATCTCTGGTTAAACAGCTTGTTAATTTAATTGTCAGTTAAAAGAAAAACACAGCAACGATATCATAGCCTAAATTGTAAATAAATACACCATGTATTAATTTTTCGATGCCACATTGTTCTTATAACCGACAGATAACTTAACCGACAGTTTAACCAGAGATGAAAATATGGGGCCTAAATATTACAAAACTTTAACTAAAAGTATTTTATTTGAAATCGTCACTAAAGTGCATAAAAATCGACATTAAAAACTCAGAAATCGGCACTAAAATAATCCATTATACGACAATTTCATGCCATTACATTGTTCCCAACCTTATAATAATTGCTGAAGAAGAGCCAACTAAATAATTCCGGTGAATAAGCTTGAGATAAAAGACATAATTTTCAGAGTTCTTTACGATAACTTCAATGTCCGAGATTACAACATTGAATGTCAGGCTGACAGATTATATTTAAATATTACTATAATACTGCCTATAAAATAAATATTCCTTTCATTTTCACAATTTTTTGATTTCAAATAAAATTTAATATGCTCCTCGGCACTGTAGTTCCTTTTCATTACTCATATGGTTTATTTTCGTCGGTCCTAAGGGCCTCGGCAAATAAGTCCCACATTCGTGATAATTATATTATTACAAAAAAAAAATCTGTTGTGGCCAGCACAAGACCTTCCGTTACTTTGACGTATTTTGAACAAATCACTTACCAAAAGTTCATTGGAAAAGATTCCATACAGGGTGTATCAAGATAATGGAACAGTGCCGTTTATTCGTGTATGCGAAGAGATACAGAAAAAAGTGATTAGGATATTTTGTAAGGGAAGGAGGGGGACATATTTTAGCATAAACTTTATTGTCATAAATCCAGTGGTACTAAAATTATAGGGCAATATTATATTTTTTTAAATGGCATTATATATATTTTATTAACTCATTAAATAGATAATTTTGTTCTGAATTCAACGATATAATAATATTATACCCTTACATTGCGAAATTTTTTATAAAAATTAATTCAAAGTTAGTATTTCATTTCTACTGTATCTAAGTAATCTGAGCAAACATTCAATAAATAAAAAAAAAAAAAAAAATTTAAGTTGAATTTATTGCCAAAATCGTAGCTTTCTTGAATGTAACAACACTAAAATAAATTTTATTTTGTTTTATTGATTGAATCTTTGCTCAGATTACTTAGATAAAGTAGAAATGAAATATTAACTTTGAATTAATTTTTATCAAATTTTTCGCAATGTAAGGGCATGAAATTATTATATCGTTGAATTCAGAATAAAATTCTCTATTTAATGAGTTAATAAAATATATATAATGCCATTTAAAAAAATATAATATTGCTCTGTAGTTTGAGTACTACTGGTTTTAAGATAATAAAGTTTATGCTAAAATGTGTCCCCCTCTATTCCTTACAAAATATCTTAATCACTTTTTTCTGTATCTCTTCACATACACGAAAAAAATGCACTGTTCCATTATCTTGATACACCCTGTATATCCAATAAAATTGTAACACGAACATAATACATTTTTTTGCATACTCACATATAAATACTCTAAAATGCGTACACTTACGTAACATTCTCTTTACAATCAAATAATATTACAACCAAGTTTATAGCTCTACCCATTTTTGAATTATTGCCCCAAAAGTCAATATACCCCACATTTAGATAAAAACTTCAAAATTTTCAAAAATATAAATGTATCTAGATACTTCTTAATACGCTGATTCCAAAATTTAAAAGCGCAGGCAAATATCTCTTTTCGTTCTTGAGATATTTAGATTCAAAGTTTTGCTCAAGACTGCCCATTTTTGGGTAATAACCCAAAAATGGGTCGAGATATGAATTTTTCGACAACACCATTCGATTCTACAATTATATAAGTACACCAATTTTCAGAATTTTTGAACACCGTATACAAACTCTAAAACAAAATAATTGAAAAATGGACAAAAATCGCAAAAATCTAAGGTGTACCCCTTACGATTTTTTCAGATTTTAGCCATTTTCAGGGGTTTTCAAGCTTTTATTCATAAAAAATTAACCGGTAGAAAGAAATTATGAAAATTGCTATACTTATGTATTTTGGTCCGTAGAATCGAATGGTTATGTCGCCAAATTCATATCTCGACCCATTTTTGGGTTAATACCCAAAAATGGGCAGTTTTGAACAAAATTTTAAATTTAAATATCTCGAGAAAATTTGGAATCAGCGCATTGAAAAATATATAGATCCATAAAAATTAGATTTTTGAAAATTTTGAAGTTTTTATCTAAATGTGGGGTATATTGACTTTTGGGGAAATATTCAAAAATGGGTAGAGATATAAACTATGTAGTAATATTATTTGAATGTATAGAGAATATTACGTAAGTGTGCGTATTTTTAGAGAAATTTGGACAACCGTGTGAATTTTTAGAAATAAAAGTATTGAAATAAAAATGAATAAATGCTATAAAAAAGTTCATTGGAAAAGATTCTATATATCCAATAAAATTATAACACGAACACATACTATTTTTTACAAATTCCTTACCAAAAGTTCCTTTGAAAAGATTCTATAAACCCAATAAAATTATAACATGAACATACACTATGTAAATTGCACTTGACAATTCCTTTTTTATTCTTCAGCTTTCTCCAATTTTATTAGTGGTCACTGTTTCTTCTTCAGCTAATTCTTTTTTGTGGGGCTTGACGATTGAAGAAATTGAGATACTAAACAAAATAAAACAAACAAAATATCACAGGAAAAGTAGTTAAACGTGAGCGTAAAATATGAGCGTATAATAATAAAAACATAAAAACAAAATATATAAAAATTTGCACTATGTGGTAATAATTTCGGGACAACATGAATGTCCATTACAGGTATAATATAATTTTTGTATACCATTTAACATTTACGATTGTCGTTAGGTATATTTTCAGGCCACTAGTTCTCCCTTGTTTCTCGTTGAAAATTAACGAACTATTTATGATATTGCCATAATTTATTTTCAGCAGTAACTAGAACGCTGTTTTAAATTTTAGTGGAACGATTAGTATCGTAAAAGTGCATGTTTCAAAGCCATAAATAAATACCAACTACTGTCTGGAGTACATTTCCCGAGATATTCTTTAAAATAAGATAAAATATGTGTTTGAAAATAAAACCAAAAGAGTTGTGGTTGTGGCTTACTGAAACAAAACAGAAAAGCTTAGTTCAACGAGAGAACAAATGTTACAGCTCTGTCGTTAACACATGAATAAATAAAATTCTGATCTTTCTACAATATTTGTGAAAATATAAATATTTACTTATATATTAGAATTAAAAATCTGTTGTGCCAGCACAAGACCTCTCGCCATTTCCATATTAGGCTATGTAAGTATTATATTGCACTTCCCTTTCGAACCGTCGTTTTATAACAAAAAATTACAGAACTTTACCCAAATACTGTTTTTTATTGTAGTTAACATGTCTTCTGCACACATATAATTCTAATTATATCTATTTTATCTATCTATCTATATATATATATATATATATATATATATATATATATAATTAATAAAACAATAAGAAAGATTGAATATACTCCCCAGAAAAAGCTATCAGAATGTCACTAAAACTGTGATTTTTGACGACTATGTTATAAACATTAGAATTTGTCAACTGGTTTCCTTAGTGCGTTAGCCTCTGCGATTAAATTACTCTATCCATAGGAATCCATAGTTAAACAGTTCTTAAGTCTTATAGTTTTTGAGGAATCGTGCCTACAACATCCAGACATACACACATACACACATACACACATACACACATACACACATACACACATACACACATCCACACACACACACACACACACACACACACACACACACACACACACACAGACATCATTTTACAAATGTTATAATCGGATTGTAGGGACCTTAAAACGTACTTATCCACTAAAATCTGGATAAGTGAATTTTAGCATGATTCCAATTCCTCTCTTCGCGAGAGGTATAAATTAAATTTCAGTTAAAGGAGTCCCAGATATTTTAAACTTCCATTTATGGAAGAAACATACCGAAGAAAGATATGAACCTAGGACCTTCTTGTTACTAGTATGATGTTTTACCAGCTGAGCTTTGATATCCCCTTGAAGTCAGTGAATTATTATTCTTTGCCATCTTCTTAGTGTGTATTTCTTTGTCTGTAAATCTGTAGAATATATAATAAAAAATTTAAATGTATTGGATACAGAATTTTATACTCTTTAGTTAACTAACTTAAATTTAAAATATCTGTTGTGGCCAGCATAGTACCTCTCGCCATTTTCATATTAGTCTATATAAGTATTGTATTTAACATTTCTGGTACACACAAAATATTCTAATTACATCTATTCTTTATTTTTTAATTCATTCTGTGGATAAGTTTCCTCCTACTCTTCTAAATGTTCGAGATTCTTCCATTTCATTGATGAGATTGGAGGTATTGCTAAAGAGTATATGATGAATTATATGTATAGTAAGCGTGTGTTTAGTTGACACTGATATTGCACATACTTTGGCTTATAAATGAATCCCCTTTCTTTTTATACCAATTTTAGATGTTGACGAAGTCTTTTCCTTGTGGTATTGGTGGTATTTCTAAAGAGTATATGATGAATTATATGTATAGTAAGAGCGTGTTTAGTTGAAATTGATATTGTACATACTTTGGCTTATAAATGAATCTCCTTTCTCCAACAGCATATTATATTACTTTTACATTTCGACTTGTCCATGTACGAATTCCATATCTATCTATAATTTTAAATACTTAATTAATGATAACATAAGAAATATTAAACGTTTTCAGTAATGTTTGGATTTGTGACATTATACAATGAATTATTTTATATATTTATAAACTATGGCAGCTATAATAAAAATGTTCATTGTATTGGATTGAGAATTTTATATTCTTTAATATTTGTAATAAGATAAATTTCCAAAAAATAATATTTAAAAGATTTTTTTAAAGACTACTACTTCCGGTTGTCCAATTGTTACCAAAACCTTTCAACTCTTTCCATTAATGTCGGATTAAGGAAAACGTAGTTAAATTAGTCTTTAGTCTTATAGAATTTGAGAAACCGTCCCTCGAACATCCAGCTACACACACATATTCACCCACACACATACACACACACACAAACATACACACATACATCATTGTAAAAATGTTAAAATCGGATACTAGGGACGTGCTTAATCACTAAAATATGGATATGCGATTTTTAGCATGAATCCAATACCTCTCTTAGCGGTAAAAAATAATATTTACAAGATTTTTTTTAAGAAACTACTACTTTCGTTTGTCCAATTATTACCAAAACCTAATCAGCTCTTCCCATTAATATCAGATCGAGGAATCCGTAGTTAAACAGGTCTTAAGTCTTGTAAAATTTGAGAAGTCGTTTATGCAACATCCACACATCCACTCGTACACACACACACAAACACACATACACACACATACGCGCGCGCGTGCCCGCACCCACACACACACAGACATCATTGTAAAAGTTTTAAAATCGGATTGTAGGGGTCTTAAAACGTGCTTATTCATTAAAATCTGAAAATGCGATTTTTAGCATGAATCCAATACCTTTCTTAAAGGAGGAGTAAAAATGCTAGTGACTTGTATTGATTCAGAACTCGATTTCAGTGCATGTAATTTGCACTACTAACTACTATTATTACTACAACTAGTAGTTCTCTTAGTCTGTCGTACTCTACGCTGTTAATTTTCCATTTACACCCGGCAATATGTTCTCTCATAATTCTATTCTCTATTGTAATGTCCTCTGCCGTACCCTATCAGCGTATGGGTCAGTCGTTGATTGAAATTTAAATCGTTCGAACATTATGCAAGCCAGTGATAAGTTGGCGAGATTTCCTGCCCTCGGACAAGCTGCTCCTGCGGAGTTCCTGCTGGGATTTGTTTGCTTCTGATGCTAGAACAGTTGTTGTTGGAATTAATTTTGTGTTTGGAACAGGACGAATTTTGAGAAGGGTGGCAGGGTGTTAATAGATTCATTTATTCTAACAGATGGAAATTTCTCTAAGGATATTTGTCTTTATTACGAATGTGGGAGTATGTGGAGGATGATGACAATAAATTAAAAACGAATTTGTTATTCTCGCAGCTATATAACAAGTAGGGGTAACTCAGTGCGAAAACATAATCGGGCGAAATAATTTTCAAATACTTTATTCTTCCTTTTTGCGTTTATTCTTGCACCTTCATTTGATTCGGTCTAAATTATAACACGGTATGGAGACACAATTATAGTTCGGGACTAGAAAGATGGACTATGGAAAATATATTAACACAAATCACCGTCTAATATATGCGTTCCGTTTAGATCCACATGAAATACAATTCATTTACTTTTTGCATACTTAATACAACATATAATAGTTGCCCAAATAAATTTTAAAGATACCACATCTTTTTACCTTTAGGTAAGGAAGGTATTGTCTTTGGTCAATAAATTCGGTGGTGAGTTTTTAATGAATAAGCACGTTTTAGGGTCCGTACAATATGAAATTACTATTTTTAAGATGATGTCTGCATGTATGTATGTATGTATGTATGTATGTATGTATGTATGTATGTATGTATGTGTGTCCGTGTGTGACTAATTTTTCTCCGACGATAACTCCAATACTACAGTTCTAAAAATTATAATTCTTTCATATTACTCTTCTGTACATCCACATGAACAGTTGGTTAGATTTTGGTTATAATAGATCCACCGGAAGTACCCTAATTTGAAGTTTTAGACAGTTTTTCTTAAAAAAAACGCAGTTACATATTATTTTTTGACATTTTGTTATTATACATATTAAAGAAAATACTCTTCTCTATACGGTTTGATTATACATTTTCCTTCATATTCAATAGCTGTAGATTTAAAGCGTTATAAAGAAATTAATTTTCAAAAATTAGTCAGCTTTGCTATTTATCATGGAAACAGCTGATAATTTAAAAAAAAATTAATTGACAGATGTCAGTTGCAAGTGCAAAACCAAATACGGATAGTATAGGATCTAAAATTGGTATGTCATAGTGTTCCTCGCAAGTGACGTGCAGAGAAAGGCCAAAGAGAAGATGGAAGGACTGTATCGCAGAAGACTTGAGAAAGGAAGGAATGTGTGAAGAAGACGCGTTGGGCAGGAATGAGTGGAAGAGAGGAGGAAACAGCGACCAGTAATAAAATAGGGGAAAGCTGAAGAATAAATGAAGGAAGTGTCAAGTGCATTTTACTTAGTGTACGTTTATGTTATAATTTTATTGGATTTATAGAACCTTTTCAAATGAATTTTTGGTATGGAATTTGTAAAAAATAGTATGTGTTCGTGTTCGATTTTACATGACATTATATAGAATATGTTCCAAGGACCTTTTGGTATGGGATTTGTACAAAATACATCTAATTGACGGAAGGTCTTGTGCTGGCCACCACAGATTTTTTTTATCATAACTTTGGAATTAATAAATAATCGAGCTCTAGGTTTATAATAGTTCAACCAGTTTACATTTTCTACAAGCAAATAGTGAGAAATTTCTACAAACTTCTTTCGATTAGTTTAAAATATACATTTTAAATGCCAGTTGAATTATTATTACCCGTGGCTTAGCTCACAGTTTTTGTAAGTTTTAAGTCTATATTTAAAGTAGTTCAAAGAAGTAATTGAATGTTTGTGCAAAAACTAATAGCACTATTGCAGTCAAAGTGAAAGACAAACACGAACTGTTCTCTCTATAAGTAATTATTTAAGTTGAAGAGCAGTCCCATTTAAATTAACTTGATATAAGTTCAATGTTCGTGAAATTAGTTTGACTTACGAACTATTCAAGTTTTACAAGGTCTTGGCAATTACAAAAGTATCTGCATAATTAAACGAAGTTTTATTTTATATCTCGAATAGTTTTACTTATTGACAACTAACACGACCCTTGGTGGCAGCACCGTCGCGGCATTTGATTTAGTACTCTTAATTGTCATGGGTATTACTCCTGCAGGCATGTTGTGAAATATTTTAAATATAACACATTTGTGTATAATTATTATACAAAAAACCAACGGATTAACCATTTATAGAAGATATTTTAATAGTTTCAGTACTTACAAAAAAAATAGAGCGTTATATTTAAGCGAAAATGAGGATAACTACTGCCAAGCCAAGTTTAGAATGCTACATACATGCAAATCTGGTATCTTATATGTATATTTTTAATTGGGCGATAATAACATAAACGCACTACACATAACTGTGTAATTTGTAGGAGAAGCAAGATCTTTTCCTTCATATGTTTGCGCTGTTTACAAACTGGTGCACTAAAATTGGCTTCTGATGAAATTGAGATTGTCTTGTCATCCATAAAAATAATGCAATAAAAACTTTACTTTATATATTTTATTGATATTTTAATAGTAATCTTTTCTCTCTGTGTAATTTGTGATATCTGTTACGGTTCATACAGAAAAAAATAAAATCTGAGTGTCTGCACTGCTAAATTTTTAAAATAAATTTAATCTAGCAGTCTATCCAAGTGTCAAACAAGTACTTTTTAATGACAGTAACGAGTTGTCAATCTTTACAACTTGTTCAGGAGTAAGCTGAGATATGTAATCGTCTTATTTATAATAATGGTAAAAAAATTATTAGGCCGAACAAACGGATGTTACTAATTTTAGAATATTGCGAAGAAAATTAGTAACATCCGTTTGTTCGGCCTAATAATTTTTTACTACCATTATTATAAATAAGACGATTACATATCTCAGCTTACTCCTGAACAAGTTGTAAAGATTGACAACTCGTTACTGTCATTAAAAATTACTTGTTTGACACTTGGATAGACTGCTAGATTAAATTTATTTTAAAAATTTAGCAGTGCAGACACTCATATTTTATTTTTTTTCTGTGTGAACCGTAACAGCTATCACAAATTACACAGAGAAAAAATTTTACTATTGAATGTATCTTTCTGAAGAAAAATAATTTCACTTTTTTGGCATTGCCATTAAAAAGTTACGGTCTAATTAATGTTGGGACACCTAAGTTTCATACACTAGCGGTTCGCTAATAATAACAAGTATCACCTTAAAAGATGACTTATAACCATATAAACTGTCATACCAAATTTCATCCAAATCGAATAAAGCGTCCGATTATTATAAGCAAAATTAATTCTGGCTAAATGGTACACTTTCCGGTAGAAGCAAGTTTAGTTAAATCGTCTTGTTTTAGCCTCAGGAATCCGTGGTTAAGCCATGTCCCCCTATTTAAGAGACACACATAAGAAGTTTGAAAATATGTTCAATATTTAAAACATGCAGTACATATTTTTGTTGCTCCCTGCAGAGTCGCTCTATTTATTTTCAATACTGTACATAATTTCACTATTCATTTATACCTTTTTCAGGGTATGTAAGATCTAACAGATTCTTAAACATAAATGCATTCCTTTAAACATTCAGTTTTATAAACATCGTACAAATATTCGCAGTAAAGACACATCCGTTTGTTGTCAAAACCGACAGTAGAGCAGTAGACTTCGAGCATTTGTTGATACCTAATCTACCCCACAGTCAGAAAATTTAACCACATTTAATATTCTAGAAATACTGTCCTATCACATCTTTAATTTTATTATAATGGATTCCCTAATATATCCTCATCTTATCTGTTATATTACCATATCTTATCCGGTGTATATTTATGCCTCACCCTAGAACAAAACAATAAATAACATTTCCATCGAGTAAAGTCAATAGCAGGGCCATAACGCAACCCCAAACGAGCCTGGCTCCGGGCAAAGCTCAGCGTAGGGATGTTTGACCGCTCCGGGTGCCCGGAAACCTATTTAGACACTCGGAAAAGCAGATTTACACAGCAGGGGAGAATTTTTGTAAACTATGTTAATTTCTTGTTAGTTTTATTGTTATAAATAACTACAAATATCAAAAAATTGTAATCGGGATTACAGTTGATAGTATCGGGGAGTTTCCTAAATCTCTAGTGAGCTATTATCAATAAGTTCTAACACAATCGTTTTTAATTCGTCCATAGGAATAGGACTGAACAATTTTTTTACATTAAATGAAATAAATTTATAACCAGATATTAGAGTAACTGTTTTTAATTGGTTAACTAGTTCAAGGGAGTTTTTGACAGAGTATGTTGGTTCAAATTCTAGTAGTTTAGGTAAGAGTGAGTTAAAGAATTTGAAAATTTTGTACGCTAGTGCGTGATAACTCAATGTTCAATTGCGGTCAAAATAATGGAAACACCTATTTTTATTTTTGTAATTCAGTCTTTGCCAGGATATTCAAACATAGGCGTCGTAAATTTTCTTTACTTATTTACATAAATGTCAATGTCACATTAAATGAAAATAATTTGAAAGCACTAAAATGCCTCGACAAAAATCCAGATTTAAACCCCATCGAAAACATATGGGCCCTATTACTAAAGAAAATACACTCTAGACCTAGACAAATTAGACCCAGAAACACAAATGAATTGTGTGAGATGATACAACAAACTTGGCAACAGATTGATCAAAATCATATTAGGAGTACGATTTTATCAATGAATAAACGTTTGCAAACTTTGATAGAAAAAAATGGAGCCCCCATAAAATATTAATTCTTTGTTTTTGATTTTTTGGTTTATAATTTTATGTTCACTGTTTTTCATTATATTTTATTTTTGATATAAGTAATTCACGTTTCTCTTTCTCTGTTAAATAAATAAAAACAGTTTTATGGATTTCATAATGAAACGCCACTGCTTGTATGACATAATTTGATGTCATTTTGACATGGAAGTCAAATTACAATGTTAAAAATTCATAAAAACAGCTAGCTAGATAAACGTAGGTGTTTCCAATTTTTTTTTTTTTTTTTTTTTATTGCAATTGTACATATTTTAAATTCAATTTACCAAAGTGTTGCAGTGAAATAAATAAATTTAATTTTTTAATTTAATGGTTATGTCAGTGCATACGTTCATATGTATCATCATTGAAAATGAGCTCAGTACGTTTTTTGAAACCGATGTAGATCTTCCTTCTGATGTAGAGAAATTGGGTGTGACTCACATATTTATCTATATTTATTTATAAAATTAATAAAAAATAAACAAAATAACCAAAAATGACCCAATAGACTGTAAATAACCATTAAATGACAGTATTGTCACATATTTTAATTTAAAATGACGGTCATTTTACATCACTAGGTGTGAGTCAATAATTCATAAATTGATATTAAAGAAAATATTATTGATATATTCTTGTTTCTTTTTGTAACAATTGTCAGTTGTGAAATACCCTTTATATAACTCAGTTATGTAAAACGTGACATTTCAAAACGTCATAAGGTTAAGTAAAATTCAACTTTTTAAAACGGAATTAGATAAGGATAGTTTCCTAGTAGGTATCAGCACAGATTATAGAGCGATTTAAAATACCTGTAACAAAACATTATTGCGCAATACCATTATTATTATTATTATTATTATTATTATTATTATTATTATTATTATTTTGGTTTAGTTACGAATAATAATAATAATAATAATAATAATAATAACTTCGACGATGTTATCCTTATGAAGTTAGGATGAACTTATTTGCAACATAAATACAAATTTTATCCTCGGATCTTCAAAACCATTGTGTTGAAACTTTCATTCTAAAGCAGCTATTGCGAAAAACATTTATATGAACCAGTCCATAAATTCTACTAAACAAAAACTACAAAAAAGTCACATTTCCAAAATATATACTTCAGCATATTGGGTCGTTTTGCATGTGTGCGTCATCCAACTCAAGGCTAATTCGCCTCGAAAGAAAAAACGCTACGCATCACCCGTATGTCCCTGGTTAGTAATATTAATGCGAGAAATTTATGCATAATGCACAAATACGGGCGGTAGAAGTTTTTCATACAGCGGGTTTCCTGTGGAAGGTGGCTTAATGCAGCTATAAAAGTTTATACCTGAGCGGGTAGGCTTTATGGGCAATACACGGGGTAAAATGTCTCGGTTCGGACGAGGTAGCTCGAGCACAACGTTTCAATCTGTAATTTGTTCACTTGTTAACCCATTTGCCAAATAGAGTTGGATGGAGCTTAAATTATATATCTTTAAGGTAAATTTGTATGTGTGTATGCTGTACTATTTTGAGAGGCTTTCAATGAACTTAAATGTAATTATTGTACAGACCTAAATTTAACATAAACTGTTAATCTTTAAAGAATTTATATATCGCACCCCGGCGAGAATAGTGACACAAGTCAAAATTTAGAAATTCTAAGTTCTTCAGATAAAATTGGTCAAAAATATGCTTCTAATAATCAGGAATACCTAGTGACATAAATCAAGATTATATTTTTCGAGAGATGTAATGTAAGTAACTTTTTTCGCGATCGCCCAGAAAATGAACTCTTTCTGATCACTATTTAGACCGGAAAGTCCTTCTTTGCTGAGCTAGCTCGGAAAGTTGTCTATAAGGGATCGGAAAGTACTTTACCGATCCCGGGACCGGTAAAGCTAAATGTTTCCTTGGAGATCAGTTGTTTATTTATTTCCTATTTGCTCGCAGTAAAAGATAAAATAATACTTTTTTATTCTTTTTTCAGGATCGCAAAAAAAAATATTGTACCCAACATGACCTGAAAGTGTCTATACTGGGCTCACAAGCTTTCAAAGCTCGCCTACGGCTCGCTCTGGAATATGCTTGCTCACCCAGTAAAGTATCACTTTCAGGTCTTGTTGCGTAAATTACTATTACATTCGAGAACTGTCTTCTTTAATTTAAGTTTTATGCAAAACTATTTATTGGACTTGTGTCACTTTTCTCGCTGGGGAGCGAATCATCACGGCATATTGCCCATTACTGGGTGTGCCAGTATCTATAACACATGTAGACATCGATAATGATGTCGTTATATTTTACCGTGTGGGCGCTTACCAGGCGTCCCCTCACGGGCACTCATAGCTGGTGTGGAGAGTGCACCACAGGGGTCACTTTTGTGCCATTTAAAATTGGAAATATTTGGCGTCTGTCGGGATCGAACCCGGTTTCCCAGGTTCGCGACCAGACACTCAGGCTCGCGGCCACGGGACTCCATAAAGAAAGAAAAATAATAATGTAGAATAATTCAACAAAATAACTAATAACATAAAAGTAAGTTTAGGAACAATAATTGAATAAGTGTAAACAATTTCTTTTTATATGAAAAATTATAATAAATAGATGTGGGCGAATTCTTTTGGCCCAGGGCTCGTATAACCTATTTTCATTTAACAAGTAAATCAACTTAAGGAACTCTATTTAAAATTGTACAAGAATTTAAAACAACTGTTTACTGGACATCATTTATTTTAATTTTATAATTGTATTTCATATTAAAACGTAAAATGTTCCTTTGTATTTTTACCTCTCGCTAAAAGAGGTATTGGATTCATGCTAAAAATCATTTATCCAGATTTTAATGAATAAGCACGTTTCAAGGTCACTAGAATACGATTTTAACATTTTTACAATGATGTCTGTTTGTCTGTCTGTCTGTCTGTCTGTCTGTCTGTCTGTGTGTGTGTGTGTGTGTGTGTGTGTGTGTGTGTGTGCGCGCGCGGATGTGTGTGTGTCTGTGTGTGTGTGTGTGTGTGTGTGTATATATGGATGTTGGAGGGACGATTCCTCAAAAACTATAAGACATAAGACCTGTTTAACTATGAGTTCCTCAATCTGACATTCCTGGGAAGATCTGAAAAGGTTTTGCTAACAATCGAACAACCGGAAGTAGTAGTTTTTTTAAAAAATCTTCTAAATATTATTTATTCAAAATTTTTGATATTACTAATTTTGAAGAAGAAAATTCTACATCTGATACATTTAAATTTGTTATTATATTTTCTATAAATTTAGAGAAAAAGACGCTATAATATACATAGAATATCGGGATATAATAAGTCGAGTAGGCGAAACTACACTAAGGAAACCAGCTGGCAAATTCAAATGTATCTGACATGTATGTATAACATAATTTGTATATGACAGATGTCAGTGTCAAAAACCAATAGTTTTAGTTACATTCTGAAAGCTTTTTCTGGGAAGTACATTTAATCTTTCTTATGGTTTTATTAATTAAATATTTAAAATTATAGGTAACCTGTATATATCCATTAGAAATACCGCCAATCTTGTTAATGAATTGGAAGAATCTCTGACATATAGGAACTTCCTCATTCAATGAAAAATAGATCTAATTAGAATTGTATGTGTGCAGAAGACATGTTAAATACAATAAAATACAATATTTGGGTAAAGTTCTGTAATTTTTTT
Organism: Ophonus ardosiacus; assembly: GCA_943142095.1. Taxonomy (NCBI): domain Eukaryota; kingdom Metazoa; phylum Arthropoda; class Insecta; order Coleoptera; family Carabidae; genus Ophonus; species Ophonus ardosiacus. The sequence continues at coordinate 10,295,924 of OW964837.1, read as the reverse complement.
GTCACAAAACGACGGTTCGAAAGCGAAGTGCAATACAATACTTATATAGCCTAATATGGACATGGCGAGAGGTCTTGTGCTGGCCACAACAGATTTTTTTTAGTATACAGGTGTTATAGCTGTTTATTGCAATCGTTTGGGTTTCGATGAAACAAAGTATATAAATCTGTTTGTTTTAACAATCGACTTCTGTACATAATGCATGATTTATAAAAACTATGCTTTTTGTCTACATTAAAAAAAAAATGTCGTCAGCTTTAATTCACGTAATTATTTCTAAAACCAACAAAAGTTTACCACAAATTACTTATGTAAAATTGCTCTGCAATTCGCAGAATGTAAAAATATTAACTGGTACTTATTCCAGAATAAAACCACTTCAATTTAAAGCTTAATCTCTCTGCAATAACTTTAATAACAGTTGTAAATGCGAATTCTAAAAACTACTGTAAACTTTCCGTTTGTATAAAAAATTATAGCTAGATGTTTTGTAACGATAATGTTTTCAAGTATTATTTGATATTATGTTTCTTCTGTTCTGTAAATGATGACAAATTGCTCAGATATGGGTGGAAAAATACTGTATTAGCAGAAAATGCAAAACTTTTTGCGTGATGGAGCTGAATAAATCACCTTAAGTTTGAAATATGAATAATGAAAATTTTGATACAGTCAGGGAAATTAAAATGCTGAGTAGGTATGAAATAATAGTATTATGTTAATATATTATAAGTGTAAATGTTCTTTAGCTATTTGTCAGTAAAATTTCTACATAACGCGTGTTTTTTAAGGTGTATATAGAAGATTACTGACAACAGTGATTGTATTATCAATAGAAAGATAAAAAAATCTAGTACCATAAATTGGATAAATTCAATAATTAATTTACGGGTTTAAAATATTACATAATACTTATATATGTATTTGGTATCATTTGGTTCAGATTTTTTGTGTTTCTATTCATACCACCTCCATTGTTGTCAGTCAAAACGTGGGACAACAGTCTGCAAAATCTCCTATGTACACCTTGAATAAAAAATCTGTTGTGGCCAGCACAAAACCTTCCGTCAATTCGATGTATTTTGTATATATCCTATACCAAAAAAAAAAAGATTCCTGTAAAATTGTATCACGAACACACTATTTTTTACAAATTCCATACCGATAGTTCCTTTCCCTATTTTATTAGGGGTCGCTATTTCTTACTCTTTTCTTTTACTCATTCCTGTCCATCGCATTTCCTTCACACAATTCTTCCTCTCTCAAATCTTCTGCTACACAGACCTTCCATCTTCTCTTTGGCCTTTCTCGTACTTCCGGTATTGAAAATTCCAATCTTGAGGCGAGGCTGTAACTGCAAGTCACTTGCGAGGGACACTCTATCACATTCACATATATATATATATATATATATATATATATATATATATATATATTTACATCCCGCTATCATTGCTGCGTCCTTTCATGGCTAGGACATTGTGGCAACCACCGAAAGGAATAGAGATAGGCTTCGACTTTATAAAGTATATCTACTTATTTTTCCCCCTGATTATGAATTTCGGTTCAAATTTCAATAAAGTCGATTTACAACGATATACGTTTCCGTTCATTTGACGATATTATGAGCTCCTCCATACTGAGTGAATCCGGCGTCCACAGTATATACTTCATACATAATCAGTACTTATGACGTCCAATTTGTATATTTTTATTCATACTACCGTTACAGTGACGTCCAGCAGCGTTGCCAATATTAAATACATTATTCTGATGTAGAAACCAAACCACACTCTTTCACAACAATATGCATACTTAGCTGCAAACATCATAGATTCCTACAATGTTTGATAATGATAATTTCTTTTGGCAATCCGGAAGCAATTTGAAAATGGAACTTCTAATTTGTCATTTAAAATGTCATTTTTAATACTTAACACTTTTGTTTTAAAATTATTAGGAAAAATATTTCTCCAAATTAAAATTTTACTGTTGTATTTCTTATACATATAACAAAAATAAAGTACATACTCGGTATACAAGTAAGAAATGTGAAATGTTCTTGCACTTGGTGTACAAGAACAACAATTTCATTTTCTCTGACGGTAAATGTAAATATGTGAAAATAAGTGAAGAATAAACTATTTAAATTTATTTATTTAAATAGCCCCCAAATCTTACAATTAAAAAGTACAGATATTTTCATTCACTCATAACAATCTTTATTTTACATTTAACAAATATATCATACACAAAATAAATTTCACGAATATTGACAAAACTAATAGAAAAACTTAATAAAAATTCAAAATAGTACTCGTATCTTTACACAAGGTAATGTAATTGCTTCCTGACAGTGACATTTGTTTAAATATATCAAAATTGTTTTTAAAATATTATTTTTCTTTGACGCATAGGCAAGATGATGTATATAAATAATTTTATAAATTCATATTGTAAGTTATTTACTAAATACTATTATCGTAAAATTCAAGATTATACCATTATAATTAATTAATTTAAGTAAAAGTTACTGAAATATTATATTCAATGTTAGGAGGAAGTAACGCCGTACTTGTTCATAGATACAATGTATTAACGGATTTCTCGGCGGTGATTGTAAGGAATTATATTGTTGTTATTCCATAAAGTAGTTAATTTTATTTAAATATCCAATATTTCGTTACACATTTTGTAACTTCATCAGGGAATAAAAGTGTGGGCCCACACATTTCGGCCAACATGTGACGCTCACTGAGTAAATTTTACAAGTTTTCTTTTGATGTAACTTATATTTTATACTTATATAGTCAAAATTCTTACAATAATATGTAAATCAGTGCAGAGCATAAACAAGTAACAATAACAAAATTGAATGTTTCTGAATTTATCAATTTATTAAGCGATTACACCAGCTAAAACTAATTTATTTCCTGATGAAGTTACAAAAAGTGTAACGAAATATTGGAAATTTAAATAAAATTAACCACTTTATGGAATAACAACAATATTATTCCTTACAATCACCGCCGAGATATCCGTTAATACATTTTATCTATTATATTCTATGTATTTTTTCAAGAAAAACTATTAAAAGCTTGTATAAGTAATACTTCCGATATACACTAAAAACTAATGAGCTCTTCCTACATTAGTGTAGAATGGGTATCCAAAATTTCAAAATATTCTGATTGATGGTATTTGAGTGCCCACAAGATACACACACACACACGCACACACAAACACACACGCACGCACACACACACACACGCACACACACACACACATACGTACCTACAGACATCATTGTAAAAATATTAAAATCGGATTCTGGGGACATCAAAACGTGCTTATTCACTAAAATCTCTATATGCGATTTTTAGCATGATCCCTATAGCTCCCTTACCTAGGGTAGCGGGAGGTAAAAATTTTATTTGATGACAAATTATTTGTTACATATGGCAATAAAACAGTGAAAAATATCTGCAAAGCAACCATTTTGGTTCACTTCGGCTATTTGTGCAATAAATTCTAATTTTTACGAAAATTATAATAATAAGATTAACATGAATTTAATCTCCGGTATTAATATGTTTATTCCAAGTAAATAGGTATTTAATAAACAAATTATTTGTTATATGTTAAAAAAAAATAGTGAAAATATGTGAAAAGCAATCGTTTGGATGCACTTCAAATTTTTATGAAATTTATAATAATAAGCTTATTATTAATATTCAATTCCGGTTTTAACACGCTTATTCTAAGTAAATATGTATTTGTTCAACAAATTATTTTTCATAAGTCAATAAAATAGTGAAAACATATGAAAAGCAGCCGTTTGAATTCACTTCGGCTATTTTTGCAATAAATTGAAATTTTTACGGATATTACAATAATAGACATATTATTAATTTACTTATCTGCGTTTCTTTCTAAGTTTGCATATAGATTGCAATAAAAATACGGTGTTTTTAAAAGTTATTAGTTTTCATTATTTATATTTTTACATATCTCACTAGCGCATATAATAAAATTTTTCAAATTACAATAAAATAAAAATAAAAATCTGATGTGGCCAACACAAAACCTCCCGCTATTTAATTGTTATTAATTTAAATACATACCTACGTATTTGCGAACGCTGGAATCTGTTCCATTGCAGAAAACTAGTGCTTTATTTACTATTTTCTTTTTAAAATTTCACTATTATTAATTTGAAGTGATTAATTTTTTGACAGTGACATTTACTGTCAGTTACATTCATTTGAAATATGACCTGTGTAACAAGGGAATTGTGTTTATCTTAGGCTTCGCGACTAATAAAAAAAAATATTTTTAAATTTATCTGTAAAATGTATAGAAAAAGTATTAATGTATTCCTGTAGAAAATTCAATAATCTTTAATTTTCATAAGACATAAAATGCGAAAAAATTGCATTTAATGGTATTTTTTGAAGAAAAACCATTATAAGCTACAGGTAAAGTGCCATTTCCGGTTATCTGATTTACACCAAAATCTAATGGCTTCTTTTTTATTAGAATAGGATAGAAATACAAGGTTTCAGAATTTTCTGAATGATAGTATTTGAGTTAGAGCATCCATACACACACACACACATACACACATACAGACATCATCGTGAAAATGATAAAATTGGATTCTAGGGACCTTAAAATGTGGTCATTTACTAAAATCTCGATATGTGATTTTTAGCACGATCCCTATACCTCCCTTACCAAGGGTAGCGGGAGATGAAAAGCAAATATTTTAACGTATTTAAACTATCTAATATGTATAAAAATATTTTCTAATTAAATGAAAACAATTTATTGAAACACCTCAGTAAGAAGAGGAGAAATAGGAAGAAGTACCTAGAGTAAAAAATATCTATATGTAATAAATCGTTTGTAGTACATATTAGTACATTTTTTACCTCCCGCTATCCTTGGTAAGGGAGGTATAGGGATCGTGCTAAAAATCACTTATCGAGATTTTAGTAAATGACCACGTTTTAAGGTCCCTAGAATCCAATTTTAACATTTTCAAGATGATGTCTGTATGTGTGTATGTGTGTATGTGTATGGATTTTGTCTTCGCTCTAACTCAAATACTATCATTCAGAAAATTCTGACACCTTGTATTTCTATCCTATTCTAATATAAAAAGAAGCCATTAGATTTTGGTGTAAATCGGATAACCGGAAATGGCACTTTACCTGAAGCTCATAATGGTTTTTCTTCAAAAAATACCATTAAATGCCATTTTTTCGCATTTTATGTGTTATGAAAATTAAAGATTATTGAATTTTCTACATGAATACATTAATACTTTTTCTATATATTTTACAGATAAATTAAATTTTTTTTTTATTTGTCCCGAAGCCTAAGATAAACACAATTCCTTTGTTACACAGTTCATATTTTAAATGAATGCAACTAACAGTAAATGTCACTGTCAAAAAGCTAATCACTTCAAATTAATAATAGTGACATTTTAAAAAGAAAATAGTAAATAAAGCAATAGTTTTCTGCAATTAAACATTTTGAAGCGTTAGTAAATACGTAGTATTTAAAATAATAAAAATTAAATAGCGGGAGGTTTTGTGTTGGCCACATCAGATTTTTCTTTTAATAATTATTTCTACACTCTTTTTTTCGACACTTCAAATTTCGGTCTTCGTATTTTAGATCAAAAGTTTATAAATATTTTATTTATTTATTTCACTGTGGTATACCGTTGTCATATTTATTCCGTACATATAATCATTAATCTTCTTACCCATACATTTGGCTTTTATTTACAATTTACACAATATTTTGTAATTAATAATTCAGCTTTATGATACGAGTATTTAAATAATCACATTTTTTAAATTTATTACATTGAAACCATACATTTTGACTTTGTATTTACTAAGAGGATTTTGCAAAACAAAAGTTTGATTACATAAATATTAATTTAAATACTATCATGTGTGCACAAAGTAGCTTTAAATACGATTAGAAGAGTTGCGCGCAAATGTAGTAACCCAATGTTCCAGTGTTGCCAAGTGTACGGAGTTCAGAATGTCGCTGGAATGAAATTTCAGTATATACAGCGTATATACGCCGGACGACACTAGCTCCGCAAGTGGAATTTTTTTGAACTAAAAAAAATATACATTTTCCATTCCGCTATCATTCTGACGTCCATAACAAATTTTGCTATACGATACTAGAGGCCCCCCTGATGTCAGAAAAAAATTTATAAGGCCATGTGCATATGACGTCCAGTATACGGACGTCTTATGCACAAGGACGTCACTTTGAATGTAGAAAATTACACAGGGGACGCCACAATGGTAGTGGGATGTAAATATATATATATATATATATATATATATATAAATTATGGAAACAGCAGATATATTCAAAAAAATTAATTGACAGATATCAGTGTCAAATGCAAAACCAAAGTTGAAAGTATATATATATATATATATATATATATATATATATATATATATATATATATATATTCTGTTTCCATAATTTTAGCAAAGCTGACTTATTTTTGAAAGTTAATCTCTCTTAATGTCTCTATAACTCTATATCTATTGAATATGAAGGAAAATGTTGAATCAAACCGTATAAAGAATAAGATATTCTTTCATAATGATAATCACAAAATGTCGAAAAATGATATTTAACTGCGTTTTTTCAAGAAAAACTGTTAAAAACTTCAAATAAGGGTACTTCCGGTGAATCAATTATAACCAAAATCTAGTCAGCTCTTCATATGGATGTAAAGAAGAGCAATACAAAAGAATTATAATTTTCAGAATTGTAGTATTGGAGTTATCGTCAGAGAAAAATTTGTCACACACACACACACACACACACACACACACACACACACACACATACGGACATAATCTTAAAAATAGTAAATTCGTATTCTAGGGACCCTAAAACGTGCTTATTCATTAAAAACTCACCAACGATTTTTTTGACCAAAGACAATACCTTCCTTACCTAAAGGTGACGGAAGGTAAAAAAACGCTGGCTATATAAATTTGTATAGATATACCCACACAAAATGTGGTCCTGATAGTACACTATAGCTGCTGTATTAAGCCTCATTCCCAGCTATTTTACTAATGTAGAATGGATAGTGAGTTATACACAAACGCAAGTGTAATTCATAGTGCTTAATAAATAACTTTACAATTTATTTTAGTGTTCTAAAGTGTTAAATTATAACACAACTAATTTTATTTTGCGTGGAATCGTTTTGTTTAATCTGCATTCATTTACTTGAAACTGGATTTATAGATGATGTTTTAAAAACTAATAACTACGTTTAAGGACTCCATTTTCACAATTTCCTGATAATTTTCATGCCTTTCTTTAAAATCTGGCGAAAAAAACTTAATATTAATATCAATCCGAAAACGCCGAAATACACACCGATTTTTCACACTTGACCGTCACGTCATAGTTTGATGTTCGTATATTAGATATACGTATCGAAGACAGAATGTAGGAAACCATAAGTGAGACAGATATAAACATACGATACATATATCTAATATATGAACATCAAACTATGACGTAAAGGTCAAGTGTGAAAAATCGGTGTGTATGTATGTGTAGAGGTAAATTGTATTCCTAAAGTACTCCAAACTTGAGTCCAAATCAAAATCAGTCCCTACGTCATTACTGAAATCCATTTCATAACATTTCAGGCTTTCAGATTAGCTGAAACATCATAATAGGAACAACCTTCATCAACATTTGTGCCTCATTAAATACAACAATCAACCTTCTCAATATCTTCTGCGATTTAATATTTTATCGCAACCGTACCGTAACCGAATCTTATTGTCGCGAACCAGAGAAAAACTCAATGGGTTTCAACGGAAAATGTAGGTGAAGATCTATTTTTAACTCTTGAAAGCTTTATTTAGGTTTAAAGTTACAAGATATTTTTAATGTGTTTGCTTGAGAAACTAACCTAATGCACTTACTAGTAGAATATCCTGAATATCCTGAAACTCATTACAAATGTCAATCTGTTAATAATTTTGTTGCATAATATTATAATAGGGAGTTATTGCAACTTCTATGATGAAAGAACGTAAACGTTAACCTTATGTAGAAAACACTTTATTTTAGAAATAAAGGACTTTCAATTTCAATGTTTACCGCATTTAATTAGTGTATTCACGCTAACGTTAAAGATAAAAGCAACACAAACGAGGTTATATCCACACTTTTCACCGAAACATAACCTCAAAAGATACAGAACGTGTGACGTTAAACGCTCGCTATTCCATTGCACATAACGTGTCTCCTTATTCATATAACATGAACCTTATTAGTACGCATGCGCACTCGGGCTGTCACGTGACTTTAAAGTGCACGCTATTTTTGCGTTGAAGCTGCAATAACTCTCTATTATCGACATCCATACTTAATATAATAAATGCGAAAGTAACTCTGTCTGTCTGTCTGTCTGTCTGTTACGTTTTCACGTCTGAACCGCTGAACCAATTTGGATGAATTTTGGTATAGAGATAGAATGGACCTTCGAGAAGGACATAGGCTACCTTTTGTCGCGAAAGTAATACTTTGAAGGGATGAAATAGGGGATGAAAGTTTGTATAGAGAACCCATCATTTCTTCCGCGGAACCAATTTTGATAAATTTTGGTATAGAGATAGATTGGACCTTGGAGAAGGACATGGGCTATCTTTTGTCGCGAAAGTAAAACTTAAAGGGGTGAAATAGGGGATAAAGTTTGTATGAAGAGCCCATCGTTTCTCAAGTTAGGGATATAAAAATTCTTATTTATACATTTGGTAAGGAATGTTTTAGCGTTTTTGAAAAATAATCCCTCATGGTGGTACAATAAGGGATGATTTCAATTATTTTTTTTATCTTTGTATCTATAGTTAATTTTTAACCGTTAGCAGATTTTCGATATTTGTCGGAGAGATAGCTTGCATCATATATATAGGTACATAAGTAAAAGTACACAAGACATGTTTAGAAAATGGCGCTGTTAGGTGCGGTGCGGGGATCGGGTGGGCAGTGGGCGGAGCCTGTTACATGTACGATGCGAGGCAGGTTGCCGGCTCCCTACGCAGCGCATGTCTCCGAAGTAAATATGAAAAATTACTGGTACACGTGTAGCTAATCGTTATTTTAGCTTTACCCGTGCGAAGCCGGGGCTGGTCAGCTAGTATTCATATAATTGATTTTATTGTACTCGTACAGTACAAAATAATAAGTACTACAGTCAATATTTTCTGGTTTATTAATAAACGCAATTTTGACATCTGTCATTAGTTTCAACTTCACGTGCGCATACTATAACTAACCCTTAATGATCATTAATTTTTGTAATGTGTCTCGGGTATGAGTTTGAATTAAAATTAGTTATAGAAAACAAATACGGAACGGTAGGAATAATTTAAGGACGATCATTTAAATCTTGCAATCCTTGAATGTTACCATTTTCCCTTTTCAACGGGTGTCATCCATTTTTCTTTCCATTTTCACCTGTAAGTTTTCTTTTAAAAGAGGATTCACCATCTTGTAGAATTCTGTACAGTACAGATTACTAAAGCTGACTCACCACCTGAAAGTGCGTATATTATGCTGAAAACTGAAATGAACTCCTGAAATGAGGAGCAAAGAGGACTGTAGAGGGAACAAAGAGAGTTTGAAATTGGATGGGACACGCAAAGTGTTCACGGTTTATTGACGCAGATTGGAGGAATTGTTGAAGAAATTGTATCGCATTAATGGAGAAAAGGAATAGCTACTTGAGATAAATGTGTTTGTTTAGAAAATATTGTTTGAAGGAGCATATATCTCAACATTTCGTTATATACGAATACTGAAGGTCGAAATTCAATAGTTGATGTCTCTAAAAAGCCGAATCAAATATAAGTTACAAAGAAATTACATTTTGATTAAATTTTGTGCGGATATATACAGTGTGTCCCATTTACAGGTGCCACCATTGGGATCTCGAGAACTATAAGAGATACGATGTCGGTTAAATGGAACTTTTTGTGCGCCTTTGGGAGGCCATCTCAGATGTGCTTTTGTTTTTCCAAAAATACTCATAGGGCACTAGATAATGACAAAAAACTGAATATTGTTGATTTTTTCTTTTTGAAATAACTTCTAAACTATTAGTAATTGAGAAAAACGTTTCAAATACAAAAGATAGATATTTTTATGAACTAACCAGTGGCGTACGAAATAAATTTTTATATCCGTAAATTTTTGAGATATAACACAAACTTATATTTTTTTAAATAGAACCCATATCTGATTTTAGTCTCAAAAAAATCATTATTTTTTTCTCTTTTCAACGATGTAAGTGTTATTATGTTTTATATAATAATAAAAATATCTATCTTTTATATTTGAAACGTTTTTCTTAATTACTAATAGTTTAGACGTTATTTGAAAAAGAAAAAATCTGTTGTGGCCAGCACAAGACCTCTCGCCATTTCCATATTAGGCTATATAAGTATTGTATTGCAGTTTGCTATCGAACCGTCATTTTATAACAAAATATTACAGAACCTTACCCAAATATTGTCTTTTATTGTATTTAACATGGCTTCTGCACACATATAATTCTAATTATATCTATTTTTCATTGTATGAGAAAGTTTCTAAATGTCACAGATTCTTCCAATTCATTAACCAGATTGGCGGTATTTCTGATGGATACATGCATATTACCTATAATTTCAAATATTTAATTAATAAAACAATAAGAAAGATTAAATGTACTTCCCAGAAAAAGCTATCAAAATGTCACTAAAACTGTTTATTTTTGACACTGAAATCTGTCATTTACAAATTATGTTAGAAACATTTGAATTTGTCAACTGGTTTCCTTAGTGTAGTTTCGCCTACTCGACTTGTAATATCCCGATATACTATATATTATAGCGTCTTTATCTCTAAATTTATAGAAGATATAATAAAAAATTTAAATGTATCAGGTGTAGAATTTTGTTCTTCAAAATTAGTAATATCAAAAATTTTCAAAAATTAATATTTGAAAGAATTTCTTTTAAAAACTAGTACTTCCGGTTGTTCAATTGTTACCAAAACCTTTTCAGCTCTTCCCAGGAATGTCAGATTGAGGAATCCATAGTTAAACAGTTCTTATGTCTTATAGTTTTTGTGGAATCGTCCGTCCAACATCCAGCCATACACACACACACACACACACACACACACACACACATACACACATCCACACACACACACACACAGACATCATTTTAAAAATGTTATAATCGGATTATAGGGACCTTAAATCGTGCTTATTCAATAAAATCTGGATATGCGAATTTTAGCATGAATCCAATACCTCTCTTAGCGAGAGGTAAAAATCAACAATATTCAGTTTTTCGTCATTATCTAGTGCCCTATGAGAATTTTTGGAAAAAGAAAAGCACATCTGAGATGGCCTTTTAAAGGCGCACAAAAAGTTCTATTTAACCGACATCATATCTCTTATAGTTCTCGAGATCCCAATGGTGGCACCTCTAAATGGGACACACTATATATATATATATATATATATATACAGAGTGTTAATTAAAAAGAGCGGGCCATAGGTGTTTAACATGGGAAATCAGTTCTTCCTTGCGCTAAACTTCCTATTTAATTTAAGATAAAATGTTTCAAATAAATGCTGTAGAGAATTAAATTCTATAAATCACTAATCAGATTTTATTTTGCATGTTTAGTAAACTGTTAAATCCAATTTCAAAATTTATAAATATTGTTCATTTGTAACGATAGCCATAGAATTTAAACAAAATTGTAAAGAAATGCATATCGTTTAACTGTCAGAAATTTGAGTTTCAAATAGAAATTACAGATAATTATAATTATATTCTACACCTAAATCTGCAAAGATTTTATTTATTTTTAGTGTGTGTGACAAATTTTTCTCCGACGATAACTCCAAAACTACAATTCTAAAAAATATGATTCTTTCGTATTCCTCTTCTTTACAACCATATGAAGAGCTGATTAGATTTTGGTTATAATTGGCCAACCGGAAGTACCCTTATTTGAAGATCTTAACAGTTTTTCTGGAAAAAACGCTGTTAAATATCATTTTTCGACATTTTATGATAATTAATATGAAAGAAAATCTTATTCTCTATACGATTTGATTATACATTTTCCTTCATATTCAATAGATATAGAGTTATAGAGAGATTAAGAGAGGCTAACTTTCAAAAATCCGTCTGCTTTGCAAAAATTATGGAATCAACAGATATATTCAAAAAATTCTAATTGACAGATGTCAGTGTCATGTACAAAACCAAAGTGGAAAGTATAGGATCAGAAAGTAACACAAGTGACAGAGTGTCCTTCGCAAGTGACTTGCAGTTTCAATGCGGGGAGTACGAGGAAGGCCAAAGAGAAGATGGAAGGACTGTGTAGCAGAATATTTGAGAGAGGAAGAACTGTGTGAAAAAGATGCGTTGGATAGGAATGAGGAAGTGTGAAGTGCAATTTACAGAATGTACTTTCGTGTTATAATTATATTGGATTTATAGAATCTTTTCAAAGGAACTTGCAATATTTAATTTGTAAAAAATAGTGTGTTCGTGTTACAATTTTACAGGATATATAGAATCTTTTCCAAGGAACTTTTGGTATTTGATTTGTACAAATACATTGAATTGACGGAAGGTTTTGTGCTGGCCACAACAGATTTTTTATTTATTTATTGTCACACACTTCTTGATAAGTGATAAGTGGTGATATTATGGGGATGAGACAGTTTTTTCGTTGCAAATTTTGTAACTTTTTCAATATTTAAGTTGCTTGTAAAGATGAAATTGTGAAAGAGACATACACAACATCCATGCCTTACCCGGGATTCGAACCCGGAACACTTGGGTCGCGAGTTGACTATGTTGTCCACTACATCACCGGGGTCGGCCGAAATATGTAAAATAAAATAAACGCCCATGGCCCGCTTTTTAATTAACACCCTGTAGATGTACATATGGGGTCCCGTGGCCGCGTGCCTGAGTGTCTGGTCGCGAACCTGGCGGAACCGGGTTCGATCCCGACCGACGCCAAATATTTCGAATTTTAAATGGCACAAAAGTGACCCCCGCACGGTACAAATATCTCATTATCATTACCGATATCTGTGGAAACAGACTGACACACCCAGAAATGGGTAATATGCCGTGACGAAATATTTATTTATTTATTTGTAGATGTACATACAATGGAAATAGTTATTTATGATATAAGCAATGTTGTGACAGATCAATTTATAAAGGGTCTAGACCAAGATCAAGATCTGTTCAACTAATATGTTCTAGATCAGATTGTAGTTCAGTTTCTGCGATAGGATCTTTTTTGCAGATCAGATCAGAAATTTGTGTTCTGCTTTTCTTAGATCATAAAATAGAACAGTAACGATTTTCAAATGCTTTTTATTTCTTATTAATTAATAGTTACTTAACTATCAAGTGTGTTAATGAGGGTGATTAATGATTGAGACATTTTAACATGTTAATTGTTGAGATGATTAATCCCAATTAACACACATATTATTTATAACATTTTTCCTTTGACCGTATCTTACTGAACTGGAAAAACTAATTTTATTCCATGACAAAAATTTTAGGTTAATAACGTTTCACACAAGTTTTGACAATAATTGTTCAGCAATATTATGCAGTATTTATGGTTACCCACTAAAATCGATTATTAATACAAAATCATACATTAATAGGATTCATTAATGAATGATTTTCTGTATATTAACAGAATAACGATCAACGGAAAAGTAAATTAAATTACAAAGCCTCATGCTTTATGCATGGGAAGAAAAATTAGATATACATATATTTAATTTTATTAATAATAAATTAAGATAGGCCATAACAAATGGGCAGACAATATTATGGTATTCTACCATTTAATTTTTTAAGTGAGTTAAATAAATTATAATCTTACTTGTATTTGTATTTAATTTGTTCTTGGATTTTCTGGTTTCCAATAATACTAGTTTATTTGATCTTTTTTGAGATCATAGATTATAGTTTTTAGATCTAGTTTCAGATCAAGATCTGAATACATAAAAGGATCTAGATCAGATCTAAAACCATACTAAATGAACTAGATCAGTGATTTAAATCAAATGATCTACATCAGTCACAACACTGGATATAAGTGTTAAAAGTGATATTTTATTTTGTAAGAAGGAAAACAAACAGTAAAAGCCTATTTTTTTATAGATTTGTGGAAAAAATAAATTTGGGCCAGAATGATGAAGTTAAAAAATTAATTTCTTAAACTTTTAACTTAAGAGGGATGTGTCGCAATACAGAATCAAAAGAGATGTTTTCAAAGGCAAAGAAATCCAAGACGAACTTTGGGGAGTATAAAATGGCTTTTAAAACGTTCTTTTATTGTATAAAACTTTGAGAATCCCTCCTTTATTGTTTGAAAAGCACTGAAGAAAATGATCCATTACTCAAGTAATTCAATTATTGCATTTCTGGTTTTAATTCCTCAAATTCATGAAACTTTGTAACGACCGCAATAAAATTACTTGAAAACTTGTACAATAATCTTAAAACATTTCCGCGGATTTGTTTGAAATTCAGCAGCGCTGGATTCGAAGTTAACAATATATTATTCATTATTACTAACATAAAATACGAGACAGGGTCTGAGACTGGGTTGTCGTCAGTCGCCATCGCAAGAAGCGACTGTTGTAAGTGAAAAAGAAGTAATAAACCGTGCAATGTATGTCCTAACGACGAGGATATTTCATGCTTTGGCCATTTACTTAAAAGTGTCAGAAATCTTCTTTTGTCTTGGCAGGGATGTAAAGCAGAGAGCACTAGGCAAACCAACTCTTTCTTCAACACGCTCAAATTTAATACTTTTATTGGATTTGTTTTTATTTCAAACAAGACAATACGAAGATTTATAATAAGGAAAGTACAATAAAGTACAATACGATGGCGACACTTACAACTGGTCTAATATGTTTAAAAAATAACACTTGACATGTTTTCCAAGATTTCAGTCTCTTGGTCATTTATCAAAGACTGGCTTGCTAAACCAGAACCACAGACGCGTTTCGCTCTTATTGGAGCTCTTGAGTGTGGTGTACTGACGTTTCGAGGAGGCACTGAATAAGGTTGGGCGATAGATGGCTCTGCATGTAGTTACTTGATTCTGCAGTCATCTTACCTTTTTGGAATGTTTATCATCCGCTCACTCAGCCGACTTAATGCTTCCTAGAGGCGTCAGTACACTACACTGAAGAGCTCCAATAAGAACGAAACGCGTCTGTGGTTTTGGTTGAGTGAGCCAGTCTTCGATAAATGACCGAGACTGAAATCTTGTCAAACATCGCAAGTGTTATTTTTTAAATATCTTATACAACCATTCAACAATTATTCTTTTGTACAATGATATGTTTGTGTAGATGATTTTATATTTAAGAAAGAAGCTCTAAAATTTTACTTGTCAATGTGATAATATACTGATTTTAATGGTACATGTACTAAACTGTTTGTACACCCCGAAGAGGGAAAACTATATAGTGAAACGTCGGTTTTATAAAAACATTTAAACTTCACTTAAAATTTACTTCCACAGTAAATTTAATGAAGTGAAAAAATGCAACGCGTTTTTTTGACAGCAATAATACAAATGTCATAAGAATAGAGAAACTGATTCGAATTTGTTCATTTCAATAAATTTACTTGACAACTAAATTTTAAGTGAAACTTAATTTTTTTATAAAACCGGCCCTAAATGTAGTATGACTAAGAGTGTTTTTGTTAATAGCTGTAATGATAGGTTAGAATACCTATATATTTTTTAAGTTTTCAAATTTCCAAATATGCCATCATTAGAGTTTGGAATATTACCCATTTCTGAGTGTGGCACAATCTGCTTTATCGAAAAAGCTTTATTAAAAAATAATTGTCGATTTTTTTTATAAAATCATGAAATCCATCTCATTTAATAAATATAGTAATAGAAAATAATTTGAAATATGCGACTTTTCATTCATAAATTTGCTAATTAACCTTCGCGCTTTTAAACACGGACTAAATTTGTGACGACAGAAATTCATATTCACACAAAGACAATTCTCTCTCTGACACACACGCTTCACAACATGAAACAGTAACCTAACCTAAAAGTGTGACAGCTGACAGCAAAATATACAAGAGAGAAGACTATTATTTTTTTTTACTATTTCTTTAAAAGTACTAGTGCAGTATAAGGTATGTAAATAAACCATTTATTTAAATAAATACCAAACCAAATAATCATAGTTCTAAATTAAACCGGTAGAGCTCGACTGTCGTATCCGTGAATATGTGTCGTCAGCCGTTGAAATATTTCAAATTAAACGCAACTTTTAAAAAATCATATCTCTGATTCTAAAGACTTGTAAGATGTAAAACATATACATACATGTTTAATTTTTTTCAAGACATAAATAATAATAAATAAATAAATCAGAAAATGTGAAATGACCCCATTCAATATATGCTATTATATACAATTATGCCGTTATGATTAATTATAACAATAGACGGTGTAAAACTTATGCTCATCTTTTCCTCTTCTCCGCCCCCTAACCCTTGCCATGCTGTATTTACGCTTCTTCGTACCTTAGCATTTTACTGCCCATGAATTAATAACAGTGTAGAAATATCCAGTACATACTTATTTTACAGCAACTATAGTGAAATACCATGTTATAAAGTTGGAAACACTTATCGTCCATTATTAATCAATTTTAATATAGTTTTATGCTAAGCGAAGTTAAAGCTATTATATTATTCACTATAAAATGTTTAAAGCATAGGTAGCCTTTTCTCTTTTGTTTTGGTATTGTTCCCAATTGTCGTCATTTATCTCCGTTGCAATATTGCGGAACATTTGTGGCCATAACAAATGATTAAAGTGAAAAAACACGGCACAAAAAGTCCGCATTTATGGTCACAAGCGAGACAAGCATAAACTTTATGTTTAAGAAAATCGCAAGAAAAAATGCTTGACATATATAAGGATAAAACTTCGTAAAACTTAAACATGACTTATATACTTGCACAAAAAGTATAATTTGCGACACATAAACGTTACAAGCCACGGAGAAAAGGGTTTTGATATTTGCGTGTCTTAAAGAAGTTAGTTTTACGTACAATGGACCTTGCATTTTCTTTTGTATTTCTTTTCATGGGTTTGTCTACCGAGAGTTATATAGGTTCTTTTCACGATTGTTCTGAATTTACCGGTGGTCTTTACAGAGATCTCGACCTCCATAATATTTAATACGATATATTTCACTTGGTTTATTTTCCACATTCACTTAATCCTGGATTTTAAATTCGTCTCATTTCAACGTCTCTTGCAATGATATATCTTTGCTCGGATTTATAGTAGTGGTGGCCCGATAAGAAAGTGGAGCCCCCGTTCCATAATAGTATATTAAAGAACGAGTTTTATAAAACATGTTTTTTTTGCGCGTGTCAAAATTTAGAAAACGAACCCTGGCGAGTTTTCTAAATGATAAGTGCAAAAAAAATCTGTTGTGGCTAGTACAATACCTTTAGTACATAAATATCGAATTTAACATTCTAATTATATCTATTCTTTTATTCTATAAGGAATCTTGCCCTACTCCCTACTATTCTAAAATGTTCAAGATGGTTCCAATATATTGATGGGATTGGCGGTATTTCTTAAGGATAAAATGTGTACTATTAATATACATGCTTATCTATAATTTTAAATATTTAATTAATAATTCAATAAGAAATATTATGTACTTCCCCGAAAAAGCTTTCAGTAATGCCAGTAAAACTGTTGATTTTTGACACTGACATTTATCTGTCAATTACAGACAATTGAATTGAAGAACTGGTTTTATTGGTGTAGTTTGGACTGTGCACTGTGCGATTTATTGCAATAGATTAATCTTTCATTATTATTTTCTTTATCTCTAACTCTAGAAGTCATAATAAAAATTTTAAGTGTATTATATGGAGAATTTCATGTTCTTCAATATTTGTAATAACAAAAATTTTCAAAACATAATATTTAGACACACACACACACATACAAACACACACATACACACACACACACACACACACACACACACACACACACACACACACACACACACACACACAGAGAGAGAGAGAGAGAGATACGTAAAAATATTATAAGTAATCGGATTCTATGGACTTTAAAAGGTGCTTATTCGCTAAAATCTGGCTACGCGATTTTTAACATGAATCCAATAACTCTCTTAGCGAGAGGTAAAATGAGTCCTGTATACTATTTTTTTTATATTTTGCGTCTTTTATGTACTGAAATATTAAAAAAAATCTGTTGTGGCCAGCACAAGACCTTCCGTTAATTTGATGTATTTTGTACAAATCCCAAAAGATCATTGGAAAATATTGTATAAATCCAATAAAATTATCACATAAATATAAATTATGTAAACTCATATATAAATACTCTAAAAATGCGTACACTTACGTAACATTCTCTTTCCAATCAAATAATATTACTACCAAGTTTATATCTCTACCCATTTTTGAATTATTGCCCGAAAAGTCAATATACCTACCCCACATTTAGATAAAAGCTTCAAAATTTTCAAAAATCTAATTTTTATTTATCTAGATTCTTCTCAATGTGCTGATTCCAAATTTTGAAACCGCAGGTCGATATCTCTTTTCGTTCTCGACATATTTAGAGTCAAAGTTTTGCTCAAACTGCCCATTTTTGGGTAGTAACCCAAAAATGGGTCGAGATATGAATTTGGCGAGAACACCATTCGATTCTACAGACAAAAATACATATGTATAGCAATTTCCATAATTTCTGTCCTCCCGGTTCATTTTTTTATGAATAAAAGCTTGAAAACCCCTGAAAATGGCTAAAATCTGAAAAAATCGTAAGGGGTACACCTTAGATTTTTGCGATTTTTGGCTATTTTCAGTTATTTTGTTTTAAAGTTTGTATGCGGTGTTCAAAAATTCTGAAAATTGGTGTACGTATATAATTTTGGCCGTAGAATCGAATGGTGTTGTCACCAAATTCATATCTCGACCCATTTTTGGGTTATTACCCAAAAATGGGCAGTTTCGAGCAAAACTTTGAATCTAAATATCTCGAGAACGAAAAGAGATATCGACCTGCGGTTTTAAATTTTGGAATCAGCGCATTGATAAGTATCTAGATACATAAAAATTAGATTTTTGAAAATTTTGAAGTTTTTAAAAAAATGTGGGGTATATTGACTTTTGGGGCAATAATTCGAAAATGGGTAGTAATATTAGTTGATTGTAATGAGAATGTTACGTGAGTGTACGCATTTTTAGAGAGTGATAATTTTATTGGATTTATAGAATATTTTCCAATGAATTTCTGACCAAAGACAATACCTTCCTTACCTAAAGGTGACGGACGGTAAAAATGGCTATATTAAACCGAGATGATTGATGGAAATTTGTAAGTATAATACAGTCGGCAACATTGGATTATTATTTGAAAGTTAATGTCAAGTTTTATTTATGTTGCTCAAAAATTTAAAATGTCATCTAGTACCAACCTACTGAATCAAAAAAATGCGTATCGAAATTAAGGCAATACCCAAATTATAGTCTTCATTATTTATTCATTATGTTAATTAAAAATAGTTGATCAGAAGCAAATACAAATACGAAATACCCACTAGCATTAGGTAAATATATTTTGAAAGCTTTTAGCTAACAACGCGTATGTATGTAGTGCTATGTTCAACAATGAAAGTTAACTTGTTCAGTAGTATATTGGCAATTTTAATTAGCCCTTGATTAGTGAAAATTACAACCAATGTTAATGGCTTTCTGTTACTACATTCTGTTACAAATGCGATTAAATTAAACATGATTGGAGTTAGTAATTGTCATTAACATTTGATCGCAATTTGTTCGATCGCTCATAAATGTCGTAAACGATTCAGCAAATATCGGCAAAAGTCAACACTGTTGTTTACCAAGCAATTCAAACGCTAGGACCTAAGAAATTAATGTCGGGAAAATTGTGTTTGTCTGAGGATTTTTAACGATATAATACGATAGAAAATGACCTTAAGAAGAGCTAATATGATGGGAATAATGAAAAAGTTTGTAAAGAACACTTATTTAGGATGTATAGAGAAACGAAATTCATTTTCGGAGAAATATTTTTCTTTGTTTCAGGTTAGAAATATTTACAAATTAATGCTTTCTCTCTTTTATAGATTTCTGCAACTTTATTTAACTTTATTTACTGAATGTTACGAAATATAAAAATCTGATGTGGCCAACACAAAACCTCCCGCTATGTAATTTTTATTAATTTAAATACATACCTACGGATTTACTAACGCTGCAAACTGTTCCATTGCAAAAACTATTGCTTTATTTACTATTTTCTTTTTAAAATGTCATTATTATTAATTTGAAGTGATTAGTTTTTTGACAGTGACATTTACTGCTAGTTACATTCATTTGAAATATGAACTGTGTAACAAAGGAATTGTGTTTATCTTAGGCTTCGCGACTAATCAAAAAAATTATTTTTAAATTTATCTGTAAAATATATGGAAAAGGTATTAATGTATTCCTGTAAAAAATTCAAAAATCTTTAATTTTCATAAGACATAAAATGCGAAAAAATGGCATTTAATGGTATTTTTTGAAGAAAAACCATTATGAGATTCAGGTAAAGTGCCATTTCCGGTTATCCGATTTACACCAAAATCTAATGGCTTCTTTTCATATTAGAATAGGGTATAAATACAAGGTTTAAAAATTTTCTGAATGATAGTATTTGAGTTAGAGCGAAGACAAAATCCCTACACATACGCACATACATACATACATACATACACACACACATACATACACACATACATACACACACATACAGACATCATCGTGAAAATGTTAAAATTGGATTCTAGGGACCTTAAAACGGGGTCATTTACTAAAATCTCGATATGTGATTTTTAACACGATCTCTATACCTCCCTTACCAAGGGTAGCGGTAGGTAAAAATGAACATTGATGAGCAATTACATAAAAATTAGACATTTTTATGGGACATTTTTGTAGAAACGCTCAAAATTTAAAATGTAATAACTTGTGACTAAAATATATTTTGCAAGAAACAGTTTTACCATACTGTACATAACTCATATTTACAATATTACAAAATCCGATTCTAATGTGACAATTACTTTTATTTTAAATATTTCCACCAGAGGAATGGTTTGAAGATTGCGAATGATTATACAAATTCAGTTTTTACTTTAGTGTAAACCTTTATGTTCTATATCGAATATACAGGCTGTTTCAAAGAAAGTGTAAAAAAAAATTAAGGGCATATAGTATTGACAAAAATGAGTAAAATAAAACTTAATCAACATAGGTGTGATCTTCAACTGTTTCCGAGATAAATGAAAAATCGAAGAAAAACTGACAATGATAGTGATCAAACAAAATAGACTATAAAAAAAGAATAAAATTTTATATGAAACATTTTTCTCAATTTCTAATAGTTACGAAGTTATATGAAAATTAAATATTGGCCAAGGTCGCCACAACATTTAACACGTTGACTGCGATGGTATATTTTGATGTTTCCGTTATGGGGCCATTTATTGCAATAACTTTAGGACTTACAGCGATAACATACCGTAACTGTAAAATCTCAATTTCTTAATTCGTTTTTGAGTTATGAACAATTAGGTGTGCTGGTCCCATGGGACCAGCCTGGCGCAGCAAGTATCAGTTTTATCTACTGCGCCGCTGGTCCTATATGGTAAATCAGGTAAATCTAACTTTAAATTTTTGTATGTGAAGCAGTGGGTATTTAAAGCTATTAATTTTCCGTGACGTCATTATATTGAACTGAGGAAGAGAACCATGTGTAAGAATGTAACTTATAGATGGCACTGCGTGCGAGAAAGTTTTAATTTGAATTTGACATTTTGCTCTCTCTGGGCTCTCAAATATATTAATTACTTCACAAATAAACACATAGGTAGTTACATGTAATTTAAAATATCGATACGAAAAAGACAAACTAAAATACTAACCTTCAAACTATTGTTGAAACGTCAAACAGGAAATCTACATTACCCGTACAAGCAAACGCTATGGCTTTACGATCACTCATTGGTGCGGCGTAATTCTACGTCATACATGGCGGTAATTCAAATAATCAAATTTCATTATTTTTTTTCTGGCTAATTAATAAAAATTTTGCCCAGAGAAAAAATAGGGGTAGCAAGTTTTTACCTACTCTTCAAAAATATTAAATAAAAAAGGTACGCAAGTAGCCCATTGCTTCAAAACTGAATGAAGTTTTATTTAAAATAATAAAAAAAAATTGAGTGGAACACCCCATTTTTCGATTTTTCTAAAAAAAACAGAAGATTACCTCTGAAAAGTAAACAAAAATTCTTATTTAATTAAAGTCGTAACTTTTATAGTTTTCTAGATAGCAGAAGTAAACCCCGTAAAAACTCATTTTTCACTGTCTCATATCTCGAAACTATTGAAGATCGGACCCAAGTTGATGAAGCTTTTTACCTCTCGCTAAGAGAGGTATTGGATTCATGCTAAAATTCGCATATCCAGATTTTATTGAATAAGCACGATTTAAGGTTCCTAGAATCCGATTATAACATTTTTAAAATGATGTCTGTGTGCGTGTGGGTGTGTGTGTGTGTGTATGTGTGTATGTGTGTATGTGTGTATGTGTGTATGTGTGTATGTGTGTATGTATATATATGTGTATGTGTGTTGTCTGGATGTTGTAGACACGATTCCTCAAAAACTATAAGACTTAAGAATTGTTTAACTATGGATTCCTCAATCTGACATTCCTGGGAAGAGCTGAAAAGGTTTTGGTAACAATTGAACAACCGGAAGTAGTAGTTTCTGAGAGAAATTCTTCTAAATATAATTTTTTGGAAATTTTTGTTATTAAATATTGAAGAACAAAATTGTCCATCTATACACTTAAAATTTTTATTATATCTTGTATAGATTTAGAGATAAAGACACTATAATATATAGAGTAATTTAATCGCAGAGGCCAAGGCACTAAGGAAACCAGTTGACAAATTCCAATGTTTATAACATAGTTTTTAAATGACACATGTCAGTGCCAAAAATCAACAGTTTTAGTGACATTCTGACAGCTTTTTCTGGGAAGTATATTTAATCTTTCTTATTGTTTTATTAATTAAATATTTGAAATTATAGGTAAAATGCATATATCCATAAGAAATACCGCCAATCTGGTTAATGAATTGGAAGAATCTTTGACATATAGAAATTTCCTCATACAATGAAAAATAGGTATAATTAGAATTATATGTGTACAGAAGACATGTTAAATACAATAAAAAACAGTATTTGGGTAAAGTTCTGTATTTTTTTGTTACAAAACGACGGTTTGAAAGGGAAGTGAAATTCAATACCTATATAGCCTAATAAGGAAATGGCGAGAGGTCTTGTGCTGGCCACAACAGATTTTTTTACTCAATTTGGTCAGTACTATATGCTCTTATAAATTTTTACACTTTCTTTGAAACACCCTGTATTTTCCATTTATGTATTGAACATTGATTCTTAAATTCGTGTTTCATTCAAAACCAATTGAATTTGACAATTAAATTATCTTATCAAGAGTTAGATCAAGATTGCTTTGTATTTACACAATGCGAGCAGCCTGAGCGATTAGGGAAGTTGCTCTCAAGATAGCGAAATGACAGCTTAGACAGATGTTAATATTATTAATACTGGCACGATTACTATTAGTCATGTGTTTTGACAGTTGCTTAAACGGTAACGAGAATTCTCTGTAGATCGCATTCAGCCCTCGAGTCAATTGTCTGACGGCGTAAATCTTGGCTAACCAATGACGTCATACGTGATTTATCGATAATTGTGTTCGGTACATTCACCTATGGATAGTAGAATATCAACCAGTAATGTAGCGAGTATATATTTAGATGAATTTCTAAAATTTCTGTCATTTCTATGGGAGTTAAAAGTAAAACGTACCATTTTCAAGCTTAGTAAAGGAACAACACGATTTTAATGTTTACTTTGTTTGAGGATTTTGGTCTCTCAACGTATATTATGAAAAATATGTCATAATAAATCATATAGCGATTAGAGACGGTTAGTTCTTAGAACCAATTTAAATGAAAATATACTCTTATTACCACTACATTTGTTGTGTGGCATATATTTTGTTCTCAAATCAAATCAATATTTGAATAGAATCAGTAAATGTACGAAAATGATTTTGCTTTTGGTAGACGGTCGTTCATCATAAAAAAAATGTCTTAAAATATGCGTTTTCTATTTATACATATATAGGCTGACCAAAACCAACTGCTACTCACGTGACCGGCAACTTTCTTTAATCAAAACTAGACTTTTAGAAAAAAAAATTTGGTACCTATCTAAATACATGGGCTTTATTATAAAGAATTTTTATTTTAGTAATTTTATTAGATTCAAAAACGTAATATATAATAATAATAAAACAAGCTACAGCCACTACATGTACCCATTAGTTGGTTTTGATCACATTTTATTTAATTTTGCAATCAGGGTAGTTAATAACGTCATATTTGGTATCGGTTGTTGTTACAACACATGCGTGGTGCATTTTAAATGAAACGTATTACAAAAGTCCAGTGCAAGTTTGTTAGCTTTCACTGTCAAATAGAGAGGTTTAGAACCACTACTGTTTTTTTTGTACATATTTAAAATCGTAGGTTTCCAATAATTCTTCTATTATTAAATGATTTTATTTTTACATCCATTGTACTTACACAGACACTTTTTACAACTCATAATATATGGGGTCCCGTGGCCGCGTGCCTGAGTGTCTGGTCGCGAACCTGGGGGAACCGGGTTCGATCCCGACAGACGCCAAATATTTCCAATTTTAAATGGCACAAAAGTGACCCCTGTGGTGCACTCTCCACACCAGCTATGAGTGCCCGTGAGGTGACGCCTGGTAAGCGCCTACACGGTAAAATATATCGTCATCATTACCGATGTCTACATGTGTTGTAGATACTGGCACACCCAGAAATGGGTAATATGCTGTGATGATATATATATATATATATATATATATATATATATATATATATATATAAAATATATGATTTTGGCAGACTACAATGGCAAGAAATAGCGATTGTAAGTAGTAAGTGTAAGGTTCAATTAACTCGAAAATTATAAATGAATCACATAAAACTCAGCTAGTGCGCACGTGGAAAACGAGTTAACCTCCAATTTAATAATCAAAAATTGTCCATTGACGGTGTGTTTAATAAATAATAGTTTGGTTTGAGTATGTTGGACTAAAACACACTTCGCAATATTAGTAGTTTTCTTAGAAGTCCTTTCGTGTTCTGAAAGACTTGTTTTTAAGTGTCTTTAAGTTTGCCCAATATACACTTTTTCACAGCCTAGGCAAGGAAACCTAAAACCACACCTTCAATTTTGAAGAAACTAAAATATTAAAACAAGAAAATAATTTTAATAAACGATTAACTATAGAAATGTTGGAAATCCTTAAACATAAAAACGCCATAAATTCACAGACCGACATCCAGCATTTAAGTGCTATTTACAAAGGAATTTAAAAAAAAACAATATAAAAATGTTATTAAAAATTAAACCAGTTAAATTAAAAAAGAACAGTACTAATGGGAAGGTAGAATAAAAGAATATTAATGGTGACATAAGTTAAAAATAATACATGTAAAAAAGAAATTAAAAATAAAAATAAAGTGAAGATAAAAAAGATTTAACCTTTAACTACTCGCGCTGGTGTATTTTGTACACCACTCGGACTACAATAGTTGTAATTTTGATTTAAATAGTCTCACGTTACTGCGGAGCTACCTAACCTATTACTGAACTCTCTTTTATAAGCCTTTTCACTACCGTTGTGACAGCTGTACGGAAAACATAGATATTTGATATTAAAATACTAGGTGTTCCTTGTGGTCTACAGAATACACCACGCGGGTAGTTATGTGAGTATATTTTGAAACTTCTAACTTGATTAGTTTGTATTAAATATCTTATTTTTTTTGTTTATTATTTATAAACAGCCAAATTCTGTATAACGCTTAACACATTGAGCAACCGCAAAAATACAAGAGACTTTTTCTAAAGCAACTAGCGAACTCTCTGATAAAACCACACCTTTCAGAACGAGCTAAAGTAAAAACTTGCCTAAGGGCATTCATTGTTTTCTAAGTAAATTTAAAATACAAGAAGAAGAGCAGGATCAGGAGTGACCACCAATAAAGGTGTGAGGAAGGTGCTTCTGTTGAGGTAGACAAAATAATCGGGTAATAATTTCATGCAATTCATGTAAAAAAATTATATGCAAGGAACATGCAATTACTTGCCCTGAATGTAATACTAACTATAACGATAATAATTAAGTAACAGCGAATAGATATATCCGGAAAAGTCTGCAAAAATATTTATTTTTAGTTTTTGTAAGCAATTTTATTATTTTTATCTTTACGCTTGCTTTCATTTTGTTTAATATTTTAACATAAAGTAGTATGAATATGTTTTATCATATTTTGTACTGTCTGCAATTATTCCTTCAACAATATAACTTAGTTAACCTTAGTTGTTTCTGATGTATGCGCGTATTTTATCTTTGATACTTTTGACGACATTTTCATCCTTACAATTTTTGATTTTGTAATGTAATGATCTTTTTTCCAACTGTACTTTAACTGTAAGTAAAATATTTTTTCTTGATTTTTGTATTATGTATAAAAAAGTATTCCAGATTCCTGATGATGATTCATTTGGAATCGGAACGTAGGAAAGTTAATTAAATGACAATTTAATAAACTCTGTTTACCGAGACTGCATCTCCAATTATTTTCTTATCATTCCTAACATCATTTTAACATTCAAGTAATACCAATAAATTTTTGATAAACATTGCCTAAAAATATTGTTTGTTAAAAATTCGTTTTACTCAAAACAAGACGTCCGTGGCATTCATAGTTTTCTCCGGAGACTTCAAATACGCTTGTTTTCAAAAAATAAACTCTTATTTAAAGCAAAAACTTTTTTTATTCACTAACCAGTTACAGTTGCTCGAGAACATATCAACCAAATTTTTCCTCCGTAATGAAGAGACTTCTAGTCGTAAGAGAGAACTTGTGTTAGTTTAGCTCACGTTGCCTGGCTTGAATGCTCGTTTGAGAGAAAGAATAGTGTTGTTTTGTGTTTTGTTTAAGTCCTGTTGATGAAGCAGCAGTTGTTTTTAAATTGGATTGCGCTGTTTCGTTGCCATGACTTCGTTCCACCGACTATGAATTGTCCTATGAAGTTTTTCACCAAAATATGCAACAGATTTGAGAGAAAAAAAGTTAAAGCGATATTTAAATACAATGCTCGAAGTTTAAAAGGCATAACAGAAAAATTCATGGCTAGATAAATCTGTTAGCGTAGATTTGATTAAGCAAATATTCAGTATATACATTTTTGACATCAACTTATAAAGGCTGGTTTGGTAAGCTGTAAACTTATGCATGTACCTTAGCATTAGCGTTATGACTTTGCATTAAACTTTACATTACGCTGTCCGGTTTATGTACTTCTTAGAGCAAATCAATAAGAGCAGGCCGGTAATGTCACTTCTTGTTAGATTAACACGTCTTTTTTTTTATCATAAATAGGTTCCCCCTGGTTCGCGACCAGACACTCAGGCACGCGGCCATGGGACCCCATTATGATAATTATGAGATTCGTTCTTTAATATACTATTTCATTACCCAATTTCTTAATACCATTTTTCGTCTTTTATTCGTCTTTATTTTTTAATTGAGTTTCGTATAATCTTTCCGCAGAATTATGTGCTGACGTCACAAGGACTTAACTTTGAGATCCTCATTTTTACCTCTCGCTAAGAGAGGTATTGGATTCATGCTAAAATTCGCATATCCAGATTTTATTGAATAAGCACGATTTAAGGTCCCTATAACATTTTTAAAATGATGTCTGTGTGTGTGTGTGGATGTGTGTATGTGTGTATGTGTGTATGTGTGTATGTGTGTATGTGTGTATGTCTGGATGTTGTAGACACGATTGCTCAAAAACTATAAGACTTAAAAAATATTTAACTGCAGTTTCCTCAATCTGACATTCCTGGGAAGAGCTGATTAGATTTTGGTAACAATTGAACAACCGGAAGTAGTAGTTTCTTAGAAAAATTATTCTAAATATAATTTTTTGGGATTTTTTTTTATTAAATATTGAAGAACATAAAATTCTCCATGTAATACACTTAAAAATTTTATTATATCTTGCATAGATTTAGAGATAAAGACACTATAATTTATAGAGTACACTTATCGCAGAGGCTAAGGCACTAAGGAAACCAGTTGACAAATTCCAATGTTTATAACATGACACATGTCATTGTCAAATATCAACAGTTTTAGTGACATTCTGATAGCTTTTTCTGGGAAGTATATTTAATTTTTCTTATTGTTTTATTAATTAAATATTTGAAATTATAGGTAAAATTGTGGTAAAATACATATATCCATCAGAAATACCGCCAATCTGGTTAATGAATTGGAACAATCTCTTACATTTAGAAACTTCCTCATACAATGAAAAATATATATAATTAGAATTATATGTGTGCAGAAGACATGTTAAATACAATAAAAAACAATATTTGGGTAAAGTTCTGTAATATTTTGTTATAAAACGACGGTTCGAAAGCGAAGTGCAGTACAATACTTATATAGCCTAATATGGAAATGGCGAGAGGTCTTGTGCTGGCCACAACAGATTTTTTTTTTAATGTTCCACTTAAAATAACGAATAGCAAGATCATATTAATATCAAACCTAAATTTGAAATATATTAACAGATAAAGTTATTTTGAAGAACAGTTAATAGTAACAAAATAAATTTATAGCAATAAAATGATATGTAAAAATTCCATTTATATTCTGTTTATCAGTGAATTTACAAACTTTTCCTGTAAATTACGATCCGAAGCAGATGTAAACAACAATTTTCTTCATTGTTTTTCATATTTTATCCCACATTTTATAGCTAATAAACTCGTGAACTATTTTCATATAGCATAAAATATTTTATTCTTTCGGTACATTATATTTTACGTTTATTATGAAAAGTTTATGAAATTTTTTCAATGAGGTAAATATTCTGTTAATGTATTATTTTATTCTGTGTTTGTGTATGTAGCCCATTTTGAAATTAAAAGAATGGAAAGTTTTATTATTATTTATGTTTTGCATTGTAGTATAAATTAACATGAAATATATATTTCGTATTTTAGCAACTGTGTTATTACATTAGTTTTGCAACTATATTATTCATATATGCAATGTATTATAAATAATATTAATTTATATTAGAGCATATGACATGACTGTTGCAGATTATTGTTAATGTATTATTTTAAACTGGTTTAAAAATATGTATTTCGCACTGTTATTTTATGGGTTAGTAAGACTGTTGCTATGTATGGTTTGAACAAGAAAACAAAATCTGTTGTGGCCAGCACAAGACCTCTCGCCATTTCCATATTAGGCTATATAAGTATTGTATTGCACAAAAATTACAGAACTTTACTCAAATATTGTTTTTTATTGTATTTAACATGTCTTCTGCACACATATAATTCTAATTATATCTATTGTTCATTGTATGAGGAAGTTTCTAAATGTCATAGATTCTTCCAATTCGTTAACCATCAGATTGGCGGTATTTCTGATGGATATATGCATTTTACCACAATTTCAAATATTTAATTAATAAAACAATAAGAAAAGTTAAATATACTTCCCAGATAAAGCTATCAGAATGTCACTAAAACTGTAAATATTTGACAATGACATGTGTCATGTTATAAACATTGGAATTTGTCAACTGGTTTCCTTAGTGCCTTGGCCTCTGCGATTAGTTTACTCTATAAATTATAGTGTCTTTATCTCTAAATCTATACAAGATATAATAAAAAATTTAAGGGTATTAGATGGAGAATTTTATGTTCTTCAATATTTAATAAAAAAAACTCCCAAAAAATTATATTTAAAAGAATTTTTTTAAGAAACTACTACTTTTGGTTGTTCAATTCTTACCAAAACCTTTTCAGCTCGTCCCAAGAATGTCAGATTGAAGAAACTGCAGTTAAATATTTTTTAAGTCGTATAGTTTTTGAGGAATCGTCCCTCCAACATCCATACATACATACACACACACACACACATACACACATCCACACAGACATCATTTTAAAAATGTTATAATCGGATTCTAGGGACCTGAAATCGTGCTTATTCAATAAAATCTGGGTATGCGAATTTTAGCATGAATCCAATACCTCTCTTAGCGAGAGGTAAAAAGATAAATAATTCTTTGGCTCTCCGTTGTGAAAAATATCATTATTTATTGAAGGATATACAGGACACCAGAATGCTATTATAAACTCAACATTATTTAATCGTCAGGCAATCTAAAAATATTCCTGATCTTGCGTAAATATCCTTTCCTGCCGTATTAGCCTCGCCTATGCAAAGGTTTCCACTAAATGTCAGGATCCCAATTCATGCGGAGTCCTGCCTTTCAGCAGGAGGGAGCTGAATCCTCGAGGGCAGGAGCAAATGTGTACTCATCACTTTGCTAATAGTTCGTCCTCAGGGATTTTTGATGGGGACTTTCAGCTTAGGGAATTTGTTGCTTATAGTTTTGCGGAAAGCTTTTATGGTGATTATTTACGCAACGTGTGACAGAATCCTGGGAAACAGAAAATTAGCGGGGAATAGTAATAAGTTATGAATAAATTGTATATATGATGTCGCCATATATATTTTTAATCGGTGTGTATATAGGATGTCTCTTAAATAGGGGGACATGGCTTAACCACAGATTCCTAAAGCTAAAATAAGACGATTTAACTAAACTTGCTTCTACCGGAAAGTGTACCATTTAGCCAGAATTCTGATTCAAAGTTCTTCGAAAAAAAATTAATTTTGCTTATAATAATCGGACGCTTTATTCGATTTGGATGAAATTTGGTACGACAGTTTATATGGTTATAAGTCATCCTTTAAGGTGATATTTGTTATTATTAGTGAACCACTAGTGTATGAAATTTAGGTGTCCCAACATTAATTAGACCGTAACTTTTTAATAGCAATCCCAAAAACGTGAAATTATTTTTCTTCGGAAAGATTCAGAAACTTTTCGCTCTCTGTGTAATTTGTGATATCTGTTACGGTTCAGACAGAAAAAAATAAAATCTCAGTGTCTGCACTGCTAAATTTTTAAAATAAATTTAATCTAGCAGTCTATCCAAATGTCAAACAAGTAATTTTTAATGACAGTAACAATTGTTTTACGGGTTGTCAAAAATTTTCTTCGCAATATTCTAAAATTAGTAACATCCGTTTGTTCGGCCTAATAATATTTTACTACCATTATTATAAATAAGACGATTACATATCTCAGCTTACTTCTAAACAAGTTGTTAAGATTGGCAACTCGTTACTGTCATTAAAAATTACTTGTTTTTACATTTGGATAGACTGCTAGATTAAATTTATTTTAAAAATTTAGCAGTGCAGACACTGAGATTTTATTTTTTTCTGTCTGAACCGTAACAGATATCACAAATTACACAGAGAGCGAAAAGTTTACTATTGAATGAATCTTTCCGAAGAAAAATAATTTCACGTTTTTGGGATTGCTATTAAAAAGTTACGGTCTAATTAATGTTGGGACACCTAAATTTCATACACTAGTGGTTCACTAATAATAACAAATATCACCTTAAAGGATGACTTATAACCATATAAACTGTCGTACCAAATTTCATCCAAATCGAATAAAGCGTCCGATTATTATAAGCAAAATTAATTTTTTTTCGAAGAACTTTGAATCAGAATTCTGGCTAAATGGTACACTTTCCGGTAGAAGCAAGTTTAGTTAAATCGTCTTATTTTAGCCTCAGGAATCTGTGGTTAAGCCATGTCCCCCTATTTAAGAGACACCCTGTATAATAGGCCGAGTTCACCACTCTTCACTAGTGTTGTGATCGTCTCTAGTAACCATGTCAACAACTTGCATCTTTCTTTTATTAATGCATCGAGGCATATGTCTTTCTTTATTTTGTTATATTTATATAAGCTTATTTAGTTAAAGAGGAGTGCTGAATTTGACCCATTGTCATTACCGAAATTTGCAAATAAGCCGTGAGGATATATTTATTTATTTATTACAAAATATAGCGAGCGGTAACAGTTAGATTGTGACTGTTATCGAATATAAAAATATAACCTCATCTCATTCATAGTGTCCTGGTCCTTTTATCCAGCTGTATACATATAAATACCTACAACTACATTTCACCATTCGATATCCTATCTTCGAATACGTTGAACCTTTGCGCTATTGTGATCGTCTTTGCTATTGAATGGTAGGTTTTTTGAACACTTTCCGTTTCAATATTCCTTTCTCTGATTGGAGTCGTATTCTCCGCGAGCTAGCATTATTACGTGCGCAGATAATGCTCTTGATCTCTGCAAAGACCTTTCAGTTCGTCGTTTGACAGACGCAGATAATTATCTGCCGTACGAGTACGTCACGATATGAAAGTTTTGCATATGGTTCTAGTAGCTTGTTGCTATTACCCACGAGCTCGTTTAATAAATGAAAGACATCTTTTCATTTTTTACAATTATAATTTTACTTATCTTAGGGCCGTGATATCCACCTTCTATTAAAGTTCTTGATAGCTATCTGAAGAATAAATATGTTAGTAAGAAACTATTTTAAAGTTGGTAGCACGAAAACTAGTTACTTTTGTATTCTCAACCTGAATTGACGTATGTTTACTCATATTTGTTTGTGTTTGTTTATTTCAAGATTTACTTTAAGTACGGATTACGAATTGTATAATTGTAGTCAATATGGATTCGAAAAGAGTACGATCAGCTAATGTTTTGCAAAATGAAACCAGATTATTAGTTGATATTTGTATGAAACATGCAAATATAATAGAGAATAAAAAAACTGAATAATTGTTCTAATCAAGTTTAATCTTTGCTGTAATCAAATTCAGTTATTGTTGTAATCAAGTTCGCGATTCAAATTAAGCAAACTCTACCTGGTGAACAAAGTTTGAACTAAAATATGTATATTATGTTCTTTGCTTCACAGAAACTTTCTAGTGATTGCAGACTATTTAAAACATCCTTTCACACATGTTTTATATTTTTAAACTTTTTCAAAAAGCGTTAAATTCATTATATCAGTGTCAGATTGACAGCTCGTACAGTGTTGTGACGTCACAACACTGTTACATAATGGCGGGAAAAGTTAATTTGAATCGCCAAATTGGTTGCCAAGTTTAGTTATTGTTGTAATCAAGTATCTATAATCAATGTTACCAAATATAGTTATTGTTGTAATCAAGTACCTATAATCACTGTTATAGTCAAGTTTATTCATTGCTGTAACTTTGAATTTGGAATTTGTAGCTCATAAATAAACGCGGCCCTGAATAAAATAAAAACATACCTACCTGACACTTTTATGTTCGATTTCGGCGCATATTAAATTTAGAATATATACCTAACACAGTTTCACGAGACAACCGGAATCTGTTAATAAATTCCGTGCCATCCCACTTTTCAAAATTGTCCATTCTAACTCGTACTATTTAAGTACGTCGCAATTTCATAATCTTATTTCTGCCTCCCGTGCTTCTATGAGATTATCTAATTCTTGTAAATCCATTTTTACACACTTTTCTTTTCTTTTCAAAATAGTTTCCAACACCTCAAAGTTCCTATTAGTTTTTCTGCTAATAACTAAATTTAGTAGCAAGATAAATTTTATTTGTAGGTGGAAATACACAAGAGAATATTTAATAGTAGAATAAATTTATTAGGAACTTTAATAGAAGGTGGATATCACGACCCTTGTTGTGTAAATATCTATTGTTACTGTTAGAATTCAACATAGTGATAATTTTTTTACAACGAATAGAACTGTTCGATTCAATTCCAGCATATTGTATTTCATCAATATTGAAAATCCCTCCAGACAAAGTAATCTGTGAATGTTTCTCGATCAGATAATTGTTTCACCTCTGAACTTCTCATGCGATAAGTGAGATAAATTGACCGCAAATTCAGACTTCTGAAGTCGATGTTTTGTTTTAACTTCCGCAACTGTTCGGTCTCTTGAGTTTGCTTTCTTAAATATTTATTGATTGTGTGGCTATTGTTTGTCTTTATAGCACCCAATAAATTTAAACAAATATAAAGCACATAACTTTTCGATTTTCTAATTGAAATGCAAACTTTTGCTGTTAACTTAATTGGGGAACCTCGAACATTATTTGATTGGTTTTGGAGAGATAAGTTTTATCGATTACAGACGAAATGAGACTTTTGTTTGACTTAAAAATTTTAAACTCTGATGATTAAACGTCAAATAAAATCGTTATTTGCAGATCTTGTCAAACAGTCATATATGTTTATACTTAATTACATTTTTGATAAACTAGGTTCAGTACATATAATTTACTAGTTTGCTTTAATTTTGAACTTAGTTTAACTATGAAATTAATTAATATTTATGTGAAAATATATTTGGACTTTGGACAGCAATAAATATACCTATGCACATGTTTGTAAATTATTAACTACTCAAATATTATCTGACTAATTAGTTCGGAACTTTGAATAAAAGATATTTAAAGCTCTAAACGAGTTTTCAAAAATAAGTTAATCAAATATGAGGAAAATTCAAAAAGTAAAACCAAATTAACATTTTCAACAAAAGTAACCAATAGGAATTGGTATCGATTGATTAGACCAATGCCATGTCACAAAACAAAATTGCATGATGTGAAACTCGCTTGTTATAAGAGCCGCAGGCTAGTAACGCTACCACATGAGTGTAAACAAAGCCTCATACATGTGTTGCACAAAATGTTTTTTTTTGTGATCGGTTCAACAATAATTATTTAAAAATTAAGGGTAGTAAGTGTTTCCTATTGGTTGTTGAGGATGATTTAAAATACATCCGATTCTCTATTCCTATGGTATCTTGATTGTATTTTAACTGTTAACTAAATATTTTTTATAATTTACTAATTGCGTTTATCAAGTACCTTTTGCGTATTTTGCGTTGTATATAATATTTTTTTCACTACTAGCTACACAGATTTACTTTATTGACCGAATAAAGTGCCGTGAAATTGAATTTCTTAACCCGTTCATGGTTATCGGTATATAGTTTTTCATTATTAACCGATAATAAGTTAATAATGAATAAATTTACATTTTTTGATAATTCTGTGACATCGGAAATGTTTATAGCAAGTTTAAGTATAACCAAGAGACTTTATTTATTAATATTTTATGCATTTAAATGGTTATTTAAACAGCTTAATTCAATATTAAAAATTCGGATTAATTTGAATATTTGCTTTTGGCGTCGAGAACATATTAAATACTTGACATTTCTTTCATGTCAATTTCGCTTATTCAATGTAAGAAAAACAGTATTTAAAAATAATACTTTTAAGTAATATTTGTGATTTTAGCAATAAATAATACAAATGCTTGAACCGTACAACAAAAAACTGTGCAATCACAATCAGATGATACAATCTGTCAATGAGTACATATGTGTAAGCATAGCATTCGGGGGGTGTACAACTTAAATCTTCACTAATCATGATTATTTTTATAATAAATAATTTTACTACGCCAACTATGCAATCACATTTAAAAGTAAAATGACGCTATGGTGGGATTAATTTCATAAATAATTATTAAAATTACGTGCTAGTAGTGAAAAAAATAGTATATATACCACGGTTATGAAGAGCATTATTGCCCTCGCGAATTATAATCCCTCGGTTCCCTCGGGATTATAATCTTTTCGATCGGTCAATAATCATACTCTTCACAACCTTGGTGTATAATATGCTATTATAAGTAAAAATGAAAAAAATGTTAATAGATAAAAAATAACGATGAAAAACCGTAATGGCTTTCCTTTAGAGGCGCCTCTGTTTGATATACAGAAATAAAAGAAAGTGTAAATAACGAAGATAATTGAATTTAAAGTTGACACTACTGATTTATTACTTATAAGGAAATATAATTTATTTTTGTACATCATCTTGCCTATGCGTCAAACAAAAACAAAATATTTTAATAATAATTTTGACATATTTAAACAAATGTCACTGTCAGGAAGCAATTACATTAAAATTAATAATGAAACTGTGTTAAGAAAATTGTATCGGGTCTAATGAAATTAAGATTAGTAAATATAAAATATTTTCCATCATACATAAATATTAGATGTACAAAATTGGTCGATATAAATTTGATATGTTTGCAGTTTGCAGTAGGTACTAAAAATCAAACAACATTAACGAAATGGATCATGAAAAGCAGTAGATAGATGCAAGGCAAATATTAATTGAAACGTAGGTATTCGTAATATACATACATACATACATAAAATCACGCATTTCCCACTTAGTGGGTTAGCAAAAACCCGAAAATAATAAGAAAAGGGATGAAAGCCAGAGCTCCACACAATCACTTAACTCTTTAAAAACATTCTTCTTCCGCCTTGCCCAAAATCATCATAACATTCATTCAAGAACATATTATTGTGACCGATTTTCGGTAGCGAATAACCGCATCCGGACCACAATAATAGTTACGCAACAATCATCTTTCGCTACACACTCCTGTACAAACATACTTCATTCTTCTCGTCCACATAAAAGTTCAGCTGTCTCTTCATTCTCACAAAACATTCTTACTAACCATTTATCTTTACACCACAATAATTACGAAACAATCATCCTTCGCAACACATTCCTATCCATGCATACTTCTTTCACCACAGCCACATTCATAAACGTATTCATACATAATAACATATTAAAGTGACCGATTTTCGGTAGCGAATAACCGCATCCGGACCACAATAATAGTTACACAAAAATCATCGTTCGCTACACACTCCTGTACAAACATACTTCATTCTTCTCGTCCACATAAAAGTTCAGTTGTCTCTCCATTCTCACAAAACATTCTTACTAACCATTCATCTTTACACCACAATAATTACGAAACAATCATCCTACGCCACACATTCCTATCCTGGCAAACTTCTTTCGCCTCAGCCACATTCATAATCGTATTCATACATGCTCTTCTTCTCTTTCCACTCGGAAACTTACGCTCCTTCAAAACACTACCAATCACATCCATCCACTTACACACTGGACGGCCACGCAATCGAACACCCTCAACTTTACCAACATATATGCGTATTCGTAATATATTATAAAATATTGCACAAGTTTTAGGCCGCGTATAATTACACGGAAATACTTGACACTTCAAAAAACATTTCAGTCTTCCTTTCGCTTTTATGAGTTCCTTTTTTCC
The DNA here is from genome assembly GCA_943142095.1 of Ophonus ardosiacus. NCBI lineage: Eukaryota > Metazoa > Arthropoda > Insecta > Coleoptera > Carabidae > Ophonus > Ophonus ardosiacus. The sequence continues at coordinate 10,258,282 of OW964837.1, read as the reverse complement.
TACACCTTTCAAGTGTAATAAATTCATAATCCTGTCCTTCATCCTGTAAAAGTAGAAGAGTGTAAAAAACGTCTGCATGTGACCAATTTAGTCGCGGAATTAGGCCCCGGGATAAAAACGTGACGTATTATCACATCTGCTATCCAGGCTTCTGGCAAAAACGGCAGGATGTATCATTGTTTGTTTTTGCTAAGGAAGAAAAATCGAGAATAAAATGTGTTTCTGATATGATTATAATGCGACCTTTACATGTAATAGATACAAAAATAACAAGGGAACTGAATTTTTTATTACGTCATTTAATTTTATTTATAAGGCAAAATTATATGTTGACTTTGATAAGGAATATATTTATGTACATTTATTTTACTTTGAAATATGAAATAACATATTATTATATTTAATTTAATAAAATGACATTTTTATGTTGATCGCAATACGTAATAGCTATTTGTGTATTAAGAGCGCAAAATGCGACATTGTCGATTGAGAGGTTGTTGCCGCGCGACGAAGGAGCGCGGCATTCTCTCGAAATCGACAATGTCCATTTGCGCTCGAAACACACACAAGATTTTTTCTACAGTCGCCACAATGGGATCCTCCACCATAACAAAAAATAATAAAATGAACACTTTATACTTACAGTACTGCTCAATAAATAACGATTGGCTAATACAAAGGATACGGTTTAAACTTAAAAAGGCTTTTACTCGTAAATGATTATATCGTTACATTAGCCATCTATTCCATAAAAAAAAACCAAAATTAGAGCGTGGAAGCAAGGATTTGTGATGATTTGATGAGTTTGTGTAGCAAAATGTGTGGTTAGTTGTCACGCCTGTCACACTGAAAAAATTAACAAATATTTCAAGGAATTTGTGATTATATAGACATGTATGTTCATTGACTGACTTCTCGCAATTATTTAAGTAACGAAATAACTAATAACTTTATTGTAATCAAAATAAATATTTAACTACCGCCATCTGTGTACAATCATTCCTATTACTAAACATAACTGTTCACATAATTTATTTTATATTTAATTTTATTTTATCGTTATTTTCCATTCTTCTTGAGTTTTTATTCAATCTAATCTAAGCATTTTATACTTTCGTTTTTGTAAATGAATACCCTATTTCATTTTCACAGCAGTGTGGCATTTTGTTAGGTTATGTTAAATACCGACAGAACATATGTCAAATTGACTTGTGAACGTGATAAATGTGTAATTACAGTGCCATTAGTTCCTAACTAAACATTTTCATTAAGAATGTAGACAAGTGACATTTCTCAACATTATAGACTTAGAAATTTGGACAGCGAGCGTTTTTTCTACTTTGTCGCGTATGGGCGGCAAAGTGACATTTTGCGTTGACAAAAGAGAGCGCAAATGGCTACTTTCTATAGTGATTGTAGAAAAAGTCTGTTTATTTTTTTTTTTTATTTTTTTTTTTTTTGGGGTCCCGTGGCCGCGTGCCTGAGTGTCTGGTCGCGAACCCGGGGGAACCGGGTTCGATCCCGACAGGCGCCAAATATTTCCAATTTTAAATGGCACAAAAGTGACCCCTGTGGTGCACTCTCCACACCAGCTATGAGTGCCCGTGAGGTGACGCCTGGTAAGCGCCCACACGGTAAAATATATCGTCATCATTACCGATGTCTACATGTGTTGTAGATACTGGCACGCCCAGAAATGGGTAATATGCCGTGATGATATATTTATTTTATTTATTTTATTTATTTATTTATTTATTTACACATACACTGTCCAACAGGGGGAAACCTATTGACTGGACAGGAAAAAAACACATTAAAATGTTAAAGGAGTAACGTACAAAATATATCAAATATAAACAACTACACATATGTTGAAAAATAAAAAATTACAAAAAAATACAAGAAAGACCGTCATGGAACAATGGCCAAAATTTCTTTGAGAAAACCTTTAGGATTATTTAGGAAGACATCAACATTGGCAAATTTCAAATCATAAATAAAACACATACGGTAAACTGGTGATGCTGAGATGTTAGTACGGGGAGTTGGAAGGCAAAAAGTTCGGGAATCGCGAGTTTGGTCGGGAGGGGCGTGGAATGGAAGCAGGCTGATACAATTAGGATCATCAATTGTACCTTGAATCAGTTTACATAGATAGTGCACAGAGTTAATATCACGACGTTCAGTAAGGCTGTGAAAATTGAAAAGTTCAAGCAATTCTCTGTAAGAAACTGTTCTGTTGGGGTATATATTATTAATTTTGAAATATACTTATATATATATATATATATATATATATATATATATATATATATATATATATATGTATATTAGGAACATTTTTGTTTATTTTCAATATGGTCCTATTAGACTTCATAAAGAGGACTCCAGATAATTGCGCAATATACTAATTTGGATCTGACGAACCAGAAATAAAGGGTTAAAATTGAAGAAATGTTACGGAAGGTACGTGCATTACGCAGTAAGCCCATAGAGATCATGTATTTTTTGGTACCAATAAAATTTTAATAGTTAGCTGTATTTTTACCTTCCGCTACCCTTGGTAAGGGAGGTATAGGGATCGTGCTAAAAATCACTTATCGAGTTTTAAGGTCCCTAGAATCCAAATTTAACATTTTTACGATGATGTCTGTATGTGTGTATGTGTGTGTGTATGTATGTGTGTGTATGTATGTATGTGTGTATGTGTATGTGTAGGGATTTTGTCTTCACTCTAACTCAAATACTATCATTCAGAAAATTCTGAAACCTTGTATTTATACCCTATTCTAATATGAAAAGAAGCCATTAGAGTTTGGTGTAAATGAGATAACCGGAAATGGCACTTTACCTGAAGGTCATAATGGTTTTTCTTAAAAAAATACCATTAAATGCCATTTTTTCTATTTTGTCGTTATGAAAATTAAAGATTATTGAATTTTCTACAGGAACACATTAATACTTTTTACAGAAAAATATAAAAATATTTTTTTTTACAAGTCCCGAAGCCTAAGAAAAACACAATTCCTTTGTTACACAGTTCATATTTCAAATGAATGTAACTGACAGTAACTGTCACTGTCAAAAAACTAATCACTTCAAATTAATAATAGTGACATTTTAAAAAGAAAATAGTAAATAAAGCAATAGTTTTATGCAATGGAATAGTCTGCAGCGTTAATAAATACGTAGGTATGTATTTAAATTAATAAAAATTAAATAGCGGGAGGTTTTGTGTTGGCCACATCAGATTTTTTTTTATAAATATTTAAACATAGTTGGTAATTCAAAAAATATAATAAGTAATATCTTATACTTTAAAATTGTTGTTAAAAAATTCGTTGTTTATTGTAATACTTTATTCAACATAAAGAAATATTTCTTTTTTTTTAATTGTAATAATTTTTTATTTTACTTGTTGAACAGTTGTTTATAATAACATTACTGTATCCTTCTCTTTAAATATAGCTCAAATTACCTTTATTTGTGTTTACCATGCAAATTTTTTCTAAAAATATCCCATATTTTAAAAAATTGAATATCTTTTTCACAAAGGATGACACACATCAAACAAAATTTTAATTAATCTGCTTTGGGTAAAAGTATCATTATTTCAAAATTTTTTTTTAAAAATTCAATGTGCTTTGTTACTATAGGTAAATCTTATTATTAGGTTCATTTTCCACTGTTTTTTTTTTTTTAACATTGTATTCGCTTTTATGCAATGAACACTATACAATAAATTCATTGTTATAGAGACTGGAACATAATGGTTTTTTTTTTTTATGAAATCCATATATGTAAATGGTAGTGAATAATAGATAATTCAATATTTTCATACTATGACTTCAACAACTGACACAAAAGTCAATATGTCGTAGCTCTAGGTACGATCCTATTGTAATATGAATATTTGGACGTCTTCGCTTGTAATTTTTCTAACATAACATGACCTAACTCTCAAACTTCTTGCTTGAAAATTCCGAGCCTAGTTTTATGTGTTACAACCGAATTCACCATTCATTAAACATGAATTGACCTACAAATCAACTCTGATTTTGAATCAATTTAATTCACTATTAAAAATAAAGCTATGTAATCTAATAATCAAAATCAATGGTCAGCTGTTAATGATCATTAATCGTTTGTTATAGTATGTGCACGTTAAATTTAAACTGATGATAGATGTCAAAATTATGTCTATTAACAAACAAGAAAATATTAATTGCAGTATGCGCGTGCTACTTATTGCTTTATACTGTACGAGTACAACACAATACGTAGCACGTGCTTACTTACTACCGTGCTTACTACATACTGTACACATAAACATAAAATGCTTAAAATTTGTATAAAATTTATTTTCAATAGGTTTGGAGCTAAGATTTAAATCTATTTCAAATTATTTGTAACTGTATGTTATTAATAATAAATAAATAGAAAATGAATTACAATTTTTTATATTCGCCGTCTATTTTTAAATGTTTCAAATTTTATTTCTTTACAAAACTGCCTAAAATTTACATAAAACATATAAAACAAAAAAATATATTTCCCTACTACTCTGATTGTTGATAATTTGAAGGTACCTAATTGTTTGTCTAAAACAAAGAAACATGCATTGATGTCACGTGGATTGCTTATTCTGGAATATTTATTACAGTATAAAAGAAAATATCTTTATAAAAAAAATATACTCATGGTAATAATATTTTACATTATCTACGTAAAAAATTCTCAAATATTGTCAATGTAAAAAATATTTTTTTACGCGTAAAAAATAACGTATAATACGTGACGTATTTTGCGTGCCCATCCCTGGTGTAGAAATCTCCGGTCCATATTTATATGACGGCAAGTATTGGGCTTCTAAATTAGCAAGAGATGGCGCTGACGTCAAACGTCAAAATTCAAACGAATGGTACATATTTCGCTGGCTTCCATAAGAGTACAATTGGTGTGAGACTAATTTTCGTAGTTTTTAATTTAATTTCGGATTTAGTATAGTGTTTTTTTTGTTAATTTCGTTAGAATTGAGTTTAATCTTTCTTGTAGTAATAATTTAGTGATAGTTTTAATAATATTTTAGTTAATAGGGTTAATTTTAGTAAGTATTTGTAGGTTAAGAGTATTTTAGTCATATTTTAATTAGCAGTATATTGGTTTTTTTTAATAAAAAAACATTTGATTTCCTTTATTTAGATTGTATTTCATTGCCTTAGTTGTACATATATTAATTTCTATCTACATAGCTTTACTTTTATTTAATTGTTTTTCTTTCATAATGAACAATTTTCTTTGCTTCGATCTAGATACTATTTGTAGATTTGGGAATTGTAGTGTATCATCTAGAAATATGGTGGAAGGCCAGCAAGTAATAAATAGTGGCCACATAATATTATGAGGTAAACATTTTCGGAGAAAACTCCATCGTAACTTTAACCTATAATTTGCAATCTCCTAATTCGTTCATTAATTTTTTAAAAAACAAGAACTTACCTGTTATATTAGCAGTAATTCAGATCCTACTAAGAATAAAACAATAATAGCCGAAGATAAAAGCGTATTAAAATCCGTATATAAGTAAATACAATCCCTGAACAAAACAACCAGCTTTGTACATGTACACTTCACTCAGTTCAGAAATCTGCCACCTGTGGCGCATTTTAATTTTGGAAGCCCAATAGAGAATTAAACAAGATAAGTAACCTGTTCATCGTTTTACAAAACACATACAATCTAGACGACCACCTAGATTGTAAATCATAGCTAGGTCAATATGGTCCAGTTTTATAGAACGCCTATAGGCGTTTAATTGAAAGAATGATTTTACAATCTGACTACAACGAATAGACCACAGTAATTTAGATTTGAGTTTGTCATTCCATATTTATAATTTCTTTTACAATAATTTTTCTTTTTTCTTCCAGAATGCCTGGTGCGTCCGGGTATCTCTCTACGAGGGCTGAACCTCACGGTACCGCGGGCGGTTCGTGCGGGCCATTCGGTCACCCTTGGTTGCGACTACGATCTGGAAGAAGCGCCACTTTACTCCGTCAAGTGGTATCGGGGCCTAGACGAGTTTTACAGATACGTACCCAAGGAGGCACCCCCTACGAGGGTGTTCCCACTGCCTGGCCTCAAAGTCGACGTAAGTAAACCATATTGTAGTCCTTTTTGATACACGAGACACAAAATTGATAAAATACACGTCAATGTACACGAACTATAGGTGCGTTCGGTAAATCATACTGAGTTGGAGTATTTACGGAGCGGTGTTGGAGTGGAGTGGGAGTAGAGCTGGAATTGGAGTAGATCGAGGGAGCAAGGTACACTCTTTTATTTGTGATTAACCGAACGAGTCGAGTTAAAATTTTGGTGCACGAATATAATAACCTCCTTTTTTGATAATCTGATATACTGCACTGCTAAAAAAAAAAAATAATGAACCATACAGAAGTTATTCAGTTTGGTATTATTCTTTAATGATTTTGAAGAAAGTATATATTAGAAAAGGTACAGAATTCTTACCATTCCGACATATTGTGCTTAGTTATATTACAAAACAATATTATAAATATAAAATAATTGTATAAAATTATCTGACAGATGTCAAATAAAACAAAAAAACTCCATGTATGCTTGCATATCGAGGTTGGACTTATGGAGTTAATACTTTTCACTCCACTTGATTCCATTCTGCATTTGCTGAACGCTCCATTTTAAGACGCTTATCACTCTATGTAATTACCGAACGGTGCTAGGAGTGTACAGAGTGAAAAGAGTAAACAGAACTCATTTGCCGAACGCACCTTATGTTGACAATTGGGGGTCATTTCACATTTTCTGATTTATGTTTTATTGAAAAATAAGTCAAATTAAATATGTAGGTGTATGTTTTACACCTTACAAGTCTTTAGAATCAGAGATGATTTTTTAAAAGTTGCGTTTAATTTCAAATATTTCAACGGCTGACGATACAGTTTCACAGATACAACAGTCGAGCTCTACCGGTTTAATTTGGAACTATGATTATTTGGCTTGGTATTTATTTAAATAAATGGTTTATTTACATACCTTATACTGCACTAGTACTTTTAAAGGAATAAAAACTAATAATAATCTTCTCTCTTGTGTATTTTGCTGTCAGCTGTCACAATTTCAAGTTAGATTACTGTTTCATGTTGTGAAGCGTAAATGTGTATATGTGTGTGTGTGAGAGAGAGAATTGTCTTTGTGTGAGTTTGAAACTGTGTCGTCACAAATTTAGTCCGTGTTTAAAAGCGCGAGAGTTTATTAGCAAATTTATGAATGAAAAGTCGCATCTTTCAAATTATTTTCTATTACTATATTTATTAAATGAGATGGATTTCATGATTTTATAAAAAAAGTGGACATTTTTTTAAACGACTCTTATTATATCCTAAACATAGTTATTGGCATATTTTTCCTTTTAAACCGATGCTACAAAGTGTCTAGAAAAGGTGTCGGGTATTTGATAGTTGACAAAATAGTAAACAAAAAACATTTTGTGTGCTTAAGACCGCACATCCGAAGTGGCTACTTAAATGGTTGACATTTGGATCGTACAGCAATGCTATCCCTTGACTGCTCCCAGTAGCTTTATAAACTTAAATAATTAAGTGTGCTGGGCTTACATTGATATTTTTTTTTATAAGATGTCAAAATCCTGTGAGCATTCTAACCAAATTTTAACAGAATTTTAATTTTCTTGGGAGAACGCTGGGAAACTTCAATTACTTATGTCGTCAGGAATCATATAGATACCTACGATACAATTTATTACGCAATACCATTCTTACCTGTGGAACCTAATACACGTATTATAGAACATATTTTCTTTTGACGATGCTTAAATAAAAACTAAACTTGTATAATACATAGTTCCCAACCTCCTCCAGTTATACGAGTACATATCGTTAAAGGAAAATATTTAAAATAAATATTTATTAACAAAGTAAGTCTCATAGAAGAATTGGACTTTTAGTACTATAAGAAAACTACAAAAAAATTATCAGTAATAATATAACAAGAGAGTGAGAATAAATTGAAAATAATTTGACATATTTTTCGACAACTGGTTCCCAAGCAATAGTCACTAAAGCCCAAAGCCCATAGGACTTGAGTGGCTATTGCATCGACCTTTAAACTAATAGACGCAGCGTACGAGCAAAACGCTTGTCCCGCCATAACGGTGCAGACACAGTATCTCTATCCTTCAACAGTACGGAAGTTAAGAAAACGCGGCAAAATAAAAATATTGATTTGTCCCTAACTTGTTATACTTGGTGCAAAATCGCTGAGTATAGATTTAATTTTTTTGTGTATAATTAGTTTTATTATATATTTTTAATATAATATATTATATACATATTATATTATAGCGAACAAGTAATAATTAATAAGAACTCACATATGAAATGACACAGCTGAACCGCGTACGTACTGCTGATTGCACGAAATACACCGTTTCCCCATTATTTTGTCGCATACACACCTCACAACACATATACGTATGTGTTGACAGAAATAATTGTAAATGTTCTCCAAAAAAAAGTAAATAATACACAGTCACGAAACGTCAAATGTAGATTTTGACAACTATTTAGTGATAGAGAGCGATGTATAGAGGTTTACATATGGCTGAAAAAGATGTACAATGAGTACGAACGTATGCGCAGTATACTTTAACTGAGAACTTCCGTATTGTTGAAGGACAGAATATATATTTCTTTCCTTTTATGTTGGAGCATTATTCTAACAATAAAAGAATAGGAGACACTTGGTCCATTAGTTTAAAGGTCGATGGGCTATTGTCAAATGCCAACAAGTTTGAGAAAGAAACTGGAGAATTATTTTCAAATATAACGAACTCTCGAATTATATTTAACTAGAATATTTTTTTGATCTACAAATTTCAAACAGCCAAAAGCCACTGTCTTGCTATTGTGTCGCCATCTATTGTCGTAATTAACTAGCTTAATTCATGTATATGGTGCAGTTGGCGAATCTGTTTTGACTAGAACATAACTTCGACAGGGGAAAATAAATATAAATAATCACCTTCGTACCTAGTGATTATTAATTACGGTGTTTCCAGTAGTGGTTTCTATAATTTTTTGATTTATTTCATGATCAGAAACATCACTAAAATCGGAGTTTTTCGTTCATTTTATTTGTGTTGATAACTACCTGACAAAACAAAAACTATAATAAACTTGTTATTACCTCAAACCCCAAAGTTGATATTTTATTAGTTGAAAACCAGTACATTTCAAAAACCTTTTCTTTCCAAGATCTATATAAAACAATTTACCTACTGTGCTTCTCCATTTCTTCTAAGTTCAATCATTCAACAATTTTCACATAGAGAGCAGAAATAACCCCACTTACTGCGTCTTGGCGAATGAAAACACAAATATTTCAACACAAGAGGGGCCTGGAGAGTCGTCTAGAGCGCCCCTATGTCCCGACGTCAGTACGCCACTGGACCTCGTCTGAAAAATTAACCCGCGATGAAATATTTTCGGGAATGACGGATGAGAGCCTGAAAAAGATGAGGATTTCCAAGGAAACATTTGGAAATGACGAAAAGATTTATTAGGTGTGAGATATGAGTATGACTGAGCAAAAGTTAGGTTAATATAGCCTAAAAAGATGTGGGATGGTTTGTATTGAGTGTCCCTAAAACAAGATAAGACAGGGAAACAAATGAAATTAAAACATAGTTGACAAATTAAGAAATGGATATAGTGATCAATAAATAACGCATGTAATCCATATACATAAGAATTTTTACCTCCCGCTACCCTTGGTAAGGGAGGTATAGGGATCGTGCTAAAAATCACATATCGAGATTTTAGTTAATGACCACATTTTAAGGTCCCTAGAATCCAATTTTAACATTTTCACGACGATGTCTGTATGTGTGTATGTGTGTGTGTATGTATGTGTGTATGTATGTGTGTATGTATGTATGTATGTATGTGTGTATGTGTAGGGATTTTGTCTTCGCACTAACTCAAATACTATCATTCAGAAAATTCTGAAACCTTGTATTTAGACCCTATTCTAATATGAAAAGAAACCATTAGATTTTGGTGTAAATCGGATAACCGGAAATGGCACTTTACCTGAAGCTCATAATGGTTTTTCTTCAAAAAATACCATTATATGCCATTTTGTCATTATGAAAATTAAAGACTATTGAATTTTCTACAGGAATACTTTAATATTTTTTCTGTACTATTTACAGATAAATATAAAAATAATTTTTTATGTCCCGAAGCCTAAGATAAACACAATTCCTTTGTTACACAGTTCATATTTCAAATGAATGTAACTGACAGTAACTGTCACTGTCAAAAAACTAATCACTTCAAATTAATAATAGTGACATTTTAAAAAGAAAATAGTAAATAAAGCAATAGTTTTATGCAATGGAATAGTTTGCAGCGTTAATAAATACGTAGGTATGTATTTAAATTAATAAAAACTAAATAGCGGGAGGTTTTGTGTTGGCCACATCAGATTTTTTTTTATAAATATTTAAACATAGTTGGTAATTCGAAAAATATAATAAGTAATATCTTATACTTTAAAATTGTTGTTAAAAAATTCGTTGTTTATTGTAATACTTTATTCAACATACAGAAATATTTCTTTTTTACCTTCCGACAAAAGGAAGGTATTGTTTTTGGTCAAAAAATTCGGTTGTCAGTTTTCAATGAATAAGCACGTTTTAAGATCCTTAGAATACGATTTTACTAATTTTACATTGATGTCTGTATGTGTGTGTGTGTCCGTGTATGTGTCTGTGTGTGTGTCTGTGTGTGTGTCTGTGTGTGTGTCCGTGTGTGTGTGTGTGTGTGTGTGTGTGTGTGTGTGTGTGTGTGACAAATTTTTCTCCGACGATAACTCCAACACTACAATTCTAAAAATTATGATTCTTTCGTATTCCTCTTCTTTACAACCATATGAAGAGCTGATTAGATTTTGGTTATAATTGGTCAACCGGAAGTACCCTTATTTGAAGATCTTAACAGTTTTTCTGGAAATAACCCAGTTAAATATCATTTTTCGACATTTTATGGTCATTAATATGAATGAGGTTTTCTTTTGAATTTTTCCTTAACCCTTTCTTTTAACACACGCAGAGATGGGAATGAAATTATGAAAGTTCGCACACAAACATCCATGCCCTAAGTGGGATTCGAACCTACAACACCAGATTCTAGCTTAAAATCTGGATATACGATAGATAGCGAAAGGTAATTTATTTATAGTATATTACTAACCGAGGTGGAAAGTGTTTCATTTCTGTCGTGGGCGAAGATAGCTAACCAAGACGCGAAGCGCCGAGGTTTGCTATAACTCGAGACATAATGAAACATTTCACCGAGGTTTGTATACTGTTTTATTCACAGTCGGAAATTAATAATGAGTAATTGATATTTACATAACAATAATAACCTAACATAAATAAACGAATAGTCTGAGCTTGTTTATTTATGAAATGTCAGTTCAGTTTTATGTGTAACCTTAAATTTTGGTTTCTCATATATCTACACTTATTTATATTATTTACACTTTGCAGTTACAGTACTAATTTCCCTAATCATCAAAGTGCGTATTATAAACATACGTGTATGATCCTGTACTTGTGTACTTGCATATACTAATATACAAATTCTTGTTTCAATTAATCAGCAATTGCGTCAATAGATTTCACATGCACTGTGGACCTAGTCTAATACATTATTGCGTCTGTCATGTGGCTAATGCGAGTGTTATTGCAGCATTCTGTTTGCTGCAATATTCACCACTTTGGCATTTGTATCACGTACATTATTATAATACCATTAGACAAATATTATTTCAGAGATTATCATAGGATGATTATATTACGAGAGAAAGAGAATATTATTATGGGATAACAAATATAATAGATGGATTAAGGATGTAATACACATATTGTAGTGACTTTTATCTAATAATGATAATAATGTTAATTATTATAAGCTGATTTAAAGTGGAGCATTTTGTTTATGATTTTATGATAAAAATCTTCAGTAAACGTATTAATTTAAAAACGAGTACTGGTTGAAATTATAATTCCGGAGTACATTGACATATTTTAATTTTTTACCTTCCGTAAAAGGAAGGTATTGTCTTTGGTCAAAAAATTCGTTGGTGAGTTTTTAATGAATAAGCACGTTTTAGGGCCCCTAGAATACGAATTTACTATTTTTAAGATGATGTCTGTATGTGTGTGTGTGTGTGTGTCCGTGTGTGTGTCCGTGTGTGACAAATTTTTCTCCGACGATAACTCCAATACTACAATTCTAAAAATTATAATTCTTTCGTATTCCTCTTCTCTACATCCATATGAAGAGCTGATTAGATTTTGGTTATAATTGATCCACCGGAAGTACCCTTATTTGAAGTTTTTAACAGTTTTTCTTGAAAAAACGCAGTTAAATATTATTTTTTGACATTTTGTTATTATATATATTAAAGAAAATACTCTTCTCTATACAGTTTGATTATATATTTTCCTTCATATTCAATAGATGTAAATTTAAAGCATTATAAAGAAATTAATTTTCAAAAATTAGTTAGCTTTGCTCTTTATCATGGAAACAGCTGACATAATTATTCAAAAAAATTTAATTGACAGATGTCAGTTGCAAGTGCAAAACCAAATATGGACAAAAAAAGTATAGGATCTAAAATTGGTATGTCATAGTGTTGCTCGCAAGTGATACGCAGAGAAAGGCCAAAGAGAAGATGGAAGGACATTACTAGTGTAGTTTATGTTATAATTTTATTGGATTTATAGAACCTTTTCAAATGAACTTTGGGTATGGAATTTGTAAAAAATAGTATGTGTTTTTACATGATATTATATAGAATCTGTTCCAAGGACCTTTTGGTATGGGATTTGTACAAAATCCATGGAATTGACGGAAGGTCTTGTGCTGGCCACAACAGATTTTTTTCTCTTGCAGACAAAGGGTTGAAAAGTATTACTAGCAAATTCAAACAATTATATAGAAAAACAAGTAAATAGCGATTTTCTAAATTTGCCATTGAAATTTGCTATTACACTTTGAATTTTATAATCAGCTTAGCGAAGTAGGCTATTATTAAAACAAATTTAAAGGCACTAACAAAAAAGTTTAAGCTTATCCTCATTTTTGGATTAGTGAATTTTATTCTATTCCGGTATTTAAAATTTAATTTTCATGATATTATCAATAAAGGTAGATACTAGGAATAGGTTAGACTATATTTTAAGATATAAACAGTCAAAATTAGAGTAGAATTCGCTAATCCAAAAATGAGGATTAGCTTAAACTTTTTTGTGAATTGGGCTGTAATGTTTTTAAGTGACAAGTGATCACAATAGTTTGAAAAAGAATGTGGTTTTGACATTTAAAATGACAAACAAAATATTGACATTATGAAATGGAATTACAAATAGTTATTTTAGTATTAAGGGCAGTAAGTGCTTCTCGTTTTTTGCACGATGAACGCATAAAATTAGAAAAAGTAAGATTTGAAAATTATTTTGACATATTAGAAATTTTTTTGGTTGTCATTTTTACCTCCCGCTACCCTTGGTAAGGGAGGTACAGGGATTGTGCTAAAAATCACATATCGAGATTTTAGTAAATGACCACGTTTTAAGGTCCCTAGAATCCAATTTTAACATTTGTGTCTGTATGTCTGTATGTATGTGTGTATATGTATGTGTATGTGTGTGTATGTGTGTGTGTGTATGTATGTGTGTGTATGTGTAGGGATTTTGTCTTTGCTCTAACTCAAATACTATCATTCAGAAAATTCTGAAACCTTGTATTTCTACCCTATTCCAATATGAAAAGAAGCTATTAGATTTTGGTGTAAATCGGATAACCGGAAATGACACTTTATCTGAAGCTCATAATGGTTTTTCTTCAAAAAATACTATTAAATGCCTTTTCGCATTTTATGTCATTATGAGAATATAGATTACTGAATTTTCTACAGGAATACATTAATACTTTTTCTATATATTTTACAGATATATTTAAAAATATTTTTTTTTATAAGTCCCGAAGCCTAAGATAAACACAATTCCTTTGTTACACAGTTCATATTTCAAATGAATGTATTTAAATTAATAAAAATTAAATAGCGGGAGGTTTTGTGTTGGCCACATCAGATTTTTGAAATAAGCTTTGATCGTTGTTTTTATTTACTTACCGACTTCGTCTCCTGTTCGGGAAGTGAAACCTGTCGGTAAAGGTTAAAAAAAAAAAACGATTACTTTACAACTCGAGCGGTGTACTATACTTTTTCTTCGACCATAATTTTACTGAAATTTTTGAATTTGTATTTGATTTTGTTTTTGCAGAAAGAGGTTATAATAATAATTGTCTGTCAAACATCAAATTAATTCTTTTGCAGATAACCAACATGATATTAGGGATAAAAGAATATATATATATATATATATATATATATATATATATATATATATATATATATATATATATATATATATATACTAGCTGTACCCGTTGCAAATATTTGCAACAAAAATATGGGGTAACGTTATTCATTCATTTCATTTTATAACGTAAATAATTTATAGTCACCAACAAATATTGTTATTGTTATAATCAACGTGTTTCATTTATGATTTCAAGTTCAATTATTGTAGTAATAATAGCTGTTTTATTGTCCACAAAAATTTTATGCATTATTGTAATCTATGAGGGATTAACGTGTTTCTATTATGCAAATTAACATCTTTATTCGATTTAAAACAATATGCATAATCATTGCATGTCTATACCTTTTACAGTATGATTTCACACTTTTGAAATTCTATTTCACGTTAACAAGATATGATTTCACATTAACGAACCTTGATTTCACACAAAGGAAACTTGAATTCACAGTAACGAAAACTAATTTGTCACTCCCGAATACCGATTTTGTAACAATGAAAACAGAATTCACAATTTTAAACACCAGTTTCAACTAAATGAAAACAGATTTTATATAGGAACTTTAAATGGACACCTCCAAGGAAGGCAGAAGGGACAGTAGCCACCGAAAAAATAAAGCATTTTTATTGTCTCTAAAATATATTAAAATGTCTTTTTGTCCTTATAAAATATTAAATAAATAACGAATAGCATTTTTCAGAAACTTAACAACAATAATAACTTGATTACAACAATGATAAAAGTTTATTACAACAATGTTAGCTACGTTAGAAGCGAGAATATGTAACGATTTAAAATCTGTTTTCTTTAGTTAAAATTAGTTTCCATTGGTGTGAATTCAGTTTTTTTTTTCCCCTGAAACCAGTTTTCGTTAATGTGAAATCATATTTCGTTACTGGGAATTCACTTTTCATTTGTGTGAAATTCGTTTTCGTTAATGTGAGTTCATATTTTGTTAACGTGAAATCAGTTTCAAAAGTGTGAAAACATATTGTAAAAGATAGCATTAAGGGGTAGCGTTTAAGAGCGGGAAAATAGGGTTATCCAACTGGTTGATTATAATACTCTTTTGTATTTAATGATTTCGTTATTTAAAAACCTGTAAATGTACGTCTATCTCTTGTGCATTTTTAAATAGGTAATAATGCTGTATTTTAGATAAAGGATATATAATTCAATAAATTTTTAAAATTTAGGTTAAAAAAAAAATTATTACAAAATATGTATCTCTATTAATTTTGCTCAATATTATTAAATTACTTACCATATTTAAATTAACGAATTAACTATTATATTTATTAATTTTTGAGGGAAAAAAATCCTTCTCATGTTTTCATTGTAAGTTGACATGTTGACATATTTATCTGTCATTTAAGGTCAACTTTTGACTTTTGTATTATAAAAGCTTTGCATGATTTAAGATATATACCTGTTAAATTATTTAACTTTGCATTAATAAACCAGCCCTAAATAATGCAAAATATTATTTTGTAGCAGTTTTCATAAATCGTATGTATTCTAAATCATTCTCTTCTTCTTCATGTTGCTCAGTGCTGCCATCTATCGGTTGACAGCGGTACTTAATAAAAAATCTTTAAGGCCTTATAAAAAATAGACGGAATCAAAACTGTAACATTTTAGATTTTTGTGCACATCTGCATGCTAATAGCTTTCATTTAAAAAAAGAATCATTAAAATCGGTTCGGTAGAAGTCCATAACTAAGGCCCCAAAGAAAAACCTTATTTTTTTATATATATAGATATATATATATATATATATATATATATATATATATATATATATATATATATATGATATTAGGGATAAAAGAATATATACAGTATGTCCCCGGATTGAGTTTACAAGAGGAAAAAAAATTTTATTTTTGATCTTACGAAAAAATACCGGGAAAATAGAATTAATAATCATTTATCAATATTTCAAAGTTAACTAAAATCATGTTAGATTCAATGTAATAACTGTATTGTTAGGAGGACAAAATACGAAAAAACGTTATAATAAAAGAACCTTACATTAATTAAAAGTTTTAATAACTGAAACATGCGTTTTAATTCAAGCAAAAATTTTTCTTCCCTTGGCATTTTTTCGTAAAATCAATCCTCTTGTAAACTCAATCCGGGGACATACTGTATATACATATATATTACGTAACACTAGTGACTTTCATTACGTAACACTTTGTGTATAAGGAATTTACTTGTCTACTAACATTCGAAAATATATCATTGAAAAAGTGTCAAATTCGCTGACTTCAAAGGGATAGTTGAAATCCATAAATTAAATTAAAATTAAATACAAAACGTTCAAAGACTAAATAAACGAAAAAGGTAAAATTCCTGTCCCAATTTCGTAACAAAAGCAATAATTAATGACAATAAATAATGAAATTAGTTAGACCTACTTGAAATTCAAAGAATAATTCCTGAATAATTTTGTAAAATATTTCCCGTAGAACAAATATGCTTTCATTTCATCATTGTCAGTCAAAATTCCACCTTCTTATTTCACAAATTTATAAGCGATGAATATAATCGCCGCCTGAATACTGATGTCTCTTATCTCCAAAACGAAATATTCAATTTCCTGCGAATTTCGCTCATATAAAACGTTTCCGCATCGATCTGGCGGACCCGGGTTCGTTCTCACTTGGAGTTATTACCGAAAGCTTTCGGCGCCAGTTCCGCTACAGTGTTGCACGTAAATGCGACAGCCGTGCAAAGCTGAAAGCTTGAAATGAAACTGTGATTCGTCCAATGAACTGTGAGCGTTTTTTTGGGCCTTTAAACTGGAGGGTATTTAAAGAATATAATTGGCAGACGAAAAAATCAGGAACGCGCAATAGTTATTTACATTCGAGTGCGTGTAAGTTGTATTTTACAGCGAGACAGCTTTGTTTAAGGCACGAGCACTTAAGGCGAGTGCCTTATTAGATGGAGCGCTGTAAAATACTTCACGCACGAGAATTGTATCAAATTTTTCTGGCCGACGATAATGAAAATCACTTTTTTTAATGAGATAGGTTGTACTTCTGAAAAGGGTTAGTTTAAAATACTGGGGTTAAGTCAATTTCTAAATTTGATTTTACTTGCCTTCATTAGAGTACTTTTTCTAGCGAAAATTTATCTGTAATAATAGACGTTGTTTATGACTGATAATATATTTATTTGTTCATGTTTTCTTCGTAATAAATAATAGGTAGGTGTCGATATTTGACATTTCAGCAATGTTCGCCTCGCGTATTTGATAGGTATATCGATCGGTGACTATGTCGGTAGCGGCAGATTTTTACAATAATGACAGATGTCGCTGCCGTGATTTTGGTTTATATATATTAATTTGAAATATAGGAAATGTTAAAGTAAAAAAATAACTTATGTAGGTAGTACTTTTTTACATGAACTTTATTATAGTAAAGATGATTTCTTTTCAGTAAGCGTAAAATGTGGGTTACACTTGCTGTGTATACAATTGTAAAGTTCCCATTACACTTCAGGAGGGCAAAAATATTTTTTTTGTCCTCCTTAACTGTAAACATAACAATCACAAGTCGTTGATGTCTATGGTAGTATGCGCTGACTTTACCGCACCGAATAAAGTAATAAACAACCACATTTTTAAGTTTTAAAAGGCCATTAATAAATAAAGCTATTTTGTAATAAAAAAGAGTACCTACAAATACAAAATCGCTAGTTACCGCAATTCATCGTTCAATAATAATAAATAAATAAATAAAACTGAATTTCTTTTAATGAAATCTGCCACCGTCATCTGTTAGCATTAGCAAATAATAATTCTCAGTCAGCAATGTCAATGTGTCAAAATTTGCAGATGATACACTTTGTTGAATGATTGATGAGAATTGTTTATTTATTTTATTTCAAACGTATGAAATTCATTTTAATAAATAATGCCGAAAAGGGTACGTAACATTAGAATTATTCATGTAGTCTGTTTAGGAACTAGAAGTAGATATATAGAAACTATTCTACCTAACCTTAATTTTCTTCCAGGATAGACATTCTTAAATAAATCAAATAATCAAAATGCAAATTCTTGGTCTATGTCTCAACCTCGTAAAAAAGCATGAATATTTAACTCTGTACATAAATTAAAGTCGATAATTAATTGAACAATGTATTTAATAGTGTAAATTTTAATGCAGCTAGCTTGATGACAACAATGCTTCACATAATAAAAAGATTGGCGCCCGTAATAGTAATGAGAAACACTTCTGTGACATCGCAGTACAAACAACACATACATCGTAGCCTATAGGAAAACAGTTTACGTTATTTATATAAATAAAAGTAGGCGACAAAGTGTCACATGTTAAACTGTATTCTGTTTCAGATCACGTGATTATCAAAATAATACACAAATTTCAATATCTAATTGTAAGCTATCTATTGGATATTTCGTGATATTTTCAAATTTGAGGCTCTTTAAAAAACAATATAACAATTAAAATTTAGTAATTAGAAGTTATAAAAATTCTTGCAACAGTCCTATTCACGCTTTTTTCGACTCGCATTTTCAACTACTGCCATATTGGATTTAAATCCGGAGATCGGGGTGGGCCAATCTCTGATAAATGGCCAACAGGTTGATTCTGAAACCGAAATCTTGTGGAAAATGTGATTTAAAAAAAATAATTTAGAACGGTTTCAACAAGTATCGCTATTGTTCTTTATTGTACATTTATTATTATATTTATTCAATTATTTAAAAGTTCATATCAATTATGATTTATGAATATGTGTCATATCGTACCACCCTTCTAAAACAAAAAAAGCGTATTGAAATAATGGCTCTTTCGGTATGCAATTGGGTTTCGAATGACTTTAATATGAACGTAAAATATAAAAATAGCTAATTCGTTGTTAAATTCTGGTATTAAGTTTTTCGTAGTCCACTCTATATAGTTAATTTTACTTCTGTATCTATTATTAATTTTGATTCTCCATCATTTAGACACAGGTGTTGCTTTTACGATAGTTGATTAATTAATGTTTACCTCCATTAAAGCGATATGGTTAGAATTTAATTAGTTGAGTATAGAGAGTATTTACTAATATTAGTTCATAAAATTTTATAACTGACTAGTATATACGATCCCTAATCCTTATTAGTTGGCCTAGTCGCTAAAATTTTATTTTATTTACTGCATATATAATACAAATAATAACTAACGTTATTATCGTTTTTTTTTTAATATTAAAAATATTTTGTGGTTCTTGTGCTAAGCTTTAGTAGCAATACAAGAAAAACGAATAGCGTTTGAAAAGAATTGACGTCATTTGTTTGTCAGAATTTAGAAATAAGACACCATAAAAAATTACGGCAATTTTTAAGAATAATCGACGAATTATCCAGTCTTGATAAATAATAGAAATTTACTAATAAATTTGATTTATTATTATACTGTTAAATATTTATGTTTTGCTAGATATATAATTTGAAGTTACGTTATAATGTGGAAATATCTTTACTTTGAATAAAAAATAAAAACTTTCTCCATTATTATTGGAAATAATACTATTTAAGTCACGATGAATGAATTTAATAAATAGTGCGACTAATATGGATAGAATTACTATTACGAAATAATAGAAATAAGTACATCACACTCTAATGCAATGATTAATTTATTTAAAACGTTTATGAAATTGTCTTGAAATATGTATATGTACATCTTTTTCTGAACGAAGACAAAGTGTCAGTTTGAAAGAAATAACGAATATTTAATATGAAAATATTTTATTTTAATGAATGAAAAATATATGTACATAAGATATATTTTGGTTATTAAACATTAAGGACTAGAGGCCCAATGAGACCAAGATTTAATTTCTCGATAGAGTTTGTCTCCTGGACATGCTGTAGACTTGGTTTGCCTATGTCCCAACAGTTTGTAAGAAGAAGAAATCTTTCCTTCAGATACACCACATTCGATGAGACTCTTGACTGCGCTCTTAGCACGTTCGCTCACTTCATTATCTGGAAACATTTGACTAATTAGTGACACTGTTACTGAGTAAAAAAAAAAAATTGTGCAGAATTAAAACAATGTTATTATAAGCGGATGGCGTTTACTTAAATTTGTACAGAGTGATCAAAAATGACCAAAGGTCACATGGCAACTTTTGTTCCATAATAATGTCAAAATTTCTATTTTCCATAATTCCATAGCAGTTGATTTGTTTCACATACCTTCGTGATTTTTTTAAGTTATTTATTTTCATCTTAGAGCGTGACAAATTTGTTCTAGGAGCATATTTTCGTTCCAGTGAATGTAAAGAAGACGGTTCTTAGGATTATTCTTATGACAGCTAGTAAAATTTGGAAGGTACGCCCATGTAAATAGTACTGCTGTCATATAGTGTGTTCAGAAAAAAATCTAATTCGGAGTAGGCTATGGACACAGAAACATATGTCTGATCGTTATGCAATCTAAAGTTCAAGTTGTCAGAATTGATCGTGAAATGTAATTTTAACGAGAAAAGCTCATAAAGAAGGATATAGAATATTGTCATTCACCGTTTTCTAATTTATTTCTTTTTCTAAATTAAGGATTCAAGAAAAAAAAGCTTTGATTTCTATAGATAACACTTTTGACAATATCTCGTGTCAAATTGGCATTTAATTACATACTTTCAAATTGACATACGTTTTTTTTTATTATACATGCATTATAATCGCTCTTTAAAACACGCAAAAGCGTGCGTAAATCGACCATTAAAACACGCTAAATTTTTGAGCTACCTAGGCAATGAAAAATGACAATAAATATGAATAACTACTAGAACAATGAAAAAAAAAATACTGACTTATTGACTTAACGTAAACAATACCAATAATAGAGTCCTCCACCGTAGTAACAAATTAGAACAAGGGTCAGTTATATTAAAACTAGACCTTAAAACTGTATATTAAGGACTATCAAAGTTTAAAAAAGTTATTAGTTTCTAAAATAATCGAGTTTTTATTACTATTTCCTCATCTCTATATCTACGTCACACGTTTGTTCTATTCCAAATTCTTACTAATTTCAAACCTTCTGCTATCGCCGTTTTGAAATACGGAATCTATTTTTAAGTATATAAATGCAGAAAATATAGATTACAAGCGTTGGTATGAAAGTAAAAGTTATGTTGAATGACATAGGCTACCAGTGGTAATCAAATCTTGCACTATAATATATACGTAGTATTTTTATTAATTATGACATTAAATTACTTATTATCCACCCATATTTCCAATTACTGACCACAAGGGTTATTTTAACATATTTATACATTTTATAAGTGCTGAAAAAAATAAATTTATGTGCACTCAATTATTAGCAAAATCCACTGTTTGAGAACAAAATCATCTCTATATCTGTCACAGAATATTAAAAAAAATATTACGGCTTAACGAATAACAATAAAGACTTTCTAAAATTACATATCACTTTCAGTTTAGATGAAGTTTTGTAAAAAAAATAAAAAAAATATAGTGGAAGACCTTATTGCTAACTGTCTCCTTGAAAACGCTCAAACGCACTAGATCAAAAATCAAAACCGTATGATTTGCAATCATTTTCAGTTTTAAATGGTTATGATGTATTTATAATAAAAAATAGCGTATGATACACGTGTATAAGCTAGCCTTTAAAGCACTACGACATTAAAGAAACTCCGCTATGCGTCGTGTCTTTAAACTTGTCGTACGTGCTTTAAAGGCTAGCTTATACACTTGTATCATAATAACCTATTATTCTTAGCCTATTGCGAGTTAGGATTTTTTTGAACACAGTGTACTAAGTAAGCCGCAAATGTCAAAATCGTATGAAGCGGCTAGTTTAAACCATTTTTGATCACTCTGATATAAGTTAAATGATTGTGTAAAAAGTATAGTCTTACTTTCATAGTTTCCTATGACGGAGATGCCCACCCCCTTGCTGTTGTAACCTGGGGCATGAGCTCCAGCAACGCCCCAGCCTCTCCCTTCGTAGATGTTTCCGAACTGGTCCACCTAAAATAGAATGGGGTTTATATATTATTTGGAAAGTTCAATTTAATAAATAAGTAGCACGTGCTTAGTACGGTCAATGTATTCTGGTTTGTTAAAAGACGCAATTTCGACATCTGTCATTAGTCTCAACTTCATGTGCGCATACTATATATATAGGCCATCCAGCGAATCAAGCGGTTTACGTCATAAATACAATATCACTAGAAACAATGACGTCATATGTTAAAAAGTTTACAAGAGCATATAAAACGGATTAAAATTTGTGGTTACCTTCATAAACCCAAATTTTTTTAAAAAACACGTCTGGTATAATATTTTTCCAGCGAAATCCAATTTTATTTAAAATATTGTGAACGATACTGCTTACGCCGTTATAAATACTTCATTCTTGTAGTATGTGCAACAAACTATCTAGTTTTATGTGAGATCCTTAAAAAAATACAGAATACTGCATACCATACAATTTATCACTGTTTCTATACATTGCGTATAGCGTTTGCCACACGCTGTATATATAGATTTAATTTTCAAATTATTACTAACAAATAGAACGAAATATTACCTCAATATTACAATTCAGTGAAAGTAAGAGCCCACCAATCTATTTTTCATTTTCAAAATAAGTCAATAAATTAACTACAAGCTTTTGAATTTGACATGACAGAGCATTTGACATTTTGACAATGAACAACGAAACCAAAAACAAAATGAAATCACAATACACGTTGAAAAGTATAATATAGACATATAATATTTAGTAATAGAATTACCAATATTAAAAAAATATAATCAAACGTCATTTTGCAAAAATTTACAAAATTTTACTTAATAATAATATATCCAAATATAATTATTTCTATTAAAGGTGTCAAATACATGATAATAATAAAAAAAAACAATAAAATACAGTTAATAAAATATATTTTCAAAAATCCCTAAACGATGACGTAAACCGCTTGATTCGCTGGATGGCCTATATATATATATATATATATATATATATATATATATATATATATATATATATATATATATATAGGTGTGTCACAATTGCCGCCGCCAAGAGGTTGCCAACAAATAGAAGAAAATAATTTGCAGCTGCTTGCAAAACGGAGTTACAAGACTTTTTAATCCACCAATCCCGGAATGATATCTTGAGGTGTGATGATATTATCACAAAATAAAACTGGTTGCTAGGTTTTACAAATACTGCTATTGAGTTACAAAATTTGTTTGACTTACTGTAATTTTGACACTTTAGTGTTGACTTTTCCTTGTCAACAAATTTAGGTTAGCGAAGTTCATCCGAGATCATTATTTATATCGTACAGGGCAACGTATTGTAGCAGAGCAGCTGTGTAAAATGTGTTAAACGAAAATATTATTGTCCACATTCTCGAAAAATTATAATCATTTCTAAGTAATCAGCGGCTGAATACATGGTAAGAATTTGCCTTTTTTATTCACCTTGTCAAATTTAATTTGGCACTGACATTTTTCGAAAATTACAGTCGCCCACACATTTTAAAGAAGATTTGATTTGTATAAAACCATAGTAACGTAAAATTACGGCAAATACACATTAAAGGTGTAGGTCTCTGATTGGTCAATTTTAAGACGTCTTTTCTCTAATATCTTTCAAGCTAGATTTTATTTTCTTCGAAATTACACATCCGAGTGCAGTCTCGTGTGTCCTCATTCGCTCTGGGGCGCAAGTTGTGAGTCACCCTATATATATATATATATATATATATATATATATATATATATATATATATATATATATAATCTGTAACCCTTTTAGTACCTTTCGGTGTAAGCGTGCCGGGCGCACCAAGCCGCAGTGTGATAAATTTTTGTTGCTGAGCGTTCACCCATCCAACATATTGCTGCTGTGTAGCTTACTCGGACTAGCCGATCACAAAGCTGACACTCTAACCACACTGCCGTACTGCCGGCTATAACTAACGTTAATAATAATAGTTTTTGTAGCGTATCTCTGGTATTAGTCACTTATCGTTTTACACATATTAACTGGTAATATTTATTTACTCATTATTTTAATCAGTCCAAATAATTAATTATCGTGGATTTTTATGATTGAAAAACAACTGAATTTGTTATATTAGAGGGAGTAGTCAACCCTGATTGTGAGAAAATTTATTTTGAAATATAGATTTCCCTATTTGTAAGAGTTTTGTAAATAAATCTGGTACAATAATTCCAAACTCACAACTCACAAGATTTCAGTGTCTGAATCAACCTCTGTAGTTAGTAACCACAGACGCGTTTTTTGTATCAGATGTATATCTCTCGCCGTACCCAGCTGGTAAATTGTTTCTGCAAAGAGGCGGCAGATGCACCACATTGATGAGTCCCAATCCTTATTGGGGCTCATTAGTGTGGTGTGGTTACCAGCTGGGCACGGCCAGAATCTAAAATCTTTTGAAACATGGCGAGTGTTTTCTAATTCTTTATTGCATATGCACGATTAGTAAATAATAATAGTTATTTATGTATTAAGAGCGTAAGGAGGCTTTTATGGCCTGCGGCGGGATTTTTAGCCCGAGGCGTAAGCCGAGGGATAAAAACACGTCAAATGCCATAAAAGCAAGTTACGCTCGTGGAACATACAAAACTTTATGCACGGGTGAAAATTTTCAAATTATGAGTGTTAGAAAAATTGTATCGGAAAGAATTTGTCCTCGTACATCCAGTATCTAGTGTTGCTATGAAAGCGACCAAAGTTTATTGTTTGTTTATTAGTTATGTCATTTGAGTTTTATTTTGAGTATCTCCGTGCTTTCCATATAAATATCACAAAATTTATTTTCATTTTTCATTAAAAAATATAAAAATGTTCGATTTGTAATAAAAACTTTTCATTTTGCCTGTTTAAATTGTTTATATTGTATGTTATAATTTGGTTTGACGTTTCATTATTGCCCGGCGGGCTATAATGAGGCCCTCGGGCTATAAAATGACGTTTATGTCAAATAAATTCGTGTATAATTGTCAAATTATGATACGTCCGTGCATAAACATCGTTTATAAACCATTAATTTGTAATTTTTATTAACTTACCAAAAAGTTATAGCCAATATCGTCGAATTTTCTCGGCCCCATGTGACTTGTTTGAATTGTCTTCACTTGGGTAGCACAGGCATTTTCATTTGCACATTGTCCACTTGCTGTATGGTGAATAATTACATATTTTGCTGCACCTTTGGATCTAGTTACTTTTTTTGAATTCCTGGCTCCCCAAGATGATCTGCTTTTAACTGAGGGACAACCTGGAGGAAGAATAAATTTATTTATTTACTCATTTATTTATTTATATACATTTGGAGAACCAACAGTTTTCCCAAACCAGTAATAGGTTCCCACTAAATAATAAAGTCCTATTAATAATACGTTACAATGCAATAAGTAGCGCAATACAAAAATAGACAATGAAAAATTGAGGAAAAAATTGAACATAAATTGTGAATATAAACAAGACTTCAATATTTCCATTTTAAATGCCATGAAATATGTATGATAAATTCCAACGACTAGTTTTTAACCAATCATGATGCAAAACACTTGAAAATTCAACCAATAGGAACAGTATTATACTGATAAAACCTCGTTACCCCGATAATGTTCCGCTATCAAGTAAATAAACAGTTGTTATTGTTTATAACTGTCAGTGTGACAATTAATGTGTCAAGTTTCATTTTGCGTTGTCTTTGGAATTTATCTCACCAAATACCACACGACCTCTCAGATTTTCTCAGATAAACTTTTATTTTTAAGCACTCATTAGATAAAACCCCTCCTCCTTCGGAGTCGGGATTTACCATGCAGTTCGCTTTCGTGTTTGTTGATAAGCAAAAAAAAATTCGTGCAAAATAAAAATTTATCGATAAAATCAGGAGGTCTTGTGATATTACTTCTGAAAAATGTCTTTGTGCCTGCAATTTTTATTGTATGTTGATATTAGTCTATTAATGGGAGAATTTTTATGATTATATATAATTATTATAGTTACAATAACCTTGACTATTAATAACAATGTGATGCAATCATTTAATGGTGCACTTACCTTCAGCAGATAGAACTGCTACTATAACTAGACAGAAAACTATTAAGTGCTTCATGGTTTTTCGTACAATAAATAATAATATGGAAAGATGTGAGGTTTTATATATGTATTTACTGCTAGGGTCATCAGCGTTTCAATTTTTTGTTAGTTATCTTTAACCTTGACTCTAGGTTTTTTGCTTATTCTGCCACTGGTGATTCCCAATATAAATTTTACTAATTATAAATATACATAAGATGATTTCCATGAAATTATTTTTACAATATTAGTTGGGTATAAGTACAGTACAAATATTTACAATGCTCTCCTTTTTTTTTTCTCTCTCTCTCTCTCTCTGTTTCTATCTCTGTCTGTCTGGCTGTCTGTCTGAATAAAATTTTAAATTTATAATAATTAAAATAAATAGAACTTCAGACTTGATAAAGGTTAAATTATTTTTTTATCAACGTTTAGTAAATTTTTTATTCCTTCATCAGAACAACTAAAATTAAATATAAACATAGAAATGGCCTTACCAATCAAGGAGAATATTAAATATACGAAGAAAGAAATTATGAAAAACTCATTGACACCGCGGGTACTCGAACCCTATTTAGAGCACCACACTAGATATGTGGAGGTTCAGGGTTCGAGTCCTTGATCGGGCCATTTCTTTGTTTATAAATTTCAGGTACGATCACAAGCAGGGATGGGCACGTAAAATACGTCGCGTATTACACGTTTTTTTACTCGTAAAAAAATATTCTTTACATTGACAATATTTGAGAATTTTTTACGTAGATAATGTAAAATATTATTACCATGAGTATATTCTTTTTATAAAGATATTTTCTTTTATACTGTAATAAATATTCCAGAATAAGCAATCCACGTGACATCAACGCATGTTTCTTTGTTTCAGACAAACAATTAGGTACTTTCAAACTATCAACAATCAGAGTGGTAGGGAAATATATTCCTGAGACATAACCTCAAACGTCAAACTTTAAACACATTTTGCGTCAAAATTAGGCTAAATACGTAAAGTTAAAGCAAAATAATATATTATCTTTAAAATGTTTTTATGTTTTATGTAAATTTTAGACAGTTTTGTAGAAAATATTTGAAGACATTTAAAAATAGACGGCGAATAAAAAAATTTGCAAAACTAAAATTTCATTTCCTATTTATTAATTATTAATAACATATAGTTTCAAATAATTTGAAATAGATTTAAATCATTAACTCTATACTTATTGAAAATTAATTTTATACAATTTTAAGCATTTTATATTAGTTATCTATAGTTTCAGAATGTGTTTTTTTAAATATTTTACAATAATTTCAATCTTTTTCTTATAACCTTATCATAGTTTCAGTTGTTTTAGAATATATTTATGATATGATTAAGGAAAGTTACTGTATGTGACAATTGTAAACAACAAGTCATCTAGTGTCGTTATGAAGAACTAAAATTACACATTATTTACGTTTTTTTCTACTTATTTAACATTTTTTACCCATTTTTTACATGTAAACGTAAAAAATATTTTTTTACGCGTAAATGCACATCCCTGACACAAGTAATTATTATCAACAAAATTAATATATGAAACACAATAATTAATTATATAATTGTAACCTGAAAAGACACTTACAAAAATCTGTTGTGGCCAGCACAAGACCTCTCGCCATTTCCATATTAGGCTATATAAGTATTGTATTGCACTTCGCTTTCGAACCGTCGTTTTATAACAAAATATTACAGAACTTTACCCAAATATTATTTTTTATTGTATTTAACATGTCTTCTGCACACATACAATTCTATTTATATCTATTTTTCATTGTTTGAGGAAGTTTCTAAATGTCAGAGATTCTTCCAATTCATTAACCAGATTGGCGGTATTTCTGATGGATATAAGCATTTTACCCCAATTTTACCTATAATTTCAAATATTTAATTAATAAAACAATAAGAAAGAGTAAATATACTTCCCAGAAAAAGCTATCAGAATGTCTCTAAAACTGTTGATTTTTGACACTGACATGTGTCATTTACAAACTATGTTATAAACATTGGAATTTGTCAACTGGTTTCCTTAGTGCCTTAAGTCTTTCTGACAATTTAGTTCAAGATTTCCGCGTATACGAAACAAGGGACAAATAAGGTATTCAGAAATTTCTTGTAGATAATGAAACATTCTAGCTAATTACCTGTACAATTTGTCTCAAAATTAGCCCAATAAAAAGTAATTAAAACTTAAGGAAAACAAAAGCACCTTGTAATTAAATTCAGAAAGAAAATTCGTCATACGTTGCAGTGTTTCCACCAAAAATATTTAATTTGCCTTTTGACGGAAAGAAATTTAATATGATGTTCATAAAAAACAAACAAAAACCCATTTAATTAAAACATGTTCCATTTCATTTCGCTGGGGCAGGAAGCCGCCCCACCCTGTTTCGACGCTAGTGACATCTCGTTTCGCAAAAAACACTTTGTGTATAAATAGGAAGTGTTGCGAATTAACTCCCACTGTAAACGGGATAGTGCAATGCTGTAAATTCAGCTTTCCTTCAGAGAGATGCATGTGTGATCAATTTTTTTTTACCTTCCGTAAAAGGAAGGTATTGTCTTTGGTCAAAAAATTCGTTGGTGAGTTTTTAATGAATAAGCACGTTTTAGAGCCCCTAGAATACGAATTTACTATTTTTAAGATGATGTCTGTATGTGTGTGTGTGTGTGTGTGTGTGTGTGTGTGTGTGTGTGTGTGTGTGTGTGTGTGTGTGTGTGTGTGTGTGTCCGTGTGTGTGTCCGTGTGTGTGTCCGTGTGTGACAAATTTTTCTCCGACGATAACTCCAATACTACAATTCTAAAAATTATAATTCTTTCGTATTCCTCTTCTTTGCATCCATATGAAGAGCTGATTAGATTTTGGTTATAATTGATCCACCGGAAGTACCCTTATTTGAAGTTTTTAACAGTTTTTCTTGAAAAAACGCAGTTAAATATTATTTTTTGACATTTTGTTATTATATATATTAAAGAAAATACTCTTCTCTATACAGTTTGATTATACATTTTCCTTCGTATTCATTAGATGTAAATTAAAAGCATTATAAAGAAATTAATTTTCAAAAATTAGTCAGCTTTGCTGTTTATCATGGAAACAGCTGACATAATTATTCAAAAAAATTTAATTGACAGATGTCAGTTGCAAGTGCAAAACCTAATATGGACAAAAAAGTATAGGATCTAAAATTGGTATGTCATAGTGTTGCTCGCAAGTGATACGCAGAGAAAGGCCAAAGAGAAGTTGGAAGGACATTACTTAGTGTAGTTTATGTTATAATTTTATTGGATTTATAGAACCTTTTCAAATGAACTTTGGGTATGGAATTTGTAAAAAATAGTATGTGTTTTTACATGATATTATATAGAATCTGTTACAAGGACCTTTTGGTATGGGATTTGTACAAAATCCATGGAATTGACGGAAGGTCTTGTGCTGGCCACAACAGATTTTTTATTTTTGTTTTTGTAGATTTAAATGAAAAGGTGAATGACATTGTTTAGAAATTTAGACAGGTTTTCAACAGAAGATAAAAATAAATATATTTTACCAGACCTACTTTTAAAAAGTACCTAACTCTTTTATCTATTGAAATATCGTTACTGAAAACTTCATTTTAATGAAGAGAATAGAAAATAGAATTCAGGTATCGTCCGATTTTATTTTTTTCTAAAATGGAATATCAAGAATAAAGCGAAGAATTCTTAAAGGAAACCCAAAAAATTATTAATGCAATTCTGCATCTGTTTTATACTTGCCGTCAAATAAATATGGACTGGAGATTTCTACAATGTTGCCAATTCAGAAGCAATGTTGAAAATGCTAAGTTATGAAAAGGCGGTAACACCGCAGAACAAGGGACAGATTGCGGAGAAGGGAAAAAGTTGAACATCAGTTCATACCTATTTGACGGCGACTATAATCTTATTGTATTAGACAATCGAACATTGAACTGTTAAAATAATGTAAACAAAATAGAGTTTATTTTTGATATTTTTTCTCCCTAGTGAAAAAATGTTTTACTTCTGAATGTCTAATCATGAATCTGGGAATGCCAAAATTATTTCGAATTTTAAATGTCATTACAGGGACCCCTATGATACTCTCGACACCAGCAATGAGTGCTCGTGAGGTGACGTCTGGTTAACGTTCCCACGGTTTATATATATCATCATTACGAGTATTACCGATATGTCTAGACAGAGTAGATTGGCATACTCACTAATGGGTAATGTGCCGTGAAGATATTTTTATTTATTTTTATAATGATTTTGACATCAAACATATTTATTTCTCCTACAAGGTATTGTCTGGTCAAAAAAGTCGGTGGTTTTTAATGAATAAACACGTTTTAGGGTCCCCAGAATACTATTTTACGAGCTTTGCGATGGTGTTTGTATTTATTTATTTATTTATTTATTTATTTATTTATTTATTTATTTATTTATGTGTGTGTGTGTAGGTGTGTGTGTGTGTAGGTGTGTGTGTGTGTAGGTGTGTGTGTGTGTGTGTGTGTGTGTGTGTGGCAAAATTTCTTCGACGATAACTCCAATACTACAATTCCTCTTCTTTACATCCATATGAAGAGCTGATTAGATTTTGGTTGTAATTGGTCAAGCGGAAGTTCCCTTATTTGAAGTTCTTAAGAGTTTTTCTTGGAAAAACGCAATTAAATATCATTTTTTGATATTTTATGTGATTATCAATATGAAAGAATATCTTATTGTCTATACGGTTTGATTATACATTTTCCTTACCGAGTTAAAGAATTATAAAGAGATTAACTTTCATAAATCAGCCAGCTTTGCTACAAACAGCTGATATATTCAACTAATTCTAATTGACTGATGTCAGTGTCAAGTGCAATTTACATAGGGTACGTTTGTGTTATAATTTTATTGAATTTATAGAATCTTTTCCAAGGAACTTTCGGTATGGATTTTGTAGAAAATAGTATATATTCGGGATACAATTTTACTGGATATATAAAATCTTTTCCGAGAAACATTTGGTACGAGATTTGTACAAAATACGTAGAATTGACGGAAGGTAATGTGCTGGCTACATCAGATTTTTATTTATTATTTCACCAGAAATGTTTTAGAAAGTAATGAATATAAATTATCACAAAAGGATTAAAAATAGTCAGACACTTTTCTACCGTTAGGTGTAGTTTTTTCTTTTATACAAATTTACACATTTTGCATTGTCCTTTCTAGGCTTTTCTTGTTCTCTCTTTTCTCTTATGTTGTCCAATCCTCCTTTGCATGACTTTTGGCTTTTGTTGTCCATCCTTACAAGATGTCCTCGCCAACTCAATTATTTTTCCTTAATAAAGTTACGTTCTTCCCTTATGTCTTTGTTTCTTATTCTATTTAACTTCGTGGCCCGTTTATCTCTTTCTCTCTTATATGAGTCACTTCTAATGCTTCTATTTTAGTTTTGGTTCTTCTTTAGTCATTTTCTTATTGTACAGCAAATAGTACGCCATGTTTTGTTAAATTTAAACTTTCTCTACGCAAAAAAATAATAAATTAATTTCTGAAATCGGTTCTTATACGAGAATGAAAACTTTCCACAGCTGACGCATAACTTCTGTTGTGCCATTTTTGCTCTCTGAAGTTTATAACAATAGATATTAAAGTACTCTTAATTAAAAAGTATTGTTTGTGTGTTCATCTAAAATATTAGAAAACTATTTAACTTTCTTGGTGAAATAGACTAACGAAAGTTTGCATAAACTTTAATACGATGTAAAAGACTTTTGTATTCCAGAATAATGTAAAGAAGCATCATAGTCACATAATAATGATTTACTCGCACAGTTTGAACTTTGTACATTAATATAGTAAAAAATTGTACATTGCTCAAGGGATATTATGAAAATGAAACAGTTTAATAATTTGAAATACAGCATTATTTTTACAACAAATAAAATGACAAACAATTTTGGCTTAAACAAAACCTAACCTAATGTACAGAAGAGTAAATTGAAATGTTTACGGTCTAAAAAAGAGGATAAATTTTTACGCTTCAAATTTTATTACTAAATAAATTGTCACTGGACGTAATAAATACATAATAGTTCTTTTTAGGAATGACGATGGGTACCCGGGTACTCGGAACCTATCCAATAATAATGTACCGTGGTATAAAATTTCTAACCTGATTACCCGAAAGCCTTTAATTACCCGAACAGTTTTCAGATATAATCTTAACCTTAGCTTTATGCCGTTACCCTAGAATATGACAATATCTAATTTTCAAGTTATAATGCTAATGCCAACCAATCAGAAGAGTATATGTTCGTGGACACCAACTTGATTCTGGCGATATTTACGATAGTCAATTGACATCTGTCATCATTTTGTAATTTTTGAATATTTCTGCACGCACGGTAAAATATATCGTCATCATTACCGATGTCTACATGTGTTGTAGATACTGGCAAACCCAGAAATGGGTAATATGCCGTGATGATATATTATTATTGTCGATTTTACAAAAACTGACATTGCTTTTATTGGTTTGTCCTAAGAAGTACATGAACCGGACAGCCTAATGTAAACCAGCCTTTATCTATTTGTATTTAAAGGATAGCAGGTAATTAAAGGGCATCGGGTAATTAACGGGTAAAGGGTACTATCCGGGTAGATTTTCGGATACTCGGGTAGTAAAATTAGCGGAATTCGTCACTCCTAGTTCTTTTCTAATATACCATGTTAAAATTATTGGAAAAAGCTTTAAAAGATATCATACAAACGCAAATATGCGAATATATCTATAGGTTAGTGAACAGATAGCCAAAACGTGATATTATTAACGTTTTTAGGGATCAAAATATTGGACAGACGACTATTTACCGAATGTGTTGTATAGTATATATTGATTTACCAAATTGTGAGCGACACGAACTTTTGTTCCCAAATCGAATCAGCAGACTCATTCAAAGTACTCAAGACAAAGTTAGAACGTCATCACTCAAATTAACTCGTCAATTTAGAATTTCAAAGATGATTGAGCGAATCTCCAGATACTGTAGAGTATTAAGAAGCCAAATTTTTTTATATATATATATATATATATATATATATATATATATATATATATACAGTGTGTTAATTAAAAAACTGGCCATAGGCGTTTAACATGGGAAAACAGTTTTTCTTTGAGCAAAAGTCCCCAATTAATTTTAGACAAAATGTTTCAAATAAGTGAAATAGATATTTATATTCTACGCCTAAATCAGTAAACAGTTTTAATTTTGCACGTTTGGTAACTTGTAAAATCTAATTTGAAATTGTATAAAAATATTGCTCATTTCTAGCGATACCCATGGAATTGAAACAAAATTACAGAGAAATGCGTATCGTTTGAACTGTCGGAAATTCAGTTTTCGATTAAAAGTTGCAGATAATTCAATTCTGCACCTAAATCTAACACTTAAATAACTTTTATTATTATTATTATTATTATTATTATTATTATTATTATTATTATTTCACATTCTATCTATAAAATTACAATTCTGGCAGTTCAAACGAAATAAATTTATTTCTAATTTTTCATGGGTTTTGCTACAAGTGAGCAATATTTATATAATTTCAAATTAGATTTTACAAGTTACTAAACGTGCAAAATTAAATCTGTTTTGTAGAATATTAATATCTACAACATTTATTTGAAACATTTTTGTCTAAAATGAATTGGGGACTTTTGCGCAAAGAAATACTGTTTTCCCATGTTAAACGCCTATGGCCAGGTTCTTAATTAACACACTGTATATATATATATATATAAATATAAAGAGAGAGAGAGTATGTAAACCTCCAAGTGTTTCTCAGACAACTAATTGAAGACTTTTGGGATTTTTTTAACAAAAAACTATGCAATAATGGCTGGGAATACAATTCTAATTTTATCTATTTTTCATTGTATGAGGAAGTTCCTAAATATCAGAGATTCTTCCAATTCATTAACTAGATTGGTGGTATTTCTGATGGATATATGCATTTTACCTACAATTTTAAATATTTTATTAATGAAACAATAAGAAAGATATATATTCATAAACACTTGTAAAGTTTCAAACCGGTTCGTTATAATTTTGGACAAATAGAATAAAACATGACAAATAAAATTTCGATTTTTCTTTCAATGCCGACTGTTTTTATTGGATAAAAGATATAACGAACCGTTTAAATTTTTTACGAGTGTTTATGAATACGGGCATAAAAGCTTTCAGAATGTCACTAAAACTGGTGATTTTTGACACTGACAACTATGTTATAAACATTTTAATTTGTTAACTGGTTTCCTTAGTGCCTTAGCCTCTGCGAAATACCTACTACATTAAATTATTCTATATATTACAATGCCTTTATCTTTAATATTTTCTAAGTCTTATAGTATTTGAGAAACAGTGGTTCCAACATCCACACATCCACACATCCACACATCCACATACACACGGACATCATCGTAAAAATGTTATAAGCGGATTATAGGGACCTTAAAACGTGTTGATCCACTAAAATCTGGATATGCGAATTTTAGCATGATTCCAATACCTCTCTTAGCTAGATTGAAAAATTATTTTTGGTTACAGCGAATTTGATAGTTTCGTCAAGGAGATGTACTTGTTAGCTGTATCCTCAACGCAAAATAATGGAGAAAAATGATTATCTGTTCAACAAATTTGGTTGGTGAAACAAAAATAAGATTTATTCGTCAGATAAGCCTTATGCATTAAGCAATAAAACATTAGGTGGAAATGAGGCTTAATATTTTTAACTTGTTCGGGATGAATCAATTTGTAGCTCCTCCACCAAAATTCGCTTCCGAGCTGTCTAGCCCATATCATCTCTCCCCATCATCCCTAATTACCACCACGTCAAGGTCGCATCATCTTTGATAACTACCACCTCGACCTAACACCCTATTGCGTTCATTCCATCTCTGTTTGAGCTCTGTCTGTCTCTGTTTGATGCGTAGAGAGATAGAGTCGATTAGTCCGTGACATGGCCGGCGTGGAGCCGTGTCGCAAACCGGAAATTCGTGTACTTCCGGTACATCGCTTACAAGCGGCGGTAGATGCTGTGAGTCCTGGTCACTAGATGTGATTATTGGGAATTTGGTTTATAGGCAGAGAATCATTGATAATTTTGATACGTGAGAATTATTTAGCAGGAAATTAACTTGTTTGTTCTGTTCCTGAGGATGCGGTTTATAAATAATGGCACAATTGATTAGGCGAATTGTAAGGGTAGATTAGTGGCCCTAAACAGAGAGTGCAGCACTAGATGTAAAATATTTTTTGTGTTTTTGCGAAGTTTGTTTTTAATTGTGTGCCTTGACTTTTTTAAGGTAAAAAGAGTTATTTACTAATCAGTTATGAAAAGACTGATATTGTTTTTGCAAGTTATGTGAGCCAAACAATATCACGTTTTCATAATGTATTATGTACAAATTTTTATCTAAATCGTAAATCCGCTTAAAAAGTCAAGACTCTAGGTTCTCTATGACAGCTCAATAAACATATTCCAAAATCAATTTACAAAGCGTTGCTGTGAAAATAAATGAATTTAATTTTTACCTCCCGCTACCCTTGGTAAGGGAGGTACAGTAAAATTTTTGAAAGAAGTCCGATCAAGGCCATCTATGAATTGTATCTGTGAATTAAGATTTTGTGCTGTCAA
Source organism: Ophonus ardosiacus (assembly GCA_943142095.1). NCBI lineage: Eukaryota > Metazoa > Arthropoda > Insecta > Coleoptera > Carabidae > Ophonus > Ophonus ardosiacus. The sequence goes on along the minus strand of OW964837.1, from coordinate 10,221,883 downwards.
ATTTAGTAGTGTCTTTTACTTAGTTTTTATGACGGTACATAATATCTTGTGTACCTCATAAAAACTTTGTAAATTCATAGATGCAATTCGTAGACGGCCTTGATCGGACTTCTTTCAAAAATTTTACTGTATAGGGATCGTGCTAAAAATCACGTATCGAGATTTTAGTAAATGACCACGTTTTAAGGTCCCTAGAATCCAATTTTAACATTTTCACGATGATATCCGTATGTGTGTATGTGTGTATGTGTGTATGTGTGTATGTGTGCGTGTGTGTGTGTGTATGTGTAAAGTGTAAAGATTTTGTTGGCGCTCTAACTCAAATACTATCATTTAGAAAATTCTGAAATCTTGTATTTCTACCCTATTCTAATATGGAAAGATCTCGTTAGATTTTGGTGTAAATCGGATAACCAGAAACGGCACTTTACCTGAATCTCAATTCCTTTGTTACACAGTTCATATTTCAAATGAATGTAACTGACAGGTAAATATCACTGTTAAAAAAATAATCCTTCAAATTAATAATAGTGACATTTTAAAAAGAAAATAATAAATAGAGTAATAGTTATATGCAATGGAACAATATATTTTGCAGCATTAGTAAAAACGTAGGTATGTATTTAAATTAATAAAAATTAAATAGCGGGAGGTTTTGTGTTGGCCACATCAGATTTTTTAAATTTAATGCTTGAAAATTAGTTATGATTGTCTTCTGAAACCGATATAGATCTTCATTCTGATGTAGAGGAATTGGGTGTAAGTCAATAATTCATGCATTTGATTTTTAGCGAAACCATTGCTGTCTTTCTCGCACCAGTTTCTATAGTAGGCTGCGCGAGAAAGTTAGCAATACTGTGACGTCACTGTGATACTGAAAACAAATTCAAATACATATCTCGCAAAGTATTTAATATTTTTTTTTTCTTAATCGTTATTTATTGAGTAGTATTTTAAGTATAAAGTGTACATTTTATTATTTTTTGTTATGTGGGAGGACCCTATTCGAATTAGTTTTCTCCATAATTATCAAACGTACCTATGTTTCTAGAAAATACATTTACCTCAATATAAAAAATATTACACCGAAAATTTAAATTAGAAGAAAAAATATCTGATTATTGTACCTCTGTAAATTTCAATGTAGGTTTCTGTCAAGTTAAGCCTTAATTGTGATAAAAGTACAAACATTTTACGCAATAAACTTTCTGACAACGCTTTAAATCTAAATCGCTTTTAATCTTTTCGATCCTAGAGACAAAAAGGGTTAAAACAAAAGTGGGATTACAGTCAACTTTTAGAACAAAAGATATAACAAAAATATATTCCAAAACATACTGCGATGTAAAAAATAAAATATATTTCATTTCTTTTACGACATGAATAATTTAAATTTTAAAAGCAGATTACTCTTGTCCATTAATGAAATAAAATAAAAACAAGAAAACATAAAACTCTTGTATTAAATAAGATATAGCTCGGTGTTGAATAAAAGTTATATTGCTTGTCGTAAAAGTGACAATGAAATACTGAAAATGGTGATACCGCAAAATTCTGAATGTGAGATGTTGAAATAATCTGATTCTCCAGCATAAAATACCACATTTTTAATAAAAGATTTTAATTTCTTTTATAACCTAAAGCTTAAACTATTTTGGCTCAGCTTTTACGAGCTTTTGTCTGCATGTAATAAGCGGGTCTAGAAACTTTGTTTTATTAGAAAACCTGCTGGGCTGACTTAATATATTTCATAATAAAACAAATATTCTTTTTACCTCTCGCTAAGACAGGTATTGGATTCATGCTAAAATTCGCATATCCAGATTTTATTAAATAAGCACGATTTAAGTTCCCTAGAATCCGATTATAACATTTTTAAAATGATGTCTGTGTGTGTGTGTGTGTGTATGTGTGTATGTCTGGATGTTGTAGACACGATTCCTCAAAAACTATAAGACTTAAAAAATATTTAACTGCCGTTTTCTCAATCTGACATTCCTGGGAAGAGCTGAAAAGGTTTTGGTAACAATTGAACAACCGGAAGTAGTAGTTTCTTAAAAAAAATCTTCTAAATATATTTTTTTGGGATTTTTTTTATTAAATATTGAAGAACATAAAATTCTCCATCTAATACACTTAAAATTTTTATTATATCTTGTACAGATTTAGAGATAAAGACACTATAAATTTATAGACTAATCTAATCGCAGAGGCTAAGGCACTAAGGAAACCAGTTGACAAATTCCAATGTTTATAATATAGTTTGTAAATGACACATGTTCGTGTCAAAAATCAACAGTTTTAGTGACAATCTGATAGCTTTTTCTGGGAAGTATATTTAATCTTTCTTATTGTTTTATTAATTAAATATTTGAAATTATAGGTAAAATTGTGGTAAAATTCATATATCCATCAGAAATATCGCCAATCTGGTTAATGAATTGGAAGAATCTCTGGCATTTAGAAACTTCCTCGTACAATGAAAAATAGATATAATTAGAATTATATGTGTGCAGAAGACATGTTAAATGCAATAAAAAACAATATTTGGGTAAAGTTTTGATATAAAACGACGGTTCGAAAGCGAAGTGCAATACATTACTTATATAGCCTAATATGAAAATAGCGAGAGGTCTTGTACTGGCGACAACAGATTTTTTAGATTGAAGAAACTGCAGTTAGATATTTTTTTAAGTTTTATAGTATCTAAGAAACCGTGGCTCCAACATCCACACACATACATACACACACACACACACACACACACACACACACACACACACACACGGACATCATCGTAAAAATGTTATAATCGGATTATAGGGACCTTAAAACGTGCTTATCCACTAAAATCTGGATATGCGAATTTTAGCATGATTCCAACAACTCACTTATCGAGAGGTAAAAAGGGTCTCTTAAAAAAATTCAAGAGCAAAAATTGTGACAACAAACTCCGTTCTCCCCTCTATCAGATAGACGAATCATGCCAGTAGTCTGTTCTATATATTTTACCCTTATATTCGTACAAAACTATTAAATGATTTTATTAATAGAATAAAATAACACATTTGCTTTAATATTATTGATTTTTCATGTAAATAAGCCGGTATCTCTGGCCTATATCGCATATCCACGTTTATTCAGGAATTCTGCAACATATTTAATATCCCCCGTGTTTACAATTTACAGCTGAAGATAGCAGGTGTATCTCATGCGTTACATATTAAATCATACTATAAGACTCAGATAGCAGCCATCGTATTTCTGTCACGAAAGACTGTTACCGCATGAAATCATTTCCTTATTTTGCAGAAGATACTATTACATGTTTTGCTAAATTTAAACTTCTACTACACGAGAAATAATAGACTAATTTCTGAAATCGGCTTTACTTATGAATGTTGTCACCTGACGCCTGACAAACTGAATAGGGTCATACCACATTTTCTGTTTTATTTTTTTCCTAGAAGTCTACCGGTCACAGTATATGCAAATAATATTTTCACGACATTTGTGTGCATTGTTTTGTAGATATATATTTTTTTTAAATAGGGGTCAATTTCAAATCTCAATGAGGTCACGTGAGCGCATACGTCATGTATCTGAACGATTCCAGTTCACCCTGGTGGACAAAATGTAAATTAAGATTGTTTATAAATAGTCTTTTTGGGTTTTTTAATAAATTGTTTCCACAAGTTGGAACTGCATAGTTCTTCTTCACCATGTTTTATCATTATTATCATTATAAATATACAATTATTGCACTTTTATGTATTAAATTATATATCAAGCACACAAACCTACAATTAAAAATAATATTTCTCTAATGAAATAATTAAATCTTTATGAAACAAAAAAGATTGAATAGAGCGCACTTTTCCTCTGACAGCTTTATAAATATTTGATTAGTTTACTCTGATCTCACGTTTAACTTCGCGTTTGAAGTTTGTGACATTGTGACCTTCATGTACGTGTGACTAGTGTCGTTGTGTGAGTAGCCGATACATGACGTCACAGAAAATCGTAGCGCGAATATCTTTTAAGTAAATTATGAATGAAAAGTATTATATTTTGGTATGTTTTATGTTGCAATATGGATAATAAGTGTCATAGATTCTATTTTTATAAAAATATTAGCAACATTTTTTTTTTTGCATGACCCCATTGTAAAGAAGAAGAAAATATAGTACAAACTTCTAGAATCTATTAATAATAGTTGTTCAATAGATATTTATGTTACGGACTGATAGAAAAGTTTGTGTGTGTGTGTGGGTACGCGCGCGTGTGTGTACGGATGTTGGATAAACTATTTCTCAAATTCTGTAATACATAAGATCTGTTTAACTATGGATTCCTCAATCTGACAATGGAAAGAGCTGATTAGGATTTGGTGTCAAATGGGCAACCGGAAGTAGTAGTTTCTTAAAAAAAAATATTCTGCATATTATTTTTTTTAAATTTATGATATTACAAATATTAAAGAATATAAAATTCTCTATTTGATGCATTAATTATATCTTATATAGATTTACAGATAAAGAAATATAAATATATAAAATATTCTGTTGTAATGAATCTCACGGCCCAAACAACTCCATAGAAACCAGTTGAAAATTTTAAATGTTTGTAATTGCCGGATAATTGTCAGTGTCAAAAATGCAGAGATATTTCTGAAGGCTTTTTCTGGGAAGTACATTAAATATTTTTTTATTTTATTAATTATATATTTAAAATACATAATAGGTTTGTTCGTGGCAGCGATCCCGAACTAGTTTGAGCATCACACGCATGCGTAGTTTCGATTTAATCGTTCGCGGTACGATTCTGACTGTTAACTCCGTGTTCGCGGAACACTGTGGACTGGTACATGATTGGTTACGTACTAATCAGACCAGTCCCAAAATTGAAGCAAGTACTATAAATCAGGGACTAATTGCGAGTATTCAGTGCATACTTTTCTGTGTTTTATTTTAACAATTTCACAAACTTTAAATTAATAAATATTTGAAGGTAAGTTTATAATATTGCCTCCATTTCAGTTCAAAACTATATAATATTTTCATTCAGGTACATAATGTACATAACCTCAAACGTCAAAAATTCCAAGTCAATCTCGGATCACGCATGTGTATTTCACGATTTATGAATTGGTACGGAACAAGTACGAAATAAGTTTAGGATCCGTCAGGGATTGTTACCGCGAACAAACCTATTATGTATAATATGAACCATTTAGAAATACCGCCAATTTCGTCAATGAATTGGAAGAATCTCGAACATTTAGAACAGTAGGAGAAAAAGAATAGATGTAATTAGAATTTTTGAGCGTACCAGGTATGTTAAATACAATACTTACCTATGTAGCCTAATATGGATATGCGAGAGGTTTTGTGCTGGCCACAACAGATATTTTTACTTACGATTTAATTATCAATTCGAACTTATATTAATTTGTTTTGCTTACACGGTATTTTAAAAAAGTCATGTTCATTAGTTCCAAATTTTCCTGATATTTTTAGTTGTACACTTAGAACATTCAAATCATTTATACATATTCACTGTCACTCTAATGTATATTTATGGATGTTATTTATGACAACAATTTTGTTAAATTATTTAGTGCTACACTGTTATTGGGATTTTGTCCTGTTGTGTGGCCCGATTAATAAATAAATAAATAAATGAAGCACCTTCCAATAGAACAGTACAGAACATTTGGAGAAACAATAAAGCCATTTATAAAATTTGTTAGATCTTTTTTTACATCGTTTACAGAATTTTTTTAGCAGCCCTCGTACAATGTTCCGTTTTGTTGTGATTTTTTAACTTCATTACAAATTATATGAGAGAAATATTTTAAATACGTACTGTACTTATAAATATTTAATTACTTTTATGGAATATATGGCCTTGTTCTTATACTAGGTTGAGTTAAAATTTCTCGCACGTATAGAAATACATCACTGTTGTTTTCAATTGAGCAACTCACTATGAAAAATATTCAAATAGATCTTGCTAGATGAAACGTTGAAAGCAATTCTGTCTACATATTTATATTTTCGTGTACAAGTGAATTTATAAATAAAATTTCGCGAAATAGGTCAATGTGAACATTCAGATTTCCGTTATTTGAATACAAAAACAGAACGATAAGAAGAGTGAAGAAAGAAAAGATGTATGGCTACAGCAATGCATCACATAATAATTTTTTGTCGCCTACTGATTCCCTGACGTTAAATTAAATTAAATGTCAATTTTGTCAGTTAATAAATCATTTCGGAGAGCCGTCAACGACTTTGCATTTATATAAAAACTCATATTTTCATCGAAATTTTCTCGAGGAAACTTTATAGGTACGGAATTAATTGATTTACAATTTTGTGGTTAGCTACATGGTACATTCTCTACGCCATAAATAATAATATTTGTTCACGTAATAATCATCCTCCGCCACACATTCCTATCCAAACCCATTTCATTTAACTGTGGTGATGTAATAGTGTCAATTCATTTATTATTTTAAGTCATCATTTAATAATAATAATAATAATAATAATAATAATAACAATAATCAAAACAATAATAATTATTGTTTATTATCCAACACTACTCCAATTACAATAACAAATAATAGTATATTATACGCCAAGGTTGAGAAGATAATCATTATTGACCTAGCGCCAATATTTGTGACCCGAGTGCGAAGACCGAGGGATACAAGGCGCCTGGTCAATAATGATCTTCTCAACCGTGGTTTATTTACTATTTTTTTCACTACTAGCACATAAATCCTATTTGAATTTTTTTTATTGATAATAACAATCATTTTGACATGAATAATAACGTTACTTATTTGTTAATATTCACAAAAACAAAGTAGGCTGCATTTGTTTTTATCTGACGTTTCGCTCATTTCGCTGGTTTGATAACCTCACTTATGGGCCTTGATTTGTATTTGATTTAATTATTTAATAATAACACTTTGTGCTGTTACAGTCAGCAGCCTTATTAGTTTATTATTATTTTTAAATAAATCTATTGAAATGTATTTACCTACAAATACAAAAAAATAGTGATTCATTCGTTTCTACATCTACACATGTTTCACATTTTCACCAAAACAACACAGTGGCCAGGCGAGGCGGGCAGCGTAGATCAATTTATAATTAAGCGACAAATTTAAATTATATACTTAACACCTTTCTTGAGTTTAATGAGTTAAATAATATTTGGATTTGGAGGCCTGAGTTTGATTGAAAAGTGACAGTTTGCATTATAAACCTAGGTTAATAATAAATTATTATTGACCTAGGTTACCATGGTTACAAGCAAGCAGTAGTGAAAAACAATTTCTCATGTCAAATAAAGGTAAATAATAGTAGGTTCCTAGGCTAGTAGTGAAAAAATAAATATATTCCACAGCATATTACCCATTACTGGGTGTGCCAGTATCTACAACATATGTAGATGTCGGTAATGATGACGATATATTTGTTGGCGCTTACCAGGCGTCACCTCACGGGCACTCATAGCTGGTGTGGAGAGTGCACCACAGGGATCACTTTTGTGCGATTAAAATTCTGCACAGGCCGGGATCGAACCCGGGTCGCTAGATATTATACCAGAAATGAACTCAAATGTTATATAATACATTTAAACCTTACTAAAAATTTTAATACATCGTAAATGAAGAAAATATTATAACAAATAAGCAAGGTAAGACAATAATACGTGATATAAAATATAAAAATTGTCCCTGTGGAAAATTTATATTTATATTTCGACCAGTTTCCACACTTCAAGCTAATGTCGCATTTGTGTTAAAATACGATAGCCGGTGAAATCTAAATAAAAGGAAAGAATAATTGATTATTAAGTGAACAGTATATTTGCCAACACAACATGCTTTTGCAGTCAAATCCAAAATTTTCTTGTTATTTAATAAATTATAAATTTTTTCATGATGCAACGCCAATTTTTTGAAAAAATTGTGTACATTGGCAATAATATTGTTTTTGCCTTCCCATTTAAATCTTGTTTTCCTAAACGTTTTTTATAAGAACCAGGACTATTTAATTCATGAGTTTCACTCATTTTCTTCTCAAAACTCTAAATATAATGCAATTTATAGAATTAGGAATAAAAAGCGCACGCAATTACTAACGAAAATGTCAATATAAAATGACATTGACAGATTACATATATTTGTACTGGTAGACACTTAAAAAAATCTGTTGTGGCCAGCACAAAACCTTCCGTCAATTCGATGTATTTTGTATATATCCTATACCAAAAGTTCCTTGAAAAAGAGTCTGTATATCCTGTAAAATTGTAACACAAACACACTATTTTTTACAAATTCTATACCGAAAGTTCCTTTCCCTATTTTATTAGGGGTCGCTGTTTCTTACTCTTCTCTTTTAATCATTCCTGTCCAACGCATCTTCTTCACACAATTCTTCCTCTCTCAAATCTTCTGCTACACAGTCCTTCCATCTTCTTCTCTTTGGAGGGACACTCTATCACATTCACACATAACTTTCTGACCCTATACTTTCAACTTTGGTTTTGCATTTGACACTGACATCTGTCAATTAAATTTTTCTGAATATATCTGTTGTTTCCATAATTTTAACAAAGCTGACTAATTTTTGAAAGTTAATCTCTCTTAATGTCTCTATAACTATATCTATTGAATATGAACGAAACTGTATAATCAAACCGTATAGAGAATAAGATATTCTTTCATATTGATAATCACAAAATGTTAAAAACTTCAAATAAGGGTACTTCCGGTTGACCAATTATAACCAAAATCTAATCAGCTCTTCATAAGGTTGTAAAGAAGAGGAATATGAAAGAATCATAATTTTTAGAATTGTAGTTTTGGAGTTATCGTCGGAGAAAAATTTGTCACACACACACACACACACACACACACACACACACACACACACACACACACGGACACACAGACACACACACAGACACACACACGGACACACACACACACACACACATACAGACATCATCTTAAAAATAGTACATTCGTATTGTAGGGGCCCTAAAACGTGCTTATTCATTAAAAACTCACCACCGAATTTTTTGACCAAAAACAATACCTTCCTTTTGACGGAAGGTAAAAATTGGCATGAATGTAGAAATCTCCAGTCCATAAATATTTGACGGCAAGTATAGGGTGATGAAAGTGCAACATCGGACACACCTTAGTATTGAAATACCGGGCTTTAGTTATAATAATTTAATCATGAGTTAAACTTTTATTGAAAATAGATAGTCATTTTGATAAATGATATTTATTAACTGACGGGTCGGAATTAAACGCATGTCAATAAATTGACATAGCGACCAACAATTACACAATTTATTACATTATACTGTAATGTTTACATGATTATAAATTATGGTCAAAATTATAGCTCGATCATAATAACAATTTCCATGAAACAGATTGGATATTAGTAGGCAATTTTTCATGTATGTTTGACGTACCACAGTCACAGATATCTGAAAATTGTGCGTGATTGTGGCAGTCAAATATTGAATTACAGGATTACCAAGATACCTCTCGAATGATCTGCTCCTTGTTAATAATCATATCTCTTGAGTTTTGGATAAGCACGTAGCTTGCAAGTGTCATCAATTATGTCTGGATGGCGTAGCTGTTACCTTGTACAGACTATGTTAATTCAATCTGTTAGGTATTAATGTTTATCCGTCAAATTATACTTAATTAGAGAACGGGATTTGTGGGACTGGAAGTCTTGTTATCGAGAAATCGATACCTACTTCATTGTCTGTATCTGTAGCTTGTCATTTTAACACGTTTTGGGTTTTATTAAACAGGGTCCACTAGCAGCTTTATATTAATTTTAAACTGTCACAACTCTTTATTTTTAAAATACATCAATTCGATGTATTTTGTACAAATCTCATACCAAAAGTTCATTAGAAAAGATTCTATACAGGCTGGTTGATTTTTCATTGTCCAGCTTATCTCTTCTAAAATATTAAAGATACAAGAAAAAGATATATAGAAAAGTTATTTGATACAACCTGCTCTATAATATAGAATAAACAATTTTTTTCCAGAAAAATATTTAACTTTGATTTTTTAAATGGAACAGCCTGTATATTTTTACGGAATAAAATTCTAAATAAATTTCTCTTTACAATGATGTATAACAAGTACGGGTTTACCTTTAAATTATGTCTAATAAAGCAAATAGAAATACGATAAAAGTAGTCTGTGATATTCTATTGTTTATACCAGTAACATCTGTCATAAATAAGAGTATTAATAATTTTGTAAATCACAATGCTAGTAATTCTATTACTTGCTTTATTAGACATAATTTTATTCAAAGGAAAATCTCTACGTAGTTAATGTTCATGTGTGACAGAAGTTACAGGTATAAACAATAGAATAACATAGCCTACTTTTATCATATTTCTATTTGCTTTATAGGACATAATTTGAAGGTAAATTCTTACTTGTTACACATCATTGTAAAGAGAAATTTATTAAGAATCTTATTCTGTCAAAATATACAGGATGTTCCATTTAAAAAATTAAAGTTAAACATTTTTCCAAAAAATTGATAGGCCTTGGAAAAAAATTGTTTATGCTAAATTATAGATCAGGTTGTATTACACAACTTTTGTATTTAACTATTTAACAAATAATCAAATTTCATTATTTTTTTCTGGCTAATTAATAAAAAATTTGTCAAAAGAAAATATATGGGTAGTAAGTTTTTACCTGCTCTTCAAAAATATTAAATAAAAAATCTGTTGTGGCCAGCACAAGACCTTCCGTCAATTCCATGTATTTTGCACAATTCCTATACCAAAAGGTCCTTGGAACAGATTCTATATAATATCATGTAAAAACACATATTATTACTTACAAATTCCATACCAAAAGTTCATTTGAAAAGGTTCTATAAATCCAATAAAATTATAACATAAACTACACTAAGTAATGTCCTTCCATCTTCTCTTTGGCCTTTCTCTGCGTGTCACTTGCGAGCAACACTATGACATACCAATTTTAGATCCTATACTTTTTTCCATATTTGGTTTTACACTTGCAACTGACATCTGTCAATTAAATTTTTTTGAATAATTATGTCAGCTGTTTCTATGATAAATAGCTAAGCTGACTAATTTTTGAAAATTAATTTCTTTATAATGCTTTAAATTTACATCTATTGAATATGAAGGAAAATGTATAATCAAACTGTATAGAGAAGAGTATTTTCTTAAAAATATATATAATAACAAAATGTCAAAAAATAATATTTAACTGCGTTTTTTTAAGAAAAACTGTTAAAAACATCAAATAAGGGTACTTCCGGTGGATTAATTATAACCAAAATATAATTGTCACACACGGACACACACACACACACACATACATACAGACATCATCTTAAAAATGGTATATTCGTATTGTAGGGACCCTAAAACGTGCTTATTCATTAAAAACTCACCACCGAATTTTTTGACCAAAGACAATACCTTCCTTACCTAAAGGTGACGGAAGGTAAAAAAGGTACGCAAGTAGCCCATTGTTTTTCTTCATGGCTGATAATTGTATCAATGATGTTTTTCATACAATTAATTATATGAAACTTTAACCGGAAGTACAAAACTTAATTAAAAGTCTAAAATTGCAAAAAACCTCACAAATTCACTCCCTAATTCATTAACTAATTACACTTCCAAAACTTAACCCATCAAGAAGTAGGACAAAAAACAACTTATTCTAATCAATTTTTTTGTTTGCAGGTATCTGTGTCAAATTCCCGGAAAGTGACGCTTCTAAGCGTCGATCGACCAGTTTCCGGTACATTCCAATGTGAGGTGTCAGCCGATGCTCCATTGTTTCACACATTTATCGAATCAGCACCAATGACTGTCGTCGGTAAGTAAATAATGGTGGAGGTCTCGACAAAGAATATTTAGATTGTAAGCGAATTGCGGTGGGCTGATTAGAGTAGTAATTTGAAATGAAAAAAAAAAAAAAAAAAAAAATAGGAGAAACCGTATTAAGAGAGTGAATAGAAATTAAAATGAATCAACACGTCAGACATTCTAACAGCCCTTTTTCTCTGAGAGTTTTTAAGCCGGATTCTCAAAAAAGTTTAAGCTAATACTTAGTTTTGGATTTAGTGAATTCTATTCTATTCCGGTATTTAAAATTTAATCTTCAAAATTTTATCAGTAATAATATAACAAGAGAGTGAGAATAAATTGATAATAAATTGACAAATTTTTCGAAAACTTGTTGGCAGGTAATAGTCACAAAAGCCCGTAGGGCTTGAGTGACTATTGACAAATGGCTACAAGTTTGAGAAAGAAATTGGAAAATTATTTTCTAATTTATGGAACTCTCCAATTATATTTAATTAGATTATTTTTTATCTACAAATTTGTTTCAAACAACGGAAAGCCACTGTCTTGCTATTGTGTCGCCATCTAGTTGTAATTAACTAGCTTCATTCATTTACATGGTGCAGTTGGCAAATCTCTTTTTACAACTAAAATAAATATAAATAATTTCATGATCAGAAACATCACCAAATCGGTGTTTTTCGTTCATTTTATTTATGTGTTAACTATCTGACAAAACAAAAGCTACATAGATTATTTCCGGGAATAATTTTAGCTTTATTCTCACTATAATAATGGCAGGATTGGTTAAAGCGCTGACACGTGACAGGTAATGAAACATTTAATTGGTTTTAAAAAATGTCAAAAAATAATCAAAAAAGGTAGATGCCAGGAATAGATTAGAATATATTTTAAGATGTATACTGTGAAAATTGTAATAGAATTCGCTAATCCAAAAATGAGAATTAGCTTAAACTGTTTCGAGAATCGAGCAGGTTAAAATTAGCCAACATGAAAACCATACCAGAGGTTTTAACGACAGTAAGTCCTTAAGAGTGTTAGGTAGATATAAATTAACAACTTTTTTTGCTAGGATTATAAAGGGATGTCAAAACTAAAAAAAGAAATGATTGCTAAAATTTTTCATTGGACTTTGCAAATAATTTTAAAATAGTGCAAGCCATAGACTCCATAATAGCTCAACACTTTTAAGCAAAAAGAAGAAGTACTTCTTATAAATTTTTCCGAAGGAAGCTTTCCTTACTACTTTTAAGTTTGTTCAAGTAATGAAACGAACGATTTAGTAGTAGCATTCGACGCATATGCAAGTTTGATTATACTGTTCAAATATAAAAATTACCATTCCAGACTTCACAGTTTTATAGTTCACAGAATGAATTACGATCAGTTCGAGAAATATTTGAAAGGTTATTCTCGTTTTGCAGAAATAAAAATTCACATTTGCACAAAACTTTGAAGTTTGTGATTTATTAATTTATAATTTAGAAAAGCTACATTTTGAACACTGTGATAAATTATTTTATTCAATTTTTAAACTGTCATTATTAACTCCATAGCAACAACTATAAGTAACACTTTATTCACAAGTAAATTAAAATTTTTTAACTTACTCTGCAACAAGAAATGCATTTAAAATAACATCAGGCACGAAAATAACACTCACCATAGTATTTATTAGATATTATCAGCCATTTTCATTATTTTTCATAACACAAATGACAAACAATAATGCTTTTTAAATAGATAACTTGACGTCTATCATCGACGATTGTCATGCACTGCCTACTAACTGATTAGTTTTTTATTTGTCAAAATTAAATATTAAAATGATTTTATTATTATTTCGCTAAAATTGAATAAAATATTTTATTCAATTTTGACGTTTTAAGCTGTCATTATTAACTCCATAGCAACAACTATAAGTAACACTTTTTTCACATGTGAATTAAAAAAAATTTTAAATCACTCTCACAAAATTTTAACTCACTCCGCAACAAATAATGCATTTAAAATAACATCAGGTAAGAAAATCACACTCACCATAATATTTATTAGACATTATCAGCCATTTTCATTATTTATCACGGCACAAATGACAGACAATTGACGATTGTCATGCTCAGCCTACTAACTGATCAGTTTTTTATTTTGTCAAAATTAAGTATTATAATGGTTTTTATTAGTATTTCGTCAAAATTGAATAAAATATTGTACAAATCACATAAGCTAAGAATGTTTATTCGTAAATTAAATTCATCATAAACCAGCCCTAAATTGTAATGAGTATAAAACTGACATATTCTTCGGAATAATCTGAAAGATTTCTCGTGTAATCTACTGACTAACTTAGTAAAATAGACGTAATTTAATAACACAAAACAGTATAATTTTGTTAATTCGACTAACAAAGACAGTCAGTTAAAGTGCGTGAATATTTTAGAAGGAATACATTATTACGTCAACAGCACAAAGCAGCTACATCATTCAACTTGCATTAGATTCGTTAAATCCGAGATTACGGGCCTGACCTTTGCTTATTCCCCTTAAACAAAGGTCCGGACTAGGACAATATGGAATACAAATGTACATGCTCAACACTAAATACTCAAGCGACGCAAAACTCAAATAGCTCAACAAATAATGAAGTAGCAAGGTTGTTTCTTTTAAGAATCTCTGTGGGAGTAAATAGAATAAAAAGTAATCTGTTTACATTTAATTTACAAGAAATTGATAAAAAATATTTACCAAACGAATGAAATTATACATATTCGTAGAAATTGAAATGAGTTTTTCTGTCTTTGTGTGCTCTGTATTATTCAATAGATTTGAAACTATTTTTATGGTTATCAACTACATGTATGCAATGTCATGTTTAGCTGATTCCGACAATTTAAATCAAATTAGGAATTATGTACACATGAACACGCATACGCATACAGGTAGCTAATGATTTTCGTATGCAAATACAGTACGTGTACGCATACGGGCAAATTTAGTTGCGTAATTCTATTTTCACCATTCTGGTTTTGCAGACAGGTTTTTCAAATTATTTTCTCTAAATAATTTCATTTTTACAAGAGAATAAAATTAATTTTATATTAATTAAAGAGTAGGTAGATTATGTTTCTTCTAATCCTATTAGGTATAATTATATATATAAATATAATGGGGTCTTTCCAAAAAAATAATGTTCAATATTTTTTGTTCATAATAGCTCTGTTCGATGAGAAGTGCTTGAAGCGCAGAGCAGAATAGTGCAGTGCAGTGTAGTGTACACTAGTTCAGTCTAATTCTTGTGGTTTCATAAAACACTAGTGTATATTTGGGCAAGTTTACTCAGTTGTGAGTAATCAAGCCAAGCGTAGCCAAAGGTGTAAAAGGTGAGGTTGTTTATAAACACAGTCATATCATAAAGCTGCAAAGAAGTGACTGCAGAAATGTCTGTTTTAAAGAGCATAATGTTTGAACTAATAAACGATTCTGACGAAGATCAATCACCACTTGAATCTTCATCAGATTCAGAGATAGATATATTAATTAATTCTTTATATAACAAAACAAAGAGAATATACAATATCTGAAACCATTATTTTATTTTCTCAATGTGTAAAATTTTAGGTTAATAAACAGATGTGTAGATAGGATAGAATTAAAATGTCTACCGAACAACATTTAGTTACCCCCACTCCTACTCTGCACTTTCTACACCACCTCGCGAGTCAGGTCAGAAACGTGAGCACTAGTTCTTAAAATTTATGTCATCAAACAGCCTGCCAGAAGCTGCCCGTTTCTCATAAAACATGTTAGTGTAAGAAAGTTAACACTAGGGCGGCCTAGTACATGTCATCGAACAAAGCTAATGTAACTTTAAGTTATTTCAATCATACAATATATATTTCTCAAAAATATTAAACTTTTCATTCATAATTTTCTTACTAAAGTTTCGTAGCATCAAAATATGACGTCACCTAGCGATGAGTTCTATGGTTCAACCAAGTTACAAGTCGAATCGAGGTCATATGAATCATATATAACCAAACATGTTGTCAAGTAAAGTTTCTTCTTTGTTATTTGAGTGTTTATAGGCAAAAATAATTGTGACATATTGAATAGTAGTTTCAGATGTGGCCATTGGTAGTGCTGCATCCATAGAGTTATAAAATATATATATACACATAGAGGGCGCCTAAACACTCAAAGCTGATGTCATGCGGGGTAAGCTTGTGTTTGTACGGCGGCCATCTTGGGAAGATCAAGTGTATATAAGCGTTCTCTGGTTATTTGATTATTTTACGTTAATAATCGATTTTAATTTGTGTTATTCGAATGTGAAACGTTTGTAATTACATGTCAACGACTTGTGCCTTCGGTTGTAATAACCGAATGTCCGTAAAAACTTTAAAACAAGAAAAAGAAAAGGAAAAAGCGATGACAATTCACAAGTAAGTATTATTTTACTTATACATATTATTAATGTTTAGTTCATATAATTTATTGTATTTTTTTACATATTTCATGTAAAAATATTAACTTATTTTTTGTAATAAATATGTTTCTACTTCGTATTTATTTGTATTGTAAACATCATAAATATATATTTTTATATGAAATTTCTAGCCTCAAATTATTTGCCTATTCGGTAAGTAGTTTTTGTAAGTTTCTATCTCAATCATTACAATTGTCATAAAATTCGAACAGTTTAATTTCTATAAAAAATATTTTATTAAAGTTTAATCGCAATACACTTCAAATTGAAGATTTTTACAATTTTTTGGTTCTTTCAAATTTAAATTTAATTAATTTTAATACATTTCTTACTGAATTAAAGCTTGCTAATTACAAATAGCTTCAATTTCTGTTACGTTATTGTATTTTTGTAACAAAACTGAAGAAAGCGCGCTTAAATACATTATAACGTTGATCGTCCCAAGATGGCGGCCACGAGATTCCCCTTCCGTCTCATGGCGACAAAAACTCTGTCAACATCTGTACTTTACGCTCTCTCTAGTCCTATTCTATACTCTAAGGCTGCATCATTGCTAATAAAGTCACTAGATATATAAAGTACCGCAATTCATTGTATCAATGTGTTAGAGAGAGAAGAACGTTTTTTAGACACATAGGCTGGTAGCACAAGCATGGTTCTAACACAGGTACTAACTAGAACCGTGTCATCGTGTCAATGACTTGCCACATACTTCAGGGTTATTGACAAAATAAGAGTTGCCAATATACTGAATTAAGTCGAAAATGTACTGACAGCCATATTCAATAAATTTGACCTCATTATTTAAAACTGTTTTTCCTAGAAACAAGTTAAAAAACAAATCACATTAAATAATTTTAAATAGTGTTGGCAGATTTATTGAATATGGCTGTCAGTAAAATGTCAACTTGATCAATATATTGGCAACACTTGTTTTCTTAATAAACCTGAAGTATGTGTCAAGTCGTTGACATGGTTCTAGTTAACACCGGTGTTAGAACCACGCTTGTGCTACCAGCCAATGGCTCTTACCACGATCACGGTTCTCAGACCGGTATTAGTTAAAACCTTGACGACGACTTGACACATACTTCAGGGTTATCAACAAAAATCAGTGATGCCACTATACTGATTAAACCGAAAATGTACTGACAGGCATATTCAATACATTTGGCTTCAATATTCTAAATAATTTATCTTAAAAACAAGTCCAGAGACAAATCATATTAAACAATTTAAAATAATGAAGCCAAATGTATTAAATATGCCTATCGGTACATTTTCGGTTTAATTAGTATAGTGGCATCACTGATTTTCTTTATAACCCTGAAGTATGTGTCAAATAGTTAGCACGGTTCTAGCTAACACCAATGTTAGAAACGTGATCGTGGTACGAGCCAATATGTCTAATCAGGGTCTAGTTGTAGTTGGCTGTGCCTATAAAAGTCACTATATCTGGGGACTTTAGCGTCAATGCTGTAATGTCTAACGACCTGCAAAAAATTACCCTTAATTGTACTTATTTTTTATTATTTTTTTTTATAATTTTGATCAGTTATGTTTCTTATTTATATGTATGCATATTATAAAAATTATGAACATAAAATCAACATTAATTAATTACTTTCATAGATTTATTTCACTGCCGATTATTTTTATTTGTAATAACGCACTCGTTTCAAGATAATCCATTTTAAATTTGGCGCCGAAGCTCGACATAATATGGCGGCCAATAGCGGTACTTTATATATCTAGTGACTTTAATTGCTAAGTGACGTTACACGGGGAAATTTAAATATTATTAAAAATTTCAATAATCCGTAGTTTAAATATTATGTACTTCTGGAAGGTAAAATATGAACCTATATTAATAACTTTGATTATATTTTCAGAAAAAATAAATAAAAAATCTGTTGTGGCCAGCACAAAACCTTCCGTCAATTCGATGTATTTTGTACAAATCCGATACCAAAAGTTTCTTGGAAAAGATTTTATATATCCTGTAAAATTGTAACACGAACACACTATTTTTTACAAGTTCCTTTGAAAAGATTCTATAAATCCAATATAATTATAACACGAATGTACATTCTGTAAATTACACTTCACACTTCCTCATTCCTCTCCAACGCATCTTCTTCACACAGTTCTTCCTCTCTCAAATATTCTGCTACACAGTCCTTCCATCTTCTCTTTAGCCTTCCTCGTACTCCCGGCATTGAAACTGCAAGTCACTTGCGAGGGACACTCTGTCATTTATGTTACTTTCTGATGCTATATAATTTCCACTTTGGTTTTGCACTTGACACTGACATCTGTCAATTAGAATTTTTTTGAATATACCTGCTGTTTCCATATTTTTTGCAAAGCTGACTGACTTTTGAAAGTTAAACTCTCTTAATCTCTCTATAACTCTATATCTATTGAATATGATGGAAAATGTATAATCAAATCGTATAGAGAATAAGTTTTTCTTTCATATTAATGTTCATAAAATGTCGAAAAATGATATTTAACTGCGTTTTTTCCAGAAAAACTGTTAAGAACTTCAAATAAGGGTACTTCCGGTTGACCAATTATAACCAAAATCTATTCAGCTCTTCATATGGTGTAAAGAAGGGGAATACGAAAGAATCATAATTTTTAGAATTGTAGTTTTGGAGTTATCGTCGGAGAAAAATTTGTCACACACACACACACACGGACACACACACACACACACACATACAGACATCAATGTAAAATTAGTAAAATCGTATTCTAGGGATCTTAAAACGTGCTTATTCATTAAAAACTCACCACCGAATTTTTTGACCAAAGACAATACCTTCCTTTTGACGGAAGGTAAAAATTGAATTAGATCTGTTTCTAATCGTACTAAAACGACATTTTTTTGTATTAATTTCTGTTTTCTAATTTTAATACCTGTATTATAGTTGTATGATGTGGATACGAGCAAATACTTTTCAACTGTAGTCAAAATTTCAGTCCGATCTATTTGTTCATGAGTTTCCCACGTCGTATAATAACAACGACAATAATATTTGTTGAAATTTCAATAATTTATTGAGGATAATAATCTCCTTACAACATCTGCATCAGGAGCCTCGTAACATTAGATCGATCGATAGCTTAATTAGATCAGATGTGTGAGCTTCGCAAATATGTTCCAACTTAGATCAACAATAGAATTCAATCGCGTTGCCGCTTTTATCTCTTATTGGAATTATTATCAATAGATGCTTGCCGAAACGTGGAAAAAAAGGAAAACGACCAACTAAATTTTCAGGAATCAATATGGCTTGTGACATATGTTACAATGGGTTACTCTGGCAAGATTCCATGTAAAATGGACATTTTGAAATGTTTAGAACATGATTCTAATATTTTCATTTGATTCTGCTGTATATAGATATTAATACAGATTAATTGAAATGATGTTGCTTCAACAAATAATAATGAAGTACATAATATCCACATGACACAAATATAAGCTTAATAATCGTAAAGTGTGGTTCGTGATCATCATATACGCTCGGAATTATCTGCTGCGTATTAATTGAACCATGTTTAAAATATATTTAATATTCTCTCGTTAATTAGTTAAAATTTAATCAACCAATGCTGTACATATTTTCCACTATAAAACAGCGAATGCAAATATCCGATTCAGTAATGAAACCTGAATCAATAATTATCAACTGATGTATCAACCGGTATTAATTTAATGATGAAATAATCAACCAATAGCGAAGAGGAAGTTAGGTTAGGTTAGTTGCACCACCCAAGCGTTACGCGTTGCATTGGTTTCTGTAATTTCAACTGGTTTCAGGTGTTGTTGCTCTTTGTAATTAGTTTTCAACTTGTAATGTATTTTACACTGTAGTTTCTATTCAAATTGTTTGTTGTTCAGTAGGCCAGTCTCTGATATGACCGACAGATTGATTCAGAGACTGAAATTTTATGGAACGTGTCAACTATGATTTTTGTAGTTTCATAAAACTATTTAAAATGAAACAAATTTAGGGTAAGAAATCTTTATTTTTTTGAATAAACACGTTTTAAGGTCCTTAGAATCCGATTATAACATTCTTATCTGTTTGTGTGTATATATATATATATATATATATATATATATATATATATATATGTGTGTGTGTAGATGTGTGTATCTGGATGTTGAAAGGTCGATTCCTCAAAAACTATAATACTTAAGACCTATTTTACTACGTATTTCTCAGTCTGACATTAATGGAAAGAGCTGAAAAGATTTTGATAACAATTGGTCAACCGGAAGTAGTAATTTCGTAAAAAAATCTTTTGAAAAATTTTGTTATTACAAATATTGAAGAACATAAGATTCTCCATCTAATACAATTAAAACATTTATTATATCTTTTATATATTCAGAGATAAAAAAATATAATATATAGAAAAATCTGTTGCAATAAATCGCAGTCCATTTCTTATTAAATTATTAATTAAATATATAAAATTATAGGTAGGTATGGTACATTAATAGTAATAGTACATATATATATATATATATATATATATATATATATATATATATATATATATATATATATATATATATCCTTAAGAAGTACCGCCAATCCCGTCAATGAATTTGAACCATCTTGAATATTTTAGAAGGGTAGAACAAGATTCCTTATAGAATGAAAGAATAGTTATAATTAGAATTATTTGCGTGTACAAGAAATGTTAAATTCTATTCTCATGTAACAAAACGGAAATGGCGAGAGGTATTGTACTGGGCACAACAGATTTTACCTTCCGTCAAAAGGAAGGTATTGTTTTTGGTCAAAAAATTCGGTGGTGAGTTTTTAATGTATAAGCACGTTTTAGGGTCCCTACAATACGAATGTACTATTTTTAAGATGATGTCTATATGTGTGTATGTGTGTGTGTCTGTGTGTGTGTCTGTGTGTGTGTCTGTGTGTGTGTGTGTGACAATTTTTTCTCCGACGATATCTCCAAAACTACAATTCTAAAAATTATGATTCTTTCATATTCCTCTTCTTTACAACCATATGAAGAGCTGATTAGATTTTGGTTATAATTGGTCAACCGGAAGTACCCTTATTTGAAGTTTTTAACAGTTTTTCTTAAAAAAATGCAGTTAAATATTATTTTTTGACATTTTCTTATTATATTTATTAAAGAAAATACTCTTCTCTATATGGTTTGATTATTCATTTTCCTTCATATTCAATAGATGTATAGTTAAAGCATTACAAAGAAATTAATTTTCAAAAATTAGTCAGCTTTGTTATTTATCATGGAAACAGCTGACATAATTATTCAAAAAAATTTAATTGACAGATGTCAGTTGCAAGTGCAAAACCAAATATGGAAAAAAGTATAGGATCTAAACTTGGTATGTCATAGTGTTGCTCGCAAGTGACACGCAGAGAAAGGCCAAAGAGAAGATGGAAGGACATTACTTAGTGTAGTTTATGTTATAATTTTATTGGATTTATAGAACCTTTTCAAATGAACTTTTGGTATGGAATTTGTAAAAAATAGTATGTGTTCGTGTTCGATTTTACATGATAGAATATAGAATCTGATCCAAGGACCTTTTGGTATGGGATTTGTACAAAATACATGGAATTGACGGAAGGTCTTGTGCTGGCCACAACAGATTTTTTTTATTTATACCATGTCTGTATTTTTATAACACTTTTTCTAAAACAGTAGCTTATTTTATGTACTTAAATATTCCTTTGAATATTATGCTTTATTTATTAATTATATTCTAATTGTGCATACATTCCAAACCAATAAAAAATCTATCGTGGCCAGCACAAAACCTTAACTGGTACTTCCAAAAAAGTTCTAATTACATCTAGTTTTTTCTCCTGCTGTTCTAAATGTTGAGTTTCTTCCAATTCTTTCACGGATTTGGCGGTATTTCTATATGGTATATATCATACATATTCACCCCAATTCTGTAAGAAAGTTGTTAAGTTTTAGCAACGTTGCTAAAAATTGTAACCAATAAAAACAAATGTAAAGCCTGTCATTTTCATGTTTTATTCAGTGTTCGCAATTATTATTGGTTATTTGCTATAGCAACGTTGTTAAGACTTAACAACTTTCTTACAGAATTGGGGGGATTATGTATCTATAATTTTAAATATTTAATTAATAATAAAATAAAAAATATTTAATGTACTCATATTTCCCAGAAAAATCTTTCAAAAATATCCATACATTTTTGACTCTGACATTTATCCGTCAGTTACAAACATTAAATATTTTCAACTATTCAACTGGTTTCTATGGAGTTGTTTGGGCTATTGGATTCATTATAACAGAATATATTATGAATTTATATTTCTTTATCTGTAAATCCATAGAAGATATAATTTTTGAAGGTATCGGATAGATAATTTTAATAAATAATATTCAGAAGAATTATGTGAAAAAACTACTACTTCCGGTTGTCTTAAGTCTTATAAAACACACACACACACACACACACACGCACATACAGGTATTATCGTAAAAGTGTTAAAATTGGGTTGTAGGGGTTTTAAAACGTGCTTATACAGGATGGGGCAGAAAAACCTATCCGATTTCAAATCCCTTTTTCTCAAAAGAGGGAGCAGGTAGAGTAGTGGGGTAAAAACCGTTAGAAAGCCGGTTTTATGCCATTTGTCAGTAGTCAACATGCCTTGGTCTGGTGAACATCGTGCTTTTGTTATTGAGCGGTTTATCGAATGCGGCGGTTCGATAATTGCTACACAACGTGCTTTTCGAATTCATTTCGGACTCGGGCGTCATGATCCTGTTCCACATCACGCTACGATTAAAGTGTGGGTGTCAAATTTTAGACAGACGAGTTCAGCATTGAAAAAGAAGTCGCCTGAACGTCCCAGGACAGCAACAGGACCTGAAAACGTGGCCAATGTGAGAGCCGCGATTGAACGTTCCCCGCGTCGTTCGGCGCGAAAACATTCGCTCGCTTTGGCGATTTCCAACCGCAGTATTCGGCGCATTTTGCACCGGGACCTCAAAATGCATCCCTACAAAATGGTTGTTGCACAGGAATTAAGTGAAAGGGATTTTGAAACCCGTACGAACCTGTGTCGCGATCTCCGAGAACTCCCAAACGACGATGTTGTGCTCTTCACGGACGAAGCCCATTTTCACCTTTGTGGTGCCGTTAACAGGCAGAATTTTCGATATTGGAGTGACGAAAATCCTCGAGAAATCCATCAGGAACCCCTCCATAGCCCAAAAGTGACTGTGTGGTGTGCTCTTTCCCGCCTAGGCGTCTGGGGGCCTTACTTTTTTGAAGAAAATGGGCAAACCGTAACGGTCAACAGCGAGCGCTATTGTTTCATGCTGGAAAATTTTCTTAGACCCAAAATGGAAGAAAATGGCGTGGAAAATGTGTGGTTTCAACAGGATGGGGCAACCGCCCACACATCGCGACGATCAATGGACATTCTCAGGGAACTGTTTCCCGGTCGCCTCATTTCCCTGAGAGGTGATCTTGGCTGGCCGCCGCGCTCACCGGATCTCACTCCATGTGACTTCTTCCTTTGGGGTTACCTCAAATCGAAGGTTTACCAGCATCGACCAAGGACCCTTCTTGCTTTACGAAGGGAAATTGCTCGGGCAATTGAAGAAATTCCTGTGGAAATGACGGTGAAAGTCATGGAAAGCTACCGCGAGCGCCTAAATCAGTGTATCCGCTCCCAAGGACGACATTTGAGTGATGTGCTTTTCAAAACTTAAATTTAAAAATGGCATAAAATTTGCGATATGTTAATAAAAATTTTTTTTGACAAGTTGAGTGGTTTTAATTTTATAACGTTTTGAAATCGGATAGGTTTTTCTGCCCCACCCTGTACATTAAAATATGCATATGCAATTTTTAGCATGAATCCAATACCTCTCTTAGCGAGAAGTAAAAAGCAAAAATCAAATATGAAACAAAGAAAATCTTAATTTTGATTTAGTAGTGGTCGTATATAACGGTCCCAGTCCGAGCATGGGTAACTCGGCAGAATTTAAATGGGACAGAAACTAAATCAAGCGATAATACCGCATGTTTCAGTGTGCGGACACGCATGAAACCCAAGGTGTAACTTTGTAAGCCTTTGAGGGAAATCTCCTGATTTAATTCGCTCTCGAAAGAGATTTATAGTTTAGCGACATTTGTTTATTAACAACACGTATAGGCCGATCTTCAACGTCTGGGTGTACTAATTGTTTTTACTTTTCGTCACCTTTAGGTAAGGAAGGTATTGTCTTTGGTCAAAAAATTCGTTGGTTAGTTTTTAATGAATAAGCACGTTTGATGGTCCCTAGAATTCGAATTTACTATTTTTAAGGTGATGCCTGTATATGTGTATGTGTGTGTGTGTGTGTGTGCGTGTGTGTGCGTGTGTGTGCGTGTGTGTGTGTGTGACAAATGTGTCTCCGACGATAACTCCAATACTACAATACTACATTCGAAGAGCTGATTAAATTTTGGTTATAATTGATCCACCGTTAGTACCCTTATTTTAAGTTTTTAACAGTTTTTCTTAAAAAAAACGCAGTTAAATATTATTTTTTGACATTTTGTGTTTTATAAATATTAAAGAAAAAGCTCTTCTCTATACAGTTTGATATTACATTTTCCTTCATATTCAATAGATATAGAGTCAAAGCATTATTAAGAAATTAATTTTCAAAAATCAGTTAGCTTTGCTATTTATCATGGAAACATATGATGTATGCAAAAAAATCAAATTGATAGATGTCAGTGCCAAGTGCAAAATCAAATATGGCAAGTATAGGATCAGATTGTCGGTGGTACGAGGAAAGCGAAAGAGAAGATGGAAGGACTGTATCGCATAAGACATGAGAGGAAGAACTATGTGAAGAAGATGCGTTGGACTGGAATGAATGAAAGAGAAGAGTAAGAAACAGTGACCCCTAATAAATTTGGAAAAAGAAGGAATTGTCAAGTACAATTTACATAGTGGATGTTCATCTTATAATTTTATTGAATTTATAGAATCTTATCAAAAAAACTTTTGGTATGGAATTTGTAAAAAATAGTATGTGTTCGTGTTATAATTTTATTGGATATATAGAATCTTTTCCAAGGAACTTTTTTATAGCATTTATCCATTTTTATTTCAATACTTTTATTTCTAAAATTTCACACAGTTGTTCAAATACAAAACTGCGTATACTTACTTAACATTCTCTTTACAATCAAATAATATTACTACCAAGTTTATATCTCTACCCAGTTTTGAATTATTGCCCCAAAAGTCAATATACCCCACATTTAGATAAAAACTTCAAAATTTTCAAAAATCTAATTTTTATGTATCTAGATACTTCTCAATGTGCTGATTCCAAATTTTGAATATTAGTATTATATATATATATTATATTATAATATTATATACCGCAGATCGATACCTCTTTACGTTCTCGAGATATTTAGATTTAAAGTTTTGCTCAAAACTGCCCATTTTTGGGTATTAACCCAAAAATGAGCCGAGATATGAATTTGGCGACATCACCATTCGATTCTACGGACAAAAATACATAAGTATAGCAATTTTCATAATTTTTGTCCACCCGGTTCATTTTTTATGAATAAAAGCTTGAAAACCCCGGAAAATGGCCAAAATCTGAAAAATCGTATGGGGTACACCTTAGATTTTTACGATTTTTGGCCATTTTCAGTTATTTTGCTTTAGAGATTGTATGCGGTGTTCAAAAATTCTGAAAATTGGTGTACTTATATAATTTTGCCCGTAGAATCGAATGGTGTTGTCGCTAAATTCATAACTCGACCCATTTTTGGGTTAATACCCAAAAATGGGCATTTTTAAGCAAAACTTTGAATCTAAATATCTCGAGAACGAAAAGAGATATCGACCTGCGGAAATTTGGAATCAGCGTATTGAGAAGTGTCTAAATACATAAAAATTAGATTTTTGAAAATTTTGAAGTTTTTATCTAAATGTGGGGTATATTGACTTTTGGGGCAATAGTTCAAAAATGGGTAGAGATATAAACTTGGTAGTAATATTATTTGATTGTAAAGAGAACGTTACGTAAGTGTACGCATTTTTAGAGTAGGTACATAATGTATATTCATGTGATAATTTTATTGGATTTATAGAATATTTTCCAAGGAAATTCTGTATGGAATTTGTAAAAAATTCTATTATGTTCGTGTTACAATTTTACTGGATATATAGAATCTTTTCCAATGATTGTTTGGTATGGGATTTGTACAAAATACATCGAATTAACGGAAGGTCTTGTGCTGGCCACAACAGATTTTTGAAGCATAGATTTGGATAGCTATTTATCTCTACCGTATAAAACGTATTCATCACTCGTTGTCTTATAGGCTTTGATATATTTCGTGGTCGAGTTCGAATCCGTACCATCTAAATTACAGTCGGTTATATAAGGCAATTAGCTATGCGATCCTTTAACTTAGTAGTTCAAGAAAAATTTAATAAAAGTGGAAATATCGTGTTTCATGCTTAAAATTTATTAATTCTATATCATAAAAGCTTCCATTAATGCATGGAGAGACAACTTTGAATATTTGTTTAACCAACTTTTAATATTTCGGTAAACATATAATATATTGTTACCGTTCTTGATGGTAAGCACCTAGTTACAGGTTCAAATATCGTAATCTACCGTAAGCTCCTACAATGTTGTGCAAGTTTACACTAGCTGTAAACTGACCGCGAGTATCATCGACAGTGCAGTAATGGTGGCTCAAGTTAGCATGTAGGCTTACAAAGCAAGTGGTTCGGTAATGTATCACAACTATTATCTAATAATAAACATTATTGAAGTGGTTTGGTGTTCGTTAAACACTGTTGTTGCAAACTATGAGTTTGTCGAAACGTATGTCCCATAAATAATGGCAAAAATTTCTTTTTTTTTTGTAAAAAAAAATGCTTTTAATTATGATTAACTATTAAAATATCTTTCAGAACTCATATTAATTGTTGGAATAATACTACCTTTTTAGTTTAAGTTCTGTATTTTTTACTGAATAAGCACGTTTTAGGGTCCCTACTATACGAGTTTACTATTTTTAAGATGGTATTTGTATGTGTGTTTGTGTGTGTGTCCGTGTGTGACATAATTTTCTCCGACGATAACTCCAATACTAAAATTCTAAAAATTATAATTCTTTCGTATTCCTCTATACATCCATATGAAGAGGTGATTAGATTTTGGTTATAATTGATGCACCAAAAGTACCCTAATTTGAAGTTTTTCACAGTTTTTCTTAGAAAAACGAAGTTAAATATTATTTTTTGACATTTTATATTATTATAAATATTAAAGAAAATGTTCTTTTCTATACGGTCTGATTATACACTTTTCTTCACATTCAATAGATACAGAATTAAAATATCTGATGTGGACACCACATGACTTCCTTGTACGCCTGTTACACTATGCATATTTTGTTAATAATTAAAATATGTATTATAACAGACCCAATCATAAAATTGCACGTATTTTTTGTCCTAATTCATAGCAAACTTAATTACGGAAACCAAAAAGTACATCATTTTTAAATTTACATATCTCGCTTATACAAAGAGCTAATTTAATCATACTTGATGTTTTCGACGCAGAATTTAATTCTCTAAAACTATTATTTGAAGCATTTATTATTAAAATCAAAATAACACTATTTTTTTCAAGAAAAACTGATAACAGCTTCAAGTAAAGTATCACTTCCGGTTAGACTATTTTAACCAAAATCTATTATGTTATTCCCATTGATATAAAAGTATTATATACCAAATTTGAAAAGTTTTGGATTATATTTTAATATAGTTTTTCATTAAAACCTATTATAGGCTTCAAGTAAAGTACCACTTCCGGGCAGACCACTTTAACTAAAATCTACTATGTTATTCCCATTGACATAAGAGTATTACATACCAAATTTGAAAAGTTTTTGATTATATTTTAATATAGTTTTTCATTAAAATCTATTATAGGCTTCAAGTAAACCACCACTTCCGGGTAGACCATTTTAACTAAAATCTATTATGTTATTCCCATTGATATAAGAGTCCTACATACCAAATTTGAAAAGTTTTGGATAATATTTTAAATAGTTTTGCATTAAAATCTACTATAGGCTTCAAGTAAAGTACCACTTCCAAAAGTTATGTAATGACCAAAAAGGGAGGTGCACAACTAGATGTTATAAAAGTCATAAATACAAAATTTTAACTTTCTACGGCTTCCCGTTTTTCAGTTATGCGAGATACGTACGTACATACAGACGTCACGACGAAATTAGTCAAAATGGATTCAGGGATGGTCAAAATGTATATTTCCGTTGAAATCTGGAAACCGAAATTTTTCGCGATTACAATACTTCCTTTACTTCGTACAAGGAAGTAAAAATTATAAAGAAATTAAGTTTCAAAAATCAGTCAGCTTTGCTATTTATTATGGAAACAGCTGATATATTCAAAAATTCTAATTGACAGATGTCAGTGTAAAGTGCAAAATCAAAGATGGAAAGTATGGGATCAGAATACTTGAGAGAGGAAGAATTGTGTGAAGAAGATGCGTTGGACAGAAATGAATGGAAGAGAAAAGTAAAAACAGTGACCCCCTAATAAAATGGGGAAAAGCTGAAGAATAAAGGGGGAAATATCAAGTACAATTTACATTTTATTGTATTTAAAGAATCTTTTCAAAGAAACTTTTGGTATGGGATTTGTACAAAATACATCGAATTGACGGAAGGTCTTGTGCTGGCCACAACAGATTTTTTAGTTATAATTAACCTTAAGACTCCATTTTAGTTTTTAATTACTAAACAATAAAAATAGGTCGGTATATAAATAAAGTTTAGTACCGAAAAAAGGTAAAAATCATGACCGTTTTCCATCTCCTTCTCATAATCACTCAATTATTCCCACCAAGAAACTCATTCCCTCAAATTAATTTAGTGGAAATAACGTTTATTCCCTTCACAATAACCATACTCCATGCCATGCTGTGTGTTCGATATGCTCATACACTTGGAGAGTACCCAATACTCTCCTCTCGGATCCTTTACGAGTGCTTTACTCTCCTCTCTCAAAGGTTATAATTGAAGCACTAACATCTACGTAAACGAGACAGTTGAGAGTGTCGTTGCTAGGTAATGTGATTAGTGCAGTGTCACAGTAAGTTCTGTTTGAGTCGGTGGAATAACTTGACAGATGGATCGGGTTACGTGTTTGCGAATGGAATCGAAATTCATAGAGAAGTGGATTCAGTTTTGTTGGTTAGGCAAGGATAATATTTTTGGTCAACCGTCGGCGCTTTGTAAACTACAGGTCTCAGATTCGAATCCTGCTAAGGAATGGTCTCCCAGACCGAAACGATTTTACAAAATCGTTATACGTATATCTTCTTAATTAAGTTCATTGCTTGTGGTGAATGTAATTTAATTTTTTACCTCCCGCTACCCTAGGTAAGAGAGGTATAGGGATCGTGCTAAAAATCGCATATAGAGATTTTAGTGAATAAGCACGTTTTAATGTCCCCCGAATCCAATTTTAATATTTTTACAATTATGTTTGTGGGTATGTATATATATATATATATATGTGTGTGTGTGTGTGTGTGTGTGTATATGTGTGGACGTGTGGATCCTGTGGACACGATTACTCAAATACTACCAATCAGAAAATTTTGAAATTTTGTATACCCCGCGTGCCTAACTCTCTGGTCGCGAACCAGGAGAACTGGGTTCGATCTCGACCGATGCCAAATATTTCCAATTTTAAAATGGCACAAAAGTGACCCCTGTGGTGCACTCTCCACGCCAGCTATGAGTGCCCGTGAGGTGACGCCTGGTAAACGCCCACACGGTAAAATATATCGTCATCATTACCGATGTCTACATATGTTGTAGATACTGGCACACCCAGTAATGGGTAATATGCCGTGATGATATATTTATTTATTCTATACTAATGTGGGAAAAGCTCATTAGTTTTTAGTATACAGGGTGTTATGTAAGTAAGTGATCAACGCTTAACCAATGGTAGAACTGACCCCGAAGATAGTAAATCTGGCAATAATTTTTGTTTAACATACTTTCTACAAGAACTAGAGGCTTTTAAAACTGACCAATCAAGTCATAGTTCAAAACTTTATAAAAAAGTAAAAATCAATGGCTGGTAGCACAAGCCTTGTTCTAACTAAAACGCTGTTTTAAGAAATGTCAAATTCAAATTTCAATGTTTAATTTCACCCTTATGTGTAAAGAACGATTTTTTAAAAAATATTTGGTTGAATACAAACTATGTGCTGTTTTAAAATCATATTTTGATATATTTGATGTTATTTATTTCTGTTATTAAATAATGAAATTTGACATTTCTTAAAACAGTGTTTTAGTTAAAACAAGGCTTGTGCTACCAGCCATTGTGTTCTCTGGAAAAAATGTGATACCCGTCACAAATGACATAAAATCATTGACGTCTATTTGGAAATAACTCTCTGTACCGTCTTACAACAGCACGACTATTTTGTAATGTCTCGCTATAAACCATATGCATGCCTGCATACTCTGGGTTGGTGCAGGTAAATGGCATTTTGAGAATATCAAAAAAAAAAAAAAACAGAATATAAATTGTACGTCTATGCAAAAAAAAACATTTAACGTCAGATCGACAATCAATATTTTTTCCAGAGAACACATTGATTTTTACTTTTCTATAAAATTTTGAACTATGAAGTGATTATTGCCAGATTTACTATCTTTGGGGTCAGTTCTACCATGGGTTAAGCTTTGATCACTTACTTACATAACACCCTGTATATCGGATAACCGGAAATTTTGACATATTTAAACAAATGTTACTGTCAGGAAGCAATTACATTAAAATTAATAATGAAGCCGTGTTAAAGAGAATGTATTTCAATCGAATAAAATTAGGGTTTGTAAATATAATATATTTTGAATCATACATAAATATTAGAAGTACTACTGATATGCTACATTGTGTTTCAGGGTACGGCTCTGAAAAGACTTTTTGTACAGATGCGAGTACTATTTTGATTTTTGTTAAGTTTTTCTGTTAGTTTTGTCAGTATTTTTGAAATTTATTTTGCGTTTGATATATTTGTTAAATGTAAAATAAAGATTGTTATGTGTGAATATAAAAATATTTGAACATAATGATTGCTTGCTGCATGGTTATACCCAGCGGGACGTTATGGGGTGGCCACATCAGACTTTTTTTTTGTGTTTCTTATTCTTCTAACGTTTACTGATAGTCATACGATTATTTTGTTGTGGCGACCTTGGCCATTATTAATCAATCAATTTTAACTTTACTTGTCAAATTTGTAAAATTGATAGACTTTTTTATAGAAAAAATTTGTGTTTTTTCAAAATTTGAAATAACAATTCACTTCAATATTTGTTAATCAAAAACAATTTAAAAAACCGTCATTCGCTACAAACAAAATATAAATATTAATGTTGTTCATGACAACTAAAACATAAAACCCCACGGTAAATCAATATGCCCAGCACATGTTTATCTTCATTAATACGACATGAAACAAAATAGCAGCGGGACAAACAAGCGAACATCGCGTTGAGCCATTGTAACACTGACACATTTTTGACAATATTTCCTGGCAAGATATTTAATCAGCCACAGAGATAAAAAAGATAAATAGGAATTTTTAAATCGTGTGGATGCATACAAATAGATACTTAAAACATTTAAATTGCAAATTGTTTTCACACTCTAGAAATAGAAATACTAAAAGTTCAATGGGATTTGCATACTTGATAAATAAAAAATATATTTTTTAAAGAAATCTGCATATTCATTTATTCGAAAGAATTCTGAAATGTAAATGGATATGCATAATTGATAATCTTGATACTAAAAATTAAATGCTGAAGGAAAAAACGAAAGAAATGTCTTTGTAGTTTTTAAATATTTACATTGTCTTGTCATTGTTTTGGTTTGAATCTAATGGTTATCTAGTTTGTTATTCTTAAAAAATACGAAAATATTGAGAATTTTTTTTCCTTCGGGTTTAACCAAGTCTTTTTTGCCCAAACTGATGGTTATTAAAAACACATATTGGCAATTTTTCCCATCTTAAATATAAAATAAGTTCATTAAACATTATTGTTGATGTTCTTTTTCAATTCAATCCATAGTTGAAAAATATATTTTCGGCCTAAATTTGTTTCGGCATTACATGTGCCTTCTTCAGGAGCTACAGAACTATTAATAATGATGCTATAGATACTTTGGACGAATAACAGTTTTAACATACGTGAAAATTTTTAACAAAAATTGATATTGAAACGAATAAAAATGTATAATAAATAACATAGAAAAGCATATACAATGATGTCATATAATAAAATCGAAAGATACAATAATACAAATGACGTCTGAATTAAAAAAAAATTATACTAGCGTTTTATAACAACACCTTTTTGATTGTCATTTTCGTTGCTAAATGAAATACATTTAAGCACTAGTATTTAAATGTAACATTTTTAAGCACTAGTGCTCAAAAATGACAACGTAAAAGTGACAGTTTATTGCGTAAAAGTGACAGTTTAATGTGTAAAATGTTTCATTTAGCAACTAATAGATGAACTTGACGTCTGTCTACTTTTTAATTTTGAAAAATTCAACATGTTGATATTTGAGAATAAATGATCTGTTTTAAAACGCTATTATAAAAAATCTTGTATGTAATACAGTGCGAAATGAGAGTTTTAGGCACTTGACGTGTGGTATCACTCGTGCAACAACTCGTTTTTTATGTTTTACTCCCTACGAAAAAACTGTATGTTGAAACATTGGTCATATATATACCTATTATGAACCTCTAAAATTTTAAGTCATATTTCTTTTTATTATTTATAATTTAATTCAATGTGGTTATAATGTTTTTTGATTGGATTATACTGTATGAAATTGTCAAAAATATTTTATTGCGTTTTTATATTATTTATGTTTGGTGTTTTTTATTATTAAATTTTAATTTATTAGAATAGATTTTACTTATATTTGCGCTGTCTGTTTTTAGATTAATATTGTTAGAATCATTATTAATGTGTAGCTTTTCAAGTGCGTTGATTGTTGATGACAACTTTCCTTAATTCTAAGCAGGTGAGTACTACTGCATTTCCTCCGCAGAATAAGTAGAATTTCTTCTGCCAATAAATAAAAAGCGACAGGAGTTTAATAATTCATTTCTTGAAATTAAACTCATTTTCCATCTTTTTCAGCCATTTCTTATAAATGAATCAGGTGCAAAAATGACTTTCATTGCGCAATCCCGATGAAATATAAATTATATGAGTCGGAAATAATTAGAAGAAATCAATTTTCGTAGCCGGTGAATGCAGTCCAATGCGCTGCATCGTTCATGCCTCATTACCTCCTATAACTTTTATGAGTCTCGTATCGACAGTCTTAGAAACCGGCCACCATTTTCTCCTTTGTTTGATAACCCATGTAATACGATATTCTATAAATTTGCTTCGATTTATTTACTGGAACAGGAGAATGAGTTTGTATATTTGGGTAGCATAATGGGTGCTGTGGGTACGTTTGCTCGTAACGTAAACGTATCTACAGAGGCTCGGTTAAGTGTATATAATGAAGTGCTGGTGCCTGCTTTGATGTATGGAAGTGAATGTTGGGCATGGACGAGAAAGCATAAAAGGAAAGTGACTGCCGTGGAAATGAGGTATTTACGTGGTGTTTGTGGGTATACGAGCCCTGTCCCATAAGTGTTGGCCCAGTTGCATAAAATCATTGAAATGACTTATTTAAGCAAAAAATCGAAACAAATACTAATTTATTTCCATTGAATTACAACTTAATGCCTTAAATACTGGAAATAACTGATCTGCACTAACTAATGCAATTGGATGCAGTTTCTCCAGTTGAGCACAAGTATAAGAAATGCATTTTTTTTATGACTCGGCCAACACTTATGGGACAGGGCTCTTACAAGACAGGATCGCGTGAGGAATAATTTGGTGTATGAAGAATGTATAGTTATTAAGAGTTGGAGTGAGTCAGTTGAGATGGTTTGGTCATGTGGAGAGAATGATGAGTGAACGACTAGTTGGTAAAGTTGAGGGTGTTCGATTGCGTGGTCGTCCAGTGTGTAAGTGGATAGATGTGAATGGTAGTGTTTTGAAGGAGCGTATGTTTCCGAGTGGAAAGAGAAGAAGAGCATGCATGAATACGATTATGAACGTGGCTGAGGCGAAAGAAGTGTGCCTGGATAGGAATGTGTGGCGAAGGATGATTGTTTTGTAAATGGTGTGGTGTGAAAATGTATGGTTCGTAAAAATGTTTTATGAGAAAGGAGAGACAGCTGAAGTTTTATGTACACGTTGTGAATGAAGTATGTTTGTACAGGAATGTGTGGCGAAGGATGATTGTTATGTAAATATTATTGTGGTCCGGATGCGGTTAATCGCTACCGAAAATCGGTCACTTTAATATGTTCTTATGTAGGAATGCTATGATGATTGTGGATAAGGCGAAAGAAGAATGTTGTTTAAGAGTGAAGTGAGTCAGCTGAGCTCTTACTCTTATCCCTTTCCCTATTGTTAATATTGTTTTCGGGTTTTTGCTAACCCACTAAGTGGGATACGCGTGATTGTATGTATGTATGTATTTATTTACGGCAAAAATGACCGCGATATTTGAGTAGATATCGACAGAGGCTCTTATGTTTCAAGATGTTACGAATATTAATACTGTTAAGCGACTGAAAAGTTCGAAATGTTGTTCTTGCTTTTCCTGTCGTTAATCTACAGTTATATTTCAAAGTTGAATAGGCTGGAAATTCGTGAAACAAAAGCGAAATCCTCCCAGGAAAAAACAAAATATGCTCATTGCACGTAGTCCCACTACAGCAGTTGTTATTCCTCTTTAATAATTCGTTTGTTTCATGTGCTGCTCCCTAGAGATGCGGTATAAGGCATAAATTTCTTAAAATGAGGGCAGATCTTATATAGAAATTCTCTCCTCGTAGAAAAGATGCATACTATACATTTTATTAAATTAGTTTCAACTAAGAATTTCCATACGTTCAACGTTCAAGCTCAAACTGAAGTATACTTGAAATGCAATCATAGATTAAATAAAAAATATCGTTAAAAAAACAAGTAAAAAATTGTGTTTCAGTAAATTACTTCATTGTACGCGTTGAAGAGAATGACTTATTTAGTTTTATGATTCATTAGAGGGTTCATAAAATTTATCGTTACAGTTGGATTTATTTTAGAAGTGATGAGTTTTTATACTACGAGATGTAAGATAGATGCATTCTTTTTTATTTATACTTATTCATTTTATTTAGTTGCAACGGATATTATACAAATATAAAAATGAAAAGAGTAATGGACCAAGATTAGAGCCTTGAGATACACACGAAGTAACAGTAACACCATTTTAGCACAGAAATTCTTATTGTAATAAAATCCAATATAGACATGTCAGTGAAATCTTGAAAGGCTTTAGTGCTGTATGTTTACGGTTTAAATTACAGAATATAGTTCAATATTTCTAAAAGTTAACTCATTATTGTTCCGAGATATTATTTTCTGTACCTAGTGATCAATTATAAACCAAAGTTCATAATAGTGTCGAAATTATTAAACTCCGTTTTGCTCTAATATTTTTCTTAAATAATAATAAATTAAAGGAAACTAAAATAAATATATCATCACTGCATATTACCAATACGTTTCTACACAGATATCGGTAATGATAATGATATATTTGTACCGTGTAGACATTTATCAGGCGTCACCTTACGGGCACTTATTACTGCCATGGAGAGTACACCATAGGGGTCACTTTTGTGCCATTTTTATGTATTAAAATTATTCATCAAAAACACGAAACAATATTCTAATTTAATTTTGCTGAAATAATCTTATGTATTTTGTTGTACTTGGATTCCTTTTAAATTAAAAACTTCGTATTCTAATCCTAACAATTTTTATCTGTATTTTCAATGTAATGTCTTTGTTGAAAATTCCCCAAACAAATTTAATTTTTAATAACATTTTTTTTACTTTATATTTTCTTAAATGTCATTACTAATTCATTCCTAACTTATCTTCCACTGTACTCTCTGGAGAGAAAGAAACGGAACCCATAATTTATTTATAAATACAATATTTTATGGAATCAATAAATTGTGTTGGATGAAATAAATGTTCAATAAGTAGATGATCCATAGAGCGTTTAGCGCCATTAGTTGGAGAGTGTTCAGAAACGTGAGTTCCATTTCTCATCAGCGGAAGACTCGTTGCAGGGTATGACACGCTACGAGGGTTGTACAGAATTTATTGTCCCTAATATATATTACAAATTTATTTTTCAACAAAATCACCGTGAACTTGAAGACACTTATACCACCTATATGCAAAACCTTTTTTTAAAATTCTCGGAGTCTATGTCGCGGAAATCCCGAACTGCTGCCTATCGGTTTCAAACTTTTTACCTTCCGTCAACTTTAGCTAAGGAAGGTATTGTCTTTGGCCAAAAAATTCGGTGGTGAGTTTTTAATGAATAAGCACGTTTTAGTGTCCCTACAATACGAATTTACTATTTTTAAGACGATGTCGGGAAGTACCTTTATTTGCAGTTTTTAACAGTTTTTCTTAAAAAAACGCAGTTAAATATTATTTTTTGACATTTTGTTATCATATACATTAACGAAAATACTCTTCTCTATTCGGTTTGATTATAGATTTTCCTTTATATGCAATAGATGTAGAGTTAAAGCAATATAAAGAAATTAATTTTCAAAAATTAATCAGCTTTGTTATTTATTATGGAAACAGCTGATATATTCAAAAAATTTAATTGGCAGATGTCTGTTGCAAGTGCAAAACCAAATATGGAAAGTATAGGACCAGAAATTGGTGTCATAGTGCTCCTCGCAAATGACATGCAGTACGAGGAAGGCCAAAGAAAATTTGGAAGAACTGTATCGCAGAAGACTTGAGAAAGGAAGGACTGTGTGAAGAAGATGCGTTGGACAGGAATGAGTGGAAGAGAAGAGGAAACAGCGACCCCTAATAAAATAGGAGAAATGATCTTTTGATATATGATTTGTACAAAATACATCGAATCGATGGAAGGTCTTGTGCTGGGCACAATAGATTTTTTTCTTTTAGCTTGAGAAATAAACAAAATTTACTAGGCACTAGGTCAGGTGAATACGATGGATGTGACAACAGTTTGAAACCAACATCATGAATTGCGTTCATAGAAACAAGGCTTTTATGAACTGGAGCATTGTCTTGATGGTACTAATGAATAGGGATCCAATCACGTATTTTAGCTATTAATGTTGCTTAATATTGAACAGTGATTTTGTGACTCGTTCCAGATAATCAATCATTAAAATTCCTTCAGCATCCCAAAATACAATAGCCATAATCTATCATCCTCGATGGCGCCGTTCCATATTTTGAAATTTCGACTCAGGATCAAAGTGTTTAACCCATGTTTCATCAACAGAAACAAACAATGCCACATTGGCTTCTAAAGAGGCGATTTTCACTCGCTTTTGTTCGGATGTCAACATTCGGGGTACCCATCTTGCTGACATCTTATAAAGACTTGTAACTGGGCGCATTCAGCAGACATGTGGTCGCTGTATATGTTCACCATTTTTCTGCAGAATGCACTGTTCACTAGAGACCGTTCACTGACCGGTCACCAACCAGAGGAAAAAAAATATGGTTAGGTGTACCTGGTCACTTGTTTACACGTGCAATATTTAAATTCCCTGGATTTTCTTCTGCTATTAGAATGGTAGAAATATTCTAATGGCTTCCATTATCTATGCAGTAAAGCAAATAGTTATTTTTTTATACAAGACGATAAAATTGTATCTTATCGACGAGCGGAAAGTTTAATTCACGAGCGATTTCGCGAGTGAATTATTTTTCGCGAGTCGATAATTTAATTTTATCGTCGTGTGTAAAATTCTATTTTTATCTCTCGCTAAGAGTGTGTGTGTGTGTGTGTGTGTGTGTGTGTATGTGTGTGTGTGTGTGGATGTGTGGATGTGTGTGTGTATGTATGTATGTCTGGATGTTGTAGACACGATTCCTCAAAAACTGTAAGACTTAAAAAATATTTAACTGCAGTTTTCTCAATTTGACATTCCTGGGAAGAGCTGAAAAGGTTTCGGTAACAATTGAACAACTGGAAGTAGTAGTTTCCTAGAAAAACTCTTCTAAATATAATTTTTTGGGAGTTTGTATTAAATATTGAAGAACATAAAGTTCTCCATCTAATACACTTAAAAATTTTATTATATCTTGTATAGATTTAGAGATAAAGACACTATAATTTATAGAGTAATCTAAGGCACTAAGGAAACCAGTTGACAAATTCCAATGTTTATAACATAGTTTGTAAATGACACATGTCAGTGTCAAAAATCAACAGTTTTAGTTACATTCTGATAGCTTGTTCTGGGAAGTATATTTAATTTTCCTTATTGTTTTATTAATTAAATATTTCAAATTATAGGTAAAATTGTGGTAAAATGCATATATCCATCAGAAATACCGGCAATCTGGTTAATGAATTGGAAGAATCTCTGTCATTTAGAAATTTCCTCATACAATGAAAAACATATATAATTAGAATTATGTGTGCAGAAGACATGTTAAATACAATAAACAACAATATTTGGGTAAAGTTCTGTAATATTTTGTTATAAAACGACGGTTCGAAAGCGAAGTGCAATACAATACTTATATAGCCTAATATGGAAATGGCGAAAGGTCTTGTGCTGGCCACAACAGATTTTTTTCTATAGCAGATTTTAAAGAGCAAAAATTAGAAAAAAGTATTATAAATTAAATTATTTAAGAACAATTTGAAAATCTCGTAGCGTGGTAGTTATGGAATTTGTTTGAAAACAATTTCATTTTATTCATGTTTATACAATTGAAGTTATATATAATATGAATCGACAAAATGTGTAATGTGTTTTTATTTAAATAAAAATTAAAGTTCTTTATCTACCCTTGCTGTTAAAGTATTATTTTAAATACCCTTGCGGTTAAAATGTCACTTAGTCAACTATTTCGAGTTGAACAATGCACACTTTAAAATCTGCTATATGTAAAGCACCGAAAAGTTAAATAACTACAACTTATTGTCAAATTATTAAAATTTTCTCACAATGCAATTTTTAACTTGTTTAACAAATCACATAAAAGTTATTACAAAATTAAGGTTACGATTGTTTGACGTTTGAAGCATTTGAACTACATGAATGCGAAAATTGCATTCAGCAGAGACCTCTTTGTCGGTGACCGATCGGTCAGGTGTTAAGTGACCACAGCAATCTGCTGAATGCGCCCAATGATGAATACTAGAATAATCAAATTTGGCTCTTCGATTCACAGTTAAACAATAAACAATTGCTGTTGTTATGGAAACAATATTTCAAAGACTACTATGTTATAGACAATAAATACTGTCCAACCCTTGTATTTCATCCATTCAGCGTGTACTCCCACTGTAAAGAAACTAAGTGGCCTATTCAGAGAAACACAGTCATAAAGGTTGTTACGGATATAAAGATTGTTATCATAAAGACATTTGTAACAATCTTTATGAATTTGTCAATTCAGAACCTACGTCGGTATTATTGACAATCTTTACAAAATAATACTTGTGAATGAACCAGATTATTTGACAATTATGCATATATGAACTTAACCTAACCTTATATGTCAACGTTTTATTCTTTTAATAATGTGTTGCCAATTATATTTAAAATACAAATATTCTTCCAAAACAACTAAAGAAGAATATGACATTTGTGTCATATTTGAAAACTTCTAAATTATTTAGAACGGGTATGTTAATTCCTACCACTGATCCCAACGTGACTGAAAAGTTATGGAAAGATTTTTTTTTAAATTTTGATTGAAGAAAAAGCACTCATTAGCACCAGAATAAATAACAAGGTTTTCTCGAATACCTACCACAGAATATAATATTTTCAAAGAAATATGTATTTACGTCAAAAGTAAGTTTCGTCCACGACGGTTTTTATCGTTCTTATTATCATTATTTAAGTCGAAACAGGATCCATGCGAATAATCAACTGCATCCTGTTAATATTTAGCAGAAAGGCCATTATTAATAAGATTTGATTGATGTAATAATCTGTCACATGTCAAATATTAGAAATAACAACGTGATAACAACCATAAATACATAGTTTTAGCAGTCGTTATGATAAAGACTGTCAAAACACGTAACAATTGTTGACGGTAATCACCTTCAGTACTGAGAATACCAAATTTGATTTTAACAATCTTTGCAGTACATAACAACCATAAAGACCATAACGACAACACAAATATTGAGTTCTGAATAGACCCCTAAATACAAGTAGAAATCTTTCAATCACATTTGATATTTCTTTGCTGTCTTATGATCTGTCCAATTATCTTTGTGGTATCTTGTATCACTCGAATGCGCTGTAAGGAACCGTCAAATTTACAGATGTCAGCGTAGCGGAAAGTAAGCGATTACGACGTCTTATGAAAAGGTTTCTACTGGAACTCACAGGAAGGGAAATATATCGGGACGTTTCAAGGTTCTCCATTATCAAAGTATTTAAAGAGCACCCAACTACGACATAGAATAAAGCAACAAGATTACACGGTTTCGTTCACAAAATTTCATGAATAAATATTCATAAATTACAGACATTTTGTGGAGAGATGACTCAGATATTTATGCGAAGGTGTATCGAAAAGTTTGTAATATTCTAAGGTTAAAATCAACAATGATATGTTTCAAACAGTGGCGGAAATTATGCCAAATTCAGTTTAAGAATAATAATAACTAAAGAAAAAACCCCGTAACCTTAACAATAAATTTAAAAACTATATACGTATTTCGAGAACTAAGTTCTCATCATCAGTAGAAACTACAAAGTAAAAAATCATTTTTGGCAACATAAATTAGCAGCGTTTAACTTTTTAATTAATAGACTGACCAAATTTCCGTTAAACAAAACACGTTTTGAAAATGAATTGAAATATATTAAAGAAATAGCTAAATATAATGGATTCCCGGTTAAAATTATAGATAAACTAGTCCATAAATTTAAAAATCGTCAATTCGTATTATATTTCACAACTTTAACGCCAACTAATAATAAAAACAATAAATATATAACATTACCATTTGATAATGCCACCAAAGGTTTAAACAAAATTTTTAAAAATCAAAATTTAACGGTAACTTATAAATCAAATAACACCATTAAATCATTATTAGGTAACCCTAAAGATAAAATAGATAATAATAAAAAGTCCGGTGTTTATACAATTGACTGTAAAGATTGTAATAATAAAGTTTATATCGGGCAAACTAAAAGACAAATTGATACTCGGTTTAAAGAACATTTCTATCATTTAAAAAGCGGTAATCCTGATAAATCTAGCGTAGCACAACATATGTTTATTAATAATCATAACATTGACAATTCTAATATAAAATTATTGAAACAAGTTGATAATAATAGATATTTAGACGCACATGAGAGTTTGATAATACATAAATTTAAAGATAAATTGATGAACGCGGACCTAGGTCCCATCCCAAATTCTAAATTATATGAGTTAATATAAGACAGTTACTCTGTTTAATCTTAGTTACCCAATTAGGTATCCATTCACCTATGACTCCTGTCCCTATATAACCCGTGTTCTCTCCCTTATTCTTCAGAGCTGTTTTGACCTCTGGCATGGTTTACATGCTGAGTAATCTTAACTTCTCTGTTTTTACTTTGTAGTTTCTACTGATAATGAGAACTTACTTCTCGAAATACGTATATAGTTTTTAAATTTATTGTTAAGGTTAAGGGGTTTTTTCTTTAGTTATAACTTTACCTTAAGACTCCATTTTAGTTTTATAATTAAGAATAATAACCTAATTCATTTTGAAACATTGTTTGAAAACAGTCAGGTAAAATATCTACTGCATTATTTTGAATAAAAGTTACGATTTTTAAAAGGACTAAACACATTTTTAAGGACAAAGAAATCTGAAACTAAAAATAAAACCAAAGAAACATTAAGTGGTACAATAAATAAAAAGATTTGGATCAAATTACCTGACAAGTTCATTAAAAATGTGTGCGAATAAAATTTATGATGAATCTGATATCACTTACGAGATATTAATGAAAAATATACTCTAAGATTTATTATCATTTTAATTAAAACTAAAAAAGTTGACATGGTATACAAAACATGACTGTAAGAGCTTGTAATACCAGGATAATAATAATAAATTTAATTAATTCTTTTTTATTGTTTGTGGTGAAAAACTGAAAGTTATATTTCCTTTTTATTTATTATATTTAAATGTAAATTTTTAATCTTTCAGAAAAAGAACTTCTATTTTTATATGAAAAATTATTATATAACATGCTGTAACCTTTAAGGGTACTGTTACTCATTTGTTACGAGATATTTTTATATCTTAACAGATTCAACAAGTAATGGGACCATTTGTCAATGCCTACTAAATTATTTCAACCCCCAATCAATGTCTAATCTGATTCTTGTTTTTGGGTGATTATATTTCTTACAAGATTTTCTCCGATAAACATCTGTTTCCAGTAATGGATGTCGTATAACTGTCTTCATGAAATTTTTCACTTATGATCCATACAAAGAAAAATTAAACTCTAAAGGGACATTGTTAAAAATCAAACAAGAGTAAAATTAATATTCAATTCAGTTAGGTTTCTTCTTGTTCTTTACTTTCAAAATTCTTCTCTTTTCTCCAATTTTTCACAACATCTCCTCATTCCTGATTCTCTTTTTTCACCCATTTTTCTCTAACTGTCACATACCTTTACTTCTTCTTCTTCAAAGTCCAAGTTTCGCATCCATACTGCACAACACTTTATATAAGGCATTTTGCAATCCTTTTTCGTTGCTTTTATTGTATGCTGCATTTCCATGATCAATTTTGCTCCTTATTTCTTCGGGCATTCCTTATTTTGATTTTGATACGAAGCGAAATGTTTAATTTTTTATTGTGCCAAACTTAAAAAATACTTCTACATCCTCATAACGATAAACATTGGTTAAGATAGTTGTTGAAAAAGAGACCCTTCTAGTGTGTTTGTTATAAAAATTATAGACCTACGAGTATTTAACACTTTGTTTACCAAAGGCGTTCGAAAATTTAAACAACTTCTTACAAATCTTATACAAAAAAATCTGATGTGGCCAACACAAAACCTCCCGCTATTTAATTTTTACATACATACATACGTACATCACGCGATTCCCATTTAGGGGGTTAGCAAATACACTGAAACAATAGTAACAATAAGAAAAGGGATAAGAGAAAGAGCTCAGCTGACTCACTTTACTCTTTAACAACATTCTTCTTTCGCCTTGTCCACAATCATCATAGCATTCATACATAAGAACATTAAAAAGTGACCGATTTTCGGTAGCGAATAACCCCATCCGGACCACAATAATAGTTACGCAACAATCTTCCTTCGCCACATTTTCCTATCCATTTTTATTAATTTAAATACATACTTACGTATTTACTAACGCTGCAAACTGTACCATTGCATAAAACTATTGATTTATTTACTATTTTCT
Source organism: Ophonus ardosiacus (assembly GCA_943142095.1). Classification (NCBI taxonomy): domain Eukaryota; kingdom Metazoa; phylum Arthropoda; class Insecta; order Coleoptera; family Carabidae; genus Ophonus; species Ophonus ardosiacus. The sequence goes on along the minus strand of OW964837.1, from coordinate 10,177,697 downwards.
TTTTAAAATGTCACTATTATTAATTTGAAGTGATTAGTTTTTGCACAGTGACATTTACTGCCAGTTACATTCATTTAAAATATGAACTGTGTAACAAAGGAATTGTGTTTATCTTAGGCTTCGAGACTAATAGAAAAAAATATTTTTAAATTTATCTGCAAAATATATAGAAAAAGTATAAATGTATTCCTGTAGAAAATTCAATAATCTTTTATTTTCATAAGACATAAAATGCGAAAAAATGGCATTTAATGATATTTTTTGAAGAAAAACGATTATGAGCTTCAGGTAAAGTGCCATTCGATTTACACCAAAATCTAATGGCTTCTTTTCATATTAGAATAGGATAGAAATACAAGGTTTCAGAATTTTCTGAATGATAGTATTTGAGTTAGAACGAAGACAAAATCCCTACACATACACACACATACATACACACACACACATACACACATACAGGCATCATCGTGAAAATGTTAAAATTGGGACCTTAAAACGTGGTCATTTACTAAAATCTCGATACGTGATTTTTAGCACGATCCCTATACCTCCCTTACCAAGGGTAGCGGGAGGTAAAAATATCATTTAAATAAGGATTTTTTCATCTAAATTTGTTTCTGCTCAAAAATAAGACAAGAAATCATTATGGCAGAAACAAAAATTACCTTCATTTAAGTATACGAGTAGTAACAATGATAATAACAACATCACAATAGCATTATTTTGCTTTAATGAATAACTTTGAATTTTTGAAGTAAAATAACAGATTTTTATTTATTAAAATGTGAAGGATGATGTTATTAAATAATTTTAATCCTTTTTAAGTCCATCCATTTTCATTGAAATATTAAGTAAACTGTGCAATTGATTGAACTATAAGATTTTTCGGGCCAGTCCGAAAAGCTCGAATTTTCGGGCCGGGCCAAAATCAAAAGTCGAACTCGCCTCAACTTTTGCAAATTATTCCCTATTCGGCCCGATAAAAAAATATCCCTAACTGATCTCCTCACGTAACAATAAAGTTCTTCTTACTAGTTCCTCTTTAAAGGAAGAAAGAATGCTGTAATCTCCCTGATTGACTTCTACTCCTACTAAGTATGAACCAACAAAACAAAAGCTGTAGATTCATTTCCAATCTCCCGTTCGCCTCGCGATAAAATATCGACGGGCATCGCTTTCGTTGAAATGTCAGAGCGCGAGGTTTGTATGCGGCGTATAAATCATCAGGTATATGAAGCCTAGACTCCGTCGAGAGCGCGTCACGTCCGAACGAGTATTACGGCTGCCATGGTCTAATGACGTACGGAGGAATTAGGATGATGAATTAGTTTCATCTCAGAAGGGGATATTGAAAAGTTTTGTGTAAGAAATTCAAATTGGAAAATGCATTACTGAATTTGTGATTGTAGATGGACTTTTACTCTGACATCCTGACTTTGTGAACAAAGTTCATTTTTTGAAGGACTTGCTTTTTTCGAAAGTCAACGCATCTACTTCTTTTAAAAATAAGTCAAATCTATTACATTCAAGCATAGACCAACAAACAACCTAACTATAGTTAATACGAGCCCAAACTCATATTAGCTTTGTTCGATGACATGTACTAGGCCGCCCTAATGTTAACTTTCTTACACTAACATGTTTTATGAGAAACGGGCAGCTTCTGGCAGGCTGTTCGATGACAAAAATTTTAAGAACTAGTGCTCATGTTTCTGACCTAACTCGCGAGGTGGTGTAGAAAGTACAGAGTAGGAGTGGGGGTAACTAAATGTTATTCCGTAGACATTTTAATTCTATCATATCTACACATCTGTTTATTAACCTAAAATTTTACACATTGCGAAAAAATAATGGATTCAGATATAGTATATTTTCTTTATTTTGTTATATAAAGAATTAATTAATATATCTGTCTCTGAATCTGATGAAGAATCAAGTGATGATTGATCTTCGTCAGAATCGTTTATTAGTTCAAACATTATGCTCTTTAAAACAGACATTTCTGCAGTCACTTCTTTGCAGCTTTATGATATGACTGTGTTTATAAACAACCTAACCTTTTACACCTTTGGCTACGATTGGCTTGATTACTCACAGCTGGGCAAACTTGCCCAAATATACACTAGTGTGTTTTATGAAACCACAAGAATTAGACCGTACTAGTGTACACTACACTGCACTGCACTATTCTGCTCTGCACTTCAAGCACTTCTCATCGAACAGAGCTATTAGTTCGGCCGGTTAATATTTTCAACAAACAATTTATAAAACCTGTGCAAATGATGAGAAATTTCTATAATTTTCTTTCGACTAATTTAAGATATATAGTTTTTAAACTTACAGAAACTGAATATAATATTGATTGATGCGGCAGTCACTTCTCGTTGAAACATTTTATATACTTCTTTAAAGGAATTAACAAAAATAATTACTCGGTAGCTTTCAAAAACTTTAGATAACGATACTTATTTCTAGCGGTAAAAAATCACAAAATGGTATAAAGTGATTCAAGTGGAGTAATCAGTGGTGACTGGTATAGTTCTAGTTGTTCATTCTTAAGAATTTTACCTTTCTTGGCTGCATTTTGAATTTAATCCCTTTTTACAAATGTACAAAGCATTTAAATTAATTATTTCTACAGTATGTTTGATCCCGACCGACGCCAAATATTTCGAATTTTAAATGGCACATAAGTGGCCCCTGTAGTGCACTCTCCACGCCAGCAATGAGCACCCGTGAGGTGACGCCTGGTAAGCGCCCGCACGGTACAAATATGTTATCATCATTATCGATATCTGTGAAAACAGACTAGTACACCTAGAAATGGGTAATATGCCGTGATGATATATTATTATTTATTATTTAGTATGTCTATTGTTTAAACAGTAAACATTAAAACTGCGACCCGTTTGTCCCACATATATGGCTTCACAATTTGAACATTGAATTCTATTAACCCCACTATTTTCTAAAGTATCTTTTTTCGTAAGCACTTTGTTCATTAATACATTTTTAGTCGTGTAAGGATTGTAAAAGGTGGCTTTAATATTGTTTTGTGTTAATTTCCTATTTCCTACTTATTTTATGACTGGTGATGCCTACGTATAATAATCTTTTATAAACAAAATTATTGTTGCTTCCATGATTGCCTGGGCTATAAATTAATTTATGTCTTACTAGTATGTTATTGTTTTATAACAACCTCAAGATTAGGTCCGTTATTGAGTAAATAATACCCTAGGGCGTATTAAGTTGCTATGGTAATGTTGACAACAAACTGAGGTTAATAATACTGATACTAACATAAAGTGCAGTTAAGGTTAAGAAGCATTGTGAATTGTAGTCGTTCATAAACATATTTGTTTCATCACAAATACAAACCAGCATACTTATTCTTAGCAATAACATTACTCGTCCATATTAACAGAAAAATACCACAAGAAATATATTTTTTGTTTGAAAAAATGCTTTGTTTACAGAAACAAAATATTACCTAGGTACCGCATTCAAAGGCTACTTTGTAAGTTGTATTAAAATTTTGTGATTTATTATTTTTGTTTGATAAATTCTAGTCAGACGAAATGTTTATTAAGAATTTCTAGTAAGACATAAAACGTTGAAGGCACCACGGGTGTTAAACGACAATAATGCATTCGGTCAACGTACTCGTCTCGGGCTAGAGGCCCTCGACAGTACACTGTTGACCTCAGGCATTATTGTCCTTATAACAACCCTTGGTACCTTAATTACTATTACTAATTCATTTCTTATTATGGTGTTTAACCATCGTTTAGGGCTATTTGTTTGATAATGTTTAATTTTGAATTAAATGTTGTATCAGATAAAGGAACACTAATTAACCGGCGTATAACATTCGTTCCTGTATTTTCCTGATGATGGCTTAGTAAGATCAAATACATATCGTTATCTAAAGAGATTAACGTTTTTGGGACCTACCGAGTATTTTTTTTTTTTTGTTAATTTGTTTAAATAAGTGAAACTGAATACGTTATTCAAGTATTCCGCCATTTAATATTGGGTTACATCGCCTTTTTTAGTAATACCAGCTTTAATTATATTATGCGTTGTTTCCCTAAGCCATGCACATTTTCCTGTGAATATTGTCCTTTATGTCTTACTTTTACTGTACGCATTGGATTTTTGCTAAATAGCTTTTCATTGTGGCAAAAGTAAAGGGTCTTGGTAGAAGCTAAATCTAGACTAGAAGATGATTCTTAAAATACCGGTCTAACTATTATGTCCAGTCACTTGGCCCACAGTTTTTTTTTTTTTTTTTTTTTAATTTTAAGACGATCTTTTAGCGACAAGGCAATTGCTTCTTTCACAATATGTATAGTTTGTAATAAATAGTTCAATAGTGCGAGCTGTAGCGTTTCGCGCAAATCTCATGTTTTACATCATTTAGAGGACTGCCAGAGGATTGTCTTAACCCTCAACTGGTATGGTGGGGTCAATATTGACCCCAGGAAATTTTCAGTGACAGTGTTTTAAGTTTGTAATAATGTTAGCTTCCTGGGATTCCGTGTATTCTCTACTCGCATAGTGAGGTACGTAATGCTGCGTTATAAATTAGTTTGTTACTTGACATATAACACAAAGGACGCATTGGGGTCTCCATTGACCCCAAGATACCAGTTACGTTGTTTTAAAAATGTGGCGAAAAGCACTAACACAAGCGTAACTTGAATTATTTGCCGAGAATATTGAAGACATTCCTGATTTGGAGAATGTAAAAAAGTGTTTTGTGGTACATACTTAGTGAAAAGACATTATTGTGATAACTGTGATACAAACAAATAATGGTAGACAAAAAATTTGTACAAAATTTTTCAATAAATTTGTACTACGTTAGTTTTTTTATTTATAAATACAATCGGAGTTTTCTGTTAATTAAAGGTTCTTTGTAGATAGTGTGTTTAGAATAACGTGTTAATATTATTTATTTTTAATATAATAATTTTATTTAGCGCTTTTTTAATATTACTGTAATGTCATGTATGCCTGTGTTATTAAATTTATATAACCTATAAATACTTACGGATTTCAAAAATACCCTTTAAATTCCTATTAATAAGCAACACTTAAACATAAATTAGGTACTTCAAAACATTTAAGCAAATCATTTTTTAAAAAAATGATGGGGTCAATAAAGACCCCACAATACCGTGAGTGTCACCTAAAATCCACCATACCAGTTGAGGGTTAAGTCTATATTTAAAGTAGCCGAAAGAATTTTATAGAAATTTCTAACCAGTAGAGTAAATTTTATAATTTGTTGAAAATGTAAAGTGGCAGGATTATTATGAATTTGGGCTCATAAATATTGTAAACATGATAAGACGGCACATAACTTTCACTACATGCTTTTACTTTGAATGTCAACGTGCCATTAATTGTGCCGCTCTGTTGAAAAGAAGACATGTATTAAATAGATTTCCTGCCTACCCTGTATAGTAAAATAATATTACTGTTCCTTTAACATAAATGCTATTTTTGTTTGAAATAATTTTTGAAACTCCAGTTTTCATTCATATAAGATAATATTCTATCTATCTTGATAAAGGATTCGACTGAACAAACTAAAAGTCGTGTAGTGTTGAATTGTTAACATTTTTTTTTAAGTCAGAACGCATTCAATCAAAATTTGAAAAAGATGTTCTAATAGATGCCATGACGGGCAGATATGCTTACAATGTCGACATCGGATTGTACGAGTCCCAATAGTAAACCGCAATATATTACGCGAAATCCATGGCAACCACTATTCGTGTCGCCATTAGCGAGAGAAATTGAGTGCAGTATTGAGTAAAGGAATCCGTTTTGTATTGTCTACAAAATTAACACCCGCACGTAATCCAATATTCGTCCGCAGAAATAGCAATTCTCACTTTGTAAATCAATAGCAAACAAAATTACAGCATGCAGGTTGTAAACGTTTCCTCCCACAAATGTAAATCAGACGATTTCCACACCAGTGCAAGAAAAGCCGGAAAACTTTAATTATTTCATAATTTACGCTGGGCAGGCGGTGCCCGGAGCCGATGCGTCTAAATGCACCGGAACCGGAGCTATAACTCCAGGGAACAGGGGTGGATTAAGTGCTATCATGCCCAAAGGTATGCTATTACTTTTTCCGGGTTGATTTTTACTAAAGAATAGAAAATAAAAGTTAACGCTAAAAATAACACAAAGTTACATCCGTACTTGTCACCGAAACATAACCTCAACAGATACAGAACGTGTGACGTTAAACGCTCGCTATTTCATTACACATAATTTTTTATTTTTATTTATTCTATTTAACTTTGGCTTTCCAACAGGACCATGTCCCAATAACAGGAAAGCACATACAACATAAATGCAAATTAAAAAATACATTAGCAATTAAGATACATTAGAAATAATAATATAGCAGTATATAATTTCATGATACAAATAACCAACTACAATGAAAACATAATAGAAAAATTAATAACAAATAACTAATTAAAGGACAGTACTACATTTGTCACTTGTTTTTTAAACTGTGATAAACTAAAAAGAAATATATCAATTGAATTATTATAAGACACATATTTATTGTAAAAAATGGTAGACGATTTAGTGCAGAATTGAAAGCAGCATTAGTTCTATTAAATCCTAAACAGAATAAATCCGTTGCTCTAGTCGTATAAATTGGTACGCGAAAGCCCAAACTGTTTAATAGATCAGGACAATCGACGCTATTATTTACTAATTTATATAAAAATATCAAGTCAATTGCGATTCGCCGTTTTTCCAGAGGTAAAATATTAATTTCAAAATTATTAAATTTATATCTAATAAATTTACAAAATTTTTCTTGAATACGCTCTATTCTTTTAATATGAATAGCATACTGAGGTGACCAACAAATTGTTGCAAATTCTAATTGTCTTCGAACTAAAGAAAAATATAAAACTTTTAAGGTTTTGGGATTTTTAAAGTTCTTTGATGACCTGATAAGAAAACCAAGCATTTTAAATGCTTTCTTTGTTACGTTGTCGACATGTAGATCGAAAATAAGTTTTTTATCATAAAGAATTCCTAAATCCCTTACTTCTGAGACAGGATTAATTATTTTACCAGCGAAAGTATAAGAATAGCAAACATCAGATCTATTTCTAGAAAATGTGATAGAATAACATTTGTTAATATTTAAATGCAGACGATTATCTTTAGTATACTGATAGAAACGATTTAGATCAGATTGAATGGATTTACAGTCATTGATGTTATTTACCGAATGATACATCTTTAGGTCATCAGCATATAACAAAAAATTACAAAATTTGAAACATTGGGAGATATCATTGATAAAAATGTTGAATAAGAGCGGTCCTAAATGGGAACCTTGAGGAATACCAGACGGAATTTATATATCGTGCGACTGAAATCCATTAATCGTTACTCTTTGACTTCTTCCGGTTAAGTAAGAAGTGAACCAGTCAATTCAACAATAAAAACTTTAAAGTCACGTTACTTTTGCGTTGAAGCTGCAATAGCTCTCTAATATCAGGTACGATTTAGTTGATCAGTACCCCCTACTTTATTCAGGGTGTACCAGCATCCAATTATAACATCGCAGATCAACACCGAACAACACGATGTACAAAGAATGTCATCTGGCTAAACATTCCATTACATTAAAACATAACTTCTATTTGGAGGAACAAAATTTCTTTAACCATCAACGCGACATTACGGATAATGCGGCCCTGATGATGAAACCCAGAATAGCGGCGTACGCTACGGGCACGAATTAAAACTGTGAAACTCGGAGATATGAGACACGTCGCAAAAGATCATTTCAAAATGAGGTTATCGGAGATTTCACGCTGATGGCTAGAGAAATCGCGGGCTCTGCAGGAATTTGATTTGGAAAAACGCGGAATTTGCAGTTTTCTTTTCTTTCAGAACTACAATGTCTATCTTGATATTCTACAAGTTACACTTAAAGAGTTCCAGAAAACACCAGATGTTACTTTTTTCAAAGCGAAAAGTTTGTGGTTTTAATTTTAAAACTAAATTGCGTTCCTCTAAGAAATAATAATAATAAAAACATGTATGTACAGTATTAGTATATCGAAAACAGTATGAAAAATCTGATGTGGCCAACACAAAACCTCCCGCTATATAATTTTTATTAATTTAAATACATACTTACGGATTTACTAACGCTGCAAACTGTTCCATTGCATAAAACTATTGCTTTATTTACTATTTTCTTTTTAAAATGTCGCTATTATTAATTTGAAGTGATTAGTTTTTTGACAGTGGCATTTAATGTCAGTTACATTCATTTGAAATATGAACTGTGTAACAAAGGAATTGTGTTTTTCTTAGGCTTCGAGACTTGTAAAAAAAAATTATTTTTAAATTTATCAGTAAAATATATAGAAAAAGCATTAATGTATTCCTGTAGAAAATTCAATAATATTTAATTTTCATAACGACAAAATGCGAAAAAATGGCATTTAATGGTATTTAATTTTTATTAATTTAAATACATACCTACCTAGGTCTTTACTAACGCTGCAAACTGTTCCATTGCAGAAAACTATTGCTTTATTTACTATTTTCTTTTTAAAATGTCACTATTATTAATTTGAAGTGATAAGCTTTCTGACAGTGGCATTTACTGTCAGTTACATTCATTTGAAAAATGAACTGTGTAACAAAGGAATAGTTTTTATCTTAGGCTTCGCGACTAATAAAAAAAAATATTTTTAAATTTATCTGTAAAATATATAGAAAAAGTATTAATGTATTCCTGTACAAAATTCAATAATCTTTAATTTTTATAAGACATAAAATTCGAAAAAATGGCATTTAATGCTATTTTTTGAAGAAAAACCATCATGAGCTTCAGGTAAAGTGCCATTTCTGGTTATCCGATTTACACCAAAATCTAATGACTTCTTTTCATATTAGAATAGGGTATAAATACAAGGTTTCAGAATTTTCTGAATGATAGTATTTGAGTTAGAGCGAAGACAAAATCCCTACACATACACACACACACATACATACATACATACATACACACATACACACATACAGACATCATCGTGAAAATGTTAAAATTGGATTCTAGGGACCTTAAAACGTGGTCATTTACTAAAATCTCGATATGTGATTTTTAACACGATCCCTATACCTCCCTTACCAAGGGTAGCGGGAGGTAAAAAGTATTTGGGCTCAAAAATATCGGCAACGAAATTTTTTCTTCTACAGTATATATACGCTGTCTGAATTTTTAACTATAAATATTTAGAAATGCCACTTGTCTACATTCTTAATGGGGACGTTTAGTCAGGAACTAATGGCGCCGTAGTTCGTACACATTTACCACCTCCACAAGTTAATCTAACGTATGACTGCTCTGTCGTTATATTACATAACCAAACAAAATGCCGTATTTCTGTGTAAAGGAATACAAAAATGACAGGGCATTCATTTACAAAAACGACATTAAAAAATGCTTAGATTAGATTGATACAATAGCTTAAGAAGAATGGAAAACAACGGAAAATTAAAAAATATAATCGTTATTTATTGAATAGTACTGTAAGTACATTTTATTATTTTTTGTTATGGTGGAGGACCCCATTATGGCGACTGTAGAAAAAATATTGTGTGTGTTTTGAGCGCAAATGGATATTGTTGATTTTGAAAGAATGCCGGGCGACGTAGGATTGTTTTTTTTTCATTAGTTAATAAATTTCATTTTTTTCATCCCAAAAAATTAATAATTCGTATTTTATTCTTGTTCAAAACAAAAGAATGTAGACTTGTTCTATAACATTGAAAAGCTTATAAAATAAGGAAAAAGATTAGACTATATCCAACATATGTTTACATTTGTAAAATATTATGTTTGTGTTATATCTCGAGATTTATTAAGTTTTGAAAAAATTTAATTACTTTACGTGTTTTAACGTCGTAAAAAACCGTACAAAAAATATCTATTGGGCTTCCAAAATTACAATGCGCCACTGGTGGCAGATTTATGAACTGAGTGAAGTGTACATGTACAAAGAAGGTTATTTTATTCAGGGATTGTATTTACTTGTATACGAATTTTAATACGCTTTTATCTTCGGCTATTATTGTTTTATTCTTAGTAAGATCTGAATTACTGCTAATATAACAGTTAAGTTTTTGTTTTTTAAAAAATTAATGAACATAGGAAATATGCAATGTATAGGTTAAAGTTACGATGGAGTTTTCTCCGAAAATATTTACCACATAATATTATGTGGCCACTATTTATTACTTGCTGGCCTTCCACCATATTTCTAGATGATACACTACAATTCCCAAATCTACAAATAGTATCTAAATCTAAGCAAAGAAAATTGTTCATTATGAAAAAAAAAAAACAATTAAATAAAAGTAAAGCTATGTAGATATAATTTAATATATGTACAACTACGGCAATGAAATAGAATCTAAATAAAGGAAATCAAATGTTTTTTTATTAAAAAAAACTAATATACTGTTAATTAAAATATGACTAAAATACTCTTAACCTACAAATACTTACTAAAATTAACCCTATTAACTAAAATATTATTAAAACTATCACTAAATTGTTACTGCAAGAAAGATCAAACTCAATTCTACCGAAATTAACAAAAAAACACTATACTAAATCCGAAATTAAATTAAAAACTACGAAAATTAGTCTCACGCCAATTGTACTCTTATGGAAGCCAGCGAAAAATGTACCAATCGTTTGAATTTTAACGTTTGACGTCAGCGCCATCTCTTGATAATTTGGAAGCCCAATAGGTATATTTTTTCTTTATCTTTTATAATAAGCGAGATTTGAGCAATTTTCAAAATAAGCAAAAATCAAGTTTTAGCCTGTAGTTCAAAAACAAAGAACGATCGACAATTCCTGTGGTGCCTATTAAAGTTGCCTTAAAAGTTAGCTTATAAAGACCTACGTCAATTTTCTGTAGCGTGCATAATAAAAACGTTTTTCATATAGGGAACTTGAATTTGTTCCAATCTGTACAGTATTCTCTGTATCTTACTGTAAGTGTGATAATGTCCATGTTATTTTGTATATACTATTCTAATTTTATTGAATGTTATAGACCCTTAAGAAGGTGCAAGTGTGCATCGGAACATCGGTGCTGTAAAAATAAATGTTGTTTGACTATGATTTTGCCTTTATTATTTATGATATGTTCTTTCTGTAATATACATTGTATTTTCATAAGTTGTAAACAAATTTTACGTATTCTGAATTTGAACCAAAGGCAGCGTAAAAATCTAATAATTGAAAATTCATAGATGTTGATATTGTGGCACAGTCGCTATGTGAATATTAATGTTTTCATTAAATTTTATAATGAAATTTGTTTAGCCTGGTTCCCAAATTGTTGCAATGTTTTCAATAAAATTTTCTATTAGCTACGTATGCGTTGATTCAATTAATGTTAACTCTTTTTCAATATTTTTTCGGATACAGTTGCAATCGAGGTTGCAATATTTTGTTAAAGTATTTATAAAACTTTAAAACTATGTTACACTTCGAAGTAAGCTGTTAGAAAACTTTTGAAGTTACCGGTTCCTTGATTGTTAGCTGCACTTGGAGATGAAATATATTTTATTTTTGAAATAGAACAAATTTGTAAAGTAATTTATTCCAAAAAATACAGTGTTTAAAAAAATCCTAACTCTGAGTAGGCTATGAACAAAAAAACGTATGTCAATTTGAAAGTATTGGGCGAATTTCTTTATTCAGCAACAATTAATACGCTGAATTCCATCAGCAATTGAAAATGACGTCACGATGAATAGCTGATGGATCCGATGAAAAGCCGCTGCGACCGAATAAAAAAACGGGTTGCTGAAAATTGCGATGAATCTCTTAACCTTAAATATCAACTGAGACTTAACCACCACACCAGTTAACAGATATGGAAAAGTGTGGTTAAAAGGACCGTCGCTGTATTACAATCATCATATTCTTTGTCGAACAATGAAGAATCTGATGACAGCAGTAGCAACAGTGATAATGTAATTCATAATTATAATAAAAAATATCTAAATCTATAACCATCTACTTTCCGTTGTGAACGAGATATGTTTTTACCTTCCGTCACCTTTAGGTAAGGAAGGTATTGTCTTTGGTCAAAAAATTCAGTGGTGAGTTTTTAGTAAATAAGCACGTTCTAGGGTCCCTATAATACGAATTTACTATTTTTAAGATGATGTCTGTAGGTGTGTGTGTGTGTGAGTGTGTGTGTGTGTGTGTGTGTGTCTGTGTGTGACAAATTTTTCTCCGACGATAACTCCAATACTACAATTCTAAAAATTATAATTCTTTCGTATTCCTGTTCTTTGCATCCATGTGAAGAGCTGATTAGATTTTGGTTATAATTGATCTACCGGAAGTACCCTTATTTGAAGTTTTTAACAGTTTTTCTTGAAAAAACACAGTTAAATATCATTTTTCGACATTTTGTGATTATCAATATGAAAGAATATCTTATTCTCTATACGGTTTGATTATACATTTTCCTTCAGATTCAATACATATAGAGTTATAAAGACATTAAGAGAGATTAACTTTCAATTATTAGTCAGCTTTGCTAAAATTATGAAAACAGCAGATAATTAAAAAAATTTTAATTGACAGTGTCAAATGCAAAACGTTGAAAGTATAGGATCAGAAAGTTATATGTGAATGTGATGGAGTGTCCCTCGCAAGTGACTTGAAGTTGCAGACTCGCCTCAAGATTGGAATTTTCAATGCCAGAAGTACAAGAAAGGGCAAAGAGAAATGGATGGACTGTGTAGATATGAGATAGGAAGAATTATGTGAAGAAGATGCGTTGGACAGGAATGAGTAAAAGAGAAGAGTAAGAAATAGCGCCCCTAATAAAATAGGGAAAGGAACTTTCGGTATGGGATTTGTAAAAAATAATGTGTAATTGACAGAAGGTTTTGTGCTGGCCACAACATATTTTTTTTTTATTTGAATCATGCAGTTTTTCTTTCCATAATCTTACACCTGCAACCATGAAACAAACGCAAATGTCAAAAATATAACCTAAAAACATTTCGTTAGACCCCCCCACCACCGATCCATCGGAAATCGTAAAATCTATCGGGAGTCAAAGCCGATGCATGCGATGAATTTACGATGGATAGTGCGCGCTAATTAGAATCGATATGTTGAATTTCATCTGCAATTCAGCAGTGAATAAAGAAACGGTGTGATGACTTTACGATTCATGCGCATTAATGCGCATTAAGCGGCGTTCACAACCAAGTAATTTCAATATCCAATTCGAATTTCTACTTTGCGTCAAAGCTTGGAACATGTACCTGAATGTACGCGTTCGCAACATAATAATTTCACTTTCCAATTTTAGCTTCTAATTCGAACCTTGCAAGGTCTAAACTTTCCAATTTGAGGAAACGCATGCGCACAATGCTGCTAAACGTCGAATGTCAAGCTCAGCTGTCATTATTTGGAGGTTATTTAGATATTAATCGCAAAGAAGCTCTTAAGCTTCAGTAATCTTTTGTCAAAAGTCTCGATCGAAATAAATGTGTACAGAAATGTGATAAGAAACCTAATGTACGTATGCAGAATATGATAATTTGCACATGCGTCAAATTGAAATTACATGCTGTTGTGAATGCGACAAATTCGAAGTAAAAATTATAGAGTAGAAATTCAAATTGGAAATTGAAATTATTTGGTTCTGAGAGCAGCTTTACTCATCGGTGAATAAAGAAACTCGCCTATTTAATTAAATGTCAATTTAGCATGAGATATTGTCAAACTCGTTATCTAAAGAAATCAAAGCTTTTCTTCTTGAATCCTTATTTTAAAAGTAGAAATAAATTAGAAAACGGTGAATGACAATATTCTGTATCCTTCTTTATTATCTTTACTCCTTAAAATTTGGACAACTTGACTTTTGAATTGAAAAATAATCAGACATAGCCTACTCCGAATTAGGTTTTTTTCTGAACACACTGTAAAAGACCAACCGTTCAATCAATACCGCATACAATTTAAGGAAAGTTTTGTTCCTTTTCGAAATAAACATTCCCTCCGCTCATGAATATACACATTGCTGGCTAAGCGTTCAGTAACCCTCGTAAGAAAGAGAAACCCCACAACTCACTCTCCCTAGATGCGCCGCCCCTGGCCTGCCCTGTGAATGTTGAATGCTAAGCAGATCGTGGCAGGAATACGCACGTTGCGACTTGTTTAGCACTGTTTTATGATATATCTTCCCCGGAAATTGATATTAGCTAAGTGGAGGGTGCCCTAAGGCACGGACGTCTATGAGGAATGGCTGGGATGAGTAACGACTTTTTAAACTGGTTTTTTAATTGAAAAACGAAATCAACCGCTTATTTCTTTGGTATCGATTATCGCAAACTGTTTAATATGCAAAATGTTATGTAAATAACATCGTAAATATACTTATTTTTCATATTTTTAATCTGGATTTGTTGGGATAAATATTTTTGACGAAAAATATTGGAAATAAATATTTTGTTTACGTATTAATCCGGTATTTTTGCAAAACATAATTTGAAATTACGAATGATATTTAAATTACATATTAATTTGTTTTTTATTTCGATATATGCCTATGCTGATATTTTTACCGTACACTTTATTACTTAACATATCGTCGGCCGACTCCGTCACCTTTAGGTAATAGTCGAGACAGACGACAATAATTAATGATCATTAAGGGTTAGATATAGTATGCGTATCTTAGAGTGAGACTGTTGACATATGTCAAAATTGCGTCTATTGACAAAACAGAAAATATGGACTGTAGTAAGCACGTACTACTTATTGTATTATACTCGCACAGTACAAAACAATAAGTAGCACGAGCCACCCAAATCATTCAAGCAGCCAATGCACGTCATTAATAAAAATTGAATTTTAGTAACTAGATGTGTGACGTCATGTACTGCTACGTTTGCAGAGGTTTTAGAATCTTTATGAAAAGAGTTATACAGATTGCAATCTATATTATCGACATGTTCATGAACTGTCACATCTACAAAATAAATATTATATTTTCGTCACTGTCCATTTCTACTTAAATTATTTTATAATACTAACCTTATTTATACTTATGTATGCCATATAAAGGCAATAAATAAAAGTGAGCCGAATTTCAAATATACCAATATACACGTTGTGTCGTTGCATTGCGTTTAACATTACTTTATTATAAATAGACCTTTACAACGCACAAAAATGTATCAAACACGATACAAATATTTTTCAAATAATAACTTTAACAGTATTAACATATAAATTATCAATGTTGCCAACTATAGCAACAATTAAACGAATAATATGACGTTGATGTACATTATTTATATATTATTCATGTCATATACGATAAGTAATGAACTCTAGCATTCATCTTAATAATAATTATATAAGGCTATACACTTTTTGACGGTTAAAAATGATTGAAATTTTATTTCATTTTTCACTATTAGTGATTTTAATGCATTAAGGATTTTACACTTAGTGATGACGTGCATTGGCTGCTTGAATGATTTGGGTATACAGTCCATATTTTCTCTTATGTAAATAGATGCAATTTTGACATCTGTCAACAGTCTCACCTTAAAGTACGCACACTATATCTAACCCTTAATGATAATTAATTTTTGTCGTCTGTCTCGGCTACAAGGAAGGTATTATCTGTGGTCAAAAAATTCTACGGTGAGTTTTTAATGAATAAGCACGTTTTAGAGTCCCTAGAATACGATTTTAGTAGTTTTACGATGATGTCTGTATGTGGGTATCCATGTGTCCGTGTGTGTGTGTATGTGTGTGTGTGTGTGTGTGTGTGTGACAATTTTTCTCCGACGATAACTCCAAAACTACAATTTTAAAAATTCTTGATTCTTTCGTATTCCTCTTCTTTACATCCATATTAGCTGATTAGATTTTGGTTATAATTGGTCAACCGGAAGTTCCCTTATTTAAAGTTCCTAACAATTTTTCATGAAAAAACTCAGTTAAATATCATTTTTCGACATTTTATGTGTTATCATTATAAAAGAATATCTTATTCTCTATACGGTTTGATTATACATTTTCCTTCATATTCACAAAAGATGTATAGTTATAGAATTATAAAGAGATTAACTTTCAAAAATTAGTCAGTTTTGCTAAAATCATGGAAACAGCTGATATATTCAAAAAATTCTAATTGACAGATGTCAGTGTGAAGTTCAAAACCAAAGATGGAAAGAATAGGATCAGAAAGTTGTATAAGTGACAGAGTGTCCCTAGCAAGAGACTTACAGTTGCATTTTTGCCTCAAGATTGGAACTTTCGATGCCGGAAGTACGAGGATGGCGAAAGAGAAGATGGAGGAACTGTGTAGCAGAAGATTTGAGAGAGGATGAACTATGTAAAGAAGATGTATTGGACAAGAATGAGTAGAAGAGAAGAAAAAGCTGAAGGAGGAAGTGTCAAGTTTACATAATGTACGTTTGTGTTATAATTTTATTGGATTTATAGAATCTTTTCAAAGGAACTTTCGGTATGGAATTTGTAAAAAATAGTGTGTTCGTGTTACAATTTTACAGAATATATAGCATCTTTTTCAAGAAACTTTTGGGGTTTGTACAAAATACATCGAATTAACGGATGGTTTTGTGCCGACCACAACATTTTTTTTTTTTTATTTTGAAACAAATTAATAATAACACAGAGGGAAATAAATTTATTACACAGACACAATAATTACCCTACTTGAAGCAGACATCTCAATCTTCCTTAACAAAGCAATCCTTTAGAGCTCCGATATAATCACACATGAAGCACTTGGCATACACTTTTCGCGGTCGGGAATCGATCTGAGGCGAGATAATCGAAGTAGTTGTGTTGCGTTGTTGTGTAAACGGAGCTTTATTTAGCGAGGCGAATAGATTTCGCGGGGAATAAAGCGAACAATATCGATCTTAACGATAATAGCAGCCGGCAAGGTGTCGGATTAATCCGGGAAGGATTTGTGTAAGCGTTGACGATTTAGTCTATTTGAAACTAGAGAGGAACAAGAGTATAGATTCGGAGGGATTGTGTTGCTATTTTCTATGAGAATAATTAACAGACATGTGTCGCGGGGTTCGCTAGGACTTTTATGGTTTTTTTTTTAAACGTTTTATACTAAAGGTGTGTTAACAAAATATCTGCACGAAGTTTATGGTGCTATTCTGTAACTTTGCTCTATAACACTGTAACTCTATACGCTCTGTAAGCTATAGAGCTCTATAAGATCACACCTTATAGAATAGTAATATTACCTATTCTGTAACTCTCTCTGTATCAAGTCTGGCTATAGAGTTGTTTTGGTTGTTATTCTTGTCAAACTGTCAAATATTCTATAACCATATCAGAACCATATTTTTGACAAGACGTTAAGGAATCATATATAACTCTAATAATATGTAAGTATATATTTAATTATATTATTAAATTAATGTTTATTGTCATATACATTTTGATTATTGTAATTGTAATTCTTGTTGCTGTTGTGATATAAATAAATAAAATAAATATACCATCACGGCGTATTACTGGGTAGGCCAATATGCTTTATATGCAGATATCGGTAATGATGATGACATATTCGTACCGTGCGGTCGTTTAAGATTCGAAATAATTTTGGCTTCGGTCGGGATCGAACCCGGTTCCCCAGATTCGCGACCCGACACTCAGGCGCTACGAGACCCCAGTTATTATTAATTATTAAGACATCATTTAATTCTTATTTTAAATATTCTATTAACACCAATGTTGATTCCTCCCCTTGTCTTGACCTTTCTAATATAATATATTTTGTGACAAATATAGCTACGTAAAATGATTCAATTTTATCATAGAAAATGTTTTAAAATCGCTTTAATTATTTTTTTATGTAAATTTAACACGAAACCAAAACGGATTCCAAACACAAGTGAAGAACAGTATGAAATGAAATGAAAACTGACTATGTTTTTCGGAGTGGCACAACAAATTCTTTCATTTTCCATTTCAATATTTCGTAACATTTGACAATATTTTTTTAATATAAATATTTTTGACGTTTCATTATGCTCTATAAATACTTTACAGTCAAGATTTTGGCGCTGTAAGATTTATAGAAATTTCTATAAGACTATAGCCCTTATAGTACTGTAACCTGGTTACAGAATAGCTATTTTCTTACATACTACAACGTCGGTTGTTTATAGAGCCTATAGAGCTTATAGAACGTTACAGAATAGCACCATTAATTTGTTAATACTATTAAAACGTAATAATATGTGGAGCAACAGACATTTTGTATTGAAGTTTACATTAGTCTAATACCAAACAATATAATTTTCCTATGAGTTGTTTATAAAAACTAAAAGAAATGATCGAAGGCGAGTCATTGACGATTTTTATTTCAAACAAAAATTATAGGAAAATGATCACCGTCAATCATTTGTTCTCATGGGAATATTACGGCAGACTATGTTTGATACAATTAAAAGAATTCACAGTGGAAAATTACTAGAAAGAACCAAAGGTAGTTGTAAAAAATACTATAAAAATGATGAGAACAAGAAAAAGAAATTTCAGACGGAATCTATTGCGAATGATAGACAACCTTCAACAAAATTTGGCAGAATTCAAAATTTTACATATATGTATACGTAAACATATACATTATAAAAAAGAAATATAATAATAAGAAATAGAAAATCTGTAGCAAAGTACATCAAAATGAGAGCGTTAATAAATCAGAAGAATTTGATGATTGAACTGCATGTCAAGCCTTGGAATAAGAATTTTGTAATTCCATTTTACGTTAGATGGTAGTGATTGTGGAGAAAATAAAAGTTTTTTTTTTCGTCTTTTTGATTTAATAAACAATTACTCATCATTTGGAAGCTTTTATTTACCTTTGTTCATTGAAATGTATTATATCTATCCGATTTCAAACAAAAAATGTGACAACTTTTATTCACATACATATCTTTCTCTATTTGAGTTTTGTGTTTGCTAATAACGAAACTGAAATCCCGATTTATCAATCCACAACTCATGCACTTACCATAATCCGTTTATCTTTGCAAAAAACTTTGAAAACAAATTTCCGTAATCGATAAAAGTAAAACAATATCCCAAAACAAACAAATGTTGTGAAGAGCGCTTGCAGGCAGCAGGAATAAAAAGCACGCTCGGTTGGGAATAGATGCAAGTGCAGGAATTTATGGCCCCTCGAGTTGAGGGTCGTATTATCGCGGCTGGCCACGACGTGGCTCTCTCCATGTCAGCAGGAGTGGAGTAGGAATTGTTGATATGATACAATAAACACACGGCAACAAAGAGGGGATAGTTATAGTGCGTTATGAACTTAGTAAACTCTCTATAAATATGTAAATGCCAGAACAACTTGTGTAGCAACAGATAAAATACCACCGTTATGTATTTTAACCGTAAACTATGAAAAACAGTATTTATCTATTTTATTATCATAAACGTGATAAACGGTCATTTCCTGTTTACCTCTCTCTAACAGAGGTATTGGAATCGTGCTAAAAATCGCATATTCAGATTTTAGTGATAACTACATATTCATTAATCCGATATTAATGGGAAGAGCTGAAAAGGTTTTGGTCACAATTGCACAACCGGCAGTAGTAGTTTCTTAAAATAATAAATATTATTTTTTGGACATTTATGTTATTACAAATATTAAGAATACAAAATTCTTTAATCCAATACAATGAACATTTTTATTATGTCTTCTATAGATTTCGAGATTGAGAATTATAAATATATAAAATAATCCATTGTATAATGAATCAAATAGCCGATGGAAACCATTTGAAAAATTAAAACGTTTGTAATTGACATAAATACATAAATGTCTCGTACGTAGTACTATCGACTCTACTACGAGATATGTGGGTATTATATAGAGAATCTTGCATCTTGGGAAGAACAGATGTTAACAGATGTTATACAGCACAGACCTCAAATGCATACAAATATATCTAGAAGTTGCACCACAAGGGAAATTGTTTAAAGTAATGAAAAATATATTGGTTTGACTGAAAATAAATTCACTCTACCTGTTCTATAACTTATTATTTTATATTTATCATAGATGTTAGTTTCAAGTTAATCTAAAAATTAAAATACTTGGCATACATAGGTAATGTATAATAGTATACTTAATGCAGAGAAAACTGATAACCAAGTGACAGGACATGTCAATGTTTGGTAAAAAAATCGACTTAATTTATTTCAAATAATTTTATATTCTGCAAAAAGAATAGATATTGACTTAGAAATACTTGTAAACAGTAAACAACGTGTCTAACAAACGTTATTAAGACGTAGATATATGAAGTTAATAGCTAATTTTATATCCAAATAATGCACAAATAAAAATATGAATATTATTTTGTTTATTTCAGAGCCCCCAAACGGCATCCCAGTGGTGTCAGTCGATAGAGCCCGCTTTGATCAAGGGGGCCCTTTAATCGCAGACTGTACTGCACCACCATCGTACCCTGCAGCCAATTTGACTTGGTTTGTTAACGACCAGAGGGTAAGTACATTACATACATCATCGCTCTTATCTTGTACTTGCATATCTAATTGTTAAAGTCTAATACAATTACCATTAAGTTTATTGATTGTCAGCAACTATAAACAAAATACAAACATTGATAGAAGAATTGAATAAGTACCTTGCGTACAGATTCTGTCAAATTAAATTAAATTTTTTGTGTGTCAAAGTCTTGTCTTTGAATCAGGTACTGTATTACAGTTTATTGGATTTGATCTATTTTAACGTGTGTAATAAAAGTTTTAACAAAAAGTTAGATTTCTTTGTCAAATAGAAAGATTTTTTTTAATGAAACATTGACAAGGGGTTGCTCCTATAAATTAAGAAGATAAGAAATCTAATAGAGTACTATTATCTTCATTGCGAACCAGTTTTTCAGTTCAAACTATACACTTCTGCATGTAGTCGAGGCAGCCATTGGCTTGTAAAAAGATTTCTCAACAACAGTCTACACCATAATCCCTCAGAAACCAAGGATGGAGGTGAAGACCTTCGCAATACAAGATTCTAGGTTTTATTTTTTTGCCATTTCATAATTATTTTTAAAAAATATAAATCTTGCCGACACATGTATTTGCTGAAGATGGGGATCTTTGGACCTCCGAAACGTCCAAAATAAAAGTAAAAGACAACGTTTTATATTTCCTTTTGCACATCACCTTGGGTTTGCAAAAAAAGTCAACTTTAAATATTTTTACCTCCCGCTACCATAGGTAAGGGGATCATGCCAAAAAAATCGTATACAGAGATTTTAGTGAATAAGCACGTTTTGATGTCTCCCAGAATCTGATTTTAACATTTTTACAATAATGTCTGTGTGTATGAGTGTGTGTGTGTATGTGTGTATGTGTGTGTGGATCCTGTGTACATGATTACTCAAATATTATCAGTCAGAAAAATTTGAAATTTTGTATACCCATTCTATACTAATGTGGGAAAAGCTCATTAGTGTATATCGGATAACCGGAAGTATCATTTATACAATTTTTTAACAGTTTTCCTTGTAAAAAAATCATTGAAAATATTTATATATTATAAATTTTTTCAGGATGTAACGCCAATTTTTTGAAAAAATTGTATGCATTGGCAATAATTGTTTTTGCCTACCCATTTAAATCATATTTTCCTTAACGTTTTTTATAAGAACCAGGACTATATAATTTATGAGCTTCACTCATTTTCTTTTCAAAAGTCTAAATACCGAGAGTTTATCATGGGGTATATCATTGCCATAGTTACGGTATGAATGTTTGACAGCAATGTATTGAAGCGTTTATTTTATGAGTAAACATAGGCGTTTACATGGGAAGCAGATTTTTGTAAATACAAAGTGTTCGACTAAAAATCAAGCCATGCTATTGAACGTGATAATAGTACATTACATCTTGTACATTATTTAATATTAATTACTTTAATAATATTGTAAAAATTGCAATAAATTACAAAAATTGTCAAATAAATAATTGTTTCACTTTTTTATTATTGTTATTACATCAATATTTTTATTATTGTAATCAGTTATTCTCAATTATTTTCTCTTTATTTATCACAATGTTATTAATATTTTTAAATGATTGTAATATGGAAATATAAACTAATTTTTAAAAGTTCAACAACTTTTATCTAAAAAAATAAAATAATTACCTCAACGGGGAATCGAACCCCAACCAAAAATTTTAGACGCAAGTGTTAAAACCACTGCGCCACGGAGACATTTGTAAATCCTTTCATATTGCATAATAAAAAAGTGAAACAATTATTTATTTGACAATTTTTGTAATTTATTGTATTTTTTGCAATATTATTAAAGTAATTAATATTAAATAATGTACAAGATGTAATGTACTATTATCATGTTCAATAGCATGGCTTGATTTTTAGTCGAACACAGTTTGTATTTACAAAAATCTGCTTCCAATGTGAAACGCCTATGTTTACTCATAAAATAAACGCTTCAATACATTGCTGTCAAACATTCATACCGTAACTATGGCAATGATATACCCTATGTTTACTGATAAAATAAACTCTCGGTATAATGCAATTTATAGGATTGGGAATAAAAAGCGCACGCAAGTACTAATGAAAATGTCAGTATATAAAATGACATTGACAGATTACCGATATTTGTACAGGTAGACACTTAAAAAATTTGGCATCAGTCCATAATTATTTGCTGGCAAGTATAGTACATAAGTCTCTCTTTATTTTGTTATTTTTAGATAAGCTTCATTAGTTAAAGAAGAGTGCTGAATTCGGCCTAATATATTCCTTTAATTGAAGTCATATCTTGAAAGCTACTTATAAGTTTAAAAAAATGCAGTAACTAATACAGTTTCCGACTTGTTATAAGCCTTTCCGTGTTCTCTTTTCGATAAACGACATATTTTGCGCGTATTTGTGGCTGAAGGATCATCAAAACTTTTCCCGCACTCAGAAACTTCTTCTTCCACTCACACAAGCCACCATCAATCATAACCCCAAACTCTGTTCCATATTGTTTTACTAGTTGGCCATTTGTAGTTAGGAAATCTGGAATAGAATCCCCTAATCTAAATCGATTTTTCTACGGAAATAAAACAAGCGCTCGTAAATTAGTGCAAGCATTGAACAACGTAGTGCCAATAACCAAACACCGGAAATACATACAAACTCTCGGGGACCTACTAGTGATTTAGCACTAACTTCACTTCCACGAAAATTATTTATGGGATGCAAATGCACTCAGAATCGAACTCTGATATATTAGAGTGAGAATTTTAGTAAATATACCAGTACAATGGGAATGGGAAGTTCAAGAGTGGGATCACGTAACTGTGAAAACGATATTGCGACTGCCGACAAGTGAAAATGTGATCACGTAAATAATGAAAACCGAAAACGATATCGTTTTAGACTGAAAAATGTGAATTCTAGTCGACACTCTCAAAGCATGTGAAAACGATAGTCGTTTCTTACGTCTCTTTTTATTTTATACATTTGGGTATAGGTATATCCTTTTCTTATTTACTTGCACTTAGGTAAAAGAATGTAGTGAGCAGTGAGTTGAATTTGACGTTTTGGAAAGAATGAAAGAAATGTCATTATAAATTATTTAAAAATAAATTAATATTTTAAATTTTAAATTGGAAAGGTATTTTTTATTATTTTATTTAGTAAGGCGAAAATGAAATAATTGTGATAAAATACGATAATTATAAAATGAAAATTGATTACAAGAATGAATCTAAGAAAAAAATTCATGAATATTTTAACAAGCATGTTGCGAAGAACCAAATGCTTATGATTTACTATATATTTTTACTCTTTTGAAATCTATGAAAGAAAATTGAAATCTTAGTGATTAGATATTTTCTTATTTCTACTGAAATTTCCCTGATTTACTATTAAAATTTAGTGAAAGAACTACCCAAAAGAAATATTATCGGGCAATATTGATATTCCAATAACTGTAAGTAAAAATGTTGATTACAACAAAGCATATTTTGATTGATTAGAAAAATAAATCCAAGAAAGAAAATTTTATTAATATCTTAATAATATTGTATTCTGCGAAACATCAAATATAACGATTCTAGCTTGTGTTTTGTGATTAATATTTTTTAGTTTTTAATAAAATTAAAATTTGTGAATTGATCATTTTCTGCAGCCCGTCGAAAGTTGTGCGCCGTTATTTAAATGTGGCCCATACTTTATTTACTTGAAATACAAAACTTAATAAAAACTAGATTACTTTAAAATAACAATCTTGTATACTTGCAATCTTAAAAGGTCTCTTGAAGTTTTAATTTTATATTTAGAAATATTTTTGTTTACTTCATAAATTTTTCTTCTGGAATATCAAAAGGAAAAAAATTAGATGATACACGGCATCTGTAATTAATTGATAATTTAACTTGTATCCTTCTTCAATTCTTCCAGCATTGCTATTATGAACGAAATAAAAACGAAGGGCGAGAATAATACTTTTTGACATTAGATTAAAAATTTTAATGACATTCATATAAATTATCTGTCAAAACTATTATTTAATACAAAAACATTAGTCTGTATACGATATCGTTTTCACAAAAAGTAGTCACTTTACTGAAATAACCGAAGTTGAAAACGTAGTGAGTGACTAATTTTACGTGATCGCTAAGGAAACGAATGTCGTTTTCACTTCTCGATAATCGCAATATCGTTTTCACTTTTACGTGATCCCACTCCAGATATGTATTAGCAATTAATCCGTCACTCAATAAGTTCGTAGGATGACATATAGATATTGTCATTATTGACAAATCCATATGATTTTTAGGAAGTACCAACTTTCAAACGATAAGTTTCAAAATTTTATGGTAATCTGACGTTTAGTTCTCAAGTTACAGTGGTTTTCGTGACGCTACTTTTGTAATTTTCAATATAATGGAAAAATCTGAATTTCTTGTATTGATAAAACATTGCTTTTTAATGGGAAAAAATACCGTTCAAGTAAAGCAATGGCTTGATAAGTGTTATTCGGACTATGCTCCATCGAGACAAATGGTAGAGAAGTGGTTTGCTGATTTTAAACGCGGCCGTACAAACACCGATGATGCTGA
The DNA here is from genome assembly GCA_943142095.1 of Ophonus ardosiacus. Taxonomy (NCBI): domain Eukaryota; kingdom Metazoa; phylum Arthropoda; class Insecta; order Coleoptera; family Carabidae; genus Ophonus; species Ophonus ardosiacus. Next base: position 10,152,433 of record OW964837.1, on the reverse strand, counting down.
ACGCTCTGGTCGCCCAAATTCGGCAGTTGTTCCAGAAAAGATAAAAAAAAGTGCACAAAATGGTTTTGGACGATCGTAAATTGAAGTTTCGTGAGATAGCTGACACCATAAAAATATTAGAAGGCAGTGTATTTACCATTTTGCATGAACATTTGAGCATGAAAAAGATCTGTTCGAAATGGGTACCGCCTTTTCTCAGAATTAAAAACAACAACGCGTTGACGATTCAGAGCGCTGTTTAGAGCTGTTTCAGCGCAATAAAAATAATTTTTTCATGCGGTATGTGACAATGGATGAAACATGGATCCATCACTTCACTCCAGAGTCAAATCGGCAGTCAGCAGTAAAGAGATTTAGCTCCAATGAAGAAGTGATTGCCGAAACTGAAGGGTATATTGAGGCCAAAGATAAATCGTTCTATACAAAAGGCATCGAAATGTTAGAGAAGCGTTGGAATGAATGTATCGCTCTTGAAGGAAACTATGTTGATGATTGAATCGAATTTTGTCTAAAAATTGTTGTTTTATTAATCATCCTACGAACTTCTTGAGTGATGTGTTAAGAAGATTATCGCTGGTAAGCTTCTCAGTTCGTATCCATTCATTAATTTAATTCAGTACCTATGTAAAGTTAACAAAAGTCAGATTTATATAACATGAGATATATTTTTGATTCAAAACTAAATAAGGCTTAAGGGTCTGTTCCAATTAGTCGAAAGAGCCTTTCATCGTTCTTTATCGTCTTTCATCTTCTTCCTTAGCCAATATATCCGTCTATTTGATATCAGTTCTATTTTTAACAATAATCTTTCAATTCCTACATCGTCCTGATTTTCCTGTCCTGGTACCAGCAGAACTGTCAAAGCACGCAATTACGGCCAGAATTATATCGCATATTTTATGAATCTGTTGTTTCGTGCGTGTTTTGTTTACATTATTGTACAGATTTGAATCCATTGTTAACCTGATAGCAGATCAAAGCTGTTTGCGCGATACGCAACAGAGCCAAATAAAATTTAATCACTACTGATGATATTTTTTCAGTTCATTGAAGATTAGGTTAATTATACTGGGAGATAATGATGTGGAAAAATTAAATAAAAATATAATCACACCTCTTGTAAAATAATTGTTATCGCAATATTAAAATTGTAACTTGTTTACCATCAAAAAACAAAATTTACGATATATTTTATATATAAACTCGATTCAAGGTTTCAATTTTAAACTGCATTCATTTTTAATACGTCGAAATATCAATTAAATAACTAATCAATTATTTATTTTTTTGCTTTTTTATTCTTATTTTAAATTCTGTCATTTATAAAACTTTTTCAGTTTGTTATACATGTCGAAAATCAAGCAATACAACATGCTTCCAATCAAGGAATTACTTACGCAATATTATTGTTCGTAACTTCTGCAATATGCAGGATTAGGCAGAAAGGACAAATGTTTTTAAAACGTTACAAAATTGATACTTTTGCAAAAGAAAAAAATTATTGACAGATTTGAGTTCGTAATGACATAGTATTTAACAAAATTAAGTGTAAAAAATCTGTTGTGGCCAGCAAAAAACCTTCCGTCAATTCGATGTATTTTGTACAAATCCCATACCAAAAGTTCCTTGGAAAAGATTCTATATATCCTGTAAAATTATAACATGAACACACTATTATTTACAAATTCCACACCGGAAGTTACTTTTATTAGGGGTCGCTGTTTCTTACTCTTCTCTTGTACTCATTCCTGTCCAATGCATCTTCTTGACAGTTCTCCCTCTCTCAAATCTTCTACTACACAGTCCTTCCATTTTCTCTTTGGCCTTTCTCGTACTCCCGGCATTAAAAGTTCCTATCTTGAGGCGAGGCTGCAACTTCGTCACTTGTCAGAGACACTCTGTCACTTATATTATTTTCTGATCCTATATTTTCCACTTTGGTTTTGCAGTTGACACTGACATGTCAATTAGAATTTTTGAATGTATCTGCTGTTTTCATAATTTTAGCAAAGCTGATTGATTTTTGAAAGTTGATCTCTCTTAATCTCTCTCTATAACTCTTTATCTATTGAATATGAAGGATATATATATATATATATATATATATATATATATATATATATATATATAAAATATGAAAAATATATTTTACGACTTCAGTGGAGACCATCTGGTGAAGTTTCCAGTTGATCAATTAAATTTGACACCTCTTCTTCCAGCCATTCTCCAAATCGTATATAGAATAAGATATTCTTTCATTGACAATCACAAAAAATGTCGAAAAATGATATTTAACTGCGTTTTTTTAAGAAAAACTGTGTAAAACAGTGCATCGAACCCGCCAAAAACTGGGTTCGGTTTAGGTTCAAGTTAATTTGTTTTTTGAGAAATGGGTTCGGGTGCGGTTCTGGTTCAAGCATTAATCAAATTTGCGGTTTTTTTCGGGGTTCAGGTTCGGTTCTATTTAATGAAAATTGAATTAAATTTTTTTTGAATGACAAACAAATAAAAATAATTTAAAATGAAAAAATATTTTTAATATTTTTTTTACATATTCACACATTTAAATTTACCGCGATAAAAACAGTTCAATATAGTTATTTTATTTGAATATTAATTCTGTCTGTTGTCTGTTCATTCATTTGTTTCTCTGGTTTATTCTTGCATTGATGTATTCGCGTGCTAGCGTCAGTCCTCAGTTCCCAATGTTTTTGTGACGTGAAATGAGTGTTTTTGTTGCTATTTACGAACAATTTGAACGTTTTATTTATTATTATAAACTTTATCAAGTGTTTTATGTGTTATTTATACTATATTTGTTTATTTAATAGTGAAATGTGGTTATGATTCGTGATCTATAGCTTGCAGTCCAAGGAAAAAGGCAAAGGCGGACTTCGTAAAGGTTAGATATTGTATTTTGTTTCAAAATTTGTTCATTATAAATGTTTTCATAAAAACAACAATATTTCCATAGCTTATTTCATTTAAAACTATACATTTTTAATGTAACAAAAGGTTAAGTTACATTGACACAAAAATACGTAGCAGTAGGTATACGATAATAGTTTAATGAATGTTTGGAGAGTCTATAATATATTTTGTTTTAATTCAGAATTAAAAGCATTATTTGGTATATTAAACATAAAAAATAGACAAAGATATAATTATTTTATTTACTTATAGAGTAATTATTGAAAGTTACAACAAAATTCCGAACGATAATATAAACATTAAAATTATAAAGCCAGGTTTTTTGAATGACAAACAAATAAAAATAATTTAAAATGAAAGCCGCAATTTTCGAATTTTAATATCCGGTTCGTTTCTAACTCGGGTTTATATATATATATATATTAAAGGTATTTGGAGTTATTTACTAAATGCTATTATCGTAGAATTGAAGATTGTACCATTATATTTCATTATTATTAGTAAAAGTTGCTGAAAAATTATATTCAATGAATTTTTTTCAAGAAAAACTGTTAAAAACTTGTATAAGTGATACTTCCGGTAATCCGATATACACTGAAAACTAATCAGCTCTTTCCACATTAGTGTAGAATGGATATACAAAATTTCAAAATGTTAAAATCGGGTTTTGGGGACATCAAAACGTGCTTATTCACTAAAATCTCTATATGTGATTTTTTGCACGATCCCTATACCTCCCTTACCTAGGGTAACGGGAGGTAAAAAAAATCGTGGACGAAATTATTCGTACAATTTCTAGAATTAGACTCGTGTTTATTGTTTTATTATTAATATTTCTTTGTTTATAAAGCGATTAAAAATACTTTTTTTATTAATCTATGACCGATTACTTATAAAATTACACGCCTTTGAGGAATGTTACAAAACCTACAACATTTCTTGAACACCAAAAGAAATATAAGAAAGAATTATCGCACAATTTCCCCAGCAAAATGAACCAAATGTTTTGCGAATCAGAGCAGAGAAAATTTACAACATTTTTAAGATACTCTAATGTATTTCTTTTTTCGATGTTCGGTATTTTCGTGTAATTAGAGTAGCAAAAAATCTTTTCGCGGTGTATTCTCCTGTGCATTTGTGAATAAAATGCGGTGAGCAAATTGGCCCACATTAAAGTAAAAAAAAGAGCAAAGTAGCTGAGCAGTGTGTGGAGAAAGAAGGCGTTGAATCGGCCTTGTTTTTCTCAACCGCTTTACACGTTTTTTTCCTTTGTCAATTAGCGCAGCTTTTTACTACAACCATTTGTTACTTTTTAAAGGAAAAAGAAAACATCTGCAAGATAAAGAGCCAAGTAACAACAGAAAAATTCAAATGTGTGCCCGGGTACACTAAACTGGATATTTTATTTGCAACATAGTAATCTTACAGAATTTACATTTTATCTGGCCATGCATATTCAATTGATTCTTAAAGCAACTCTTTATATTTATTCAGTGCATCGTAATCGAATCCAAATAGTTTGTTGTCATTGATTTTGTTATTATAGTGTTTCTCAATTTATCACGAAACGACACTAAAGGAACGGTATAAGGGATTAATGCAAACGAAAAAGAAATGAATAAAATACTAATAGTTTTCTTTTTAAAAGTACAGTAAATACTAAAAAATTAAAATTAATTATTTAGTATATAATCTTTTAATTAATTGCCATCTATATGGTATAAATCAATAACAGATTATTGCCATTCATCGTTTTCTAATATATTTCTATTTCTAAAATAAAGATTCAAAAATATTTCTTTAGATAACATTTTTGACAAAGCTCGTGTCAAATTGACATTTAATTAAATACTTTCAAATTGATATACATTCATAGCCTACTCCCAAATTATGTAAAACAAATAAATATAGCATCACGGCATATTACCCATTTCTGGGTGTGCCAGATATCGGTAATGATTATGACATATTTGTACCGTGCGGGCGCTTACAAGGCGTCATCTCACGGGCACTCATTGCTGGCGTAGAGAGCGCACCACAGGGGTCACTTTTGTGCCATTTAAAATTCGAAATATTTGGCGGCGGTCGGGATCGAACCCGGTCCCCTAGGGGTGGGATTCAGTAACTCGTCCGTTATCAAACGGTACTATTATCACTATGGTTACATAGAAGATCACATTTCATTTGACAAGTATGACGTAAACATACCAATCATTTTATAAAAAATTAGTTTGTATAGTGATACTGATAACGGTACCGTTTGATAACGGACGAGTTACAGAATCCCACCCCAGGTTCGCGACCAGACACTCAGGCAGGGGGCCACGGGACCCCAACTTATGTAAGTCAAGTAAATGAATAGACTTTTTTTTGGATAGATTGAAAAAAAATGTTTCGGACAAATATTGTAGTAGATAGTTTAAGGCTTTTATAAATGTTTTACTTTCGAAAATCGATGGAGTGGTTATCAAAAAATCATATTTTGGAATTTTTAATCGATCGCCATTTTGTCATTTGAAAAAATAAAAAAATAATTGTGAATGCCAAATGTTTTAGAGAGCCTAAAGGTAAATTTGAAAGAAAGAAAAAATTCAATAGTCTTTAAAATAAGGGAGTTATGACGATTTATGGGAAAACAAAAGAATTCCAATAACTACGAACCGGGGCACCAAATCAAAAATTAGAATTAAGAAAAGTTGTTTATTTTAATGAGTTCTAACTACCATTTTCGGGTGTAACGACTAAGTATTAACACCCTCTATATGTACTACAGTGTATTTTCAGCGAACCTGTAAATAATACATATACGAATATTACTGTATTACCATATTATATTCGTATGTTCAAATAATTACTTTTAAAAAGTTAGAATTTGTATCGTCTCAGAAATTTATTTCTTTTCACCAATATTTTGTTTTTATAAATTTTTAGAAATTTTTTAAACAGTTTTAATTTGCTGCTGACTATTTGTCTTTAAACTTTAAATTTTAAGTAAATAATGTAATATGCGTGTGTAATTAATAATTTAATTTTCTTTGTATTTAAAAAATACATCTTGCTTTAAAAAATTTTGCACTACCGTCTGGAGTCAGTGCAGAAAAACGGCACTAAGTTGGACGGTGCAGTTTGAATCGAACACGTTTTCTGTTGTACGCGTGCGATGCAACAGAGCAATCGAACACAACATTTGCACTCAGTGCGCAATGAGTGCACACTAGTGCAGTGAATCGAAAACGATATAAGATAAAGCCACGTGTCACTAGATCTTACAGGTTGCAGTGACAAAAGTGTCTATACTCGCCGTCAAATGATTATGGACTGATGTTCAACTTTTATCCCTTTCCGCACCCTGTCCCTTGCCCAGCGGTGTTGCCGCTTGTAACTTGACATGACCAGGAATGAACGCAAATGTCATATAATACATTTTTAATACATCGTAAATGAAGAAAATATTGTAACAATTAAAGAAGGTAAGACAGTAATACTTAATATAAAATACAAAAATTGTCTGTGGAAAATTTATATTTATACGTATATTGTGACTAAAGTTTCCACACATCAAGCTAATGTCGCGTTTGCGTTAAAATACGATAACCGGTGAAATCTAAATAAAAGGTAAGAATAATTGATTATTAGGTGAACAGTAGATCTGCGAACACAACATGTTTCTGCAGTCAAATCCAAAGTTTTCTAGTTATTTAATAAATTACAATTTTCTCTAGATGTAACTCCAATTTTTTGAAAAAATTGTTTACATTGGCAATAATTGTTTTCGCCTGCCCATTTAAATCTTGTTTTCCGAAACGTTTTTTTTTTTTTATATAATAAGAATCAGGACTATTTAATTAATAAATTTTGCTCATTTTCTTTTCAAAAGTCTAAATATAATACAATTTATAGAATTAGGAATAGAAAGCGCACGCAAGCACCTAACGAAAATGTCAGAATATAAAATGACATTGACAGACTGTTGACAAATTACAGATAGACACTTAAAAAATTTGGCATCAGTGTAGAAATCTCCAGTCCATAATTATTTGACGGCAAGTATATATAGCTTAATTAAATAATAATAAAATAATGTACGAAAAACAAATAATATTTCAATTAGGTACATTAGATGGGGGCCATTCATTCAAAATTAAAATCTCAATATTCATTCTTCACCAACGAATATAATATTAATAAATCCTACATTAACGTTCCCAAACTAGTGAAAAGCTATTGAGTTATGGCAATGATAGATCACTCGTTGACAAAATTTGATCTGTCACAATTGATGGCACCTCCACCACATATCGGTTTTAGAATTTTCTGGGTCTATAAGAAATAGAAATAGGCCGTAAGGAGAAAGTTTGTGGAAGATTTATCGTGCAGAAATTGAGAGTGAGATTGTTCGGACGTGTAAAAGCGATTGACACGATTCAATCTTTGTTGAGATAACGCGCTCCCATAAATTACATCGATAAAAATATTTGGAGTAAGAATGTTATTTGAATGACGGCACGGTTTCGTGTGATAAACACGATGTATTTATTGCTCCACATTTATTTAGACTGCGAAGCGTTTCTATAAACTTGCTAACATTTATTTCTTTCACATTAACTCTTGCTTTCAGAAGGGTTTAGAAAAAGGAACCAAATGGGTGAAAGATACAAATATCTGATCATTCTTCAACTTCATGGCGAACTTAATTTGAAAGATATTACTTGGAAATACTTTAATAGTAATATGAGGGATTCTTGCAGGATCAAGTTGAAATATGTATGAAGGCCTTAAAAATCCATGTGTTGTTAAAAAATAGTTATTTGTATCACTAGGTCAGAAACTGAACATTTGCGAGAGCGAGTTTATCTTGCAAATTACGAGATCTCGCTAAACAGTTTCTGGGTGTGTGATACACAAGATTTTTTGTTCCGATGACATTTTTAATTTATTAAAGAAATATTATTACTACTTCAAATATTATATACTTACTATAAAAATTTTATGTTGGTAACATTTTCGATTTACATGGTTTTATCAATAATTCATAAAACATATCAAATTTGAAGATACATTTTCTGCTTATATTCGCTCAACAGAACCTCAAAAATAAAACGAATGTGATGATATTTTACAACAATTAATGTAATAGTTATCGTATAAAATAATACGAGTATAATATGAATAATAAATCAAAAATATGTGGTGTTTTTAAATAATGTGTAACATTTTGAAAATATTTATAAGTTGACATTGCACGACAATAATATCAACTTATAGTCATAAAATTCGCTATCTCTTTGCTGGCCTAGGCCATAAAATAAGTGTTTCTGGACGATTTCGAGATATGTAAAACAAGCTATGCCGGACGAAGGCACGAAAAATTATTTAAAGACGTTTCGGACCATAGTGGTCCATCTTTAGCTTTTAAAAACAATAATGTGAAGAAAATTATATGATATATTTAAGTTTTTGTCATTGTCATTACCGAAATATGTGTACAATGCAGATTGGCACACCCAGCAATGGGTAATATGCTTATTTTAAATTAATAGTAATTGTATTGTTTGAGTTTCAGATCAATATTTTGTATGAAAGTAAATGTATAATAACTGTTTCATCGCGTTATTATTCTTGTTCCCTCATAATGTGCTTACCCAGAGCCAATTTATACTAGTTATGTCTCCCAATTCATAAAATTAATTGCAGTTATCCACAAGTCGGTATCTCTACCTATTTTTGGGTTATTTTGTGGAGAAATGGGTGTTTTGGTTTTTAGTGGTATTTACTTCTTTTTTGTTTATTTAGAAAAGAACAATGCTTAATTACAATAATGAATATTTGATTACAACAATGAAAATAATTAATCAAAAAAATGTTTTACTACGACCACTGTTAAAAATAGTCTTTTTAACGGTTGCTTAGCGAGTTAAAAATAACAGTTTATAACACAGTGAATACTTTTAAATCGTTGTCATTGACAACGGATTAAAATTAAAAACAAATTTACTTTTAACACTAGTGTTAAAAAAGAACTAAATCTAGTTACATTTAGTGTTAAAAATATAACTAAATCTAGTTACATTTAGTGTTCATAAGTAAATGTAGTTTCATTTTATATTTATTTTTGTACTGAAATTATTTATATAGGTATTTTATTAGAAGTACACATTATTTTGGAACGTTTATTGTTATAGTACAATTTTTACAATTGTTTATAGTAATTTCTTACAAGGCGCTTGAAGAATTGGAATTTAAAACAGTATTGTTGGAAGTAGAGGTTAGAATATCATGACCTGTCATAAATGTCATTCTATAATTTTTAGTTTTTACTAATATATAACTAGGGTCTAGGGTCGTAGGAAAAATAATGTATGATATTCGTGTTAAAAGTGATTTTATTTCGTTCGTGGGGTTTGTTTTACTCGGTTTCGCCTCGTTTCACAAACTTCCCCACTCACTCATAAAATGTCACTTTTAACATATATCATAAATAACTATTATAATAATCGCCCCTATTCTGTAACTCAATCGATAATAGTTATCGATCGATAATAATTTTTGACAAATAGAAACAAATGTAATGTAATCATTTGTAAGTTTGATTTTTTATTCAGTGTCTACTATAATTATTGGCTATAATTTATTATCGATCGATAAAAGTTATCGACTGAGTTACAGAATAGGAGTGAATGTCTAAATTGAACCAACATGCAACAAATGGTGAGCTGCGAATATGGGCCTACATACAAATACAACAGTTGAAAGAAAAATTTGAAAACGTAAGTTGACAAATACTTTTATTCACAATCATTATAGTAATATACCGATTCCTAACCTTTTAGAGGTTGGGAAATACGTCATTTCTAACTTTAATGACAATCTCTTGGGTTGGAAATAACACATTTACTTCCACCTTTTGGGTTGGAAATGTTTATGTAGAGGTTGCCTAGCAATATTGCCACAAGTCCTTATAATAAAGTAGGCTGAAACAAATTTTAAGAGAGCTGTCAAATATATTAATAAAGTTAAAGAATATAACTCATTGATTTATTTTGAAAATTATTGATTTAAAATGAGGATGATTGTGAATAAAATCGTATACATAATCTCGGTGGGAGTTTCATCACAGGCTTGCGTTTTTTCTCACTTCGAGACTAATGAAACATCTCCCACTTCGGATGTAATATACTATTCATCGTAATAGCAGATAACGAATCACTTACAAATATGTTATTGCACAATACAAACACGTAAGAAAATTTATTATCATATTGAATACAAGATACAAGCAGCTCAAGACTCGTTATTATCTGCTCTCATTGTGAAATATCACTCCGAAATCACACTTTCATATATTTCATCTTCTCTTTCGAGTTAACGTTGACAAAAGCCGAATTCTATTGACGCCATTGACAGAATAATTAATTCCAAATTTCTCAAATAAAAACTCGTTGGTATTGTGTTGTGAACCGAAATATTCACCCGGAAGTAATATTTTCGAGCGGCGAACAAGAGACACACTGCTAGAAGCCGAATCGACCCAAAGAACACAGATAATAAAATTTCGACGCCATTGTGAAAAAATAAATAGAAAAGAGACCATGTTATGAAGGTCTGAGGATCGATATATTTTGAATAAATCAGGAAAGGTTATTTTAACACGAGTATGTACTGTGGATCCTTATTTAAATAACTATACAAATAGGATTGTTGAGACTTCACGGAATTCTTGGCTAAATTATTCAACTTTGACCTACATAAATATATTAATACGGATTCTTTATTTCTGTCCCTCGATTTATAATACACGTTCTGGGACAGTGCAGACTACATATTGCTCTTAACTAAATTGCTCTTTACTTCGCAAAGTATAAATATAACGTATATAAAAAAAGTTTTGAGAAAAATTTACGCTCCAAATTTTATTAAGTAGGGTCTTAGGTATTGTTGACACAAAAAAACATAAAGAATTCGATAAATACATTAGTTATACAATTTGTCTTCAATAGTTTGGTATAAATACTTCAGAAAGTAGGAGAAATATTTTGTCCGTATTATATTTATGTAAATTACTACGCAATAATTAACGTATTATATGCATCGCTTCTTTATGTTAAAAACGTAACGGACAAGATTGGTAGAATTCTTCGTAAGAAGAACATGAAGATTTCGTTTTCACCATATGTTAAACTTCGTCATATGTTGAAACAAGTGAAAGACGTCATCCCTCTTCAATCATCAGGGATTTACAGAATTCCATGTGTCTGCGGGAGAGTTTACATCGGCCAGACTGGTAGAACTGTCTCTACAAGATTGAGCGAACATCATCGATCGATCAGATTGAACCAGCCTGAGAAATCGTCCGTTGCAGAACATGCCTTGGAAGAATTCCATCAAATTAAATTTGAAGATACGAAAATTATTGCAAGACCTACTCGACTTAACAACAGATTAATTAGAGAAGCCATTGAGATTTATAAAACAAGAAATATCAATCTCAATCATTGTGATGGATTAGAACTTAGTCGCGCATGGCTTCCAATATTAAATATGTTGTAATTTGTAATATGTATACAATTTTTTCTAAATTTTTTTCTAACATCTGTTAATAAAGAGTAAGGCTGCGGTATTTCACTACCGATAAAGCGTCTCTGAGTTATACAGATCACTTCCCTGCCAGTTTTTGGGACGGTTTTTCCTCTGGCAAAAGGAATTTTTTTCCTGAGAAGATGCATGTTCGCCGTCCATGTTATTGCCGGGCATGCATATATTGTCTAGAAAATTGTATACATAAAAAAGGTAACATTTATGAACATTTCTTGTTACCTTGGTTACTTGTTGTTTTTTTATTTCACATATTTATGGCAATGTATCCCCTGAAGACGGCACCAGTTTATGGTGCCGAAACGTTGGGTTTAAATAATAAATACAGAACTTAAACTAAAAAAAAGGTGGTATTATTCCAATTAATAATAAGAGTTCTGAAAGATATTTTAATAATTAGATGACTGAAATTCTCAGTAAAATCCAGTTTAAGATCCCCGTTTAAATTCTCGACAAAATATTACCTACCTTCTTTATACCTTTTATGTACGAGAAATGATCAGCTATAATATCCCGAGGACACTGATAATTACGAAATAATTTCATGACATCTACCGAAAGCGCGTTGCTTGGTAACAGCCCGACGCCGAAGGCAGAGGGTTACCTAAAAGCAACGTGCTTGAGGAAGTGATAAAATTATAAGTATTTATTAATGATCGAGGGGTATTCAGTGAGAATTTTTTTTGCAATTTTAATTATACGAAGAATTTGTACTTACCAGAATTTTTATAATTATAAAATCATACAATAGATGACAGTAGCATTTATGAATATGTTCAGCGTGAAGTGTGTAATGATAATAAGATTGACATTGACACGAGAAGACAAGACACATTCAGTTTTATTATAAAAACGTTTACTAGTAATAATAATAGAATGATAACATTTAATTTATAATAGAGTGTTTTTTGTGAGTATGAGTGTGAATTTTATTAATTGAATAGTTATTTTCACTTCCATAGCGTGAAAACGACATTTTCAAATTAAAACAATTATGCCCATATTCATAAACACTTGTAAAAATTTTAAACGGTTCGTTATAATATTTATCCAATAAAAACAGTCGACATTGAAAGAAAAATCAAAATTTTATTTGTCAAGTTTGATTCTATTTGTCAAAAATTATAACGAGCCGTTTTAAAACTTTGCGAGTGTTTATGAATATGGGCATTAGTCTTTAATTATCTGTAAAAAAGGGTTTGTTATTTAGCAACTTAGTGACACGTGAAAATTGTTTTAGGATAATTATCAGTATAAGTTTGTTTTGATTGGTTACTTTCGCACACGTGATTAGAAATACAGGAATAAATAAATATGTATATGATTTCGGCATATTATCCATTGCTGGGTTTGGCAATCTGCTTTGCACACAGATTTCGGTAATGATGATGACATATTTGTACCGTGCGGGCGTATACCAAGCGTCACCTCACGGGTACTTATTGCTGGCGTGGACAGTGCATCACTGGGGTCACTTTTTGTGCCAGACTCACGACCATACACTCAAGCACCCGGCCACGAGACCCCATTCAATAAAAAAATTCTTTGTATTTGATAATGAGGTCTAACTTTTTCTCAAAACATTTGATACATATAGTCTGGGACACGAAGGATGAACTATGGAAAATATGTTAGCACAAATCATTGTCTAATATATGCGCTCCATTTAAATCCATACGAAATACAATTAATTTAATAATAATAATAATAACAATAAACTTTATTGACGTATAATCAAGGGCGAGGTTCAGCCTAAGGCTGCTCTTCCACCTAACCAACAAATAATACACAGATGTAGGTATATAAAACTAATAGACATGTTATAAATATAATTAATTACAGATAATTGAAATAATAAAAACATTTAAGATAATATAGAGTACAAAATAGTAAACAATGAAATAAATATTATGCAAATAATAATGCTCGTACATTTCTTTTGAAATTGTTTAAAGAAAGGATCTTCAGAGAGTCAGGAACACTCTTATATAAAGTGGGGGCCATATATGAAAACGCACCTTTAAATTTTGACTTTCTCAAGATTGGTACAATGTACAAATCCTTCATTCTAAGAGAATAGTTATAATCTTTAATGATAAATTTGTCAAATAAATATGATGGAGTACCTGTCAATATAATTTTAATTTTTTTATGTTTTGCGATATTTAGATATATGATTTTGCAATAATGTTAGTCTCTGTTTATCTGTCTGTGTGAGGTTCGGAATATAAGTGCAGGCGCAAATAGTGGAAGAATAAGTGAATTGACCAGTTTAAGTTTCACTGACGAATTTAGTTCATTTTTAAACTGAAATAATTGTCGTAATTTCAATCTTGCTGCACATAATTTTACATTAAGATGGTTTCTAAAATTTAAATCTTTGTCAATGTGAAGTCCCAAAATTTTAACATTATCTGTGCGAACTAAATTAGAACCATCTAACACAATATCAGGTATGTTACCACAGTCACTAATGATTAGAAGTGATGATTTGTTGGTATTAATTTTGAGACCATTGCTCTTTACCCATGATACAAAATCACTTAACTCTTTGTTGACAATAGCGCAATGTTCATTTATATGCGACTGTTCCATAGTTGCAAGAACCTGGGTGTCATCCGCATAGGAGTGAACTGAACAAAAATTAAATATATTTGGCATGTCAGCGACAAATATTAAAAATCTGTTGTGGCCAGCACAAGACCTTCCGTCAATTCGATATATTTTGTACAAATCCCATACCAAAAGATCCTTGAAACAGATATATAATATCATGTAAAATCGAACACGAACACATACTATTTTTTACAAATTCCATACCAAAAGTTCATTTGAAAAGGTTCTACAAATCCAATAAAATTATCACATAAACACACACTAAGTAAAATGCACTTGACACTTCCTTCATTTCTTCTTCAACTTTCCCCTATTTTATTAGGGGTCGCTGTTTCCTCTTCTCTTCCACTCATTCCTGTTCAACGCACCTTCTTCACACATTCCTTTCTTTCTCAAGTCTTCTGCAATACAGTCTTTCCATCTTCTCTTTGGCCTTTCTCTGGATGTCACTTGCGAGGAACGCTATGACATACCAATTTTAGATCCTTTACTTTCTATATTTGGTTTTGCACTTGCAACTGACATCTGTCAATTAAAATTTTTTGAATATACCTATCAACTGTTTAGATGATAAATAGCAAAGATAACTAATTTTTGAAAATTAATTTCTTTATAATGCTTTAAATCTACATCTATTGAATATGAAGGAAAATGTATAATTAAACCGTATAGAGAGGAGTATTTTCTTTAATATGTATAATAACAAAAAGTCAAAAAATAATATTTAACTGCGTTTTTTTAAGAAAAACTGTTAAAAACTTCAAATAAGGGTACTTCCGGTGGATCAATTATAACCAAAATCTAATCAACTCTTCATATGGTCGTACCGAAGAGGAATACGAAAGAATTATAATTTTTAGAATTGTAGTATTGGAGTTATCGTCGGAGAAAAATTTGTCACACACGGACACACACACACACGGACACACACACACACACGGACACACACACACGGACACACACACGGACACACACACACACATACATACAGACATCATCTTAAAAATGGTATATTCGTATTGTAGGGACCCTAAAACGTGCTTATTCATTAAAAACTCACCACCGAATTTTTTGACCAAAGACAATACCTTCCTTACCTAAAGGTGACGGAAGGTAAAAAGAACAAATGTCCCAAAATTGATCCCTGTGGTACATCACATTGAAGAGGAATATTTGATGACAGTTGTGTTCCTTTGCGCATACCTAATATAACATATAATAGTTGCCCAAATAAGTTTTAAAGCTACGCAGCCTTTCTTCTATTGGTACACAAATGAGTTAGAAGCATAAAGTTACTGTAATAATTATTACTTGACGGCGTCTATGGAATATCACGATATGAGCATTTCTTTCCCTTACCCCTCAGGTCAAGATTGGTGTCCTGCACTATCCGTTATTAAAACCCATTGAAAATCTTGAACCAGTTAGCATAAATAAATTCATAAACATAGAAATATTTATCACCCATATTGATCAAGATTAATGAGCGAATGAAGTGATGTAGTCTGGCAAGCTTTCCATAATAGAGTCAGATTACAGAATATATTAGCATCAAAACAACCGCGGCAAACAATGAACTCTTTCACGTTCGGGTCAGCTTGGTATATGCATCATTAGCATTAGATTACAACACATTTGATCCTCCCGGCCTTTGTCTGTCGGACAGCGGTTTCCAAACTATTCAAGCGGTTTCTTCCATGGTGCAAGCAAATATTTATACCTTTTGCATTCCACTGGAGAAAGAAATTAATGTCGGAGGAGTTTTTAAACGAAAAGGGCTAAGGTAATGTGTAAAAGAATTTCTTGATATAGGGCAAAAATTTAACTTATGCCTTTATTCATTTTCACTGTAGAAAAAATATTTTATCCAAAACCGCCTTATAATATGCTTGTATATTGTATATTGTTTCTTTAACTTCATTACATTATAGATATTAAGGATACAAGTTTGATATAGCTTTCATAATGAAACGCTTGTGATGTTAAATCACGAGGCGGTGAGCCGAGTGTTTTAATGACGCAAGTTTCATTATTAGGCTATATCAAACGTGTATTCTTCAATCTACGTCAGTTTAAATTGATCTTAAAATACATTTTTCATATAAATTTTGACATAATGAGAAACATTGAAATGTTCATTCGTAGCCTACGTAGGCTACGGTTCATTTTATTCATTGTTATGGTTACAATTTTTGTTTGTTTGAAGAAAAAAAAACAATTTATAGTTGTGTCTTTCATATACGAGTATATTTTATATGTTTCCAAGATAAAATGAGCGATTTCGAATCAGATTCTGTTCCATCGGTGCCGAAAATGTTATGGCTTCTCTTATTCCTGAAAAATCAAGAGAAGCGTACGAGCAAGCTTATGTAAAACTGGAGACAGTTCTTAACAGTTTTTCTGGCAAAAACGTAGTTAAATATCAATTTTCGACATTTTATGATCATTAATATGAAAGAAAATCTTATTCTCTATACGATTTGATTATACATTTTCCTTCATATTCAATAGATATAGAGTTATAGAGAGATTAAGAGAGGTTAACTTTCAAAAATCAGTCAGCTTTGTAAACATTATGGAAACAGCAGATATATTCAAAAAATTCTAATTGACAGATGTCAGTGTCAAGTGCAAAACCATAGTGGAAAGTATAGGATCAGAAAGTAACAAAAGTGACCGAGTGTCCCTCGCAAGTGACTTACAGTTTCAATGCCAGGAGTACGAGGAAGGCCAAAGAAAAGATGGAAGGACCGTGTAGCAGAAGATTTGAGAAAGGAATAACTGTGTGAAGAAGATGCGTTGGATTGGAATGAGGAAATGTCAAGTGCAATTTATATAATGGTCGTCCGTGTTATAATTTTACTGGATTTGTAGAATTCTTTTCAAAGGAACTTGCAATATGGAATTTGTAAAAAATAGTGTGTTCGTGTTATAATTTTACAAGATATATAAAATCTTTTTCAAGGAACTTTTGGTATCGGATTTGTACAAAATACATCGAATTGACGGAAGGTTTTGTGCTGGCCACAACAAATTTTTTTCAACGGTTTCGATTAACCAGATATACAGTACTGATTTTAATAAAAAAAAATATTGATTTTTATAACGACATGTAAGTATTGCATTCATTTTTCTTTGAATGTTTTATTTTTTAATTTAATTAGTTGGCACTTCGTGTTCGCTTTCTTTTTTCGTCTGATACCATTTTTGCTAAGAACAATGAATATATTTAATAACACTTCAATTTTAAAAACTATAATTCTGTTTGAATCGAACTTACCAATATAACCTTCAAACTTTGACACAAACAAAATCAACTATGAGAAATCCCTAAATTTTATTTTTCTTGTTACTAAAAGTACAATTTAAACAGGTTAAAAATAAATAAACTACACTTACTTAAGGTTATTAAAAAAAATATGTGTGCGACAGTAGATAAAAATTAGGTGATACTTAATGTAAGTTCAGTTTTATTAAGTGTAAATTTAAGAAACGTCGGTGCAACCAGGCATTACAGATCTATAAATCTGTAAATAAATGAACAAAATCGCAAGGAAAGTTGCCACCCTAATGTATACTTTTATATTAACAAACAAAAATAGATTCGTTTTGTCAGGTTTTTACAGATTTACAGATCTGTAAGACTTACAGATTTGTTCAGTCTTGATTATTGTGTCATTCTGTATATTGTCATAAATCTACTGAATTATCTTGCAATTGGATGCAATTTTGTAAATTCCTCTATTTCGCAATGAAGCACTTTATATTAATAATTTCGCTGTAACCCTGTTATTTTCCAAGCGCAGTTTATATAAATTTTCTAATAATTTTTCCTCAAAGGGAAACTATGTCGTGATTCCTGCAATTTGTAGCATAAGTTTGCATATTTATGCTGCAATAAAATTGTTGCGATAATAAAATCGCTCGTTATTCAAAATTGAAACTGCGCACAGTATTAACAGTTTGTCGTAAAAATTCTGTAACATTTTCATCAAATGGAACAACTGTTTCCGCCAGCTATTTTAACAGAACAGTTAATGACTGTTGCTCTCCAGTTTTAATCTCTTGTTTTACGAGAAAAATTAAACAAGACTTATTTTATTAAAAGGTGTGAAGTATGACAATTTATTTTTGAAACAAAATTTCAAATTTTTTAAATAACAACATGTTTAGGATATGTAGGTTTTTTGAAAATGGTTGCTTGGCCTTTAATCTAGATGTATTTCAATTAATTTATTTTCGTAAACATTAAGTGTCAATTGCAGATGACAGGTTTAGGTTGTAATTTTAAATTTGTATTACGAGTAACAAATAATATACACCGATTTTTCATACTTGACCGTCATTAATTGCTGAACAGCAAAATAACAAGTAAATGTATGTTTATCTCTGTCTTACTTATGGTTTCCTACATTCTGTCTTCGATATGTATATCTAATATACGAACATAAAACTATGACGTAACAGTCAAATGTAAAAAATCGGTGTTTACATATTTACACACCAAGTGAGCTAAGGTAATGTTTATTCATGAGAAGAAAGTTTAGCTCACGAGTCCGTAACGGCGAGTGAGTTAATTTCTTCGAGTGAATAAACATTCTTAGCTCACGTGGTTTGTACAATATTTTATTAAATTTTGACGAAATAGTAATAAAAACCATTATAATATTTAATTTTGACAAAACAAAAAACTAATCAGTTAGTAGACTGTGCATGACAATCGTCGCTGAAAGACGTCAAGTTATTTATTTAAAATGCTTTATTGTTTGTCATTTGTGCCGTGAAATATAATGGAAATGGCTGATAATGTCTGATAAATACTATGGTGAGTGTTATTTTCGCGCCTGTAGTGACAGCATGCACTTTAGAATTCTATCAAATGAGGCATTTGTTTTCGCATTTCGCCACGAAGCGAAAATTTGGGAGCATGCGTGTCTCAAAATATTCGCCTGCAAGCGTACGACTCGAGGCGAAAGTGTCAAAGTAAAGTCATTATTTTGCCACAATTCTATTGAAAGCCAATTTATATATAATTGAAATATTTATTATATACAACGATCATAATATTTTTTATATTAATAGTATCAAATCCAAAAAAAATCCGAAACAAAAAAGCGAATATAGAATTCTAAAGTGCAGACTTCTAAAATGGATGCTACCACTACTAATGTTATTTTAATTGCATTATTTGTTGCAGAGTGAGTTAAAATTTTGTGAGAGTGATTTAAAAAATTTTAATTCACTTGCGAATAAAGTGTTACTTATAGTTGTTGCTATGGAGTTAATAATGACAGTTTAAAACGTTAAAATTGAATAAAATACTGGGGTATCCCAGGTACCTATTTTACTGCTTCAAGGACGAGACAGGCTCGTTTAACCTTGCTTGTAATGCAAATACTATAAAATGTCAGGTTTTACATCCGTCTCTTTTAGTTACAATACTAGAAAGAATTGGGTAAAAACACAAACAAATAAATAAAGTATTCTACATTTATTCTTGCGCGATGCTGTGAATAAAATTTAACTACATACATTTCTATGTAAAACAAGACAATATAAATGATACTTCCTGCAACGTCATAAGAAAAAGAGACATAAACCGGCATTTTCATCACCGCGGAAACGTCAAACCGAATAAGTGTCCCGATTTGACGAAACCAATTTGAAGTGCATGAATTTTGCAGCGAGCAATTCGCTGGGTTCGGATTTGTATTCATGGGGTCCAATTATTTATTCTTCGGTTATGCGATATAAAATTGCATTAGATACGTGAGTGACAATTATAATTACCACTGAATATGCAACTGGATGAATTACTGCTGTACAAATTATTCTTTACTCTTGGAATTGTTTTCGTTTTTATGAGACTAGCTGCAGTTTATTTTCAACAGGGTACATAGGTATTTTTACCTCCCGCTACCCTTGGTAAGGAAGGTATAGGGATCGTGCTAAAAATCACATATCGAGATTTTAGTTAATGACCACGGTTTAAGGTCCCTAGAATCCAATTTTAACATTTTCACGATGTCTGTATGTGTGTGTATGTGTATGGATTTTGTCTTCGCTCTAACTCAAATGCTATCATTCAGAAAATTCTGAAACCATGTATTTCTATCCTATTCTAATATGAAAAGAAGCCATTAGATTTTGGTGCAAATCGGATAACCGGAAATGGCTCTTTACCTGAAGCTCATAATGGTTTTCTTCAAAAAATACCATTAAATGCCATTTTTTCGCATTTTATGTCTTATGAAAATTAAATTTAATTAAATTTTCTACAGGAATACATTAATACTTTTTTTAATATATTTTACAGATAAATTTAAAAATATTTTTTACCTCCCGCTACCCTTGATAAGGGAGGTACCTATAGGGATCGTGCTAAAAATCTCATATCGAGAGTTTAGTAAATGACCACGTTTTAAGGTCCCTAGAATCCAATTTTAACATTTTCACGATGATATCTGTAAGTGTGTATGTGTGTGTGTATGTATGTGTGTGTGTGTATGTATGTATGTGTGTATGTGTAGGGATTTTGTCTTTGCTCTAACTCAAATGCTATCATTCAGAAAATTCTGAAACCATGTATTTCTATCCTATTCTAATATGAAAAGAAGCCATTAGATTTTGGTGTAAATCGGATAACCGGAAATGGCACTTTACCTGAAGCTCATAATGTTTTTTCTTCAAAAAATACCATTAAATGCCATTTTTTCGCATTTTATGTCTTATGAAAATTAAAGATTATTGAATTTTCTACAGGAATACATTAATACTTTTTCTATATATTTTGCAGATATATTTAAAAATATATTTTTTTTTTATTAGTCCCGAAGCCTAAGAAAAACACAATTCCTTTGTTACGCAGTTCATATTTCAAATGAATGTAACTGACAGTAAATGTCACTGTCAAAAAACTAATCACTTCAAATTAATAATAGTGACATTTTAAAAAGAAAATAGTAAATAAAGCAATAGTTTTATGCAATGGAACAGTTTGCAGCGTTAGTAAATCCGTAGGTATGTATTTAAATGAATAAAAATTAAATAGCGGGATGTTTTCTGTTGGCCACATCAGATTTTTTTAATTGAATGCTTATGGCGGCACATGCGCATGATCATTGAAAATTAGTTATGAATGTCTTCTGAAACCGATATAGATCTTCATTCTGATGTAGAGGAATTGGGTGTAAGTCAATAATTCATGCATTTGATTTTTAGAGAAACCATTGTCACTGTCAAAAAACTAATTTCAAATTAATAATAGTGACATTTTAAAAAGAAAATAGTGAATAAAGCAATAGTTTTCTGCAATGGAACATTAGTAAATTATTAGGTATGTATTTAAATTAATAAAAATTAAATAGCCGGAGGTTTTGTGTTGGCCACATCATATTTATAATATAAACTAATTGAATATGTTATTCTGTTTTGTCGCATCATAAAGAGATTATTTTGTGGATTTAATATAAATTCAAATAAACATTTTTACATTATTTCATTATGTATTTTGATATTGCTTTTTTATGATGCGAATAATTAGTTAATTAAATATAAGAGAGAAATTGTAATTACAATCCAAATAAAATTATGTACTCATATTGGGCAAAAGTGAAAAAGAGAGCAGAAATGAAGGCACTATTGAATAACTAGGAAATCTGAAAAAGGAGTACATTGTTCTGTTTTAAAATTATAAAGAAATAAATTTGAGTTAGGTTGCTACGGTGAATTAATTTGGCGTTTAAATAATTTTATTCTTTAAATAAATTTATTATTTTATTTTATTATAATGACAGCAATGTAAAATTTGTCCATTTTAAAATGCAACATTATAAATAGTATTGCAGCACGGGAGATACCTGCAGAACACATCACAAATGGTGTCAATTCTTATTACGACCGACTAGAATATTGCCTCAGAGTGATTGAGGGTATTTTTTTAACATTTATCACATGTAAGTTATGAAATTTTGTAAGCTAAAGTTTGTTAAGATGTACAACATTCATGTTTTGATTATTTGTTAATCGTATGTAGGCTAATTTATTGGAAATTAGTTTTAATAATACAAAACTACAAATTTTGTATGTTGCATTTTAAAATGGACAAATATGACATTGCTGTCATTTTTTGACAATAGTGAGTAACCATGGAAGTGATTCGCCATATACGTTGCATGTTAAAATAAATTCCCTGTATAGCAAATTTAATTGATAGATATTAAAGTATTAAGAAAACACTCGCTATGTTTCACAAGATTTCAGCGTCTGAATCAATCTTTCGGCCATCATTAGACGCCGGCTGTGCTCAGCTAGTAACCATAGACGCGATTCGCTCTTGTTGGAGCTCATCAGTATGGTGAGCGAAACACGTCTATGGTTACTAGCTGACCACGGCCGACGTCTGATGATGGCCGAAAGATTAATGCAGACGCTGAAATCTTGTGAAACATAGCGAGTGTTTTCTTAATACTTTAATATCTATCAATTAAATTTGCTATACAGGGAATTTATTTTAACATGCAACATATATGGCGAATCACTTCCATGGTTACTCACTATTGTAAAAAAATGACAGCAATGTCATATTTGTCCATTTTAAAATGCAACATACAAAATTTGATGAAAGATAGTTATTCATATTGAAATTCAAATAATCTGAAGAAATATTTTATATGATGTAAGAATTAAGATTATCTACTTCCAATTCCTGATTATTTAATAAACATACCATATTTTCTTGTTGGTAACTATGTATTTTTGTCTGTAGGTACATTTTTTATTATCGACGATTACAATAATAATAATAATTTTCTCGATTGCTTCAATTTTAAACATTTGTTTACAATTTTTGAATGATTTCTGTTGTTGTACAGTTTGTGCGCAGGCGCGTATACAGACTAATGTACAGAATAATGAAGCAGTGGCATAGAATGTTACAGAATAATGTACAAAAAATCTGTTGAGACCAGCACATGACCTCCCGCCAATTCCATGTTTAAATAGCAATGAGCTTTAAGTAAAGTATCACTTCCATTGATCGTTTGTAAACAAAATCTACTTTATTGTTCCAATAAATAGAAAAGTTTGTAATACGAAATTTTGGATTATATTTTGTTATGTTTTTCCTGAAAAATCTGTGAGCAAATGCCAACTTTGCGAAGTTTTGGATCATTAATATATTTTAAGAAAAAATCGTAACACACACATTATTGTCAAAATCAGCACCAACTTCCTTATGCTCTAAAACGCAATCAAATTATTTAAGAGTATTAAATCCCAACTTTGCGAAGTTTCGGATCTTAATATATTTTAAGGAAAAATCGTCACACATACATTATTGTCAAAATCATCACCAAATACCTAATTTCCTTATGCTCTAAAACGCAATCTGTGTAAATTCTTCGCCGTACATTATCCATTTCGTAAATGTGTATTTGCAAACTATTATTTGACACTTTGAAATCACGTTCTTATTTGAGAGCTGTTTGATATATAATGCTGCAAACATCAAACTAAAATCGAATTTGTAAAAGTTGTTAAAAAATTATATTCAATGATTTTTTACAAGAAAAACTGTTAAAAGCTTGTATAAAGGTTACTTCCGGTTATCCGATATACACTAGAAACTAATGAGCTCTTCCCACATTAGTATAGACTGGGTATACAAAATTTCAAATCTTTGTGATTGATAGTATTTGAGTAATCGTGTCCACATGATCCACACACACAGACACATAGACACACACACACACACACGCACACACACACACCCCTACAACCGCACACACACATACATACCTACAGATATCATTGTAAAAATGTTGAAATCGAATTCTGGGGACATCAAAACGTGCTCATTCACTAAAATTTCTATATGTGATTTTTAGCACGATCCCTATACCTCCCTTACCTAGGGTGAAGGGAGGTAAAAAGATGCATAATGATTATAATTCAAAGTTTGTACAAAATTATATACATTATTTCGAACATAAAATTGCATCGTGTCAAATGGCCTTTACGAAAATAATTGTCGCTGTTGAAAGAATGAAAAATTTAATATTAATATAGAGAAATAACTAAAACAGACCAAGATAATTGGAATCATGCAAAAGACAAAAAAGTGAAGACTGAAAGGACAATATTAATAGCTAATAAAATACTACAGCTCGTTGTTTGCATCATTTCGAATCAGCTACGTTATAAAATGTCTCTTTTCCCATATTACATATTTAATATGACTGGATAAAATAACGTAGTAAGTAATCCAATAAAATAATTTTATTTTTAAAATGTTCATTCTGGAAATTAAGACATGAATCTATTCTTTCCTCGCTGCAAAAACTTAATAACTTCGTCGTGAAATCTTCGCTAGAATCAAAATGCACCAGCTTGCAGAATCTGAGATCTCGACATCTATTACCAGCACTTCTCCAATTCTAGTTCTCCAGTCCAGACCAGGAAAGGAAGGGAATGAATTACAATCCAGTTATGAGTGGAAGAAAAATGAAATTATGTTAGAGCACCAAACAGATGTTATTAATATGACAGCCGTTTTGTTTTTGTCGAGAGAGATTACGACAGACGGCGCGCGAATTCACACTTCTTTTGTTTTATCAGGGCCTACTAAGTCTTAATTAAGACTCGCGAATATAATTAAAGATTCCTGATGGGATAAAATGGTGATAGTTAGCTGTGGAATTTAACAGATGCAATGCGACTGTGCTATTGTTTTAAATGGTTCTTCTTGTGATATATTTAGGAGTTATACGGTTTTGTTAAACTTGTTGGAGATTAATTAAATGTTGCGCGATTTCTACAACTGGCAGTAAATTTTATCTGCTCTATTCAATTTATTTTACGCTTTATTTCATTAAACTAACATCCCAACAATGTAAATAATTTCATTCAAATAGTTACATCATCCATATTCTTTGTTTCATTGTTAATATAACAATTGTTAACCTCAGGCATCCTAACCTCATCTAAATTTTAAATAAATTCATGTCCAATTGCACCAACAACGTTTAAACAAAAAAATGCAAATCGAAATTTTGACAGCAATCCATACTAATATAATAAATGCGAAAGTAACTCTGTCTGTCTGTCTGTCTGTCTGTTACGTTTTCACGCCTGAACCGTTGAACCAATTTTGATGAATTTTGGTATAGAGATAGATTGGAGGAGAAGGACATAGGCTACCTTTTGTCGCGAAAATAAAACTTGAAGGGGGTTAAATAGGGGACGAAAGTTTGTATGGAGAACCCATCATTTCTCAAATTAGGTATATAAGAATTCTTATTTATGCTTTTGGTAAGAAATAAAGTGTTTTAGCGTTTTTAAAAAATCATCCATCAAAGCGGTACGATAGGGGATGATTTCAATTATTTTTTTTATCCATAGTAAAGTTTTAACCCTTAGCAGATTTTCGATATTTGTCGGAGAGATAGCTTGCATTATATGTACATAAGTAAAAGTACCCGAGACATGTTTAGAAAAGGCGCTTTTAGGTGCGGTGCGGGGATCGGGCGGTGCCTGTTACATGTACGATGCGAGGCAGGTTACCGGCTCCCTACGCAGCGCATGTCTCCTCATTACTGGATGTGCCAGTATCTACAACACATGTGTCGCGTGTCTGAGTGTCTGGTCGCGAACCTGGGGAAACCGGGTTCGATCCCGACAGACGCACAATATTTCCAATTTTAAATGGCACAAAAGTGACTCATGTGGTGCCCTCTCCACACCAGCTATGAGTGCCCGTGAGGTGACGCCTGGTAAGCGCCCACACGGTAAAATATATCATCATTACCGATGTCTACATGTGTTGTAGATACTGGCACACCCTGTAATGGGTAATATGCCGTGATGATATATTATATGATATATATGGGGTCCCGTGGCCTCGTGCCTGAGTGTCTGGTCGCGAACCTGGGGGTACCGGGTTCGATCCCGACCGATGCCAAATATTTCAAATTTTAAAATGGCACAAAAGTGACCCCTGTGGTGCACTCTCCACGCCAGCAATGAGTGCCCGTGATGTGACGCCTGGTAAGCACCCGCACGGTACAAATATGTCATCATTATTACCGAATATCTGCGATAAAGCAAATTGGCACACCCAGAAATGGGTAATATGCCGTGATGATATATTAATTTATATTTTTTATTTATGATATATTTATTTATTTATCTATTCGCTTTCTTGGTTTATGGGGTCTATCGCTTATGGCTTATCATCTAATGATTCTGACAATTTTTTTGGAATGAAATCAATTTTTTTCAGTTCTATTGTGACAACGTTTGATTTTCTGCTTTGTGTCCAGCATGACAAAAATGTAATTTTTCCACTGCTGTCACACGCATACCGCAGATTCACACTGTGTCCATTCCATTCCTGACATTCCCTCAACACATCATTTTTTTATTTCTGCAATCTGATAGCTCATTATACTGATTCACATTGACACTGGACTTTGATATTTATTGCAAATTACACTTTTTCTCTATTAATTTCCGGTTTAACAATTTTGAATCAGCCCGCTGAAATCTAAAAATATAAAAATCTGTTTCTGCCAGCACAAAACCTCTCGCAATTTTTATTTGATGTTGTATGTACAGGGTGTTAAAAAAATAAGGGCACATAGTACTGACCAGAATGACTAAAAAAAGCTTAATCAACATTGGTTCGATCTTCAACTGTTTTTGAGAAAGAAGCTATTTTGTCTATGTTAGTAAATAGACCATAAAAAATAATAAAGTTTTATAGGAAACATTTTTTTGACTTAGTTACAAAGTTATTTGAAAACTACATATTGGCCAAGATCGCCACATTTGTCTTAGTAGAATTATTCGATTTTTTTTTTTTCAAAAACAAAAATACATCTAAGATGACCTTTGAAAGGTAAACAAAAAGTCTCATTTAATTAAAATCGTAACTCTTATAATTTTCGAAATAGCAGAATCCCCGAAAAAATCATTTTTCACTACCTTATATCTCGGAAAGTATTGAAGATCGAAGATCGGACCCATGTTGATTAAGCTTTGTGACATTTATTTTTTAACACCCTGTATAAATATTGTATTGCACTCCAGTGGCGAAACGTCGTTTCATAATAAAAGAAATTACAGAATTTTACCCAAATATTGTTTTTTCTTTTTACCTTCCGTCACCTTTAGGTAAGGAAGGTATTGTCTTTGGTCAAAAAATTCGGTGGTGAGTTTTTAATGAATAAGCACGTTTTAGGGTCCTTACAATACGAATTTACTATTTTTAAGATGATGTCTGTATGTGTGTGTGTGTGTGTGTCCGTGTGTGTGTGTGTCCGTGTGTGTGTATGTATGTCCGTGTGTGACAAATTTTTCTCCGACGATAACTCCAATACTACAATTCTAAAAATTATAATTCTTTCGTATTCCTCTTCTGTACATCCATATGAAGAGTTGATTAGATTTTGGTTATAATTGATCCACCGGAAGTACCCTTATTTGAAGTTTTTAGCAGTTTTTCTTAAAAAAATGCAGTTAAATATTATTTTTTGACATTTTGTTATTATATATATTAAAGAAAATACTCTTCTCTATACAGTTTGATTATACATTTTCCTTCATATTCAATAGATGTAAATTTAAAGCATTATAAAGAAATTAATTTTCAAAAATTAGTCAGCTTTGTTATTTATCATGGAAACAGCTGACATAATTATTCAAAAAAATTTAATTGACAGATGTCAGTTGCAAGTGCAAAACCAAATATGGAAAAAAGTATAGAATCTAAAATTGGTATGTCATAGTGTTGCTCGCAAGTGACACGCAGAGAAAGGCCAAAGAGAAGATGGAAGGACATTACTTAGTGTAGTTTATGTTATAATTTTATTGGATTTATAGAACCTTTTCAAAAGAACTTTTGGTATGGAATTTGTAAAAAATAGTATGTGTTTTTACATGATATTATACAGAATCTGTTCCAAGGACCTTTTGGTATGGGATTTGTACAAAATACATGGAATTGACGGAAGGTCTTGTGCTGGCCACAACAGATTTTTTTAATATTATTCTTGTATTTAACATGTACTCATAAAATTCTAATTGTATCTATTTGCTGATTGTATGAGGAAGTTCATAAATGTCAGAGATTTTTCCAATTTATTAACAAGATTGAAGATATATTTTATAATAAGAAAGATAAAATGTACTTTCCAGAAAAAGCTTTCAGAATGTCACTAAAACTGTTGATTTTTGATACTGACATTTATCTGTCATTATAAATTATGTTACAAATATTTGAATTTGTCAACTGGTTTCCTTGGAGTAATTTAGCCTGTACGATTTATTACATCCGTTTATTCTATATATTATAGTGTCTTTATCTCTAAATTTATAGAAGATATAATTTTTTTTTTTAATGTGTCAGGTGTAGAATTTTATGTTTTTCGATATTAGTAATAACACAAATTTTCAATAAATAATATTTAGAAGATTTTTTTAAAAACTACTACTTCCGGTTGTTTAATTGTTACCAAAACCTTTTCAGCTCTTTCCATGAATGTCAGATTGAAGAATTCATAGTTATACAGGTCTTAAGTCTTGTAGTTCTTGAGGAATCGTCCTTCCAACATCCACACGTACACACACACACACAGACGCACGCACGCACGCACACTCACACACACACAGACATCATCGTAAAAATGTTATAATCGGATTCTAGGGACCTTAAATCGTGCTTATTCACTAAAATCTGGATATGCGATTTTTAACATGAATCCAATAACTCTCTTAGCGAGAGGTACAAATTAATCAAACGGAACCAATTTAAAATTCAAACAACCATTCGCGGAAATACTGTTAAAATTGGATTTATGGACCTTAAAACGTGCTTATTCACTAAAACCTGGATATGCGATTATTAGCATGAATCCAATACCTCTCTAGATTCTTGAAAATTTTTAAAAAATACCCAAAAGTGGGTGTATATGAGTTCTGTGGGGCGAAATTCACAAACAGGTAAAGATACAGACTTATGGTCCCTAGCTACCATTTATTTGTCAACGTACAAGTTCTAAACGTGCAATAAATCCGTAAAATATCAGGGATACCACAACACCGATTCCGCCTCAGTAAAACGATAGCCTCCATTATTAACGAGGGTAACAGGACTGCCGATCCTTTGCAAGATCCTTGTAGGAACCGTGCAGGAGTGAGGAAAGGTAAGTAACGTGTCTTGGAACATGCTGGATACATGCGTATCCTTGTTGGCGTGTAGTAGGTACAATAGCATCAATATTAATTGATATAAACACGCATAGAAATAGGGCATATACAAGGGTAGCTTTAAAAGTAGGGCGAGAATGTGTGAGAATATAGGGCACAGGATAATGTGTCAGATAAAAAACTGTTTATAGAACAATTACGATAAATTATATATACTGGCTGAATTTTCGTGAAATAGACGCTTAGCAACGGAAAATAATTCTTTTAAATATTGTTATGTAAGCTTGTTGCATAAAATTTTGCATCATAGAAAAATACAAATTCACTTTACCAAAATAGGAGCAGGCGGTGGTGATAACTATAGAGCCACCATAGAATTTTTAAAACTATGTAATAAAATTTGTGCATTTTAACATGCGCACGCCAGCCCAAAGTACTCATAATTGGAGAGTTCGGTATTATAAGTGACAGATAGTTACTTAAAACTATCTTCTATTTGGATTCTTTTTTAAAATAATGCGTTCTTGTTATGTTCTTATAGTTTACCAGTCAGTGAAGTCATTCAAAATTATCAGCGGTAACAGTTTATAGCTATGATGCTGCCATCTACGTTTAGTTTTGCCTGCCTGCTCCCATTAAAAATTGAGGAAATATAGAAAATGTGTTTGCGAAAAATAATGTTACACAAATTTCCCCTAAACTGCTAGATGGTCCTGAAATTATCGACATACACTTAATCCTTTAGGTAGTCCTAAAAAAAAAGTGCCTGGTGCTGTTAAATCAGGTGAACATGGAGGCCAATCAAACTTTGAATTTCACAAAATTATCCGCTCTTCAAAAATGTGTTTTAGATGCAAAGATAAAGCTTATATTTGTGTATGTATATTAACTTGTAGATACTGAGATATTTGCGTTCAAACTTGGGCTCCAAAAAAGCAATTTTTAGGACATAACCCAAAAAAGGGTGGAGATACATGATTTCACCATTCGATTCTATGGGGTTCCTTGGCCGCGTGCCTGAGTGTCTGGTCGCGAACTTGGGGAACTGGGTTCGATCCCGACCGACGCCAAATATTTCCAATTTTAAATAGCACAAAAGTGACCCCTGTGGTGCACTCTCCTCGCCAAAAATGAGTGCCCGTGAGGTGACGCCTGGTAAGCGCCCACACGGTAAAATATATCGTCATCATTACCAATGTCTACATGTGTTGTAGATACTGGCACACCCAGAAATGGGTAATATGCCGTGATATATTTATTTATTTATTTTATTTATTCTATAGGCAAAATTACATAAATATACAAATTATCAAAAATTTTGAACAATGGATACAATTTCTAGAGATAATTTGCAAGAAAATCTTATGTCCTTTAAAGCTTACACCAAGTTTGGCCGTTTTCAAGGATTTCAGTTGTATATAATGAAATAATGGAACAAATTTTGTGAAAATTGTTATACTTATATAATTTTGCCCGTAGAATCGAATGGTGAAGTCGCCCTTTTTGGGTTACAACCCAGAAATGGGTAAAGTTATAAATGTAAATATCTCGAGAACGAAAAGAGGTATCGACCTAAGGTGTGAAAATTGGCTATGAACACAGAAACATATGTAATTTTAAGGAGAAAAGATAATAAATAAGAATACAGATTATTGCCATTCACCATTTTCTAATTTATTTATATTTCTAAAATACGGATTCAAGAAGAAAAGCTTTGATTTCTTTTGATACCATTTTTGACAATATCTCGTGCCATATTGACATTTAATCAAGTCTTTCAAATTGACATACGTTTTTTTGTCCATAGTGTATTTAGATTGGTCGTTGAAAGATAAAATCTTTCGTTTACCTAACAAATAATAAAAATTAAATTACAGTAAATAACAACACAAATTGCAATACTTTATTTAGTTTAAAACCCTAAACATTTTATTCTTTTCCTTTTGAACAATAAAATAATATTTAATAAAAAAATTCTATAAGCTTCTAGCATGTGCAAAATGCTTTTACAAAACATTTCTATCTGACTCTGTTCTTGCTAGAATCTTTACAATAGAATAGGTTCTGAAAATCTTATAAACTCCAGCTAGCTTGACGTTAACATTTCATGACATATCCCCTTATAACACGTATCCTGCTATTCAGGCCATGAAATGGAAAGGCCGCCAAGTTGTTATCAAACGGGGTGAAATATTAAAAAGGGTCGAATACATTCGGAAATGATCGACCCGCGTGTGTTGTGTGAATGTCAGACGGCATGAATAATTGTTAATGCGACAAGCGAATCGATGTAATTTATTCTACGACAAGTCAATTAAATATGCTCCTGAAATTCCACCCTAATTTATTTACTTGTGAGTATATTAATAACAAATGGTCGACGGGGGTGATGAACCGGAATAGAAGATTGACGTGAGTGTTGTAGATGAAGTAGGGGATGGTTTTTAACTCCAAAGTATTTTGGTATATGCAGTGCGGCCATGAACAATAAAGAAAAAATCTGATGGGGCCAACACAAAACCTCCCGCTATTTAATTTTTATTAATTTAAATACATACCTACCTACGTATTTACTAACGTTGCAAACTGTTCTATTGCAGAAAACTATTGCTTTATTTACTATTTTCTTTTTAAAATGTCACTATTATTAGTTTGAAGTGATAAGTTTTCTGACAGTGACATTTACTGTCAGTTACATTCATTTGAAAAATGAACTGTGTAACAAAGGAATAGTTTTTATCTTAGGCTTCGCGACTAATAAAAAAAAATATTTTTAAATTTATCTGTATAATATATAGAAAAAGTATTAATGTATTCCTGTAGAAAATTCAATAATCTTTAATTTTCATAAGACATAAAATTCGAAAAAATGGTATTTAATGGTATTTTTGAAGAAAAACCATTATGAGCTTCAAGTAAAGTACCATTTCCGTTTATCCGATTTACACCAAAATCTAATGGCTTCTATTCCTTTTAGAATAGGGTAAAAATACAAGGTTTCAGAATTTTCTGAATGATAGTATTTGAGTTAGAGCGCAAACAAAATTCGTACACATACACACATACACACACACAAGCACACACACACACATACACACATACAAACATCAACGTGAAAGTGTTAAAAATGGATTCTAGGGACCTTAAAACGTGGTCATTTACTAAAATCTCGATATGAGATTTTAGCACGATCCCTATACCTCCCTTACCAAGGGTAGCGGGAGGTAAAAAACATATTTAATTAAATGTCAATTTGACACGAGATATTGTCAAAAATGTTATCTAAAGAAATTAAAGTTTTTCTTCTTGAATCCTTATTTTAGCAATAGAAAACCGTGAAGGCAATATTCTGAATCCTTCTTAATTACCTTTTCTTCTTTAAAATTACATTTCACGATAAATTTTGACAACTTGACTTTTGAATTGAATTATGATCAGACATAAGTTTCTCTGTTCATAACCTACTCCGAATTAGTTTTTTTTTTCTGAACACACTGTATTTTCGAATATTGAATACCTATACCAAGGAAAAAACAAAAAATCTGATGTGGCCAGCACATTGCCTTCCGTCAATTCTATATATTTTGGACAAATCCCATACCGAAAGTACATTGGAAAAGATTCTATATATCTAGTAAAATTGTAACACGAACACATACTATTTTCTACAAATTCCATACCTAGAGTTCATTTAGTTTAATTAGAATTATTTGATTATATCAGCTGTTTCCATGATTATAGCAAAGCTGGATGATTTCTGAAAGTTAATCTCTTTATATTTCTTTAACTCTATATCTATTGAATACGAAGGAAACTGTATAATCAAACCCTATAGACTATAAAATATTTATTTGCGTGTTTTTAAGAAATACTGTTAAGAACTTCAAATAAGGGAACTTCCAGTTGACCAATTTGATTCTCTTAGCCAGAAAAAATAAAAGCTAAGATTCCCATTAGTGACAAAAAAATATTGGAACTCCCATGAAAAAATATTATTACAATGGCAATTATTATACCTTTAAATTACGTGCTCTAAACATACATTTCGCGACCGTCATATAATGGTCCACAAATAACTATTTAAAGAAAATGAAAAACAAACAAATATCGCAAAACTATTAATCTATGTATAAGCCGGGCAACAGGTTTCAAAGTTATAAATTGTCATCAGTACCCCCATTTCTATTATTTGTAAACAAAAAAGTTATGCCAGTTTTTTACTTATCGTCATATTTTCTGCTTGAAAACGCCCGTTCTAAATCAACATTGTTTTTTACTCATATTTTGTTTTATTGTTTTACTAATAAACAATGTAGTTGTAGTTACGCTTTGAAATTATATATTTGTCGCTCATACGTTTGTAGAATGTGCTAATTAAAAATAGTGGTATAGTTGTAATAAAATATAAATTTATTTTATTATGAAACATATAAAAGCAATAGTTTGTTTGAAAATGTTTTATAAATGCGACATAAAAGACCACATTTCATTATTACTAGTATATTGTTCGTTAATGTATTATATATACGAGTATATTTTTAAATTTATATTAATAAAGTTGCATCGATGTAAAAATTATACAAGTACAATATTTCAATAATATATACCGATTATTGAAACTAACTCTTACGTTAATTGACGATTAATAATCTTGATAATTCATATGTTAAAATCTTTTGATTATTATAAAATTTAAAATATCAGATTTGACACTTTTTACAAGATTTCAGTCTCGAATCAACCTCTTGGGCATTTGTCAGAGACTGGTCCACTCAATCAGAACCAAATCCGCTTTTTTCTCTTATTGGAGCTCATCAGTGCGGTGCACTGAAATCTCTAGGAGACACTGACTACCTTGAATGGACATGCCGAGCAATCTATTAAAAATGCCGTGAGTTTGACCAGAAATAAATATTAATAAATGTACAAAGTACAATAGGGCTGTTCCAAGAATTTTTATTTGACTTGTATTGTAAGTACTAAATTTTAAAACATATTGACCGGTAGTATTTACTCTTAAACAGGGGTGATTAAGCGTGGACTAAAGTAACAAATTCATTTATTTTTAAATTACCCCAATGTATTTCTAAATGGTAGTCATGGTAATTAGTTAGTCAGGGTGACTAAAATTTTGAGTAAATACTACCGGTCATTGTCCTTTAAAGAGCCTCAAATATGAAAATATCACGAAATATCCATTAGGTAAATTACAATTAAATATTGAAATTTGTATAAGTAAAATTTTGAAAAATTTTAAATGGCACACACACACAAAAGTGACCCCTGTAGTATATTCTCCACGCCATCAATGAGTGCCCGTGAAGTAACACCGGGTAAACACCCGCACGGTACAAATATGTCATCATCACTACCGAAATATTTGTACAATGCAGATTGGCACACCCAAGCAATGGGAAATATATAGTGATACCAATAGTATTTTGTGCCTATGTTTTGATTATTATTAAATTTATCTCAAAAATAATAAAATATAAATTGATAATTTTAAATTCCATGAAAATTTTTGTCTGTGTGCGTGATGATATTGTTATTTTAAATTAAAACTATAAAATATTTGTAATCAATACACGTTTTTACAATTAATTAATAACACATATGAAATTCCTGTGTTACACAAAATTAAATCACGTTAATTGAATTAAATTTCAGCTTTTTCAAAATTGATTGTTCGAATTTAAAACAAAGCGAGTATTATTTCATTAAACAATATAATATTTTCCCTTTAAAAACAACCCCCAAATTTCAATTTGCCCTCCACCATTTGACTGGAATAATAACCAGGCTCCATATAAAGGTGAACTTCAATTATGAACTTGGCCAATAATTGATTCAATTTATTATGGAAGTTAGCTGTGGTGGGCCCCCTTGCGCCGCCCCTGGCCTCACCAGTGGCGTACCCTCTGCATTATTGATGGGGACGCGACTATAGGCGCTTGCGGTCGTCTGGGTGTTTACAAGGACGACGGAGGAATTCGATGACATGGTTCCAATGGCGGATTTAGGCTAGATTTAAGGGGGGTGTTAATGCGTGTTTTGTGTATGGGATATTGTTTTAGGAAGGACGTGGGGGGGGGGGGCGGGTTAGGATAGGGTTTCTTCAAGGAAATTCAACGCTAACTTGACTAGAAGAGAATTTAATGTGAAGTTTAGGGCATAAAACTGAGGAAAATATTTGTAACATATGTAACAAAAGTTTTGTATACACTTAAAAATTTTATTATATCTTGTATAGTTTTAGAGATAAAGACACTAGAATAATCTAATGTAATACATCGAAGAGGCTAAGGCACTAAGTAACCCAGTTGACAAATTCAAATGTTTATAACATAGTTTGTAAATGACAGATATCAATGTCAGTGTCAAAAATCAACAGTGTTAGTGACATTCTGATAGATTTTTCTTAATTAAATATTTGAAATTATAGGTATAATGCATATATCCATCAGAAATATCGCCTATCTGGTTAATGAATTGGAAGAATCTCTGACATTTAGAAACTTCCTCATACAGTGAAAAATAGATATAATTAGAATTATATGTGTGCAGAAGACATGTTAAATACAATAAAAAAACAATATTTGGGTAAAGTTCTGTAGTTTTTTGTTATAAAACGACGGTTCGATAGCAAAGTGCAATACAATACTTATATAGCCTAATATGGAAATGGCGAGACGTCATGTGCTGGCCATAACAGATTTTTACCTCCCGCTACCCTGGGTATGGGAGGTGGGATCGTGCTAAAAATCACATACCGAGATTTTAGCAAATGATCACGTTTTAAGATCCCTAGAATCCAATTTTAACATTTTCACGATGATGTCTGTATGTGTGTGTGTGTGTGTGTGTGTGTGTGTGTGTGTGTGTATGTTTGTATGTGTGTATGTGTAGGGATTTTGTCTTCGCTTTAACTCAAATACTATTATTCAGAAAATTCTAAAACCTTGTATTTCTACCCTATTCTAATATTAAAAGATACCGTTACATTTTGGTGTAAATCGGATAACCGGAAATGGCACTTTATCTGAAGCTCATAATGGTTTTTCTTCAAAAAATACTATTAAATGCCATTTTTTAGCATTTTGTCATCATGAAAATTAAATATTATTGAATTTTCTACAGGTATACATTAATACTTTTTCTATACAGGTATTTTACAGATAAATTCAAAAATCAATTTTTCTTATAAATCCCTATGCCTAAGATAAATACAATTCCTTTGTTACACAGTTCATATTATAAATGAATGTAACTGATAGGTAAACCTATCATTTCAAATTGGTAATGATGACATTTTAAAAAGAAAATAGTAAATAAAGCAATAGTTATATGCAATGGTGCAGTCTGCAGCATTAATAAATACGTAGGTATGTATTTTAATTAATAAAAATTAAATTGCGTGAGGTTTTGTGTTGGCCACATCAGATTTTTTACAGATGTGATACTGATAGTTGCGACATCTAGTTATTTCTATTTCAATTATAATCCTCCTTGGTTCCTGTCAATAAAGTTTAGATGTGCAAAATATGTTGTCAGTTTATTAAAAGTAAATATAATACTTCAAAGTTTAAATATTAAAATTCAATATTTATTTTAACAGACTATTTTTCTAAATAACACTCTGTGCCGTAGTGCCACTTGACGTACTCTATAATTTTTGTTTGAGTAATTTTAGTGACATTTGAGACGGCCATAATCATCTGATAATCATCGTAGCGCAATTCATTGAATAGGGCTGTTGCAAGAATTTTTATATGACTTCTAAGTATTAAATTTGAAAAGATATTGTTTTTTAAAGAGCCTCAAATTTGAAAATATCACGAAATATCCTTTAGTTATTTTACAATTAATTTTTGAAATTTGGATAAAATTTTGAATAAGTCACATGATCTGAAACAGAATGTGACGTCAGAGTACATACATCTTTGTGTGCATTGTCAAAGTTGTCAAACAAGTGTCAAATAAGAATCACGACCAGAACTTTAAAGTAAAATATATTATCATTTTATATAATAAATTCAGTTTTTATATTTTATTTTACCTCAACTCCCCTTATTTCGGTAGCAGTAAAACAATCGCTCTGATATAAATTCAGCCATCATCCAGCTATCGACCTTCGGTTCAGCGCCAAATGTCAAATTAAAAGATTTTGTTATTAACATGTGACGAACTTTAGCCTACGTTTATTTATATAAATAATATGAATAAACGTAGGTGATGGAAAAACTATTTTCCTATTGGCTATTAATGACGTAATGTATGTGCTTCTACGTCACAGGAGTGGGGGGTGGTTTTTCAGGACGCCAATCTTTTTATTTAATTATTTAAACAAATAACAACAAATTATTAAAATAAAAATTATTACTAAGAAAATCATTCCATAAACTTTCATTTAAAATAGATTTTGAAAAATGTGAAACAGGCTCATTTGGCCATGCTTCGTTTAAGCCTAATTGTGACAACCATTTTTTGTATTATTATGTACATATTATATGTATTATTGAATGGTTTGGATATGAATAATAACATATTTACATCACCTAAAAAAATTGTTTATTGTTTAATATATTAATTTTAAAAATGTTTGCAATTTGCAATATGTGAATATACTAACATTTTTTGCCATTGGTTTTTTTTTATTGTGTTTTAATTAAAACAGAGTTTTGATTAGAGTTCGTAATACAGGTCATTATCATAATTTACAGCTATTAATAATTATTTTTTAGTTCCTCTGGGGTACCCGCATATACAGCTACAATTAATTTGATTATTAATTGAAAAAGTTATATGAAAAATTACGAAACATGATCAAAATATATTGTTGTTATAAATCTATGTACCTATTTAGTACTGGATTAAAGTATTTAACTTAGACTTAAATTGTTCTATTGAATTTTATGGATCTGAACATCTCTCATTGAAAACTGCAACAAATTAAACAAAAGTACCAACATCAAAACCTTTTTGAAACGTCAGTATATTTTCAATTGTTTACCCAGAACAAAATTCTTTTGTTTTATGATCGATTTAGCATTACAATTTATTCCATACACTAAAATTCTGTGTACGTTCGCAACAATTTCTCATCGTATGAAAAAGTTCAAATAGCAATTCAATAACGTTGGAAAACGCTGACTTGGTCTGGGATCAAGGTAGCTAGGAAAGTAGAGAACACAGATGACTATCTCGAGAGCAATTGTATAAAAATAATGATAATTTCTTTTAATATTAATACCCGGTGTTCGTGCAAGCATTTTATACAGTAATGTCTCTTGCATTTAAACTATGCATTTAGTTATGTGTCCCAGTTGTGTGTCATTGGGAAATCTAGAGTACTACGGTGATACGTCAATTATTGAAGACTCTCATCTATCTAACAGCCCTCCACTAGGTAATGGCTTTCACAATAGAGCAAGCCAATAGATCAATCTATAATTTCTA
This sequence comes from Ophonus ardosiacus, assembly GCA_943142095.1. Lineage (NCBI taxonomy): Eukaryota > Metazoa > Arthropoda > Insecta > Coleoptera > Carabidae > Ophonus > Ophonus ardosiacus. The sequence goes on along the minus strand of OW964837.1, from coordinate 10,113,628 downwards.
ACTGGTATTTGATGTGGTATCATAACTGACTACACAACAAAGCATTTTGTGATCAAATGGAATATTATATAAAAGGAATCATATATCAAGAACTATCACTTGTGTATCCACAGATGATCTTAAGGGAGGATTATATATATTTATTTATTTATTTATTTATAATAGGGTAACTTTGTATTTTAAATTAGGTGTAAAGTAGTGCTTGGAATATCGGTGGATCCCAAAGACCATCCGCTTACCCGCATTTCAGCGAATACGGGTCGGAGTCGACTCTTCACCCATAAGAACCGAAAGACCCATAAGACCTGTACGAACCGTATGACTAGTAAGACGTATTATTACGTTGCTAATTATCCGTTTAAAAATTATACCGTTGAAATTTTATTTCCTTCAGGGCCGATTTTTCAATCTCTGGTTAAAATTTTAATTTCTAGTGAAGTAAACAATATTCCGTCTTTTAGTTGGCAGCAATGATAAATCTGTCATTTGACAGTTCATTTCGTTCCAGTTTTGTTTATTTAACTCTTAGATATTGAAAAACCGGCTCTTAGTCGATGTATTTATTCTGAAAGCTTTTTCTGGGAAATACATTTAACCTTTCTTATTGTTTTATTAATTAAATATTTAAAATTGCACGTAAAATTCATATATCCATCAGAAATACCGCCAATCTTGTTAATGAATTGGCAAAATCTCTGACATTTACGAACTTCCTCATACAATGAAAAATATATATAATTAAAATTATATGTATGCAGAAGACATGTTAAATACAATAAAAAACAATATCTGAGTTCTGTATTTTTTTGTTATAAAACGATGGTTCGATAGCAAAGTGCAATACAATACTTATATAGCCTAATATAGAAATGGCGAGTCGTCTTGTGCTGGCCACAACAGATTTTTACATCCCGCTACCCTTGGTAAGGGAGGTATAGGGATCGTGCTAAAAGGCACATATCGAGATTTTAGTAAATGACCACGTTTTAAGGTCCCTAGAATCCATTTTTAACATTTTCACGATAATGTGTGTATGTGTGTGTGTGTGTATGTGTGTGTAGTGTGTGTGTGTGTATGTGTATAAATTTTGTCTTCGCTCTAACTCAAATACTATCATTCAGAAAATTCTGAAACCATGTATTTCTACCCTATTCTCATACGAAAAGAAGCCATTAGATTTTGGTGTAAATCGGATAAACGGAAATGTCACTTTACTTGAAGCTCATAATGGTTTTTCTTCAAAAAATACCATTAAATGCCATTTTTTCGCATTATGTCATTATGAAAATTATAGATCATTGAATTTTGTACAGGTATACATTAATACTTTTTCTATATATTTTACAGATAAATTTAAAAATAATTTTTCTTTTTTTAATCCCGAAGCCTAAGATAAACACAATTCCTTTGTTACACAGTTTATTTTTCAAATGAATGTAACTGACAGGTAAACGTCATTGTCAAAAAACTAATCACTTCAAATTAATAATAGTGACATATTAAATAATAAAGAAAGTCGTAAATAAAGCAATAGTTATATGCAATGAAGCATAATATATTTTGAAGCATTACTAAATATACGTAGGTATGTATTTAAATTAATAAAAATTAAATAGCGGGAGGTTTTGTGTTGGCCACATCAGATTTTTTTTAGTAGCAATCTCAAATTTTGACTAGGCTATTCGTTTGTTATTAAGATATAAATCTGAGAAACCCTTATACCTTAGGGGTGTTCGGCCGTTATATCTCAGTGTGTGATATGATTGGCTGGCCTACCCTTTTTGTACTTTGCATGCTATATTGAACCCGTAATTTTATTGTATTTTTATCACTGTGAGTAAGATTACGACCACTTCTCCACTCTACTTGGGCTCAGCTACGGAATTTCTGCTTTTCCTTTCCTTAGGCGGTCGTTGTCGTCCCATAACTTGGGGTGAAAACTGATCGCCTATGATTGCGAGTTATGACATAAAACAGTAGATAAGAAGGATATTTTGCCAGAGGTTTATGGCGCACGAAAAATTGTTAAATATAAATGATTCAATTTGTTTTATTATTAAATCGATACTAAGTGTACCGTGAACGCAACATTTTGTTAACACTTTATGCCATCCATGTGCTTGAAACCACTGATCTCTATACATGGATACCGTATCCAATGTTAAACTTTTGTGAATAATTGAAAATTGAACGCCGCCATGTTGGCGAATTTTGGCACAATGGGGTCCTCCACTCTAATTACCTCTCGCTAAGAGAGGTATTGGATTCATGCTAAAATTCGCATATCCAGATTTCAGTGAATAAGCACGATTTAAGGTCCCTAGAATCCGATTATAACATTTTTAAAATGATGTCTCTGTGTGTGTGTATGTGTGTGTGTGTGTGTGTGTGTGTGTGTGTGGATGTGTGTATGTGTGTACGTGTGTAGTGTGTATGTGTGTATGTCTGGATGTTGTAGACACGATTCCTCAAAAACCATAAATAAATAAATAAATATATCATCACGGCATATTACCCATTTCTGGGTGTGCCAGTATCTACAACACATGTAGACATCGGTAATGATGACGATATATTTTACCGTGTGGGCGCTTACCAGGCGTCACCTCTCGGGCACTCATAGCTGGCGAGGAGAGTACACCACAGGGGTCACATTTGTGCCATTTAAAATTGGAAATATTTGGCGTCAGTCGGGATCGAACCAGGTTCCCCCAGGTTCCGCGACCAGACACTCAGGCACGCGGCCACGAGACCCCATAAGACTTGAAAATTGTTTAACTATGGATTCCTCAATCTGACATTCCTGGGAAGAGCTGAAAAGGTTTTGGTAACAATTGAACAACCGGAAGTAGTAGTTTCTGAGAAAAATTCTTCTAAATATAATTTTTTGGAAATTTTTGTTATTAAATATTGAAGAATATAAAATTCTCCATCATACACTTAAAAAAAATTATTATATCTTGTATATAATTAGAGGTAAAGACACTATAATATATAGAGTAATTTAATCGCAGAGGCCAAGGCACTAAGGAAACCAGTTGACAAATTCCACTGTTTATAACAGGGGTGGGGAACCTATTTTCTGCCAAGGGCCATTTGGAAATTTATAACATCATTCGCGGGCCAGACAAATAATAATAATAATTTTTTTTTTAGTTTTTAGTGTTCAAAAAAAAAAAAAACAAAACAAACATAATTAACTCATCCTAATCCTAATGTGATGGCTGGAACTGCCTTTCTTTGCTGAGTCGTGTGATATTAGCTGATATTGATGATGTGGCTACTCGCAACTGATTTTCCAGATTTACGTCGGTCAATCTGGAACGCAGTCGATTCTTTGCGATCGTAAGTTTAGAAAAGAACTGCTCGCAACAGTAAGTTGTTCCAAATACAGATGCATATTTCAATGCATGTCTCCTCAAAATGGGAAATTCATCATTGCGTATGTAACGTTTATAGAACTCAAGCAGTGGGAGATTGTTGTATCTAGCTTTCAGCTCAACATTAGTTTGCAGCTGAATGATTTCGTGTTGGAGGTTATCAGGCACATCAGCTGGTTCCACATTGAACGGTGTAGCAAAGATGTTCAATTCAATTTCCTTACTTTTCACGTCCTTGAATCTTTCATTAAATGCCTCAATTAGTTTCGCACATTCACCAGCATACTCAAGTGTCGTAGAAGGCTTTTGTCCTTCCAGCGTAGGGAAATGCACTGTGTTATTCCTTTCGAGTTGCACCTTCCACAGCTTTAATTTAGCTTCAAATGATTTTACGTTTGAAAGCAGGGAGCTGAGAAGCTGGTTGGGACCCTGCAGCTTGACGTTTAGCTCTGACAGGTACTTAGTAATGTCCACCATGAACGCTAGATCACACAGCCACTTGATATTACTGAGTTCCCTGACCGGTTTTCCCTTCATCTCCATGAACTGCTTGACTTCATCACGCAGTTCGTAAAACCTCATTAGCATGTTCCCGCGACTCAGCCACCGTACTTCACAGTGATAAACAAGATCACCGTACTCAGATTCAAGGTCATTCAGAAATTCCTTAAATTGGCGGCTATTAAGCCCTCTGCTTTTGATAAAATTAATACATGACACTACTGTTGACATCACATTGTCGAGCCGCAACGACTGTGCACAGAGACTCTCTTGATGTATGATGCAGTGGCATATAATTAAATCACTTGGGTCAAGACAGAGACCATTCATTTCTTTCTTTACAAATGCAATTAACCCTTTCTGCGATCCAACCATGGCTGGAGCGCCATCTGTAGTAAGGCCACTTAACTTTTCAAAGGTTAGCTCTAGTTTCTTCATTGATAGAATAAGCCTCTCATACAAGTCCTCACCTGTTGTAGTGCCATGCATGGCTTCCAGTGACAGCAGTTCTTCTCGCGTGTCAAACTCTGCATTTATTCCACGAATGAAAACGGCCAGTTGAGCAGTATTTGTTATGTCCGTTGTCTCGTCACAAGCCAGAGAGAAAAATTGGAAATCTTCTGCAGATCCCTTCAGTGTGTTTTTAATATCTTGTGCTAAATCAGTAATCCGATCTGAGATGGTTCTCCGAGACAAACTAACACTCTGAAACAATTTTACTTTGTCTGGTGCTAACAACTCCGCAGCAGCCACCATGCACTCTTTCACAAACTCTCCCTCTGCATGAGGCCTCAGTTTCTTTGCGATTAGCTCGCTCACTACATAACTTGTCTGAATAACGTTGTCATTGTCACCACGAAGCTTAGTGAAAACGGCTTGTTGTGATTTCAAACTCTGCTGAAGAGCTTTGATTTTATCCAGGCGCATTTGGCCCCCCAATTCATTTAATTTTGCATGTTTTGTGCTGCAATGACGCTCCAAATTAGCCTTTTTCATAACAGCTAACGCATCCCCACAAACTAGGCACACAGGCTTGCCATTCACCTCAACAAAAAAATAATCATGTGTCCATTTTTCTTGAAAAGACCGACATTCTGCATCCACTTTTCTTTTCTTTATACTCGCCATTTGTAGGATATATAAGTTTTAATTTCTGAATCACTCACGTTTGCGCACGAAGAACCAAAAAGAATGACGAACAGTCACGCATGTGCAACAAGGAAAAATTCACAATCCCCTCAGGAATTGCAAAATACGCCAACACGATATCTGTCAGCAGTCGGCGTATTATCACTGCGTGAACTAAACACTCTTCTGCTAAACATAGAGAAGAACATAACTCTTCGTTTATTTCCGGAATGCTTCGTTTTAATCACAAAGAAGTTCATAAATGCAGTATTTAATTATTTTATTATAAAAAAAAACAGTATCTCAATAATAAAAATTCCCATATTCCAGAGACAATTCCCTAATTCCCATTTGAGGCTTAAAATTCCCGAAAATGGGAAAATTCCCACGAGTTGGCAACACTGCTCGTGGGCCAGATCAAATGACTTCGCGGGCCGTATTCGGCCCGCGGGCCGGAGGTTCCCCACCCCTGGTTTATAACATAGTTTTTAAATGACACATGTCAGTGTCAAAAATCAACAGTTTTAGTGACATTCCGACAGCTTTTTCTGGGAAGTATATTTAATCTTTCTTATTGTTTTATTAATTAAATATTTGAAATTATAGGCAAAATGCATATATCCATTAGAAATACCACCAATCTGGTTAATGAATTGGAAGAACCTCTTACATTTTGAAACTTCTTCATATAATGAAAAATAGATATAATTAGAATTATATGTGTGCAGAAGACATGTTAAATACAATAAAAAACAGTATTTGGGTAAAGTTCTGTATTTTTTTGTTATTAAACGACGGTTTGAAAGGGAAGTGCAATTCAGTACTTATATAGCCTAATATAGAAATGGCGAGAGGTCTTGTGCTGGCCACAACAGATTTTTTTTATTACTTTAATGAAAGTTCATTTAATTTTGAAGCAATTCGTAATATTAAAAAGTCATAATTGTTTAACTGCATTTGATTTTTAGCGAAACCATTGCAATCTTTTTCGCACTAGTTTCTATGGTAGTCTGCGCGAGGAAGATAACAATACTGTGACGTGACTGACACTGAAAACAAATTCAAATATCTCATAGAAGATAGCTATTTATGTATTAAGAGCCCAAAATGCGACATTGTCGATTGAGAGGTAACAGAAAATAATTTTTAATATGCAACTTTTCATTGATAAATTTTTTAAATAAACTTTCGCTCTTTTAAATACGAACTAAATTTGTGACCACACAATTTAATACTCACACAAAGACAATTCTCTCTCACACTCTCACACACATACACATTTACGTTTCACAACATGAAACATTACTCTAACCTAAAATTGTGACAGCTGACAGCAAAATATACAAGAGAGAAGTACCAAACCAAACAATCATAATTCCAAATTAAACCAGTAGAGCTCGACTGTCGTATCCGTGAAACTGTGTCGTCAGCCGTTGAAATACTTGAAATTAAACGCAACTTTTAAAAAATCAAATCTCTGATTCTAAAGACTTGTAAGAAGTGAAACATATACCTACATATTTAATTTGAAAAAAATAAATCAGTAAATGTGGAATGTCCTCATTGCATATGCTTAACGGCATAGCTCCTTCCGTTCACATAAACACATTTTGATATTGGAAACACTTGTAGTATCGTCCTCAACTCGTTCGCTTTTCCGTCTGTTTTCTCCCCAAACAGAGCTGTAGTTTTTCCCACCCCGCGTCAGTGTGTCCGGTGTGTGTCAGGACGCACACGCCCTCGCACGCACGTTTCCTGCTCTCCTGCTGCGACGCTGCCAAGTCCAGCGACGCAGGAATTTTTTAAACAGGTTTAAAGTTTCATATACCTGACACAGTCTTGCCAACATGTGTCCACTATGCCTTGACAGAGGGTGGTTTTTAGTTAACCTAGATTTTTTCAACTTTATAAAGAATGTTTTGGAGTCATGATTCATCAAACTCTTTTTTACCAAGAAAAGTTGGTTTAGCTGAAATGGGAACTAGTTGGCTGATTTTGTATTTTTGTGGACACGGTTTTTGAAATTAAACTAAAATTGCGACAATCTCAGGTTAAGAACAACAACAGATTTCATTTTGAAACAATGAACAAAGCCACGTAAACAGAAAAATACATAGCAACAAAATAAGTTTGTGGTGGACAAATGAGGAATAATTCCGATTTCATTTAATTCGATCTTGCCTGATGAAAAAACGCGGTACTGTTACAATTGACATATAAGATCATTAGCGTCGTGGTAGATAATAGGTATTTGAGGCTTTTTATAATGAAAGCAACATTGTTATCGACAATGATTTTTGGTAAAATATACCTGCCAACAGGTAATTAGAAGTAAGTAAAATAAATCGCTAATGCAAAAGAACGATTTACGTTAGTTTTCCAAAGAACACATTGATTTTTGCCTTCCGTCACCTAAGGCAAGCATTATCTTTGGTTAAAAAACTTAGGGCCTCTAGAATACAATTTTACTAGTTTTACGATGATGTCTTTATGTATGTGTGTGTGTGTATATGTGTGTGTGTGTATGTATGTGTATGTATGTGTGTGTGTGCGCGTGTGTGTGTTACAAAAATTTCTCCGACGATTACTTCAATACTTGATTTCAAGAAAGTATCTAATGTTTTATTTCTACCATTAATTTTAAAACTTCATAAATTTGTAATATTTTTAATGCAGGGTGTCTCACAACTCGCGCCCCAGAGCGAATGAGGAAACACGAGACTGCACTCGGATGTGTAATTTAAGAGAAAAAAATCTATCTTAAAAGATATTAGAGAAAAGACGTCTTAAAATTGACCAATCAGAGACCTACACCTGAGTTTGCCGTAATTTTACGTTACTATGGTTTTATACAAATCAAATCTTCTATAAAATGTGTGGGCAACTGTAGTTTTCGAAAAATGTCAGTGTCAAATTAAATTTGATTAAAGTGAATAAAAAAAGGCAAATTCTTACCATGTATTCAGCCGCTGATTACTGAGAGGTGATTATAATTTTCGGAGAATGTGGACGTAACGCCAGAGAGGGCACGAGTCTATTCGGAACGTTTTCCGGATAGAAATCTTGTGATGATCTCGGATGACACCTTCGCTAACCTAACTTTGTTGACAGTGAAAAGTCAACTCTAAAGTGTCAAAATTACAGTGTCAAACAAATTTTTTAACTCACTAGTAGTATTTTTAAAACCTAGCAACCAGTTTTATTTTGTAATAATATCATCATACCTCAAGATATCCTTCCGGGATTGGTGGATTAAAAAGTCTTGTAACTCCGTTATGCAAGTAGCCGCAAATTATTTTCTTCTATTTTTTGGCAACCTATTGTCGTCGACAAGTCTCAGTTTCGTCTGGGGCGCGAGTTGTGAGACACCTGTATATTGGAATATATTTCTGAACTTAATATTAAATAAATAAGTACTTCAGAAAAATTGATTACAACAATGATAAAATTGATTGCAACAATAGCATTGTTTGATCAAATAATTGCGCTGCACTGTATATATATTTCCCTTTCGTCTCTAGGCTTCACTCTCGTTGTCAGTGTTGCCAGATCGGATGAATTTCCGCTAGTATTAAATGATTTAATTCAATATCTGTGTTTATTATTTACAAATTAATTATCTATTCTAAATTTACCTATTAAAAATTTAATTATTTGTTCTTAACTAGTTTATAGACGAAGTTATAAATAGTTTCTCTAAAGACAGACGAAAATTGAAATTTCTGTTTAACGAATTAGTAAATATTTTTATTTTAATTTAAGTATTACTGATTAATGTACTTATCAGTTAAAAATAAAAAGGTTTAGAAAAAAGATGTATCAGTTTTTGAACAACTTGGAAAAAATTCTGGCGATGCCTGTGCCCACACCCTTAATTGGTTAAACGTTGTACCCTTATTTAAATAACATCCTGTATATGCGGCGTTGGGCGATGAGGTATGAAAGTTTCGAAAAGTTGGACATCCAATTAAAAAAAAGTTATTAACTTGCACAAGATTATGTGTCCAACTCCTAGAAAACTCAATATCTTTCCTAGATCATAATACTCTCGCATATGCATACCTTAAATATATTGTCGTGCATGGCGATTCCTGCTGAGTGATTCCTAACATATGTCAGAGCAGCATCCGAGCATGCAGTGCACTTCGCCTGCTGTTCATTTGCGAGCGCTACGGATATTCGCAGGAATAAGTTAAATTCCTGCATTCTTTCCCTGCAGACCATACGTGCATGCAGGATTTCAAAATATGCAATGTACCGAAAATATGAATCGCCACGGGATTTACAGCAGAATGCTAGACTCCAGGGATTTATGTAAAGTTTTTTATATGTTTGATAGTAAAATAATAATTTTGTGTAGCGATGTCCGAGTTGTGGCTTTATGGTTAAAATATAAAAAAGGGTTTAGGATTGCGTTTAAAAATTTTTCCCAGAAAAAGCTATCAGAATGACACTAAAACTGTTGATATTTGACAATGACATGTATATATATATATATATATATATATATATATATATATATATATATATATATAATTTATCTTTAAATCAATACAAGATATAATAAAAATTTTAAGTGTATTAGATGGAGAATTTTATGTTCTTCAATATTTAATAAAAAAAAAACTCCCAAAAAATTATATTTAGAAGAATTTTTCTAAGAAACTACTACTTTCGGTTGTTCAATTGTTACCAAAACCTTTTCAGCTCTATCCAGGAATATCAGATTGAGTAAACTGCAGTTAAATATTTTTTAAGTCTTATAGTTTTTGAGGAATCGTGTCTACAACATCCAGACATACACACATACACACATCCACACATACACATACAGACATCATTTTAAAAATGTTATAATCGGATTTTAGGGACCTTAAATCGTGCTTATTCAATAAAATCTGGATATGCGAATTTTAGCATGAATCCAATACCTCTCTTAGCAAGAGGTAAAAATTAAATTTCTGAGATTTAGAATATAATGTTCTTCAATATTTGTTACAACAAAAGTTTTCCAAAAATCATATTTAGAAGATTTTTTTTTTGAGATTACTTCTTCCGGTTGTCCAATTGTTATCAAAACCATTTCAGCTCTTCCCATTAATGTTAGATTGAGAAATACGTAGTTAAACCATTTTTGCGGAATGCTCTTTCCAACATCCAAACAAACATACACACACAGACATCATCGTCAATATGTTATAATCGGATATGCGATTTTTAACATGATTCCAACACCTCTTTTAGCGAGAGGTAAAAACGAAACGTACGTAAAATATTTGAATCCTTTGCCCTGCATAGAATATCGTATCCATGACGACGATATACAATAAATAAAACATTGAAAAACGATTTTCCCAAAAAATATAAGATACCGCTCTCACCTCCCTTTTCAACCTTCGAACCCGCTTTGAAAAATTCAAATGATTCTAATTTCGTTGGGCCTGTGATGTCCTCTATATCCCTGACCACACGAACCTGGAGACATAACCTCATTCCGTCGACGTGTGGAGAGATCAGCTGAGAACAACGCGAAACAAAGACGCGTCTATGCGCCAAACAACGCCCCAGAAAGAGACGGAAGGAGGAATCTAAGGCACTCGTGTGGAATGCTTGAGGATGCCGCAAAAAAGGAACTGACGTTGAGTCAGATTACACCCGGAATGGCTATGAGAATCGCAACCTGGAATTCGGATGTTATGAAATAACTAATAAGAGGATTTATAGACTGGACGGGAACTTTGGTTGTCCGTCGTAAACTTAAAGAAGGCTTAAAAAAATAACGAAAAAAATCTGATGTGGCCAGCACATAACCTGCCGATAATTCTATGTATTTTGTACAAATTTCATGCCGAAAGTTCCTTGGAAAAGATTCTATAAATCCAATAAAATTATAACACTAACATATGTACCTACATTATGTTACGATTTCAAATAAACGAATTTAATTAATAAACATAAATTTAGAGATTCTAAAAAAATTGTTGTGGCCAGCACAATACCTCTCGCCATTTCCATTTTATGTTGTATAAGTATTGTATTACACTTCGCTATCGAACCATCGTTTTATAACAAACAAAAAATACAGAACTTTACCCAAATATTGTTTTTTGTTGTATTTAACATGTCTTCTGCATACATATAATTCTTATTATACTTATCTATTTTTCATTATATGAGCAAGTTCCTTAATATAAGATTTTCTTCCAATCCATTAATAAGATTGGCGGTATTTCTGATGGATATATGCATTTTACCTATAATTTTAAATATTTAATTAATAAAATAATAAGAAAGATTAAATGTACTTCCCAGAAAAAAGCTGTCAAAATATCACTAAAACTTTGTTATAATTATTACTATGTTATAAACATATGAATTTGTCAACTGGTTTCCTTAGTGTAGTTTAGCCGCTGCGATTATTCTATATGCTATAGTGTCTTTATCTTTAAATCTGTACAAGATATAATAAAATTTTTAAGTGTACTAGATGGAGAATTTTATGTTCTTCAATATTTGTAATAACAAAATTTTTCTAAAAATTATATTTACAAGAATTTTTCTAAGAAACTACTACCTCCGGTTGTTTAATTGTTACCAAAACCTTTTCAGCTCTTCGCAGGAACGTCAGATTGAGGAATTCATAGTTAAACAGGTCTTAAATCTTATAGTTTACGCACCATCTTTGTAAAATGTTATAATCGAATTCTAGGGACTTTAAATCGGGCTTATTCACTGAAATCTGGAAATGCGATTTTTAGCATGAATCCAACACTTCTCTTAGCGAGAGGTAAAAATGTTAAATAATCAACAAGGATATTTTTTAGGTGATTCGGTCTATTTGGTCAGTATTACTAAACTTCTTGGCTAGTAGTGCGAGCACGGTTTTAACTAAAATGTTGTTTTAAGAAATTCAAATTTCAATATTTAATTTCACACTTATGATTAAAGAACGATTTTTTAAAAAATATTTGTTGGAATAGAAACTACACACCGATTTCTCACACTTGACCGTTACGTCCTAGTTTGATGTTCGTATATTAGATATACGTATCGTATGTTTATCTCTGTCTCACTTATGGTTTCCTACATTCTGTCTTCGGTACACCAAACTATGACGTAATGAAACATTGGGTTTGTCATATCTATGGTTACGATACGACTTGACATTTGATTGACAGCAATGTATTTGCCCGTTCCATTTAAAATAAAACATAGAGAACGAATTTGGCATTTGATAAGACGTCAATAGAGGTTAATTTTGTTTAAATAATTATACCAGCATTCTAAATTAAAATTAGTTGTAGAAAAAACATAGTGTGCACCTTGTGCCCGAGTGGTTTTCTGACTCGGCTAAATTTCTTACATTATTTAAATATAATACTTCTGTCAAATTCATTCCTCATGTGTTATTTTAAATGAAACAGACATTGCTGTCAATCAAATGAGAAAATGTCATTAGAGGTTAATTTTGTTTAAATAATTATACCAGCATTCTAAATAAAATTTAGATGTAGAAAAATACTGTGTGCATCTTGTGCCCGAAATATGCTTAGTGCTCTCGAGTGGTTTTCTGACTCCGCTAAATTTCTTACAATATTAAAATATAAAACTTCTGTCAAATTCGTTCCCTATGTTTCATTTTAAATGGAACGGGCAAATACATTACTGTCAATCAAATATCAAGTCGTAACCATGGATATGACAAACCCAATGTTTCACGTTAAAAAATACTCACGGTATATGTTCTGCTTAAAAATCATATTTTGATAAATTTGATATTATTAATTTTTATTATTAATCAATGAAATTTGACATTTCTTAAAACAGCAAAACCTAGCTCGTACTACAAATCCTTATATTTTCGACCTATTTAAGGGTTGCCAAATTCATTGATATTTTGAATTCGTATCCTTTGAAATGATCCATAATAAAATTGCCATTGTGTCCTATTTGAAAACCCGTCCCTGGTTCGTTCTTAGTGACTGTCACTCCGTTTAATATTTATCGGACGTTTTGTAACTTTAAGATGAGTTTCTGTTCCGGAGCCGAAGCGCGGAATATTATTCATTCTTGTGTTGATTACCTTTCAGGTCTGTTCAGAATGAAATTATTTTTACTTGTGTTTGTATAATAAGGAAGGACGCGTACTAATTCAATGCTATTCCACGCCGGAGCCTGCATAGCTGATTGTGATTAATAACTGCTTTTTAAATGAGAAATGTACGAATTGTTGCGAAATTAATTAGGTGTCATTTTCATACGTGACGAGTGAAAAATATGAAACGCAGAGCCACCATTTCACTTGTACAACTTTGTATTCATATTTTCATTTTAAATTGTTTCCCTCAATGTACAAATTGCGAAAGGACGTGGTTAAATACGTGTAAAAATTTTACAAACCTGAATATTGTTGCCTAACATTTAATTTCTGGCGTAAGCGTAAATTAAGACAAAAACATGCTATTTTAAAATGTTATAAAGGAATAAAGAGTTTGTCAGGATAAAGTGATCCTTGTAACGAGAACGTCAGGATTTCCTACGGGGGTTTTGGAACCCCAGTAAAATGAAAGAAGCTCTCAAAATTTTATTTTTAAAAGTAAATTTTTAATATACAGCACGATGTATATGGGATCGCGTGGTCGTGTGTGTTTAGTGTCTGCTTGCCAATCTGGTGACCCGGGTTCGATCCCGGCCAGACTTTTAATCGTCCAAAAGTGATCCCTGTGGTGCACTCTCCACACCAGCTATGAGTGCACATCAGGTGACGCCTGGTAAGCGCCCACAAATATATCGTCATCTTTAGGTGCGTTCGGTAAATCATACGGAGTTGGAGTATTTACGGAGCGGTGTTGGAGTGGAGTGGGAGTAGAGCTGGAGTTGGAGTAGATCGAGGGAACGGTACACTCCTTTATTTGTGATTAACCGAACGAGTGGAGTTAAAATTTTGGTGCACGAATATAATAACCTCCTTTCTTGACAATCTTATATACTGCACTGCTAAAAAAAATAAATAATGAACCATACAGAAGTTATTCAGTTCGGTATTATTCTTTAATGATTCTGAAGAAAGTATATGTTAGAAATGGTACAGAATTCTTACCGTTCCGACATACTGTGCCATCGACCTTTAAACTAATAGACGCAGCGTACGAGCAAAACGCTTGTCCCGCCATAACGGTGCAGACACAGTATCTCTATCCTTCAATAGACCGGAAGTTAAGAAAACGCGGCAAAATAAAGAAATTGATTTGTCCCTACTTGTTATTGTATAATTCGTTTTATTATATATTTTTAATATAATCTTTATATACATATGTATATTATAAGAGACAAATAATAATTAATAAGAACTTACATATGAAGTGACACAGCTGAACCGCGTACGTACTGCTGACTGCACGAAATACACCGTTTCCCCATTATTTTGTCGCACACACACCTCACAACGCATATATTTACGTATATATTGACAGAAATAATTGTAAATGTTCTCCAAAAAAGTATATAATACGCAGTCACGAAACGTCAAATGTAGATTTTGACAACTATTTAGTGATAGAGAGCGATGTATAGAGATTTACATATGTCTGAAAAAGATGTACAATGAGTACGAACGTATGCGCAGTATACTTTAACTGAGAACTTCCGTACTGTTGGAAGACAGAATGTATATTTCTATCCTTTTATGTTGGAACATTATTCTAACAATAAAAGAATAGGAGACACTTGGTCCATTAGTTTAAAGGTCGATGTACTGTGCCTTGTTATATTACAAAACAATATTATAAATATAAAAAAATTGTGCATAATAAAATATTTCAACATAAAAATACAAAATGATCTGACAGATGTCAAATAAAACAAAAAAAACTCCATGTATGCTTGCATATCGAGGTTGGACTTATGGAGTTAACACTTTTCACTCCACTTGACTTCATTCTGCATTTGCCGAACGCTCCATTTTAAGACGCTTCTCACTCCATGTAATTACCGAACGGTGCTAGGAGTGTACATAGTGAAAAGAGTGAACAGAACTCATTTGCCGAACGCACCTATTACCGATGTCTACATGTGTTGTAGATACTGGCACACCCAGTAATGGGTAATACGCCTTAATAATATATTTATATTTATTTATGTATAAAGATGGAAGGTGTGACAACTCCTCATTTTTTGTTGACATACTAATGATTGATTCTAATATATTATGTCTTTAATGTTGTCCCTTGTGAAATTTGAAAATAATTTACAATTTTCAAATAGCACAAAAATGACCTCTACGGTACACTTTCCACGACAGGTTTCAGAGCCCGTTGTATAAATAACTATTTTCACGTGGTTTTTATCTCCCGCAACCCTTGGTAAAAGAGGTATAGGTATCGTGCTAAAAAATCACATATCGTGTGTGTGTGTGAGTGTATGTGTGTATGAGTATGGATTTTGTCTTTGCTCTAACTCAAATACTATCATTTAGAAAATTCTGAAACCTTGTATTTTGACTCTATTCTAATATGGAAAGAAACCATTAGATTTTGGTGTAAATCGAATAACCGGAAATGACATAATAGGTTTTCTTCGAAAAATATCATTAATTGTCATTTTTCGCATGTTATGTCATTATAAAAATTAAAGATTATTGAATTTTCTACAGGTATACATCAATACTTTTGCTATATATTTTACAGATAAATTTAAAAAATATTTTTTTAGAAATCTCAGAGCCTGTGATTTAAAGATTCCTTTTGTTACACAGTTTATATTGGAAATATATGTAACTGACAAATAAATATCATTGTCAAAAAACTTCACTTCAAATTAATAATAGTGACATAAAAAGAAATTAGTAGATCAAGCAGTAGTTATGCGCAAAGGAACTTAATATAGGTTGCAGCCAGTGTTGTGCTTATCTAGATAACGTTATCTAAAATTTTATCTAGATAACGTAGTTAGTATCTTTTATCTCATATCTAGATATTTATAAAATTAATATCTATTATCATATCTGTTTTATAACATACAGAAGAAAGATAAGATAACCATTATTCATGTTAGCTCCATCTATACTCAAATCAAAATACTATTTAGCAAGTTAGGAGAAGCATACTGTCATGTGCCATGTCGTGTGTTCTCCGTCGCCGGTGTATCTGCCTGCGTAAACTTACTTGTGATGTGACGTGTTGAAAGGCTTTTCATTGTAGGCGGGCAAATTCTCACACCAAGACGCAATCACCTATCTGATACTAATTTTGAGAAAGTAATGTTTTTAAAAAACAATAATTTATTTTTATAAAAAATATGTACATAGATATTTGTAGAATAGTGTCTATCTTCGTTTTGTATGTTATTAAATAAATATGTATACTGAATATTTTTTGTTTCCTTTTCACACATCGCATCAATCAAGCATAAACAATTAAAGAAAGTTTTGTAAGAAATCACGGTTGCTTATTTTTCAAGTATCTTATCTGTTAATTAAATTTTTATCTAGATAACATGTATAGTATCTGTTATCCTTATCTAGATATATTGCGCAAATTTATCTTTTATCTGTTATCCAGATAACGAAAATCATTACCTGATCCAACACTGGTTAAATAGCGGAAGATATCGTGTTGGCCACATCAGATTTTTTTCAATATAGTAGCAAAATCCGGAGTCGATTCATCTTGCAAAATTAGTATGTCTTTTTGGAGAACCCAATAAAAAGAATAAAATTTGCTTTCCACCAATTTTTTTCCACAATAAACTCCTTGCCGACTAGTCTATTTTACCTTCAACTTATAAATAAATTGAAGGCCATAAGCAATATTAATTTATCATCCCTATAATATCCACGCGTGCGTTTGTTTATAAACTTTTGTCACAGTTATCCATAAATCTCGTCCCGTTATTCTGAGTCTGTGCACATTTATCTTAAACCACTACAGGAACACAAACACTGGGAAAGAGAATCCCGAGGATTCTTCCGAGATCCTCAGCCAGTCGCTCAATGATGCATGACTCCACGTAGTATTTGGGTAATTAGTGGTTTCATAAATTATGCGCAGGAATATTTAATTGGGCCACTGCAACTCAAAGTGAAAGCGACAGCAGGATATCATGGCAAGGACTTGAAAAGGATAATAGAGTGCTGTGGATATTATACTGTTTTCAATATCAGCGAAATTGTATCATTATAAAAATTGGTGCTACAGGGTTAGACAGAAAGGACGGACGTTTATGAAAACGTCACAAAATTGAAAGAATCTGTTGTGGCCAGCTTGAGACCTCTCGCCATTTCCACATTAGGCTATATAAGTATTGTAGATATTTAACATTTCTGGTACACGCAAAAAACAAATTCTTCCAATTCTCTGATAAGATTGGCGGTATTTCTGACGGGTCTATGTAATATATGTATGTATGTTTAAATATTTAATTAATAATAATAATAAAACAAATATTAAATGTACTTCCCAGAATAAAGGCGGATTTATGCAGCCATTTTTATTTACATTTACATTTTAATTTAATTTTCATTTAATTCTCATTTATAATTTTTAAATGTACCTATTCATATAAAAATATATAACAAAAATAAATAAAAATGAACGCATGCGCACATATAAAAATACGCTGACAGATGATTAACGTTATAACCCGACTTTCATTGGAATAAAATTTATTAATAAAAATATTCAACAATAGTGACAGCGAAGAAGTTATGAGTTTAGTTTTAAACGTGTTATTGCAATAAAAAACCGTAAAAAGAAACGATATCGGAGATACATAATAACAACCAGCTCATCAACTCAAATTCGCGTCCCTGTCATGCCGTACACGCATGCGCCATTTATAATTTTCATTTATTAGATAAAAGTTTTCCATCTTTAAAAATAAATGAGAATGAGAGATAAATGAAAACGTAAATGAAAATGGTGTATGCATGGCTACATTAGTTTACATACATTTATCTTTTAAATGAAAATTCAATTAAATTAAATGTAAATGAAAATGGCTGCATAAATCCGCCTTAAGTCTTCAGTAATGTCTCTGTTTATTTAACACATTTATCCGTCAATTACAAACATTTTAAATTTCCAATTGTTTTCCATAGGCTGTGAGATTCTATTACAACATATTTTATATATTGAAATATCTCTATCTCTAACTCTATAGAAGATATAATAAAAATTTTAAATGTATCGAATAGGGATTTTTATATTCTTTCATATTTGTTATTATTTATATAATTATGTATTTATGACCCATTATAGTAATTAAAGTACCAAGGATAATAATCCCTGAGGTCAACAGTGTACTTTCCGAGGGCATTATTGTTTCTTTAACTCCGTGGTGCCTTCAACATTTAATGTCGTACTATTTCCTTTAGTATTCTAGGGATTACGGATCAGAAAGATATAATAAAATTTACGAAGTAGGTAGACTATGAATACTTTTGCTTGCTTTTTAGGCTTGATGCCAGTGTCAGTATCAATTTTTAACAATATTTCCATAGCAATAAATCATAATGGCCTTGGCTTGTATAATTACCCTGGAAACAGGGAATTAGGGGATTTTATTTTACTGTAAAATACTCGCAGTACCTATATGTTTTTAAAATTTACTGCTGGCATTTTATATGAAAATTCTGTTGAATATGTGTATTTAAAATAAAACAAATGATTCAGATTTACAAATAATATATGTAAATATAAAAGAAAATATATGTTCAAAATGCATTATTCGCTAATAAATGAATCTCATATACATTTGGCTAGTTATTTATATAACAATATTTTGCACAATATCCACACCAGTTGTTTTTAAACTCAGGCAACCAATCAAATTGCTTAGAACATAACACAGAAATGGTCGCCTATTTCCGAACACCCATTTATAGAAACGTTAAAGATACTGGCTGACCCTAATATCTAAATATTAAATTTATTTGCCCTAAATAACGACATTATTTAGGATTTTAGGAATTAGATTTTAGGGTTTTGCAGGAGCACACTATAGCTGTGTCCAATGTTGCATTTTGGCATTTAGTATTTAATATTTAGGTCTTCTTCACATAAATACAACTCCAAATGAGCCACTAATGACATCCATTTATATGTATGGCAACACTTTAGAATAACAAAAATGAATTACACAATTCGATTTAATCTGATGCTTGAGATTAATGTCCATAATAAACACTCGTAAAGTTTCAAAACGGGTCGTTATAATTTTTGACAAATTGAATCAAACTTGACAAATAAAATTTTGATTTTTCTTCCAATGTCGACTGTTTTTATTGGATAAAAATTATAACGAACTGTTCAAAATTTTTACGAGTGTTTATGAATACGAGCATTAATGTTTATATTATATTTCATAAAATAGAAGCTAAGAAACTATTCTCTGACTGTAAATTTGAGATTTTTTGTAAATTATAGCAACGAATATGATTTGTTTAATTAGTGCGCGACAACTTCAAGGCATAGTGTGCTCCTGCAAAACCCTAAAATCTAAGGATGTGTCCGTTGTTACATTTTGACATTTAAAATTAAGGATTTAAGTCTTCTCCACATATGGGCCATCCAGCGAATCAAGCGATTTACGTCACTAGAAACAATGACGTCATATATTAAAAAGTTTACATGAACAATAAAACGGATTAAAATATGATCTGTGGGTTGCCTTCATAAATCCAAATCATTCTTAAAAAGGTAACACGTCTGGTATATTTTTTTTGCCAGGGAAATCCAATTTTATTTAAAATATTCTGAACGATACTGCTAACGCCGTGTTAAATACTTCATTCTTGTAGTATATGCAATAAACTATCTAGTATTATGTGAGATCCTTAAAAAAATACAGAATACTGCATACCATACAATTTCTCACTGTTTCTGAACATTGCGTATAGCGTTTGCCACACGCTGTACATATAGATTTAATTTTCAAATTATTACTAACAAATAGAACGAAATATTACCTCAATATTACAATACAGTGAAAGTAAGAGCCCACCAATCTATTTTTCATTTTCAAAATAAGTCAATAAATTAACTGCAAGCTCTTGAATTTGACATGACAGAGCATTTGTCAATGAGCAACGAAACCAAAAACAAAATGAAATCACAATACAGGTTGAAAAGATAATATAGACATATAATATTTAGTAATATACATGTTCAGAATTACCAATATTAAAAAAATATAATCAAACGTCATTTTGTAAAAAATTACAAAATTTTACTTAATAATAATAATATATCCAAATGTAATTATTTCTATTAAAGGTGTCAAATACATAATAATAATAAAAAAGAACCATTAAAATACCGTTAATAAAATTTATTTAAAAAAATAAATAAAATTTCAAAAATCCCTAAACGATGACGTAAACCGCTTGATTCGGTGGATAGCCCAAAAATACAACTCCGAATGGATCTCTGGTGATATTCATTGGTTTGTATGCCAACACTTTAGAACAACAAAACTGAATTATACATTTCGATTCAATTGGATGCTTGAGAGTAAATGTTAATATTATAGTTCAAAAATAGAAGATAAGAAGCTATTCTCTGACAGTAAATTTGACATTTTTTACAAGTTATAGCAACGAACATGATTTGTTTAATTAGTGCGCGTCAATTTCAAGGCAGATTGTGCTCCTGCAAAACCCTAAAATCTAATTCCTAAAATCCTAAATAATCACTAGATTTAGGGCACATAAATTTAGGGTTTAGATATTAGGGTGATAAAAGTGCAACATCGGACACAGCCAAAGCCTTGAAGTTGACACGCACTAATTAAACAAATCATTCGTTGCTATAATTTGTACAAAAATTCAAATTTACTGTCAAAGAATAGCTCCTTAGCTTCTATTTTATGAAATATAATATTAACATTTAATCTGAAGCTGCAAATTAAATGGAATTGTACACTCTAAGAAATTTTTAACCAATTTTAACACTAAAATTGGTTCCAGGAGGTCCACCAGATTAGGTGTAATTTTAACAAACTGTCTGTTTGGTTAAAAAGTACACTGGAAATTGGTTTAAAATTTAACACAAAATTTCTGGTTAAAAATAATACTGCGTGTTAAAATTTACACTGAAAATAGTATTTTAACTAAATGTACGAGTTAATTATCTTATTTTTTCTACACTAAATAGTGTAACCATTTACACATATATGGGTAAGTTTGGATATCAATAACACCACTCGGTGTATCCATTTACTCGTATTTAAGTAAATTTTAACAAGATATGTGTTAAATAAGGTAAATAAAATTCATTGAAATATAATTTGCATAATTTTATTGTATAAAAAAATATTACATTTTGACTGTCAGTGCTGTACAAAAATATGTTTAGGTACAATATAATTACCATCGGAACATGAGAGGATTTCGTATGGTTCTTTGTACAAACAGGTATTCAAAAATATTAGTTCTATTCCAGATACATTAAATTCTGCAATTTTAAATGCCTGTAGAGTTTCATCAAAATATAATGTATTCCAAGATTTTGTAACAAACATGACAGTGTTTTCTATGGTAATAATGTCTATTATTTGGTGAAATATTGGTAAAGACTCAACAATTTCTGGTACGAGGAAGTAACCTGGTTTGTACAAAAAATCATACGAAATCCATTTAGCACTATTAATTTTAATGTCACAGGGTATATCGATATTTGAAGTAATGATACTTTTGTAACAAATGTGGTCTGTGATGTAGGTATATCTCAAAGTTGAGTTGCACAATACACTACTGTTGCCCGTTTCGCTGCGTGTATTAAACTGGAATAAATTGTATCTTCAGGTAAGAACGGAATAAAATATACACCATTTGGTGTTATTTTACATTTAACAAAATATAGTGTAATTCCAACACCATATTGTGCAAATATACCCTATAAGTATAACTAACTCAAAAATTTGTTTATGATTCAAAGTAACCATATTTTTGAGTAATATGTCTCATTTACTCTATATGTGGTTACAATTTTAAAAATTATTTTAATTAACACGGACAAAATTTAACCAAACCGTATTTTTAACACGGACGAAAAATGTACTTATTTTTGTGTTAAAATTAACACCAAATTACTTAACCAACCGATTTGGTTATTTTACACGGACAATATTTCTTAGAGTGTATAATTCATTTTTGTTGTTCTAAAGTATTGCCATACAACCCAATGGATGTCATTAGTTTGCCATTCGGAGTTATATTTATGTGCAGAAGACCTAAATCCTAAATGCCAAAATGCGACATCAGACACAGCCATCCTCCTTATCTAATGAAATTAGCGGGAGGTAATGCGCCGGCCACATCACGCTTCTCATAAACTCATCTCTCTTGTGTTGTAAATCACGTGTGCTCGTGGGCGACACAGCTTGGCGTGATGAAGAGAAAAGACGCCGACGTTAGGGTAAGTGGCGGCGAGTGTCCGCGACAAGCTCCGGGCTTGGAGCCTGCACCGGAGTCTCAACCGGAGCTCGAATGAGTCACGCAACACACGCGCTACTCCATGAGAAGTGGGGCATGAGTGGTTCACAGCCTTCGGTCACGCTATCAGCATGTAGAGGTGGATATATACCGATCAACTGAACGGATATAGAGAATTATTATTTTAAAATTTTCATTATATATTTATACTTTGATGAGAATAATAAATGGCGATATATCGTTATGGCTTATTAACCATTTCTTGGTCTGGCAAGCTGTTTTCTTTTAGCAATATGGTCAAAATTTAACTATTTAATACAGAATTAGAAAACACTCGCCATGTTTCACAAGATTTCAATATCTAAATCAACCTCTCAGTCATCATCTGATGCTGGCAGTGCCCAACTGATTTTAAGGAAAAATCGTCACACACACATTGTAAAAATCGGCATCAATTTCCTCTAAAACGCAATCTGTGTAAATTATTCGCTGCACATGATCCATTTCGTAAATGTGTAGTTGTAAACTAATATTGATTTATAGTGTTGGAAACAAAGCAAACTAAATCGGATCTTCCTGAACATCTAATATTTCTTTATGATGGAAAATATATTATTTTTACAAACCATAATATCACTAAAATCACATATTTACTACTATATTCTTCTAAACACCGTTTCATTATTAATTTTAATGTAATTGCATCCTGACAGTGACATTTGTTTAAATAAGTCAAAATCATTATTAAATTAGTATTTTTGTTTCACGCGTAGGCAAGATGATGTGTAAAAATAAATTATTTTGTAATTTTATATTTAAAGTTATTTACTAAATGCTATTATCGTAGAATTGAAGATCTTACCATTATATTCAACCCCTTAACCTTAACAATAAATTTAAAAACTATATACGTATTTCGAGAACTAAGTTCTCATCATCAGTAGAAACTACTGATGATGAGAACTTAGTTCTCGAAATACGTATATAGTTTTTAAATTTATTGTTAAGGTTAAGGGGTTTTTTCTTTAGTTATAACTTTACCTTAAGACTACATTTTAGTTTTATAATTATATTCAATGTATTTTTTTCAAGAAAAACTGTTAAAAGCTTGTATATACAATATTTCAAAATTTTCTGATTAATGGTATTTGAGTAATCGTGTCCACATACACACACACACACACACACACACACACACATACATACATGCCTACAGACATCGTTGTAAAAATGTTGAAATCGGATTCTGGGGACATCAAAACGTGCTTATTCACTAAAATCTATATGCGATTTTTAGCACGATCCCTATACCTCCCTTACCTAGGGTAGCGGGAAGTAAAAAAAACTATAATAAATGATGCTTAAAACAGTGACAACTTTTGAAATTCTACTCAAATTGTATCAATTTCATATTAAGAACAATAACTTAATTAATTTTAAAAAACTGTTTGAACCCGGGTACTTAAATCGTGCCACATGACTAGAATAGATTTTGGGTTTTCAACAAACCCCAAATTCATTTCAATACAAATATTTGCTACTCCAATTTTGACATCAACACGTAATTTTTTTGTTAACCTTTTAACAAGAACATAATGTTAAAGTGATCTTCACAATAGCCTCTTCATTATAATAGTACATTAGTACCACGGAAAATTATCATTATTGGACTTTCATTAAAAAAAATGCATTTTATAAATTTTTCTTTTCCATATTCTGCAAACTTTCTGGTTATTACATTATTTGATAATAAAACATTGGTTTAAGTTTGAAAAGTAGTATTTGTGGATTGATAACAACTAGAGTTTTGTAAGTAGAGTTTGCAGGCTTCCAAATATGTAACAAAATAAGTCATCAGAGTTCGTGTGAAAAAGTTGTGAACCCATGAAAACTCCTAACGAATCCCGCCTTGGCAGGATGGCAGGCAATCCGAATCGGAGAGAAGAAAATCCTCGGGCTTCGAGAAACTTTCCAAGCGTGTGTCTTCACTCCGTATGATATAATTGCAACATTTGACAGCTCATTATTGACACAGAGAAATTTAATAAACGAAACTTTCCGATCGTCGCGATGAAAATTCAACATGCAGCGAGCATAAAACCAGAAATGAATAAAACTGAGAAGAATAAAACGGATTCAAATTTTTCATAAAAACTTTGCCGAGCGCTGAAGTGAGAAATGCGAAAGTGCTGACACAACGAGTTGATTATTTGAATTAAAAATATAGGGGATTGTGAGTTCGTGATATCGAATGCAGAAGACGTTTCGGTTTTTTGCGATGGAGAATTTGCGAATCTGTCGCGAGTCATAACGCACGATACGTGAGAGCTGAGACATGCAAACCGAGTGCTCTGCATCAATCTAATCATAAAGTAAGACTTTAAGGTTGAATCTTCTCTACTTCATAGCTGAATTATGGACATGCTCGCAGGTACTCACATACCTATTTTACATAAGAGAAAATAGAACTTTATGCAGAAAACTGTTACTAAAAAAACTTTAGAGGTGAATTTAATTTATAAATTTACATTTAGAAATATTTATTTAATATTTATAATTTTATTTCTGGTTTATGTTCGATTTGGAAATGCTGGATCTGGTTAATCAGGATCTATCCGTGATCCGTGACATATTATTTGACGTTTCACCAGTTATCAGTTCAGATTTTAGGTTAAAATTTTATTTTCATAGCCATGAATTTGTTAGATGTTAATGAACAAAATGATTTTTATTTTTTAATAATATCGGGAATGTTTTTACCTCTCGCTAAGAGAGGTATTGGACTCATGCAAAAATTCGTATACCCACATTTTAGTGAATAAGGACGATTTAAGGTCCGTAGAATCCGATTATAACATTTTTAAAATGATGTGTGTGTGTGTATGTGTATGTGTGTGTATGTATGGATGTTGGAGGGACGATTCCTTAAAAACTATAAGACTTAAGAACTGTTTAACTATAGATTCCTCAATTCTTGGGAAGAGCTGAAAAGGTTTTGGTAACAATAGAACAACCGAAAGTAGTAGTTTCTTAGAAAAATTCTTCTAAATATAATTTTTTGGCAATTTTTGTTAATAAATATTGAAGAACATAAAATTATCCATCTAATACACTTAAAAAAATTATTATATCTTGTCTAGATTTAGAGATAAAGACACTATAATATATAGAGTAATCTAATCGCGGAGGCTAAGGTACTAAGGAAACCAGTTGACAAATTCCAATGTTTATAACATAGTTTGTAAATGACACATGTCACTGTCAAAAATCAACAGTTTTAGTGACATTTTGATAGCTTTTTCTGGGAAGCATATTTAATCTTTCTTATTGTTTTATTATATTAAATATTTGATATTATAGGTAAAATGCATATATCCATCAGAAATACCGCCAATCTGGTTAATGAATTGAAAGAATTTCTTACAATTAGGAACTTCATCATACAATGAGAAATAGATATAATTAGAATTATATGTGTGCAGAAGACATGTTAAATACAATAAAAAACAATATTTGGGTAAAGTTCTTTAATTTTTTGTTATAAAACGACGGTTCGAAAGCGAAATGCAATACAATACTTATATAGCGTAATATGGAAATGGCGAGAGGTCTTGTGCTGGCCACAACAATTTTTTTTACTATTTGATTTGTATAATAAAGAAATAAAACAAGCACAAACTTAAAAAACTTAGATGATCTGTTAAGCCCTGGTTAGGCCTATGAACACATTGATTTGTCAATGGACAGTATTATAGTTTGTTTTTGAAAAGAAAATAACAAGATCTTGAACAATTCTTCAAATATATTGGTACGAGTGTGCACGTATTTAATTCCTTGCTATACTTCGTATCCTTTTTGTACAATTCATATGCTTTGTCGTACTAATTACGATGAACACGAATACTGCTTATTAAAAAAAAAAACAAAATATCAATTTGTTCCTATGAATCCATCTTCAAAATGTCAACAACTCACAAACTGAAAAGATAGCTGACGGATGAAGCAGAGTTATACTTTACAGTCATGTTGAACAATTTTCTCTTGTGACTGATCGAATTTGAAATTTACATTTGGTAATATAATTTATAGTTATATTCCACATATAAATTCCAAATTCTAAATTTGTAAATCGTTTATAAACCATCATTATGCGTTTTAAGTGTGCTTATATAATAAAATCTAAATTATCAATTGCAAATTCGTAAATTAAATTCATCATAAACTAGCTGTTAGACGTAGTAAGCATGACAAAATTGAAAACATATGATTTATAACCACCAAATCGAATAAAAATTTAATTATTTTGCTCCCTTTCTCTTTAAAAATTACCGCAAAAAAATCAGCCGTATTTCTCATTACGTACATATCAATTTCGTATGAAATAAATCATATTTGAATACCTACAGATAAGTATAGCAAGCACGCGTTTAGTTGAAACTGAGACTGTGTTTACTTTGGCTTATAAATGAATCCCCTTTCCTTTTATACCAATTTTCGTCCTTAATCGTTTTAATGTCAAAGTTTTGAATTAAAATATATATCATAAACGATTAATATTCAACAAGTTCTATGCAGAGTATTGTAAGGTGATTATTCTCTAGTACATTTGTCAATATTAAATTTTAACTCTGTATAAATTAATTTAAATATGGACATGGATTTTTCCTGTTAGGACTAGCTATTATGACGAGGGGCTCGTATGTATAAAAATACCATATTATATTTACTATTACATTTCGACTTGTCCATATACGAATTTTGGGTTCTCCGCATTCAAGGTCAGTGTCAACTTAACGTGCGATAGCTGTACCTATTGTGTTTTTATTCAACAAAAGTAATGTTATCTTATTTCTCAAGAGAAGTATATTTACTTATGCCTTCAATTTTCAAATCAACTAAATTATTTACAGAATATTTGAATATCAAAACTTGAGATATACGAGTAGAGCATTAACTTTACGGTAACGTTTTGTATTGAAACTCAAACTAAAATTGTTATAAGAACAAATATATTGGATATACACGTGTGCTTATAAGAGAAGTTGAACTTTTAATATAACTAGTTTAGTTTTCCTTCAGTGAATATGAAGAAAACTTTGCATCTTTCTTTGACAATTTCTGCTTTCATGTTTTAATACGGTTTTTATAACTTATGACGAAGAAATGAGCGATCATAAAAAATTGTAATACATACTTATATTTAAAAGTATTTACACATAAACTATTGGTATCTGTAGTACATATTTTCGATCGATACCATAAAACAAATTTTGATGCGATATTTTTCTCTTATTCAATGAATAAGCTGTTCGAATATTTATTTGATGTTGTTGAATACGTGCATAAGTGTCTAAGTATTATTCCGAATAATCTTCCACTGAAATTTGGTTTTAATTTCGTTGCAGGTGCCAGGCTCGACATCCGACGCCATCTCCATAGGCCCAGACCTCCTGGAGACAGCCACGACTCGGCTGGAGTTGACAGGAGTCGGAGGCAGCCCCACTGCCGTTCGATTGAGGTGCGAAGCCTCGGTATTTCGGCTGTACCGTGCCGACAGCCTCGAGGTGGAGGTGAAGCCTGATAGTCCCCGACCTGCCAGTGTCTTGCTCATGGGGCAACGGGACCGCAATGGTAAGATATGGACGATTTTATTTTTTTAATCTATCTATTAGGGTTTGTATACCAGCTGTCGCTGGTTGACCTTTCTAACCGGACTCACCCAGCCGCAGTACCAATGCTAAATTTATTTAAGATATATGTATGAGTGGTCAGCTTATACTGGTGTCTCTAAAATAGGGGGACATGGCTTAACCACAGATTCCTGAGGCTAAAATAAGTCGATTTAACAAAAGTTAATTTTACCGGAAAGTGTACTATTTAGCCAGTATTCTTCGAAAAATAATTAATTTTGCTTATAATAACAGAACGCTTTATTCGATTTGGAGAAAATTTGGTGTGACAGTTCATATGGTTATGTCATGTTTTAAGATGATACTTGCTATTATTAATGAACCACTATTGTATGAAACTTAGGTG
The DNA here is from genome assembly GCA_943142095.1 of Ophonus ardosiacus. NCBI lineage: Eukaryota > Metazoa > Arthropoda > Insecta > Coleoptera > Carabidae > Ophonus > Ophonus ardosiacus. Next base: position 10,085,152 of record OW964837.1, on the reverse strand, counting down.
TCCGATCATTGATTAGACCGTAACTTTTTAATGGCCACGCCGATAACGTACAATTTTTTTTTCAGTCAGGTTTTATTTCTTTGTGAACCGAAACAGATATCACAATTTAACAAAGAAAGAAAAGTTTACTATTGACTGTACCTTTCTGAAAAAAATAATTTTACTTTATCCGCGTAGCCATTAAAAAGTTACTGTCAAATCAATGTTGGCGACACCTAAATTTCATACACTATAAGCAAAACTAATTTTCTTTTCAAAGAACTTCGAGGCAGAATACTGGCTAAATGGTACACTTTCCAGTAAAGGTAAGTTATGTTAAATCGCCTTATTTTAGCCTTAGAATCTGTAGTTAAACCATGTCTTTCTATTTTAGGGACACCTGTATATAGTAAAGACATAATTCTAAAAGTGGGGAAGGTAAAAAGTAAAATTAAAATTACTAAAAAGTTTATTTATTAATAATTAACTAATAAATAATTAAATTTGTATGTTTCGGTCAGTATAGAATCCAGGGAACAAATAGAATCAGACAGGGCTGTGTACAGTGATGTATTTTTATGTTCTCCAAAAACTTTATCAATTGCAATCAAGAGATTGCAAGAGCAAAACGTGAAAGTTATCCAAATAATACTTACCTATCATTAAAATTATAGTGCATAATATACTCATATACACTTAACTGGTAAGTGGCTTCTGTATGTTTTTATGATACTTTTTACCTCTCGCTAAGAGAGGTATTGGATTCATGCTAAAATTCGCATATCCAGATTTTATTGAATAAGCACGATGTAAGGTCCCTAGAATCTGATTATAACATTTTTAAAATGATGTCTGTGTGTGTGTGTGTGTGGATGTGTGTATGTGTGTATGTGTGTATGTGTGTATGTGTGTATGTGTGTGTGTGTGTGTATGTATGTATGTCTGGATGTTGTAGTCACGATTCCTCAAAAAATATAAGACTTAAAAACTATTTACCTGCAGTTTCCTCAATCTGACATTCCTGGGAAGAGCTGAAAAGGTTTTGGTAACAATTGAACAACCGGAAGTAGTAGTTTCTTAGAAAAATTCTTCTAAATATAATTTGTTGGGAGGTTTTTTTATTAAATATTGAAGAACATAAAATTCTCCATCTAATACACTTAAAATTTTTATTATATCTTTTATAGATTTAGAAATAAACACACTATAATTTATAGAGTGAACTAATCGCAGAGGCTAGGGCACTAAGAACACAAGTTGACAAATTCCAATGTTTATAAACATAATTTGTAAATGACACATGTCAGTGTCAAGAATCAACAGTCTTAGTGACATTCTGATAGATTTTTCTGGGAAGTATATTTAATTTTTCATATTGTTTTATTAATTAAATATTTGAAATTATAGGTAAAATTGTGGTAAAATGCATATATCCATCAGAAATACCGCCAATCTTGTTAATGAATTGGAACAATCTCTGACATTTAAAAACTTCCTCATACAATGAAAAATAGATATAATTAGAATTATATGTGTGCAGAAGCCATGTTAAATATAATAAAAAAAACAATATTTGGGTAATGTTCTATAATATTTTGTTATAAAACGACGGTTCGAAAGCGAAGTGCAATACAGTACTTATATAGCTTAATATGGAAATGGCGAGAGGTCTTGTGCTGGCCACAACAGATTTTTTTGTTCTTTGTCCGATGTTCTCTGTTGGAAAAAATATAATACAAGTCTCTATAATCCAAAATAAGTTTAGGTCTAGCCTGTGTCTAGACGTCGGTTATCATAACAAAGTAAATCTCTTGAAATCAGTAAAAAACCGTTAAGAATAATATTTCTTTATGGTATAAGTGAAGAAAAACATATTTTGCCAAAAAGCAAGTTCGTAAAACTCTAAAGCTTTTTTTCCAAAAGGTTCATTCCTAGGTACGAAAATGAGAAATATAATGTTTACTAACTCATTTTCGTTTTATCAGCTGTGCATGACATCTATTACTGTGTAAAGATAAGTAACCTACCTATCTTTAAACATAAATGTTAATATTAATTTAAATAAATAAGTTTTACAACATGAAATTTCAATAATAAAGTAATTTTGTAAAATTGCTTTTTATTTATATTAAAAAACCCAAAAATCAGTAATAATTCCTGCGTGATTTCTTAAATATTCTCTCACGGAGTGAGTAATGTACATTAATTATTTCAAATAACTATAGTAACAAGTATACATTTTATGAGTCGGAGTTGGATAAATAAAATTATAAATAAAACTCTATACTTGGTGTTCATAGCTTCGAAAATAAAACGTAAATTAACATCAGTTTGCTGTCATTTAGTATATTCATAATTAACTAGCAACAATAACAACTTCATACCTTTTAATGCACTGTACGCAAACATTTATATTTTTATGTAAATTTTATTTTTATTGTTGTATGATTCAGTTTTTTAGTGTTTACCTAGAGGTATTGATCTGATAATTTATTAATATGTCCAAATTATCTTCTAATTTTTTTTTTTAAATTTTGTGTTTCGTTCGGGCAAGAAACGCAATAGGTATAGCGAGCGGTCATTTTGATTTAAAATTTACAATTTTCTCTCTGGTTTATGTTCGATTTTGAAATTCTGGATCTGACCAATCAGTATCTATCACGTAATTTGTCATTGCTTGTCACTTGACGTTTCATTATTTCATCTCTTTTTTTTTCCTTCTTTAACACCTTCGCTGCTAAGCGGTCAATTCAAAATTGTCCCTGAAGACCAGAACTGGTACCTTATAACAGGGTTAATTCTATGTAATTTGGTAGTTTTATTTTTATTTTATCTTTATTCATTAATTAGTTATTAATAAAAATACCAGCGGACACCGGTGTCTGCCGTTGGCGCAGTATTATTACATACTGGCTTTTAGATTTCAAAGCGCCATAGCGGACACATTTTTTCTTTTTTCCTGCGCCACAACAGACACCTTTAGCGGACACAATGGAATCGGCGGACACGAATAAACTTGTATGGACAATATGCGCAATAATGTTGAATTGTTGTATTCTATAAGTTTCTTTTCGTCAGAGTAGTATAATCTGTCATTAGTGTTATATCTAAATCATGTCAGAACGTGCGAAAAAAATTGTAAATATGGCTCTGGAGATGCCTTCTCTCCTTTTAATATAACTTATTTTGTATAATATTGTAACGTTATTAATAAAGAATATATATTTATTTTTTACAAACTGCTTTTTATAATACTGATTTACTCACATGTGTATGCCTAATTTTTTACCGTGTCCGCTTGGCCTCTTAAAATAAAAATATTTATTTATTTTCCGTACGCCAGAGCGTACACAAATAACGGACACATCTCTAAAACTGTTACTATAAGACATATCGAAAAACCAAGATAATCAAAGTATCACAGGGCACATATTCAATGCTTCTTCCAATACATTTTGTCTGCTTGGCGTAAAGCGAAAAAACGCTGGCGGACACCGGTGTCCGCCTTGGCGCACAACGAAATATCACGATGTCCGCCATGGCAGCGAAAGTGTTAAATCTTCTAAACTACTCGAAAACTTGAGTACTAGATAGACCCTCGTCACCATAAACATTCTTCAACAATTCGTACATTTCTGTAGCGGATTTTCATTTTCATACAGAATTTCATATTGACACTAACATAATTCCGGCGGAGTACGAGAAAGTAGTTACCTTCAATCAAAGGCTACTGCCGAACGGTTCGCCTAATTATCTTGAAATTGTAAAGTTTACAGGGAAGCCGGAAAAAATTAATCTCGTTATTTAATTGCCACACCTCGTATTTCTCTGTCTTGATTTATAATATTCCATTTATCTATCCTTATAAATAATCAATAAAGTTTTGCTTTAGTAATGACATGTCAAGAGACAAAGTATCAATTTAAAAGTATGTGTGAGAAAAACATTATATTAGAAGTAATTACAATTCTCTTATTTTAATAATAACTCTAACACTATCTCCTTTTTAAAAATAGTTGGAAGAGAAGTCAAACATTTTTCCGGATATACCATTATTAATCACCTCATAAATTTTCTTCTCAAGTAAATCTACGATTAATCCTCACTGAAAAATCGAGTTATAAAACTAGTACATTGAGAAATAAACGTGATGTGTTCTGAGCAAATAATGGCGATGTGTCAAAAGGCAAGTTGCTAGCTCCGCTAATGATATGCAATTTTACGGTAAATATGCTCAGTAGAATGCCCGCGGTGCATCGCGCAGATACCAGCAGCATAGAAGCGGTTAACATGATGAAAGGGCGAATAAACTCACCGGGAAAACAGATTAAATTATAAAATTACGACAAGAGTTTTGGAAAGAAATGTAATCATGGAAAAAGCAAGCGAGACACATACTAATCTAGAAAGTTTTGGTAAATATATAAATATATCAATGTTTTCGTACATGTTTTCTGTAGCACAATTTGTAAAACTATGGACTGAAGCTCTTTTTTTTCTCCGCACCCTGTCCCTTGTCCTGCAGTGTTGCCAGTTCTTCATAACTTAGCATTTTCAACATGGCCGCCGAGTAGAAATCCCCAGATTATACTTATAAAAAATAAATCCTATATACTTTTATAATTACTTATTTGCACCACAATATTTTATATAAAGACGCGTTCCTTATTCGAATAAGCATGCATTTATTATTTAATTTAGTTTAATTAAGCCTGTTTTACATTTGTCACTGAATTGAACTTAAAATTGTATAATAAATTTACCAATTTCTAGTCAACTGTTTACATGCATAATTTTTTTTACATTCGCTAAGAGAGATAAAATATATAAGATTCATGCTAAAAATCGCATATCCAGATTTTATTGAATAAGCACTTTTTAAGGTCCCTAGAATCCGATTATAACATTTTACGATGATGTCTCTCTCTCTCTCATCTCTCTCTCTCTGTGTGTGTGTATGTGTGTGTGTGTGTGGGTGTATGTGTGTGTGGGTGGATGTTGGAAGGACGATTCCTCAAAAACAATAATACCGAAGACCTATTTAATTATAATCTGACATTCATCAAATTTTTCGTCAAATTTCACCTGTCAAAATATACATTTGACAGCCAATGGAAAGAGCTGAAAAGGTTTTGATAACGATTGGACAACTGGAAGTATTATATTACAAATATTGAACTTAAAATTATATATCTCACACACTTAAATAAAGAGAATAAAATATATAGAATAATTTGTTGAAATAAATAGCACAGTCCAGATGGTCCAGACTACAAGGAAACCAGTTGTGAAATTCAAATGTTTGTAATTGATAAATAAATTTCAGTGTCAAAAATCAACAGTTTTTCTGACATTACTGAAAGTGTTTTCTGGGAAGTACATTTAATATTTCTCATTGTATTATTAATTAAATATTTAAAATTGTAGGTTGGTATGTATATTAATAGTAGTAATACATATATCCTTAAGAAATCTTGAACATGTTAGAAGATAGAACAAAATTCCTTATAGAATGAAAAAATAGCTATAATTAGAATTATTTGTGTATACGAGAAATGTTAAATGCGATACCTATGTAACAAAATAGAAATGGCGAAAGATATTGTGCTAGGCACAACATAATAATTTAATTGACATGTTGATGTGTTATTAATTTTTTTTTTATTGTTACACGCGTCGTAATACATAGTGGTATATATATAAGCGGTGATATGTATGAGGATGAGTCTTTTTTCATTGCACCTTCATAACTTTTACGCTTTGTTTTGGTTGCTGATGATGATAAAATGATGAAAGACACACGATACATCCCTGCCTTATCCGGGATTTGAACCCGGAACCCTTGGAGCGTGAACCGCTAGCGCTACCGCTACTCCACCTGGGTTATTAAAATTATATATTATATAGAGCACTAAAAAAATTGAACGAAAAATAGAACATGCTTTATTTGGCCAATTTCTTAAAATTAACAAAAAATTGATAAATGTTAAACATGCTTTTAAAAAATATGTATTTCAATTAAACAAAATAATATTGGATTCTGTAATGTTATTTCGTGGGTATTGCTAATAGGTAACTAACGGAACTTTTAAAATTCCTCATTAAAACTGCGAAGAATCCAAAAACAGTAAAAAAATATCTGATGTAAACACCACATGACTTCCTTGTACGCCTGTTACTTTGACACTGACATTAAATTCTTTATTTTTTTGTTATTTTTTTTTCCTAATTCGCAGCAAACTAAATTACAAAAACCAATAGGTACATAATTTTTAATTTACATATCTCCCTTATAGAAAGAGCTAATTTAATCATACTTAATGTTTTCGACACAGAATTCTATTCTCTAAAACTTTTATTTGAAGCATTTATTATTAAAATCAAAATAACACCATTTTTTTCAAGAAAAACTGATAAGAGCTTCAAGTAAAGTATCACTTCCGGTTAGACTATTTTAACTAAAATCTATTATGTTATTCCCATTGATATAAAAGTATTATATACCAAATTTGAAAAGTTTGGGATTATACTTTAACATAGTTTTCATTAAAATCTATTATAGGCTTCAAGTAAAGTACCACTTCCTGGTACACCATTTTAACTAAAATCTATTATGTTATTCCCATTGATATAAAAGTTTTATATACCAAATTTGAAAAGTTTTGGATTATATTTTAATATAGTTTTTCATTAAAATTTATTATAGGCTTCAGGTAAAGTACCATTTCCGAAAGTTATGTAATGACCAAAAAGGGAGGTGTACAACTAGATGTTATAGCAGTCCTAAATACAAAATTTTAATTTTCTACGGCTTCCCGTTTTTTAGTTATGCGAGATACGTACGTACATACGTACAGTCGTCACGCCGAAATTATTAAAAATGGAGTCAGTTATGGTCAAAATGGATATTTCCGTTGAAATCTGGAAACCAAAATTTTTCGCGATTACAATACTTCCTTTACTTCATACAAAGAAGTAATATATACAAACAGTTTTGTAAAATGATCATGAGAGCAGGAAATTGCATAAAACTAATAAAAATAAATTAATAAATAAATATATCATCACGGCATATTATTGTTAGGTAGGTAGGACATATCAATATGTAAAATTACAAAAATCATGTTGTCATATTTTTATCTATTATCCTCTCGTGTTGCAAATACCTTCACATTACCACATTTATCCGCCATTAGTAAATTACAATTTTCCCCAAACATTTACAGCAAAAATATTTGTTTTTGCATTTTGTTTGATTTAGCGTCAATGCCCATATTGTGTAGTATATGTAACGGTCGTGTTTTGTTAGTTTCGTGTTTATGTTAACTAGAAACAAGTGCATTAAACGATGACCAACTGTTTATCTCATAAATTATTCCTGGAAATAAAGTTTACTCTGCACTTTAAATATTTTGTAAATACTTGCAACACATATTTAAAGTTTAGGAACTTTACATCCTGTTGGGATCATTTAAATTTAATGAAGAAGAGAAGTGTCTAAGAACTGGGGATTTTAAACGCAGTCGTAAATTTTCACATATTATGGCTTTCTGCATTATTTAACTTTCGTTCTGAATTTTTTAAAAAGATGTTACAGAATTTAAAAATGTGGGAATGTTGCAGATAAGTGTCACATAAGTTATACAATGTTATAAACAAGATACTAAATATTTTGCGGAACAATTTTTAACCGTAACAATTAAAATATTATGACAATCTATGTTTTAAGGTGACTATTTCACTTGTAAATTTATAAACCAATCTAAATTCAAGATTCTACCTAGTTATCAAGTTTTATTTCGACTTACAATGTATTGTTAACTCCCGCTACCCTTGGTAAGGGAGGTATAGGGATCGTGCTAAAAATCTCATATCGAGATTTGAGTAAATGACCACGTTTTAAGGTCCCTAGAATCCATTTTTAACATTTTCACGATGATGTCTGTATGTGTATGGATTTTGTCTTCGCTCTAACTCAAATACTATCATTCAGAAAATTGGGAAACCTTGTATTTCTATCCTATTATGAAAAGAAGTCATTAGATTTTGGATAACTGGAAATGGCACTTTACCTGAAGCTCATAGTGGTTTTTCTTCAAAAAATACCATTAAATGCCATTTTTTCGAATTTTATGTCTTATGAAAATTAAAGATTATTGAATTTTCTATAGGAATACATTAATACTTTTTTTATATATATTACAGATAAATTTAAAAATAATATTTTTTATTAGTCGCGAAGCCTAAGATAAGAACTATTCATTTGTTACACAGTTCATTTTTCAAATGAATGTAACTGACAGTAAATATCACAGTCAGAAAACTTATCACTTCAAATTAATAATAATGACATTTTAAAAAGATAATAGGTAATAAAGCAATAGTTTTCTGCAATGGAACAGTTTGCAGCGTTAGTAAATACGTAGGTAGGTATGTATTTAAATTAATAAAAATTAAATAGCGGGAGGTTTTGTGTTGGCCACATCAGATTTTTTTTCCATATTAATAAAAATTGCTAAAATAAAATAAATTTGTGTAAGTATTATGTTCGTTTTTACTGTATTTATATAATGTATCGTTTATTAATATTCACGCATTCAATGCATTGTTATTATATCAAATATTGTCAATTATTTTCTCTTTATTTATTGTCACTATTATATATAAATGACTGTAATAGCAAATATAAAACAGATTTTTAAAATTTCAACAATTTTTTTGTAAAAAAAAATAATTACACTAATGGAGAAACGAACCCTAATCAAAAATTTCAAATGAAGTGTTGCTAACCAATATGCCACACTGACATTTGAAAATCTTTTCATATTGCATAATAAAAAATCTGTTCTGGCCAGCACAAGACCTCTCGCAATTTCCATAATAGGCTATATAAGTATTGTACATATTTAACACTTCTGGTACACACAAAAACATAAATTTTCTTTATATGTTTTTGTATTTTTTTAATTCATTCTATGAACAAGTTTCCTCATTCTTCTAATGTGCGGAATTTCTGAAGGGTCTATGTATTATATGTATCTATAACAAATAATTAATTATTAATAAAATTAGAAATATTAAATATCCTTCCGAGAAAAAGTCTTCTATAATGTCTATGGTTTTTTGACACAGACATATGTATCTGTCAATGACAAACATTTCAATTTTTTCACATGTTTTCCACGGGCTGGGAAATTCATCACAATATATTATTTTAAATATCTATATTTCTCCATCTCTAACTCTAAAGAAGTATAATAAATATTTTGAAAGTATCGGATAGAGATTTTTATTTTCTTTAATATTTGCAATAACATAAATTTTCAAAAAAAAATTTTATGAAGCTAGTACTTCAGGTTATCCATTTGTTACCAAAACCTAATCAGTTGTTCCCAGTAATGTCAGATTGAGGAAACCGCAGTTAAACACACACACACAAATGCGCGCGCACCCGCGCGTATACATACACACGCACACTGATATCATCGTCAAAATGTTATAATCGGATTCTAGGGACCTTAAAACGTACATATCCACTAAAATTTTGATATGCGATTTTTAGCCTAATTCCACCTCTCTTAGCGAGAGGTACAAAGTGAAAAAATTATTTATTTGAAAATTTTTATAATTTATTACAATTTATGCAATAATAATAAAGTAAATAAAATAAATGTATCATCACGGCATATTACCCATTTCTGGGTGTGCCAGTATCTACAACACATGTAGACATCGGTAATGATGACGATATATTTTACCGTGTTGGCGCTTACCAGGCGTCACCTCACGGGCACTCATAGCTGGCGTGGGGAGTGCATCACAGGGGTCACTTTAAAGCCATTTAAATTTGGAAATATTTGGCGTCTGTCGTGATCGAACCCGGTTCCCCAGTTCGCGACCGTACACTCAAACACGCGGCCACGGGACCCCACAATAATAAAGTAGTTAATATAAAATAATGTACAAGATATAATGTACTATTATAAAAAAAAATATTTAGAAGCTTTCGAAATAAAAAATTCTTTACACAAAAAAGAAAATCTAATGAAAGAAATTTTGGTTTTAAACAATTCACCGCTATTAGATCCTAATTTTTTTCAAAATTTTAGTAATTATATTTTAATAAATTTTTAATTTTGTTATCTTTATTAATTTGTAATTTGTTTCACTCTTTTGTTATTTGTTTATATTTATATTATTTATTTTTCTACCTGATGATGAGGTAATACCTCGAAATGTACATTGTACAATATTTTTAAATAAAACATAATTTTTGAAACTAAGTATATATATTTAAAAAATAACAAAATGTTTCAAATATATCCTACATATAAAAGTATACTATTATCATGTTTAATATAATGCCTTAATTTTTTGCCGGACACTTTTAATTTACAAAAAACTGTTTTCCCTTGTAAACGCCTATGTCAAGAGTTACTTGGGACCCCCGATATGTTAAATAATTTTTTAAAAAACTACTAAGGCAGTAACCTTTTTTAGTAATCCTGTATTGCCCGAAAAAGACAATATATTCCACCAACTTCCTTTCTCGTACACAATCACCTACTCGTGGGAAAATTCGTGCCACTTTTCTTCATTTTCACGCTCAAGCGAGAAGAAAAACAGGCATTTTCACTGCGGCATGTCCAAATAGCGCACTTTCCTCTAATGATCGCGAAATGACAACGTCCGTCGTGAATAGATCCAGACACTTTACGTGTATTAAAACTTTGCCCATAAGTAGGCTGGGATTTAAGAAGGCGCAGCCCTACAATGCCCCAGGGCTACAAGTTACTCGACTTGTAATGTTCCTTATATTAGATTACATCTGCCTTCTTTAGATAACGGGAAGGTTGTAAGACATAATAAACTTTCTGGAAAGTCCCTCAATTTTTCGAACATGTTTTTGTTGTAAGAGTAGAATCGAGTATATGACCATAATGGAATTTCAATATTTGGGTCATAAAATATAAAAATTAACTATTATAGCTTCTAAATATTGTAATAAAAATGAATAGTATATTATAATGGAAGGGAGAAAAATACATAATTTTTTAGAAGTGTACGACACCATTGAAATAAAAATAACATTCTCTCCTGAGATGTAGGATAAGTCCGGGAGAGATGCCACACCTTTTTTAATGTCTAATAACTTTTGAGTAAATAACAGTAAAAATTTATTGCAATATTATATAGATACAATGGTGTTTGTAGACTATAATGGGCTATCACAATCTACTCAGTTAAAAACTTTATTTTCTAGTTCTAATGATATAAAATCAAAAATAAAAATAATATTTCTTAATTATATTTGAAAATTTAAAACAAAATTAATTCTCCTTTCAATCAAAATAAATTACTTTATAAAAATTCTGACAAAACCTCCCGCTATTTAATTTTTATTAATTTAAATACGTACCTCCGTATTTACTAATGCTGCAAACTGTTCCATTGCATATAACTATTGCTTTATTTTCTATTTTCTTTTTAAAATGACACTATTATTAATTTGAAGTGATTAGTTTTTTGACAGTGATTTTCACCTGTAGTTACATTCATTTGAAATATGAACTGTATATAACAAAGAAATTGTGTTTATCTTAGGCTTCGGGATTTAAAAAAAAAATGATTTTTAAATTTATCTGTAAAATATATAGAAAAAGTATGAATGTATTCCTGTAGAAAATTCAATAATCTTTAATTTTCTTAATGACAAAAATGCGAAAAATGGCATTTAATGGTATTTTTTGAAGAAAAACCATTATGAGCTTCAGGTAAAGTGCCATTTCCGGTCATCCGATTTTCACCAAAATCTAATGGAGTCTTTCCATATTAGAATAGGGTAGAAATACAAGGTTTAAGAATTTTCTGAATGATAGTATTTGAATTAGAGCGCTAACAAAATCCGTACACATACACACACACGCACACACACACACATACATACACACATCATCGTGAAAATGTTAAAATTGGATTTTAGGGACCTTAAAACGTGGTCATTTACTAAAATCTCGATATGTGATTTTTAGCACGATCCCTATACCTCCCTTACCAATAATAGCGGGACGTAAAAATGAGAAAACAACAAATTACAAATATGTATAGAAAATACTAATTTTTCTTCTAAAACAATGATAAAGTATAACTATATACTATAAGATCATAAGACCAATTTAACTATGAATTCCTGAATCTGATATTAAGAGTTGAAAGGGTTTTGGTAACAATTAGATAATCAAAAGTAGTTTCATTCTTCTAATGCTATATTTTGAAAATTTGTGTTTTTGCAAATATTGAAGATCATAAAATTGTACATTTGATACATTTAAATTTTTTATTATATCTTCTATAGATTTAGAAACAGACACTTTAATAATATAGAATAATCGGATGTAAAAAATTACACAGTCCAAATTTCACCAAGGAAACCAATTGGCAAATTCCACTGTTTGTAACATAGTTTACAAATATCAGTGTCAAAAATCAACATTTTTATTGACATTCTGAAAGCTTTTTCTGGGGAGAGCATTTAATCTTTCTTATTGTTTTATTAATTAAATATGTACAATTATAAGTAAAATCCATTTATTCATAGGAAAATATAATTAGAATTTTATGTGCACAAGACATGTTATATAAAAAAAGATAGTATTTGGGTAAAGTTCTGTAAGTTTTTTTATTTTAAAACTGCGCTTCAACAGCGAAGTGCAATACAGTACTTATATAACATAAGATGGAAATGGCGAGAGGTATTATGCTAGCCAGAACAGATTCTTTATTTGACTACCCCGAGAATCAACATAATATATCGCGTATAATAATTTGAATAACTCCGCTAACCCTAAAGTTCATTACCCTTGAGAATGTCCTTAATCGCAGTTTAAATTTCGCGGGCAAATCCCCGTCCTACGTCATGATCCTCGATGATCTGCCTTTATCTCCCCTTTCCTCGCTGGTGCTGCCCTCAGCCGCCGCCCTCGCTAACCCCCCACTGTGTGGCGTCAATATCCAGGGATTTGTGTGAATTTTTCAATCGCGCTCTGTGAAATATCCCATATCGGAATCTTGTTTATTTCTCTTTGCGTCGCTGAAAATAGAGGGCTGGGTGTCACGGATAATATCGCGGCTCGATTGTTTTCGATAAGGGAGGTATTGATATCCACATAGAACTCGCGTAAAGTACTGCAAGAAAAGATGTAAAGATTTAAATTTATGCAAATGTACCGTTAAAGGTTTTTGCTTTTAAGACGAAATGTAAAATTGGAAATCCGGATTTTTGGCTTTCATATCAGAAAAAAAATAGTATATTAGCCAAGATTGAGAAGATAATCATTATTGACCCAGCGCCTATTGTAACCCAAGGGCGAAGCCCGAGGGATATAAGTAATATAAAATCGCTTTGCATTTTTTTTTTATTGTTAACAATAATTTTGACATGAATAATAACGTTACTTATTTGTTAATATTCACAAAAACAAAGTAGGCTGCATTTGTTTTTATCTGACGTTTCGCTCATTTCACTGGTTTGATAACCTCACTTATGGGCCTTGATTTGTATTTGATTTAATTATTTAATAAAAACACTTTGTGCTGTTACAGTCAGCAGCCTTATTAGTTTATTATTATTTTTAAATAAATCTATTGAAATGTATTTACCTACAAATACAAAAAAATAATGATTTGTTCAATCCTACATCTACAAATATTTCACATTTTCACCAAAACAGCACAGTGGCCAGGCGAGGCGGCAGCGTAGGTCAATTTAAAATTATAGTGGCAAATTTAAATTATATACTTAACACCTTTCTTGAGTTTAATGAGTTAAATAATATTTGGATTTGGAGGCTTGATTAAAAAGTGACAGTTTGCATTATAGACCAAGGTTAATAATAAATTATTATTGACCTAGGTTACCATGGTTACAAGCAAGCGGTAGTGAAAAACAATTTCTCATGTCAAATAAAGGTAAATAATAGTGGGTTCCTAGGCTAGTAGTGAAAAAAAAAAACTATTATATCATATCTTAAGTTTAAGTTTTTTCGATGGTGTTTATACTAGGATTCTTTTATCTTTTAAATTTTAACTTTAAAGTTCGTGAAATTTAACTACTTTAAGAGGTAATAGATTCATGCTGAAAATTGAATATCTTGATTTTAGTAAATAGGCACGTTTTAAGGTCACTAGAATCCGATTTTAACATTTTTACAATGATATGTGTGTGTGTGTGTATCAAACTTTCAATAATTTCTATTTTCCGCATTTAAACTTTCTACATTAATATAAAAAGTTAATTAGATTTTGGATAAAATTGGATAACCAGTTTTTCAAATTCTTTAAGACTAAAGACCAATTTAACTACGTATTCCTCAATCGGACATTAATAGGAAGAGCTGAAAAGGTTTTGGTAACAATTAAACAACCGGAAGTAGCAGTTTCTTAAATAATTTTCTGAATGTTATTTTTTTATGTTATTACAAATATTAAAGAATACAAAATTCTCTATCCCATACATTGAACATTTTTATTATATCTTCTATAACTTTAAGATAGAGAATTATAAATATATAAAATAATCCGTTGTAATGAAACTCACAGCACAAATAACTCCATGCAAACCAGTTTAAAAATTAAAATGTTTGTAATTGACAGAAAAATGTCAATGTCAAACATCCAGATACGTTACAGAAGGCTTTTTCTGAGAAGTACATTTAATATTTCTTGTTTTATTATTAATTAAATATTTAAAATTGTTAAATACAATATGTACTTATATAGCCTAATATGGAATTGGTCAGAGGTCTTGTACTGGCCTAAACAAATTTTTTATATCATCAAACACTACAAGGTGTAGTAACACAGTCACTTTAAATAAATAACCCTTAAAACACACATCGACCGGAGAGGCCCTAGTAGTGGCAAACGTAAGCACTAATTTCCTGCAAGCATAGATATTTTATACATTCTAAGATGTTTTTATCTCAAAATATAATTTTCCCCCGTCGATATAAAGATGTAAGAATAAAAAAGATTGGATAATATCTAGCTAGTGTTTTATTAGACACGAATGGAACCCGTATAAGATATATAATCCAAGGGATGGCTTTTTATTTTCTATTAAATGTCCAACGTGAAACATAGTTATTACATCAGAACATATAATTTCTTTTCTGATTTATATTCAATCCCAAATTTACTGTTCTGTTTTGGTTGTCAAGATAAACAATATTAAAAATCTTGATATATGGGGGTCCTTCGAAGAATGACACCAACTTGACAGTATTTTAAAAAAGATTTATTTTCACCGCGGTGAAAAATACATTGACCAGCAAAAAAAATCAGCCACTGGGATTTTTTTTATAAAAGTTCTCCGGATATTTTATAACTACGTACGGAACTGGGATGATTGTTTTTATTTATCAATGATGTAAGATGTTTAGTTTTGATTTTGAACTGTTAAAAAGTTATCTTTGTACAAATAAAAAAAAATGAGATAGCTAGAACATTCCTTCCCGTCAATTCTATGTATTTTGTACAAATCCCATACCAAAAGTCCCTTGGACAAAATTCTATATATCTAGTAAAATTGTAACACGAACAAGTACTGTTTTCTACAAATTCCAAACCGAGAGTTCCTTGGAAAAGACTATAAATCCCATAAAATTCTAACACGAACATACACTATGTAAATTGCACTTAACACTGACATCTTCCAATTAGAATTATTTGAATATATCAACTGTTTTCATAATTATATCAAAGCTGGCTGATCTATAATTCTTTAATTCTATCTATTGAATATGGAGGAAAATATATAATCAACTCGTATAGAGAACAAGATATTCTTACATATTCATAATCACATGAAATGTCAAAAAATGAAATTTAACCGCGATTTTTTTTTTAGGAAAATTTGAAATAAGGTAACTGTTGGTTGACCAATTATAACCAAAATCAAATCAGCTTTTCATATGAATGTAAAGAAGAGGAATACGAAGGATTTATAAATTTTAGATTTGTAGTATTGGAGTTACCGTCGGAAAAAAAATTGCACACCCACGAACACATAGACACACATGGATACACGCACACACACACATACAGTCACAAACACACACGCGCGCGCGCACACACACACACGCGCGCGCGCACACACACACACACACTCACACATACATACACATAGAAGGAGACAGACAGACAAACACATACACACACACGCACACACACACACAACGAATGTTTTGTTACCTAAAGGTAACGGTAATAATAATAATAATAATAATAATAATAATAATAATAATAATAATAATAATAATAACTTCTTTTTCAGTTCAAAATCAAAATAAGTCAAAATATTGTTCCTGTCAAGCTGTCAAAATGACAAACGCACACAAATCAGCTGCTCCCAAACACTTGAAGATCACACGAGTCAAATGCTGGCGCCCTATTACAGAAATAGTTTTTAAAAAAAGTATAACAACGCCTGTAATAAAGCTAAGCTGCAAAAATATTAATTCGTTCTATAATAAATTCATTTCACGATGTAAAATGGCTACAATTTAATTAATTTCAACTTTTATTTTCCTCCAATTGTTCACCATTTCATTCGCATAATTTTCTGACATAAATTGATCCACATCAGAATTAATAAAGTTTCATCTTCACCGCTGTCTGAGAACTCGAAGAAATTTTAAAGTACGCGTTCATTCAGTACAAGCAGTTTTTAATTAAACAATTAAATAAGTTCTGACAGATTCAGCTGACAGCGAATTTGAAAATTTCACAAGGTTAAGACGAGCGAAGGTTCTAAATTGATTCAAATATGGTTAAGTTGTTATAACATATTTCAAGAGGCATTTATAGAACGAAACGACTTTAAAGTAGATGAAAGTAGTATATTCTAGATAACACATTAGACATAGAATTAAAAAAATCTGTTATGGTCAGCACAATACCTCTTGCTATCCATATTAGGCTAAAGAAGTACATATAGTATTTAACATTTCTGGTACTCACATAAAAATTGTGATTACATCTATGATTAATATACTTTCATATTTTTTAATTCATTCTGTTAATAAGTTGTCAATATGTTGACGAGATTGGCGGTATTTCTGGTGCGTGTGTGTAATATACGTATCTATAACTTTAAATATTTAATTAATAATAAAATAAGAAATATTAAACGTACTTCCTAGAAAAAGACTTCAGTAATGTATCTGGATTTTTGACACTAACATTTTTCTGTCAATTACAAACATTTTAGTTTTTCAACTGGTTTCCCTGGAGTTATTTGGGCTATGAGATTCATTGCAACGGATTATTTTATATGTTTGTAATTCTCTAAATCTATAGAAGATATAATAAAAATGTTCAATGTATCGGATAGAGTATTTTATATTCTTAAATATTTGTAATAACGTAAATTTCCAAAAAATAATATTTAGAAGATTTTTTTAAAGAAACTACTTTTTCCGGATCTTTGCAGATCTTTCCATTGATGTCATATTAAGGAATAAGTAGTTAAATTGGTCTTTATTCTTATAGAATTTGAGAAACCGTCCCTCCAACACACACACACACACACACGCACACACACAAACACATAATCACACATCCACATACACACATCCACACACATCCACATTCACACACACACATTCACAAACACATTTACACACTCACATACATTCACACACACACACACACACATTCACACACACATATACAGACATCATCATGAAAATGTTAAAATTGGATTCTAGGGACCTTGAAACGTGGTCATTTACTAAAATCTCGATATGTGATTTTTAGCACGATCCCTATACCTCCCTTACCAAGGGACACACACACATTCACACACACACATTCACAAACACATTTACACACTCACATACATTCACACACACACACACACACACATATATACACACACAAACACATACATACACATCCACATACACACATATCCACACACACACACATTCACACACATACACACACATTCACAAACACATTTACACACTCACATACATTCACACACACACACATTCACAAACACACATTCACACACACACACACACATTCACACACACACATTCACACATCCACTCACACATACACACACACGCGCGTCAGATTGTGGAATCCATAGTTAAACAGTTCTTGAGTCTTATAGTTTTTGAGGAATCGTGTCTACAACATCCAGACATACACACACACACACACACATACACACATACACACATACACACATACACACACACAGACATCATTTTAAAAATGTTATAATCGGATTCTAGGGACCTTAAATTATGCTTATTCACTAAAATCTGAATATGCGATTTTTAGCATGAATCCAATACTTCTCTTAGTGAGAGGTGATAAAAACTAAAGTCATAAATTTCCTGACGTGACATATTTGCTTTTGCCATAAAGTCACGGAGTTACATTGCCAAACATGGGTAGACAATTTAATGAATTTAATTATTTACATATCCATGTAAATTTTAATTTGAATCAAATTAATTTTTTGTTCCAATTAAATGTTGATATTTGCGTATTTAATATAAATGAATTGTATATTGTAATATACAATGCTAATAAACTTCACTCTTGTTTATTTTTTCATATTACAATGAATACGTTTATTTAAATCTAATTTAAATTTTAAAACGCAAACACAAAATATGAATAAAATATAAAATATTAAAATATGCCAGACAGAAACATCAATATGTACGAGACGTCCTGTCATATTTGAATTTGTTATTAAATATTTAATTTTAATATACAGTTTGCATGTTCTTCATTATTTAATATCAAATCAGAGGAATAATAAGACGATGACGCTTTAAATAGTTTAACATTTCATTTGTTTGCATTTTATTCGTGCTTTAACATAATAATCATGACAAGGAGTTTGAATAATGAAAATCAAATTGGCGTCGACGATAAGGGGGCTATAATTCTTACCTTACATGTAGGAATACCACAATTTGCTTATACAGGGTGTTAAAAAATAAATGTCACAAATTATGAGGGCATACAGTACTGACCAAAATGAGAAAAAAAGTCTAATCAACATGAGTCCGATCTTCAACTGTTTTTGAGAAAGAGGCCATTTTCTATTAGAATCGAAGAAAAACTGACTAATACGAGATGTTGTTTTCCACACTTGATTTTATCAAATGCTATGTTATTATCTACTCAAATCTGTCAATAATTTTTTTTTTTTTAGCAAAAGGTATCAATTTTGTGACATTTCAAAAAACGGCCGTTGTTTCTAGCCAACCTTACATTTGAACTGATCAATATTGTATTTAATGTTTGTACAGTATTTTTTGTCCTTGTTCCAAAACATAAGTGAACACTTTGTGCATCAATCAGTGTTCCAATAAAGATAGCCTTTTGATGCAAATGGCGATCAAAGCCGTTATTCCGCGATACAACGATGAACGTTGAAGCTAGTTCACAGATATTTAAAATTGTGCATTTCTCAACTGAATTCGGATCAAACAACGTCACTGTCCAATTGTATTCATTCATTTTTATATCGGACTATCAGTTTGAAACGCTTTTTAAAAGAAGTACGTAGTTGACGAAGTCTCTTTATTGGTTTTCTATTCAAAATAATTATTTACATGTACAGAATTCGGCAAAACAAAATCCCCAGTGTAAATTGCACTTGACACTGACATCTGTCAATTAGAATATTTGAATATATCACCAGTTTCCATGGTTTATAGGATAGCTGACTAATTTATGAAAGTTAATCTCTTTAAAATTCTTTAACTCTATATCTATTGAATATGAAAGAAAATGTGTACCTAATCAAACCGTATAGACAATCAAATGTTCTTTCATATTTATAATAATATAAAATGTCAAAAATATGATATTTAAGTGCGTTTTTTTAATAAAAACTGTTAAGAACTTCAAATAAAGGTACTTTCGGTTTAATTTAACCAAAATTCTTCATATGGATGCAAAGAAGAGAAATGTAAAAGAATTAGAATTGGGGTATACGGCGAATTTCTGTAGGGATTGCCTTGTTTAGTGTTTACAGGTTCCTTAGACGATATTTATAAACCTCAGTTTGGAGATAACCCCACAGAAAAAAAAAATTGTTGTGGTCAGCACAAGACCTTCCGTCAATTCGATGTATTTTGTACAAATCCCATACCAAAATTTCCTTGGAAATGATTCTATATATCATGTAAAATTGTAACACAAGCACATTCTATTTTTTACAAATTCCATACCAAAAGTTCATTTGAAAAGACTCTATAAATTCAATAAAATTATAACATGAACTATGTAAATGCACTTGATACTTCCTTCTTTCTTCTTTAGCTTACCCTATTCTATTAGGGGTCGCTGCTTCTTACTCTTTGGTTTTGCACTTGCCAATTAGAATTTTTTGAGTATATCAGCTGTTTCCATGATAAATAGCAAAGCTGACTGATTTTTGAAAGTTAATATCTATATAACTCTTTAACACTATTTCTATTGAATATGAAGGAAAATATATAATCAAACTGTACAGAGAAGAGCATTTTCTTTAATATATAAAATAAAATGTCAAAAAATACTATTTAACTTGCGATTTTTTTTTAAGAAAAACTATTGAAAACTTGAAATAAGGGTCCTTCCTGTAGATCAATTGTAACCAACATCTAATCACCTCTTCCTATGGATGTAAAGAAGAGGAATACGAAAGAATTATAATTTTTAGAATTGTACTATTGGAGTTATCGTCGGAGAAAAATTTGCCACACACGAACACATGGACACACATACAGACATCATCTTAAAAATAATAAATTCGTATAGTAGGAACACTAAAACGTGCTTATTCATTAAAAACTCACCACCGAATTTTTTGACCAAAGACAATACCTACCTTTCTTACCTAAAGATGACGGAAGGTAAAAAGTCGCGGGGGGTCTAATGTGTTATTGGGCTTCCAAAATTACAATGCGCCACTGGTGGCAGATTTCTGAACTGAGTGAAGTGTACATGTACAAAGGAGGTTGTTTTATTCAAGGATTGTATTTACTTGTATACGAATTTTAATACGCTTTTATCTTCGGTTATTATTGTTTTATTCGTAGTAGGATCTGAATTATTGCTAATATAACAGGAAAGTTTTTGATTTTTAAAAAATTAATGAAAAAATTAGGAGATATGCAATTTATAGATTAAAGTTACAATTGAGTTTTCTCCGAAAATATTTACCACATAATATTATGTGGCCACTATTTATTACTTGCTGGCCTTCCACCATATTTCTAGATGATACACTACAATTCCCAAATCTACAATAGTATCTAAATCTAAGCAAAGAAAATTGTTCATTATGAAAGAAAAACAATTAAATAAAAGTAAAGCTATGTAGATAGAAATTAATATATGTACAACTGAATGAAATACAATCTAAATAAAGGAAATCAAATGTTTTTTTATTAAAAAAAACTAATATACTGTTAATTAAAATATGACTAAAATACTCTTAACCTACAAATACTTACTAAAATTAACCCTATTAACTAAAATATTATTAAAACTATCACTAAATTGTTACTACAAGAAAGATCAAACTCAATTCTACCGAAATTAACAAAAAAAACACTATACTAAATCCGAAATTAAATTAAAAACTACGAAAATTAGTCGCACACCAATAGACACTTACAAAATTGCAATTTGCACGAGCGCCTCTAACGACAAAGCATAGAAATCAAGGTTGCTATGGTTACCCCGTACAAACAAAGACCTGTCATCAGCCGTATACTTTACACTCTAGCCATCGTTTTAGTTGAATAATCGAATGATCTTCAATATTATCAAACAAAAAAGTTGCCCCAGACACATCTTCTGGTTTTAAACTCATTTTTATTAAATACAGCGTACACATCACAATAAAGAATTAGGTTTAACACTGAATAACAGATGAGAATACAATGACAGATAGGAACAGGGAACGGGACGCAAGACAACGAGGGAGGTTTGTTTGTATGCATGACCTTCTATCTGTCTCTTGCAGTGACGTCAATTTTGTAAGTGTCTATTGTACTCTTATGGAAGCCAGCGAAAAATGTACAATTCGTTTGAATTTTGACGTTTGACGTCAGCGCCATCTCTTGATAATTTGGAAGCCCAATATTTGCAAAATTTCACAACATGCCTGCAGAAGTAATACCAATGACAGTTAAGAGTACTAAATCAAATGTACGTGTATTTGGTAACACTGCTGCCACCAACGTTCGTGTCAATAGACACCATCACAACTCTTTTACGACTTCCTGTAGCTTCACAAGGCATTTTTAAAACTAGGGGGTTATTTTTTCCCACCCCGTACAATACCTTGACTTAAATTTGGGACACACGATTTATGACACCTTATTTTGTACAATACCCTGTTGAACGATGCAATTTTGAATACCTAATTGAAATTGAGTACATCCAGAGAAAATAAATACGACAAACTCTATTCGGATATTTGCTCTGGGGTGTTATTATACATTATACAAATGTAATGCAGTGAAAATATCAACCATGATCTCACTATCTAAATAATAATTAACTGCAGTTCTAGATTAAAATTAATGCTTTGCTCCATATTACACAGTGTAAATCAGAGTTTCGAACAATTTTATATTTATGGCATAACATTAACGAATTAATTATTTAACTATTGACGAAATTTAATGTATTGCATTGTGATATTTTATCAGTGAATAATGGAGTAGAATGAATAGTTATTAATAATAGTGTTATTGGTGCACGTTGCCCGCATGTGTATTAATGAAACTTTACCTAGAGGATAAATTACTAAATTACAATACTATTTTTATATAATAATAACAAAGCAGTAATTGTTGTTATAAATGAGCCTCCTGATTATTCCATTAATTAATTTAAATAAACAAACTAGATGTGAATATGTACAATAATTATTTTTGTGGCATTGACAAATTTTCTTTTAATTAATTAAATTTAATTTATTCTACGATCAGAAATATTAATCGATTTTTAAAGGTATTTACATAATATTCGTAAAATATGACATTTTTACCTCCCGCTACCCTTGGTAAGGGAGGTATAGTGCTAAAAATCACAAATCGAGATTTTAGTAAATGACCGCGATTTAAGGTCCCTAGAATCCAATTTTAACATTTTCACGATGATGTCTGTATGTGTGTATGTATGTGTGTGTATGTGTGTATGTGTGTGTGTGTGTGTATGTATGTATGTGTGTATGTGTATGAATTTTGTCTTCGCTCAAACTCAAATACTGTCATTCAGAAAATTCTGAAACCTTGTATTTCTACCCTATTCTAATATAAAAAGAAGTCATTAGATTTTGGTGTAAATTGGAAAAACGGAAATGGCACTTTACTTGAAGCTCATAATGGTTTTTTTCGCATTTTGTCATTATGAAAATTAAAGAATATTGAACTTTCTACAAGTATACATTAATACTTTTTCTATATATTTTACTTGAAGCTGTTATCAGTGTTTCTTGAAAAAAATGGTGTTATTTTGATTTTAATAATAAATGCTTCAAATAAAAGTTTTAGGGAATTGAATTCTGCGTCGAAAACATCAAGTATGATTAAATTAGCTCTTTGTATAAGCGAGATATGTAAATTTAAAAATTATATACTTTTTGGTTTCTGTAATTAAATTTGCTATGAATTAGGACAAAAAAAATAAATAAATAATTTAATGTCAATGTCAAATACGTGCAATTTTATGATTGGGTCTGTTATAATACATATTTTAATTATTAACAAAATATGTATAGTGTTACAGGTGTACAAGGAAGTCATGTGGTGTCCACATCAGATATTTTCTTATTATTGAGGGTGATCCAAACGCTTTCATCCAAGCTACTACCTTCCTTCTCTCTTCCAAATAAAGTCGGGTGGCTATATTTAGTCTGCAACAAAAAGAAAATTTAAAATGATGTAGTACCATACAAGTGGTAACATCTTTTTGGACAGCCCTGTATATTTGACATATCCGTGTAAATTTCAATTGCAAACATATTGTATTACATTTACATCAAGCGTTAATTAATATATAACTTTGTCGCAGCTTCCAAATCTATTAATAACCGTTTTACATTTTGGATCTTGATTAAACATCGGAAATGATTTAACCTGTGGACAATAAAGACCAAATGGTTAGAATACATCACTGGATGATAAGTTGGACAGACCATAATGCATGTATTCCGAATCCACATTAGGAAATAATTATAGAATAACCGCTCCGTAATTCGTACGGTCGTTCATATATCAATTATTCAATCCACACGATGCATTTTCGAATTAAATTCCCTCTAACAACTGGCGATATTGCTCCCTGTCCAACGAATATCGAATTATTGGAAATGATAGGTTAATTATTAATCACAAAGATTCTATTGTCCTCTGGTATAATTATAGAACCAGGGATTGATGCAGAAACAAATCATTTATAATTGTAAAGAATGATGTATAAATATAAACAGAACTTTTTCAAAAACTTATTAACATATTAACAATGTACCAAAAAACAAAATTTATGTAATTTCTGTAATTTTACTTAATATTAAGCGTGTTTCTTCGGACTGTGATTATGATTTTCTAAAAAATGATTCCTTCGAATCAGGATTAAATTTAATTTCAAAGAAACAACAGGATAACTCGATCGACGCGAAACCTACACAACGTTGAATACGAAGAAACAATTTCTTTTTGATTATGTTCACTTTGTTCAATTTTATCATGAATCAGAGACCGAAGAAACACGCCTGTTAATATGACTGTGTCGATAATCAATATATTCGTTTTTATTTTACTTTTTTTGCAGGAATATAAAATTTCCAAGTTTTTTAAAAAGTGTATCCAAATTAATTTAAACTTTAATTTCATTGGTATTTGTTAAAAACTATGTAAATATTCAACTAGCTATTCAATAATAATACAAAAAAAATTATTTCAAACTTTATTGGACAATTTTATGGTAAATACGATATCGTTTTTATTAACTAAATATTATAAATTTGCAACGAATTGATATGCTCAATTCTACAAACAATGTTTATTTAAATATTGTGTTTTATGATGGAATATTGGAATCATAGAAAAAAGCTGGTCTGATGTGGTCAACATTACTTTCCGTCAATTCTATGTATTTTGTATAAATCTCATACCAAAAGTTCCTTGGAAAAGATTCTACCTATGTACGTATTCTATTTTCTACAAATTCCATACTGAAAGTTCATTGGAAAAGATTCATTAAATCCAATAAAACTGTAACACGAACATGCACTTTGTAAATTGCACTTGACACTGACCTCTGTTAATTAGAAATATTTGAATATTTCAGCTGTTTCCATTGTAAAAGCAAAGTTGGCAGATTTTTGAAAGTTAATCTCTTTATAATTCTTTAACTCTGAAGTCTATCATGAAAAACCCTTAAGAACTTTAAATAAAATAAGGGAACTTACGGTTGACCAATTATAACCAAAATCTAATCAGTTCTTCATATGGATGTAAAGAAGAGGAATACGAAAGAATAAAAAAAAATTAAAATTGTAGTATTGGAATTATCGTCAGAGAAATTTCTGTCCAAACACACACGCACACACACATAGTCATCATAGAATTAGTAAAATTGTATTCTCGGGATCTTAATACTTAATAATTGATCGCAGTACGTTAAATCTATCTAAGCGTGACGCAGAATATACAGGCTGTCTCAATAAGCTTGCTCACTATTGGTAACTTTTTTATTTGAAGAGATACGAGGTTGGTTAAATTAGCAAAATTGTGCCATTTTATATTAGAAAATTGGTCATGTAGACAAAATAAAAATTGTGTCAGCGGTTCCCAAAATTTGGGACAGAATATATATTTTTTAAATGGAACTTATATTTTTTATTATCTTATTAGAAAGAGTATTTTTTTCTCCTTCCAATAAGGTAATGCTATTTATGTACAATTTTTTCAAATAAACGAGTTATTTACGTTTAAAGATAAAAATTATATTTTATTAGTTTAGGTCAAGTAAACTATGGAAACAATTGTCTATTATAAAATTATTATTTTATTAATTTATTTTACAGTAATAACAAAACAAAGAAAATATTCAAATTGAAAGCCATTATTTCTTTCGCACATTTAAACTTTTTTGGAAAGAGAGCCGACCGTTCTACGTAACTGGTGTCTAGATATAACTTTCCATATAGCAAGATCATTTCTAACTTTTCTTTACTTGTAAAGTTATTAAACATTATTAAACACAGAGAACTTTACGGGAGATATTATTAAACGTCAAACAAACAAAGAATCAATTGTTTCCATGGCTTACTTGACTAAAAAACTAATAAAATAGTTTACAAAATTTAAATTTTTAGCCGTAAATAACTCGTTTATTTGAAAAAAATTGTACATAAACAACATTACCTTATTGGAAAGAGAAAAAAATACTCTTTCCAATAAGATAATAAAAAATATATGGTTCCATTTAAAAAATATATATTTTGTCCCAAATGTTGAGAACCGCTGACACAAATTTTATTTTGTCTACATGACCAATTTTCTAATATAAAATGGCACAATTTTGCTCATTTAACTAACCTCGTACCTCTTCAAATAAAAAAGTTACCAATAGTGAGCAAGCTTATTGAGACATCCTGTATATATATATTCGTAGATGAGAAGAAAGATTTTTTTGTGAAAAACTCATAGACTATATATATTATTAGGATTTGAACCCAGAGCCTCCCTATTCTTTCGTATTGCAAGTAGAGAATTTCATACCTTATTTGGTGCAGCATCCTGCTAGACATAAAGAGACCCAGGGTTCAATTTAGTAGTTCCCAATAAATGTTGGATTTGAAGTTAAATCTATCAATCTAGTTGCCCCTGTTTAACCTTTTACAACCAGACTCACCGAGCCGCAGCGTTTTACCACTGCGGACTGTCGGTTGGATTTCATCCGCTGTATTTATTAAATATTTATTTATTATGTACTTTTAGAATTAATTTATCTTTTTTTAAATCGAAACTTTACTACATAATAGTATCTAATAATACATCTGCTTATTGAATTAGGCTTTTGTAATGTGTAACATATATAAAATGATTTATATCTTATTTTCCAAATTCACTTTCGTTGTTCATTATAAGACATAGCAACAATATCCTTAATTATATCTCCCGACAAGTTCAAGTTTTTGACAGTTTATTCTTGGAGGTCAGGCATCTTACCCGCCACTTGACGCCGGCCTGAAGAAGACAAATGAACGACGTCCAACTACTTTTTGTTTATGCTTTTTTCTTCGCCGCCTATTCACTAATTGTTATAAGTTTCAATAGGGTTGAGGCATAATTAATATGAACCCTTATGCTTATATTAACTTTTATGAATATTTTTTTAGTTGGTTTCCAACTAATTATGACGACAAAATTTCTTCATTTATCAGAAGATAATGTGACTTCATTAAAAATGAAATATGAGATTTTAAGAAGTCAGAATTCGTTTTTTCAAATAAGTTTTCATCCACGTAACAATAAGTAGCATATAGTTATTTATTAATAAATAAATCCAATATGAAATGATATTAACTCGAGACTACATGGGTCATCAATATTATTATTAATTAATTTGTATAAGTAGAGAAATGTAACACCTTTCTGCTAATTAATGTTTTATCTCTCGCTAAGAGAGGTATTGGAACCATGCTAAAAATCGCATATCCAGATTTAAGGACCTTAGAATCCGATTATAACATTTTTACGATTATGTCCGTATGTGTGTGTCTGTGTATGTTTGTGTGTGTGGATGTTGGAGCCACGGTTTCTCAAATACTATAAGACTTAAAAAATATTTAACTGCAGTTTCCTCAATCTGACATTCTTGGGGAGAGCAGATTAGATTTTGGTAACAATGAGGTCAAGCACAACTTTTTTTATAATTTTAATCGATAGAGTAGTGAAAAATAATAGACCCGTATTTTTTATTTTTCATCAAATCGATCTTTAATCATGAAAAAATTGTCATTGAAAATGACATTCTTTAAAATGAGGCTGCTTGACCCCCGCTTCGTCCCTTGTCCAATGACGTCATAGAGTGACAGGCACGACCATTTTGATTTTCACATTGTCTTAAACGTCAAAGTGACATTTAAAGAAAACCTAAAATTTATGAAAGTAAACATGTCGATGCATCGTTGTTTCGTGCCAAAATAAAGACTAAAATAATATTCTGCAATGTATTCAATGTCTCACATGCGTTTATAACCTTCTACCGTCTAATTCAAAGATTCAAAAGTGAAAGAAACATCTGATGTAACGTAGATAATTTAACGCCAAATGAAAATTATATTTATAAAAATAAATAGAACGATATTATATTAATATATTATAGCATATTCAGATATGTAATCCTCAATTTATAGTTTATATATATTTTTCTTTTAGAAATTATGTGTCCATATAAAAAGTCTGTTTGAAATTAGTCTGAACTTGGTACGTAACGTTGTGACGACAAAACATGGCTGGTTTTTGCAACTTTATAAAAATATCATACTTTAAAACGATTTTATACAACAAAAAATATAAATAACAAATAATTTAATCATACTGATCGATGAATTAGATTATTCTTTTTCGATTTAAACAGAAAAAAGGTACAATTATATTTTTTTGCATGACCTCATTGAACAACCGAAAGTAATAGTTTCTTAAAAAAAATCTTCTAAATATAATATTTTGCAAATTTTGGTTATTACAAATATTGAAGAACATAAAATTCTCCATCTAATAAACTTATTTTTTATATCTTGTATAAATTTAGAGATAAAGACACCATAATATATAGAATAATTTAATGTTATACATCGCAGAGAATAAGGCACTAAGCAAACCAGTTGACAAATTCAAATGTTTATAACGTAAATTGTAAATGACAGAAGTCAGTGTCAAAAATCAACAGTTTTAGTGACATTCTGAAAGCTTTTTCTGGAAAGTACATTTAATCTTTCTTATTGTTTTTTTAATTAAATATTTAAAATTGTGGGTAAAATCCATCAGAAATATCGCAAATCTTGTTAATAAATTGGAAGAATCTCTTACATTTAGGATTCCTCATACAATTAAAAATAGGTACCTATAATTAGAATTGTATGTGTGCAGAAGACATGTTAAATACAATAAAAAATATTTGGGTAAAGTTCTGTATTTTTTTGTTATAAAACGACGGTTCGATAGCGAAGTGCAAATCAACAACGGTATATAGAGATGCACTCGATTTCGAGCTTTGGCCCGGCCCGGCCCGAAGCCCGCCTCGATTTCGAGTCGATCATCGAGCCGGGTCGAAAATATTTTTTATCGGGCCGAATCGGGCTAATCATTTTCAAAAATCGAGGCGAGTCAGACTATTGATTTTGGCCCGGCCCGAAAATTCGAGCTTTTCGGGCCGGCCCGAAAAATCTTATAGTTCAATCAAACACAGTTTCCTTAATATTTTAATGAAAATGGATGAAATTAAAAAGGATCAAAATGATTTAATAACAACAAAACTTCACATATTAATAAATAAAAATGTATTATTTTACTTCAAGAATTCAAGTTTATTCATTAAAGCATAATAATTATTTTGTGATTCTATTATTATTGTTAAATAAAAGTGATTTTTGTTCCTACCATAATGATTTCTTGTCCTATTTTTGAGCAGAAACAAAGTTAGATAAAAAATCTTTATGTAAATTATATTTTTTATATAAGATTTGTGAAAAAGTTGTTTAAATTTTCGAACGGCTTTGGTAAACAAAGTGTTAATACTCGTAGGTCTGCAATTTTTATAACAAACTTACACTAGAAGGGTCTCTATTTTAAATACTTTTGTTAACTAATGTTAAAAGTTATAAGAACATAGAGGTTTTTTATAAGTTTGACACGAAAAAAGTTAAACTTTTCGCCTTAACATAAAAATCAACATTAGGAATGCCGGATGCACACAATTTCGAGCTTTGGCCCGGTCCGGCCCGAAGCCCGGCCCAATTTCGAGTCAATTTTTGAGCCGGGCTAGCTAATTTTTTTATCGAGTCGATCTTCGAGTCGGGCCGGTAATTATATTTTCGGGCCGAGTCGATCCAAACCTCAAAGCCCGGGCCGGCCTGGCCCGAATGCATCTTTAAAGTTGAAAGCGGTCAAATACGTCTTACGGGTCTTACAGGTAATATGGTTCTTACGGTTCTTATGGGTCTTATGGGCCCGTAGGCGCTGAAATTTGTGTGAGCGGGTGATCTTTTGGATCAACCAGTATTCCGAACACTAAAAATAACTCTTTCACTTGCACTTACTGAAATTAAAGAATAATTTTGAATTCTGAGACCATTTTATGATATTGTTGATATCTTTTTGTAAAAGGTACAATCATTAATTAAGTTGGTAGATTTATAAATTTTTATGTTATACATAAGTATTTGAAAATGTTCAAATTTGATCCTTGAGGGAACCCGGAAGTGGCGATGAACTGCACAGTCATTTCACAATCTTTGAATGTATGTTAAATTTAATTGTATGATTAACACGTGTTTCTTCTTTTTCAGGATCAGGGTCGTCGCAGTCTACCCACCTGCTACTAGCACTATGCATAACCTCACTTATGTTAAGTGTTCAGAGTTAACCTAAATGCCAAAGACTCAACAATGATCCCCAATACAGTGCATGGAACACTTAAGTGTTGTGCATGGTGAATACGTCATTTCATCCTTCTGTTCCCGCGAAAACAAAACGTATTTACGTTCGATATTGCGTTGTTTTCTTTGAAAGCTGCCGTCAGTTTTTGCGCGGTTTTGCTTTGATGTCGGTGGATTGTAAAATGGCGGTTTGATTTAATTTATACGCGATGAAGGATAAGAAGAATAATTAGTGAATGAACAGAAAAGAAATATTTATTTCTGGCAATCGACTGTGTCAACATAGATGTGTAACATAATATCAAATGTTGTAGATAAGTAGATACTTTTAAGTATGATTTTGACTTTTTATGAATCGTTTCGTTTGTAATGACTGGCCTCTCAAATGGACTATAATTATGAATAAATATAATTACAGACATAAACAGAATCTGTTGTAATATATGTAAATCAAGAAACATAGAGTATCTCAAGACAAACAAGAACGGGGAATCCCAAAGGTTTTTACTAACGCGCGAAATTTAAATAGGTACGTACAATGCAATTCAAAAATCAAAAGTTAAAAATCAAAACTTCTGTATTTGTCAATAAACTAATATGTCGATTTTTTTGGATAGGTTGAAATAAAAAAGTCAGTAATTTCAAAAAATATACAAAATCGATCAAAAAAATCATGATTGGACAAAGGCGATTGGAAACTATATTTCTCAGACGACTCCAAACTCATTTTTAATCCGACAGTGACGGTAAGCAATATAGTTTTATTTATTTATTTTTTTTATTTATTTGTGTTCGTTTAAAGAGATTTGATATTTGATATTTTTGAAATTCTTAGCAACCAACCTTATCAAAATAAATTAAACTAGTCTATTACAGCACTCGAATGAGCCATTAACAAACACTTTTCGGTGCTGTAACAGCTATGTTACAGATGGAAAATAGAAAGAAAAACTTTTTTGCACATCCGGGCGTAAAAGTCGGACAAATAGCATTATTTTAAGGGCGAAATGACACTCTTTTTCGACCGAGGGCGAAAAAGTAGTCATTTTCACCCTAGAGCTTTTCGTGCCCAGTTAAAATAATTACATCTATCATTAACTTGCTTGTTTTCATTGTTATCCGTGACAACTATGAAAAATTTCAATTTAACATAAAGTATGGCTCAATATATAATAGTTAAAACAATGAAAACATTTTTTAAACAATTATTTTACGAGATATTTCACATTTGCTAAAAGGGAAAATTGACGTCATACAATTGTAATCTTTCTCTCGAAGCGTACTCAGAGCAGTGTGTGTGACAAAGACAAGTATAGGGGAAATGTGACGTTTCTCGAAAATAAAATACTGTTAAACTAGGAACAATTAATATTTTTTAATACTATGAATTGCTTCAAAACTGAATGAAGTTTTATTTAAAATAATAAAAAAAAAATGGGTGGAATACCCCATATCTGTATAAATTTAATAATTAACAGCCCGATTCACAAAAAAGTTTAAGCTAATCCTCATTTTGGATTAGCGAATTCTACTCTAATTTTGACAGGTTATATCTTAAAATATAGTCTAATCTATTCGTAGTATCTACCTTTATTGATAATCTCATGAAAATTAAATTTTAAATAACGGAATAGAATAGAATTCACTAATCCAAAAATGAGGATTAGCTTAATTTTTTTGTGAATCGGGCTGTATAAGATTAACATCAAAAACAAAAATGTTATTTTAACATATGTACAGATAAAATATGTTAAAGAACGAGTATTATTAGACATGTTGCGGGTCAGCATTGTACACTTACATAACACCCTGTGGGTATACTAAAATATTTATTTAAAACCTGCTATATTACACCGAGTTGATTTAGGGAATTTTTTGTAATGTTGTAGTTGGCAACATTAGATATTATTTGAAAGTTATATCAATTCTGACGTTAGAAAATTTAAAAAAATTTCACCAGGTACCAACCTTCTAAATTCTAAACCAAAAAATGCTTATCGAAATGAAGGCTTTTTCGATACAACAATTGAGTTTCGTAATGATTTTGGGTCTCATCTATAGTTAAAAATCGCTGTATAGTGCATTCGTGAGGCCAGTTTAGATGAATTCTGTTAAGGAAATAATAAATTGTATATGAGAACTATCCCCCTGACTATGTGACCAAATTTATTACAATTTATTTAAATAGAAATATGCTAAGGTCCTAGACATTATTGATTGTAAATATTGTTTTTACAATTTTTATAGTTACATTGTCAGAAATAAATATAACTATGTATTATAGTTATATTGTTTCTACATGCTTTACAATAAAGCTACATAAATATTTGGCGTTTATTGTAAAGCAGAAATTTATGTAAATGTGTTAATCTGTTTACGTTACACGTTTGTAATCTGTAATGAATGTAATGTAAAACTTAACGTATTTACGTAAAGGTTATGGTTTCTTATGAAGTCCAAACTCGCAGGCCCTATACAGGAAATGTACATATTGGTGATTCTTTCATTATAAAGATCTTTTACCCTGTTCAATGGTTGTTTCATGTTTCCTGCAGACTTGCAGTCAATAAAAGTTTTTAAGTTACGTTAATATTTCGTTTTCTTCATTCTAGAATCATTGTTCATAAATTTAGGTACCCAATAGATTCAATTTTTTTTCTTCAACTTCGGAAAAGGTAAGAAAGTTTTATATTTATTATAGTGTGTCTCAACTTGAGTGAAATGACTTGATTCGAGGTCATACGAGACAACAGGCCCGAATGTCATTTGTAACAGTTACTGACCTTCCACTCGCCTAATTGGTAAACGTCACATCCATCAGTTCACGCGCATCGACTATAATCAATCGTTTTTTCTTGTAAATGGTCACACTGCTGCATCGAGAGGTAAAAATTCATTAATTGAATAATTCGCTTTTGGAAATGAAAACAAACAACTCAATAGGTTAGAATCTGTCAGAATATTTTCTCAAAGAGCACTGCGTATGTATGTTTCCTTCGAGCAACATCGAGTGCCGCACGAAAATCAAACAGGTTTGATATACCTATCAAACAGGTCAACAGTACACGATCTTGTGTGATTGTCATCATCGCACGCACTGTGACCGTGTGCATTGTTAAACCGAGGTTTGTCTTTCACTCGACCGTGCTCGATCGAAATTGATTGTTCAGTGTGACTACGGCCTTATACTAGAAAGTGGCCATCTTTTCCGTAGACATTTTTCCGCAATTTTTTTATGACGCCAATTTTTCTTTTCTTAATAACAAGTTGAAATGATCTCTAAGTCAAATTTACTTAAAGGAAGCAACAATGTTAAAAGAAATCGATTTAGTTAGAAGAGTTAGTCACCAGTTATCAGTTCAGATTTTAGTTTCATAATCATGATTTTTTTAATATCCGGAATATTATTTACCATTGTTGATTTGCATAATAAAGAAATAAAATTTAAAAAACGTAGATGGTTTATTAGATCGTAGTTAGGCCTATGAACACATTGATTTGTCAACGAATAGTATCATAGTCTGTTTCTGAAAGTCAAATAGCAAATCATGAACATTTCTTCAAATATACTCGTAATGAGTGTGCATGTACGAAGACACACAATTGCAATTTGCAAGAGTGCATCTTGCGGCAATGTATAAAACTAAAGGTTGCTATGGTTACCGCTACCAAACAAAGACCTGTCATCAGCCATAGACTTCTACACTTCAGCCATCGTTTTAGTTGAATAATTTTTATTAAACACAACGAACAAATCACAAAGAATTAGGTTAACACTGAATGACAGATTGCAAACATAATGACAGATAGAATCAGGGAGCGGGACGTAAGACAACGAGGGGAGGTTTGTTTAGAAGCATGATCGTCTATCTCTCTCTTGCATGTGATGTCAATTCTGTTAGTGTCTATTCCTTGCTATCCCTCTTTGTATTGAAATTATGCAAACATGTTTATTTTTGTAAAATTCATTTGCTTTGTCGTAAAAATTACGATATTCGCGAATACTGCTATTAACAAAAAACAAAATATCAATTTGTTCCTGTGAATCCATTTTCAAAATGTCAAGAACTCACAAACAAAAAAGACAGCTGACGGATGAAGCATAGTTATACCTTACCACCATGTTTACTAGTTCTCTCTTGTGATTGGTCGAATTTGAAGTTTACATTTGGAAATATAAAATATATTTATATTCCAACACTAAATTTCAAATTTCTAAATTTCTAAATTCATAAATCATCGTATGCGTTTTAATAATATGAATAATAATAATAATAATAATAATAATAATAATCATAATAATAACCTTTATTATTCAACAGGATGAATCCCCATTACAGAATAATATTACAAAAAATCAAATATAATAATAATAATAATAATAATAATAATAATAATAATAGTAATAGATAGTGACTTTATATTTTAAAATTTAAATTATAAATTGTAAATTGTAAATTAAATTCATCGTAAACCAGCCGACGTGAAGTAAAATTTTTAACGATATATTCATTCAGATTACGTTAGTTTTTAGTACGAAATACACATTTTATGTTAATTTACAACAAAATGACTAGCTCATAAAGTTGTAAAGTACACTTGTCGTATTTACTTATTTAATCTGACGGATGAGCCGCGCTTCACCCCAGTAATTTTGTCAGAATTCCCTTTATACGGATCTGGGCCGCGTAAATTTTTGTATATCTTGTTTGAGCTGCCGGTTTAATTTAAACAAAAAACATACACGTACAAGTGGCGCCATAAACAAGGGTGGCAGAAGACGAGCAATGAGGGTGTCACTGGCTTTGATGTACTCTCGCGAAAATTCTTAAACTTTTTGGTGAAAACACTCTGACATACAAAGCAGCTTTTGAAGAATAACGCTAAAGACTTCAGACTTGAGACTTATACTCGTGCAGTCGCAAGACACAGACATAGTTTTAGTTCAAAGACATTAAATTGCATAGAGGATATGCAGACTTGCAAACTAATTTCATCAAACTATAAGTTGTTGAAATAACTTTACACGTATTACCGCATAGGTACGTGAGTTTTATTGATAAATAGATTACAATATTCTCAACGCTAAAATGGAATAAATATAATAAAAAGTGTATGATTCTTGACGACATAATTATGGTACAGTATGTTTCAGAAAAAAACTTAATTCGGAGTAGGCTATGAACACGGAAACGTATGTCTGATTATTAATAGTTAAAAAATCCCTAAACCTTAACTGAAATCGCTAAAATTAGATACGTATTTCTGCAATTAACTTGTCATCATCAGTAAACTTACGTCTAAGAACAGTAGTGACAGCACGCACTTTAGAATTCTATCAAATGAGGCATTTGTTTTCGCTTTTCGCCACTAAGCGAAAATTTGATATGGTAGAAATGAAATGGCAGAAGACTTACGTCATCAAAAAATATCGCTAAAGTAATGACGTCATATACTACTAAGTTTACATAGAATACTAATTTATAAGGCGCGAGCAGTCATGTTACTTTGTTGGTCTTTCTTGACAACTTTAGGTTAGTGTTCTGTGTTGACAAGCAGATATGGGGACTCGTGACAGATTGACAGCTAATAATATAAATGACAAATGTCATCATTTTTCATTCCAAATTTCATGATATTTTCCAATTTCAGGTGGTTTATCTTCTTACTAATGATTCGAGTTTGCGCATTTATACGATTTTGGTCAGCTGTTTTGTTAAAAATTAACCTTGTAATTTGGCGTCATTTTCTGTTATATATATGATTGACGAATTTTCATCTGAAGAGTCGTATGAATCGGGGGAATTTTCTTCTAGTGATGAAGACAATCTGGAAATGTTTGGCGAATATCCGAGGTCAAAGAATGAAAATTATTTAGAACAGTAATAGTAATCATGTACATACATAGATGTCAAATGTCAATATTTTTCATTTAAAATTTCATGTGATTTATTTAACTCGCCAAGTAAAGTCCACGCACCTGGTGACAAAGAAACCACGTGAACTTACAAAATCTTGATATTTTGAATTAAAATTTATGACATTTGTAAGTTATGTACATGATTACTAGCTGTCATTCTGAAACGGGTGCCCATATCTGCTTGTCAAGATTTGCTTATTTGCTCCTCTCTAAAAATATATAGTTTAAAGATTGATAATAAGAGAAATATTTGAAAAAAAAAATACCTTTTGGACGGCTTTCAACGGAATTAATGGCCCACAATTCCCATTCGAAATAGTTCATGACAAGGTTAGTTTCTGAAATTGAAACCAATAATGAATGTTGAATCTACTGACTCAAGTTCTAGTAGTTCGGATGATTCTGATGTAGACATAATTTGCACATTCCAATATTTCATTGCTTGCTTTTTTCGCCATTTTAAAATCTTTTGTTATTTCAATCACAGTGATCATGCTAAAAGACTGATTCAGAAAGGAAAGGGGAATGGCTTGTTGTGATCACAAAATGAAAGAGTGGGGATAACGATAACGAACGAAGAAACAATTTTCTTTTTGATCATGTTCACTTTGTTCAATTTTATCACGAATCACAGTCGGAAGAAACACGCCTGAGGATATGTTTTTATGCGTCACATTATTAGAAATTGGGTTGGGATTACCACTACATTTTAACCCTCAACTGGTATGGTGGGGTCAATATTGACCCCAGGAAATTTTCAGTGACAGTGTTTTAAGTTTGTAATAATGTTAGCTTCTTGGGATTCCGTGTATTCTCTACTCGCATAGTGAGGTTCGTAATGCTGCATTATAAGTTAGTTTGCTACTTGACATATAACACTGAGGACGCATTGGGGTCTCCATTGACTCCAAGATACCAGTTACGTTGTTTTAAAAATGTGGCGAAACGCACTAACACAAGCGCAACTTGAATTATTTGCCGAGAATATTGAAGACATTCCTGATTTGGAGAATGTAAAAAAGTGTTTTGTGGTACACACTTAGTGAAAAGACATTATTGTGATACAAACAAATAATGGTAGACAAAAAATTTTTACAAAATTTTTCAATAAACTTGTACTACGTTAGTTTTTTTATTTATAAATACAATCGGAGTTTTTTGTTAAATAAAGGTTCTTTGTTGATAGTGTGTTTAGAATAATGTGTTAATTTTATTTATTTTTAATATAAAAATTTTATTTAGCGCTTTTTTAATATTACTGTAATGTCATGTATGCCTGTGTTATTAAATTTATATAACCTATAAATACTTACGGATTTCAAAAATACCCTTTAAATTCCTATTATTAAGCAACACTTAAACATAAATTAGGTACTTCAAAACATTTAAGCAAATTATTTTTTTAAAAAATGATGGGGTCAATAAAGACCCCACAATACCGTGAGTGTCACCTAAAATCCATCATACCAGTTGAGAGTTAAACATATGTGGACACTTCGTTTCCCAAACAACCGTAGAAGTGAAACGTTAGGGGTATTTTTTGCTACGCTACCATAGCGTAGTCTTGAGATCCTACCCAGTTTTTAATATTAGGTGCATTCTTTTTACACACAATCTCAGTTCATCTCAGCTCACCTCAGTTGTCTCAGTAATTTTGACAGTTCTATTTGTCCCAACTGTGATGAGATGAAGTGAGGCGGATTCCTCCCCCCTTGCCGATACTGAGCTACCTAGCGGGGTGATGCTCACCTCAGTTGAGGAGTGGGGGTCTTTTTTCAAAGTTATTTTTTATTTAAAAATGAATATTTAAGAAAGTGTTAATGTTGATTTAATATTGATAAGTGAAATTGTATTTCTTTAATTCTAAATTTAATAAATAAATTGAATTGTTTTATGATGTTATTTGCAATGAAAATTCGTACGATGTAGATTTATTCTTTGACATTTCATTGTCTTAGCGGGTCCACCTTGTGAGATATTTAAAATAAATTCAAAAACAAAATGAAAATGTCAACATACTGATAAATAAAACATATGATAAACAGAGAAAGATAATAGGTATTCCGTTCTTTCTCTAAATTGTGTTCTATTTGTTAAGCAACTATCTCAGCTCACCTCACTTCAATCTCATCTCATTTTGAGAACAAGTGAGATGAGATATTGGTAAAAAGAATGCAGCTATTAACAATGAGTTAACAGTCAGTGTATTCGAAATAAATTGTGAAATTAGAGAAATCAAGTTTTACTTTATGTCGATAAAATTTACTGTTTTTAAAGTGTTGTACACTAGTAACTTTTACGATTATCATCCCTATGAAATTTGTATAAACTATATACAAAATTCTATCTTTCAGATAAAATTCAATCTTAAAAATATATAGTCTGTACTTGCAATAGTGTTTTCCTCTTATATTTCGTACATATTCCATTTTATAATAGGGGTATAAAATTTTATTATAATACAGACATCATCTGGTGCATATGCATGAAAAATAAACATAATAAAATAAATTCAGGGGTGAGTAAAGTTTCTCCTTTCTCCGTCAGATTTCAATGGCGTTGCTGCTAGACAGCATGGCCTACTGGGACCGGAAGGCTTTTACAGGAAAATTGAGTTCGATACACAGAAAGTGTGAGCGGCATTACGTATGCAAACTTACAGCCTCTTGGATTGAGGAGAGTAAAATATTAAAGCAGCAATCCAAATTGCAAGGAAGAGAAACTACACTGCTTCACGCTGAAAGGGGACAAAAAATATTGATGTGACTCTTTTTCTTTAATTCGAAAACGCAAGTTTTAAAGTATTTTTAGAAATGATATTCAGTCATATTCTGATGTCTATTAGCTTTATAAACAGTGTGTTCTATTGTCAGCGAGTGAAAAATCACATATTCAAACAATTTCAACGCAATTTTTCGGATTGAAGTAATAATAAAAAAAAGACATCATTGTTCCAGAATACAATTCATACTTTAATTACAATTTTGATTTGACTTGCAAAAGGTTTTGACACGAAAGAGCACATTCTGGTCCATCAAACAAAAATGTCAATCAATGCCTAAAAATCTATTTGAGTTCTATATAAAAGTAGAAATATTACAGCACTGTACAGTATATTAAAAAATAAAAGAGTTATTTTCATTGCATCCCTTTCTTCTCCATATCCTTGATACCCTTAGTTGGGTGTGAGATTTTCTTTTCTCAGGGTTAATTTTTAATTCATTCCTTCCACATTTTTCTGTCCTTTATCTTCTTTTTCATTTCTTCCAACTTTTTACCTCGTTTATTTTCAATTCCTGCGAATCTTCCTTCCCATGTTTTCCCTGTCTTCTTCTTCTTTCTTTGTTCTACTTTTCTTAGTAGGCTGTTCTGATCCAATATTTGTCCGTACAGTTAGTTGCTTCTGTTCCATTCTGGTTACTAGATTTACACCTTTTCAACTTCAATTTAGGAAAAAGTAATTTCAGTTTCAGAAAAATAAATTTAATTTCGGATAAGTAACTTCATTTTCAGAAAAATTATATCAAATATTAATTTATGGGGTCCCGTGGCCGCGTGCCTGAGTGTCTGGTCGTGAACCTGGGGGAACCGGGTTCGATCCCGACTGACGCCAAATATTTCCAATTTTAAATGGCACAAAAGTGACCCCTGTAGTGCACTCTCCACGCCAGCTATGAATGCTCGTGAGGTGACGCCTGGTAAGCGCCCACACGGTAAAATATATCGTCATCATTACCGATGTCTACATGTGTTGTAGATACTGGCACACCCAGAAATGGGTAATATGCCGTGATGATATATTTATTTAAATATTAATTTATCTTTTCCGAGATTGAGTTTTAGTTTTCCTGAAATTGAAGTTACTTTTTCGGAAATTGAAGTTACTTTTTTGAAATTGAATTTACTTTTTCTGAAATTAAAGTTACTTTTTCGGAAATTTAACTTGAAAAGGTATGGTTCTTGATTTGTCATCATCTTTGTTTTCATTTCTTTTCCAGTTTCATTTTGTTTCTCCTGCGATTTTCCTGAAGTATTTCATTTCATGTATTCATCTTTTCTTCATGTGTTTTCTACATATACATGTTCCAGAGTTTCCTATCGTACATGATTATATACCTTTATAAAATAAAAATTTTCTTATTTATTTCTTTCTTGCCCAATATCGAAAAGTTTGTAGCATAATTTTTTTATTAAATTTATTTACATAGTTTCACTTTCTCTGTTATTAAATAACTTACAAATAATACGTCTATTTAACAAAGATACTATTAGGTAGTTGAAGTTGCTAACAAAATTGATTCACCTAAAACATAATCTATTTGCCAAATAACTATTAGATATAGTCACTGAAAATTCGTTCTACATTAGGAATGAAACTTTTAATAAAGTTTCTCTCTAAAGGTAGTTATTGGAGATAAATAATTAAAAATTTAATGTGGCCAGCACAAAACCTATCGCTATTTCCATATTAGGCTATATAAGTACATATTGTATATAACATTTCTGGTACACACTCAAAAATTATAATTACATCTATTATTAATATATTTTGTAATTTATTCTATGAATAAGTTTCCGCGAACTCTTCTAAATGTTCGAGAATCTTCAAATTCATTGACGAGATTGGCGGTATTTCCGATGCGTATATGTATCTATAATTTTAAATATTTAATTAATAATAAAATAAGAATTATTGTACTTCCCAGAAAAAGCCGTCAATAATGTAACTAAATTTTTGACACTGACATTTTTCTGTAAATTACAAACATTTTAATTTTTCAACTGGTTTCCACAGAGTTATTTGGACTGTGAGATTCATTAAAACGGACTATTTTATATACTCATAATTCTATATCTCTTAATTCTATAGAAGATATAATAAAAAATTTCAAAATTATTTTTACCTCTCGCTAAGAGAGGTATTGGATTCATGCTAAAATTCGCATATCCAGATTTTATTGAATAAGCACGTTTTAAGGTCCCTAGAATCCGATTATAACATTTTTAAAATTATGTCTGTGTGTGTGTGTATGTGTGTATGCGTGTGTGTATGTGTGTGTGTGTGTGTGTGTGGATGTGTGTATGTCTGGATGTTGTAGACACGATTCCTCAAAAACTATAAGATTTCAAAAATATTTAGCTGCAGTTTCCTCAATCTGACATTCCTGGGAAGAGTTGAAAACGTTTTGGTAACAAATGAACAGCCGGAAGTAGTAGTTTCTTAGAAAAAATCTTCTAAATATAACTTTTTGGAAATTTTTGTTATTAAATATTGAAGAACGTAAAATTCTCCATCTAATACACTTAAATTTTTTATTATATCTTTTATAGATTTAGAGATAAAGACACTATAATTTATAGAGTAAACTAATCGCAGAGGCTAAGGCACTAAGGAAACCAGTTGACAAATTCCAATGTTTATAACATAGTTTGTAAATGACACATGTCATTGTCAAATATCAACAGTTTTAGTGACATTCTGATAGCTTTTTCTGGGAAGTATATTTAATTTTTCTTATTGTTTTATTAATTAAATATTTGAAATTGTAGGTAAAATTGTGGTAAAATGCATATATCCATCAGAAATAACGCCAATCTGGTTAATGAATTGGAACAATCTCTGACATTTAGAAACTTTCTCATACAATAAAAAACAATATTTGGGTAAAGTTCTATAATATTTTGTTATAAAACGACGGTTCGAAAGCGAAGTGCAATACAATACTTATATAGCCTAATATGGAAATAGCGAAAGGTCTTGTGCTGGCCACAACAGTTTTTTAAGGTTAACCTTGCGCGCACTCACACACACACACACACACACACACACACACACACACACACATACAGCGAGAGAGAGATCATCGGAAAAATGTTATAATCGGATTCTAGGGACCTTAAAACGCTTATTCAATAAAATCTGGATATGTGATTTCTAGCATGAATCCAATACCTCTCTTAGCGA
Organism: Ophonus ardosiacus; assembly: GCA_943142095.1. NCBI lineage: Eukaryota > Metazoa > Arthropoda > Insecta > Coleoptera > Carabidae > Ophonus > Ophonus ardosiacus. The sequence goes on along the minus strand of OW964837.1, from coordinate 10,042,582 downwards.
GAAGTAAAAATGTGAACACATTAATTTTAGATAAATAAATATATCATCACAGCATATTACTCATTTCTGGGTTGCCAGTATCTACAACACATGTAGACATCGGTAATGATGACGATATATTTTACCGTGTGGGCGCTTACCAGGCGTCACCTCACGGGCACTCATAGCTGGTGTGGAGAGTGCACTACAGGGGTCACTTTTGTGCCATTTAAAATTGGAAATAATTGGCGTCTGTCGGGAACGTACCCGGTTCCCCCAGGTTCGCGACCAGACACTTAGGCACGCGGCCACGGGACCCCATAATTAATTTTAGATTCACAGTTTATAAAGTTTCTACCAATTTTATATTGTCCAAATTTTCTGGCTAAGATTTCATTCTAAATTTCTATTTATTGGAATCTAATATTTATCGTAAAAGTTCTCCTATCTTCTCTGTGTAGCAATGAGCAAAAGTTATAGTTCTTTATATTAGATTTTAATGATGCCACCATAATTATTGTTGGTTATGCTTTTCTGTGGTATAATGCAAGAATAACCAGTGTGTAATGTGTAATATGCTAATTTAAAATGTGTGACGGTTCAAATAAAATAAATAAAAATTGTTTTCCATTTTAAACCCTCGTGTTTTACGACTGACACATTTAATTCCCTATCAGACAAAATCAAATCAGAATAATTCAAAATACAGATGCCCCCATCAATAAATCTCTGTATTACCCCACTCCCCGTCCCGCGGCCCTCCTGAAATAATTTCCCACACGCCACTGCCTGCAGCCGAGTACCGCTCACCGTATAATAACATTTCTCATATTCACAGTTAATAATTTAATGTAATTTGAGTGTGACATGCCATCTGCATTGTTTGTGCCGTGATTGCATGTTGTTTGTAAGCGAGTGTTACGTACGTTAACGTTAACGTTCAGCAGGACCGGTAACATTGCGCTCTAGGTGTCGGTAAACTACGAGGTAGCGGTCGGGTACTTACTGCAGGGTCGGACCTGGGGAATTTGCAGATGTGACATTGTCATGCGATTTGTTTTGCTGAGTTATGGCGAGGGTAATTGAGAATTATACTTACGTCCAACAGAAAATTAGTAATGGAAATGTATTGCAAGATATTTATTTAATTTGGTACTTTTGGTGCGATAGTATTAATAAAGTAGTATTATATGAAATTATAAATAGCATTCAGTAGTATCTCAATGTAACAGTATTTTACATACCGTATCGGGAAATGGTCCATTAGAACCGAGCCCTATGTTTTATGACCGAAGAGTTCCGAGATCAGCAATAAGCTAAAAATATATTTAAACAATCTGTTTACAAAGCAGATTAGCACACCCAGCAAATTACGTATTAAAAATCTGTTGTGGTCAGCACAAGACCTCTCGCCATTTCCATATTAGGTTATATAAGTATTGTATTGCACTTAGCTTTCGAACCGTCGTTTTATAGCAAAATATTACAGAACTTTGCCCAAATATTGTTTTTTATTATATTTCACATGTCTTCTGCACACATATAATTCTAATTATATCTATTTTTCATTGTATGAGGAAGTTTCTAAATGTCAAAGATTGTTCCAATTCATTAACCAGATTGGCGGTATTTCTGATGGATATATGTATTTTACCACAATTTTTCCTATAATTTCAAATATTTAATTAATAAAACAGAAAAATTAAATATACTTCCCAGTAAAAGCTATCAGAATGTCACTAAAACTGTTGATTTTTGACACTGACATGTGTCATTTACAAATTATGTTATAAACATTGGAATTTGTCAACTGGTTTCCTTAGTGCCGTAGCCTCTGCGATTAGTTTACTCTATAAATTATATTGTCTTTATCTCTAAATCTATACAAGATATAATAAAAAATTTAAGTGTATTAGATGGAGAATTTTATGTTCTTCAACTTTTAATAAAAAAACCTCTCAAAAAATTATATTTAGAAGAATTTTTCTAAGAAACTACTACTTCCGGTTGCTCAATTGTTACCAAAACCTTTTCAGCTTTTCCCAGGAATGTCAGATTGAGGAAACTGCAGTTAAATATTACACATACATACATACACACACACATACACACACACACACACACACAGGGAGAGAGAGACATCATTTTTTATAATCTGATTCTAGGGACCTTAAATCGTGCTTATTCGGTTGCTGTTCTGGTTCAAGCATTAATAAAATTTGCGGTTTTGTTCGGGGTTCAGTTCGGTTCGACTTAATGAAAATTGAATTTTTTTGAATGACAAACAAGTAAAAATAATTTAAAATGAAAAAATATTTTTAATATTTTTTTACATTATTCAAACATTTAAATTTGCCGCGATAAAAACAGTTCAATATAATTATTTCATTTGAATATTAATTCTGTCTGTTGTCTGTTCATTCATTTGTTTCTCTGGTTTATTCTTGCATTGATGTATTCGTACGCGTGATAGCGTCAGTCCTCAGTTCCCAATGTTTTTGTGACTTGAAATGAGTGTTTTTGTTGCTATTTACGAACAATTTGAACGTTTTATTTATTATTGTAAACTTTATCAAGTGTTTTATGTGTTATTTATACTATATTTGTTTATTTAATAGTGAAATGTGGTTATGATCTGTGCAGTCCAAGTGAAGAAGCAAAGGCGGACTTCGTAAAGGTTAGATATTATATTTTGTTTTAAAATTTATTTATTATAAATGTTTTCATAAAAACAACATTATTTCCATAGCTTATTTCATGTAAAACTATATATTTTTAATGTAACAAAAGGTTAGGTTACATTGACACAAAAATACCTAGCAGTAGGTATACGATAATAGTTTAATGAATGTTTGGAGAGTCTATAATATATTTTGTTTTAATTCAGAATTAAAAGCATTATTTGGTATATTAAACATAAAAAATCTGTTGTGGCCAGCACAAGACCTTCCGTCAATTCCATGTATTTTGTACAAATCCCATACCAAAAGGTCCTTGGAACAGATTGTATATAATATCATGTAAAATCGAACACGAACACATACTATTTTTTACAAATTCCATACCAAAAGTTCATTTAAAAAGGTTCTATAAATCCAATAAAATTATAACATAAACTACACTAAGTAATGGCCTTCCATCTTCTCTTTGGCCTTTCTCTGCGTGTCACTTGCGAGCAACACTATGACATACCAATTTTAGATCCTATATACTTTTTTTCCATATTTGGTTTTGCACTTGCAACTGACATCTGTCATTTAATTTTTTTTGAATAATTATGTCAGCTGTTTCCATGATAAATAACAAAGCTACCTAATTTTTGAAAATTAATTTCTTTATAATGCTTTAACTCTACATCTATTGAATATGAAGGAAAATGAATAATCAAACCACATAGAGAAGAGTATTTTCTTTAATAAATATAATAACAAAATGTCAAAAAATAATATTTAACTGCGTTTTTTTAAGAAAAACTGTTAAAAACTTCAAATAAGGGTACTTCCGGTGGTTCAATTATAACCAAAATCTAATCAGCTCTTCATATGGATGTACAGAAGAGGAATACGAAAGAATTATAATTTTTAGAATTGTAGTATTGGAGTTATCGTCGGAGAAAAAATTGTCACACACGGACACACATACACACACACGCACACACACACACACACACGGACACACTCACACATACATACAGACATCATCTTAAAAATAGTAAATTCGTATTGTAGGGACCCTAAAACGTGCTTATTCATTAAAAACTCACTACCGAATATTTTGACCAAAGACAATACCTTCCTTACCTAAAGGTGACGGAAGGTAAAAATAGACAAACATACGATTATTTTATTTACTTATAGAGTAATTATTGAAAGTATTTATAATTTTATTACAACAAAATTCCGAACGACAATAAAAACATTAAAATTATAAATCCAGGTTTTTTGAATGACAAACAAATAAAAATAATTTAAAATGAAAGCCGCAATTTTCAAATTTTAATATCCGGTTCGTTTCCAACTCGGGTTCAATTGAAAAATATATCTGAGGTTCGGTTCTGGGCTGGGTTTGGGTTCGGTAAAATGTTACGGTTAGGTTCCGGTTTTGGTTCGGTTCAGGTTCGGGTTCGATGCCCTGCATAATCCACCAACAATTTTAAATATTTAATTAATAATTCAATAATAAGAAATTTTAAATGTACTTCCTAAAAACCTTTCAATAATGTCATTAAAAATGTTGATTTTTGACACTGACATTTATTTGTCAATTACAAACATTTGCATTTGCAAATGGTTTCTTTGGTGTAGTCTGGACTGTGCGATTTATTGCAAGAGATTATTCTATATTTAATATTTTCTTTATCTCTCAATCTATAGAAGATATAATAAAAATTTTAACTGTGTTAGATGGAGAATTTTATGTTCTTCAATTATTTGTAAAAAAAATTTCAAAAAATAGTATTTAGAAGCACTTTTTAAAAAACTACTACTTCTGTGACAACGTAGTTAAAATTGTCTTAAATATTATAGTTTTGAAGGAATCTTTTTTCCAACATCCAGACACACACAAACACGCACACACTCACTCACAGACACATACATACAGACATCATCGTAAATCTAGTAAAATCGTATTCTAGCCACCCTAAAACGTGCTTATTCATTAAAAACACCACCAAATTTGTGACCAAAGACAATACCTTCCTTACCTAAAAGCGACAAAAGGTACCAACAACACGAACCGTGTAATATACTCCACAAACTTCACACCTAATAATTGTCGAAGCAAGGTAACATGTTTGTTTTTCCCATATTCTTTTTGCGAAAAAGGCTATTTAATTTTCTCCACACAGCGTTGTTCAAAGCCCACACAAAACAAAATAAAAAGCCAACCACACAAAGTTACAATCAGCTCTACAAATGAACTAATATACATGTGCCAATTGCGATTGTGTGTAAGTTCGTATGTAAATAAACTGCGGGCGCCGTTAAATCTGTAACAAGGCAGCGAGTTAGCAATTTACATGAGAAATCTCAGTCACGCAGGAAACAAAGTCGAAAGAAAGATAATCGAAATGACTTTTCTAATAATTCTTGTTAATGTGCAATCAATAATGGGCTACTTGCGTCGTACTGAAAATCCGATTTCTATTACCATACGTAATGTTATGTTGAAAACATATACAGAGTTAGTTAAAAGTATGGAGACGGCGATTTATTGTCGTTAATATTCATTTTAGGAAATTATGTTCAATATAAAAGTTTTTTAAGAAATTTTGATCTACTTTTGAGAATACTTGAATTTTTTTTTTCTTCAATTGTTTTTGAGTTAGCTTGTCCGCGTAATTTTTTTAAATGAGAACCTATTAATTTTACTCTACCATTCGATAGAGTGTGAATTAAGAAAGAAAATAATTTGTGACATCATTATATTAAGGTGGAGAAGGAAACCATGTTTAAAAATCTGTTGTGGCCAGCACAAGACCTCTCGCCATTTCCATATTAGGCTATATAAGAATTGTATTGCACTTCGCTTTCGAACCGTCGTTTTATAACAAAAAATTACAGAACTTTACTCATATATTGTTTTTTATTGTATTTAACATGTCTTCTGCACACATTTAATTCTAATTATATCTACTTTTCATTGTATGAGGAAGTTTCTAAATGTCAGGGATTCTTCCAATTCATTAACCAGATTGGTGGTATTTCTGTTGGATATATGCATTTTACCACAATTTTACCTATAATTTCAAATATTTAATTAGTAAAACAATAAGAAAAGTTAAATATACTTCCCAGAAAAAGCTATCAGAATGTCACTAAAACTGTTGATATTTGACAATGACATGTGTCATTTACAAACTATGTTATAAACATTAGAATTTGTCAACTGGTTTCCTTAGTGCCTTAGCCTCTGCGATTAGTTTACTCTATAAATTATGGTGTCTTTATCTCTAAATCTATACAAGATATAATAAAATTTTTAAGTGTTTTAGATGGATAATTTTATATTCTTCAATATTTAATAAAAAAACTCCCAAAAATTATATTTAGAAGAATTTTTCTAAGAAACTACTACTTCCGGTTGTTCAATTGTTACCAAAACCTTTTCAGCTCTTCCCAGGAAAGTCAGATTGAAGAAACTGCAGTTAAATATTTTTTAAGTCTTATAGTTTTTGAGGAATCGTCCCTCCAACATCCATACATACACACACACCTACACACACACACACACACACACACACACACACACACACACACACACAGACAGACATCATTTTAAAAATGTTATAATCGGATTCTAGGGACCTTTAATCGTGCTTATTCAATAAAATCTGGATATTCGAATTTTAGCATGAATCCAATACCTCTCTTAGCGAAAGGAAAAATGTAACGTATAGATGGCATTGCGTGCGAGAAAGTTTTAATTTGAATTTGACATTAGTTCATTTTTCTCTGTCTCTGGTCTCTCAAATATATTAATTGCTTCACAAATAAACACATAGGTAGTTACATGTAATTTAAAATATCGATACCAAAAAGACAAATTAAAATACTAACCTTCAAACTAGTGTTGAAACGTCAAACAGGAGATCTACATTATCCGTGCAAACAAACGCTATGGTTTTACGACCATTCATTGGTGCGGCGTAATTCTACGTCATGCATGGCGGTAATTCAAATAATCAAATTTCATTATTTTTTTCTGGCTAATTAATAAAAATTTTGTTAAGAGAAAAAAAGCTAAACGTTTAGGAAAACGGTAAGTAAAGCCGATGTTACACTATCATTCACATGAATCATAGGGAATGAGAAAGAAGAAGAAGTGATTTCCGTGAATGATCAAATTTTTACGGCCTCAATTTTCTCGTCATTCACAATCATTCACGGTTAATTTCATATGTGAGAGCACTGTAAAAAACTCAATTTTATTGTATATATTCAGTCAAAATTTAATTTTTGACGCATCACTTCCTCTTCTTTCTTATTCACCATCATTCATATGAATGATAGTGTGACATCGGAATAATGTGTGAAAGTTAGGAATCTTGGGTTTCAACGCCCTCTGCGTTCAATCCTGAATTCTTAGCACACCGAGATGCTTTCTGGCGACGCTGCAGTGCACTGATAGCGTGCAGGGCTGTACTCGCTCTTAAAGTTTTACGAATCATTTACTCAAATCATTATTACGAGTGAGCACATACTCCTTACTTTACTTGTTTTATACGTTGGAACCTTATTTAACAAACTTAAAGCAGATATTGATGATGATTGCAGGACACACGTAATATACAAAATTTCGTTCGATGACTGTCCAGCGCATTACACAGACCAGACGAAACTGAATCTAAACACAAGGATAAACGAAGATAAAATAAATTGCAACAATAGAAACACCAATAATGGTAAATATGTTCTAGTAAATCATGTGGCATCACTTGGCCATAAGTTTAACTTTGACAACGTTAAAATACTAGACACAGAAGTTAACTTACACTTGAAATGCTGCATATTAATATAATGATTCCAACAAAAACAGACATCGCCAATATCAGTAAAATTTATACAAACATTTTAAAATGTAATAATAAAAATCTGTTGTGGCCAGCACAAGACCTTCCGTCAATTCGATGTATTTTGCACAAATCCCGTACCAAAAGGACCGTGGAACAGTTTCTATATAATATCATGTAAAATCGAACATGAACACATACTATTTTTCACAAATTTCATACCAAAAGTTCATTTGAAAAGGTTCTATAAATCCAATAAAATTATGACATAAACATACACTAAGAAAAATGCACTTGACACATTTTACTTTCTGCTTCAGCTTTCCCTTATTTTATTAGGGTTCGCTGTTTCCACCACTATGAAATACTAATTTTTCATCCCATACTTTCCATATTTGGTTTTGCACTTGCAACACACATCTGTCAATTAGAATTTTGAATGTATCAGCTGTTTCCTTGATAAATAGCAAAGCTGACTAATTTTTGAAAATTAATTTCTTTATAATGCTTTAACTCTACATCTATTGAATATGAAGGAAAATGAATAATCAACCCATATAGAGAAGAGTATTTTCATTAATTAATATAATAACAAAATGTCAAAAAATAATATTTAACTGCGTCTTTTTAAGAAAAACTGTTAAAAACTTCAAATAAGGGTACTTCCGGTGGATCAATTATAACCAAAATCTAATTAACTCTTCATATGGATGTACAGAAGGGGAATACGAGAGAATTATAATTTTTAGAATTATAGTATTGGAGTTATCGTCGGAGAAAAATTTGTCAACACGGACACACATACACACACACATGAATAATATAAAAACGCAATAAAATAATTTTGATAATTTCATAAAATACAATCCAAACAAAAAAAAAACAACATTATAACTACATTCACTTAAATTATTAAAGATAGGAAGGAACATGACTTAAAAATTTGGCGGTTTATATATATTTGACCTTCGAAACATAAAAACCGTGTTACCTAAAAATTATTTTAATTTTTTACATAATTCAGACGATATTTGTGGTAAAATGACAATATTATTTATTGTTAAAAAACCTCCCATAAATTAAGAACTGTGTTTGTCCATAATATTCGTAGAATAATTTTGTAGCTCCTGAACTTCAGGACCTGCTGAAGGCACATGTGGTGCCGAAACTAAATAAGGCCAAAAATGTGTATTTTTCAACTATTGACTGAATTCCAGTAATTTTCCTTTACCCTTCAAATTTACAATCAAGAAGTCTAAGAACATAAATATTGTTAAGTTGATCAACCAGTTCTCAGTTTCATATGTTTAAGTTGCCCGAGTTAATTATTTTCAGATACTTTGTGTACATTGAGTTTTTCTATCCACGGGCTCCGAAAACACGAATAGTGATTTGACATACTGCAGCTTCAATCGTATTGATCGTGAAGCTAGTTTCCAGTAATAAATAATTCATTAAATATGGGCCGAAGATAGTTGCTGGAGTTGACAATTGTCATTCAGTAAAAATAACTAACCTGAAAAGTGTACTTCTTTATTTTTATTTTTATTTACAGACGTAGACAAAGTATAGTTGTTACTCGTTTCCTTTTTCGTAATACCATACTGTTACTATGATATAACACGACTAGAAACAAAAGTAAAATGATAAAAATAACAGCCTCTAACTGTATTTTCTATAAAAGTCGCCTACAATTAAGGATCAAGTATTCCTAGAAAAATCACAGCATCTTGAGGGACCATTGTCAAGGAGAATTTATAAATCAACAAAAATGTGGTTCAGTATGACAGAAATAGAAAAAAATTATTATTATTTTATTATTCCTAAATGTTTAAATTTTGTTATTACAAAAATTCTTGGACGCCACGCGGCCGATATGCAAATAACGTCTGTTATTTGCCTCATATTGGCCTTATGACGTTAGTAACTATAAACACTTTACAGTGTCTACTTTATAATGCCGTTAAATCGTTGCATTTTTATAAAAAAAAAATAACCGAAATTATGAAATTGTTGCAATATCAGTTTTCTATGATAGTCGTACCTTCTTTGTTTCAGAAAACCTAATGTATCATTTGTTTTTGATTATTTTGAGCAATTGAAAGTGCTTAAGATTGACTTAAGAGTAAAATTAAATTTAAATTCAAATATTTTTCCTTAATTCTTTGGTCTTTTAAAATAAGTACTTGCAGTCGAAAAATCCTTGCTTTTATCGGTCGACATTATAATGAAAAATCCCAGTAATCAACATCCAACGACAGTAATTTTTCGCCCATAAAAATCCCCTAGTACGGCCCTGGCTGAACACCGCCTCCTTCATCGTCACTTCATTGTGCCCTAGACATTAAATTGTACTTTAAATACCACGCATAATTACTGTTTGAATTATCTTCATTCACAATGCGGCCGTCGTGAATTCTCCGTCTCTTTCTAGAGGGTGCATTCCTGTGGGGAAGACGAAGATAGCTAATGCTCTCATTGCTGAAAGGAGGAGGAAGTCCATATTGAGTTTGTATATCCTGAAACCCTCAAGTTGAAATCATATAGCCACTCGCATACCGGAGAAATGCGGAAAAATAGTTGGAGTAATTTTCACACTAAGTGATTAAGTAATAATAAATAAATAAATAATAACTTTATTGACCAGAGTCAACGGCGGGGTTCAGCCAAAGGCTGATCTTCCACCCAACCAGTACATGTAAATTACAAAAAATAATAAAAAAAAAAAGTCAACATAAATACATAATAAGAAAGTATATCACAATATGTCAAATAAGAAGATAAATTTACATAATAATTTACAGAAAATGATTAATTAATTTATACAGAACAAATTTTTAACACGAGCTTTGAAAGAGTGTAAAGACAGAGATTTTAATTCATCTGGGAGATTGTTATATAATTTGGGAGCTAGGTAAGAAAATGCATTTTTGGATTTATTTTTTTTGTATGAAGGTACGATATATGAATTCTTATCACGTAGTTGATAATGTTCTTTTAATTTAAGTTTTTCATATAGATAAGAAGGGCAACCTGTTTGTATGATCTTATGAATTTGACAAAGATAGAATATCTGCACACGTTCGTCAATATAATGAAGATTTGATGAAATACGAAATAAAGAAATATGGTCATATTTACGCACATTGTAAACGAATCGTAGGCATGAGTTTTGAAATAGCGTTATTTTATTTTTGTCGTTTTGTGTCAAGTGTGGAACATATACACACGCACAGTAGTCTAGTATAGGTAGTATCAAGGTGTTAATTAGTCTTAATTTTATTTCAGCTGATAATAGCTTGCGATACTGGTATAAATGTCGAAGTCTAAGTCTAGCAGCTATTAATTTTTTTGTCAAATGGTCACGGAAGTTGATGTCTTTGTCAATTATCATACCCAAACTCTTAATAGCCGGAGTACGATTTAAGATTTCTCCTTGCAATTTTATATCATATGTATCACAGTTTCCAACTACTAGGAGTGAAGATTTATCAGTATTTATCTTGAGCCCATTATTAGTAGTCCAAGTCGACAACTTTTCAAGATCATTATTTATTGCCTCACATTCATCCTTGGCGTTCATCTTATTTACGGTTGCTAGCAACTGAGTATCATCAGCATATGAATGTGAGGAACAGTATTGCAGACTGGATGATAGATCGGCCACATACAAAAAGAAAAATAATGGACCCAAGATAGAGCCTTGAGGAATACGGGTTGAATTGGTTAGTTTTAACTTCATCACCCTAATATCTAGTGACCCGGGTTCGAACCCGGCCAGTACACAATTTTAATCGCACAAAAGTGATGCCTGTGGTGCACTCTCCACACCAGCTATGAGTACCCGTGAGGTGACGCCTGGTAAGCGCCCACAAATATATCGTCATCATTACCGACATCTACATATGTTGTAGATTCTGGCACACCCAGTAATGGGTAATATGTCGTGGAATATATTTTTTATTTTCACTACTAGCCTAGGAACCCACTATTATTTACCTTTATTTGACATGAGAAATTGTTTTTCACTGCCGCTTGCTTGTAACTTGTAACCATGGTAACCTAGGTCAATAATAATTTATTATTAACCTAGGTCTATAATGCAAACTGTCACTTTTCAATCAAACTCAAGCCTCCTAATCCAAGTATTATTTAACTCATTAAACTCAAGAAAGGTGCTAAGTATATAATTTAAATTTGCCGCTTAATTTTAAATTGACCTATGCTGCCGCCTCTCCTGGCCACTGTGCTGTTTTGGTGAAAATGTGAAACATGTGTAGATGTAGGAATGAATAAATCATTATTTTTTATGTATTTGTAGGTAAATACATTTCAATAGATTTATTTAAAAATAATAATAAACTAATAAGGCTGCTGACTGTAACAGCACAAAGTGTTTTTATTAAATAATTAAATCAAATACAAATCAAGGCACATAAGTGAGGTTATCAAACCAGCGAAATGAGCGAAACAAACAAATGCAGAAACTTTGTTTTTGTGAATATTAACAAATAAGTAACGTAATTATTTAATTCAAAATGATTATTATCAATAAAAAAAAAAAAAAATTCAAAGAGGATTTATGTGGTAGTGGTGAAAAAAATAGTATACCGTGAGTATTTTTTAAAGTGAAACATTGGGTTTATCATATCCATGGTTACGACTTGACATTTCATTGACAGCAATGTATTTGCCCGTTCCATTTAAAATGAAACATAGGGAACGAATTTGACATTTGATAAGACCTCAATAGAGGTTAATTTTGTTTAAATAATTATACCTGCATTCTAAATTACAATTAGTTGTAGAAAAAATATAGTGTGCACCTTGTGCCCGAGTGGTTTTCTGACTCGGCTAAATTTCTTACAATATTTAAATATAATACTTCTGTCAAATTCATTCCCCATGTGTCATTTTAAATGAGATAGACAAATGCATTGCTGTCAATCAAATGTCAAATCATAACTTATAGGAAAATTCAACGGTTATCTGTCATATTGACAAGAGGTCATTAGAGGTTAATTTTGTTTAAATAATTATACCTGTTTTCTAAAAATTAAATTTAGATGTAGAAAAAATACTGTATGCACCTTGTGCCCGAAATATGTTCAGTGCTCTCGAGTGGTTTTCTGACTCCGCTAAATTTCTTACAATATTTAAATGTAATACTTCTGTCAGATTCGTTCCCTATGTTTCATTTTAAATGGAACGGGCAAATACATTGCTGTCAATCAAATATCAAGTCGTAACCATGGATATGATAAACCCAATGTTTCTCGTTAAAAAATACTCACGGTATAAACCACTGTTGAGAAGATCATTATTGACCCAGCGCCAAAATTGTAACCCGAGGGCGTAGCCTGAGGTATACAAGGCGTATAATATACTATTTTCTACTCTGATCCGTGAAGTAACGTATAGAAGTTTCGAGAAAAAGTTAGACCGCTTCATCAAGTTTTTATCTCCCGCTACCCTAGGTAAGGGAGGTATAGAGATCGTGCTAAAAATCGCATATAGATATTTTTAATAATAATAATAATAATAATAATAATAATAATAATAATAAGTTTATTTGCCCAACAGTATACACCATATGAAGGACAAAATATGATACATAATTACACAAAAAAAAAATATTTTGATGGAACATAATAAATCGTAATATGAAAGAATATTTAATACCCACAAAAATTAATGTAAAAAATACTTACTTACTATACATATTTTAGTGAATAAGCACGTTTAAGGTCCCTAGAATCCGATTATAACATTTTTATGATCTCTCTCTCTCTCTCTCTCTCTGTGTGTGTGTGTGTGTGTGTGTGTGTATGTCGATTTGTATGTGTAGGTACATGTGGATTTTCAAAGGACGATTCCTCAAATTCTATAAGACTTAAGACCTTGTTAGCTGACAATCTGTCATTCATGGAAAGAGCACAATGTTAAATACAATAAAAAAAAACAATATTTGGGTAAAGTTCTGTAATTTTTAAATTAGGTAACGAAGTTTCGACAACACTCATATAACATAAAATGGAAACCGCGAGAGGTATTGTGCTGGTCACAACAGATTTTTATAATAAAATAACAGTAGTATCTTATATACCCCTATAAAAACGGCACTACAGAATTTGACAGAATGGGCAGAGCTAAGATCTCAACTCACGCAATTTGAAGATGACATTGATCAGACATACTTAAAAATTAAATGTACATTAATTTTACAAATTGGTATAGCACACGGTAGTGTATATCATGTATATAAATACCAAAAATGCATACAAATTACCATTGCATTCCAATGAAAACATTCTCTCGGCATAAAAGTCAATTATCTATATTCATACGATTGTTGTTTGCCATCCAGCCCGTAAAAACTTTTGATACGTTTTATTTGAGTAGTAGCAGTAAGTTTTTAGTGTTATGATATTAAATTTAGCGTTTATGCTCCGTGGTTCACCGTCGTAAAACGCAACCTATTTTCAGAACTATATTCTATATTCCCCTGAATTGAAAACAAATAATCCCGCGCGAATATCCGCGCAATCTGGTTACCGGTAACGGTAACTTTACCGTACATAGAAAACAGAATGGATGACAACACAAACATGAACGGTATTCTCGATAAATGGTTACATAAAAACTGGGAATAAATCTAACGCAAAACCTTTACCTAGATTGCAGTATGAGATGGATTGATCCTGATAAATATACTGTTTTTGACGTTCAATTCATTTTAAAATAAGAGAAAATGAATTATAACGTTTACAGCTGAAATCTCCATTCCTTAATCATAAGTTCATGCACAAGTTACCGCTAATTCTGAACCGTTAAAAATCAACCTATTCCATGAATCAAGCACTGATCACATCTTTGAATTCTAACTTTGACATTTGTCAGGATTCAGGCTATTACACTCATTTGTAAATTTGTTTCTTCTGTATCATCCATACTAATATAATAAATGCGAAAGTAACTCTGTCTGTCTGTCTGTTACGTTTTCACGCCTAAACCGCTGAAACAATTTTGATGAATTTTGGTAAAGGGATAGATTGGGTCTTGGAAAAGGACATAGGCTACATTTTGTCGCGAAAATAAAACTTAAAGGGCCGTAGTCAGAACACGGTTTTATCCTCGGTTTTAAGTATGTTTTATGTAAAACCAGGACGAAGTGTTAAAACCAGTTTAAAACCAAGCGTAGTCAGAACGTGATTTTAAGTCGGTTCTAACAAAAATCAAGATCAACGGAATTTTGATCTGGCAACGTTGAAAACAGATGACGTTTGAGGTTATAATTGACACAGGAAAGAAGTAAGAAGTGAGGTTAAGCATTTATAAAATATTAAATACGGAATAAAAATTTATTATTAAAATATATAATTGTGTTTTTCTTTAAGGAAAAACATGGACAAGAGGAGAGAAAACTGGCTACCAGAAGAAAAAGAATTGTTAATTGAATGTCAATGAATGGAAAGATATAATGGAGTGTAAGAATGAATGTAATATTATAAAGAAAAAGCAGAAAATATGGAAGCGAATAGAGGAAAAATTTAAAATTAATGGTTACAAAAAAAAAATATAATGCAATAATATAAATATAAAATTAAATTCTATACTGCTTAACAGTTTATGTCAAAACTTTAATGCTCATTCACAACTACGAAAATAAAGGCTCATTCACTGATTCGAAAATAAGAAATATAAATAAAATTATAAATAAGACTTTATGGTTGGTATTCACAGTTTCGAAAATAAAAAGTAAATTAATATCAACTGTCATTTAATATATTTATAATTAACGAGTAATAATATAATATAATTCAATATCTGAAAGACTAACTAGTGGATTAATTCGTTCACGAAATCTGATACTTGTTCTTCTATGCCTTACTACTTCTTCTACTTTATGTAATTCATCAATCAGCAATAATATTTTCTACGCCCGCCATATTTTTTATATAAAACACCGGAAAAACTGAGATGTGCTGGGTCTTGGCTCGGTTCTATGTTGACATTGCTACTATGGTAACTAGACCTAGAACCACCTAAAAATCGTGTTCTGACTACCGATTTAGAACTGAAGTCTAGAACCGAGGATAAAACCGCGTTCCGACAACGGGCCAAAGGGGTTAAATAGGGGATAAAAGTTTGTATGGAGAACCTATCATTTCTTCCGCTAAACCAATTTTGATGAATTTTGGTATAGAGATATGTTGGAGCTTGAAGAAAGACATAGGCTATTTTTTGTCGCGAAGAAAAACTTCAAGGGGGTGAAATAGGGGATGAAAGTTTGTATGGAGAACACATAATTTCTCAAGTTAAGGATATAAAAAAATTTATTTATGCTTTTGGTTAGAATTAAAGATTGTTTTAGCTTTTTTGAAAAATCGTCAAGGTGGTACAATAGGGGATGATTTCAATTATTTTTGTATCTTTGTATCTATAGTTAAGTTTTAGCCGTTAGCAGATTTTCGATATTTGTCGGAGAGATAGCTTGCATCATATGTACATAAGTAAAAGTACCCGAGACGTGTTTAGAAAAAGGCGTTAGTAGATACGGTGCGGGGATCGGGAGGGCAGTGGAGCCTGGAGCCTGTTACATGTACGATGCGAGGCAGGTTGCCGGCTCCCTACACAGCGCATGTCTCCGAAGTAAATGTGAAAAATTACTGGTACACGTGTAGCTAATCGTTATTCTAGTTTTACCCGTGCGAAGTCGGGGCGGGGCAGATAGTTTAAAATATTTCAACGGCTGACGACAGTTTCACGGATACGACAATCGAGCTGTATGAATTTACTTTGGAACTATGATTGTTTGGTTTGGTATTTATTTAAATAAATGGTTTATTTGCATACCTTATACTGCACTAGTACTTTTAAAGAAGTATAAAGTTATAATAATCTTTTCTCTTGTATATTTTGCTGTGAGCTGTCACAATTTTAGGTTAGATTACTGTTTCATATTGCGAAGCGTAAATGTGTATGAGTGTGTGAGAGAATAATTGTCTTTGTGTGAGTATGAAACTGTGTCGTCACAAATTAGTCCATATTTACAAGCGTGAAAGTTTATTAGCAAAGTTATGAATGAAAAGTCGCATATTTCAAATTATTTTCTATTACTACATTTATTAAATGATATGGATTTCGTGATTTTATAAAAAAAACCTATTGTGGCCAGCACAATACCTCTCGCCATTTCCATTTTACGTTACATAAGTATTGTATTGCACTTCGGTATCGAATCATCGTTTTCTAACAAAAAAATTACAGAACTTTACCCAAATATTGTTTTTTATTGTATTTAACATGTCTTCTGCACACATACAATTCTAATTATATCTATTTTTGAATATATGCATTTTACCTACAAATTAAATATACTTCCCAGAAAAAGCTTTCATTTAAACTGTTGATTTTTGACACTAACATCTATCATTTAAAAAACTATGTTATAAATATTTGAATTTGTCAACTGGTTTCCTTAGTGCCTTAGCCTCTGCGATTAGATTATTCCATATATTACAGTGCCTTTATCTCTAAATCTATACATGATATAATAATTTTTTTAAATGTATCAAATGTAGAATTTTATGTTCTTCAATAATAGTAATAACAGAAATTTCCAAAAAAATAATGTTTAGAAGATTTTTTTAAAGAATCTATTACTTCCGGTTATCCAATTGTTACAAAAATCTAATCAGCTCTTCTCAGGAATGTCAGATTGAGGAAACTGCAGTTAAATATTTTTTAAGTCTTATATAGTATTTGAGAAACCGTGGCTCCAACATCCACACACACATACCACACATGGACATCATCGCAAAAATGTTACAGTTGTATTTTAGGGACATTAAAACGTGCTTATCCACTAAAATCTGGATATGCGATTTTTAGCATGATTCCAATACCTCTCTTAGCGAGAGGTAAAATCGACATTTTTACCTCTCGCTAAGAGAGGTATTGGATTCATGCTAAAATTCGCATATCCAAATTTTATTGAATAAGCACGATTTAAGGTCCGTAGAATCCGATTATAACATTTTTAAAATGATGTCTGTGTGTGTGTGTGTGTGTGGATGTGTGTGTATGTGTGTGTGTGTGTATGTATGGATGTTGTAGGGACGATTCCTCAAAAACTGTAAGACTTAAAAAATATTTAACTGCAGTTTCTTCAATCTGACATTCCTGGGAAGAGATGAAAAAGTTTTGGTAACAATTGAACAACCGGAAGTAGTAGTTTCTTAAAAAAATTCTTCTAAATATAATATTTTTTTATTAAATATTGAAGAACATAAAATTCTCCATTTAATACATTTAAAATTTTTAATATTTTTTGTATTGATTTAGAGATAAAGACACTTTAATTTAAACTAATTGCAGAGGCCAAGGCACTAAGGAAACCAGTTGACAAATTCCAATGTTTATAACATGACACATGTCATTGTCAAATATCAGCAGTTTTAATGACATTCTGATAGCTTTTTCTGGGAAGTATATTTAACTTTTCTTATTGTTTTATTAATTAAATATTTGAAATTATAGGTAAAATTGTGGGAAACTGCATATATCCATCAGAAATACCGCCAATCTGGTTAATGAATTGGAAGAATCTCTGACATGTGTTTCTACATGTCAGAGATCCAATTCCTCATACAATGAAAAATAGATATTAGAATTATATGTGTGCAGAAGACATGTTAAATACAATAAAAAACAATATTTGAGTAAAGTTCTGTAATTTTTTGTTATAAAACGACGGTTCGAAAGCGAAGTGCAATACAATACTTATATATCCTAATATGGAAATGGCGAGAGGTCTTGTACTGGCCACAACATTTAAACACAATTTAAATCGCATTTGAAAGTCAGGTAAAAAGAACGTAATTAAGCAAAAGTTAATAATATTAGCATAGTGTAAGCGGATTGGCCCTTCATAATTGGTTCACGTTGAGTAAATTTTTGAAATATTAAATGAATATCTAAGCAGCTAATTCCGAGAGAAAGAATCATGACTGACCCGTCTTTGCAAACAGTCGCCGATTCGTAAACGAGTAGCAAAATTAAATTTCCTAATTAGACAAATATTTAATTTTCAGATTACATTAATCATTTCAAATGGAATAAACGCCGTGTACGACAAAGAAATGAGAGGTATTTCCAGAAAAACAAAAAGAAACGAATTTGCTTTTGAATGTGTTAATAAAAAATGAAATAGAATTCTTTATTTTCTTTATAAATTAGGTTTTTCATTCTTATGTCCAATGAATAAAAGGTAAACAAAGCTATAAAAACAGTTTTCTAAAAGCAAATTCTCATTTTGCGCCCCGCAAAGAAAGAAATTGTGTTGTGTTTTTGGGAACAAATACAAATAAATATATCGGGTGTTCAATAAATCTTTACGTCATGGCTGGCTATGTGTTGTGAAACGAATGTCTGTACTTTATTCTTAGTAATAAACTCAAACGTCATTGTTTGACATAAATCAAATTCAATTTAAAGTAAAACAGAAGCTTATATCTGAACTGTTTTACAGCAAAATGTTTACTCAGGAACATATTTGGCATCTACTGTAACGAAATTTTAATAAAATACTGCATTATTCTAAAACAGAGTTTCTTAATCTGGGGTTCGTGCGATATCTTTAAGGAGGCCGAAACTGCACCGAGAATTAATATACCTAGAATACCATCGAATAAATAAACAACTTACTTTACTTAATCCTGCACCTTTCTACCCTCGTGGGTGTAAGGCGTTCCCCCGGCTGCGGGGGAGGGGGTTGAGTTCTGGTTCGTTGGTCTTCTCCATATTTCTTTCCACTCTGCTCTATCTTGTGTTGCTGTCTTCGTTTCTTCCCAAGTTAGACCTCTTCTTTGCGCTGCATCCTTTACTTCTTCCAGACACGTTCTTCTTGGCCTTTTTAACTATTCTCTCCTCTCCCATCCTTTCTACATGACCATACCATCTCAGCTGTCCTTCTGCTATCTTATCTTCTATTGATTTTACTTATAAGTTTTGTCTGTAGGTTGTGTTTTCAATTCTGTCCAGTCTTGTTTTCCCCTCTATTTTTCTCAAGAATCTCATTTCGATGGCCGTAATTTTTTCTTTTTGTCTTTGCGTTAATGTCCATGTTTCAGTTCCGTGTATGAGTATAGGTGTCACTACTTTCTTAAATATATGTACTCTGGTCTCTTTCCGTATTTCTTTCTTTCCTAAGAAGCTGTGTTTAATGCTATTGAATATTTTGCCTCCTGTTATTCTTCTTTCTTTTATTTCTTCATCAAATCTTCCATCTTCTGAGATCATTGACCCCAGGTATTTAAATTTTTGGACTTGCTGTAGATTTTCATTTTTGAGTTGTATAAATAAACAAATGGAGCTGTAAAACAAAAGTTTAAGGAGCAAAGCCTTGCGAATTTTTAGATTTCTTTTCTCGCTAAGAGAGATATTGGAATCATGCTAAAAATCGCATATCCAGATTTTAGTGAATAAGCACCTTTTAAGAGACTAGAATCATTTTTACAATGATGTGTGTGTGCATGTGTGTGCGTGTGTGGATGTGTGTACCCATATGTGTCTAGATGTTGGAGGGACGCTTTCTCAAATTCTATAAAAGTAAAGACAAATTAAACTACGTATTCCTAATCTGACATTAATGGGAAGAGCTGAAAAGGTTTTGGTAACAACTGGACAACCGAAAGTAGTAGTTTCTTAAAAAAAGTTCTAAATTATTTTTGTGGAAATTTATGTTATTACAAATATTAAAGAATATAAATTTCTCTATCTGATACATTGAATATTTTTATTATATCTTCTACCGTGAGTATTTTTTAACGTGAAACATTGGGTTTGTTATATCCATGGTTACTGGCTATTTGATTGACAGCAATGTATTTGCCCGTTCCATTTAAAATGAAACATAGGGAACGAATCTGGCAGAAGTATTATATTTAAATATTGTAAGAAATTTAGCCGAATCAGAAAATCACTCGGACACAAGGTGAACACTATATTTTTTCAACAACTAATTTTAATTTAGAATGCAGGTATAATTATTTAAACAAAATTAACCTCTATTGACGTCTTATCAAATGTTAAATTCGTTCCCTATGTTTCATTTTAAATGGAACGAGCAAATACATTGCTGTCAATCGAATGCCAAGTCGTAACCATGGATATGACAAACCCAATGTTTCACGTTAAAAAATACTTACGGTATAGATTTAGAGAAAGAGAATCATAAATATATAAAAAAAATCTGTTGTAATGCATCTAGCAGCCCAAATAACTCCATCGAAACCAGTTGAAAAATTAAAATATTTGTAATTAACAGAAAAATGTGAGTTGTCAATGTCAAAAATCCATTTACATTACTGAAGACTTTTTCTGGAAAGTACATTTAATATTTCTTATTTTATTACTAATTAAATATTTAAAATTATAGATACATATATTACACCTACACATCAGAAATACCGCCAATCACATCAATGAATTTGAAGAATCTCGAATGTTTAGAAGAGTAAGAGGAAACTTATTTATAGAATGAATTAAAAAATATAAAAATATGCTAATAATAATTAGAATTTTTGTGTGTGTACCAGAAATGTTAATTACAATATGTACCTACTCATGTAGCATAATATAGAAATGGCGAGAAGTCTTGTGTTGGCCACAACCAGCCACAACAGATTTTTTAATTTTATTAATTTACGCTCTAATATTGATGCTACACACCGATTTTTCACACTTGACCGTTACGTCATAGTTTGAAGTTCGTATATTAGATATACAAAGACAGAATGTAGGAAACCATAAGTAAGACAGAGATAAACATACGATACGTATATCTAATATACGAACTCAATAACTTAACGCTCAAGTGTTAAAAATCGGTGTGTATATTTTCATTTTATATGGCAGTTAAAAGAACTGACACTTTATCCAGAGATGGAAGAACCGGGCCTTAATAGGAATACTTAACGTATAGCAGCAAATTAATAAAAACATTTCGCGTGTCCCAGAAAACAAAACTCAACACAACACAGGCGTTATTTGTTGAAACGAAACACAAGTTTTTGCTCCCAATATTTCACATTTCGTACCGCAGTGAAATAGAATAGATTTCTGTAATATTTTCTGTGGCTCTAACACCGTTATTCTCATAAATCTGAGTGTATTTTTTGAAATTTTGATGTTTCTCTTTGACGACTTACAAATGCATCCGATTTTTTAGCTTGAAAGTTGCCACATGTTGTGAATTTTATTTTGCGGTATAAATAATATTAGATGTATTGCGATTCTTCGTTTATAGTCTGTCTACTTTGCTGCGCGATTTATGTTGTTGCAGTTTGGAGGAAATATTTTCAAATCGTAGCAGGAGTTTTATGCATTTCTCCAGCAATTTTATAAAGAGGATTTCTTTAGAATTTATGGAATTTAGAAAAAGCTACAATACGTACAATCTTGTTAACGTCGTGTAACATGTTTCTTAGAGGGAATCTCAATCTAGTACGAAAATAAAATTATAATCAGCAAAAAATATCTTTGGTCTACATAATAACTTTCTAATAAATATCTATATGGTATTTATGAAATGTTTTGAAAATATCTAACGTGAACCAGAAATACATGCCAGATATAAACTGTCATAAAAAAAAACCTCACGACAATTGTTTCAAAGTTTCAATCTATTAAAAAAAAATAGCAGTCTAAAACACAATGGCCGCTAGTATGAACAGTGATTAACGGTGATTAGCGAGCATTTGTTTAGCATTGTTTTATCTCTGTCAATCGTTTATGTATTACATATTCAAACATTTAAATTTACCGCGATAAAAACAGTTCAATATAGTTATTTTATTTGAATATTAATTTTGCCTGTTGTTTGTTCATTCATTTGTTTCTCTGGTTTATTCTTGCATTGATGTATCCGTACGCGTGATAGCGTCAGTCCTCAGTTCCCAATGTTCTTGTGACGTGAAATGAGTGTTTTTGTTGCTATTTACGAACAATTTGAACGTTTTATTTATTATTATAAACTTTATCAAGTGTTTTATGTGTTACTTATACTGTATTTGTTTATTTAACAGTGAAATGTGGTTATGATCCGTGATCCGTAGCTTGCAGTCCAAGGAAAGAAGAAAAGGCAGACTTCGTAAAGGTTAGATATTGTATTTTTTTTTAGATTTGTTTATTATAAATGTTTTCATAAAAACCACAATATTTCCATAGCTTATTTCATGTAAAACTATATATTTTTAATGTAACAAAAGGTTAGGTTACATTGACACAAAAATACGTAGCAGCAGGTATACGATAATGTTTGGAGAGTCTATAATATATTTTGTTTTAATTCAGAATTAAAAGCATTATTTGGTATATTAAACATAAAAAATAGACAAACATATAATTATTTTATTTACTTATAGAGTAATTATTAAAAGTATTTATAATTATATTACAACAAAATTCCGAACGATAATAAAAACATTAAAATTATAAATCCAGGTTTCTTGAATGACAAACAAATAAAAATAAATTAAAATGAAAGCCGCAATTTTCGAATTTTAATATCCGGTTCGTTTCCACTCGGGTTCATGTGAAACATATATGAGGTTCTGTTCTGGGTTTGGGTTCGGTAAAATGTTACGGTTAGGTTCCGGTTTTGGTTCGGTTCAGGTTCGGGTTCGATGGCCTGGTATTTATTTAGGTATTTGTTAATCATAATAATTTATTTTATGAGGTGACGTCTGGTAAATGCTCGCGCGGTACGAATATGTTATCAACATTACCGATATCTGTGTACAAAGCAAATTGGCACACTCAGCCACGGGCAATATGGTGTGATGATATATTTATTTTTATTTCATTTGTTACGGAAATATTTTTCGCCTTCTGAAGGCGTGTTCCATCAAGATGCTGTTATTTTTCTAGGAACACTCTTGATCCTTAATTGTAGGCGACTGTTATAAAAAATAACATCCGAGGTCCGTTATTTTTATCTTTTCACTTTTGTTTTTAGTCCTGTTATATCACATTAACAGTATGGTACTACGAAAAATTTTTAACCAACTCACTATATGCTTTTCTTTTAAATTTATAACTAGTTAAATTAATTTTCTTGGACTAAAACTTAATAAACATGTCAGTAAATATGTGTCATTATTGAACAAATATTGTGCAGCTATATGTTTGCGCACATTTTTAGCGAGAAAGTAAAGTCATCTTATTTCAAATTTAAACTAATGTTGTACATCGCAAAACATTATGGAGGCACCATATTTTCTTTATTACACACATTTGTTAACTTCATTGCAGCTTCTTTCCCTCAGGAACAAAATGTTGCCTATGTTGCCAAACTCTGTCATTAGGCTCTTATTTTGTTTTAATTACCTCACTTTATTCATTTGAATTTATTATTCGCAATTAGCAGGACGCATTGGGGGTGGAACTACCCAGAAGTGCTATTAAATTTCGCAAAGAAAGGTAAAAAGAATGTAATTAAGTTAATGTTATAGGTTTCTCTTTTATAACACGGTTTTGCTCTAACACGGCTAGAGATGCACTCGATTTCGAGTCGATCATCTAGCCGGGCCGAAGATATTTTTATCGGGCCGAATCGGGCTAATCATTTTCAAAAATCGAGGCGAGTCGGACTTTTGATTTTGGCCCGGCCCGAAAATTCGAGCTTTTCGGGCCGGCCCGAAAAATCTTATAGTTCAGTCAAATGCACAGTTTCCTTAATATTTTAATGAAAATGGATGAAGGTAAAAAGGATCAAAATGATTTAATAACAACAAATTTCACATATTAATAAATAAAAATGTATTATTTTACTTCAAGAATTCAAGGTTATTCATTAAAGCATAATAATTATATTGTGATGTTGCTATTGTTATTGTTATTACTCGTATACTTAAATAAAAGTGATTTTTGTTCCTTCCATAATGATTTCTTGTCCTATTTTTGAGCAGAAACAAAGTTAGATAAAAAATCTTTATGTAAATTATATTTTTTCATATAAAATTTGTGAAAAAGTTGTTTAAATTTTCGAACGGGTTTGGTAAACAAAGTGTTAAATACACATAGGTCTGTAATTTTTATAACAAACTTACACTAGATGTGTCTCTTTTTTAACTAGGTACTTATGTTAACTAATGTTGAAAGTTATAAGAATGTATAGGTTTTTTATAAGTTTGACACCAAAAAAGTTAAACATTTCCCTTTAATATAAAAATCAACATTAGGAATGCCGGATGCACCCAATTTCGAGCTTTTGCCCGATTCGGCCCGAAGCCCGGCCCGATTTCGAATCAATTTTCGAGCCAGGCCGAGTCGATCCAAATCTCAAAGCCCGGCCCGGCCCGGCCCGAATGCATCTCTACCTGTTATGTCATAATAACAAAATGGTATTACGAAAAAGTATGTAACAAAAGTTTGGAGAAAAAGTTAGACCTCTTTCATTATTTAAAAAGATGTTGATATAAGGTGTTATTCCTATAAACTAAGGATATAAGAAATCCAATTTCACAACACTCTTAGATAGTGAGTTTTTAATGAATAAGCACATTTTAGGGTTTCTAGAAAATGATTTTACCAGTTTGTCTGTATGTGTTTGTGACAAAAATTTCTCCGACGATAACTCCAATACTAGAATTCCAAAAATTATAATTCTTTCGTATTCCTCTACTATACATCCATATAATGAGATGATTAGATTTTGGTTATGACTGGTCAACTGGAAGTTTCCTTATTACACTAGAAGGGTTTCTTTTTTAACTACTTATATTAACTAATGTTGAAAGTTATAAGAATGTAGAGGTTTTTTTATAAGTTTCACATGAAAAAAGTAAAACATTTCGCTTTAACATAAAAATCAACATTAGGAATGCTAGATGCACCCAATTTCGAGCTTTGGCCCGGCCCGGCCCGATTTCGAGTCAATTTTCGAGCCGTCATTACTATCACGTAAGTCTGCTATTTTATAATATGTTATTTCGTTAAATATAAACTGTTTATATTTCAATTTGTAGGTTATGTTGGTTAACTTGGGGCGATACGACAGGTTTCTATTTTACAAGTTACTTCTTATTCGCTCATTTTATGTAGTTGCTATGGATATTTATTTATTTTATTTCAACCTTGTGAATCAAGTCACAAAAGATGCCATTTTTATGACGTTTGAAGAAAAAATAATTTCTTAAAATTTTGTCAAATTTATTCCCACATCAAAAGCATAATATCAAATATACTAATTAATTTTGAACTAATAATTTATAAATCAATATTCATTAATTACCAAAAATAAATATTCTTTCAAAGCTAATGGGTTCTTCTCGGCATAAATTGAAAACACCCACACAACTTGTTTTATTAAAATTCTTTGGAAAGTTGTAAGCAACAAGCCTATCAAAATGCGAGAAGAATAAAACCGATTTGATAAAAATTTCGTTAGTCGCTTGTTCCGATTATTTGCTTGAGCAGAATATTCATCTTAGCGAGTGACGGATACGCGTGTAAATTTTTTTATAAAACGGGAATAAAAATCTAAGCCAACTGGATTATGTGACAATCTCGTGGCTCGTTCGGCACTGCCATCTCGGATGCTGGGGTGATAAAATTGTTTTACCTCCGAGATAAAGAGAAGCTATTTCATCGGGAATTATTATTTGCGAGAGCGATGTACTCAATTCTGTTTACACTTGATTTTGTGGACTCTACTTCAAGAGTTACATTTTTACCTCCCGCTACTCTAGGTAAGGGAGATTAAAGGCTGTAAACTTATGCATTTACTTAGCATTAGCATTATGACTTTGCATTAAACTTTACGCTGTCCGGTTCACGTACTTCTTAGGGTAACCCAATAAGAGCAGGCCGGTAATATCAATTTTAGTAAAATCGTCTTTTTTACCTTCCGCTACCCTTGGTAAGGGAGTTATAGGCATCGTGCTAATAAACACATATCGAGATTTTAGTAAATGACCACGTTTTAAGGTCCTTAGAATCCAATTTTAACATTTTCACGATGATGTCTGTATGTTTGTATGTGTGTGTATGTATGTGTGTGAATGTATGTATGTGTGTATGTGTATGAATTTTGTCTTCGCTCTAACTCAAATACTATCATTCGGAAAATTCTGAAATCTTGTATTTCTACTCTATTCTAATACGGAAAGAAGCCATTAGATTTTGGAGTAAATCGGATAAAGGGAAATGGCACTTTACTTTAAGCTCATAATGGTTTTTCTTCAAAAAATACCATTAAATGCCAATTTTTCGCATTTTATGTCATTGGAAAATTATAGATTATTGTATTTTTCAAATGAACGTAACTGACAGGTAAACGTCATTGTCAAAAAATTAATCACATAAAATTAATAATAGTGACATATTAAATAATAAAGAAAATCATAAATAAAGTAATAGTTATATGCAATAGAACATAATATAGTTTGCAGCATTAGTAACGTAGGTATGTATTTAAATTAATAAAAATTAAATAGCGGGAGGTTTTGTGTTGGTTACATCAGATTTTTATCATAAATATATCTACATTGTTCAATTAACTGTATTAGTTGGAAATCTTTAAATCTTTTTCAATAACTTAATAAAATTTATTCACGCCGACGTTTCGACTATACAATAGTCTTCAGGGCTAGAATGGTCTAGTCGAAAAAAGGAAACCACATGCGGATAACGATAATGTCACATGTCTGACAGAGCTGTTTTGACCTCTGGCATGGTTTACATGCTGAGTAATCTCAACTTCTCTGTTTTCACTTTGTAGTTTCTACTGATGATGAGAACTTAGTTCTCGAAATACGTATATAGTTTTTAAATTTATTGTTAAGGTTAAGGGGTTTTTTCTTTAATAACAATTTTGACATATTTAAACAAATGTCACTGTCAGGAAGCAATTACATCAAAATTAACAATGAAACCATATTATTGTAATATACTTGATTCTCAGGAAATTAAGGTTTATAAAAATAATATATTTTCCATCATACATAAATATTATATGTACTATTGCTTCATTGGCTACAGGGTACGGCTCTGAAAATACTTTGCGTAAAGATACAAATACTATTTTGAATTACTGTTAAGTTTTTCTATTAGTTTTGTCAATATTTGTGAAATTTATATGTGTATGATATATTTGCTAAATGTAAAATAAAGTGTGTTATGAGTAATATAAAAATATTTGAACATAATGTTTGCTTTATTTATTTTGCGTGGTTAAATACCAGTGATCTCCATAACATATCTTACTAGTGTACTAGATGGAGAATTTTATGTTCTTCAATATTTGTAATAACAAAAAATTTCAAAAAATAATATTTAGAAGAATTTTTTTAAGAAACTACTACTTCCGGTTATAAAAACCTTTTCAATTCTTCCCATTAATGTCAGATTTACGAATACGTAGTTGAACAGGTCTTAAGTATTTTAGTTTTTGAGGAATTGTCCTTCCAACATCCAGACACACACACACACACACACAAACGCACACATACACAGACAGACATATAAACACATTCGCACACGCATATACCTACTGCACATACACAGACGTCCTGGTAAAAATATTATAATCGGATTTTAGTGACCTTAAAACGTGCTTATTCACTAAAATCTGGATATGCGATTGTTAGCATGAATCCAATACCTTTCTTAGCGAGAGATAAAAATAGTATATACACCTGAGAAAAAATATGCATTTCTCTCTTTTGACGTATAATATATTGTTTTAATTGGTTCTATACGGAGCATAGATACATATCAGTTATCTTTTTTCTCATTTTTGTAGTTTAAAAATAAAACTCATGGTCTATAACTAACAATGTTATTCAAACCAGCACGCCTGAAATTTATACAGATTTATGCAAAATTTTAAGATGCACCATTCTCTCCCTTGTAAATATTTATAGAAAGATTCTTCTTTGAGTAAACAAATAAAATTTTCACTACTGTTTGTAAATAAAATCCTTCATTTTATCACGCAATGCTGTACGAAGCATCTAATTTCATACCTGTCAGTTCCCATTTGTAGATAAATGTGAGGATACTTGAGTTGCTTTTTGTCAATCGGCTAGAGTTTGAGCAGAAATCGCAGGCGATGAAGAATGCTTGAAAGGATGGCTTGCAGACAAGCAGACATATAAACTGGCTATAAAACACATCTGCTCCAGAGTTCCGGGACTTGCAAGGAGTTTCTGTTGCTAGGGGATGTAACGGAGTGTCAGATGGGGAAGATGTTCAACACAACTTGGGGTTGCAATGGGTTTAAGGGATGGATAAGTTTATTCACTGTTTATTGTTATATTATTGTGCTAGTACCATTCAGACGCAATGACTGATGGTATTTACTCGAAATATTAGTCACCATAACTAAATAAATACAATGGTTATTTTAAAAATATATTGATATCAATAAAAAATCTGATGTGGCCAGCACATTACTTTTCGTCAATTCTATGAATTTCGTACAAATCTCATACCAAAAGTTCCTTGGAATGATTCTATATATCCAGTAAAACTGTAATACAAACATATACTAATTTCTACAAATTCCATACCGAAAGTTCCTTGGAAAAGATTCCATAAGTTCAATAAATTATAGCACGAACATACACTATGTAAATTGCCTTTTACACTGGCATCTGCTAATTATTTGAATATATCAGCTGTTTTCATTGTTTTATTTTATTTATTTTTTAATAATGAAACATTTTTTAAAAAAAAAACTCCTTTAATAATAATGAAGCTCTTGAAAAGGCGATGTGTGGAAGTGATAATAAGACACAGGTATCAAATACAAACACGTTTTTATTTATAAAGAATAGAGCACTAAATATTATTGACATCTACATATCAAAAATCTATGTGAAAAAGTGAAGTGACCTATCAAGGAAACGCCTACGTGACAAAATAATCATAACATATGAATATAAGAAAATACGACAACAATAATATTATTATAATCAAATTATAATAACCTTACAGAAGCAAATAATTTATAAAACACAAAACTTGAGAAATAATATAGTATAAAAATCTGATGTGGCCAACACAAACCCTCCCGCTATTTAATTTTTATTAATTTAAATACATACCTACGTATTTAGTAATGCTTCAAACTATATTATGCTCCATTACATATAATTATTGCTTTATTTACGATTTTCTTTATTATTTAATATGTCACTATTATTAATTTGAAGTGATTAGTTTTTTGACAATGACGTTTACCTGTCAGTTACATTCATTTGAAAAATAAACTGTGTAACAAAGGAATTGTGTTTGTCTTAGGCTTCGGGTTAAACAAAGAAAAATGATTTTTAAATTTATCTGTAAAATATATAGAAAAAGAATTAATGTATACTTGTACAAAATTCAATAATCTATAATTTTCATAATGACAAAATGCGAAAAAATGGAATTTAATGATATGAGCTTCAAATAAAGTGCCATTTTCGGTTATCCGATTTACACCAAAATCTAATGACATCTATTCCTATTAGAAAACGGCAGAAATACAAGGTTTCAGAATTTTCTGTATGATAGTATTTGAGTTAGAGTGCAAACAAAATTCGTACACATACACACATACACACATACACACACACACTCATACACACACATACACACATACAGACATCGTGAAAATGTTAAAATTGGATTCTAGGGACCTTAAAACGTGGTCATTTACTAAAATCTCGATATGTGATTTTTAGCACGATCTCTATACCTCCCTTACCAAGGGTAGCGGGAGGTAAAAAACTCATGTGGCCAGCACATTACTTTCCGTCAATTCTATGTATTTTGCACAAATCCCTTATGGAAAGTTCCTTGGAAAAGATTTTATATATCCAGTAAAATTTTAATACGAACGTAACTACATATTTCTGTAAATTCCGTACAGAAAATTCCTTGAAAAAGTTTATATATATATATATATATATATATATATATATATATATATATATATATATATCCAATAAAACTATAACATGAACATATACTATGTAAATCGCATTTTACACTGGCATCTGCCAATTATTTGAATATATCACCCGTTTCCATTATTTTAGCAAAGCTGTCTGATTTATGAAAGTTAATCTATTTATAATTCTTTAAGTCTATATATATTGAATATGAAGGAAAATATGTATTTAAACTGTTTAGACAATAAGATATTCTTCCATGATGATAATCACATAAAATGTCAAAAAATGATATATAACTGCAGTTTTTCAAGAAAAACTGTTAAGTTCCAGTTGACCAATTAGAACCAAAATCTAATCAGCTCGTGTGACGTCAGAGTCAAAAAACCTATCATTTCAAATTATTATTGCTAAGTTTTAAAAACAAAATAGTACTAGTAAATAAAACAATAGTTAAAGTTATATTATATGAATGCAAAGGAACAAATATATGTAGTTTCCAGCATCAATAAATATATAGATATGTATTTAAATTAATGAGTTAAAAAGAAATAATAACACTTGGTTTAATTTCACAAGAAAAGTATATATTCGTCAGTTACGGCATTATCTGCAGTACTAACGAGAGGTTTAGTGCTGGCTACTACAGATTTTTAAAAATTGTAACAGGCTCTTTGTGTTGGTACATATGTTTCATGACTGATATCTGTCAACTTATATAGCAACCCCAATATAGTTTAAACTCGGTCGTTCGTAATATTATATTATGACTATATATCCTGTTAACTAGAAACCTTCCAGTTACCCATTTCAAACTTTACGTAGCAGGGAAAATTATTATCTGTTATTATAATGAAATGTAATATCCCGTTATAAACTCATAATTTCCATGCCTATATCCATAATACCAATTCACCCCACATAAAATTATCATATTCCATCACGTGACAGAACAATTGATTGTCTCATAACTCGCTAAATTAGAATTTTGTAATGAAGCCAAAATCATCGCCAGCCATTCAACTCCGCTAATTAATACATTGCGAATGGAAACGAGGGCACGTTTCAGTTACTCTGTTCATTTTCATCCAAAGGGTTGAAATCTTGTGATGATTCGTGTAGTTACAGGGATGAAGGAACAAGATGTTATAACGTAACGAACAATGTTCATTTATTCACATATAATTTGCTTCTTGATATTTTATAACTTCACCATACTTTGTTTTTTAACTAGGAAGAGTAAATGTGCAGTGTCTCAGAGCTGTTAATCGTTTATGGATTATTTAAGAGAAAAACATCAAATAAGTGTTATGAAAAATTAATTGTACGCAACTTTTATTTGGAGTACCTATTTTTCTCTAAAATTATCCATAAGCAATTGACAGAGTTAAAACACTGCACATTTACTCCTTCTGGTTAAAAAATCTATTGTGGCCAGCGCAAGACCTCTCACCGTTTCAATATTAGGCTATATAAATACAAATTGTATTTAACATTTCTGGTACATACACAAAGATTTCAATTACATCTATTATTAATATATTTACCTTCCGTCACCATTAGGTAAGGAAGGTATTGTCTTTGGTCAAAAAATTGGTGAGTTTTTAATGAATAAGCACGTTTTATGGTCCCTAGAATACGAATTTACTATTTTTAAGATGATGTCTGTATGTGTGCATGTGTGTGTGTGTGTCCGTGTGTGTGTCCGCGTGTGACAAATTTTTCTCCAACGATAACTCCAATACTACAATTCTAAAAATTATAATTCTTTCGTATTCCTCTTCTTTATATCCATATGAAGAGCTAATTAGATTTTGGTTATAACTGATCCACCGGAAGTACCCTTATTTGAAGTTTTTAACAGTTTTTCTTGAAATAACACAGTTAAATATCACTTTTCGTTATTTTGTGATTTTCAATATGAAAGAATATCTTATTCTCTATACGGTTTGATTATACTTTTTCCTTCATATTCAATAGATATAGAGTTATAGAGACATTAAGAGAGATTAACTTTCAAAAATTAGTCAGCTTTGCTAAAATTATGGAAACAGCAGATATATTCAAAAAAAATTAATTGACAGATGTCAGTTTAAAATGCAAAACCAAAGTTGAAAGTATAGGGTCATAAATTTATATGTTAATGTGATAGAGTGTCCCTCGCAGTTGCAGCCTTGCCTCAAGATTGGAATTTTCAATGCCGGAAGTACGAGAAAGGCCAAAGAGAAGACGGAAGGACTGTGTAGCAGAAGATTTGAGAGAGGAAGAATTGTGTGAAGAAGATGCGTTGGACAGGAATGAATAAAAGAGAAGAGTAAGAAACGGCGACCCCTAATAAAATAGGGAAAGGAACTTTCGGTATAGAATTTGTAAAAAATAGTATGTTCGTGTTACAATTTTACAGGATATACAGAATCTTTTTCAAGGAACTTTGGTATGGGATATGTACAAAATACATCGAATTGACGGTAGGTTTTGTGCTGGCCACAACAAATTTTTTTTAATTCAATTTACGAATATGTTTCCTCTTATACTTTTAAATATCCGAGATTCTTTAAAGTCATTAACGAGATTGGCGGTATTTCTGATGCGTATATGTAATATATGTATCTAAGTATCTATCAGCCCGATTCACAAAAAAGTTTAAGCTAATCCTCATTTTTTGATTAGTGAATTCTATTCTATTCCGATATTTAAAATTTAATTTTCATGATATTATCAATAAAAGTAGATACTAGGAATAGATTAGACTATATTTTAAGGCACAGAGTAGAGTAGAATTCGCTAATCCAAAAATGAGGATTAGCTTAAACTTTTTTGTGAATCGGGCTGTATAATTTTATTTGGATTTTTGACCTTTTTCTGTCAATTACAAATATTTTAATTTATCAACTGTTTTCCATAAAGATATCTGGGCTGTGAGATTCATTACAATGGATTATTTTATATATTCATGATTCTCTATCTCTCAATTTATAGAAGATATAATAAAAATGTTAAGTATATGTCGGATAGAGAATTTTATATTCTTTAATATTTGTGTAAAAACATAAATTTCCAAAAAATAATATTTGGAAGTTTTTTTTAGAAAGTACTTTTTTTGGTTGGCTAATTGTTACCAAAACCTTTTCAGCTCTGTTAAAATTGGATTCTAGTGACCTTAAAATGTGTTTATTCACTAAAATCTGGATATGTGATTTTTAGCATGATTCCAGTACCTCTCAACCTTTAGCCGACGAAGTGGGGTCACTTAGTGACCCCAGGAATACATTTTACTTGATATTTCGTTGTTTTTTTTTTTTTTTCTTATGTTGAAGTTTCATGTAATAATCCTTTTTGTCACCTACTTTCTGGGAACTTACCCACGAACTGTTAAAAGAAATGGCACAGAGTAAACTAAAAATAAATAGAGCAATTCCACCATCCGCACCGGTAGCCGCCAATAGAAAGAGGGGTAGGTGCTTTCTCTGCACGCGTCGGAATGACTAAAAATTACACTCAGATGCTCAAAGTGGCAGAAGACACTGACAAATTTTAAAAATAGGTACTTTTTCTGAAAGCTGCGCCAATACAGAGTAATGTTAGTAGAGTTTTTCTTTTCGAGTTTATATTTTTGCATACTACGCAATAAATATGTTTTAGTTTATGAAAGAATCTTAAATTAACCTATTAATCATATATTTTAGGTTCATATATGTATTAAGTAAATAATTGTAACACTCGTTGTTACAACACTTTTGTCATAAGTCAGTATACAACAAACTATATGTACAATAATCCTATAAGCAACATGTGTCGATTGTATAATACTTATTGTACCCATCTGGATTTTTCAGTTAATTTAACAAAATTTAGATCATTTATTAATTCTTTATTGCAATAAAGTAGTCATTTTTTGTTGTTGGTTTCCTAACTTTTTTTTTCATACATGTATGTATATTTTATTTTATTGCAATAAAATGTAGTTAATTTTCTGTTTTCATAACCATCTTTTATATGTTTATGTTTATATTTTATATGTTACATTGGTATGTTCTCACTTTATATATATTGTTAATATTATTCTGTAATTGGGACATTGTCCTGTTGAATAATAAAGCTATTATTATTATTATTATTATTATTACTGTGGATCATATGACGGATGTTAATAGTTCATCCGGCATTTAAACTGATCGGTTTATTTATTGCAAAGTGTAAACAATAATAAGTTAAACAAAAATACGAAGCAAAGTCCGAGTAAAAAAATTGTGAAGGTGTGCGAATGAACTTCAATACAAAAAAAGAAACACAGTCGTAATTTGGCGGCTTGTAGGCGTTTACACAATGGACTACAGCGCCTCCATTGTTTAACAACCAAATAAATCATTAGCATATCAGCAAGCAGTTCTAAAGCCGCAAAAATAACAGGCGGCCCTTTCTTTAGAAAAAGAAAAATCTGTCCAATCCATCTCGGCGGCCAGGCGTCCAGGTCCGTATTCAGGGCTATTTCCCCATATAAATCAACTCAGAACAACTGTGGTATTTAATCGCGCTATTTATTATAATTAATCCACAGATTAAGTGAAAAATGAGCGCGCGAAATCGTTTACAACGGGCGCTGAATTTTAACGAAATTAAAAGTGCACAGAGTTGGTTTAATTACGCTAAGTAACGAAGGAGGAAATATAAATTAAACAAGTGACCTCCCTGAGCACGGGCCGTACAGTCGACAATCACTTTGTCGAAAAGTCATAGGCTGTAGTATCGAAAAACAGTAACATCGAATATTCATGTGCTATGAATTTTTTCCACTGAACTCAATATATAGGTACAGTTATTTTTTATTAACTCTCTACAAACTAGACAGATGACACTTTATCATGCTTTCTCTCACCTCACAATATGGACATTCAAGAAGGTTCTTAAGCGTTCATTACATGATGAAGTTTTTCTTTGTTAGTGCGTGCAAGGAAGACAGATGAATAGACTTTTAAAGAAAAACTTTCAACGAAAAACTGGACATGCGCTACTTTTTACCTCCCGCTACCCTTGGTAAGGGAGGTATAGGGATCGTGCTGTAAAACACATATCGAGATTTTAGTAAATGACCACGTTTTAGGGTCCCCAGAATCCAAAATAATTAAAATTATAAATTATTGAATTTTGTACAGGTATACATTATTACTTTTTCTATATATTTTACAGATAAATTTAAAAATCATTTTCTCTTTTTAATCCCGAAGCCTAAGATAAACAAAATTCCTTTGTTACACAGTTTATTTATCAAATGAATCTAACTGACAGGCAAACGTCATTGTCAAAAACGAATCCGTTCAAATTAATAATAGTGACATTAAATAATAATGAAAATTAGTAAATATGTAGGTATGTATTTAAATTAATAAAAAATTAAGTGACTGTCAAAAAACTACTCTCTTCAAATTAATAATAGGGACATTTTAAAAAGAAAATAGTAAATAAAGCAATAGTTCTATGCAATGGAACAGTTTGCAGCATTAATAAATACTTAGGTATGTATTTTAATTAATAAAAATTAAATTGCGGGAGGTTTTTTCTTGAAGGACCCCTACAAGTTTCGACTATCAAGCAACTGTCGAATGTCATTTGTATTTATATTTTTGATGTCTATCAGTGTGGTATTATAAGTGATTGATATTGTGACAGGGTTCTTTTATTTCTTCTTACCCTACGATGACACTTTTTCTTCTAACTGGTGGACACATGCTTGCTCGCCCACCACTATACTGAGGACTAACTACTGGTTTATTGGGACGGGAACACCCTTAAGCTCACTCACACTAAACACTTGATGATTGATGATGAACATATCTTGGGTGGATGACGGGCACATTATTTTTATACTAATTTTTATTGACATATTTACACTATTTAAATTAAACTAAACTGTTACAACCCTAAGTACGAGTACTGCCGTAAACGCCCAAAATCTAAACACGGACTACTCCATGACCTTACTGGTTTCAATCTTAAACGGAGACTCCTAAAAGCAAAGGGTTATCTCTTCAGTAGAGCATTCTGTTGAGGGGTGCGAGGATGCAGCATCCATAGCGATATAACAACATTGCACGTAGCGTAGGCAATAACGTATATAGTTAATTGTCAAAACAATAGATGTCTACGCGGTTGACATGTAGACTAAAGAGAGACAGGAAAAATTATTATTATTTCTAAACAGAATTTTGACTTACAAAGATGACAGAGTTAAAATGTTGATATTGAAACTATAATTTAGAAGAGTTTATAATAAAGTTATTTACTTGTTATTTCACCATGCTCACCTTGTTACAATATTAAACTGAAAAATGGCAAAATGGAATAGAGAAGTAATTGAAATATTGAAGGCTATATACGAAAAATTCAAGTGATAAAAATTGAAGGACAATTTAATGTAGGTCTAACTTAAATTTTGACATTTGGATATTTATATTCACGCAAAACTTGATCGTGTATACAGGGTGTTCCATATAAAATTACTTTCTTGAATATCTCGAAAACAATGCATCGTAACAAAAAGTG
The DNA here is from genome assembly GCA_943142095.1 of Ophonus ardosiacus. NCBI lineage: Eukaryota > Metazoa > Arthropoda > Insecta > Coleoptera > Carabidae > Ophonus > Ophonus ardosiacus. The sequence goes on along the minus strand of OW964837.1, from coordinate 10,005,604 downwards.
TGCCGAATCAAAACCTTCATAACTTTTGGGGGGAAATCAGATTCTGAAAAAATTTCCCAACAGGTGGCGCTGCAATCGTAAAAATGTAGAATTAATTTCTGATGAAACCGAGTAAAACCAACATATTTTTCTTCGCTCTTTCCGAATCTGCAATCAAAAATAGGGGGTCCCATTTAAGATTTTTAAGTTGACCCCCTTAATATTGGAAAGGCTGCGTTGCTTTAAAACTTATTTGGGCAACTATTATGTGTTATATTAAGTAAATTAATTGTATTTCTTGTAGATTTCAACGAAGCGCATATATTAGACAGTGATTTGTGCTAACATATTTTCCACAGCTCATCTTTCGTGTACCAAACTAAAAAATAAACTTGTAAGGTCACTGATAAAGACACTTTTCAAGTCACTTGAAATGAAAAACTTCATCATGTAATGCACGCTTTATAGGCCGCGAAATATTTATAGAAAATTTTTGAATTTTAAAATTTTAAAAACTGTTCGAAAAACGGTTTTTCGATGTTACAACTATTCGACAAAATGGTTTTCGACTGTAAGACATGCAACTAATTCATCCCCGTGTATTTCTTGTTTATTTTTAGTCCCTGGCTTCGAGAACTTGCTTTATTTCAAGGAATTATTTAATTTTTCTTACAGTCTTACATTCTTCATTGTTCTTTATACTCATTATTCTATTTTTTAATATTTCTACCTTTTATTTACTGAAGGAAAAATTATCTTACTTCTATTTTAAAATGAGAGCTTTCTTGACGTTTTATTATATTTTGTAATTATCTTACAAGAAGACCGGAAGCTTTCAGCATTTTTCAGGAAGTATAATACTTCATTAAAAGATTTTTCTGAGAATGTTTTAATTAATTAAACTGTAGGTTACTAAATGTGTACAATAATGAGTTTATCCTTTCAATTTCTGCGGCTTTTGTAATTGAATAACTTTGTCTAGTCTACTCAGATAATCCCTTATCGTTTAAATTCAAATTTAACGGAGACTAGTTGTGCAAAGATTATTAACCATTTGATAATCAATTTTCACTGAATATTGATTCTTTGATGTAAATTAATTAGAAATTTTTGTGTGACGTGTTTTATTTTTTCTTATCACGAATGTAGAAAATAAACCATATGAGTGATAAAAGGGAACTTCAGTGCCGAGACGCATATTAAATTTTATTTGAAATCGAAAAGCTGTGAAAAAGAAAGGAATGTTTATTTTATAGGTTATGTTTAAATATAATCTGCCAGTCTGACATTGTATGTTGCTAACCTCGGACATTGAAGTTATCGTAAAGAGCACTCAAAATTATGTGTTTTATCTTAAACTTATTCATCGGAATTATTTAGTTCGTTCTTCTTGCACATATTTTTGTCATTTTGCGTACAAATTTGCTAGTATTGTATATACTCCTGCCCAGATTATCTTACATGTACATCATCATGAGGTTGGCAACACTTCAATTGCATGAAATCGACGTGTAATGGATTTCTTTTATGCCCTTTAGTGTCGATTTCAAATAAAAATAGTTGTGCCTATATTCATAAATAGTCGTAAAAAATTTAAACGTTTCGTTATAATTTTTATCTAATAAAAACAGTCTGCATTGAAAGAAAAAGCGAAATGTATTTTCTATTTTCCAAAAATTATAACGAGCCGTTTTGAAATTTTACGATGTTTACTAATATAGGCATTTATCTGTAATCTGTGATATTTTTACCTTCCGTCACCTTTAGGTAAGGAAGGTATTGTCTTTGGTCAAAAAATTCGGTGGTGAGTTTTTAATGCATAAGCACATTTTAGGGTCCCTACAATACGAATATACCATTTTTAAGATGATGTCTGCATGTATGTGTGTGTGTGTGTGTGTCCGTGTGTGACAAATTTTTCTCCGACGATAACTCCAATACTACAATTCTAAAAATTATAATTCTTTCGTATTCCTCTTCTGTACAACCATATGAAGAGTTGATTAGATTTTGGTTATAATTACTCCGCCGGAAGTACCCTTATTTGGAGTTTTTAACAGTTTTTCCTAAAAAAACGCAGTTAAATATTATTTTTTGACATTTTGTTATTATACATATTAAAGAAAATATTCTTCTCTATACAGTTTGATTATACATTTTCCTTCATATTCAATAGATGTAGATTTAAAGCATTATAAAGAAATTAATTTTCAAAAATTAGTCAGCTTTGCTATTTATCATGGAAACAGCTGATGCTGATATATTAAAAAATTCTAATTGACAGATGTCAGTTGCAAGTGCAAAACCAAATATGGAAAGTGTAGGATCACAAAATTGGTATGTCATAGTGCTCCTCGCAATTGACACGCAGAGAAAGGCCAAAGAGAAGATGGAAGGACTGTATCGCTGAAGACTGAAAGGAATGCCTGTGTCAAGAAGATGTGTTAGACATGAATGAGTGGAAGAAAAGAGGAAATAGCTACCTCTAATAAAATAGGGGAAGCTGAAGAATAATGTATGTTTACGTTATAATTTTATTGGATTTATAGAATAGAAATAGTATGTCTTCGTGTTTGATTTTACATGATATTATATAGAATCTGTTCCAAGGACCTTTTGGTATGGGATTTGTACAAAATACATCGAATTGACGGAAGGTTTTGTGCTGGCCACAACAGATTTTTTATTCCAGTGTTAATATCAATTTCTCGACAACATTACCCTAGCAACAACTCATAATGCCCTTGGACTTTATAAACTCTTACATTATAATATACTAGTAAGACAAATATATAAACTGATCATTTCCATTTACGTTTACGCCTATTTATAGAACAAATTTGCAAATACGAAATTATTATTATTATTTAAAATGCTAGCCGGCTGGTCACACAGATTCTTGTTTAGTTTTCAATAACATGATTCCATAAATATTGATCGAAAAGAACATTGTTGCTATTGTAAAACATGTTTACAATGCAAGTAAATCAGACCAGCAATAAAGATTGAATGTAGGTATGTAAGTAAACATTTATTGAGTAGTAAATTCTACTTATTTAACAAAAAGTACTTCGTACGACCATTATTTTCAATAAAAGTCATTGTAACGTACAAAAAAACGAAAAGTAAGATATATAACTATAGTAGCACACGTTTTGCATACACAATGAAATCTGCATGCCGGCAAAGTCTACTCCGAGATGATTTCGTTGTTTAGACTTGGAAACGAGGGTTGTTGCATAGTTTTTGTAAGATGTGCTTTTTAATTAAATGCATTTTTAATAGTTTACGGAAAGAAGTTTAAAAGAACGCCGTATTTTCCGAGCAGTACATTATAAAATAGAATTACGTATTCTTCACTCAGATTATAAAGTTGCAAATTGATGAAGTTAACTTACATGCTATCAAATTGTTGCAAAGAAAGCCATCTGGTCGAGTTTTCTCTGTAATTAAAAATAGAAATTGCATTAAAAATGTACGTAACAATATTTTAAATTTAAATTAAGAATGGAAGAAACGTATAATTTGTACGAGATCTTTGTCAGTAAAGTTTCTGTTGCTTGTAAATTTAATAATAACCTATGTCCTTCGGATTATTTCTGCAACTTTTAATGATTTTAACTTTTAAAGCATTTGCAAACTATTTTCCTATTGGGTATTGGCTATTAATGACTCTTACGTCATAAAACTGGAGGTTTTTTTTTTTAATGACTATTTTGGCGCCAATCTTTTAACCTCTTACAAGAGATATTTGATTCATGCTAAAAATCGCATATCCAGATTTTAGAGAATAAGCACTTTTTAAGGTCCGTAGAATTGGATTTAATATTTTTAAAGTGATCTCTCTCTCTCTCTCTCTCTCTCTCTCTCTCTCTCTGTGTGTGTGTGTGTGTGTGTGTGTGTGTGTGTGTGTGCGTGTGTGTGTCTGGATGACAGATGGACTGTTTCTCAAATTCTATAAAACTAAAAACCAATTTAACTACGTATTTCTTAATCTGTGTGTGTGTGTATATGTGTGAGTATTCTTGTGTGTGTATGTGTATAGGTGTGTGTAAATGTGTATGTATGTGTGGATATTGGAGGTACGGTTTCTCAAATTCTGTAAGATTAAACCAATTTAACTACGTATTCCTTAATCTGGCATTAATCGAAAAAACTGAAAAGGTTTCGGTAACAATTGGACAACCGGAAGTAGCAGTTTCTTAAATAAATATTATTTTTTGGAAATTTATGTTATTACAAATATTAAAGGAATTCTCTATTCGACACATTGAACATTTTTATCACATCTTCTATAGATTTAGAGATAGAGAATTATAAATATATAAAATAATCCGTTGAAATAAATCTTACTCTCCAAATAACTCCATGGAAACGAGTTGCAAAATTAAAATGTTTGTAATTGACAAAAAAAATGTCAGTGTCAAAAATTCAGACACATTACTGAAGGTTTTTTCTAAAAAGTACATTTAATATTTCTTATTTTATTATTAATTAAATATTTAAAATTATAAATACGTATATTACATATACACATCAGAACTACCGCCTATCTCGTCAATGAATTTTAAGAATATCGAACATTTAGAACAGCAGGAGAAAATTTATTTATAGAATGAAATAAAAAATATAAAAATATATTAATAAGATGTAATTAGATTTTTTGTGTGTACCAGAAATGTTAAATACAATATATATACTTATATAGCCTAATATGAAAATGAAGTGAGGTCTTGTGCTGGCCACAATTATTTATGAAATAACAACAAATTATTACTATTATTACCATGAAAAATAGTGCATAAGTTTATATTAAAAATACGTTTTGAAAAATGTGAAACCGGCTTATTTATATTAGATAATCGAAATGGATGATAAACCATTATGCAATAATCAGGTATTGAACCCAGGACTAATAAGAATGTTTAATAGATGTTATGATAATTGAACTTGGTAATTGCATGTCAAATATAGAGTCCGGACCAGCAGTACATGAGAGTGGTATATAGAGAATGACTAAATTATATCCATTAATTAGGTGACCTAAGGCCCGTTATAATTAGGAATATTAACATTTGAGCCGCTAAACACATAGTGGCACGAAGCTACTATTATTAAGATAGAAACTCCAATAGGCTTTCGTAAACCAATATTTATATGTTAATGTGGTAATGTGTAGTTTTGAATAATTTTGCTGAATTGTAATTTTGTAAAATATGTGCAACTCTCCATACCAGCTATGAGTGCCCGTGAGGTAACGCCTGGTAAGCGCCCACACGGTAAAATGTATCGTCATCATTACCGATGTCTACATGTGTTGTAGATACTGGCACACCCAGAAATGGGTAATATGCTGTGATGATATTTATTTATTTATTTTATTTATTTTTTTAAATGTCTCATTTAGGTCATCTTCAAATTGTATGAGTTAAGATTTTAACCCCGCCCATTCTGTCAAATTCTGTAGTGTCGTTTACTTATAGCGTTTTTCATTTATACATTGGTTCACAAAATAGAGGTCACGGATTTAAAGATGGATAATACATCTCAAAACAATAAAAAAAGTTCATATAAACATATATCCGGAAATGCCTAGTATCAGAGCTACAGCGATTTTAATATTTTATTTCTGTCATTTACAATTCATACTTTTAGCATTACAATAAAATCATAGTGGCCGTTTACAATGGAAAACAATTGACGATATTTTGTTTTTCTTTATTTGTCATAATAATTGTTATTGTTTTCATATATTTTGAGTTGTAAAACGTGTGTGTAAGTACAATGAATGTAAAATATTAAGTTTGTTAATAATGAAGGATTATTGGAAACGTACGTTTGTAAATATATAAAAATAAACAATTGCTGTTGTACATAGCCTCCCTATTTAGAAAAAGTGACAGCTAACAAACTTGCACTGGACTTGTGTAAAGCGTGAAGTTTTTCTTTTCAAGTGACATGAAAAGTGACTTTATCAAGCGTGCATTACACGATGAAGTTTTTCTTTTCAAGTGACTTGAAAAGTTTTCTCTCTCGCACAATGGCATGTGTTCAAGAGAGACAAATGAATAGACTTTTCATGAAAAACTTTTAAAGAATGACTGGAACATGCGCTACTTTTTCTTAAAAGTCCCTATATACATAAGTTTGACTGTCAAGTAACTGACAAATGTCATTTATGTTTATAATTTTGATGTATTCAAGTAGTAAGACAAGTTATCGATATTAAATAGAAAAATGTCAAAATGGGGTAGAGAAATAATTGAATTCTTGATGGCTATATCCGAAAAATTCATGTGATGAAAATTCAATGACAATTTATTTTGCACGCTTTAACAAAAAAAATGAGCAACTTTTTCTTAAAAGTCTCTATAAGTTTTGACTGTCAAATGTCATTTACATTTATATTTTTGATGCATAAATAAGTAGTGTTTTAAGTGATTAATATTAAACTGAATGATGTAAAGTCAATGACAATTTTATGTAGGTATATCTTAAATTTTGACACTTTGATATTTTAATTCACGCAAAACTTGATCGTGTAAATATACTTGTAAGATCACTTATAAACACAATTTTCAAGTCACTTGAAAATAAAAACTTCGTCGTGTAATCCACATTTAAGTGACCTGACAAGCATTTTCACGATCAAGTTTTACGTGATTTAAAATATTCAAGTGTTAAAAGTAAAGTTATCCATACATAAAATGTCATTGAATTTACATCACTTGAATTTTTCTCTACGCCATTATGCCATTTTTCAGTTATCAATCACTTATAACACCACACTTGTACACATCAAAAATATAAGCACAAATGACATTTAACAGTTACTTGACAGTCAAAACTAAAAGGGACTTTTAAGAAAAAGTAGCTCTTGTTCCAGTTTTTCGTTGAAAGTTTTTCGTTAAAAGTCTATTCATCCGTCTCTCTTGCACTCTTACCATTGTGCGAGAGAGAAAACTTTTCAAGTCACTTGAAAAGAAAAACTTTATCGTGTAACGCATGCTTAATTTGTTTAATTTAAAATGCACTACGGTTAAAAAGTCACCAGAATTGAATTCGAATCTAGTATGTCTGGAATGCTAATGTAACTTAAACCATTTGAACCATACTCTAATTTTGCTGTGTAATAAATTAGTGTGAAAAAGTTAATTAGAAGATGTAAGTAGTCCAAATTCTCCACATAATGTATGGCGGAATGCTTCCACGTACGAAGCTATCTCACACACTAGAATTAGTTAAATTGTTGGGGCAGTCTCTAAATTTAATTTCGCAAGAAATTAGGTGGAATTTAATGGCGTACACAACTCATATTACGTGGATTGCTATGTCAGTTTCAGACATGTGAAATTGAGACAAAATTACATTGTTCATATAAAATAATAACGGCGAAATTTGCGATTTCAATTTGCTAGTTAATTAATAAAATACACTAAATTGCGGGAATTGTTTTCGCAGAATCTGGAACAGGTATAAATACTCGTATTTTGAATTATCGTTATGATCGGGTCAATAGTTTCATTCAAATGTATGCCTAATAAACACTCAACAAAATTTCATTTTTTTATTACTTTAACTTTTATTTTTACCTCTCGGTAACAGAGGTATTGGAATCATGCTAAAAATCGCATTTTAGTGGATAAGCACGTTTTAAGGTCCCTATAATCCGATTAAAACATTTTTACGATGATGTTCGTGTGTGTGTGTGTGTGTGTGTGTGTGTGTGTGTGTGTGTGTGTGTGTGTGTGTGTGTGTGTGTGCAGATGTGTGGATGTTGGAACCACGGTTTCTCAATTACTATAAGACTTAAAAATATTTAACGTCCTACTGGTATGTTATATACCAAATAACACCCTAGGGTTGTTATAAAATTGTTGCTATGAAATCGGTATTGTAAACAAATAAAAATATCGCATTTCCTAGTTACAGCGTTTAAGTAAGTAGATTAATATCTCTAACACAAATCACAATGACAAGACATAAATCGATAAAAATCGTTATTAAAATAATATATCGGTCGGACGTTAAACGTTGAACGCACCACGGGTGTTAAACGGACAGTAACCCCTTCGGTCAACGTACCCACCTCGGGCCAGAGGCCCTCGGAGAGTACACTGTTAACCTCAGGCGTTATTGTCCTTATAACACCCTTGATACGTTAATTACTATAACTGCAGTATCCTCAATCTGACATTCCTGGGAAGAGCTGATTAGATTTTGGTAACAATTGGATAACCGGAAGTAATAGTTTCTTTTAAAAAATCTTCTAAATATTATTTTTTGAAAATTTCTGTTATTACTAATACTAAAAAATATAAAAATCTCTATCTGATACATTTAAATTATTTATTATATCTTCTATGGAGTTAAAGACAGAGACATAGAAATATATAAAATAATAAGTTATAAAGAATCTCGCAGCCCATGGAAAACAAAAAAAAATGTTTGTAATTGACAGATAAATGTGAGTGTCAAAAAGCCAAAGACATTACTGAAAACTTTTTCTGGGAAGTATATTTAATATTTCTTATTTTATTAGTAATTAAATATTAATAATTATAGATACATATATTACATATACCCTTCAGAAATACCGCCAATCTCATCAATGAATTTGAAGAATCTCGAACATTAGAACAATAAGAGTGAATAGAATAAATTAAAAAATATAAAAATATATAAAGAAGACATGGGTTTTTGTGTGTATCAGAAATGTCAAATATGTATAATACCTATATACCCTAATATGTAAATGGCGAGCGGTCTTGTACTGGCCACAACAGATTTTTTTATTAAAGAATGCGGCAATATTTTTACCTATTGCTCAATTGAATCACAAGTCGAAATGTAATAGGAGGGAAATTACGTTTATTGAGGTTCAGTTGAATATTTACAATATTTGAAACCTAGTACGAGAATATTTTGTTTTTTAATAATTTTAAATAAAATCAGTTTAAAAATAAAGTCCAGAAACAGATCATAAATAAAAATCTTTGTCTACTCAACACCTTTTTGTTTTTCGTCTTATTTTAGCCACCTATCCGATTCTCTTACGTTTCTCCATTATTCAACCTTTAAAGACATACAAATAAAACAATGTGCGTTGCTTGGCAATACTGGTGTTGGTTACAGTGTGTTGTTTAAAAGCTATGCACGTAACGACTCAAGTAGGATGCACTCAGATTCCCAGCGCGAGTGAGTGAGTGAATATAAGACAAGGAAAGAGAATAGGATTCACTCAAGTCACTCAATTAACCGGTGTGGTATCATGCTTTCGCTTCAGCCACTTAGAGAGACGTTAGTTATTTGCATGCTAAATGGAATCCGTTAAATATGAAGGGAGTATCTACTGGACTGTCCAGACAGAGTCGCAAAAAAAATTAGTGAACGATCGATATAAAATGGAAACAAAACATGGTCAACTACAATTATTTCAAATAATTTTATATTCCGTAAAAGGAATAGGGATTGACTTAAAAATAAGTGTAAATTTCATTAATATATACGTTTTTAGCTCTCGCTACGAGAGGTATTGGATTCATGCTAAAATTCACATATCCAGATTTTAGTGAATAAGCACAATTTAAGGTCCCTAGAATCCGATTATAACATTTTAAAAATGATGTGTGTCTGTGTGTGTGTGTGTGTGTGTGTGTGGATGTGTGTATGTGTGTGTGTGTGTGTGTATGTCTGGATGTTGTAGACACGATTCCTCAAAAACTATAAGACTTAAGATCTGTTTAACTTTGGATTCCTCAATCTGACATTCCTGGGAAGAACTGAAAAAATTTGGTAACAATTGAACAACCGGAAGTAGTAGTTTTTGAGAAAAATTCTTCTAAATATAATTTTTTGGAAATTTTTGTTATTAAATATTGAAGAACATAAAATTCTCCATCTAATACACTTAAAATTTTTATTATATCTTGTATAGATTTAGAGATAAAGGCACTATAATATATAGAGTAATTTAATCGCAGAGGCTGAGGCGCTAAGGAAACCAGTTGACAAATTCCAACATTTATAACAAAGTTTTTAAATGACACATGTCAGTGTCAAAATCAACAGTTTTAGTGACATTCTGATAGCTTTTTATAGGAAGTATATTTAATCTTTCTTATTGCTTTATTAATTAAATATTTGAAATTATAGGTAAAATGCATATATCCATCAGAAATACCGCCAATATGGTTAATGAATTGGAAGAATCTCTGACATTTAGAAACTTCCTCATAATGAAAAATAGATATAATTAGAATTATATGTGTGCAGAAGACATGTTAAATACAATAAAAAACAGTATTTGGGTAAAGTTCTGTATTTTTTTTTTTGTTATAAAACGACGGTTCGAAAGGGAAGTGCAATACAATACTTATATAGCCTAATATGGAAATGGCGAGAGGTCTTGTGCTGGCCACAACAAATTTTTTTCAAGTTGATGTGCATTTCCTGCCTAATCAATTTTACTATATTAATTTCATTTAGTTTTCACCTTAAGGAACAAGATATGTAAGTAGAATAATTCCTTCTGGAAAATACAATTAATATTCTGTCCATGTCAGTAAACCGAAGCCCGGGCTTATCCCTGAAATTATGTTAAAAACATCCTTGGAAATTAGTAGCCCTCGAAGAACTTTATCTAAATAATCCGTTTCTATTCCTGCGGCGGCAGGAATGACTCTCACTGGGGATTTATCCAATTACCAAGGAAATTACATATGGTTTCCGTGTCCTCCTAGGGGCGCCAACACTGCCATCTTGTGTGCTTGGGACGAAGTTTCGCGTGCTCTTGTGGACCTGGACATTTACATAAAATCAATTATATTATTCATTAATCTATGATTTCCTCGAGCGATGTCATACTTTTAGAACTTTCTAATATTATGTATACTCTGTCCATCGAAACTCAAAGAATCATATTAAACAACTTATACATCCGTATACCATAAAAATACAAAGGAACAGTTTAGTACGGTGTACCACAAATTGCCTTATGTTATCACAATAATTGCATTCTCAAGTTTGGATTAAAGGAAAAATTTAAATATCGTATTAGACAAGACGCAAAGATACTTATTACAAAAATATGAAATTATTATTGGTGTATTGTGTAACAAGGTAGGAATAGTGAAATAACAAGTAAATAACTTTAATATAAACTCTTCTAAATTATAGTTTCAATATCAACATTTTAATTCTGTTATCTTTGGAAGTCAAAATTCTGTTTAGAAATAATAATCATCATTTTCTCATATATGTTTAGTCTAGATGTCAACCGAGTAGACATTTATTGTTTTGACAATTAACTGTATAACTTATTGGCTAGACTACGTGAAGTCTTGTTATTTTGCTATGGATGATACACCCTCGCACCCTTCTTTAGATATATGTTGAAGAGATAACACTTTGTTTTAAGGCAGTCGAGTTTTAAGAGTGAAACGAGTCAGATCAGACATGTAGTCTGTGTTAGTTTTTGGGCGTTTACGCCATGACTCGTAATTAAGGTTTATATCAGTTTAGTTTAGTATTAATTAGTATTGTGTAATTATGTAAATAAAGTTAGTTAAAGATAAAATCAGTGTTATATATTGCGTGTGTGCCATCCATAGTAGAATATGTTCATCGTCAATCTGTCACCAAGTGTTGAGTGTTTGGTGATAGTGTAAGCGTAAGAGCGTGTTCCTCCTCAGTATAGTGGTGGACAAACCAGCAAGCGTCCACCATTGAGATAAAGTAAGAAATAGTGTCATCGTTGGGATAAAAGAAAGTAAGAACAAAGAATCATCTGATCTTCCAGAAAGATCTCCCCCCCCCCCCCCCCCCCCCCCTGTTACAATTGCTATGGTTCGATTTAAGTAAATTAGCCTGGATTAACGTATTCAGTTTTAGTGTCAATTATGCAAACAACATAATAATAACTTCGATATATTTAAGAAACTCGTAAAGTTTCCAAACTAACCCGGATTAAATTTTCCTCTTCTATTTCTTACTTTCCCCATATAAAATACATAATGAGCGAGTTTATGGTTTCATAGAAATCGAAAACGTAAATGTGACGTCACAAATATGAGCTTTTATCTCAAACTGTTTTCTATGTGGACCTAAAGTTTGTTTGCTAAAAGCTTTTCTATTTGTGAATTAATTTTTACAAATCTGAATTTCCACCAATATTTTTGTACCCTCATTTTCATTTCAATCAAATCGGAGACGCAATCAAGTTTTATGGTGCTATTCTGTAACGTTCTATAAGCTCTATAGGCTCTATAAACAACCGATGTTATAGTATGTAAGAAAATAGCTATTCTGTAACTAGGTTACAGTACTTACTATAAGGGCTATAGTCTTATAGAAATTTCTATAAATCTTACAGCGCCAAAATCTTGTAAGTATTTATAGAGCATAGTGAAACGTCAAAAATATTTATATTAAAAAAAATATTGTCAAATGTTACGAAATATTGAAATGGATAATGAAAGAATTTGTTGGGCCACTCCGGAAAACATAGTCAGTTTCCATTTCATTAAAAAAATGTCATACTGTTCTTCACTTTTTTTTGAAATCCTTTTCCGTTTCGTGCTAGATTTACATAAAAAAATTAATTAAAGCAATTTTAAAACATTTTCTATGATATAAAATTGAATCATTTTACGTAGCTATATTTATCACAAAATATATTATATTAGAAAGGTCAAGTCCAGGGGAGGAATCAACATTGGTGTTCATAGCTTAATAGAATATTTAAAATAAGCATTAAATGATGTCTTAATAATTAATTATAACTAGGGTCTCGTCGGGTCGCGAATTTGGGGAACCGGGTTCGATCCCGACCGAAGCCAAAATTATTTCGAATCTTAAACGACCTCACGGTACGAATATGTCATCATCATTACCGATATCGGCATATAAAGCAGTTTGGCCCACCCAGCAATACGCCATGATGGTATATTTATTTTATTTATTTATATCACAACAGTATATTTATTTTATTTATTTATATCACAACAGCAACAAGAATTACAATTACAATAATCAAAATGTATATGACAATAAACATTAATTCAATAATATAATTAAATATATATCTACTTACATATTATTAGAGTTATACATGATTCCTTAACGTCTTGTCAAAAACATGGTTATAGAATATTTGACAGTTTGACATGAATTACAACCAAAACAACTCTATAGCCAGACTTGATACAGAGAGAGTTACAGAATAGGTAATTTTACTATTCTATAAGGTGTGATCTTATAGAGCTCTGTAGCTTACAGAGTGTATAGAGTTACAGTGTTATAGAGCAAAGTTACAGAATAGCACTGTTAATCGCTCACAAAATTAGTTTGGAGGCGAAGTATTCTGCTACAATTTAGGATTTTATTTGCAATCATACTCCAAGCATGACTCGTAGTCACTGGAAACACAACATATAATTATTTTAGAAAAAGATTTTATCAAATGTTTTAATACGCTGATGATGAGAGCCATGGGTCTCTCGAAGGTACTTAACAAAAGAAACATACATTTTAAGAAAAGAGTTAATAAAAGCATAGAGAGCCTACGGATTCAAATTATTTCATCTGCAGTATTTGAACATATAGGTATGTAATGTTTGCTAATAACATTAAATATTTCGGGGAGTTGCAAATTTGTTGAATTATGAATTTGTAAATAAAATATTTTACAAACAATGTTTCGCTGTTTCCCAACTTTATAATACTGTTTGCAAATAGTTCTCGGAGTAGATTATTTTTCAACGTCAATTAAAACGTTATACACAATAACTCATTAAATTTTACTCGCTAAAGTAGAATAAAATCAAACCTACCCCTGTCAAGTGTAGGCATATTTTATAGGTTGATATAAAGCTCTAGTTACTATCTTATAATATGAAAAATGTCATTCCAATGACCCCCACAATTCTAACATGAAATATGGAAGAACATAAAAATTACTTTCCATTTTATTCATGTCCGAACTGGAAAAAATATTGTGGAAACAAAATGAGTAAATATCAAACAAACTGACTTCATTCTCCATCAATTTATCTCTGTAAAACAGCCTTAAATATGTGCCTGAATACATCAGCTACTTCCATAACAAATGGCCGATGTATGATAAATGGATCGAGTGTTCTATGGCAAAGTCGGCAGCTTGAATGGTTGGAGTACGAGTGTATAAAAGCGAATCAGAACCGGGAAGTAATGTAAATGAGAGAACGAGGCAATACAAATAATATCAATAAATTGTCAGCTGATGTTTACTGATTTATTAGGGCATTGATTGTTTCACGCTTTTATAAATGATGCACTAAGTGATTTTGTGAATGATGGAAAGAGTACTAAGTAATGGCTTTTCAAGTAGCCGCTATTGTGTTGTTATTATACAGGCTGTTCATTTTTAAGTGGACACCATTGCAATCTCGAGAACTAGAGATGCGCTCGATCTCGAGCTTTGGCCCGGCCCGGCCCGAAGCCCGCCTAGATTTCGAGTCGATCATCGAGCCGGGCCGAAGATATTATTTTATCGGACCGAATCGGGCTAATCACTTGCAAAAGTTGAGGCGAGTCGGATTTTTGATTTTGGCCCGACCCGAAAATTCGAGCTTTTCGGGCCGGCCCGAAAAATCATATAGTTCAATCAAATGCACAGTTTTCTTAATATTTTAATGAAAATGGATGAAGTTGAAAGGGTCAAAATGATTTAATAACAACATACTTCACATCTTAATAATAAAAATGTTATTTTACTTCAAAAATTCAAGGTTATTCATTAAAGTATAATAATTATATTGTCATGTTGTTATTATTACTTTTGTTACTATTCGTATACTGAAATAAAAGTGATTTTTATTTCTACTATAATGATTTCTTGTCTTATTTTTGATTAGAAATAAAGTTAGATAAAAAAATCCTTTTGTAAATGATACTTTTTTGTATAAGATTTGTGAAACAGTTGAAAACAGTGTTAAATACTCGTAAGTCTGTAACTTTTACAACAAACTTACACTAGAAGAGTCTCTTTTTTAACAACTTATGTTAACTAATGTCGAAAGTTATAAGGATGTAGAGGTTTTTTATAAATTTGTCACGAAAAAAAGTTATACATTTCGCCTCACATAAAAATCAAAATTAGGAATGTCGGATGCACCCAATTTCGAGCTTTGGCCCGGCCCGGCCTGAAGCCCGGCCCGATTTCGAGTCAATTTTCGAGCCGGGCCAGCTAATTTTTTGTCGAGTCGATCTTCAAATCGGCCCGGCAATTTTTATTTTCGTGCCGAGTGGATCTAAACCTCAAAGCCCGGTCCGGCCCGGCCCGAATGCATCTCTATCGAGAACTATAAGAATTACTTTTACTTACCACACATAGTTCCGCAGTCCATAATCTCTTACTTTACTAGTCACTATTGGTTTACACACCGTCATGTCTAAATCGGTGCTGACGGAATTATATAAATTATTTACAAATTGTTAATTGCAGTCATTTATTACCGTTATAACATATTCCAAGTCAGTAATTACTTTTTATTTTAAGAAATATAAATAAACAACTCAGTATACTCTCTTTTTAAACTATAGACAGTAACTAGAAATTCTAGTGAGAAAAACAAATCCTGTGATTGGCTGATGCGCTATTTCGTGAAGCCGCATTTAACCAGACGAAATTTCAAGTTAACCTTCAAACGTAATTGAAACGTCAAACTCTCAGTAGTTGTCAAATCACTTATTGAATTTGCACGTGTTTTTTGTTGATCGGATTTAATAAATATTTATTTATTTATATGTGATGCCATGAATAAAACCAAGAGTTAACAGTATTTTTAAAAATATATAAATTTTTCATTAAGGAATTACAAAAAATAATGCAATTAATTAATTTATAATTAAAAGTTATGTATTTATGATTTTAAATGAATAAATTAAGTAGATTATCTATAATAGTTTTGGTTAATGAAAATATAACCTGGAAAGTATAAATGCTGACGTGACCATCATTTTAACATTTCAATTCTCCCGCCAAATAAATCTAGTGACTATTTTTGGTAACTTCTAGTGTTCTAGTGTGACTAATGTGACTTCGTCTAGTGCTGTCTATAGTTTTAAAACACGGTATAGTTAAAGTTAGGTACTTACGCAACCATTTATAAAAAATCTGATGTGGCCAACACAAAACCTCTCGCGATTTAATTTTTATTAATTTAAATGCATACAGTCACGCAAAAAGTCTCCGTACGACAGTAGTTTTAATGTATTTTACGAAAAATAGCAGTATTAAACGCAATATATTTAATTTCCTTTTAATCCAAAATAAAACGCAGTATATTACGTTATTGTAAATATAAAATAAACAAATAATTTAATTAATTTATTTATATTATGGGGTAAACATTGATAGTATTTATAATTTCATGACAAAAAATAATAAACCATTTATTTATGTTTCATAAAGAGATATAATATTTGAAGGGTTTTCCTTTTGTTTTTCCAACAGTAACTAAGCAATGAGTCATTAAATTTACCAAATTTTTGGTCACAGATGGCATTATATTCTGCCTTTTTACTTGTAATTAATTTTAAATTCTTTTTTGGTTTATATTCTTATTTATTTTAAGAATTTTCCGCACTTTCTCAATCTAGTTAAAGTCCGGAGACTGTGAGGGATGATTAAGCATATTTTTACCTCCCGCTACTCTTGGTAAGAGAGGTATCACATATCGAGATTTTTAAATGACCACGTTTTAAGGTCCCTAGAATCCAATTTTAACATTTTCACGATGATGTCTGTATGTGTATATGTGTGTATGTGTAGGGAATTTGTCTTCGCTCTAACTCAAATACTATCATTCAGAAAATTCTGAAACCTTGTATTTCTATCCTATTCTAATATCAAAAGAAGCCATTAGATTTTGGTGTAAAACAGATAACCGAAAATGGCACTTTACCTGAAGCACATAATGGTTTTATTTTCAAAAAATACCATTAAATGCCATTTTTTGCATTTTATGTCTTATGAAAATTAAAGACTATTGAATTTTCTACAGGAATACATTAATACTTTTTCTATATATTTTACAGATAAATTTAAAAATATTTTTTTTTATTACTCGCGAATCCTAAGATAAACACAATTCCTTTGTTACACAGTTCATATTTCAAATGAATGTAACTGACATTAAATGTCACTGTCAAGAAACTAATCACTTCAAATTAATAACAGTGACATTTTAAAAAGAAAATAGTAAATCAAGCATTAGTTTTCTACAATGGAACAGTTTGCAGCGTTAGTAAATACGTAGGTATGTATTTAAATTAATAAAAATTAAATAGCGGGAGGTTTTGTGTTGGCCACATCAGATTTTTAATATTATACAGTACGCATACTCCTATAGACGCGAATTATTTTTCGAATTTTTCTGATGCAATTAAAATTATCTGTTAAGGCTCTATTTTTCGGCACTTTGTTTTAAATTTGCTTTTAAAATATCGAGCTAACCTTTGCTATCCATTGTTGCAATAATTACTAATTTTCGTACTCCCGCTGAGTAAATATAGCCCCTAAACATAATCCTATCACCGACCTATTTAACTGTTACTATTAAATGCTTTAAATTTTAGGTTTTCTCCAATTTTTTTTTTGCCTTCTATCTAATCTGTATGTATTATACTTACTTACGTTACCAGTAAACCTAATAAAGAATTAAAACTTTTAATTTAAAAGTAGAAAATCCAAAACATTTAAATGTAAGTTAAATACCGTGAGTATTTTTTAAAGTGAAACATTGGGTTTGTCACATCCATGGTTACTTGAGATTTGATTGACAGCAATGTATTTGCCCGTTCCATTTAAAATGAAACATAGGGAACGAATTTGACATTTGATAAGACGTCAATAGAGGTTAGTTTTGTTTAAATAATTATACCAGCATTCTAAAATAAAATTAGTTGTAGAAAAAATTAGTGTGCACCTTGTGACCGAGTGGTTTTCTGGCTCGGCTAAATACTTCTGACAAATTCATTCCCCATGTGTCATTTTAAATGAGACAGACAAATATATTGCTGTCAATCAAATGTCAAATCATAACTTATAGGGAAATTCAAGGGTTATCTGTCATATTGACAAGATGTCATTAGAAGTTAATATTATTTAAATAATTATACCTGTTTTCTAATAATTAAATTTAGATGTAAAAAAATACTGTATGTACCTTGTGCCCGAAATATATTTAGTACTCTCGAGTGGTTTTCTGACTCCGCTAAATTTCTTACAATATTTAAATATAGTACTTCTGTCAGATTCGTTCCCTATGTTTCATTTTAAATGGAACGGGTAAATACATTGCTGTCAATCAAATATGAAGTAACTATGGATATGACAAACTCAATGTTTCACGTTAAAAAATACTCACGGTATAGTATTTGAGTAATCGTGTCCACAGGATCCACACACACACATCCATATCCACAGACATCATTGTAAAAATGTTAAAATCGGATTCTGGGGACATCAATACGTCCCCACACAATTCACTAAGTCTTTATATCCGATTTTTAGCCCGATCCCTATACCTCCCTTACCTAGGGTAGCGGGAGGTAAAAAAGTTCAGATAAAACCTCATTGTTATTGTAGAAAAGAACTATTTTCTATTTTCATATGATTATTAGATGTTCATTAAACCTTTAATTAACCCCTCTTTTCTATTGTACTAGTATATAATATATAGAATTTGGTGAAATCATCCCTGCATCCAATTTTCAGATCGTCATGGCTGAACAATACTTGTACTGTCCATATCGATTACAAATTACCAGCACATAATACCGGCGAAAAGGGTAGCCTTAGGTCAGCTGGACCACAAAGGATCCTCCTGCCTGTTATTCCTGCTCCTGCTGATCTGATTAGCAGCTGGCCGGCAAGAGAAAGCGAGGCCCTGGCAGGACGACGGTATTGTAATTGTACACGGACACGGGCAGGAGAGCGATAACTGAACATTCAACGCAGGAATTGAGACCCGCATAACCGAATTGACACTTCTAGTAGATTAGGAACAGAAACTGTTTTTTAGTGGAAAGTTAAATTGTTTCAGTAGTAATATAACAAGAGAGTGAGAATAAATCGAAAATAATTTGACTGATTTTTTGAAAACTTGTAGTCCCCAAAGCCCGTAGAGATTGAGTGGCTGTTGACAAATAGCAACAAGTTTAAGAAACTGGAGAATGAGGGATTCCACCATTTTTTTTATAATTTCATCTGAAAATATTAGGAAAACTAAGATTATTGATGAAAATCCGGCGAAAAAATTCCTATTAATTAGTGAGTTTGAAAAGATTGACGTGACGTCACGCTTATGAATTTTTTTATCAAACTGTTTTCATCATAAACCTATATGTTCTTAAAATATATGCTATTTTAAGTTATATTTACATAAAATAAATGAATATTATAACACTGTATAAGTCTACATACTTTATAATTACAGGTGTATTTAAATTATTAAGTTTAATGCAAGAAATTTATGTTAAGATAAAAACTGTTTGGAAACTGCAGTACAGGAATGTTAGCCCCTCCTTTCGAATTTGAATTTCTTAACTTCCATTGGTAGTAACCCCCACCTCCTAACACGCTATTTGTTATGCATGTATAGGCAAGGCAGTCTTTCGGTCGCCATTTAAAATATTATATATGGATTTCATATTATTGTCGAAGCGCTATAACAAAAAACCTCCTATTTCCGAAATATCTCAATTATACCATTTCATTTTTTTTATTAATATTCGTTATTCAGCATATACATTCGTAGTTTTTTACTATTTTTCTTTAATTCGATTGAGCTGGAATTCCCTATTATTTTGTAATTTATCGAACTCTCGAATTATATTTAATTAGATTATCTTTTAATCTATAAATTTTATCCAACAACAGAAAGCCAATGTCTTGCTATTGTGTCATCAACAAAGTTTAAAATTTAATTCCACATCTACAATATCGCGTGATGCTAATAGAAATACAGATGACACAATTTAAATTTTAATTCTACTAATTTTGAGTATATGTGTCGCGAAAGAAAAAATCTGATGTGGTCAACACAATACCTCTCGATATTGAATTTTTAGTAATTTAAATACATACCTACATATTTACTAATCCTGCAAACTATATTAAGTTCCTTTTCATATATCTTTTGCTTTACATGATCCATTTCGTTAATGTTTAGTTGTAAACTAATATTTGACAATTTGGTAACACGCACCTATTCACAACTGTTTGATTTTTAGTGCTAAAAAGTTATTTACTAAATGCTATTATCGTAGAATTGAAGATCGTACCATTATATCCAAAATTTTTCAGTAAAAGTGCTTAGATATGATATTCAATGAAATTTTTACAAGAAAAACTGTTAAAAGCTTGTATAAATAATACTTCCGGTTATTCGATATACACTAAAAACTAATGAGCTCTTCCCACATTAGTATAGAATGAGTATAGAAAATTTCAAATTTTTCTTATTGATAGTATTTAAGTAACCGTGTCCATAGGATCCCCACACACATACACACACATACACACATACATACCCACAGACATCATTGTAAAAATGTTAAAATCGGATACTGGGGACATAAAAACGTGCTTATTCACTAAAATCTCTATATGCGATTTTTAGCACGATCCCTATACCTCCCTTACCGGGTAGCGGGAGGTAACTAGTGATGATTTGACCATGTTTAAAATTTAATTCTACTAACTTTAATAATATATAATGTTAGAAAAACTGGGGACACAATTTCACCAAGCGAAGAATCAGAAAACAATTTGACTTTGCGAAGATTTAAGAAAAAAATTCTTATAAACATTATGATTAGCGATTATAGCAAGCTTATATGCAAATGGGCTCGTAGTATGATCACGGTTTTAACTAAAACACTGTTTTTAGAAATGTCAAATTCAAATTTAAATATTTAATTTCACCCGTATATTTAAATAACGATTTTTTTTTAAATATTTGTTTGAATATCAACTAAGTTCTGCTTTAAAATCATATTTTGATATATTTAATATTTTTTATTATTAATATCTATTAAATAATGAAATTTGACATTTCTTAAAACAAAGTTTTGGTTAAAACCGTGATCATACTACGAGCCATTGTTTTGATCAATCAAATCATAACTGGCGCTGAAATAATCCTGACTACAATTTCCTTCTCACGCGATTAAAAAAATTGTCTTTGCGCTCCTTATGTCATTACCAGTAAATCAATATTCATTATCCTTTTTCCGGCCCAATCATGAACTTTTAATGAGTCTAGCAACGAAAACAAATACTGAAATATTAATATTGTTTACTCTCTTGTAAAACATGCACGCTAACTAGTTATATAATTATGAAGCATAGGTACCTAGAGATGAGCAAATATTTGCATAGGTGCAAACAAGAAAGTAATAAACTATGTACATAAATAATAAAAGTGTTTTTTTATCTCTTGTTATTGTTTATTAGAGTTAAAACAAAACAATATGATACTTGTGAGGGAAAAATTTATCCACACAGTACTAAATAGTAGAAGAGCAGTATCTCTTATTATTTTACCATAATCCAGGGCGATTTACGAGGGTTTTATGATGTCGTTTTACTACCCTGGTTTCAGGGTGAGACCACACCTCAGATTCAGCCATTATAAAAACCATTTAATAGTGCTTTCGGCTTTATAATGATTTTACGGAGATGCGAAACACAAAATGCAAATTATATTTAAAGAGATACTTTTTGACCAAAAGTTAGTTTTTAAACATAGATGAAATATTTTAGAAAAGAAACATAGTCAAATTGTGTCACTTGTTTCTCTAATAGTACATACGTGTTAATAAAGTTAGTCATATCAATCTTTACATTTGGTTGTTAAATTATTTTAGACAAATAAACACAAGTTTAGAATATAATTCGACTAGCTTTACAATATGCATTTACTGGTAAAATTATTTAAGCATGTTAAAAATTATTTTTTTTAACGTTTTAATTATATTTACTGATAACTGGTGACACATTTTGACCATACATGCATTACTCATATTCAACTTTAGCATAAAACATTTAACGTCAGTTTTGATAATTAATATTTTTTCCAGAGAAGACATTGATTTTTACTTTTTTACAAAATTTTGAAATATGACGTTATTGGTCAGTTTTAAAGGCATCCAGTTCTTGTAGAAAGCAGGTTAAACAAAAATTGTTAGATTTTCTATCTATGGGATCAGTTCTACCATGGGTTAAGAGTTGTACACTTACTTAAATTTATTAATGGTACAGACTGTTCCATTGCATATAACTATTGCTTTATTTACTATTTTCTTTTTAGAATGTCACTTTTATTAATTTGAAGTGATTCGTTTTTTGACAGTGACTTAATTTTTATTAATTTGAATACATGCCTACATGTTTACTAACGCTGCAAACTATTTAGGTTCCTTTGCATATAACATATAACTATTGCTTTATTTACGATTTTCTTTATTATTTAATGTCACTATTATTAATTTAAAGTGATTCGTTTTTTGACAATGACGTTTACCTGTCAGTTACAGTCATTTGAAAAATGAACTGTGTAACAAAGGAATTGTATTTATCTTAGGCTTCAGGATTAAAAGAAAAAAATGATTTTTAAATTTATCTGTAAAATATATAGAAAAAGTATTAATGTATAACTGTAGAAAATTCAATATTCTTTAATTTTCATAATGACAAAATTCGAAAAAATGGCATTTAATGTTATTTTTTGAAGAAAAACCATTATGGGCTTCAAGTAAAGTGCCATTTCCGTTTGTCCAATTCACACCAAAATCTAATGGCTTCTTTTCATATTAGAATAGGGTAGAAATACAAGATTTCAGAATTTTCTGAATGATAGTATTTGAGTTAGAGTGCAAACAAAATTTGTACACATACACACACACACACACACACACATACATACATACACACATACATACACACATACATACACACGCATACACACATACGGACATCATCGTGAAAATGTTAAAATTGGATTCTGGGGACCTTAAATCGTGGTCATTTACTAAAATCTCGATTTGTCATTTTTAGCACGATCTCTATATCTCCCTTACCAAGGGTAGCGGGAGGTAAAAAGTGGTAGCAAAATTTGACCATGTTTAAGTTAAAAATCTAATAAATGAATAGTTAAAAACTAATTTATTAAATAGTTCACTACAGTTACATCCCCAACAATAATTAATTGTTTCAGCATCAATTCATCAAAAGATTTTTAGGTTTCATAAAAGCAATAGAATGATATTTTGATAGGGCAAACAAATGTGTGAGGAAAAGCCCGCTTCGTGAAAGTGCTTCGGGAGCACATTTGGCGACCCTGCACGCCCGATACGGGTTTAAAACTACGCCATTATCACAATTTTAAAATTAAATAACGGCAACATCGCGGCTGGACCCTTAGTAGCGTCATAGCGATTTCAGTAATGTCTCCCGGAATTGAATTGCGTGATAACGGAATTGCTCACCTTTGCAAACACAAGCAATATCAGTAACAATTAATTCGGACAAATTTTATACCCCTTTATGACAAAAATAAGTTATCTTTCATAAAGGATACATCATTATGAAACACAATTAGAAAAGGGATTATTTCTAATACCATTAAAAATACTAACGCCATAATTTAGCTGTAAAATATAACGATGTATCTTTCCTAAACTCTTTTTACTCTCTTAATACTGTACAGCATGGAACAAATTCTAGTTCCTTATATGAAAAACTTTCTTATTACGCATGCTACAGAAAATTGATGTAGGTTTTTATAGGCCAACTTTTTAAGACAACTTTAATAGGCACCACAGGAATTTTTCATCGTCTTTTGTTTTTGAGCTACAGGCGAATACTTGTTTTTCGCTTATTTTGAAAAATACCTATACTTCATATCTCACTTATTATGCGAGATAAAGCAAACATGTTTAGATATTTTTACCTCCTGCTACCCTAGATAAAGGAGGTATAAGGATCGTGCTAAAAATCGCATATAGAGATTTTAGTGAATAAGGACGTTTTGATGTCCCCAGAATCAGATTTTAACATTTTTGCAATGATGTCTTTGGGTATGTATGTATGTATGTATGTATATGTGTGTGTGTGTGTGTGTGTGGATGTGTGTGTGTGTGTGTGTGTGTGTGTGTGTGTGTGTGGATATGTGGATCCTGTGGACACGATTACTCAAATACTATCAATCAGAAAATTTTGAAATTTTTTATACTCATTCTATACTAATGTGGAAAGAGCTCATTAGTTTTTAGTGTATACCGGATAACCAGAAGTATCACTTATACAAGCTTTTAACAGTTTTTCTTGAAAAAATATATAGAATATAATTTTCAGCAACTTTTACTAATGAATATATTCGTAATGGTACAATCTTCAATTCTACGATAATAGCATTTTAGTAAATAACTTGTAATAACTTTAAATATTAAATTATAAAATAATTTATTTTTGTACATCATCTTGCCTATGCGTCAAACAAAAACATAATATTTTAATAACAATTTTGGCATATTTAAACAAATGTCACTGTCAGGAAGCAATTACATTAAATTAATAATGAAATCGTGTCAAGAAGATTGTATTAAGTCTAATGAAATGAAGGTTAGTAAAAATGATATATTTTCCATCATACATAAATATTAGATTATAAAACTAAACTGGAGTCTCAAGGTAAAGTTATAACTAAACAGCTCTTTTGACCTCTGGCATGGTTTACATGCTGAGTAATCTTAACTTCTCTGTTTTTACCTTGTAGTTTCTACTGATGATGAGAACTTAGTTCTCGAAATACGTATATAGTTTTTAAATTTATTGTTAAGGTTAAGGGGTTTTTTCTTTAGTTGTATTAGATGTATAGGATGATCCGATATACATTTAGTTTAGTTAGCAGCACTAAAAATTAAACAACTGTGAATAGGCACGTGTTAACAAAGTGTCAAATCAACTACACATTAACGAAATAGATCAAAGCAATAGATATATGCAAAGGAACTTAGGGCTAGTTGTACAATCTCCGGTTAGAATTTTAACTGTCGGTTAAATAAACAAAATTGAAACGAAATGAGCTGTCAAATGACAAATTGATCATTGCTGTCAATAATCCGACTCAATATTGTTTATTTAACTTCCAGTTAAAATTTTAACCGGAGATTGTACAACTGGCCCTTAATATAGTTTGCAAGGATTAGTAAATATGTAGATACGTATTTAAATTAATCAAAATTAAAAAGCGAGAGGTAAATAATAATAAACAGGGGTAGTTTTTAAATTTGTTACTAATTGTTGCTACAAGTTGTTATAAAAATTATAATTTTATTTTAGTAGTTCATATCTTATCGAACAGACTTCGTACATCAGATACTTGGCTGGTATCAGTTAAAAATATCTGTACAATGAGAGGTACTCGTACACCGAAATTAACAGGGTGTATATGGGAAATTTGAAACGATTTAGTTATCTAAATGTGAGTATTTAGCTTAAATAAGACCGGAATAGTTCCTGCTGTTCCTGCCCGATCTTATCTCCCTGCTAACACTTTGTAGACTGACGTGTTCAGCAGGATTCACACTTCGTCTACGTTGTCTATATTCTCTGTAAACTTTTTACGCTAGATATAGTGTTTATTAAAGTGCAAGAAGTAAAATATTTTTACGGGCAGACATCATCGTAAAGCGTAACTTTACAACCGTTTACTTTCCAGATTGTTGAGATTATAAAAAGAAACATTCTTTGCAAAATATTCTATAATGAATTTCAGATAATGTAATAGTTTGTTTTCTTTTCATTAAATTTGAAAGTTTAACGCGAAACTTTGGCTGCAGCTTTAATGATGTCTGGATCATTTGTTACACAAAGTTTCACGGCAAACGAATAATAAACTACTTCATTGAGGCACATTGTACTGCCTGTCCAAGTTTTAAGTAATGAAAAGTGGACAAAATATTTCCGGGAAGATAGTCCTCACTAACGAACTTAGGGAAATGGATATTTTGTTACTATACTCCGTTTTTAAACTGTAGACAGTAACTAGAAATTCTAGTGAGAAAATCAAAGCCTGTGATAGGTTGCTGCACTCTTTCGTGAAGTCGCATTTAACCAGACGAAATTTCAATTTAACCTTCAAACGTAATTGAAACCTCAAACTCTCAGTAGTTGTCAAATCACTTGTTGAATTTATACGTGTTTTTACCTTCCGTCACCTTTAGGTAAGGAAGGTATTGTCTTTAGTCAAAAAATTCGGTGGTGAGTTTTTAATGAATAAGCACGTTTTAGGGTCCCTGCTACAATACGAATTTACTATTTTTAATATGATGTCTGTATGTATGTATGTATGTATGTATGTATGTACGTGTGTGTGTGTGTGTGTGTGTGTGTGTGTATGTGCGTCCGTGTGTGACAAATTTTTCTCCGACGATAACTCCAATACTACAATTCTAAAAATTATAATTGTTTCGTATTCCTCTCCTGTACATTCATATGAAGAGTTGATTAGATTTTGGTTATAATTGATCCACCGGAAGTACCCTTATTTGAAGTTTTTAACAGTTTTTCTTAAAAAAACGCAGTTAGATATTATTTTTTGACATTTTGTTATTAAACATATTAAAGAAAATATCTTCTCTATACAGTTTAATTATACATTTTCCTTCATATTCAATAGATGTAGATTTAAAGCATTATAAAGAAATTAATTTTCAAAAAGTAGTCAGCTTTGCTATTTATCATGGAAACAGTTGATGCTGATATATTAAAAAAATTCTAATTGACAGATGTCAGTTGCAAGTGCAAAACCAAATATGGAAAGTGTAGGATCATAAAATTGGTATGTCATAGTGCTCCTCGCAAGTGACCCGCAGAGAAAGGCCAAAGAGAAGATGGAAGGACTGTATCGCAGAAGACTGAAAGAAGATGTGTTGGGCAGGAATGAGTGGAAGAAAAGAGGAAACGGCTACCTCTAATAAAATAGGGGAAGCTGAAGAATAAGAAGAAGTGTCAAGTGTATTTTACTTAGTGTAAGTTTATGTTATAATTTTATTGGATTTATAGAATAGAAATAGTATGTGTTCGTGTTTGATTTTACATGATATTATATAGAATCTGTTCCAAGGACCTTTTGGTATGGGATTTGTACAAAATACATCGAATTGACGGAAGGTTTTGTGCTGGCCACAACAGATTTTTTTTATTTCATTTCTCTTTTTGTGATATTTCACGTATAAGAACAGTTAGAGATGCACTCGATTTCGAGCTTTGGCCCGGCCCGGCCCGAAGCCCGCCTCGATTTCGAGTCGATCATCGAGCCGGGCCGAAGATATTTTTTACCGGGCCGAATCGGGCTAATCATTTTCAAAAATCGAGGCGAGTCGGACTTTTGATTTTGGCCCGGCCCGAAAATTCGAGCTTTTCGGGCCGGCCCGAAAAATCTTATAGTTCAGTCAAATGCACAGTTTTTTTACTATTTTAATGAAAATGGATGAAGTTAAAAAAGATCAAAATGATTTAATAACAACACACTTCACATATTAATAAATAAAAATGTATTATTTTACTTCAAGAATTCAAGGTTATTCATTAAAGCATAATAATTATATTGTGATGTTGCTATTATTATTGTTATTACTCATATACTTAAATAAAAGTGATTTTTGTTCCTACTATAATGATTTCTTGTCCTATTTTTGAGCAGAAACACAGTTAGGTAATATCCTTATGTAAATTATATTTTTTTATATAAGATTTGTGAAAAAGTTGTTTAAATTCTTTGGTAAACAAAGTGTTAAATACTCGTAGGTCTGTAATTTTTATAACAAACTTACAGTAGAAGGGTCTCTTTTTTAACTAATGTTGAAAGTTATAAGAATGTAGAGGTTTTTTATAAGTTTGACACGAAAAAAGTTAAACATTTCGCCTTAACATAAAAATCAACATTAGGAATGCCGGATGCACCCAATTTCGAGCTTTGGCCCGGCACGGCCCGAAGCCCGGCCCGATTTCGAGTCAATTTTCGAGCCGGGCTAGCTAATTTTTTTGTCGAGTCGATCTTAGAGTCGGGCCTGTAATTTTTATTTTCGGGCCGAGTCGATCCAAACCTCAAAGCCCGGCCCGGCCCGGCCAAATGCATCTCTAAGAACAGTTATAATATATAAATTTTTCATCAAGGAATTACAAAAAAATAATGCAATTAATTAATTTATAATTAAAAGTTATGTATTTATGATTTTATATGAATAAATTAAGTAAATTATATGTCATAGTTTTGGTTAATGAAAATATAACCTGGAAAGTATAAATGCGTGACCTTCATTTTAACATTTCAATTCTCCCGCCAAATAAATCTAGTGACTTTTTTTGGTAACTTCTAGCGGTGTAAATGTGACTTCGTCTAGTGCTATCTATAGTTTAAAAACACGGTATAGGTAGTTCAAGTGGTTTTGAATTCACTAAAGGGGTTATATCTTTAAAATTGAAGATTACAAGTATTTAAATGGCCTTTTGCTAAATGTGGGTACATTTTTCGACTGGAGATTGTAGTGCAGGTTTGCTTTGTAAAATAATTCTCTATAAGTATACATTTAAAACAGCAGAGGTATGTTTGTTAACAACAAAATTTTATTATAACTAAATACATATTAGAGTTTTAATTGTTGATATTATTGTTTTCGGGTTTGTGTCAACCCACTAAATGGGAAATGCGTGATTTTCATTTATGTTTGCATGGGTTTAATCTCAATGATACCTTGTTATATATATTGAATTGTATTTCATTTCCAATATAAATTTATTGTCTTAATTCTGTATTGTATTTGTGCTATAAAATCCCTGGCCACATAAAGCAATACTCGGTCTTCCAGCGTGTAGTTTTCTCTTGAAACATCCATTTGGAAATTTTGAACGTGTGTGAAGCCACAATTTGCCGTTATTACAGAAAAACGTGCGTTCAATTTCAGCACATGGCCGAGGATTCTAACTACGTACGTAGCTTTTTAACACGTTCACAAAATAGATGGCGGAATCGCGACGAGCTTTTATGAAGCGCATGATTTCAGAACTGAAATTCAGACAATGCTGAGAATGAACTCAAATTCAGCAAAAGTTAATTGTTTTAAATTTAAAAATCTGATGGGGCCAGCCTCTCATAATTAAATTTTTATTAATTTAAATACATACCTGCATATTTACTTTACTCATCGTCAAATGAGTATGAACTGATGTTCAACTTTTTCTCTTCTCCGCACCCTGCACCCTTCCCCGGCGGTGTTGCCGCTTCTTCATAACTTAGCCTTCCCAACATTGCCCCTGAATTGGCAACAGTGTAGAAATCTCCAATCCATACTTATTTGACGACAAGTGTAATGCTGATAATTATAAATAGTATACGTAACTGTTCCAATTTATCAAGGTATCATCATTTTTTTAGATTCTTATCATTTTCGTTATATTAATTCAAATTTACACTGTGACAATCATGTTAATTTCTTTTCAATTACAGAGTAATTTAATGATTAGGTATTTTGTAAATTCGTATTTAAAATTTTCTTTTTAAAACATTACCAATATTAGATTATGATCCAGAATTTGTATTGTTAATAACTGTAGTAATAATAGTTCCGTATTACGAGTATTTCGTCTTCTTTAGACAGTAAAAGACCTAAAATTCGAATATAACAATCCAGAACCAATTCCTAAAAAATCTGTTGTGGCCAGCACAAAACCTTCCATCAATTCGATGTATTTTGTACAAATCCCATACCAAAAGTACCGTGGAACAGTTTCTATATAATATCATGTAAAATCGAACACGAACACATACTATTTTTTACAAATTCCATACCAAAAGTTCATTTGAAAAGGTTCTATAAATCCAATAAAATTATGACATAAACAAACACTACGTAAAATGCATTTGACACATATCTTTCTGCTTCAGCTTTCCCCTATTTTATTAGGGGTCGCTGTTTCCTCTTCTCTTCTACTCATTCCTGTCCAACGCATCTTCTTCACACAGTCCTTCCTTTCTCAAGTCTTCTGCAATACAGTCCTTCCATCTTCTTTTTAGCCTTACACTGCATGTTACTTGCGAGGAAAACTATGACATACTAATTTTTGATCCCATACTTTCCATATTTGGTTTTGCACTTGCAACAGACATTTGTCAATTAGAATTTTTTGAATGAGCAGCTGTTTCCATGATAAATAGCAAAACCATATAGAGAAGAGTATTTTCTTTAATAAATATAATAACAAAATGTCAAAAAATAATATTTAACTTCGATTTTTTAAGAAAAACTGTTAAAAACTTCAAAGAAGGGTACTTCCGGTGGATCAATTATAACCAAAATCTAATCAACTCTTCATAGGGATGTACAGAAGAGGAATACGAAAGAATTATAATTTTTAGAATTGTAGTATTGAAGTTATCGTCGGAGAAAAAATTTTCACACACAGACACACATACACACACGGACACACACACACACACACACACACACACACACACACACATACAGACATCTTAAAAATAGTAAATTCGTATTGTAGGGACCCTAAAACGTGCTTATTCAGTAAAAACTCACCACCGAATTTTTTGACCAAAGACAATACCTTCCTTTCCTAAAGGTGACGGAAGGTAAAAAAACATTGTAAATTTTTAATAATACCATATTGAACTATTTGTGTAAAGAAGACAACCTTATATTTAATAGTTTTCACGATATATAAGCAAATAACGAAATTATGACAAATAAAATTTTCAAAATGTCAAACATGACAAAGTCCTGTCATAATACACCTTGCAGCAAACAAATTAATGGTGCGATTCTGTAATTTTCTATAGAACTATAACTCTCAACAAAGGCGCATCATTTTTTATTGTCAAGCGGTAATAAATGTATTAGTAAACAAAAATTGTTGCGATTTTGTTCAGTTTTACATTTCTATGAATCCCTATTAGATCTCTATAACAAAACCATGGTAACAATATGACGTCATTAATTGGGACGTCTCTAAAGTGAATTAAAATCGACCCGCTGTTAACATTCCATATTTAATTTTTCTTTCTCTTCACCTATATATATATATATATATATATATATATATATATATATATATATATATATATATATATTTCAATTATATTCGCTTTAAAAACTATCTAACGACAGTTCACATGATAGTTTATAGAAGAAAATAAATAACTAGACAACAAAAACAAATACTTTTGTAGTAATTCTCTTAAAATATTGGAAATAAATGATTTTCGATGTAATTTTGTATTTATTAAAACAGTATTATATTTTTCTTGAATGTACTTAATGCCTTTTTATTTTTATATGATATTTACAATTACAACAACAATTTAATTCTATCAATAACCCTGAACTATAAAAAATTAAGAATATTTTTATAAATTCTTTTACTTGGTGAATCTATTGTGTCAGACCCTCATGATAGGAACACAATGATAAACCTTTTCTTTTTTTCTAGTTGTGTAAATTATGCACAACAGGGCATGAGTACAATACAAATGTCAATGACAGAGTAAGAAAATTACCTCTATCGCACTCGTTTCTATCTAGAACATGAACATTGGAGCAAATGAATCTCACTCGTAATAATGTTAATTTCAGTAATCGTTAACGATCACCTTCTGGATTGCTAGTGGCAGCAAATGTCCGCTCGTCGAAGATGTCGTCCAAATTGCCGGGAAATTGGCCAAATTTATTTTTTAATGGGTCATCGTTTTCGTCACGATGAGAGAAAAGCTGGAGTTACAATGGAGAGTAATTAACTTTCAAGATATTCTGGCAGGATTGGAGTTTTTAAATTTTTAGCGGTGTGTATATATTATGGTATAATAAAAGAAATTAACAGCAAGAAAATTAGTAAGAGTTGAGGGGCTTCTGACAAAAACAACCTTAGTCCATTGTTTTGAATTTGAGATAAAAAAAAAAAAAATTATATGTACCTTTTTTACTGTTAAAAATTTTTGTAATTAATTTTAACTCAAGTTCATGACTAAATATTAGAAAATGTATGTTAAGTAACAGAAATTAAATAAAGATTACCAATTATTTATTAGTGATTTTTATAATCAACGAACACTTTTTTTATTGAAAATAATAGTATATT
Organism: Ophonus ardosiacus; assembly: GCA_943142095.1. NCBI lineage: Eukaryota > Metazoa > Arthropoda > Insecta > Coleoptera > Carabidae > Ophonus > Ophonus ardosiacus. Next base: position 9,973,428 of record OW964837.1, on the reverse strand, counting down.
ACATCCGAGGTAGGAGATGTTTCATTACAGTCGAGGTTATGTATACTATTTTATTCACAATCATCCTCATTTTGAATCAATAATTTGCAAAATAAATCAATGAGTTATAACCTATAATTTTATTAATATTTTTGACAGATCTCTTAAAATTTGTTTTCATCTACTTTATTATAAGAATCTATGATAATGTTGCTAGGCAACCTCTATATAAACATTTCCAACCCAAGAGATGGAAGTGAAGTCTGTTATATCCAACCCAAGAGATTGTCATTAAAGTTGGGAATGTCACATTTCTCAACCTCCAAAAGGTTAGGAATCGCTATATTATATTACTATAATGACTGTGAATAAAATATATTCCTTTCCAGTTTTATTGACAGGCAATTAAAATTTTAATTAGAGATTTGTAACACTGGCCCTAAACAATGTAATTTATAAAAATCATACACTATTTATAATAATTTTTTAAAGAAATTTTGTTATACAATATGTTCAGTGCTATCATGTTCCGACTGAAACAATTTTAAAATCACAATGTAGGTAGTAGTTTGTTTCAGTCTTTCAGTTTGTTGTGATAATTTGCGTTGGACAGATGTATGTTTCTGTGTATTAAATGACAATATACAAACTAACGTTTCAAGTGAAATATGTATTAAAATTTGTATAAATGTGTACGAAGGCATCAGGTATGAAGATTTTACATTACCCAGTAAGTAAAATATCATATTTAATCTATGTAAAACGCATTCTATAATTGAGATCTTTGAAACATATTGTTCTTATTTATTTATTTATAATATACTCGTACATATCATAGGTATATGTATCTTGTAATACCATAAAAATAAAATTTCTTGCCTAATTCATATTTTGAAACCGCGTTATCGTATTTTTAACCAGGTGAGTAATGACCTGATTTGAAAATATATCTATAACTGAACAATTGAAAATATTTAGGAAACCATTGGCAAAAATATTTTAATGACTAATATTAATCATTCCAAGTAACTTTTTAACAAAATCATCGATAATTTACTTAATTTGATGCTACGAGGAATACAAGCTATTTTAAATAATTATTAAAGTATTAAATTGTAACATTGTTTATTTTTTATGTAATTTCAGTTACTCCAATAAATTGTTATTTTGGTTAATTTTTCTAAGTAAATATAAGATTTTTATACAGTCGTTCTATTTTTATCGCACCTCGCATCCGTATACAAATAAATAAGTACTTGTGATATTTAGTATAATATTTTTGATTTATAATACTTAACATCCATAAGGTTATATGAATACACTCAATATTTAAAATATGCGGAAGTATTTTTATTAATTCTTACACAGTCGCCCTTTGTATGTCCCATGTATATACTTGAAAATGGATTCCATATTTAAAATATCTATTATGGCCAACACAATACCTCTCGTCATTTCCGTTTTATTACATACGAAGAGTATTTACCATTTCTTGTACGCATCATTGATTCTAATTATATCTGTTCTTTCATTCAACTATTATAAGGAATTTTTCCCTATTAGAACAAGGCGATAGCAGAAGTCTTAAAAGTAAATGACCCATGTATTAATTTCTTCCTAAGGTTATTATTCATTATTGTCTTGTAAAACCATCCTAAATTAAATCATTCTTGCTGTCATGTTCTTCTTTTCATGGTCGATGCCTTTCCATTCGCTCATATCCTATAGGGGGGTGGGTAGTATGCCAGCTCGCAAACTCTGCGGAAAACAGCGCCTGGCAGGCCATTTGGCGGCATCAGGCGTCACGTGTCACCAGGACACAAAGCGTCAAGTGTTTGACAGCGTGAGCTCTGTGCAAACACCTGCTGTATGAATAAAAAATTCTATTTGGGATAGGGTTAGCGGTGGAGATGATAGCTTTATGGACAGCTTGCACGAGTTTTTAGATTATCAGAGAATATAAGAGTCGTATTGTGTGAGCGATTGGTGATCATATTAACGACGTATCTCACCTTTTAAAGGTTAAATTATAGTAATAATAATAATAATAATAATAATAATAATAATAATAATAATAATAATAATAATAATAATAATAATATAATAATAATAATATATTATGATATTATAATAATATCTCTTTGTGTGTATGGGGTCCCGTGGCCGCGTGCCTGAGTGTCTGGTCGCGAACCTGGGGGAACCGGGTTCGATCCCGACTGACGCCAAATATTTCCAATTTTAAATGGCACAAAAGTGACCCCTGTGGTGCACTCTTCACGCCAGCTATGAGTGCCCGTGAGGTGACGCCTGGTAAGCGCCCACACGGTAAAATATATCGTCATCATTACCGATGTCTACATGTGTTGCAGATACTGGCACACCCAGAAATGGATAATATGCCGTGATGATATATTTATTTATTTATTTATTTATAAACATAATTATATGATACATGTTATCAATAAGAATTGAAGAAACAAATAAATCATATATAGAAAATCAATCAGGTATTTTAATAAAAATTGAAGGCATAAATTAATAGTACTATGTACAATAGTTGTTATAAATAAATACATATAGAATGAAAACAACAATAAATATGTGAAAGAATTGGAAATTACTTCAAAAGATAGCTGATTCCAAATTTGTTTAAGTTTGAGTCTAAATGAAATTAATAAAAGAGTATTAATGTTCATTGGAATAAAATTATATAGTGTAGGTACAAAAAATGAGAAAGATGCTCTGACTTTTGATGTCCTGAAGTTAGAAATAAGTTATTTATCATTTATCATATCGAAGCAAATAGGGTAGGTATTTTAATTAGTAAAATTTTGTAGGTTTTGTTGCATTCTGTCGTCAATCGATAACATGTTCGCACGAATTCTGAAGGAAGATACATGATCATATTTGCGAATGTTGTAAATAAATCTCAGACCACTATTTTGAAAAAAAAAAAAATAATTATCAGGGCTGGATTGGACCTCAAATTTTACCGAGAAATTACTCTTCTAAACGACCTTTTTCTCGAAAAATAATCGCAGTAAATGGTAGTGCTATTAAACATTTGAGTCCCAATGGGTCATATGTGTCCCGGGCGCAGTTTCACTAAATATACTTAACGCCAGCATAAGACACGCCTTACAGTACAAGACACGCCTATTAAAATTCCTCCATCAATATATAATTTAGCCATACGCAGCCTCAGCACACTTTACCAAATGTACAGTGATGCACAGAAAAAATAGGACAGCATATTTTTCTAGTGTAACTGATCTTTGACAATCTGAGAAGTATTGTAATTTGAAGGCAAGTAAATAATTGAGCAACATTTAACAGATAATTTAAATTTGGAAACGATTTAATAAAATTATTTGAAAACTACAACTTTTCTAATACTTAGCAGAGCTGGGCAAGTTACTTTTAAAATTTAACTAGTTACAGTTACAGATACCTCAAAAAAAAAAGTAACTAAGTTACTTAAGTTCCAGTTACTTTGGTGAAAGAACTAAGTTATTTACTAGTTACTCATTAAAAGTAACTTAGTTACCTTGAGTTACTTTCTAACTACTTTTAATGGCGTGAAGTGTAGACTTTGACTGTTGACTTAGTTATTGTGTAGTATACATATCAGGGAGTTTTTGCACTAACTACGTTAACCTAAATTTTCACGTTATTGCTTGGCAACACCCAATCAGATTATTATTGTTAATGTTAACGGACCTACAGGGCCTTATTACCGCTTAGGCCCACGAGGCCACGGCCTAGGGCCCGCTTGGACAAGGGGCTATCAGGGCCCGGTTTCTGTGATAAAAAATCTTATAAAAAGGCCCTGCGGACCTACATTCTAATATAATATAAAAATTAAAAGTAACATTTTATCTTGTGAGAAGGGAATTTGCAAAAATGAGACGAATTCAAGTCTTGCAACCCTTGGAACAACGAACAAAATACACTATTTTTTGTATAGCTTGAAAATTGGAATAATTTTGATGATTTAGTGGCAGTTTAACTATAATTTATTAAAACGTATCATTTGTAAGCGAGGAAAACATTTGAAAATAATATATTTTATAAGTCAAATTTAACATTTAGTGAGTTTTTAATTCTAGAATTAAAAGTTAAAATAATGTGTTATTTTTAGTTTTTCTGTTTACCGTACAAAAACTCTATTATTAATGAATATAATTACTTATTTTATTATCTATTATGGCTTGAAATCAATCAACAATAATATTGAATTTAATTATGTATTAAAATAAAAGTTACACATTACAGAGGGCATTTGACCAACTTAAGTTACATTCTAATTTGTGAGTTACTTTAAGTAACTTAAGTTACTCAAGTAACTAGTAACTAAAAACCGTAAAGTTACCAACTACTTTTCCGCAGCAAGTTAAGTTACAGTTACAGTTACCATATTTTAAAAAATAACTAAGTTTCGTTACAAGTTACGTAAAAGTAACTAGTTAGTAACTAAGTTCCTAGTTACTGCCCAGCTCTGATACTTAGTCATTCATTTCGATTATCGGTCGGTCTGCGTGGCATAGAATTAACCAATTTCATAGAATATTTGACGGTAACATTTTCCCATGTGCATTATTAACTATTTTTAGTAGTTCTTAGTACCCAATTAAACTTATGTTCTTTTTCAGTTGATACTTTGTATCCCCTGATCCTAGATTCCTTCCTATTCTGTCTTCCTGTTTCTATTTATTTATATAAAATGTTAATAACAGAATTTTTATTAATAATGTAGTGCTGGGCTATTTTTCTGATCGGGATTCCAGCTTCCGCTTTATCAATTACCGAACACTTCACAATATCGTTAATTCGAGGCATTTTGAATGCAGGGAAAATAAAAAATTAATATGGCGCACTTTACAATGTTGTCGAATAAAGACAAATCTGGTTATTTTATTGCCACTCCTTTGTGCTATCCTATGCAGCATTTGTCGGCAGTGTAAACACCCCTTTCAACTCTTGCTTTCTTCTCCATTCCTGCAGCGTAAGTCGCATTCTCCTGCCGAAGTTTGTAAGAATGTAACCGAGGACACTGCGGCTCATTACATCCCGGAATTGCTTTAATTAACATCATCGTGAGCAACCCTGAGTGTTGGGGTGCGCTTCAAACTTCCCGAGACGTGCTTGATGATTTTACAACCCCTGCTAAGGATTTACTACCCGATGCTGATGAATTTTTTTATGAAACTGTGATTCAAACCGTAAAAATTAATTGAAGAATTAAATACAAAAAAGACGTGAACATTTTATCGAGATCAACGGGGTTTTATACTTAATTAGCAAGAGAAAAAAATTGAGATTATTGTTAATTTTAAAAGAGATTGTTGCTATGCATTCTTTTAATGAAAAATTTATATTTTTCCAAATTTTGATTTCATTACAATTTATCGACGTTTAACTGTGTTTTGGAATGTTTGCCAAGCAAAAATTTCTACGAATCAAATATGGGTAATATGGAGAACGAGTTATTTTTGGTATTTTGAAAATTTAAAAATTTCTGTATAACCCTATTGAGATATGTAAATAAGAATGGCGAAAATTTAAACTAAAAAATCTGATGTGGCCAGCCCATATCCTCCCGCTGGGTATTTAACAGTGATCTCTATAACGTAGGTATATTATAAACATCACTGGTATTTAACCACGCAGTTTTATAATCATTCAGATTTATAATCATTCATAACAAACTTTATTTTACATTTAACAAATATATCACACATAAAATAAATTTCACAAATATTGCCAAAACTAATAGAAAAACTTAACAAAAATTCAAAATAGTACTCGTATCTTTACACAAAGTCTTTTGAGAGTAGTAACCTGGAAGACATTGAAGCAAATCAATAGTACATATACAGCCCGATTCACAAAAATGGTTAAGCTAATCCTCATTTTTGGATTAGTGAATTCTATACCTACTATTCCGGTATTTAAAATTTAATTTTCATGATATTATCAATAAAGATAGATACTAAGAATAGATTAGACTATAATTTAAGTTATAAAATGTCAAAATTAGAGTAGAATTCGCTAATCCAAAAATGAGGATTTGCTTAAACCTTTTTGTGAATCAGGCTCAAAATGTTTATGTATCATGGAAAATATATTATTTTTACAAACCTTAATTTCCTTAGAATTAAATACATTATTACTGTATTCTGCTTAACACGGTTGCATTACTAATTTTAATGTAATTGGTTCCTGACATTGACATTTATTTAAATATTTCAAAATTGTTTTTGTTTGACCCATAGGCAAGATGATGTATAAAAATAAATTAATTTATAAATTCATATTTAAATTTATTTTCTAAGTACTATTATCGTAAAATTGAAAATTGTATCATTATATTAAAAAAAATGTTAAAATCGGATTCTGGGGACATCAAAACGTGCTTATTTACTAATGCGATTTTTAGCATGATCCCTATACAATTCTATTTAATTGATGCTTCAGATTAAATGTTAATATTATATTTTATAAAATAGAATCTAAGAAGCTATTTTTTGACAGTATATTTGACGTTTTGTACAAATTATAGCAACTAACATGATTTGTTTAATTAGTGCAACTTCAAGGCGTAGTGTGCTCATGCAAACCTTAAAATCTAATTCCTAAACTCTCAACGAATCACTGGATTTAGGGCATATAAATTTAGGATTTGGATATTAGGATGATAAAAGTGCAACATCGGACACAGCGTAAGAAAAAACTAAATTGTGAACATAACCCAACAACTACTAACTAAAGTATTTAAAATGAAAAATAATAATTAATCTACTGCTTCAACAAATATAACAGGAACCAAGGAAATATACTTTACCTAAAATAATAATAAACACTGGAAAAAGTCAAAATACAAGAAGAATCAAAGAAAAACTACTGACAGCAGTGATATACTTATGGAAATTAGACAATAGTGCTCCCTTGTCGAAGGTTTCACTTTTGTGCACAACGCCATCTCTACGTAGTGAAATATCCCAATCAGCATATTTTCATATCGGCACATTTTAACCTTCTGTCACTTTTACGACGATGTCTGTATGTGTGTATACTACATTTCTAAAAATTATAATTCTTTCATTTTCCTCTTCTTTGCATCCATATGAAGAGCTGATTAGATTAAAACTGTTTTCTAGGGACCTAAAGGTGATGGAAGATAAAATTGTTAATAGTATATTACGTTCCAAGTGAAGAAAAGGGAAAATTTACCAGGCGAGTATGGCAAGTACGAACGATAGCGAGTACTTAAATGTCATACGAGTGCGTACACTATTTTTTGTATTTTATATTAGAATTAAAAATTGATTTTTTGCGGCATAATTTTCTGAATTAAAAACATCTATAAAACATAGTAGTCTGATTCTGAGTAACAAAGTAACTTGGCAGTTATTGTTTTTTGTACCTTACAACATCCAAACAAATTAATTTTTGGAGATCAATTTGCAACACGATGGATCTAGATGATGAAAAGAACAGAGAAAAAAAATTAATGACAAAACCGTTGCTATGCAGTAACGGTTGCTATGTTGTAAAGTAACCCTTTACTGTGCGATTTTGAAAAAAATGGATTACATACGCGATTTTTATTACAATTATACTAATTCTTTAACTTGAAGTTATATTTGCAGAAATATGTTGAAGGAGCTTTTCAACGCCAAATTAATTCCACTATGATAATTGCAAACATTTAAGCATGCTAAAGGTCTATTTCAATTATAATTAATTCCAAAACAATTAAACTTCATGCTATATCGTTCCATTGCACTCATTGTCTCATCCTTGCTAAAACAATAGCTTAAAACAGCGTAACGAATCCTTATTGCAAATAGAATCCTCCTTCGAGTCAAGTTTTGATAGTAGAGATGACGTCATCTCTATCGATTAACGAAATCGAACAGCGAAACGCCACAGTCAACAACTTTAGGATACAACTTTAACTACGAGTTGTGGTGACATTATAAGCGAGAGAACCGACAGCAACTTTTCCAGTGACGCCAAACAATTTGCTCAAGTTGGAAATTGTCGGGTCGTAACTATTGCTCCAACAATGCCCGTAACTTTCGACTTTGTGATTTTCGACGAGGAGGACGCTGGACGGTATTGATTTGACTATTGTTGAGCGGAGAGAACCGGACTAGGACGATTTATTTTTACAAAGTATCCTAGCCAGGACTCAATATTTATTAATTTTATTCAATTTTGACGTTTTAAACTGTCATTATTAACTCCATAGCAACAACTGCAAGTAACACTTTATTCACACGTGAATTAAATTTTTTTGAATCACTTTCACAAAATTTTAATTCACTCTGCAACAAATAATGCATTTAAAATAACGTCAGGTACGAAAATAACACAATAATATTTATCAGACATTATCAGCCATTTTTATTATTTTTCGCGGCACAAATGACAGACAATACCTAAAGCATTTTAAATAGTTGATTTGACGTCTATCAGCGACGATTGTCATGCTCAGACTACTAACTAATCAGTTTTTTACCTCTCGGTAGAGAGGTATTGGAATCATGTTAAAAATCATATATCCAGATTTTAATGAATAAGCACTATTCAAGGTCACTAGAAACCGATTTTAACATTTTTACAATGATGTCTGTGTGTGTGTGTGGATGTGTGTATGTGTGTATGTGTGTGTTTGTGTATGGCTGGATGTTGAAAAGACGATTCCTCAAAAACTGTAAGACATAAGACCGGTTTAACTATGAATTCCTCAATCTGACATTCCTGGGAAGAGCTGAAAAGGTTTTGGTAACAATTAAACAACTGGAAGTAGTAGTTTAAAAAAAAAATCTTCTAAATATTGTTTTTTGAAATTTTTTTATTATATCTTCTATAAATTTAGAGATAAAGACGCTATAATATATAGAATATCGGCATATAATAAGTTCAGTAGGCGAAACTACACTAAGGAAACCAGTTGACAAATTCAAATGTCTATAACATAGTTTGTAAATGACATATATCAATGTTACTGTCAAAAATAAACTGTTTTAGTGACATTCTGATAGCTTTTACTGGAAAGTACATTTACTCTTTCTTATTGTTTTATTAATTAATTATTTGAAATAGGTAAAATGCATATATCCATCAGAAATACCGCCAATCTGGTTAATCAATTGGAAGAATTTCTGACATTTAGAAACTTCCTCATACAATGAAAAATAGATATAATTAGAATTATATGTGCGCAGAAGACATTTTAAATACAATAAAAAACAATCTTTGGGTAAAGTTCTGTAATATTTTGTTATAAAACGATGGTTCGATAGCAAAGTGGAATACAATATTTATTGCCTAATATGGAAATGGCGAAAGGTCTTGTGCTGGCCCCAACAGATTTTTCTCAATATTTTTATGTTAAAAACATTAATTGTGCATTGCCATTTTTACTATTTAAACATAAAAATTCTGTTTTATTCTTAATAATTCTAGCCTGACCCCCTAAAGGTCATTACCGAAATCTGCGAATAAAGCCAGATTGGTATTTTAACCATGTTGATATATTATTGTTGTATTATAATACGAACAATAACAAATTATGCTTTTATCTAACTATAAGATATATGTTAGCAATTAAAATCGAAGTGTGACTGTACAAACTTGCGATTATGATCTTCGTTATTATTAAGTAAACAGCAGCATTTCTACAATGAAGCAAGCCGTTTCCCAAACTCCGAGTTGGTAAATGTAGACATGGGCTCGGCAAGAATTTTTTAAAGGGGGGCAAAAACTGATACATCTGTTTCTAAATTTATTTTACTTTAATGAAAGACACATTTAAATATAGTTTAATGTTTATTGGAAGTGTAAGTAGCATTTTTACTGATAATACTGAAAACTTAAAATTTACCAATATTAAGCACAAATAATTAAATTTTTAAAAGGTAAGTTTATGATATATAATTAATTTGTAAACAATAAAAACAGATATTGAATTAAATCATTTAATACTAGAGGAAATTCCGCCGATCTGGCAACACTGACAAAGAGAGTGATGCCTAGAGACGAAAGGGAAATATATACAGTGCAGCGATTTGATTTGATCAAACAATACCATTGTTGCAATCAATTTTATCATTGTTGTAATCAAGTACTTATTTATTTAATACCAGCCGACCCGCCCCGGCTACGCACGGGTAAAGCTAGAATAACGATTAGCTATACGTGTAGCAGTAACAACAACGTGTACATTTAACAGGCTCCGCCCACTGTCCTCTCGAGCTCGGTTTCACCTAACAGCGCCGTTTTCAAAATATGTCCCGGGTACTTTTACTTATGTACATATGATGCAAGCTATCTCTTCGACAAATATCGAAAATCTTCTAACGGTTAAAACTTAACGAAATCATCCCTATTGTAGCGAGTTGAGGGATGATTTTTGAAAAACGCTGAAACACTTTATTTCTTACCAAGAGCATAAATATCAATTTTTATATCTCTAACTTGAGAAGTGATGGGTTATACATACAAACTTTCATCCCCTATTTCACCCCTTCAAATTTTATTTTCGCGACAAAAGGTAGCCTATGTCCTTTTCCAAATTCTAATCTGTTTCTAAACTGTGGTCAAAATTGGTTCAGCGGAAGAAATGATGGGTTCTCCATACATACTTTAATCCCCTATTTCACCCCTTCAAATTTTATTTTTGCGACAAAAGGTAGCCTATGTTCTTCTCCAAGCTTCAATCTATATACCAACATTCATCAAAATTGGTTCAGCGAAAGAAATGATGGGTTCTCCATACATACTTTCATCCCCTATTTCACCCCTTCAAGTTTTATTTTTGCGACAAAAGATAGCTTTTAGGCGTGAAAACGTAACAGACAGACAGACAGAGTTACTTTCGCATTTATTATATTAGTATAGGATTAAGTACGGAAAGATATTCCAATATATTATATATTAAAAATATAACAATGTAATTTAGGCAGTTTTAAAATTAAAGCTGCGTTCAGAACCAAATAATTTTCCAATTTGAATTTCTACACTATAATTTTTACTTTGAATTTGTCGCATTCACAACAGCATGTAATTTCAATTTGACGCTTGTACAAATTATCAAATTCTGCGTGCGTATTTTAAGTTTCTTATCACATTTATGTACTCATTTGTTTCCATCGAGACTTTTGACAAAAGATAACTGAAGCTGAATAGCTTCTTTGCGATTAATTTCTAATATTTCACAATAACCTCAAAATCACAGACCATATACACTATTGTAGATTGGAAACGTACATGTTAAGCATCGATACCACATCAATGTCGCCATCTGGTGTATGGAAGCAAAAGTAAATATAAAACTCGGTCGGTATTATCATTACCTACAATTAATATTGGTATATTCGGTTTATTAATTACCCCTAATTTGTAGTTGAAGCATTTTTTCACAAAATACTATCATTGCGTAGTATTTTATGAAAAATCTACTTCAACTACAAATCAGTCTTACAAAGATTACATAAAATGAGTAAAAAATAATGCATTTTTGAAAACACTGTAATTTCATTTAGGAAAGATACAATACTTAATAGCATTCATCCATGTTTAAAACTTCCAACCACTTGACCAATTATTCCCGATAAATTCGAGACTGTCGAAATCTATAGTTTGTTATCCCTAAAATACGATTTTGTAATATGTTTTACTGGTATAAAATAATACAATTATATAAAAATATATTTTCACTTTCCGGTAGCAGTAAAATTTGGTACACAACACTTTATTCTTGTCTTCTTAATTATTTTCAAGTTTTTTCACACAAATAACTACTTTTTAATACAAAAAAATATATTCACAATGACAGTCAGAATTTTTTCAAATGAAAATGACAAATGTCAAAATTCGCGCAAAAAAAATGAAAAAAAATTTGACACACTAACGATACTGGTGTCGCCATATCTAGTGTATGGAAGCAAAACTAAAAATGCTATCCCGGTATCTCCCATTTGCGTTTCCCGGGCCTGCTCAAAATAATGACAGCTGAGCTTGACATTCGACGTTTAGCAACATTGTGCGCATGCGTTACCTCAAATTGTAATTGGAAGGTTCGAATTAAAAGCTGAAATTGGAAAGTGAAATTATTATGTTATGAACGCGTACATTCTGATACATGATCCAAGCTTTGACGCAAAGTAGAATTTCAAATTGCATATTGAAATTACTTGGTTGTGAACGCCGCTTAATAGCAGAAATAAACATTAGATACTTTCTTGCCCCAGAGGGGGATCCCTCCCCTGACGACGCCCATGAATGTAGAGTAAACCGAGAGAGGGCGCGTGTGTATTCAGAACTTTGCGAAGTGCGATTTTCGCGGCTTGATATATTTTATTTCATGATCTCCTCACCCGCTTTCACGCAAATGTCACGCGATTCTCACTTTGCAAATGAACCTGACGCAAATAATTTACGACAGAAGTTCCCAGCTTATATTTGCATCGTTGTGCGATGTGCTATGTGCGCTCTATGCACTCTGCAAGTATGAGATGTACAAATGTCAGCTTAAAATTGTCTCAGACATGCGAAGTTGCGGGACCAGCAGAAATGTGCGCAGGAAAAATTTGGAAAGATGAAAACCGTAATGATGTGTGTACTCTTTATGAATGTTTGCAATAAATTCTTTTACTTCTCGCTAAGGGAAGTATTGGATTCATGCTAAAAATCGCGTATCCAGATTTTAATGAATAAGCACGTATCAAGGTCACTGGAATCCGATTTTAACATTTTTATAATGATGTCTTGTGTGTGTGTGTGTGTGTGTGTGTGTGTGTGTGTGTGTGTGTGTGTGTGTGTGTCTGTGTGTGTGTGTGTGTATGTATGTGTGTGTGTGTATGTGTGGATGTTGTAGACACAGTTTCTCAAATTATATAAGCTTAAAGACCAATTTAACTACGTATTCCTTAATCTGACATTAATTAAAGAGCTGAAAAGGTTTTGGTAACAATTAAACAACAGAAAGAAGTAGTTTCTTAAAAAATATTTTAAATGTTATTTTTGGAAATTTTAAAGAATATAAAACTACTGAAGACTTTTTTTGGGAAGTACGTTTAATATTTCTTATTTTATCATTAATTAAAATTTAAAATTATAGATACAGATAAAATTCAAGTCGAAATGTAATAGCACTATTATATATACATAAATTATTGTTGCCTTATAATAATCTAATAATACATGTTTAAAACAAAAGAATATAGGCAAGTTATACATCGTTGAAAAGCTGAAAAACCTATTTTTCGTGTTGATATACTATATCGTCCATATAAAAATTATGACTCATTTTATAATCCAAAATATAACAGGAATACAAAAAATTGAAGAAACTTGCAAATATTCTTGTTTTAAAAATCTGTTGCGGCCAGCACAAGACCTCTCGCCATTTCCATATTAGGCTATATAAGTATTGTATTGCACTTCGCTTTCGAACCGTCGTTTTATAACAAAATATTACAGAACTTTACCCAAATATTGTTTTTTATTGTATTTAACATGTCGTCTGCACACATATAATTCTAATTATATCTATTTTTCATTGTATGAGGATGTTTCTAAATGTCAGAGATTCTTCCAATTCATTAACCAGATTGGCGGTATTTCTAATGGATATACGCATTTTACCACAATTTTACCTATAATTTCAAATATTTAATTAAAAGAAAGATTAAATATACTTCGCAGAAAAAGCTATCAGAATGTCACTAAAACTGTTGATTTTTGACACTGACATGTGTCATGTTATAAACATTGGAATAGATATAATACAAATTTTAAGTGTATGAGATGGAGAATTTTATGTTCTTCAATATTTAATAAAAAAAACTCCCAAAAAATTATATTTAGAAGAATTTTTCTAAGAAATTACTACTTCCGGTTGCTCAATTGTTACCAAAACCTTTTCATCTCTTCCCAGGAATATCAGATTGAGGAAACTGCAGTTAAATATTTTTTAAGTCTTATAGTTTTTGAGGAATCGTCCCTCCAACATCCATACATACACACATCCACACACACTCACACACACATACACACACATACACACACATCCACACACACACACACACACACACACACACACACACACACAGACATCATTTTAAAAATGTTATAATCGGGACCTTAAAACGTGCTTATCCACTAAAATCTGGATATGCGAATTTTAGCATTAATTCAATACCTCTCTTAGCGAGAGATAAAAATATAAACAGTTTAGTAAACTTTTTATAAAGTAGAAAGCTTAGTTTCCATTAATTTTTAATCTAAAATCCATTATTGTTCACTGTTTCTGTTATACATTTGGGAATAAATTAAATGGTTTTACGAAAAATAAATAAAATAAAAAAATCTAATATTTATGTTGTATCAACGGTAATTGTATTTGGTTTAAATGTAAATAACAATTTCCGAATTCATTTTAATTAGTCAATTGTTTTCTAATTATCTTTCCACAAAAGTAGGCCATTCAATACATTATTAAATATATCAACATTTCGTAATTTTAGGTTAACTTGATCCATAGGCATAATCTATATATCACTAAAGTCCTTCAAGACTTTACTGATTTTTGAAAATCTTCATTGTCACAAACAGTAAGACGACCTTCCAATAATGATATTCTTAACAATCCCTGCTCATAATGATAATCATGGTTGTGGTATCAAAAGAAAGATAAAAAATTTCTGCATCTAATGACAAATTTAATAATTAATTTATGTGACTAAAATATTACATAATTTACATTTATTTGTTGTCATTTGATACAATTTTTATCTTTCTACTGATACCACAACTACTGTTGTCAGTCAAAACGGAGCGCAACAGTTTGCAAAAAAACTGGTTTCCCATTTTAATCTTCTATGTACACCTTTAAAAAAACACCCGGTATACAATTCTCGGGGAAATAATAAAATAAAGGGAGTGTCTACTGCACTGTCCAGACAGAGCAGCAAAAAAAAAATTAGTGAACCAAACCCAAAACAATACCTAACTGACAATTCTTAATTGGTAGACAGTGGTTTTTAGGTAGATGCGAGAAGTGGCCGCTAGAATTGTCCGCTAGATTCCGTTCAGATGCGACAGTTCACAAATTTTTATTGCGGCTCTGTCTGGAGAGTACAGTAGACACTTGCTAAAATAAAACAATATTTTGCCCTTTACGTATATCTTTATTTAATTGTAAAAAGCAATTGGGAATGTTATGCTCGCAGTTTGGGACGCTAACATCTTGGTTAGACTTCTTTAATTTTTTTAGTATTTTATTTTACATTTCAGGGGGGGTTTGAACCCCCAAATCCCCCCCTTGGATACGGCCTTGAAATGAATGATAATGCTTTAGATTTTGGAACGTGATCTTGTGATGGAAAGCTAATCTGTTTGGCGTGAAGGGCAGAAATATGTGACTGAGGGGCAATGCTAAACGGATTATGTGAACGAGGTCACCACAACGATACAGCGTCGGGTGATTGCTTTGTAATTAATGACAACATTGGTTTTCAATTAGTTTTTGCCAGAGACAGGAGATCATGCATGATCGAACACAAACTATAAGCTCTATTTTCCATATGCAATCACTTGCTTATCAAGTTATTTATTTTCGCCTTCATAACACCGTTAAGAAGGCGTGGTAAAGAAGTATAATCTATATAAACATAGAAATGGCCTAAAACGATCAAGGAGAATTTTTAAATATAAGAAGAAAGAAATTTTGAAAAATTCAATGACACCGCGGGGATTCGAACCCCGGACCTCCACATACAGGGTGTTTACGGTCTTTTTGTTTTATTTTTAATGGGTGATACTACAGGTCAAAAGAAGGCGAAAAACATTAAAACACTTTAGTAAAATATTTATAATAAAAGAGATACGATTTTTTTTTAGTTTTTATTTTTATGGAATTAAAACAGAACGATAAGCGCTTTTATAACAGATGTTCAAAGTTATCACCCTGCTGTTGTATGCAAAGTCTTGCTCGGCGTATCCATGAATTAACGTACGTTGCAAGGCCCATGCCTTGTCGAATTTCCGCCGCTGCTGCTTCCACCCGGTTACGGAGGTCTTCAGCGTCGATAATTTCGGTGGTGTATACCATGTCTTTCATATGTCTCCACAAATAAAAGTCCAATGGTGTTAAGTCAGGTGACCGCGGAGGCCATTGCCTATTTGGAAATCGCTCTCTGGAAAGACGACTTGCTGCAGCTGAATTTTGATGTACTTCCCCATAAATGAGAATCATGTCAACTAATTCCGTATTAGAATACCGATGGTACATTGTTCACCTTTTACACAATTAATAACAATAATCAGTTAGAAACTGACGGTGCACAATTAAATAGTAACAAACTGCAACTGACAGATAAACAAATTAAAAAACAAAAGAGTGAAATTTGTCATTACATAGGTTACTACAACTTTTTTCAACATTAATTTACCTCCCCTTTATAAAAACTAAAAAAATTCATATCTCTTTTATTACAAATATTTTACTAAGGTGTTTTAATGTTTTTCGCCTTCTTTTGACCTGTAGTATCAACCATTAAAAATAAAACAAAAAGACCTTAAACACCCTGTATATAGTGTGGAGGTCCGGGGTTCGAGTCTCTATCTATACCACAGTCGAGAAATTTCGCACATGTTTCTACAAATGTTTGTGTTTCTTCCATATTCTATAATTTTCCATCAACATATTTAAAGATATGATATTCTGCTAATATATTAAAACTGCACTTACCTTACGGGCTCTAAACTGTGGTAAAAAGAGCACCACAGAAGTTACTTTCGTGCTATCTGAAAAATGGAAATAAACAATTTCGCCCTTAAGGCCTGTTTATAATGAAGTAACATAACACGCAACGCAACGACGCAACGTAATCAGTAACGCAAACACAAAATATGTGATTTATAATAACCGCCAAAGATAGCTCTTCTAACCAATCAAAAGAATTCTGTATATATCGTTGAAATTCAACTCGCTTTTATTTAGTCTTTATGACACATGACATATAAATAAGTGTATAAAATAATTTGAATAGAAATGGACAGTGACGACGATATAGCAGCGGCAATGTTGTTTCTAACTCAGTGATTCTTGATTAATTCGGTTAATTTTTTATCATCCATAATTATTCTTCGTATCGCTTTGAAAATCTAACCGGTCTAACTACAAAATGTAGAATATATTATGTAATTTTGACAGTTCACGAACATATCGATAATATAGATTTTTATAGTAAAACTGAAACACTGAATTCTGATTGGCTAGAGGTACAAAAGTAAGGTAGAAAGATGAAAGTTGGTCAGCTTTGGCGTTGCGTTGCGTTACGTTACTTCTGCGGCTCTGCGTTGCGTTTCATTATAAAACGGTATATGCTGTACCGTACATTTATCTTTTGCGTTACCTTACTGCAACTGCGTTACTGCTTGCGTTACTTCATTATAAATAGGCCTTTAGGGTACAAGAAATTAAAAATCAGTTCATGTGTCTACGAAAATTATTAAATTAAACACAATTTAAATTACCATAATACAAGTTATAACAAATAATTATCACATAACAGTAATATATACAGGGCGTGCAACGAAACGCGGAACATAAGAGTTTAACATAGAATTTTAAAAATGTGCATAAATTGACTCTTCTATACATTTTAGAGTAAAAGTACAAGAATAAAAAGTTGTTTAAAACTAATTTTTACTTTTAAAAATTCGTCAATTAATGCAATATAATATCTGCAGTACTATGTATTTAGAAAATGAAATATGACATTTTCGCTAAAAATCAGATAGCTATAGGAATCAAAACAAATAACACAAAATATCAATTTAGATCATTATACTTAAATATTTAATGCTGAAATATGTATAAGTAAAATACACTTGACACATCCTTCTTTCTTCTTTCAGCTTTCCTCTATTTTATTAGGGCTCGCTGTTTCCTCTTCTCTTCCACTCATTCCTGTCCAACGCATCATCTTCACACAGTCCTTTCTTTCTCAAGTCTTCTGCGATACAGTCCGTTCATCTTCTCTTTGGCCTTTCTCTGCATTTCAGATGCGAGGAACATTATGATAAACCAATTTTTGATCCTATACTTTCCATATTTGGATTTGCACTTGCCACTGACATCTGTCAATTAGAATTTTTTGAATACATCAACTGTTTCCATGATAAATAGGCTATAGCAAAGCTGACTAATTTTTCAAAATTAATTTCTTTATAATGCTTTAAATCTACATCTATTGAATATGAAGGAAAATGTATAATCAAACCGTATAGAGAAGAATATTTTCTTTAATAAAATGTCAAAAAATAATATTATACTGCGTTTTTTTAAGAAAAACTGTTAAAAACTTCAAATAAGGGTACTTCCGGTGGATCAATTATAACTAAAATCTAATCAACTCTTCATATGGATGTACTGAAGAGGAATACGAAAGAATTATAATTTTTAGAATTGTAGTATTGGAGTTATCGCCGGAGAAAAAATTGTCACACACGGACACACATACACACACATGCACACACATGCACACACATGCACACACACACACACACATATCATGCATACAGACATCATCTTAAAAATAGTAAATTCGTATTGTAGGGACCCTAAAACGTGCTTATTCATTAAAAACTGATCACCGAATTTTTTGACCAAAGACAATACCTTCCTTACCTAAAGGTGACGGAAGGTAATAAATATGTAAGTATGTACATTGGGTTTTAGACTACTATTTTTCCTAAAATAGATTGAAATTATTGTCGTATAGAGATTTTTTTTTTTGTATAACTGTCATTTTTGATGACCAAACTAAAAGATTATAATCCCAAGGGAACCGAGGGATATAAATAGAATCTTATTATTTATTTACTAACATAGAAATACTTTTTATTTAATGTTATACAATCCAATAGTTTCTTAGTTCTCATATTTATAAATTGAAATCTGACATACTTTGTCTCCTATAATCCCCAGCATCTTTGGAAAGCTTCAACCCTCTTCAATTGATTTCATCGTACGATAATTCCTACACGAGTAAATACTCCTTCCTTATCCGAATTAATTTCCATCGAACCGAAATGAAAAGTCCTTTAAGTGAAATTTAATAACCTGCTCTAAACGAAATGAAGAGCGATTATTGGGTCAACTTCAGTGGCGGGGCTGCAGGGGCAAAGGGCAGGGGCAAAGGACAGAGTCCTACAAAAGGACGACACGTAAAGAAGACGAAGAAATGAGATTGGGAGAGAGAAGGGTATAGAATGAGCTGGGCAGGACGTCAAAACAGTGTTTACCCTCAGGTCCTTATTAAACCAAGCCCGTGGTTACTCGTTTAAGTGGAATCATTTCTTTGGAGTAGGCCATGAGAGAGGATTGTCGATAGGAATAAAATGAAGGGTTGTTGAACAATGTTACTAATGCTTGAAAAGAGAAATCTATGATAAATTTTGTACATTATAGGCCAAGAACTTGTGTGATTGTATACTTGATAACCCCGTAGAGATTTTATTTTGACTTGGCCTAAAAAAGCTTGAAAATTAAGCTTACCCTTGCATTTTAAGAAGCTTGAAATACCAAGACAACTTTAATAACAAATCCAAGACAAACTTAACATTTTTATAAATTTGAAATTTAGGTTTTGGTGCAAATTTCAACAATCTTATTTTACCTTCTGTCACCTTTAGGTAGGGAAGTTCTTGTCTTTTGTCAAAAAAATCGGTGGTGTTTTTAATGAATAAACACATTTTAGTCCCTAGAATACGATGATGTCTATCTATCTGTATGTATGTATGTATGTATGTGTGTGTGTGTGTGTGTGTGTGTGTGTGTGTGTGTGTGTGTGTGATGTGTTTATGTATGTCTGTGTGACAAATTTCTACGACTCCTATACTACAATTCTAAAATTATAATTCTTTTGTATTTCTCTTCTTTACATCCATATGAAAAGCTGAGAAGATCTTGATCATAATTGGTGAACTGTAAGTTCTCTTATTTGAAGTTCTTAACAGTTTTTCTTCAAAAAACGCAGTTAAATATCATTTTTTGACATTTTATGTGATTATCAATAAGAGAGAATATCTTATTCTCTATACAGTTTTATTATACATTTTCCTTCATATGCAATACATATAGAGTTAAAGAATTATAAAAGGATT
The DNA here is from genome assembly GCA_943142095.1 of Ophonus ardosiacus. NCBI lineage: Eukaryota > Metazoa > Arthropoda > Insecta > Coleoptera > Carabidae > Ophonus > Ophonus ardosiacus. Next base: position 9,953,262 of record OW964837.1, on the reverse strand, counting down.
AACTTTCTTAAATATGTATATATATTATAGAAAATTTAATAATTTAGTATACTTCAATATAATTTCAAATATCAATGTTGACAAATACAATTAATACAATTGACAAATATCATAATTTATAAAAATTATTCATTTATTTCCAGTATGTAAATATAATACCAAAAAAATAACCAATAATCCTATGCCTACGTAAGAATTCCTAGCTGAACCTGCTTTCTTTGGTGAAATTCAAAATGGATAGGAATCAGTTTAAATAGTTCTACAATGGGGGATTCCACCATTTTTTTATATATATATAATTTCATCTGAAAATATTAGGAAAACTAAGACTATTGATGAAAATCCGGTGAAAAAAATCCTGTTAATAAGCGAGTTATGGTCTCCCGAATTTGGAAAAGATTGACGTGACATCACGCATATGTGTCTTTATATCAACCTGTTTTCATCATGGACCTAAATGTTCTTGAAATATATGCTATTTTAAGTTATATTTACATAAAATAAATGTGTATTATAACACTGTATAAGTCTACATACTTTATAATTACAAGTGTATTTAAATTATTAAGTTTAATGCAAGAAATTCATGTTAAAATAAAAACTGTTTGAAAACTGCAGTACAGGAATGTTAGCCCCTCCTTTCGAATTTGAATTTTTTAACTTCCATTGGTAGTAACCCCACCTCCTAACACGCTATTTGTTATGCATGTATAGGCGGTCTTTCGGTCGCCAATCAAAATATTATATACTGATTTCATATTCGTGGCGAAACGCTATAACAAAAAACCTCTTATTTCCGAAATATTTCAATTATACCATTTCATTTTCATTATTCAGCATATACATTCGTATTTTTTTATTATTTTCCTTTAATTCGATTGAGCTGGAATCCCCTATTTAGGAAATTCCTAGCTAAGAACGGTTTAGGAATCGGTGATGAAATCGGCCGTAAGCACTGAAATATATACTAACTGGAATGCGCGTACGAACCGTGACTGTGAAGCATATTGAAAGCCTGCTGCTGGAGTAGCCGGCAAACATCGAGACAGTTCGTGAGTAGACAGAAATTATTTCGTGTGGCGCATGTTTAAATAAATGAAGCATAATATGAAAACAAAGCGATCAGCTATGATACGAGTTATTCGGCTAGGTTCGGTTCGGCACGAACGTGCGCGAACAGGGCCAGCCATTATTGTTCAATGAGCTTCAGTGCAGCGTACGCTGATAGGTAGAGTATGCGAGTTCCAGTTAGTATATATTTCAGTGGCCGTTTCAGAGATGGTCCCTAAATTAATATAGAAGCTAAATTTTCTGAAACAGTATTTACTTTTTCTGAAATTGAAATAATATTGAAAAAGTATAATGTTCAAGTACTATTACTATTATCGAGGCATTAAATATGAACAGAGTTTTTACCTTTTCTCGTATGCCTTATGGGAATTCAGCTTCAGTAATTTATTCAGTCGCCTAAAAAACGGTCGTCATTTGCATAGCCTCCCCACCGCTTCTATTTTACCCCCACCACTTTGCCGCGTCTAATGAATACGGATTCACAGTCGTTAATTACGCGAAAGTCACTCTTGTGTTACGCGCTTTTATTAAAAAAAGAATGCGATGAGAAACAATAGCTTCCGGGGTATTTAGTACTCGATGGCTTGATTTCAATTTGATTTGGATAATGAAGAGCCTACTGTATGGGGGAGAAAGTATACTCCTTTAGAATTACAGCTCATCCTAAGAAGGATGTGACCGTTAGTATTTTTTTTTTAATTCTTTAAATATGTATACTATATATATATATATATATATATATATATATATATGTATACTATATATATATATATATATATATATATATATATATATATATATATATATATATATATATATATATATATATATATACTTCTTATTAAACTCAAACCTAATTTCTTTTAGGTTGATAACTGCATTTCTAGACAATTGTCATTTTAAAGAAAATATTATCTATAGAAGACCTATCATTGAAATGAATTAATAATATACGCAAATGTCAATCACTGCTACCAATAATCAAATAAAAAATTAAATATTTTTAATAAATGTTCATAAATTAGAAAATGAAATAACGAATATATTTAAATAATTTTTGATAAAAGAACCAAAATAGAAAAAGATCTGTAGTGGTAGCACGCACTTTAGAATTCTATTATAGAAAGCAAGCGAATGCGATTTTACTTTTACGAATTTTGGTAGCATGCACTTTAGAATTCTATATTCACTTTTGATTTTGGGAATTATCGGATTTTATGCTATTAAAATAAAAAAATTTATGACATTTGTATATAATAAATGTATAAATTATATAAAAAATAGGCTTTGAATGGAATTTTGGCAAAATAATGACATTACTTTGACACTTTCGCCTCGAGTCGTACGCTTGCAGGCGAATATGCATGCTACCAAATTTTCGCTTTGATAGAATTCTAAAGTGCGTGCTACCACTATTGATGTGGCCAGCACAAATCTCCTGCCATTAAATTTTTATTAATTTAAATACATATCTTGAAATGTGAGTCAAACAATATCACGTTTTCATAACGAATTGGGGTATTCCACCATAACAAAAAAATAAGAAAATTTTCAATTTAACTTAAAGTATGGCTCAATAAATAATAGTTAAAACAATGAAAACATTTTTTAAATAATTACTTTATGAGATATTTCGCATTTACTAAAAGAGAAAATTGACGTCATACAATTGTTATCTTTCTCTCGTAGCGTACTCAGAGCAGTGTGTGTGAGAAAGATAAGTATAGGGAGAATGTGACGTTACACTGATTTCTTGAAAATAAAATACTGTTAAACTAGGAACAATTAAGATATTTTAATACTATGAATTGATTCGAAACTGAATGAAGTTTTATTTAAAATAATAAAAAAAATTGAGTGGAATACCCCATTCCGCTAAAATAATTTTAAAATATACAAAATTCGATATATATATATATATATATATATATATATATATATATATATACAGGTTGTAACACGTTAACACGTACACCGACCACCGCCATTATTACCTTTTTTATGATAGTTACAAAAAAAATACTATAGAACAAAGTTGTAGAGGACCAAGGGGGACATTCTTTCAGAGAAGAAAATATTTTTTTAAACCTGTAGTTCTCAAGTTACAACACAAAGTTATATTTTTTCAAATGGGATTCTACATATTTTTTTATGCCTATTCGATAGCATATTTTTTTCTGAATTCAACCATGTATTAGTTTTATATCCTTACATATTAAAAATATTGAAAAAAATGCGATTGAAATTTTAATATATTTTTATTTTTATTGTACAGTAGGCCATGGACGAGAAACAAGAGTGATAAATTTAAATTGAAAATTAATAATAAAGGTAATAATGGCAGTGGTCGGTGTACGTGTTACACCTGTATATATATTTCAAAATCAATGTACCAAAGTGTTGTCGTGAAAATAAATGAATTTAATTTTTTAATTTAATGCTTATGTCAGCGCATGCGTATCGTCATTGAAAATGAGCTCTGATTGTATTCTGAAATCGATGTAGATATTCCTTCTGATGTAGAAGAATTGGGTGTGAGGTAATAATTCATAAATTGTTATTAAATAAATTATTATTGATATATTCTTGTTTCTTACTGTATCAATTGTCACTGTCAGTTGTGTTTGTGTAATATCCTTTACGTAACTCAGTTATGTAAATATTTTTACTAAATTCATTATGTATCAATTATATAAAAAGTGACATTTCGAAACGTCATAAGGTTGTGTAAAATTCTACTTTTTAAAATAGAATTAGATAAAGACATTTCATTTGATTGCAGTAGTCTGTAAAACGAAAAAAGTTTACAATCTTGACTGAATAACATTCATCCGCAGGCGTAAAGAAAATCATTTTTTTTTAGAATAAAAAGTTACAATAAAGATATTTTTATGTGTCACGGATACAGTTTTCTTCTACAAAAATTCAGCGGACGTACAATATACATACGCGAAATCGCGTACAAGGTCATCAGAATTCACGATAAGTTTAATTTCTTCATATCTATCTGTTACAATTAAAAAGATTCTACTTCGTGACTTGAAACTAAATCCCAACCTTGTTCTAGAACCGCAGAGCTTCGTACAATTGTCTGTACTGTCTGTATGTTCTCTTTTTCGTCTTTATAGAATTTTATCCGTCTTTTCGCTGGCACGTTCCGTGCATACAGTTAAGATTGTTATCAAAACATTGAGAGAGAACCAAGTGTGGAATAAACAAAGAGTTGCTAAGTAACCCGTGCCAAAATCTCTGTATCCAGCGGTAATTTCCCTAAATTATGGTCGTTAGGATGTTTTATGACATGTATGCAATTTTGTTTCTTTTTTATTGTGCAGTTTTTTTGATTTATATGTTTATTTGCTTCTGGATTATGGAGATTACTATGTACTACTCGTATGTAGTTTTATTTCTCGTCTAAATTATTACGCTTTTATAGTAAAGTTGCGCACAGGTTCACCAAACAAATTGAAGTTGTTTATTTGATAGTAACGTATGTAACAAAAGTTTTGGGAAAAATTTGTGCTTCAAAATTTATTATTAAATAAGGTGTAATCTACTTTTCATTGGACATAATAAATACATAATATATATTTTATAATATGTCATATTAAAATTGTCAAAAAAAGTTTTGAAAGATGTTATACATACAAACTTGAAATGCAAAAATTTAAGTATCTGTGTGTGTGACAAAAATTTCTCCGACGATAACTCCAACATTACAATTCTAAAAATTATAATTCTTTCGCATTCTTCTTCTTTACATCCATATGAAGAGCTAAGCGAGGTATTGGAATCATGCTAAAAATCGCATACCCAGGTTTTAGTGGATAAGCACGTTTTAAGGTCCCTATAATCCGATTATAACATTTTCACGATGATGTCCGTGTGTGTGTGTGTGTGTGTGTGTGTGTGTGTGAGTGTGTGTTTGTGTGTGTGCGTGTGTGTGTGCGCGCGTGTGTGTGTATGTGGGTGTGTGTGTGTGTGTGGATGTGTGGATGTTGGAACCACGGTTTCTCAAATACTATAAGGTTTAAAAAATATTTAACTGCAGTTTCCTCAATCTGACATTCCTGTGAAGAGCTGAATAGATTTTGGTAACAATTGGAAGTAATAGTCTCTTAAAAAAATTCTGCTACTTATAATTTTTTGAAATTTTTTTTACAAATAATGAAGAACATGAAATTCTCCATTTAATACACTTTAAAATATGCATAGATTTAGAAATAAAGACACTGTAATATATAGAATAATCTAGTGTTATACATCGCAGAGGCTAAGGCACTAAGAACAAAAAATTTCGCTATGAAACCGTCGTTTTATAACAAAATATTATACAACTTTACCCAAATATTGTTTTTATCGTATTTAATACGTCTTCTGCACACTTACAATTCTAATTATATCTATTTTTCATTGTATGTGGAAGTTCCTAAATATCAGATATTTTTCCAATACATTAACCAGATGGCGGTATTTCTGATGGATATATGCATTTTACCTACAATTTTAAATATTTAATTAATAAAACAATGAGCAAGATTAAATGTTCTTCCTAGAAAAAGCTTTCAGAATGTCACCAAAACTGTTGAGTTTTGACACTGACATTTACAAACTATGTTATAAACATTTGAATTTGTCAACTGGTTTCCTTAGCGCCTTAGCCTCTACGATGTACTACATTAAATTATTCTATATATTACAGTGCCTTTATCTTTAAATCTATACGATATATAATAAAATTTTAAGTGTATTAGATGCAGAATTTTATGTTCTTCAATATTTGTAACAAATTTCCAAAAAAAGAGATTTTTTAAAGAAACTATTACTTCCGGTTGTCCAATTGTTATCAAAATCTAATCAGCTCTTCCCAGGAATGTCAGATTGAGGAAACTTCAGTTAAATATTTTTTAGGTCTTGTAGTATTTGAGAAACCGTGGTTCCAACATCCACACATCCACAAACACATACACACACACACACACACAAACACACACACACACACACACACACATTATCGTAAAAATGTTATAATCGGAATATATATATATATATATATATATATATATATATATATATATATATATACCGTGAGTTTCAGCTAAGATGCAACATTTACTTTACTGTTATTAATGTATTACCATGGATACTAGTTATTATATGAACTGCATCGTTCCAGATAAAATGCAACATAGGTTGTCAAAGTTGTCAATGTCAAATTAACTTCTCTTATCATTACTCTTCAAAGATGTTTAGTAAAGAAGAAATGATTCGAATAGTTACTTGGTACAATGTTGGCTTTAGTTTAAGAAATGTGTGTGATATGTTCAGTTTCGAGAATATTTTCAAAATTTAAGTGATGGATGTTTGGACAAGAATCATAAGAGGACAATAACAAAATCTGCGCGGACTGAAGAAAGGAGAAATAATTTACTAAGAGCAATAGAAAATAATTAGCTATCTACGAAAATTTTGGCAAATCAATTATGTATTAGCAAAACTTCTGTATTTAGGTTATTAAAAGACGAAAAATTTCATTCTTACCATTTTCAAAATCACTAAGGGTTAAGAAACAAAGACCATGAGAAGAGAATTGTCTTTTATGTGCTACTTTTTGAGAAAATTAATATTGATCTGGTTTTGAAGAGCAAAATTTTGTTTACTGATGAAGCAAATTTTTTTATTAACAGGAGAAGTAAATTCACAAATTATATGTGGAACTGCTACAAAATAAGATTATACCAAGTTTAAATAACTTCTTTTACTATGGGTTTTTTTAAATTCTAAAGTATTTACAAGAGAAATTGAAGAACATAAATTTATAATTAGAGAGACTTCGTCAACAATATCTCCCGAAATATTACATTCTGTCTATGAACATTTTTATAATCGTCTAAATTATTGTTTAATAGTTAATGGAGCAGTTTTTAAAAACATGTTCTAATTTGTGTTTTAAATATATTGATACTTTATTGATACTGCTCTTACGTTATTTATACATCAGTATATTATGATGACAAGTTAATTTGACATTGACAACTTTGACAACCTATGTTGCATTTTATCTGGAACGATGCAGTACATATAAAAACTAGTATCCATAGTAATATATTAATAACAATATAGTAAATGTTGCATCTTAGCTGAAACTCACGGTATATATATATGCGAATTTTAGCATGATTCCAATATCAAGAGGTAAAAATAACACTTACAATTTTTTGAATAAATAACTAAATAATCACTACGGCATATAACCTATTACTGGGTGTGCCAATCTGCATATTTGCACCGTGGGGGTGTTTACCGAATCATGTCACGGGCATTCATTGCTGAGGTGGAAAATGCCCCACAGGGGTCACTTAAAATTCGAAACTTTTCTTTTAACGTCGGCCGGGTTCGAACCCGGTTCCCCAAATTCGCGACTATACACTCAGGCACGCGGCCACGAAACCCCAAAGCCTAAAGTTTTGGCAAATATCCTCATTACCCTAACAATTCTTGGAATCTGGAAATTTTAGAAAACGCGTGGTAAATTAATATTGAATTTTGCACTTTGCTTAATACGAACTAATTACCGTCCCGCATACAGCTGGAAAGATGAATAGGTTTTGTGAACTTACCGCGACCTCGGCGTTCCTGCTGAGGGCAGGATGCGGTACAGCAGGATCTACGCGGCCAGTAAGCAGGAGTAGCACGTTTTTCTGATGATGCTAATCACCTTTATCCAGCGCCAACTTTACAAAATGAGAATATTAATGAAAATGTGTTGTTTACTTTTACTGTTATTGATATTAACATAGTTTCAGTTCCCGTAGAATAGTTTCTGCTATAGAAAATAGCTCCAGGTAAACTTTGCCCTAATTTTGTATTAAATTGAAATTAAAAATTAATTTTAAATTACACATAGGGAAATAATGTAGATGAAATAACAAATCAACAATGTAGCTTAATTAATAATAGAAGGACTCTTACTAATAAAATTACCCCAAATATGGATTTACAAATTTAAATTTATGTTCATATTAAATCGAATAGTTTGGAATTTTGTATGGTACTTCAAACTATTCGATTTAATATAAACATAAATTTTAATTTGTATATCCATATAATTAATACCCAGTACTACCAACAAGGCTTCAATTATAATCTAGACTTAAACAAAAAATTGCAAAACAAAATTTTGAAATGTACAAGTAAACTATGGAAGCAATTGTCTCTTATAAAATTATTATTTTATTAATTTATTTTACAGTAATAACAAAACAAAGAAAATATTCAAATTGAAAGCCATTATTTCTTTCGCACATTTAAACTCTTTTGGAAAGAGAGCCGACCGTTCTACGTAACTGGTGTCTATATATAACTTTCCATATAGCACGATCATATCTAACTTTTCTTCATTTGTAAAGTTATTAAACATTATTAAACACAGAGAACTTTACGGGAGAAATTATTAAACGTCCAACAAAACAAAGAATCAATTGTTTCCATGGCTTACTTGACTAAAAAACTAATAAAATAGTTAACAAAAATTTAATTTTTAACCGTAAATAACTCGTTTATTTGAAAAAATTGTACATAAACAACATTACCTTATTGGAAAGAGAAAAAAATACTCTTTCCAATAAGATAATATATATATATATATATATATATATATATATATATATATATATATATTGTCCCAAATTTTGAGAACCGCTGACACAAATTTTATTTTGTCTACATGACCAATTTTCTAATATAAAATGGCACAATTTTACTCATTTAACCAACCTCGTACCTCTTCAAATACCAGTTACCAATAGTGAGCAAGTTTATTGAGACACCCTGTATATGTATATATATATATATATATATATATATATATATATATATATATATATATATATAGGGTGTTTGTTAAATAGGCAGCCATCGCTTCACAGAATCAAAACAAAGCCCATTGTGCAGTTATCTTTTTTTCTTTATCATCCGATGAACAACTAGGGGAAAAACATGTACTTTTCTATGATAAAATCACATGCTCTGGGTAATATAACTACGAAAGCTGCAGTTTGTGAAGCAAACACAGAGCTAGATAGCAAGTCAAAATCTATAAAACTATGATAGGTTAAATTCCCAAATGTACTGTACGAATGAACAAGAGTATAGGAAACACAAAATAAGTAAAAACTATGAGCATTTCTAGGTTTATATCGATTTGAAATAAATGGACAAAAGCGTAGATAAGAGAAACATGGTAAGATAGTAATCAAATACTATCGTAATAGACTGAAATGTATAAAATTTTGAATTGAGTTGTATTTTGTAGAGTAAAAATTACAAAACTTTTAATTTATTGTTCTGCATTAAATATAAAAACTAACAAAGCTGCACAGTCAACTAATAAATAGCATATAGACATAAGACAAAAAAATATAAAAATTTTAATATGGCATTCCATCCTTCCAGCATTCAAATCTGACTTATTCATTTCGCAACAATAGCAAAAGTTTTAATGATATACGCACTAAAGAACAAAAGTTATTAAACTTCACATACACATGTATAGATTTTAATAATTTTCCTGAACTATTGTTTTCCTGCATTGATCTTTTTGTTTTTCATCCTTTTCATATGTGAAACATCAAAGTTTTGTTGAAATGAACAATAAAAAATGATGCCCACATTGTACCTAAGTAAAAACCCCATATTATGTACGGTAAAAGCTGTAATGATGGCAAAAACATATCCTACCCTACATAGAAAAAGAATGTTATAATATAATAATTGTCAACTCATATATTTAGCAGAATAATATTATAGGATGGACCTTAATTAGCAGATAATTTTATGTATTTTGTACAAATTCCATACCAAAAGTTCCTTAAAAAAGATTCTATATTTCCAGTAAAATTGTAACACGAACATATACCTAATATTTTCTACAAATTCCATACGGAGAATTCCTTGGAAAAGAATCTATAACTTGTAACACAAACATACACTACATACACTATGTAAATTGCACTCTGTCAATTAAATTTTTTTGAATATATCAGCTGTTTCTATGATTTTAGCAATGCTGGCTGATTTATAAAAGTTAATCTATTTATAATTCTTTAACGCCACATCTCTTTGAATATGAAGGAAAATGTATAATCAAACCGTATAGACATTAAGATGTTCTTTCATTTTGATACTTACATAAAATGTTAAAAAAATGTATTTAACTGGGTTTTTTCAAGAAAACCTGTTAAGAACTGCAAAAAAGGAAACTCCCGATTGACCAGTTATAACCAAAATCTAATCAGCTCTTCATGTACAGGGAATTTATTTTAACATGCAACATATGGGCAATCATTTCCATGGATACTCACTATTGTATGACAGCAATGTAATATTTGTCCATTTTAAAATGCAACATACAAAATTTGTAGTTTTGTATTATCAAAACTAATTTCCAATAAATTAGCCTACATGCGATTAACAAAAAATCAAAACATGAATATTGCGCATCTCAACAAACTATAGCTTACAAAAATTCATAACTTTCATCTAATAAATGTTAAAAAAATACCTCCATTCACACTGAGGCAATATTCTAGTAGGTCATAATAAGAATTGACACCATTTGTGTTATGTTCTGGAGCTATCTCCTGTGCTGCAATGCTATTTATAATGTTGCATTTTAAAATGGACAAATATTACATTGCTGTCAATTTTTGACAATAGTGAGTAACTATGGCAGTGATGAACCATAATGTTGCATTTTAAAATAAATTCTCTGTAGATGTAAAGAAGTGGAATATGAAAGAATTATAATTTTTAGAATTGTAGTATTCTAGTTATCGTCGGAGAAATTATTGTCATACACATACGCGCGCACACACACACTCACTCACATACATACATACATATATACATACATACATACATACATACACACATACATACAACATCGTAAAACTAGTAAAATTATATTCTAGGGACCCTAAAACGTGCTTATTCATTAAAAACTCATCATCTATTTTTTTGACCAAAGACTGAAGGTGACGAAAGGTAAAACTAAACAGTTGGGGTTAAACATAACCTCTTTATTTCACATTGACAGCTAACAAACTTGTACTGTACTTTTGTTCATTTATAGCCCGATTCACAAAAAAGTTTAAACTATTCCTCATTTTTGGATTAGTGAATTCTATTCTATTCCGGTATTTAAAATTTAATTTTCATTATATTATCAATAAATGTAGATACTAGGAATAGATTATACTATATTTTGAGATATTAACTGTCAAAATTAGAGTAGAATTCGCTAATCCAAAAATAAGGGTTAACTTAAACCTTTTTTTTTCGCGATCGCCCAGAAAATGAGCTCTTTCTGATCACTATTTAGACCGGAAAGTCCTTCTTTGCTGAGCTAGCTCGGAAAGTTGTCTATAAGGAATGTGAAAGTACTTTACCGATCCCGGGACCGGTAAAGCTAAATTTTTCCATGGAGATCAGTTGAATATTTATTTCTTATTTGCTCGCAGTAAAAATTAAAATAATACTTTTTTATTCTTTTTTCAGGATCACAAAAAAATATTGTACCCAACAGAACCTGAAAGTGTCTATACTGGGCTCACAAGCTTCCAAAGCTCGCATACGGCTCGCTCTTGAATTTGCTTGCTCACCCAGTAAAGTATGACTTTCAGGTCTTGTTACGTAAATTACTATTGTGAATCGGGCTGTAAAAGTGAAAATGTGTCGGGCATAATGTCATTAGCTGCAATAACTGAAAAATTAAATAGATAAATAGAAAACGCTATTGATCTCATTGACATATCATTATTAATTTTTTTTTATGAATGGTCAATTTGGATAAACTTTAGTTTTTCGTTCAATAACTCTTCAACCAAAAAGTTGTTGGTGAATGAAAAACCTTGTCTAGTTCAAAACTCATAGCCTTCTTATCACCTTGACCTTGTTGGTGTTTCCTGCTGTAATTTGTCACGGAGGAAAAGAACCCGGCAAAATGATGAAATATGTAGCTGAGAAAAGCAGCTACCACATTCTGTCCGCACACAGCGTTCCTTGCAAATGCTTTCAGATTTTTTAAGATACAAAATTTTTAATTAATGATCTTCTAGATACTTGCTTAATAGGCTTTATTAACTTTTAATACAGTGCACGAATAGTTATGGGCTCTTTAATGGATCGTGGCACGCATCGCATATTTTTCAAATATTTTTTTATTAATTATCGCGTGTTTAGCTAATAAAATATAAAACAGGGATTTATTTTTAGCTATTTATATAAAATATTATAAAAAAATATATTTTAGATTATAAATATGAATAATAATAATAATAATTATTGTTTGGAATAATGATGATCGACTGAAAATTGATGAACGAACGAGAAAATAGTCGGAGCACAGTCTTAAGGGGGTTATTTGAATTTGAACCTTTAATTTAGAAATAAATTCGGTGAAAAACCAGATGGTTTTAAAAACGAATCCTGTTTGAAATTCAATAACTCCAAACAAAGGGTTGAGAAGTATTCCTACCAAATTTCAAACAATTGTATTGAAAAGCAAGTAAATAGCGATTTATATAAAAAATTATAAAATTATCAACGTGTAATAGTAAATTTGAAATCGATATCTCAATGCACTCCGGAATTAAGCAGATTCAAATAAGTTTCTTCTTACCTATTGGAGGTATTGGATTCATGCTACAAATCACATATCCAGATTTTGCTGAATAAGCACGATTTAAGGTCCCTAGAATCCGATTATAACATTATTAAAATTATGTCTGTGTGTGTGTATGTGTGTGTGTGTGGGTGTGTATGTGTGTATATGTGTATATATGTCTGGATGTTGGAAGGACGATTCTTCAAAAACTAATTAAATAATATTAGTTTATAATCATTTACCTATGACTCTCGTTACTATACAGGGTAGGTATAATTGAAATAAGTACATTAAATTTAATCAGAGATACAAATCAGTAAGAGTAACAATATTTCTTTTTACCTCTCGCAAAGAGGATTCATGCTAAAATTCGCATATCCAGATTTTATTGAATAAGCACGATTTAAGGTTCCTGGATGTTGCAGGGACGATTCCTCAAAAACTATAAGACTTAAGACCTATTTAACTATGAATTCCTCAATCTCTGAAGAGGTTTTGATAACAATTGGACAACCGGAAGTAGTAGTATCTTAAAAAAAAATCTTCTAAATATTATTTTTTGAAAATATTTGTTACTACTAATATTGAAGAACATAAAATTCTCCATCTAATACACTTAAAATTTTTATTATATCTTGTATAGATTTAGAGATAAAGACACTATAATATATAGAGTAATTTAATCGCAGAGGCGAAGGCACTAAGGAAACCACTCGACAAATTCAAATGTCTATAACAAAGTTTGTAAATGACAGATATCAATGTCAGTGTCAAAAATCAACAGTTTTAGTGACATTCTGATAGCTTTTTCTAGGAAGTACATTTAATCTTTCTTATTGTTTTATTAATTAAATATTTGAATTTATACGTAAAAAAAATTTATAGGTAAAATGCATCCATCGGAAATACCGCCAATCTGGTAAATGAATTGGAAGAATCTCTGACATTTAGGAACTTCCTCATACAGTGAAATAAATATAATTAGAATTGCAGAAGACATGTTAAAGTTATGTAATTTTTTTGTTATAAAACGACGGTTCGATAGCGAAGTGCAATACAATAGTTATATAGCCTAATATGGAAATGGCGAGAGGTCTTGTGCTGGCCACAATTTTTTTTAATTGCTACCCGGTATACTAATATTTACTCGTATTATACAAACGTAGGTATATTGCAGTTTAAATTTCATAAATGTTATTAGATCTACATCATTTCAATATCCCTACATCCCTTCCTGTTTTCGGTTACCACTCGTCAACTTCAACAAACTTGGTCCGCATTGATACATTGACTGAATGCCCTCATGCACTACAAATTCACACATTTGCTCCGCATACTTGGTCGTTATTGCTGTTTAAAAATAACGCGAACTTTTCTACTAGCATAAAGCTTGTGCATTGCGCAAGCTCGTCTGTCGTCCCGCCGAAATGGATTGTGGGTAGAGTGTTTCTTTGTGTGTGATTTTGTCGGTAATGTAGGACGGTGTTTTACCGACACGCTTCAAGAGAGGGGTTCTATATGAGAGGAGGCCAAATTGATAAATTTGGGCTATTTTGTCAGACAAATTTCGAGGTGTTTTTAAAAGAACATGATGCCTTCGAAAGGAAACACGCGGGACGGAATAAATAAACATTTATTTGGGAGTTTAGGAATAGATTGAAAGTGACCATAAATTTTTACGAACATAAATAATATCTATAATGATTTTTATTAGGCGCTTTTTGCGTACTTTAATTGTATCGTTCTATTATTAGAGATTAAAATTTGAATTCTATGGGGTCCCGTGGCCGCGTGCCTAAGTGTCTGGTCACGAACCTGGGGGAACCGGGTTCGATCCCGACCGGCGCCAAATATTTCGAATTTTAAATGGCACAAAAGTGACCCCTGTGGTGCACTCTCCACGCCAGCAATGAGTGCCCGTGAGGTGACGCCTGGTAAACGCCCGCACGGTCCAAATATGTCATCATCATTACCGATATCTGCGATAAAGCAGATTGGCACACCCAGAAATGGGTAATATGCCGTGATAATATATTTATTTATTTATTTAAAATTTGAATTATTTGTTTGCTGTTCTATAACTCTTACTACCCTAGGTAAGGATATAGGGATCGTGCTAAAAATCTCTTACAGAGATTTTAAGAATAAGCACGTTTTGATGTCCCTAGAATCCGATTTTAACATTTTTACAATGATGTTTGTGGGTATGTTGTATTTTATATACTCATTCTATACTAATGTGGGAAGAGCCCATTAGTTTGTACATCGGATAACTGGAAGTATTACTTATACAAGCTTTTAACACTTTTTCTTGAAAAAAAATACATTTTTTCTATAGCAGATGTTAAACTGTGCTTTTATCTACTCAAAATAGTAGATAAAGTAGCACTTTAACCGCAAGGGTAGATAAAGTAACATTTTAACAGCAAGGTTGTGAAGAGTATGATTATTGACCGAGCGAAAAGATACCTGGTTCTAACCATTGTTGTCTATGTTGTATTGAATTCTGTCTGTTAGCAGTGTTAGCTGACAATAACCTAAAATAAAAGTCATTATTAATAGAAAAGATTAAATTTTCGTTTACTTACTGTAGTGTTCGGGACAGGTTTAGATTAAAAAGCATCACATGATTTAACAAACTTTATTCGACTCTGGGCTCGTCACTCTCCGAATGCTATGTTTACACATGTGCTAATTGACAGGTTGTATCATCTGATTGTGATTGCACAGTTTTTGGTTGCTCGGTTCAAGCATTTGTATTATTTATTCTATTCGGTCAATAAAGTACCTCTGTGTAGCTAGTAGTGAAAAAAATACTTTAATTCTTATTTATTTACGTACAAAATCCATAACATCCCACATACATACTGTGATTTTAAAATTGTGTTCAATTAATAATAACATATAATCGGTATTTTTTATTCTTTTCTTTAACATCTGCTATAGAAAAAAATAGAATTTTATACACGACGATAAAATTAAATTATCGACTCGCGAAAAAATAACTATGAGTATAATTTTTCAGAAATTATTACTAATACAAATTGAATATTATGGTACAATCTTCAATTCTACGATAATAAGTAAATTTTTATACATCATCTTGCCTATGCGTTAAACAAAAATATAATATTTTAATAATAATTTTGACATAAAACAAATGTTACTGTCAGGAGGCAATTACATTAAGTTAATAATGAAATCGTGTTAAGGAGAATGTAGTAGTAATATATTTTTCTTGCTAAAGAAATTTTGGTTTGTAAAATTAGTATATTTTCCATCATACATAAATATTAGATAAACAGTGATGATCCAATTTAAGTTTTCTATGTTTGCAGTACTATGAATCAAACAGCTGTCAATAAGCACGTATTTTCAAAGTGTCATATTTTAGTTTACAACCACACATTTACGAAATGGATCATGTACAGCGAAGAATTTATACACATTGCGTTTTAGAGTCACCAGAAAGTTGATGCTGATAATGTTTGTGTGACGATTTTTCCGTAAAATCCATTAAAATATGATCCAAAACTTCTCAAATTTGGTATTTAAAACTCGTATATTATTTGAAACAACATATTAGATTTTGACTATACATATGATAACCGGATGTAGTACTTAATTTGGAGCACTAACAGATTTTAAAGGAAAAACAAAAAATTAGATTTTGTTTACAAATAATTAATCGGAAGTGATATTCTACTTAAAACTAATTGGCGGGAGGTCATGTGCTGAGTACATCAGATTATTTTTATGATTCTAATCTAATAATAAGTATAATTAGAATGCAAGTGTAACTGTTTTAAAAAACTAATGTAATTCCTTCTCCATTCAAAACAAAGAACTAATATTCAACATAATCTCGTTTGTACGAGCACTAGTAATTTATCAGCACTTCTTCCAAAGTAACCACTTTGAGGAATTATTCTTCCGAATGAAAAAAGCTTTTAGAAACAAATGAATAAAATACAATGCTTACAACATAAATATCAAAAAGGTCTGTAAATAATTAAATCAGAAAGAAGATATTTTTTGGAACGTTGTTTCTTGAAAATTTTTATTTTTTCTACTTCTATGCGCGAAATAATCATTAGATCGCAATACGTGAAGTCTGACCACAGACTTTTATTAAAATGTAATATATTTCTTATAGAGTTTATTTTAAGAACTACGCCCATAAGAACTCTGATACTTTTTACCTCTCGCTAAGAGAGGTATTGGATTCATGCTCAAATTCGCATATCCAGATTTTATTGAATAAATACGATTTAAGGTCCCTAGAATCCGATTATAATATTTTTAAAATGATGTCTGTGTGCGTGTGTGTGTGGATGTGTGTATGTATATGTGTGTATGTCTGGATGTTGTAGACACGATTCCTCAAAAACTATAAGACTTAAAAAATATTTAACTGCAGTTTCCTCAATCTGACATTACTGGGAAGAGCTGAAAAGGTTTTGGTAACAATTGAACAACCGAAAGTAGTAGTTTCTTAGAAAAATTCTTCTAAATATAATTTTTGGGAGTGTTTTTTATTAAATATTGAAGAACATTAAATTCTCGATACAATACACTTAAAATTTTTATTATATCTTGTATAGATTTAGAGATAAGGAACTATAATTTACAGAGTAATCTAATCGCAGAGGCTAAGGCACTAAAGAAACCAGTTGACAAATTCCAATGTTTATAACATAGTTTATAAATGGCACATGTCAGTGACAAAAATCAACAGTTTTAGTGACATCTTTCTTATTGTTTTATTAATTAAATATTTGAAATTATAGGTAAAATTGTGGTAAAATGCATATATCCATCAGAAATACCGCCAATCTGGTTAATGAATTGGAAGAATCTCTGACATTTAGGAACTTCCTCATACAATGAAAAATAAATATAATTAGAATTATATGTGTGCAGAAGACATGTTAAATTCAATAAAAAACAATATTTGGGCAAAGTTCTGTAAAATTTGTTATAAAACGACGGTTCGAATGCGAAGTGCAATACAATACTTGTATAGCCTAATATGGAAATGGCGAGAGGTCTTGTGCTGGCCACAACAGATTTTTGGAAATATCTGTCGGCTCCGGTGGCTCAATGGTTAGAGCAATGCCTCTTAGTCATGAGTGCGCTCGGGGTTTTGGGTTCGAATCCAACCAAGGCATGGATGTAAACCTACCCTGTAATTGGGATTTAATCCAGTTGGGATTAAAAAAAAAAACAAAATTGACGGTAGGTAATGTGCTGGCCATATCAGAAAGTTTCCTGAACCTTAAGACGTCGTAGTTCCGAAAAAAGTCTGAGACGGGTGCTCTGACACATCCAGTATAATAATGCACAATATTGAATATAATATTGACACATTACACTATTACGAGCCAGTTACATACCAGTGTGCCGCGAAAAAACAACCATGATAACTGAAAAAAGTGCGTATAAGAAATTAAAATAAAACTTTGTTCAACAACAGATAAAAGTAAATGTTTCTTCTTGTCATCTAGTGTGATCATCGTATCATTGCAAAATGCATGTAGATTCCTATAATACTTAACAATATCATCAGCTGAATTTAATCTTAAATTAACCCCATTACTCCTCTGTTTCAGCGTCTAGCTTCTAGCTGCATGTATGGTTAAAATATCGATTTTAATTTGAAGCCACCGTCGCGTAACTTTAATTTAGTGTTCTCATCTTCACGGTTAATTAATAACATTGAGAGATTACCTCTGATGGCATTTGGCAACAGTCTAACTGGTTATTGTTGTTTGCTAATCACGCTCACTTCAAATATGCACCCAGTTGCAAGTGCAGAATGGAGTAAATGGAGCAAAAGTCAGGGAGGAAAATGCATTATGGAAATATACGACAAGGAATAATACTAGTTGAAAAAATCAAATTAAAACTGAATTGCAATCGTAAATAGTGCTGTTTGAGTAGGTAGTAAATATGGGTTGTGTTTGCAAATGTGTTTGGAGCTATATGTAGTTATTAATTTCATTAGGCCGTTATGAGGGAAATAACGGACGCGATTGAGGTTTATAATCAGTCGAGTTCGTTATTTGCATATCGGCCGTGTGGCGTTCAAGATTTTTCGTAATAACATAAAATTTAAACATTTAAGAATAATAAAATTCTTCTATATCTGTCATATTGAACAACTTTTTTGGTTAATTTATAAATTCTCCTAGACAACAGTCCATCAATATGCTGTTATTTTTCTAGGAACACCTGGAGCTCTATTCTAAATTCATAGCCACATGTGCTATCCGCTATCCGCTATATAAGTTCCACTACTAGCCAACAGATGGATTTAAGTCGGATAGCCACATGTGCTATTTGTTAGAATTATAAATAATTATTATAATTTAAATAGGTACTTACAATATTTAGATATTAATCAAATATTATTGATATAACACACGAACACAAGTATTTGATCACAAAATTGAAAAGCCGAACTACTTGTCAACTTGACATCTGGCAATATTAATAAGTTCCACTACTAGCCAACAGATGGATTCAAGTCAGATAGCGAGATGGGGACCCCCATCTGTTGGCTAGTAGTGGAACTTATATAGCGGTTAGCGGATAGCACATGTGGCTATGAATTAGAATAGACCCCCTGACAGATATTTTTCTGACTATATTTGTTTTCTCTTTAGAAATCCTGGTTAGCACACTTTCCTACATAAATTTCCCTATATTTAATTAGAAAAATCAATTCCTAGGGCACTGTAGTTCGATATTCCCTGGGAGAATAGTTCCGTATCTCGTAATAATGGGAAAATAAACATCAGAGCTTGGGTAGGGTTTTATCGTTCCATGCTAATAAAAATATCAGGCTAGCAAATTTCACGGCTGAATTACGCTTAATCGAGTTTAATCCTAACAGAAGGCGGACAAGATAGTTCAATACCTTCTCAAGTTTACAAGAACCTATTGATGCGGATAATTTTCTACATCAACACCGGGAATTATATAACCGTTGGTGTATTAAAATATTTAATCATACTTTTTATTATTATAGAATTTAACACAAATGTACTGTACCTAAGTGTAGGAGAAAATGTATTATTATCATTATGTCTGTGGCTTAATAGAAGAACAATATGTGTGGTCAAAATTGATTTAATGAGTAATCGGCAAAAATGTTTATTTTAATGACAATCAATATGCTATTCGTTATTGTTGTAATTTGCATAAAATAGTACGAGCAGTATATTACCTCCTCAACAAAATGTCGGAAGTAACTCAATCTTATTACATCCTGTTTTCGAGTGTTGGTAGAAACTTTAATTTTTCAAATGGGACGCTGTATTTACAGGGCGTTAATACTAAGTCGACACACCCGAAAATGGTAGTTACGACTCATTAAAACAAACAACTTTTCTTAGTTCCAATTTTTGATTGGTGCCCCGGATTCATAGTAATTAGAGTTCTTTTATTTTTAGAAAAATCGTCATAACTTCCTTTATGTGCGCGCGCGCGTGTTTGTGTATGTGTGTGTGTGTGTGTGTGCGTGGACGTAAGTCTGTGGGTGACAATAATTTCGGTCGCGTTAACTCCAATACTCCAATTCTAAAACTTATATTTTTTTCGTATTCCTCATTCTTACATACAAGTGAATATTTGATTTTGGTTACAATTGGTCAACCTTGATTCGAAGCTTCTAACATTGTTTCTTATAAAACCGCAATTAAATATGATTTTTTAACATTTCATGTTATTAAATATTAATGAATACTTTTTTCTCTACGCTATTTTGCGGCAGGGAAGTAGTAGATTACATGACGATTTCAGAAAAAAACATTTAAATGTTATATTATTAATACAATGGTAAATGATTAAAATATTACATTTTTATTAAATGTAGAAGGCTCGTATTTACAAAAAACAAAAATCTGATGTGGCCAGAACAAGACCTCTCGCCATTTCCATATTAGGCTATATAAGTATTGTATTGCACGTCGCTATCGAACCGTCGTTTTATAACAAAAAATTACAGAACTTTACCCAATATTGTTTTTATTGTATTTAACATGTCTTTTGCACACATGCAATTCTAATTATATCTATTTTTCATTGTATGATGAAGTTGCTAAATGTCAGAGATTCTTCCAATTCATTAGCAAGATTGGCGGTATTTCTTATGGATATATGCATTTTACCTACAATTTTAAATATTTGATTAATAAAACTATAAGAAAGATTAAATGTACTACCCAGAAAAAGCTTTCAGAATGTCACTAAAACTGTTGATTTTTGATACTGACATTTGTCATATACAAACTAAGTTATAGACATTTGAATTTGTCAACTGGTTTCCTTAGTGCCTTAGCCTCTGCAATTAGATTATTCTATACATTACAGTGCCTTTATTTCTAAATCTATACAAGATATAATAAAATTTTTAAATGTATCAGATGTAGAATTTTATAGTCTTCAATAATAGTAACAGAAATTTTCAAAAAATAATATGTAGAAGATTTTTTTTTAAGAAACTATTACTTTCGGTTGTCCAATTGTTACCAAAATCTAATCAGCTCTTCCCAGGAATGTCAGATTGAGGAAACTGCAGTTTATCATACACGGACACACATATACACACACACGCACAAGCGCACGCACGCACGCACTCACGCACACGCACACTCACACTCAACACTCACACACACAACACACAACACACAACACACATACACACACACACATACACATACACACACACACACACACACACACACACACGCACCACGGACATCATTGTAAAAATGTTTTAACCGGATTATAGGGACCTTAAAACGTGCTTATCCACTAAAATCTGGACAAGCGAGTTTTTGCATGATTCCAATACCCCTCTCAGCGAGAGGTAAAAAATAGATTGGAATTATTGTCTTAGGTTGACTTTTGTATCACTTTATGTCAGTCTGGTTCATAGATCTTCTACATATGCGTAGAATTCTACTATACATTTCTGCATTACATTTCATAATGTAAGCAAATATTATGATAATTAGTTGAGAAAATTAAATCTTACATTCTGTGTATACTATTTAAATAACTTCATAATACAGTTTATGTGTAAAGTCGTACAACTAGAGATGAATTTATAATTTGATGTACACAGTAGCTCTCATACAAGTTAGATAATCAAACAAGACATTTGGAGTTAGAACAGACGTAATCAAATCACTTAACCGTCGATTACTACATGTTCTCTTGTATGAAATTCGCGAGAGATCGCGAATATAATAGTTTCCCTGGCCTCTTCCTTCACCTGCAAGGAACAGTTTCTCTAAAATTAATTAGACAGCGAATATTCGCGCCCACAAAGATCATTTATTCATGAATCCTCTTCAAGTTTCATCAAACATACAGAATGTTTTGTTTCAAGTTGAGCGATCATATTTCATCCACAAAATTTGGTGCAAGAAAGACAGAAATAGTGGAATAGTAACACAAAATATAAAGCTTAATATACACGGTGTTAGATAAGTTAAGTTTGGTTTATGTAAGCTGTGAACTTATGCATTTACCTTTAGCATTATGACTTTGCATTAAACTTTACATTAAGCTGTCCGGTTCATGTACTGGAAACCAATAAGAGCAGGCCGGTAATGTCACTTTTTGTAAAATCGACACATCTTTTTTATCATAAATATATCTACATTGTCCAATTAACTGTATTTTAGTTGGACATCTTTTTCAATAACACTCATTTTTAGTCAAAACAATGTGACAGAAATATTCAAAAATAATAAAATGGTGACAGATGTCAATTGACTGTCGTAAATATCGCCAGAATCAAGCTGTCGTCCACGAACATACAGGGTGTTTCAATAAGCTTGCTCACTATTGGTAACTTTTTTATTTGAAGAGATACGAGGTTGGTTAAATGAGCAAAATTGTGCCATTTTATATTAGAAAATTGGTCATGTAGACAAAATAAAAATTTTGTCAGCGATTCTCAAAATTTGGGATAATATATATATATATATATATATATATATATATATATATATATATATATATATATATATATATATATATATATTTTAAATGGAACCATATATTTTTTATTATCTTATTGGAAAGAGTATTTTTTTCTCTTTCCAATAAGGTAATGTTGTTTATGTACAATTTTTTCAAATAAACGAGTTATTATGTACAATTAAATAACTCGTTTTTTTGAAAAAAATGTACATAAACAACATTACCTTATTGGAAAGAGAAAAAAATACTCTTTCCAATAAGATAATAAAAAATATATATGTAGTTCCATTTAAAAAATATATAATTTGTAGAAAATAGTTTATATTCGTGTTACAATTTTACTGGATATGCAGAATTTTTTCCAAGAAACTTTTGGTATAGGATTTGTACAAAATACATAGAATTGACGGAAGATAATGTGCTGGCCACATTAGATTTTTTCTCAAAACTTTTCTTACAAACCTTACTTATTAGATAAGGTGTATCTTTTTCTAATTTTATTCCATTTATTTTTACTATTTTTTAATTATTTTACATGAATAATGTAATATTCCCAAAATAAATATTGTATTATGTTGTCAATAAATATTTCTACGCTAATTAAAATTATGATAAATATACACAACTTTAATTAATTAATAATTATATTTTAAAATAAAATAACCCCATACCAACCTATTCTACACAGCAAAATAATTAAAAAATATATTAAAAATTGGTTTTGAGTATATTCAATATTATTTATTATTATTAAAATCAACCGTATCATATATGTAGCAACCAGATATTATAATCTATGTATGTATTTCTGCGAGTTGACAACTTGTAATTAAAATGCAAGTTATAATTGCACGCGAACAAATTGAATTTTTGCCGTGTTCCTCTGACATAAAGAAAACCAATTATTGTAATTCTACAGCAGGTATTCATAGCACTGAGAAACTTTATGTTTAAACAGAATTTAGCGTGGAATGAATTATAGGTCTTAATGTTTCAGCATTTTATTAAAATACACTTATAGGATGGATGTTTCGGGAACGCGAACGCGAATGCGAACACTCATACGCACACACACACACACACACACACACACACACACACGGACATTATCGTAAAAATATTATAATCGGATTATAGGGACCTTAGAACGTGCTATTCACTAAAATCTGGATATGTGATTTTTAACATGATTCCAATACCTCTCTTAGCGAGGGGTAAAACCGTGGCATAGGCGTTTAATATGATATTTAATAAATAACACTTGACCTGCTTCACAAGATTTCAGTCTCTAAATCAACCTGTTTGTCATTTATCAGAGATTGGCCCACTCAACCAGAACCTCAGACGCGTTTCGCTCTTAATGGAGCTATTCAGTGTGGTGCATTGAGGCCTCTTGGAGGCACTGACTATGTTGAGTTTCGAATATTTAGTCAATTTAACTAATCACAACAACAATAACCTCACCTAACGGGCAGAAATCACTCTTGGAAAACTCCAAGTGAGTTTGTTTGTTAGGTTATGTTATTGTTGTTATATTTAGGCCCGTTATATCCATCTTCTCTTAAACAATCTTAAAAGAAAACCATAACATCGATAACCTATAAGTTTTTTTTTTCTTTAAATTTGTCTTCTGCAGCTTTTATATTCCTTGAGATAGCAAAGTTGGTCCACTTAAAATGAACAACCTGTATTCTTTGTTAGACCATTCGGATATAATTTATTTCATATAATGATTACCGGTTTCAATATTATATAAAAATGTCGGATTCTGTTCAAAATCACGTTTTTGGACTTAAAATACCGGTTAATTTACAAAAATATTTTAATCTTAATCATAGTTACTCTTTTAAATACATATTTTATAGTGCTTTATTTATTTCTTATCAAAACTTATTTTCTTCTCTTCAAAATTTATTTATTATTCCTAATTGTTTAATTCTTTTTCAGCGCGTGTCGATCGGTTCCCGAAATCTTACGACGGTTCCCGAATCTGCATAAGGAAAAAATATGGCGACGTGTGTTGTTTGTTTATGACAATTTAGTAACAAATTAGTTTATTTTTAAAATAATAAGTGATGAACTATGTATTGACTATATGCATCAAGTGCAGTAAGTGCTAGTACAACTCTGGGTGCAGTTTTCATAGGCGGAGAAGGCAGCAGGAAAGAAGGGGCAACGAAAAAGGTAGGAAGAAATTTGTTGTATATTGTTTATAATGGAAGCACATGACATGAAAATTATTAGCAATTAGTTGTATCTTTGGCTTTTCAAATCTTGTATCATTTCTTATAAAATGGTTTTAAAAAATGTTTTTAAATATTTCTACTTTTTTTGCATTTAGATGTATTATTTGAATATGCTTCAATGGTTTATAATATTTTGTGAAATGAACATCTTTGCACTAAAAGATTTGTGTATATGATATATGAATATATTGTTATGCAATTAATTCTATTACAAGAATGTGGAAGAAAAATTACAATGGTATTCTTGGTTACCGAAGAAATATTAGAAAAATAGGGAGTTAGAACAATGTGCCTAATTTTTCTTACATCGTTCATAGGATCAAAGTTCTATCTGTGCCTATTTAAAAAAAGAACGCATTACGGCATAGAAAATTATTATTTATTTTTATTCACAATCATTATAGTAATATACAGATTCCTAACCTTTTGGAGGTTGGAAAATATGTCATTCCTAACTTTAATGACAATCTCTTGGGTTGGAAATAACAGATTTCACTTCCATCTCTTGGGTTGGAAATGTTTATGTAGGGGTTGCCTAGCAACATTGCCATAGATCCCCATAATTAAGTAGGCTAAACAAATTTTAAGACAGCTGTCAAAATATTAATAAAATCTCGAATAAAATTAAAGGTTATAATTCATTTATTTATTTATTTATTTACGTATGGCTACAGAAATATGTTAAAATACAATATATGCATGTGATTTTCATAGTTCTATATCTGAAGAAATTGTTAGTTCGCTCTTCCAATGTGCCTTCTTTTCTTCCGAATATTTCTGTTTTTGACCGTGAGGGACTTTATGTCCAGTTCGGTCGCAAGTTGTAGACTATTAGCCGCTCTGTACAAGCAGAACGTTGCCCATGGTGTACCATATTGGAAATTGTCTACACGTCACACCAACCACACTTAATGACAATATTTATTATACTGTATAAAATAAACATTGATTTATTTTGAAAATTATTGATTTAAAATGAGGATGATTGTGAATAAAATAGTATACATAACCTCGGTGGGAGTTTCATAACAGCCTCGCGCATTATTTCACCTCGAGGCTTCGCCTCTCGATAATATACATAAGCCCTCGGCTGTAATAAAACATCTCCCACCTCGGATGTAATATACTATTATCAATAAAGTTAAATAAAATTGTTTTTCAATTGTATGATTATTTAAACGCATAATTAGCAACGTAATAATACGTCTTACGACACCCGTATTCTCTGAATTACGGGTGAGCGGGTGGTCTTTTGGGTCCACCGGTATTCCATGCACTAGTAATGCCTATGTATCTAGCAAAATTTATGTTTCACCAGCGACTAAGCATTACCTATCTTGATTTAGGAATTTGTTTTTGATGTCCAATCAATAAGATGCAGTTCCTAACATTAGTTAAATATTTTGATAGTTAATGAAGAAATAATACGTTAGAAAAGGAACAACAAATTATTTCGACATTTAAGTTATATTTTACAAGGGCCTTATTAGCTGGAGTGCTGTAAAATACTTCACGTACGAGAATTGTATCAAACTTTTTGGCCGACGATAATGAAATAGTTATTTTCATAACAAGTTATGAAATATACCAAATATCATGCGAGTGTAAATTGACGCACGACGCGTAGCGGAGTGCAAGTCAATACACACGAGCTAAGATATTTGAATTTCATACAAGTTATGAACATTATTTTTTAGACGGGCATAAATAAATTTAGCTTTTTTTTCAAAACTGATATTTAGGTTCAAACGTACTGACAGCTGACAAATGAATAATGTATACATATAGCCAGAAATAATGACATAGTAACCTAGCAACCGTGTCAACTATTACGATATGAAATATATCGTAACACTAATGTAACACTAATGTGATAAGTTCAACTTTCAGTGTTAGGATACTACGTTGATATGTCATACTTATTACAATGGTCGTCTAAAAATCACTTTTTTTAATGAGATAGGTTGTACTTCTGAAAAGCGATATTTTAAAATACTGGGGTTAAGTCGATTTCCAAATATGATTTTACTTACCTTCATTAGAGTTATTCTAGCGAAAATTTATTTGTAATAATAGACGTTGTTTATGACTGATAATATATTTATTTGCTCATGTTTTCTTCGTAATAAATAATAGGTAGGTGTCGATATTTGATATTTGAGCAATATTCGCCTCGCGTATTTGACAGGTATATCGATAGGATCGGTAGGTGACTATGTCGGTAACGGCGGATTTTACAATAATGACAGATGTCGCTGCCGTGATTTTGGTTTATATAAATTAGTTTTAAATGTAGGAAATGTTAAAGTAAAAAAAATAACTTACGTAGGTAGTACTTTTTACATGAAGTCTATTATAGTAAAGATGATTTCTTTTCTAAATGCCAGTGTATTTTGATTATTTTACCGCATAGTTAGACAAGTTACAACACAGTAAGCGTAAAAAGTAGGTTACACTTGCTGTGTATACAACTGTAAAGTTCCTATTACACCTCAGGAGGACAAAAAATAGTTTTCTGATTTTCTTTCGATTAAAAATCATAATTTTTTGTACTTACGTCGTAAAATCCATCTTTTTATAAAACGCCTGGGCTTTTAAAACACCCTCAGATTGTCAAAGCTTCATTGACTTAACAACATTTTACAATTTGGCTAGACGTGTTATAATTCTTAACGTACGAGAATACCCTTAAAATTGAATGAAATTTACGATGAAATATAAGTGTCTAGTCTGCATTATTACATCACATTATCCAATTCACTGCAATGACAGTAATAACAATGAGAGCTCAGGTGCGCTTATTACTGTCCGTACGTCAAGACACCCCACCTCCCACCAGCCCCATTATTTTAATACTCGTCCTTTGAAAATGGGGCCCTACTTTAAAGTTTATGGATCAGTTATACGCCCAGATTACTCTCCTTCATATTCAGACCTTAAATCGTTATAAATTGCACTCTATGAATATTTAATTCATGGTATTAATTCAACTTTATTGGCTTTAATCTAATTTGTTTTATTACGGATTGAAAGTTTCAGTGTAACTTATGTTGACATTAAAGTTCAAATAATTAATAGTACGAACAGTTATAGTTATAATTAAACTAATAATAATTAATGGGTTGCTTGCTGGAAATCTGAAGTGAATATTAAAATTATAATGCAAAAGTTTTATCACTTTGGTGTCTTAAAAGTTCTATTCTGCAAACAACAAAATAGTTAATTTTGTATTAAGTGCGCGAAATGAGTGTTTTTTCGTTGCGCGTGAGGATGTTACTTTTAGCCGAGACCCTTAGGTTGAGGCAAATGTTGAATAAATAAATAAAGTGTCAACGTATTTGTATTTTCCA
This sequence comes from Ophonus ardosiacus, assembly GCA_943142095.1. NCBI lineage: Eukaryota > Metazoa > Arthropoda > Insecta > Coleoptera > Carabidae > Ophonus > Ophonus ardosiacus. The sequence continues at coordinate 9,924,931 of OW964837.1, read as the reverse complement.
TCCATCTATATTAGACAGTTTGCGAACTTTAGTTACGTGTAACGTAACGTGACGTAAAGTTAGATTTTGTCACGTTATATTACAAATAGTTTGCGAAGCTTATTTTGTTTGAAACGTCAATGTTCATACAGCTTAACATGTAACCATGTAACAAACTATCGCCTACAGTTACTTATATGACACTGATATTGCATGATTGAAGTGGGCTCCAAAATGGCGGACGAATCAGCTGTGATTTATCTATATAGTAGCTATAGAATGTACTCTGACTTCACAGGAGTGGAAGGGTTGTTTTTCATAACTATTTCTGGAGTCAATTATTTTTTTAAAAATTATTTACGAAAATAACCACAAATTATTATTATTTTTATTATTATTATAACTATGAAAAATATTGCATAAACTTTCAATTAAATATTTTTTTGGAAAATGTGAAAATGACTCTCGTAATAATTCGCACTCCGGCGATAAAAGTGATACAAATCAAAATTTAGAAATTCTAAGTTCATCAGATAAAATTGGTCAAAAATATACTTCTAATAATCAGGAATAAATCAAAAATTATATTTTTCGAAAGATTGAGTTAATGTCGTTTCGTGTCGAGCTAATGTAAATAACTTTACATTCGAGAACTGTCTTTTTACCTCTCGCTAAGAGAGGTATTGGATTCATGCTAAAATTCGCATATCCAGATTTTATTGAATAAGCACGATTTAAGGTCCCTAGAATCCGATTATAACATTTTTAAAATGATGTCTGTGTGTGTGTGTGTGTGTGGATGTGTGTACGTGTGTGTGTGTGTGTGTGTGTGTATGGCTGGATGTTGGACGGACAATTCCTCAAAAACTATAAGACATAAGACCTGTTTAACTATGAATTCCTCAATCTGACATTCCTGGGAAGAGCTGAAAAGGTTTTGGTAACAATTGAACAACCGGAAGTAGTAGTTTTTAAAAGATATTCTTCCAAATATTAATTTTTGAAAATTTTTGATATTACTAATTATGAAGAACAAAATTCTACACCTGATACATTTAAATTTTTTATTATATCTTCTATAAATTTAGAGATAAAGACACTATAATATATAGAATATCGGGATATAACAAGTCGAGTAGGCGAAACTACACTAAGGAAACCAGTTGACAAATTCAAATGTTTATAACATAATTTGTAAATGACAGATTCCAGTGTCAAAAATAAACAGTTTTAGTGACATTTTGATAGCTTTTTCTGGGAAGTACATTTAATCTTTCTTATTGTTTTTTTAATTAAATATTTGAAATTATAGGTAATATATCAGAAAAACCGCCAATCTTGTTAATGAATTGGAAGAATCTGTAACATTTAGAAACTTCCTCATACTATGAAAAATAGATATAATTAGAATTATATGTGTGCAGACATGTTAAATACAATAAAAGACAATATTTGGGTAAAGTTCTGTAATATTTTGTTATAAAACGACGGTTCGATAGCAAAGTGCAATACAATACTTATATAGCCTAATATGGAAATGGCGAGAGGTCTTGTGCTGGCCACAACAGATTTTTTAATTTAAGTTTTAGAAGAACTATCTTTTGGACTTGTGTCACTTTTCTCGCCGGGGTGCGAATTATGTAACATAATGCATTCTTCTTCGTAGCTTCTCAATATACTGCCAGTAAATTTCATAATGTTTTATTTTAAGATTACCTATTTATCTAGTAAATAACGCCGCTTTTATATATCTATCTTTCATTCTCTCCTTTCGACAATCAAAATTTTAAGAGGTAATAATGTTCCTTTAGTAGTTTCGTGCTATTATTATTTATTAAAATCTAAACAAATAGCGTCTTTATCGCGTAATGTGCGGCAGTACGGCATCATTTTATGATCTACCCTTAAAGCATTAACGTTCTCAGAGTAACAACGTCATTAGTTCGATAAGAATATTTATATCCACTATATTAGAGCAGCACATAAATATGTTTTATCCACCTGAGATACCTTGCATATTTCATAAACCAAATAAAACTATTCTATTTTTAGCGAATTAGAAATCGCTCCTTTGGAATATTTAACTTTTCAATTATTTTTCTTATTTACCATGGCCGGATTTATAGTAAAGCAGCCCCTTTCCCATAAAATAAATTTCTGATATATACAAGTTTAAGGTGCACCCGCAGGGATTTTTAGTTATTTTGACTATTTTCAAGTATTCTCTATAAATCGAATTCGCTAGGGGATTTTAAATTTGTTCGAATTAGAGAGAATTCGATATAGAGAGAATATGATTCGCCCTTTAGGGTAATTATTTTGTCGAATTTGTTTTTACATAAAATTGTTGAACTTTTAAAAATCTTATATTTCGTATTACAGGCATTTAATAATTATTAACGTCATTAGGCCGATATGCGGCAAATAACGGACGCGAATGAGGTTTATAATCAGTCGAGTTCGTTATTTGCATACCGGCCGTGTGGCGTTCAAAATTTAAACATTTAGGAATAATAAAATTCTTCTATATGTCTAGGGTTGCCAACTTTACAAAATTACAGAAAAGGACATTTTTCGGTCATCTTTTTTTGAATTGTGTAGGATTTAAAATTTATAAGAAAAAATGCGCCGCAGGCGATTTTTTGAAAATTTTCAAGGTCAAAGGTGTTTTAATGCAAGATAATATAGTTTCTTTACAATAAATCAAATTTATTAAATTAAAAAAAAAAATTAAAATCAATATTTTATGAAGAAAACAAGTAAAACACAATAAGATATCTAACCTTAAAATATTAACAAAATAGAAACAATTAACAAATTTGACAAGTCAACACTAGTTAACCCTACATCAATAATTAAAAAATTCTATTGTTATTTCATTACATTACATAAAATGTGAAATAATTATTTCATTTTCATATTTATATTAAGAAAAATATTATAAATAAAAAAAATTACTATAAAAGGACAAATCGCGTCCTTTCCTGGATTAAAAAAGGACAAGGACAAAATATGCTTAAAAAAGGACTGTCCTTTCCAAAAAAGGTCAGTTGGCAACCCTATATATGTCATACTGAAAAACTTTTTTGGTTAATTTATAAATTCTAGACAACAGTCCATCATTATGCTGTTATTTTTCTAGGAACACTTGATCCTTAATTGTAGGCGACTGTTATAAAAAATAACGGCCTAGGCCGTTATTTTTATCTTTTCACTTTTGGTTTTAGTCCTGTTATATCATAGTAACAGTATGGTATTACGAAAAAATAATAACATTATAATAAATAAAGACAAAATAATTGATTACAATAATCGAAACATTGATATAATAACAATGTATTGTATTTTATTTTGATTTTAATAAACAATATCTTTTTTTAAATACAGTAAAACATAATAACTACACAAAATAAAGCGAGGCGAATTTCATTAAAATTATTGACAAATGTCCAAAATTTAATTCGATTAAAGGAAAATTCGAATTAAAAAAATCGATTTAAAGAATAATTTTTACATATAAAAGCATACACAGTTGTACTTGTCAAAAAAATAATTCGATTTAGGGAAAAATTCAAATAAGAGAGAGTCGACTGTACTTAAAAATACTTATATAAAAAAGCATACTCCGTTGTATGAAAACGGACAATTAAAAAATTCGGCGAATCAAGTAAATTGACATAACAAAAACTTGGATTTTTTATAATATGTCAATCTACTTGATACGCTAACTTTTTCAACGGTTCGTTTTCATGTAATGCATTGTGTTTAGTATACACGCACTAGTGCGACAAACATGTGCACATTGACTTATGTAATTTTGCTCGTAGAATCGAATGGCGAAGTCGCCAGGCTCGTATCTCTACCAATTTTTGGGTTTTAAAAAAGAAATGGGTAAAGTTTAAAATGTAAAACAAATATCAACCTGCGGTTTGAAAATTTGGAATTAGTGCGTTGAATTGTATCTATATAAATTTTCACAAGTTTGAAGATTTTTGGAAAAATGAGTGAATAAGGTATAGGATAACCGTTTTGCTTTAAGTTTTAAGCCATCGATATTTAAACTATCAAAATGACATAACGTTTTCTTTCCTGTACGCTTCAAATGTTAATGTTAAAATATAAAGTGTAGTTCACAAACTTCCTTCATAAAATGATTTTACTGGTAATATACATCGATATATTTCTTTACAAGAAACTTTATATACTGCATATAATAAAAATGTAAATACCGATAGGTAATGTACTGGTCACATAAATTTTTTATCGATTTTTCTTTCATATTTTTAAATTTTACATCTTGTAAAGCGGATACTGAATATAATATTTAAGGCGTATTTATAATAATATAATGCAAGCGGTAACGCAGTTTCAGTAAGATAACGCAAAACATGAACGAATGTTATTCGTATGTTCTGATTTATAATAAAAAGTAACGCAGTGCCGCAATCAGAATTAGGTTTTTTTTGAGCACGCTGTAAAATTGTAGGTCCTATCTTATTCCTTCCTAACTCCATTCTTATCTGAAATACAGTACCTATATATATATATATGTATTTTATATTTTAAATTTGAAATACGAAGTTGTGCTTTAAATATTTTGAAATATGATATGTTTGTACTGTACCTAATTGCACATTTATATAATATGTACACGCAACAGTGTGTTTTATTTAAAAGCGCAGAAAATTATTTTTTAACTAAAGAACAAATAAGACTGAAACAAACAAATGACTTGTTTATCAATATAAAAAATCTCTCAAACAACTTAATAAAGGATTATTTCATTCAAAACTTCTTAAATCTTAACCCAACAATATAGATTTCGTCTCACTATTAATCATAATTATATTTTCATTACAGGGGAAAATACTAATTATAACTATGGATAAGACCATTCGCTGCATATTCATAAAGATATGCAGTTAAATCTACATTCAATCAATTAAAAGACAATTTACATTTGAGAGTAAACAATGAAGTCACTGGAGGGCAAAACAAAAACATTTGATAGCTTTTTGATTGCGGGAAATTTAAAATCAATATTTGAGCCAAAACTTTGGTTGCAGAAAAAAATGGACTTAATATTGCATACAAAAAAGTCTGATGTGGCCAGTACACAATCTTCCGTTAATTCTATGTATTTGTACAAATCCCATTCCGAAAATTCATTAAAAACGATTCTATATATCTAATAAAATTATAACACAAACATAAACTGTGTAAATTTTACTTGACGCTGACATCTGTAAAATAGAATTATTTGATTATATCAATAGTTTTAATGGTTATGGCATAGCTGGCTGATTTAAGAAAGTTAATCTCTTTATAATTCTTTAACTTCATATCTTTTGAATTTGAAGGAAAATGTGTAATCAAACCGTATAGACTACAAGATATTCTTTCGTTTTTATAATAAAAAAAATTCAAAAAATGGTATTTAACTGCGTTTTCCAAGAAAAACTGTTGAAAAGTTCAAATAAGAGAACTTTCGGATCAGTTATAAGCAAAATCTAATCAGCTCTTCATATGGACGTAAAGAAGAGGAATACGAAAGAATTGGAGTTATCGTCGAAGAAATTTTTTAACACACAAAATTGTATTGCACTTTCCTTTTGATCCGTCGTTTTATAACAAAAAAATACAGACCTTTACCCAAATATTGTTTTTGATTATATTTAACATGTCTTCTGCACACATATATAATGTTTCACGTTAAAAAATACTCACAGTATACTACAAATTCCGTACCGAAAGTTCCTTGGAAAAGATTCTATAAATCCAATGAAATTATAACACGAACATACACTATATAAATTGCACTTGACACTGATATATTATAGCAGAGCTGGCTGATTATTGAAAGTTAATCTCTTTCTAATTCTTTAACTTTATATCTATTGAATATAAAGGAAAATGTATGATCAAACTGTATACCTAGACGAGATATTCTTTCATTTTTATAATAACATAAAATGTCAAAAAATGGTGTTGATGATTTCCAAGAAAAACTGTTGAAAACTTCAAATAAAGAAACTTCCGTTTGACCTATTATAACCAAAATCAAAAGAATTATAATTTTTAGAATTGTAGTTATCATCGGAGAATTTTTTGTCACACGCACACATACGCACACACACACACACACACACACGCACACACACACAAACACATACACGTAATAGACATGATCGTGAATCGTATTCTAGGTATCCTAAACCGTGTTTATTTAATAAAAACTCACCACCAATTTTTTTTGACCAAATACAATACCTTCCTTACCTAAAAGTTACGGAAGGTAAAACGAAATCTTAAAAATTCGTGAATTTAATCTTACAACGATAGGTTTGTATGATATATAAATTTTAATATATGTATTTTAATACGATTTAGTTGAACATACAAATGCTTTAAAAAAAGAGAACATCGGACACAAAAAATATAAATATGGTATTTTGCATTCTAAAATAAAAATAGCTGACTATTTTTTATTCTTATGACTAATGCGAATTTCTACTTTGTAAAACAGATATATAGTTGCAAATATATTGTCTTGAGAACTTATACGCTTAGACAAAATATAAATGCTTGTAAAAAGTTGTCTGCAAGAATACAAGAAAATTATTACGCTTTGTTGTTTACTTGTATTTATAAAAAATAGTGCTGGATTAGAATATTTTAAGCACCTTAGCTTTTCATCAATTGTTTTGTTTTATATATACTTTTTTGAACTTTACTGACCAAGGACATATCTAAAATAAACTCTAAATAGGTAGTTCAAATTTATAATAAAAATAACAACCAAAAGTCGATTTTATAATTTCAATGACTATCTCTAAGGGCACATATCTATATCCTAGATCCGACATCAGATAAAATGAAGTAATACAATCGCTGCTGAGTTCAAATTAGTTCCACATCAAAGATTTTATTAAGCTACTTGATGGAATCCACATGGATACAATCTACACAATAGTTCTGCAAATCGTAATATATAGATTCCTGTGGAATATATACGAATACTGTTCCACATTGTCCTTTGTTAATATTCCATTGTGATTATTGGAGACAGAAAAATTCAATAGACTTTGTTAGTAAGTAGTCCTGATGTAGGAGAGTTACCTAGTATTATGGAGAATAAGTAAATCAGGAAGGCTGTGGAAAACAAACTATTTGAAACAGTTATATACCCAAATCATTCAAGCAGCCAATGCACGTCATCACTTAGTGTAAAAACCTTAATGCATTAAAATCACTAATAGTGAAAAATGATATAAAATTTTAATCATTTTAAACCGTCAAAAAGTGTATAGTTTTATATAATTATTATTAAGATGAATAGTAGAGTTCATTACTTATCGTATATGACATGAATAATATATAAATAATGTACATCAACGTCATATTATTCGTTTAATTGTTGCTATAGTTGGCAATATTGATAATTTGTATGTTCATACTGTCAAAGTTATTATTTGAAAAATATTTGTATCGTGTTTGAAACATTTTTGTGCGTTGTAAAGGCCTATTTATAATAAAGTAATGTTAAACGCAACGTGACCGTTAACGCAAAACACAAAATCTGCGAATCTGCCAAAGGTGGCAGTCAGAAGAATTCGGTATATTTCTTTGACATTCGACTCACTTTTATTTATTGCCTTTATATGGCATACATAAGTAAGATTAGTATTATAAAATAATTTAAATAGAAATGGACAGAGACGAAAATATAGTATTTATTTTGTAGATGTGACAGTTCATGACCATGTCGATAATACAGATTGCAATCTGTATAACTCTTTTCATAAAGATTCTAAAACCTCTGCAAACGTACCAGTACATGACGTCACACATCTAGTTACTCTTATTCAATTTTTATAAATGACTTGCATTGGCTGCTTGAATGATTTGGGTATATATCTGTCGATTAAAATAAAATTGTGAAAGATAAGTTAGTTAGAACTTAGTTAAACAATTTTGTTGTGAGTGACAATATGAAATTAACCAAAGAGAATTATGAAATAATAATTTATAATTTGAAAGTTTTGATGGTTTTTAACTCTTCCAGAAATTGTAAGTATTGCAAAAAAATCTTATATACGAGTGTCGTATTTGACGGCCGACGACCCTCAGCACAAGATTGGTGTCCCTCACTCTATAGGTGATCAGCGAACAAGGTTCAGACAAGTTTATACCTTAAAATTTAGTTGTATATTGAGTATGAAATTATTCGTTGTGTGTATCGTGTGTCGCGCTGTATTTTATGCAGAAAATGCATTATACATTACTTTTGAAGAGTGTAGTTGTTCATTATTAATATTATAAACAAGTGTTTATAATTGTGGTTATGTGTTGTCAACTGTTTGATGCCAGAGGTTCAGATTCAGTCATCAACATTGTCTTTATCATCATCAATGCCGAGATTACAGCGATACAAGGTAAAATATACTTTTCAAATCCATTCTATTATCGATTATTTGTATCAAATATCGATTTTATATTTTGTTTTCTTGTGAAATTACCGACAAATTGTACGTTACGGTGTTTTCCAAATTGAGATTTACATTGAGTGGCTGGTGTATTTTGTAAACCTATTAAATTATATCATTGAAAATAGAATTATGTTCTTGAGCAAAGTTTTAATGTATGGTTAAACTTGTTATAAAATTAACACGGTAACTAGTTTTGCTTTTGCAAGCGCAAAAGTGCATCATATACTTGTACTGAAAATGGAAATGTGTATTTATAATGCATGTAAACAGATTGCACTGGGACTACAAGCCTCAAGAACTAAATTAAAACTCTTAATTTTCTGCTTTCTCGTAGATTTGGAATTATCTCAGTGTTTTAAATTTCAATAAAGGGGAATTAAGGCTATACTAACGTAGTTAACAATTAAACCAAGATCTTGACTAAAATATATTACTTACAAATAGATATTGTTTATTAATTTTTGCCCTCCTGAAGTGTAATGGGAACTTTACAATGGGGGATTACACCAGTTTTTTTTTATATAATTTCATCTGAAAATATTAGGAAAACTAAGACTATTGATGAAAATCCGGTGAAAAAATTCCTATTAATAAGCGAGTTATGGTCTCCCGAATTTTGAGAAGATTGACGTGACGTCACATTTATGTGTTTTTATATCAAACTGTTTTCATCACGGACCTAAATGTTCTTGAAATATATGCTATTTTAAGTTATATTTATATAAAAATAAATCAAAATTATAACACTGTATAAATCTACATACTTTATAATTACAGGTGTATTTAAATTATTAAATTTAATGCAAGAAATTTATGTTAAAATAAAAACTGCTTGGAAACTGTAGTACAGGAATGTTAGCCCCTCCTTTCGAATTTGAATTTCTTAACTTCCATTGGTAGTAATCCCCACCTCCTAACACGCTATTTGCAATGCAAGTATAGGCGGTTTTTCGGTCGCCAATCAAAATATTTTCATATTAGTGTCGAAGCGCTATAACAAAAAACCCTTTATTTCCGAAATATCTCAATTATACCATTTCAATTTTTTATTAATATTCGTTATTCAGCATATACATTTGTATTTTTTTACTATTTTCCTTTAATTCTATTGAGCCGTAATCCCCCATTGTATACACAGCAAGTGTAACCTACATTTTACACTTACTGTGTTGTAACTTGTCTAACTAGGCGTTAAAATAATCAAAATACACTGGACGTTTATGGGCATTTAGAAAAGAAATCAACTTTACTATAATAAAGTTCATGTAAAAAAGTACTACCTCCATAAGTTATTTTTTTAATTTAACACTTCCTATATTTAAAATTAATTTATATAAACCAAAATCACGGCAGCGACATCTGTCATTATTGTAAAAATCCGCCGTTACCGACAGTCACCGATCGATATACCTGTCAAATACGCGAGGCGAACATTGCTGAAATGTCAAATATCGACACCTACCTATAATTTATTACGAAGGAAACATGAGCAAATAACTATATATTATGAGTCATAAACAACGTCTATTATTACAAATAAATTTTCGCTAGAAGAAGTACTCTAATGAATGTCAGTAAAATCAAATTTGGAAACCCCAGTATTTTAAACTAACCCTTTTCAGAAGTACAACCTGTCTCATTAAAAATAGTTATTTACATTCGAGTGCGTGTAAGTTGTACTTTACAGCGCGACAGCTTTGTTTAAGGCACGAGCCCTTAAGGCGAGTGCCTTATTAGCTGGAGCGCTGTTAAATACTTCACGCACGAGAATTGTATCAAATTTTTTGGCCGACGATAATGAAAATCACTTTTTTTAATGAGATAGGTTATACTTCTGAAAAGGGTTAGTTTAAAATACTGGGGTTAAGTCAATTTCCAAATTTGATTTTACTTACCTTCATTAGAGTACTTCTCCTAGCGAAAATTTATTTGTAATAATAGACGTTGTTTATCACTGATGATATATTTATTTGCTCATATTTTCTTCGTTATAAATAATAGGTAGGTATCGAAACTTGACATTTCAACAATTTTTGCCTCGCGTATTTGACAGGTATATCGATGGGTGACTATGTCGGTAACGGCGGATTTTTACAATAATGACAGATGTTGCTGCCGTATTTTGGTTTATATAAATTAATTTTAAATATAGGAAATGTTAATGTAAAAAAATAACTTAAGTAGGTAGTACTTTTTTACATGAACTTTATTATAGTAAAGATGATATCTTTTCTAAATGCCCATAAACGTCCAGTGTATTTTCATTATTTTACCGCATAGTTAGACAAGTTACAACACAGTAAGCGTAAAATGTAGGTTACACTTGCTGTGTATACAATTGTAAAGATCCCATTACACTTCAGGAGGGCAAAAAAGTGATTTTTATTATCGTCGGCCAAAAAATTTGATACAATTCTCGTGCGTGAAGTATTTTACAGCGCTCCAGCTAATAAGGCACTCGCCTTAAGGGTTCGTGCCTTAAACAAAGCTGTCGCGCTGTAAAATACAACTTACACGCACTCGAATGTAAATAACTATCTTGATATAGAATGTGAAGTAAAATATGAAAACAAATTTCTTTAACTTTGTTCCTGCAGGATCTAATATTAGAAAAATTGAAACCAATAATGAATGTTGAATCTAGTGATTCAAGTTCTAGTAGTTCGGATGATTCTGATGTAGACATAAATTTGCTGATTCCAATATTTCATTGCTTGTTTTTTCCGCCATTTCAATCACAATGATCATGCGAAAAGACTGATTCAGAATGGAAAGTGTGATCACAAAATGTAAGAGTGGGGATGACGAATAACGAACGAAGAAACAATTTCTTTTGATCATGTTCATTTTGTTCAATTTTATTACGAATCACAGTCCGATGAAACACGCCTCATGTCTGTTGCATCTCACACAAAGGGCTAAACGCCAAAAAACAGCCTACCATGAATCCTGTTTATTATGTACAGTATACGGCTCTATATTAGCTATCAATGATCACAGCTACTGCTCTCGGCACATTATCCTTCTGTAGCAGTTGGTTCTGACAGCGAAACACTGGTCTGCTCTCCCTCGCTGCTACTGTTTGCATTGTATGAATGAATTGCTTTTACACCATCTCAACTAATTTTACTGTATTATTGCTTCGTCCTTGGGCAGGATTGTTATTGCAGGACTATAAAAGGGGGTGGAGAAGGATACAAGGATTGTATCTAGGACGTATCTAGTACCTAGGATAGTGTTATTAGAGATATAAACTCCAGAATATATTGCAGGAAAAGTTCTAGAAAATATGGAGAAAGATATCAGGAATAAAAATTATACTTATTATTTGAATTTTATATAAAAGTGTTATGTCTGGATTAGTTCATTTCAGCTTGTAATTTAGTTTCAGGAAAATGAGATCTGTAAAATATCTAAAGTACGTTTTACTATACGAGTAATTTATTACAAATGAAAATTAGGTAATAATTCAAATTATTTTATCTGTAGAATGTAATAAGCATGGACCATTTACTACAGTCGATGACACGAAAGAAAACTGATTTTTCGGTATGCTATCTACTGCTCTTGGTTGGAGCGGTTCACGTATTACGTATAACTAGTCAAAGTAAAATATTTATAATCATGGTGCCGTTTTACAGATCTTGCTAACCCTTAACATTCCTAACACCGGTTTTCTCTCATGTCATACGATAGGGGTTTATTATGATGTTTATGGTTAAGTCGAGGACTACAATATATTCGATACCTACCGGTACAAGAGCACTTACTTATTAAGTTTTTTGCACGATCGATGCACAAAATTAAAAATAAGATTTGAAAATTATTTTGACTTATTAAAATAATTATCTGTAATTTTTAAACAAATCTTTGATCGGTATTTTATTTTCTTCGCCAGCTGATCTGTAAGTTATTACTATCACTTACTGATCAGTAATTTGTAAATTAAACCTACTACCTTGGAAAATGTATCGATCAACATTTAAAACAAAAAACACGATCGTGCAAAAAAGGATATTAAAAATTAGAATATTTTTAAAAACTAATAATTAAAAAAATGCAGTCCCTATCATACAGTTTTAAGGTTTAATTTTAATACTCGTATAAATTACAAGTTATTTACCTCTCGCTAAGAAAGGTATTGGAATCATGCTAAAAATCACATATCCAAATTTTAATGAATAAGCACGTTTTAAGGTCACTAGAATCCGATTTTTATAATGATGTCTCTCTCTCTCTCTCTCTCTGTGTGTGTGTGTGTGTGTGTGTGTGTGTGTGTGTGTGTGTGTGTGTGGATGTGTATGTGTGTATGGCTGGATGTTGGAGGGAAGATTCCTCAAAAACTATAAGACTTAGGACCTGTTTAACTATGAATTCCTCAATCTGACATTCCTGGGAAGAGCTGAAAAGGTTTTGGTAACAATTGAACAACCGGAAGTCGTAATTTTTAAAAGAAATTCTTCTAAATATTATTTTTTTAAATTTTTTGATATTACAAATTTTGTAGAACAAAATTCTACATATGATACATTTAATTTTTTTATTATATCTTCTATAAAGTTAAAGATAAAGACGCTATAATATATAGAATATCGGCTGTAATTTGTAAATGACATGTCAGTGTCAAAAATCAACAAAATTTTAATTTACATGTGAAAAAAGTGTTACTTATAGTTGTTGCTATGGAGTTAATAATGACAGTTTAAAACGTCAAAATTGAATAAAAAATATTATAAAAGTGACTTTCTTTATACCAAATATAAAAATTAAAGTATGCATCAAGATATTTAGCGAATATACGTCGTTATTCCACAAGGCACGCACTTGATTAAAAATAAAAATTAATGTCCCTTCCCATGTATTTCAATATTATGCAAACTCTCATTACAATGTACCTGCAAAAAGTCACGTTCTGGTTTTTACCCTTCTGTTTTTACCCCGCTGCAAACTTTGTATTCATTATATAACAAGCACCACTGATGTCAAATCAAATATTCTTTTCATAGACATACTCATACGTATTAAATCTATACAGAAAAATTTGATGTGCCCAACACAATACCTCCCGTTATTAAATTTTTATTAATTTAAATACGTACCTACGTATTTACTAATGCTGCAAACTATTATGTACCTTTGCGTATAACTATTGCTTTATTCACTACATATTTTCTTTTTAAAATACCACCATTAATTTGAAGTGATTAGTTTTTTGCCAATGATATTTATCTGATAGTTACATATATTTGAAATATGACCTGTGTAAGGAATTGTGTTTATCGAAGGCTCTGGGATTTATAAAAAGCATTATTCTTTAAATTTATCTGTAAAATATATAGAAAAAGTATTAATGCATAGCTGTAGAAAATTTAATAACCTTTAATTTTTATAACATAAAATGCGAAAAAATGGCATTTAATGTTTATTTTTGAAGAAAAACTATTATGAGCTTCAAGTAAAGTGCTATTTTCGGTTATCCGATTTCCACCAAAATCAAATGATTTCTTTCCGTGTTAGAATAGGGTTGAAAATACAAGGTTACAGAATTTTCTGAATGATAGTATTTAAGTTAGAGCGTAGACAAAATCCATACATACACACACACAAACACACACGCACACACACATGCACAGACATCATCGTGAAAATGTTAAAATTGGATTCTAGGGATCTGAAAACGTGGTCATTTACTAAAATCTCGATATGCGAATATTAGTACTAGTACAATCCCTATACCTCCTTTACCAAGGTTAGCGGGAGGTAAAAAATACAAATAAGTTTTTAAAGAATTGTTAATAATGTAACGTTTTTATTTAGACATTTAGAGTGTTTGGGATATTCCACTCAATTTTTTTTATTATTTTAAATAAAACTTTATTCAGTTTTGAAGTAATTCATAGTATTAAAAAATCGTAATTGTTCCTAGTTTAACAGTATTTTATTTTCGAGAAATCAGTGTAACGTCACATTTCCCCTATAGTGAATGTATATACATAGTGTGGCCAATAGGGGGATCGATTTTGATTGGTTGGCGCGAATTTGCCTAAATATGGCGGATATTATGCCGACAAAGTGACATTTTCAGATTTGTTACGTGAATTATACGTGAATTGAAGGTAATTATATTATATTTATATTTTAGATAGTGCAAATAATTAAATTACACGTGTATTTGTATATTTATAACAAAGTAATATATACATATTTTTTAACATCACATCTTTTTTAGGTTAACTGTCAAAATTACTAAAAATGTCTAATATTAAGGTATATATTTTAGATGCCTGATTGCGTAGCGGTTGGTTGTGAAAACAGTTCTTCAAAAGGATTTAAAATGAAAATAAATATTGTTTCCATTTAATATGCTCTTTCATTAATTGTTTATCGAATTTTGTTTAGTTATCACATCATATGAATTAAAATTTCCTACGCATTTTGCCTAAATATGGCGGCGATTGGCCACACTATGTATATACAGTCACTATAATTTCCCGTATACTTGTCTTTCTCACACACACTGCTCTGAGTACGCTGCGAGAGAAAGATAACAATTGTATGACGTCAATTTTCCCTTTTTGCAAATGTGAATTATCTCGTAAAGAAATTTTTTAAAAAATGTTTTCATTGTGTTAACTATTATTTATTGAGCCATACTTTATGTTAAATTGAATTTTTTAATTTTTTTTTTGTTATGGTGGAATACCACACTTTTTAATACACTTATATGTTTGAACCACTGAAATATATACTAACTGGAACTCGCATACTCTACCTATCAGTGTATGCTGCACTGAAGCCTCATTGAACAATAATGGCTGGTCCTGTACGCGCACGTTCGTGCCGAACCGAACCTAGCCAAATAACTCGTATCATAGCTGATCGCTTTGTTTTCATATTATGCTTCATTTATTTAAACATGCGCCACACGAAATAATTTCCGTCTACTCACGAACTGTCTCGATGTTTGCCGACTACTCCAGCAGCAGGCTTTCAATATGCTTCACAGTCACGATTCGTACGCGCATTCCAGTTAGTATATATTTCAGTGGTTTGTACTTTAAACTCGAACTTTGGCATTGAAATCAACCTTTGTGAGTGGTTGTTCTACAGATTGTTAAAAAATATATAAAAAAATATAAGTCTATGTAAATTTAGATAAATTCATAACGCGTTGTGCCTGTTTTCGGGGTTGGAATTTCTCAGTAGTTCAAAATTAGTTATGAGTAAAATTTTTGGACAATGCCCCAATTCGAGTATTGGGTGAGAAGAATTTAAACAGTTTGAATCAACGAGGATAAAGATTTAAAAACCAAGATGAAATGAAAAACCTATGATGAAAGTGACACTAACTTTCAGATCCTGAATCAAGCTGGGGAGAAATTCTTTCCTGCAATATTGCTAGCTGGCAAGGGCTCCCTGACGCATTAAGTCTGCCAGGTTGTAACGCGGACGAAGAACAATTTAATGTTTGTGTCTTTTACATATTCAGCGGCCACTTCGCCGCAGCTGAAGTTAATGTCTGCTTTGTCAACCGCCTTCACTTCATCATTATACACTGATTATACTCCAGGTTTTTACGAATTCGGAGAAAAATATTGATTTATGTATCAGAACTCTTCTTGCACAATCTTTTTGTACATATTCATACATAAACAAAGTGGGCGATGTATAACGATCTCAGTTTTACCAACATAAACATACTTCATTTTAATTTTTCAACTGGTTTCCATGGGCTAAGAGATTCATTACAACATATTATTTTATATATTTATATTTCTGTACCTCTAACTGTATAGAAGATATAATAAAAATTTAAATGTATCGGATAGAGACTTTTATATTCTTTCATATTTAATAAATTGGCAAAAATAATATTCAGAAACTAGTAGTTCCGGTTGTCCAATTGTTACCAAAGTCTAATACACTCTTCCTAGAAATTTCAGATTAAGAAAATCATAATTAAACATCTTTTAAGTCTTATAGTACTTTTTGAGAAACCATGGTTCCAACATCCACACACACATACAGTATTGGCCATAAAGATAGCAACTTAAAAAAAATTCAATTGCTCTAATGTAAAAACTGGGATTTCAGAAATAAATTACTGCAGTATTAGTGTCTTGAACCAAGTTTAATTTACACTAAAATAATTTGCATTATATTAACAAAAATTGATTCACTTGATAACAATTGGAGATTTTATCAATCGAAACTTTGTGTAAGACAATGAAAGTTCGAAGTACTTCTTTTATTATTTGGACATAAAATAAAAATAGCAACTTTTATAAAATTAATATAAATATTAAATTTTCTAATATTTAGTGTAATAACCGGAACCACGAGAATTTATTACTTCTTCTCGTTTCATCATGAATTCAAGTAATTTTGTTATTACATTTCTATCAATTAATCTTAGTTCATCACTAAATAATACTCTTTTCCACATGTTAGTTGTCCAGTTTACATGATTTTCTGCAAAAAAATAATCGGGCCTTCACGTTCTTCTTCGAAAGAAGTGGTTTCTTTGCACTATAAAGTTCTCCGGCAACTAATATTCTTCTTCCCTGTCTTGAACATATTTTATCTTTAACATTACTTAGTAGAAAGCCTAAAATTTTCTTTGATGATAACAACGGATTTTAACTATATGTATTTTATCATTCTGTCGCTTCGGTTTGATGTTTTTTTTTGTCTACTAGAAATTGTAGAAGGCTCAATATTACCCTTCCTTCGAAAATGGATTATTATTCGTGCTATTGTAGATTTATGCAAATTAAAGTTCTTCGAAATTTTATTCCGCGAAGCACCATTTTCATATGATTTAATTATTAAATTGCGAAATTCTTTAGTCAAAGTCTTATTACGACCCATAATTTTGAAGTACTAATTTATATTTTTTAAACAATTATACGATATAAACGTTGAAATTGAGAAAATAAAGACATTCATTATGTAGTTACTATTTTTATGTCCAGACAAAAGTAAGAATTATGCAAATTAAATAAATTCTATTTAATATAAATTATTTCAACATAAAATAAACTTATTTTAAGAGGTTATTCTTTATGTAATTTATTTTGAATATTCTTATGTTCACTTCAGAGAAATAGAAATTTTTTAAAAGTTGCTATCTTTATGGCCAATACTGTACATACATACATACACACACACACATACCCATAGACATCATTGTAAAAATGTTTAAATTGGATTCTGGGGATATCTAAACGTGCTTATTCACTAAAATTTCTATATGCGATTTTTATACCTCCTTCACCTAGGGTAGCGGGAGGTAAAAGCGAGCATTTCCTCATTAATTTGGTGGGGAAAATACAGCTCGAAAACGGTTTTCTCGTTTCAAAGAGGGCCAATTTGACATGAACTCTCTTCTCTCAAACCACTGGATTTCTTTAAATGTGGAAATAAAAACTGATAGATCGGTGGTAGACAATCGTAAACAATGAGGACAATATATTCTTGATTAGTTTATGTATGTTTTTTTATTGAAAAATAAATAATTTATGAATATAATAAAAACGCTACAAACTTCTACATCAACCTGACTTTATTTACAGCGACCTTAAAAAAATGAGAATAAAAATAAATAAATTATGTACTCTGCTCCGTCTGTGACAAAATGAATAATGTAACGAATTATGTATATAAAAATATGAAATTTGTCTGGTTTTAATTCCATTATCATTTAGTGACATCTGCAGGGCGATTATCCGGGATTAAAATATCGATTTGCTTTGAATTCCCAGGCAGTGAGACGGTTTGTCACATATAAATCACTCGCGACTCAGTGTGACACAGTTAATGTCCTGCAAATAATAACATCGTAAATACCGGTAAAACAATAAATAACCGGTACGTTGTAGACACCGAAAAACCGATTCCCGATTGGATCGGTGCAGCGAATTCGCTCTTCCGACGATAAACGGGTTTGAAACATTGTATCGACTAAATGTAGAATATCGACAAGTTAGAAGATCAAAGGATAAGAGCTATTTTGAACTTTAAAAACTTTAGTATAGAGTGGGTATACAAAATTTCAAATTTTTCTAATTGATAGTATTTGTAAAATCGTGTCCACAGGATCCCACACACATACACACACATTCATACCCACTAGAATCTCTATATGCGATTTTTACCATGCGTCAGATTAATCCTATTGATTTACGAACGCTTTAGGTTGAATCGGATCAATCCGATCGACTTTACGAAAACGTCTAATAAGGAATCGACTGTGTTCAACTTTAAATTTGGGAAACAACTACAAAATACATCATAATGTAGAAGTTTTTTGAAAAGAAACCTTACATTCAATTTGAGTTATAGGAAGTTTCTATTTGATTTATTTATTTGTTGATGAATAACGATTTATATTGTATCAAATGTATCAAAAGAGAATCGTGTGTTTAGTAAAAATATATCGATGTCGCGGGCATTGGCTATCAATATTTTATGGGATGATTCATGAGAAAAAGTGGAAAAGGAAAAACTAATGTATTAAGTGCATCCATTTTCCGTGAGTAAAATAAACAAGTTGTGATAGTATGGAAGGGAAGAAACTTTTTATTTGACGCTTCTACAATGGCTTTGTTTACACAATTCGTGGACGATCACGTAAAATTTCTGTTTGTTGCGGAGTGGGTTAAAATACTGACAATATAAAAAGGTACATATTTCAAAATACATACGAGTATTTATTTGGAATCTCAAAAACTATGAAAGTTGAGACCACTCTTCCAAAAAGATTGTCTGTCCTCTGTCATATATTAACTAAATAAAATGAAATTAATACGGCAGGGCCTATTTATGTGCGACGGGGCTGGTATATACGTAATCATTCCTCAATATAAATAATTAAAAAAATCTGTTGTGGCCTGCACAAAACCTTTCGCCATTTCCATTTTATGTTATATAAGTATTGTATTGCACTTCACTATCAAAATGTCTTTTTATAATTAAAAAAATTACAGAACTTTACCTAATGGGGATTCCACCATTTTTTTTTATAATTTCATCTGAAAATATTAGGAAAACTAAGACTATTGATTAAAATCCGGTGAAAAAATTCCTATTAATAAGCGAGTTATGGTCTCCCGAATTTTGAAAAGATTGACATGACGTCAGGCTTATGTGTTTTTATATCAAACTGTTTTCATCATGGACCTACATGTTCTTGAAATATATGCTATTTTAAGTTATATTTACATAAAATAAATAAATATTATAATACTGTATAAGTCTACATACTTTATAATTACAAGTGTATTTAAATTATTAAGTTTAATGCAAGAAATTTATGTTAAAATAAAAACTGTTTGAAAACTGCAGTACAGGAATGTTAGCCCCTCCTTTCGAATTTGAATTTCTTAACTTCCATTGGTAGTAATCCCCACCTCCTAACACGCTATTTGTTATGCATGTATAGGCGGTCTTTCGGTCGCCAATCAAAATATTATATATTGAATACATATTCGCGTCGAAGCGCTATAACAAAAAACTCCTTATTTTCGAAATATTTCAATTATACCATTTCATTTTTTTTATTATTAATAATATTCGTTATTCAGCATATACATTCATATTTTTTACTATTTTCCTTTATTTCAATGAGCTGGAATCCCCCATTATGGTTTTTTTTAATTGTTTTTAACATGGCATTTTGCAATTTTTTATAAATATATATTTTTTTCATTTTCGTTAAGGCTTTTTAAAACTGAGTAGTGTACAATAGCCAATAATTATAATCTACGAACACCACTCCATCTATATAATATTGGGATAAATTTTTACTGTTATTTAGGTAAGAGTT
Source organism: Ophonus ardosiacus (assembly GCA_943142095.1). Taxonomy (NCBI): domain Eukaryota; kingdom Metazoa; phylum Arthropoda; class Insecta; order Coleoptera; family Carabidae; genus Ophonus; species Ophonus ardosiacus. The sequence goes on along the minus strand of OW964837.1, from coordinate 9,904,636 downwards.
ATTAGACGTGGCCTCTCTCCCAGACTTACCCTACATAGAGCAGACATTTTTAATTATGATTAGTGGTAGCAACGAATGAACGATGACGCAGGTATCGTAATAAAATACCCGCCAAACTATGTCGCAATGTCGCCGGTTTTGTTTGTTTTACGTTTCGCTACAGCAATATCTCTGCCATCAAGAATTCATTTTGACAGATGTGAAGACAATCCATGTTTTCGTCCAGCTGACCTAGTTTCGTTCGCGGTTTTAGCAGTTCTTAGTATGCATAATTTGTGCCACTATAAATTCACAAACTATAAGTTGTTCGCAAGTTGAAGCTCTCCTGTTGCACGTAAATAACTTTATAAGACGAATTTCTCGGATTTATGAACACTGCCATCAATTGTCTTATACCTTCTTACTTTGTAGTGGAAGCTAGGTGCAAATGTCAGGCGAAATGGCGTCTTAGCATAAGTACTTTGTATAAAGTTTCTTTGTCTAGTTATTCATCACTTTAGATATTTCTCATTAAAGATCATCTTTGCTCGAGCTGCAACTTTAAACAAAAACATTTTGAATACAGGGTTGTGACTGAAATTCCTGATCATAGGACATGTAAAATCATAATTTCCTAATACCCTGCTTCCCGAAATATTGTAGGTAAAAAAGCTTGAAAATGCGAGTTTTTTTATTCACCGATGAGTAGTGCGCATTAATGCGCGTGAATCGTAAATTCAACACACCGTTTCTTTATTCACTGCAGAATTGCAGATGAAATTCTTCATACTGTTTCTAATTACCACGCACTATCCATCATAAATTCATCGCATGCATCGGCTTTGACTACCGATAGATTTTACGATTTCCGATGGATCGATAGTGGGGTCAAATGAAATGTTTTTAGGTTATAATTTTGACATTGCGTTTCATGGTTGCAGGAGTAAGATTATGGAAAGAAAAAAATCTGTTGTGGCCAGCACAAGACCGCTCGCCATTTCCATTTTATGTTATATAAGTAATGTATTGCACTACGCTATCGAACCGTCGTTTTGTAACAAAAAAATTAAAGAACTTTACCCAAATATTGTATTTTATTGTATATAACATGTCTTCTGCACACATATTATTCTAATTATATCTATTTTTCATTGTATGAGGAAGTTCCTATTTGTTAGAGATTCTTCCAATGCATTAACAAAATTGGCGGTATTTCTAATGGATATATGAAATTTTAAATATTTAATTAATAAAACCATAAGACAGAAAAAGCTTTCAGGATGTAACTAAAACTTTTGATTTTTGACACTGATATCCGTAATTTACAAATTATGTTATAAACATTTGAATTTGTCAACTGGTTTTCTTAGTGTAGTTTCGCCTATTCGACTTCTTATATCCCGATATTCTATATATTATAGCGTCTTTATCTCTAAATTTCTAGAAGATATAATAAAAAATTAAAATGTATCAGATGTAGATTGTTGTTCTTCAAAATGCGTAATATCAATTTTTTTCAAAAAAATAATATTTAGAATATTTTTTTTTTAAGCTACTACATCCGGTTGTTCAATTGTTACCAAAACCTCTTCCCAGGAATTTCAGATTGAGGAATTCATAGTTAAACAGTTCTTATGTCTTGTAGTTTTTGAATAATCGTCCCTCCAACATCCACACATACATACACACATACACACATACATACACACATACATACATCCACACATCCACAAACACACACACAGACATCATCGTAAAAATGTTAAAATTGGTTTATATGGACCTTAAACTGTGCTTATTCACTTAAATCTGGAGGTGATTTTTAGCATGAATCCAATACCTCTCTTAGCGAGAGGTAAAAATAGATGATTCAAATAAAAAAACATCCCGTTCACAACGGAAAGTAGATGGCTATATATGTAGATCATTTTTATTATAATTATGAATTCCATATCACTGCTGCTCTTGCAATCATTAGATTCTTCATGGAACAATGAAGAATCTGATGATTGTAAAACAGCGACGGTCCTTTTAACCACAATTTTAACTATAAAAATTTCTATATCTGTTAACTGGTGTGGTAGTTATTTGTCAGTTATTTAAGGTTAGGAAATTCATCGCAATTTTCAGCAACCCGTTTCTTTATTCGGTCGCAGCGGCTATCCTTTGGATCCATCAGCTCTTCATCGTGACGTCATTGGACAATTATTTATTTAAATTGATAGATAATTGTTCACCTGAGTAGAAATAATACACCTAATAAAATTAAATTAATCAAACTTGATAATTAAATCGTTAAACATTTGTTAACTTATTTGTTTCAATTCCAAGGCTATCGCTATTTTTGGTGCGATTTTCGTTATTTTCTTACCTAATTTTTGCTGTTACGAACCATGCAAAATTAATTTATGCTGTACAACTTTCGAGTACCTAATTGTTAACTCCTAATAATTTTGAAGGTTTGAAAGACAAAATTTGTGTTGATTCACCTTTCGGAAAACCGAATTAATTCCACGAATCAAGAGTGTATTGAACAGTTTCATTGGTGAGGTGCAATCATATCCCCGTCTCACAATTCCTGCTCCAGCAGGAGTCCCTCGAGTACAGTGCAGGATAGTTGCGACGGTGTTGTCATCTGCTGGCAAGGTTCCGAGTTATTCTCTGGAGGATCGGACGCGAAACTCCGTAGCTCTGTTTGAGAGTTCGATAGTGACGAAGATTCTAAAGTATCAACAAATATATCATACTACAAACTCCTATCTACAGACAGTCCAGGTCAGGGAATTCCACATGTTAAATATTGTCCGTAAAATTAAATATTTAGATCTTGGACACATGTACAAAACATTGGTAAAATGTGGCAAACAGAACTTTTTTAAACTTAAAATTTTGTAAAAAGAGAATTGAAGAGTGAAATTATTAAAAAATCTAGGTTTGCGTGTATTATACTTATTAAAACATGACATCTATGCAACAAATGATAGGACTATACTGTAGAAATAAAATAATTTTGCAATACGAATAATCCACAAAAAAAAATAGTGCACCGTATTGGTGCTTCCTGTATAACAGTAGATCGTTTTATTCTGAGACCACAATCGACCTTTTTCAGTCTATTCCTATTTTGTGTTTACATAAATCAGCACAGAAAACGTCTTTTCACACAAATACTTAAGCTGGATTCACATGGATCGTCGCCACCTTTAATTTTTCGATCGTAATCCCGCTAATTCCGTGCTTAAAATAGCAATGAGCTTTAAGTAAAGTTTCACTTCCGATTGATCGTTTGTAACAAAATCTACTTTGGTGTTCCAATAAATACAAAAGTTAGTAATACGAAATTTTGGATTATATTTTATTATGTTTTTCCTGAAAAATCTGTGAGCAAATACAAACTTTGCAAGGTTTTGGATCATTAATATATTTTCAGGAAAAATCGTCGCGTACACATTATTGTCAAAATCAGCACCAACTTCCTTATGCTCTAAAACGCAATCTGTGTAAATTCTTCGCCGTACATGATCCATTTAGTAAATGTGTAGTTGCAAACTATTATTTGACACTTTGACATCACGTTCTTATTAAAAGCTGTTTGATATATAATGCTGCTCACTTCAAACTTAAATCGAATTATCCTGTATATCTAATATTTATGTATGATGGAAAATATATTATTTTTACAAACCTTAATTTTATTAGAATAATATTTAGGCCCGAGATATCCACCTCCTAATAACTTTATTTGGCGAATAATTTCTATAGTAACAATTGTTGATACAATTGTATCCATGGTTATTATTCGCCAAATAAAGTTATTAGGAGGTGGATATCTCGGCCCTTAAACTACTAAATTCTTCTTAACACTGTTTCATTATTAATATTTTAATGTAATTACTTCGTGACAGTGACATTTGTTTAAATATGTCAAATTTGTTATTAAAGTATTGTTTTTATTGACGCAGAGGCAGTGATGTACAAAAATAAATTATTTTATAATTTAATATTTAAAGTTATTTCAAGTTATTTACTAAATGCTATTATCGTAGAATTGAAGATTGTGCCATTATATTAAATTTGTATTGGTAAAAGTTGCTAAAAAATTATATTCAATGAATTTGAAAAACTCTTAAAAGCTTGTATAAATGATACTTCCGGTTATCCGATAAACACTAAAAACTAATGAGCTCGTCCCACATTAGTATAGAATGGGTATACAAAATTTCAAAATTTTCTGATTGATAGTATTTGAGTAATCGTGTCCACAAGATCCACACACACACACACACACACACACACACACTCACACACACACACATATACATATACATACCTACAGACATCATTGTAAAAATGTTAAAATCGGGTTATGGGGACATCAAAACGTGCTTATTCTCAAAAATCTTTTTAGGTGATTTTTAGCACGATCCCTATATCTCCCTTACCAAGGGTAGCGGGAGGTAAAAAACGAAACATTTTGAATTTTTGTTAACTTTTTCTATTAGTTTTGTCAATATTTGTGAGTTATTTTGTGTATGATATATTTATTAAATGTATAATAAAGTTTGTTATGAGTGAATATAAGAATATTGGAACATAATGATTGCTTTATTTATACTGTGTGGTTAAATACCAGTGATCTCTATAACATATGTTATAGAGATCACTGTTAAATACCCAGCGGGAGTTTATGGGCTGGCCACATCAGATTCTTTGTCTTTCCTTTGGTGTTTTTTTTAAGATCCTCTTTCATTTCAAACATAGTTGGTGGGCAGTATTTTAATTTGTAAGTTTTCTAGAGTATTCTGCTTGTAATGTCATGCGGGTATTACAATTTTAAACAAGTGCACAATTATCGAAGTTCAAAGTTGTGTGTAAATGAACCTTCAGCTAAAACTGAACTCGAGTGTTCAATACACTGATTCGGTATTAATTCACTTTTTGTCAAGTGATGCTGTAACTAATGCTCCCCCGTCCATATTTTCAGAACCTGGTAAAGGACGTCGCAGTGGATTCCAGGGCAATTAATATGGTTTTAGGCTCGGAATACGGTCATCTGAAACTCGATCATCTGTAACTGTAATTTGATAATCCCTGTGCAGAGTCTGATCGATATCTTTATATCATATTAGCCAGGACTAATTCATTTATCCTAATCCACAACTTCTATGGTCGTTATTTGAATTATACTAGGCATTTTCGGACGTTTAACAAGCCAAATATACCCTCAAACTATTACCTGTTTAATGTCAAATAAAACGGATAGCGCGGAGCTTGTAATGGATGTTGAATTTCAGGACTTTGTAATTTATGTTCATTATTTATTTATATTCTGTTTCATCTGCTCTGTGTATATGATACACTAATGGTAAACTCTGATACGCGCTGCTTCATATTTACTATAGACTCGATATCAGGAGATAATTACGGAATAAATAATCGGAATATACTTGTTAGTTTTTTTTAAATTTTTATTCAAAATAGTTTTAAATGGTAACTTTCTCTTCTTCGTCATCCTTAATTTTTTTCCTCCAAAGCTGATTTATTTTTACCTCTCGCTAAGAGAGATATTGGAATCATGCTAAAAATCGCAAGTCCAGATTTCAGTAGATAAGCACGTTTTAACATTAACGTTTTATTTTAGAAATAAAGGACTTTCAATTTCAATGTTTACCGCATTTAATTCGTGTATTTACGCTAACGTTAACGCTAAAAGCAACAAACGAGGTTACATCCACATTTTTCACCGAAACATAATCTCAAAAGATGCAGCACGTATGACGTTAAACGCTCGCTATTCCTTTGCACATAACGTGTCTCCTTATTCATTTAACGTGAACCTTATTACTAAGCATGCGCACTCGGGCTGTCACGTGACTTTAAAGTGCACGTTATTTTTGCGTTGAAGCTGCAATAACTCTCTATTAACATAATAAAGACGCTGTAATATATTAAATAACGGGATGTAATAAGTCGAGTAGGCTAAATTACGCTAAGAAAACCAGTTGACAAATTCAAATGTTTATAACATAATTTGTAAATGACAGATGTCGGTGTCAAAAATCAAAAGCTTTAGTTACATTCTGAAAGCTTTTTCTGGGAATCTTTCTTATTGTTTTTTAATTAAATATTTAAAATTATAGGTAACATTAGAAATACCGCCAATCTTGTTAATGAATTGGAATAATCTCTAACAAATAGGAACTTCCTCATACAATGAAAAATAGATATAATTAGAATAGTATGTGTGCAGAAGACATGTTATATACAATAAAATACAATATTTGGGTAAAGTTCTTTAATTTTTTTGTTACAAAACGACGGTTCGATAGCGAAGTGCAATACATTACTTATATAACATAAAATGGAAATGGCGAGAGGTATTGTGCTGGCCACAACAGTGGTGGTAGCACGCACTTTAGGATCCTATCATAGGAATTAGGCGAATGCGATTTTACTTTTGCGAATCTTGGTAGCATGCACTTTAGAATTCTATATTCGATTTCTGTTTCAGAATTTTTTGGATTTTATACCATTACAATAATAGTATATTATACGCCAAGGTTGAGAAGATAATCATTATTCACCCAGCGCCATTATTGTAACCCTAGGGCGCAGCCCGAGGGATACAAGGCGCCTGGTCAATAATGATCTTCTCAACCGTGGTTTATATACTATTTTTTTCACTACTAGCACATAAATCATATTTGAATTTTTCTTTATTGATAATAACAATCATTTTGACATGAATAATTACTTTACTTATTTGTTAATATTCACAAAAACAAAGTAGGCTGCATTTGTTTTTATCTGACGTTTCGCTCATTTCGCTGGTTTGATAACCTCACTTATGGGCCTTGATTTGTATTTGATTTAATTATTCAATAAAAACACTTTGTGCTGTTACAGTCGGCAGCCTTATTAGTTTATTATTATTTTTAACTAAATCTATTGAAATGTATTTACCTACAAATACAAAAAAATAGTGATTTATTCATTCCTACATCTACACTACACATGTTTCACATTTTCACCAAAACAGCACAGTGGCCCGGAGAGGCGGCAGCGTAGGTCAATTTAAAATTAAGCGGCAAATTTAAATTATATACTTAACACCTTTCTTGAGTTTAATGAGTTAAATAATATTTGGATTTGGAGGCTTGAGTTTGATTGAAAAGTGACAGTTTGCATTATAGACCAAGGTTAATAATAAATTATTATTGACCTAGGTTACCATGGTTACAGGCAAGCGGTAGTGAAAAACAATTTCTCATGTCAAATAAAGGTAAATAATAGTGGGTTCCTAGGCTAGTAGTGAAAAAAAATATTATGACAGTTGTATATAATAAATGTATAAATTTTATATAAATTGACTTTGAATAGAATTGTGGCAAAATAATGGCGTTATTTTGACACTTTCGCCTCGAGTCGTACGCTTGCAGGCGAATATTTTGTGAAACGCATGCTATCAAATTTTCGCTTCGTGGCGAAAAGCGAAAACAAATTCCTCATTTGATAGAATTCTAAAGTGCGTGCTGTCACTACAGATTTTGTTTTAATTTGAGAACAAGTTCTAATATTTAGGGGTCCAAAATGATAATGATTCATGTAACATGAGTGCATAGGCGGAGCCTTCTTTATTTAAATAACGTGTAGCCGGATGATAAGATTAGCTACGGATCTTGCGTCCAGAAAGTTTATATTTTAAAATTTTATACATATTTCTTGTAAGATTCTAAAATTTATAGATAGAATCAAAACATAATACATTTTCTCGATCACATACTCCAGTCATTAATTGCACTTCGATTGTAACAAATTATAATATAGGTATTTAGAGGAGTGTACATGAAATATCGCTTAGAGTTGTAGTGGTAGTTGTGCTAGAAGTTGGCGTGAATTATGACTTTGTGAAGGCGACTCCACCATATCCGTACACAGCATGACAAATGCCCTGGAGATTAATGTCTTTGATGTGACTCTTTGATTCTAGACGTGCAGGCTACTGCTTTGCACCCGTCAAACAAAATCATCCCACAGACACGAAAACCAGAAGATATAATACGTCACCTGTGATACAGAAGGTGGTTCCATGACAATTTTCCCGCCAAACTTTTTATTTAATTACCTATTTACGAAAATAACAACAATTCATTATTATTTTTGTTTTTGTTGTTATGAAAAATATTTTATAAATTTACATTTCTGGCTCGGTTCTGTAAGCATTGTAACCTGTAATTCGTCAAAGTTACAGTATTTTATTCAAATGCCATTCTGAATAAAATGACAGTAACGTTACATCAGGAATGTAAAATTTCCGTCTAGTATAGTGGTGTATATATATTAAAAATATTTAATGGGAACAAGAGAAAAATATAGAAATTAAAAATTATCTAAGGTTGATGGCGTTCATTAAAAGAAAATGTTTAAAAAAAAATCTGTTGTGACCAGCACAAGACCTCTCGCCATTTTCATATTAGGCTATATAAGTATTGTATTGCACTTTGCTATCGAAACGTCGTTTTATAACAAAGTATTACAGAACTTTACCCAAATATTGTTTTTTATTGTACTTAACATGTCTTCTGCACACATATAATTCTAATTACATCTATTTTTCATTGTATGAGGAAGTTCCTGATTGTCAGAGATTCTTCCAATTCATTAACCAGATTGGCGGTATTTCTGATGGATATATGCATTTTACCTATAATTTCAAATATTTAATTAATAAAACAATAAGAAAGATTAAATATACTTCCCAGAAAAAGCTATCAGAATGTCACTAAAACTGTTGATTTTTGACACTGACATTAATATATGTCATTTACAAACTATGTTATAGACATTTGAATTTGTCAACTGGTTTCCTTAGTGTAGTTTCGCCTACTCGACTTATTATATCCCGATATTCTATATATTATAGCGTCTTTATCTCTAAATTTATAGAAGATATATTAAAAAATTTAAATGTATTATGTAGAATTTTGTTCTTCAAAATTAGTAATATCAAAACTTTTCAAGTTAAGATTTTTAAAAAGAAACTACTACTTCCGGTTGTTCAATTGTTACCAAAACCTTTTCAGCTCTTCCCAGGAATGTCAGATTGAGGAATTCATAGTTAAACAGGTCGTCTTATAGTTTTTGAGGAATCGTCCGTCCAACATCCAGCCATACACACACACACGCACGCACACACACACACACACACACACACACATATACACACATACATCATTGTAGAAATGTTAAAATCGGACTCTAGTGACCTTTAAACGTGCTTATTCATTAAAATCTGTATATGAGATTTTTAGCATGATTCCAAGACCTCTCTTAGCGAGAGGTAAAAACTATAGGAGTAAAGCAACTGTGTTCGGACATAACAAAAGAACAGAATATTGTTATTAAAATGAATAATTAATTTCTAATTTTGTAGTTAATATATAAAAAAATCTGATGTGGCCAGCACATTACCTTCCGTCAATTCTATGTATTTTGTATAAATATACCAAAACTTACTTGGAAAAGATTCTATACATCCAACATAATTGTAACACGAATTATCTATAATTTCCATAGCGAAAGTTTCTTGGGAAAGATTCTATAAATCCATCAAAATTATAACACGAACATGCACTATGTAATTTACACTTGACACTGACATATGTCAATTAGAGTTATTTGAATGTATCAACTGTTTCCATGTTTATAGCAAAGCTGGCTGATTTTTGAATGTTAATATCTTATAATACTTTAACTCATCATCTGTTGAATATGAAGGAAAATGTATAATGAAACCGTATATACAATAAGATATTCTTTCGTATTGACAATCACATAAAATGTCAAAAAATGATCTTTAACTGCGCTTTTTCAAGAAAAACTGTTAAGAACTTCAAATAAGGGAACTTCCGGTGGCCAATTATAATCAAAATGTAATCAGATCTTCATATGGATGTAAAGAAGAGGAATACGAAAGAATTATAATTTTTAATTGTAGTATTGCAGTTATCGTCAGAGAAAGAGTAAGATCGTATTCTATGAACTCTAAAACATGCTTATTCATTAAAAACTCACCACTGTTTTTTTTTGACCAAAGACAATACCTTCCTTACCTATAGATGACGGGAGGTACAAATATGAAACCGGCTATTATAAATCTGTCTTTTTGCAAGAAATGTTTTATAGCATAATTCTGTAACACAAAATGGAATTATACTTAGCAGTAGTGTTTGTTGGTGCATACTGAAATTTCTCGTGGATAGTCATTTAATTTTTGCAACACTTTTAGGACAAATATAAATTTGTTCTTTTAAAACTTTTATAACCACTTCATGCAACTGCATAATTGCATGCAGTAGCATTTTCATTTACTGTTTAAACAGAAATATAGGTAGTAGAAATGTGGTAAAAATAAACTCAACAAAATTTAAGAGATATATAAACATAAATAAACAGCGCGAAACGGTTTGGCGTCATATTTGAAAATATACTCGTACTTTGAAAGAGAGCAGACGGGCAAAACTCAACGTAGATGGCAGCATCGTAGTTATGAAGTGTTGCCGCCGATAATTTTGAATGACTTCAGTGATAGTTACAATTTTTCATTATCATTCTGACGTAAAAGAACAATTAGAAAGTCAAATCCACATTAAACAATGTTAATTATGATAATTTTTACCAGTTTTATAACTAAACATCAATTTTTCTTAAAATGATTTGCACAAACAAATACTTGTTTTATATTTGGACTTAAATTTTATTATTCTTTTCTTCTTTCTTCCTTTGGTAAACTATAAGAATATAACAAGAATGCACTATTTAAAAGAAGAATAAATAAATAAAATAAATAAATATATCATCATATCATATTATCTATTTCTAGGTGTGCCAATCTGCTTTGTCGCAGATATCGGTAATGATGATGACATATTTGTACCGTGCGGGCGTTTACCAGGCGTCACCTCACGGGCACTCATTGCTGGCGTGGAGAGTGCACCACAGGGGTCACTTTTGTGCCATTTAAAATTCGAAATATTTGGCGCCGGAAACACAAACACAAAATAGTTTTACGTAAATATGTCACTTTTAATACCTGATTCTCCAATTATGAGTACTTTGAGCTAGCACGCGTACCTATACTAAGTGCACAATTTTTATTACATAGTTACTGAATATATATATATATATATATATATATATATATATATATATATATAAATTCGAAAAAAGAAAATTCGACTTTTCTTAAGGAAACTTTTTTTTACTGCTGTTTTAATTCATATTTCATTTAAAATATGTTTATCAAAAATACATTCAAAATTAGTTGTATTATTAATAATTAAATTAAATTATTCTTAATAATTAAATTAAATACCGTTTGCACCGAAAATAATTGTGTAATAGGTACACAAAATATTCCATTATTCTCGGAAGTGTTAGTGACAAGTGATTTTTGCTGTGCTCTTGTTAAAAAAATGTATTCTAATTCTGAATTAGTGGATATGTTGTTGATTTATGGTGAAGTGGGACAAAACGCGGTTTTAGCAGAAGGTCTGTATGCCGAACGGTATCCTGGATTATTAAACAAGAAAATCATATGAACTTGGCATGTAGTGTCTCATTAATTCAACGTAGTGCATTGTGTGTAGCTGTGGGAGGTGACAATTTTGAACAATATTTATGACTTTTGTGTTTATTTTTCAATTGATTTTTAAGGTAAGTTTTTTTCATATTAATATTGTTACATGAAAAGTTACTAGTATTGTTGCTATTTATCAGTTAATCCATTCTGTTTTTTTTTTTCTTTAATAAAAATAAATCTGCGAAGTATTAATGTTAATCTTTGATATGGTTCATTGAACTTTCAAAATAAATTACGTTAGATATTATTAAGATTAGATTATACAGAAACATTACGTAAATTAATCAAATGAATTTCAAGTATTAAAGTTGTCAGTGGTCCAGTGGTACTGTTTCGTACACTACACATGTCACACTACTCACCCTTAAATTTATGACATTAAGTTCGTTTCCACCCTATATATATATATATATATATATATATATATATATATATATATATATATATATATATATATATATATATATATATATATATAGCTAGCTAGGGTGACGCTATAGTTATTCTATATCACCACCGCCTGCTCCCATTAAAAAAAACATTCATCTTTAGAAGCAGTGAGATTCAGAATTTTGAGTATTAGTCCTCATGGCATGTTGTCATCATCTCTCCACTTTTATCTATGGATTCAATGACGCTTTTACTCTATTACTTTTCTGTATTTATTTGTTTCACTGCCTTCTTTTTTATTACACGTTCCACGTTCGGAAACTTTTCTTTCAAAGTTTTTGGGAATATTGAATATGCTAAACGAAAATAAAATTTATAATATTCTCTGGCATATTTGTTTTCGGTTAAATTTATGGTGACAAATATTGACTTTGTTTCTTTCTTTCTGCTTTTACTAAATGTGCTTACTGAGAGAATATACCATGAAAAACACCAGACAAAGAATTGGATTCAAACTGTATTACACTAAACATTATACCGGGTGGCTGTTAAAAAACGAATCCTGTTTGAAACTCCATAACTCCAGAGTACATTGAGATATCGATTTCAAATTTCTGTATCTTGCAACAAAGGGTTAAAAAGTATTCCTACTAAATTTTAAACATTTATTAGCCGGCAGTACGGCAGTGTGGTTAGAGTGACAGTTTTGTGATCGGCAAGTCCGAGCAGGCTACACAGCAGCGATGTGTTGGATGGGTGATCGCTCAGCAACAAAAATTTATCACACGCACCCTTACACCGAAAGGTACTAAAAAGGTTACAGTTTATATATATATACATACTTATTACAAGTTGATAACAGTTTTGTTCATAGAGCAGTTTTCAAATAGTTGGAGTTTGAGATCGAATGCATATTCCCAACTTCAAATTAGTTGCAAAACAAACGATTTGAATTTTTCTAGGAATACATAATGAAAACTCATTTATAAGCATGTAATGTGCCGTTTTCTTCAGCTTGATAATGGAATTACTGTGAAACTGTAAATCTTACTACAACATCATATGCAATTTGTATGAAAGTGTTTAAAAAATCTGATTACTGGAGTATTGTCATTTTAATATAATTATCATTTGTGGGTTTTTTACCTGCCGTCACATTTAGGTAAAGAAGGTATTGTCTTTGGTCAAAAAAATCTGTGGTGAGTTTTTGAATGAATAAACACGTTTTAGGGACCCTAGAATATTTATTTATTTATTTATGTGTGTGTGTGTCCTTGTGTATGTGTGTGTGACCTTTTGTATATGTGTAGTGTGTGTGTGTATGTGTATGTGTATGTGTGTGTGTGTGTGTGTGTGTGTGTGTGTGTGTTTGTCCTTGTGTGACAAATTTTTCTCCGACGATAACTCCAATACTACAATTCTAAAAATTATAATTCTTTGGTATTCCTCTTCTGTACATCCATATTAGAAAATGATTAGATTTTGCTTGTAATTGGTAAACAGAAAATTCCCTTATTTGAAGTTCTTAACAGGTTTTCTTAAAAAAAAAACGCAGTTGAATATCATTTTTTGACATTTTATGTAATCATCAATATGAAAGAATATCTTATTGTCTATACGGTTTGATTATACATTTTCCTTCGTATTCAATAGATATAGAATTAAAGAATTATAAAGAGATTAACTTTCATAAATCAGTCAGCTTTGCTGTAATCATGGAAACAGCTGATATATTCAAAAAATATCTTATTGTCTATATGGTTTGATTATACATTTTCCTTCTTGTTCAATAGATATAGAGTTAAAGAATAATAAAGAGATTAAGTTTCAATAATCAGCCAGCGTTGTTATAATCATGGAAACAGCTGATATATTAAAATAATTCTAATTACCTGATGTTAGTGTCAAGTGCAATTTGCATAATGTACCTATGTCCGTGTTACAATTATTATACTGGATTTATAACATCTTTTCCATGGTACCAAGGTACTTTAGGTATGGAATTTGTAGAAAATAGTATATGTTCGTGTTGCAATTTTACTGGATATATAGAATCTTTTCCAAGGGTCTTTTGGTATGGGATTTGAACAAAATACATAGAATTGACGAAAGATAATGTGCTGGCAACATCAATTTTTTTTATTGTCATTTATTTCATGAATACAATTTAAAATTCCCCATTTTCATTAGCAAATTCCAGCAGTTAGCAAGTCCAAAAGCACATAACTCTAAACGATAATTATTTTAGTTTATTTAAAACAGAATTCACAAGGCAGTAGAAGTCCGCAAAGTTGTAAGAAACTTGAACAAATCGTAAAAAGTAGCTGCTTAAAAGTGTAGCCATTACATTTTAATTGCTAAGAGAATCTTCTTTGAAACGAAAGTTATCGGGGACTCCTCACTCTATTATTCAAATTAACATTGTAATGAAAACTTATTACCGGGAAATAATGAAAAATTCCCAGTGATTTGTGGGGCATATTATAGTGCAGTCTGTTTATTACGTTCCACAGTTTGAGAAATTTAATATTATGGAATTGAAATTCTTCGCGACATAGTTTAATGCTGATTATTAATATTGAAGTGCTGGGCTCAGCCCTCAGCGACGAAGTACGTTATTTTCTTTATTTTGCGCAGCGAAAATCTTAAATATTTATCTTTTGAGTTATATTTAACAAAAAAAAGTAATAAAGTTATTTATTTATTTCTGTTTTTGACAATGAAAAGAAAATCTGTAATATAATGAAAATCTGAATCCTAACGATTGTCATTCAAATAGAGATGACACATACTACTAAAGAAGAAGTTTTTTTTTCTACTCCCATGCGTGAAGTGAGTACTTCACGTATCAATTTTTATGTGTGAAGTTCGATTTTTTGCACACAGTGCGTGAAGCAACATGTCACGCACCGTTCATTATTTTAAATATTACAAACTGAATTGTATTTTAATAAAACAAAGCTGTTAAACACCCGTAACGTTGGTAACCATGGTTACGCAAGTCTATAATACAGAGGCTTTACATTAAAAGAATGACCATGTGAAGAAAAAATATATTTTATTGCAAGGGCGTAGAAAAAGTATAGTATGTAACACGTGTGTGAAGCCTATTTTACATTCGGGTGGTTTGCAACACTCGCCTTCGGCTCGCGTCGCAATCTCCACCCTCATGTACAAATTTCAGCTTCACACACTTGCCACATATTATACTATTTTGCACGAGTCAAAATTTAGAAAACGAGCCTTGGCCTTTTGTTACTACTAATATTGAAGAACATAAAATTCTCCATCTAATACAATTTAAATTTTGATTATATCTTGTATAGATTTAGAGATAAAGACACTATAATGTATAGAATAATCTAATCGCAGAGGCTAAAAGGTACTAAGGAAACCACTTGACAAATTCAAATGTCTATAACATAGTTTGTAAATGACATATCAATGTCAGTGTCAAAAATCAACAGTTTTAGTGACATTCTGATAGCTTTTTCTGGGAAGTACATTTAATCTTTCTTATTGTTTTTATTTATTTATTTAAATACAATGCCTGACAGGCTACGAACCCTTACTTGGGCAAGGGATATAAATACATGCAAATAATGAATACAAAATACAATGTATAACAATGTTACACTAAATTAAGTATTACATCATAAATTAAGATTTTTAATATAATAAAGAATCTTACTAACATTGTTATCAAAAATATCAAAAGATGAACATAAAGAATTATAAATTTTACATAGGTTGTTGATAGGCGAGCGTGAAGCAATATTTGTGCGCACAGAGGGTAAATAAAAAGGAGTATAATTTCTTGTAGATGAGACGGTACACAAAAATTGAGGAAAGAAAGAGATAGAGGATCATCTATACAAGAGTGAATTAATTTATACAAATTTTAATTCTACGTTGTTCCAAACTATCCATTTGAAATATATTTAATAAAATGTTGTACGTTACATCTCTGGGAGGATAATAATTCATAATTTTAAAATAAATATACCTCAAGAATTTTTTCTGGAATGCTTCAATGGCTTTAATTTGAACATTATAAATTGAATACCATTTTTTATTGTTTTATTAATTAAATATTTAAAATTGTAGGTAAAATGTATATATCCATAAGTAATACCGCCAATCTTGCTAATGAATTGGAAGAATCTTTGACATTTAGGAACTTACTCATACAATGAAAAATAGATATAATTAGAATTGTATGTGTGCAGAAGACATGTTAAATACAATAAAAACAATGTAATTTTTTTGTTATAAAACGACGGTTCGATAGCAAAGTGCAATACTTATATGACATAAAATGGAAATGGCGAGGGGTATTGTGCTGGCCACAACGGATTTTTTTTTCAAGAACTTAAGTGACATGTTAGTAGCATAACCTTCATAAATATATCTCCAAACTTTAATCCCAGTTGAACTAATCGTAATATTAATACAGGGAATTTATTTTAACATGCAACATATGGCGAATCACTTCCATGGTTACTCAATATTTTCAAAAAATGACAGCAATGTAATATTTGTCCATTTTAAAATGCAACATACAAAATTTGTAGTCTTGAATTATCAAAACTAATTTCCTATAAATAAGGCTACATACGATTAACAAATAATCAAAAATGAATGTTGTACATCTTTAAAAACTAGCTTACAAAAATTCATAACTTTCATGTAATAAATGTTGAGGCAATATTCTAGTCGGTCGTAATAAGAATTGACACTATTTGTGATGTGTTTTGGAGGTGTCTCCCATAGAAAAGAGAGTATATATTGAGTCTCCTGTGCTGCAATACTATTTATAATGTTGCATTTTAAAATGGACAAATTTTACATTGCTGTCATTTTTTGACAATAGTGAGTAACCATGGAAGTGATGAACTATAATGTTGCATTTTAAAATAAATTCTCTGTATATACCAAATTTACAAAAAGAAAACTTGTAACACTTCCATTGCACTTTACGAGTAATCACAATCACCTAAAGACTCCAGCTATCTTAGATCTCTCCCTATTGTGTTGTGGTTATTTTCCGAAATTCTCTCATCCCTTTCGTCGTTCCTTTGTTTCGGCAGGAGATATTGAAGTGCGGCAAGCAACACTCCTGCTACTCTGCTGTCATTTCGCAGGAGTTTGTAGGGAATAATGGCGATAAGATGCCGCAGCGCTGAAAAGTCTCTGATGATTCATCAGCCTTTCCGGAAGAGGTTTTATAACCGGAAAATCATTTACTCGAGTAACAGATTTGGGGAAATTTATCCACATTAAAATTGTGGAAATGAATGGGGAAAATGAAAGTGTTTAGAGATAAAAATAAAGTAAAATGAATGTTGCTAATGCAATTTTTACCTTTCGCTAAAAATCGCATATCCAGATTTTAGTGAATAAGCACTTTTTAAGGTTCTTAGAATCCGATTATAACATTTTTACAATAATATATGTGTGTGTGTGTGTGTGTGTGTGTGCGCGCGTGTGTATGGATGTTGAAAGGACGATTCCTCAAAAACTTTAAGTACGTATTCCTCAATCTAACATTAATGGGAAGACCTGAAAAGGTTTTGTTAACAACTGGACAACCGAAATTAGTAGTTTGTGAAAAAATTCTTCTAAATATTATTTTTCTTCAAACGTCATAAAAATGGCATCTTTTGTGACTTGATTCACAAGGTTGAAGTTTCATTTCTACGCCGCCGTAGTAGAAATAGTTAATTTCTACGCCGCCGGAGTAGAAATGAAATAAATAAATATCCATAGCAACTATATAAAATGAGCGAATAAGAAGTGACTATTAAAATAGAAACCTGCAATATCGCCCCAAGTTTCACTATAAATACTCTAGATAACCTAAAAATAAAGTTACTAAAAACCTTCAACAGCTGTCAAATTTGAATTGATAATCTACAAATTGAAATATAGTGGCCTATTCAGAGAAACACAGTTATAAAGGTTGTTACGAATATAAAGATTGTTATCATAAAGACATTTGTAACAATCTTTATGAATTTGTCAATTCAGAATCTACGTCGGTATTATTGACAATCTTTACAAAATAATACTTGTGAATGAACCAGATTATTTGACAATAGCTAACTTCATTATGCATATATGAATTTAACCTAACCTTATATGTCAACGTTTTATTCTTTTAATAATGTGTTGCCAATTATATTTAAAATGCAAACATTCTGCCAAAACAACTAAAGAAGAATATGACATTTGTGTCATATTTGAAAACTTCTAAATTATTTAGAACGGGTATGTTAATTCCTACCACTGATCCCAACGTGACTGAAAAGTTATGGAAAGATTTATTTTTTTTATTTTGATTGAAGAAAAAGCACACAAGACACCACGCTACTTTATATTGATAGCAAATTAATATTATTTTGAATATTTTCCTATAATTTGCTTAAATAAATATAAAATTATTGAATTCTTTTTTTGACAGATGTAGAAAAAATATTGTTTGTATTTCGTGGGCGAAATTTGTTTTTTATGGCGTGTTCGAATGACTTTTGTGTCTCGACCTGACGATCTCGGGTAAAAGTAACATCCACACACACAACAAAAAGAAAATCACGCATTTCGCGCACTTAATACGAAACTAATTATTTTTGATAATTTTTATTACAAATATTGAAGAACATAAACTTCTCCATGTAGGTAATATATTTTTTTATCTTCTATAGATTTAGAGATAAAGAAAACATAATCTGTTGCAATAAATCGCTAAGTTCAGACTACACCAAAGAAACCAGTTATTAAATTCAAATGTTTGTAATTGACAGATAAATATCATTATCAAGAATCAACAGTTTTAATGACATTACTGAAAACTTTTTCTTGGAAGTACATTTAATATTTCTTATTGAATTATTACCTCCCGCTACCCTTGGTAAGAGAGGTATAGGGATCGTGCTAAAAATCACATATCGAGATTTTAGTAAATGATCACTTTTAAGGTCCCTAGAATCCAATTTTAACATTTTCACGATGATATCTGTATGTGTATATATATATGTATATATATATATATATATATATATATATATATATATATATATATATGTGTGTGTGTGTGTGTGTGTGTGTGTGTGTATGTGTCGGGATTTTGTCTTCGCTCTAACTCAAATACTATCATTCAGAAAATTCTGAAACCTTGTATTTATACCCTCTTCTAATTTGAAAAGAAGCCATTAGATTTTGGTGAAAATCGGATAACCGGAAATGGCACTTTACCTGAAGCTCATAATGGTTTTTCTTCAAAAAATACCATTAAATGCCATTTTTTCGCATTTTGTCGTTATAAAAATTAAAGATTATTGACTTTTCTACAGGGATACATTAATACTTTTTCTATATATTTTACAGATAAATTTAAAAATAATTTTACAAGTCCCGAAGCCTAAGAAAAACACATTTTATATTTCAAATGAATGTAACTGACAGTAACTGTCACTGCAAAAAACTAATCACTTCAAATTAATAATAGTGACATTTTAAAAAGAAAATAGTAAATAAAGCAATAGTTTTATGCAATGGAAAAGTTTGCAGCGTTAGTAAATACGTAGGTATGTATTTAAATTAATAAAAATAGGTATAGGTATGTATATATAATAATAATAGTACATATATCCTTAAAAAAATACCGTCAATCCCGTCAATAAATTCGAACCATCTTGAACATTTTAGAAGAATAGAACGATATTACTTATAGAATGAAAGAATAGATATAATTAGAATTATTTGTGTGTACAAGAAATATTAAATTTGATACTTACGTAACAAAACGGAAATGGCGAGAAGTATCGTGCTGACCACAACAGATTTTTTTTTCTTAGTCCGTCTCTGAACTTTCTTAATCTCAGATACTGTGTACACATATGAAACTAGAGATAACTAAGTACATAAAATATCTTATCTCCACAGTCTTCAGTTGTTCCCAAACCGCCACGCTATTGTTTCTTCACTTGTTTTCTGCACAGCTGTCATTTTTTATCAACAATGTTTCATTTAGTGTTGTAGTTATACATTAATAATTTATTTCTTATTCATACTTATTTAATAAAATGGCGAGATTACAAGATGATGATGATTTGGAAGTCATCGAAAAATGTGACGATGATGACGATTCTTTAAAACCGAGCATTTTGTCGGCTATGCCGATTTATAATACGGTTTGGGAACCGATTATTTTATACAGAAAAGAACTGAAAAAACGCCCGAGGTATGTGTGATATTTACTATTATTTGTGTAAGTATACATGAATTAAATTATAGTAAATCTTGTTTGTTTACTGTCGTTAATGTGTGTCAAGATAAGACAGAATATTCTGTTTATTTTGATCAGAATTGCTTGAAAGAGGCATGGAGTATTAAATTATAATTGTAGAGACTTTTTTATTTTGTTTGTTAAATATTTGATACACAACAATAGTATATTATGATACAAGTGTATAAGCTAAAACCGGATTTGATATAAAAATTTTGCTTATTAACATTTTTTTGCATCTTTCAAAATAAACGAACTATTCTTGGTGAAGTTTGTATCTCGAGTCGGAAGGCCAGTGATGTAAATCATTCGAATGAGTAACAGCAATTACATGCGAATACAGTACTATACTTTATCCACAACTATCAATCATTGTTGAAGCAACCTTTTGTTGTAACAAAACTATGAAGTGATTTGACATTTAGCAGAAAATTTTAAAATCGTCTATTCAGCTACAGTTTAAGCTTAAGAAGAAAATAAAAGTATGAAAATGACAAAACTAATGTAACTTTGGCTTTTTATGTGGAAAACAGTAATTTTATGTGAATTATCAACAGTAAAGGCTCATTCACAGCTACGAAAATAAGAGATACAGGGTGTTTATATCTCTGCACGAAACTTCAATGACATATAACTTGATATACTGATTATAGAATATAAAGTTTTTTTAAAAAATTCGCAAAAATAAGGGCAGTGTATTCGTTGCGAACATTTTTAGTGCCTCTGGTTTGATAGTACATTTAAATATTTATAATTATGTTAGTAATGAACCAAACTAATCAAATTAAAGGTATTACATAATTTTCAGGAACAAGTGAATGTTTTGATTGTTTTGGTAGGTCAAGGACAAAATAAAATTGAGGATAAAATGTTTTTACCTCCGCTACCCTAGGTAAGGGAGGTATAGGGATCGTGCTAAAAATCGCATATAGAGATTTTATAGAATAAGCACGTTTTCATGTCCCCAGAATCCGATTTTAACATTTTTACAATGATGTCTGTAGGTATGTATGTGTGTATGTGTGTCTGTGTGTGTGTGTACGTGTGTGTGGGTCTTGTGGACACGATTACTTAAATACTGTCAATCAGAAAAATTTGAAATTTTGTATACCCATTCTATACTAATATGGGAAGTGCTCATTAGTTTTTAGTATATATCGGATAACCGGAAGTATCATTTATACAAGCTTTTAAAAGTTTTTCTTGAAAAAATTCATTGAATATTATTTTTAGCAACTTTTACTAATTAAAATTGATTAATGGTACAATCTTCAATTCTACGATAATAACATTTAGTAAATATCTCTAAATAACTTTAAATATGAATATAGAGTAATATAAATTATTTTCATGTATCACCTAGCCTATGCGTCAAACAAAAACATAATTTTTAATGACATTTTTGACATATTTAAACAAATGTCACTGACAGGAAGCAATTATATTAAAATTAATAATGGAACCGTGTTAAGGAGAATATAATAGTAAAATATTTAATTAAGGTTTGTAAAAATAATATATTTTCCATCATACATAAATGTTAGATGTACAGGATGATCTGATTTAAATTTGCTAATTGCTATTTTTCCAATACTATAAATTAATATTAATTTACAACTACACATTTACGAAATGGATAATGTACGGCGAAGAATTTACAAAGATTACGTTTAGAGCACCTAGAAGATGATGCTGATTTTTATAAGAATATATAATTTGAAACAACATATTAGATTTTAACCATATATGATAAATCGGATGTAGTACTTAATTTGAAGCTCTAACAGATTTATGAAGAAAAACAATAAAACAATCCAAAATTTCGTTTTACAGACTTTTCTATTTATTGGACAACAAATTAAATTTTATTTACAAACGATTAACCGGAAATGATACTTTACTTAAAGTTCACTGCTATTTTAAACATGGAATTGGAGGGAGGTCATGTGTTGGCCACATCAGATTTTTTAATTTCACATCTGAATAAACTGCAACAAGTCATTTTTACAAAAATTGTTCAAAATGATTTCCTCCTGCAGCCATACAAAATTCAGCATATTGTATCAAACTCACACACACGCCCAATGCAATGAATTTTGTTGTGCCGCTTCTTCATACACTAATAACATCCACTTATTCACTGTTGCTATACATTTTTCTCAAATTTCTCCCACAACACCTTACGTTTTCAATACCTTATATGAAATCAAACTAGGTACTCAAATAAAAAATTAAATATTTGTTTAAAAATCATTACGCAATAAGGTATTAGACATAATACTTAATTAATAAATTAATGATTTTTTGTAGGCAGTGTTTATACTTCTATTTCATTAGTAACAAAATTACAAATAATTAAATATACTATTAAACCAGTAGCATTAAAAATGTTCTGTAGGAATGAACTACCTTTACTTTTGCAAATTTCCAAAAAAATCTTTTTGTTCCATAATCAGTATATCAAATTATATATGCCACTAAAGTTTCGTGCAGAGGTATAGAAACAACCTGTATAAATAAAATTATAAATAAGACTTTATAATTGGTGTTTACAGCTTCGAAAATAAAAGATAAATTAACATCGACTGTTATTTAATACATTCGCAATTAACTAGCAATAATAACAGTTTCGTACCTTTTAAAGCACTGTACGTAATCATATATGCGAACCTTCGTATTAAGTAATCTTTTTAAAATTATATTTAAATTGAAATCATTTTGCCAGACCGTAAATTGACAGCTCAAATGACATTTGTTATGTATGTGCTTGTTTTTGTGTAAAATATTTAACATTTGCAAATCCTTGTGTTTATGTCTTCTGTTTAATTTTATTTTCGAGAGCTGTGAACACTTTCATAAGAATCTGTTGTTTATATCGTTATTTTTATTTTTGTGCATTATTTTATTTTTATTTCGGTGCTGTGAATGAAGCTTAACGATTTATAAAAATCGGTTGAATTATAGGTATATTATTTGACAGTAACAACACTAATTTAATCTTTATATTATTTGCTTTTCTTATAAAAACTCGGTCAGGATAACCGGAACAATAAATTTAGTAAACAATCTACAAATGTTAAATTACTCTCGACTTGAAGTTAAATCTTTCATCTTGCGACATTGGAAGTATACTGACTACAAATTTTGGTTGTAAATAATTATAAAAATAATAGCTCTGGTACTTACAATTTCAAGCAAGCTTAAAATTTTGCTGAGATCAAAACATGTTGAAAATATTCCTTTATAATGAAGAAAATAATAACAAAATTTTTAAAAAGTTTTGAGATTTAGATATTACTATGTACCTAATTATTTCAAAGACCTGGTAATTTATATTTTGTTTACTAAGTTAAGTTCATAATTTCTTCAATTTAGATAAAAGTCATACTTCAATAAAGTGATTCTCATATCTGACAATAATTTGTCAAATTATTTTTTTAATAATACCTGTTACATAATCACTGATTGGAGAACTAAAAACCGTGAAAAATCTCAAGATTAAATCACTTCAATGCTCTAAAGTCTCTAAGCAACAAAGGTTATCAATTTGTTTATTTATAATAGCAAACAATACTGATTTTTTTCAATTATTCATATAAATGTATGATAAATTTAAAAACTTTTAGGTTATCCTTATTTATTATTTTAGAATTCTAATTGCACTACTGCGTAAGCGCGTTGTCATAGCTAGCCTGCGTTTTTATGACTGCCCATTTTCAGCTAATTCAATTTTTTTGGTTGTACAAATTGAACGTATGGGACAAATTTAATGAAAATTGGTTAACTTATGTTATTTTGCCTATAGAATCGAATTGCGAAGTCGCCATTTCACCCATTTCTGGGTTATAACCCAAAAAAAATTGAAATTTCGGGAACTTTTGAAGATGATGAATTTAATATACTCAGTAAATTTATATTCTTCAACTGTTTTATCAGTTTAGGACATTAGCAATTGAGGAAATTATCCGAAGGCCATATATCATGGTATCAGGCGAATAAATTGATAGATTATGGATGTAGGCGTATATAAAATTTATTTTATGTTAATAGATGTTCATTACGAATATGACTTGACTTCTTGATCATATGAACGAATCAAAGACAGAATATAAAGTGTAGACTTAGTGTGTATTTGCATATTACTTATCTGATCCGGAAAGTACCATTTTACTGAATGAGGAAAGCAATTTTTAGGATGTGTAGCGTTAACGATTTAAAATACACATACTGGTCTTGCACTTGTCATTTGTTTCATTGTTTTTGAGGTTCTGATTGTTACGTATTTCCTTGAACAACCGCTAGATGCGCTACGATCCTGGATTTCTTCTTATCCTGCCTTCCTCTCGTCACTTATTTAAAACGTTAATAACAGAATTTTTATTTATATTATAGCGCTGGGAAATTTTTATGATCGGCATTCCTTTTTCCGCTCTAACAATTTCCCAACACTTCACAATGTCGCTAATTCGATATACATTTTTTTTACTTCGATTCGACAATTTAATTTTTGGCAAATCAAAGTGACAAATATTATAAATAAGATATTTAAAAAATAACACTTGAAATATTTTTCAAGATTTCAGCCTCTGAATCAACCTCCGGTCAGAGAGTGGGTCACTCAACCAAAACTGCAGACGCGTTTCGCTCTTATTGGAGATCTTCGTTGTGGTGTACTGACGCCTCTAGGAGGCATTGAGTCGGCTGAGTGAGCGGATGATAAACATCCCAAAAAGATAAGATGACTGCAGAAGCAAGTAGCTATATACAGAGCCATCTATCGAGAACGCAGTGAGCTTAGCCAGCCAAATAATAGGAAATAAAATACAATATAATGGTGGCACTAGGTGAAACAGTTTAAATAAGATATTTAAAAAATAATCAACCTCTCGGCCATTTATCAGAGACTTAATGCCCCTTTGAAGCGTCAGTAAACCCACACTCAAAAACTCCAATAAGAGCGAAACGCGTGTGGTTCTGGTTGAGTGACCCAGTCTCTGATAAATGACCAAGA
This sequence comes from Ophonus ardosiacus, assembly GCA_943142095.1. Classification (NCBI taxonomy): domain Eukaryota; kingdom Metazoa; phylum Arthropoda; class Insecta; order Coleoptera; family Carabidae; genus Ophonus; species Ophonus ardosiacus. The sequence goes on along the minus strand of OW964837.1, from coordinate 9,879,328 downwards.
GGTTGATCCTGAGACTGAAATCTTGTGAAACATATCAAGTGTTATTTTTTAAATATTATTTAAACTGTTTACCGAATGTCGCCATCATATTGTCATAATTGTAAAGCCAAATTCAAGCAGCTAAATCTTATACAGAGAATTTATTTTAAAATGCAACATTATAGTTCATCACTTCCATGGTTACTCACTATTGTCAAAAAATGACAGCAATGTAATATTTGTCCATTTTAAAATGCAACATTATAAATAGTATTGCAGCACAGAAGATCCCTCCAAAACACATCACAAATGGTGTCAATTCTTATTACGACCGACTAGAATATTGCCTCAGAGTGATTGGGTGGGGGTATTTTTTTAACATTTATTACATGAAAGTTATGAATTTTTTGAATGCTAAATTTTCAAAATATAATATTTAGAAGATTTTTTTAAGAAACTGCTACTTCCGGTTGTCAAATTGTTACTAAAACCTTTTTAGTCTTTCCGATTAATGTCAGCTTAGCGATATTAAAAAATCTTGCTATTCTTGCACTTTTCTTGCAGGCCAGATTCTTGTCTTGTCTTGCAATAAACTATACAACTCTTGTCTTGCATTTTCTACAAGAACAAGAAAAATGCAAGACTCTTGTGAAACACTATTTATTTATTAATATTTTTTGTATTTTGGGTACATATAACATTAGCCTCAGAGTGATTGGGGGTATTTTTTTTAACATTTATTACATGAAAGTTATGAATTTTTGTAAGCTAAAGTTTGTTAAGATGTACAACATTCATGTTTTGATTATTTGTTAATCGTCTGTAGGCTAATTTAGTGGAAATTAGTTTTGATAATAAAAAACTATAAATTTTGTATGTTGCTTTTTAAAATAGACAAATATTACATTGCTGTCATTTTCTGACAATAGTGAGTAACCATGGAAGTGATTCGCCATATGTTGCATGTTAAAATAAATTCCCTGTAGAACAAAGTGTACTTGAGTTTTCAACTATTCAACCTATTTTTCTCTGTCCACTACTGTACCTACATAAAAATAATCAAATCAAGGAAACACGTATCTTTCAAAACTTCAAAAACAACAAAATTAATGATAAGTATAATTTAAATCGGGGATGTTCTTAACTACTTCCTTCCCTTCAGGGGTTTATCCTCTACACCCCGCGTCCTTCGTCGTTCTGGTCGCGGGGCCGACCTCTACCGTCGCAATGTCCCCCTTCGAGGTGTTCGCTATGTCCGTGACCTCTCCAATACAGTCATCCATTCTCGTTGGAGATGGGCCTTTGCTGCAGCTGTTGCTACGGTCACTGGCCTGTGGCTCATTTTTGCTTGGGCTTGGATGTTGGTTTCTGCTGTCCATGATGACTTGGAGTATGGGATTACGGGACGGAGAAATGGGAGTTGTACGGTTGGGATTCAAGGATTTGCGGGGTTCCTGATTATGAGTATTGAGACGCAGGTGATATGGTATAGGCAATTATGAATGAGCTTTATTCTTACAATATTATCGGTGATATTTTGTAATTTGTGATTGGTATAGCAACGTTTAAATTATAAAACAAAAATCACTATCACTAATTTAACTATTCTACCAAATATTTCTCTTCAGTGAACTATTTTTAAAAAGACAAATCATCCACTTAGGGATAATTTTGAGAAATCTCAGAAATAGTTTTATTTTATTTTGGAAGCTGTCTTATTTATAATTTTATTTATGCACGGAGGTATCATAATTTGACAATTATACACGAATTTATTTGACATAATAGTTATTTATGTATTACGAGCGTAAGGAGGCTTTTATGGCCTGCGACGGGATTTTGAGCCCGAGGCGTAAACCTAGGGATAAAAACACTTCAAAGGCCATAAAAGCTAGTTACGCTCGTGGTACATACAAAACTTTATGCACGGACGAAAATTTTCAAATTATGAGTGTTAGAAAAATTGTAACGAAAAGAATTTGTCCTTGTACATCCAGTATCTAGTGTTGCTATGAAAGTGGAAAACATCAGTTTATTGTTTGATTTTTAGTTCTGTCATTTGAGTTTAATTTTGTGTATCTCCGTGCTTTCCATATAAATATCACATAATTAATTTTCATTTTTCATTAAAGAATATAAAATTTTTCGATTTGTAATGAAAACTTTTCATGTTGCCTGTTTAAATTGTTTATATTGTAGGTTATAATTTGGTTTGACGTTTCATTATAGCCCGGCGGGCTATAATGAGGCCCGCGGACTATAAAATGACGTTTATGTCAAAGAAATTCGTGTATAATTGTCAAATTATGATACGTCCGTGCATAAACATCATTTTATAGCCCGTGGGCCTCATTATAGACCGCCGGGCTATAATGAAACGTCAACCCAAATTATAACCTACAATATAAACAATTTAAACAGGCAACATGAAAAGTTTTTATTACAAATCGAAAATTTTTCTATTCTTTAATGAAAAATGAAAATTAATTTTGTGTGTACGTGATATAAATATTTATCAATGATGAATGAAAAATATTTTTTTAAAAAATTTAAGTAAGTTTAAATTTAAAATAACAAACAAAACATTTTTACAAAATTAATGTACAGTTTGCATTACATTGTGATAATATAGTAACTAGAACTACATTTTCCATAATTTCTTTGACAGTTACAAACACTTTATAAGGCAAATTATTTGTGTTACACGATAAACTCAACTAAGAACATCATCTACTCCAACTGAAACTTTTCTCGTTACTTTTACGTTGTTCTATTTTCCTTTATGATAAGGCTATTGTAAATTATATTCGTGTTTACAGTTTAAACACTCGCAGACATAATTTTCTTCTTTCGCAGACTACAATTGGCACAGGATCTATGTACCCTACAGAAAACTGTCCAGAAGGTGTTTTCTTAGTCTGCTTGCAAATGCTCTTAGGAATAGGAATTGAAGGATTTATTATAGGTATTTTTTACGTCAAAATGACCAGGCCTAAGATTCGGGACTGCAGGAATCAGTTCAGTAAATATGCAGTGGTAAGAAGACATAATAAAAGGGATTTTATAAAAAATAGTGAGGGACCCCATTTTCATTTATACGAGGTGTAGAGATAAAATAACGAGATTTTTTTCGGGTTCCCTGCAAACATTTATCAACTTCCTTCCATCCATGGTTAAAATTTTTATTAATTAATGTTTACTAGTTACTAAAATGTAAAATTGGTTGCTAAAAATTTTACAAGTTATTTACTATCAAGTTAGTAATTTGTTGACATGTGAAAATTGTGTTTTGTTATTGTCATACGTATTAAAAATAAGTGTCAATTGCAACCACGATTTAAAATATACTGGTTATGCCACTTGTCATGTTTTTCATTGTTTCTGATGGTCCGCTTGATACGTGTTTCCTTGAATAATCCGCTAGATGCGCTACGTGAGAATGACCCTACCACAGCAAACTATTTTTACATAAAATATAAAAAATGAAATGCATAATGAATTTATTTTTAATATAAATTATATATTTAGTGGAAACTTGAATCAATACATTGTTAGAATTTAAAATTGGAAAAACTAAATAAATTAATAGAACCGTACGCTTCCAGATTTCCATTCGGTAATAATATCTTCTTCCCGAAAATGTTTTCGACAAACATCATTCAATCTTAATTCGCGATCATCTCTACTAATTGCACATTGTCATTTTTCAAAAAGTGATACATCGAGTGGAGCTGCAAACAGAGATTCTTTTTCAGTGGATTTCTTGTAACCGGTTGCACATCCAGGAATGCAACATTTTCTATTTAATTTTCTTTTCATTTTGCATTAATTGCAATATCTTTTAACAAAATATTTATATTACATTACATATAATACGAATATGTACTTCAAAAGCTGTTTTATTTACCTTTCTATACGATGTATAGCATGTAATATTTTCAAAATGACATGCAAATGACAGGTGTCAGTTGGGTCGTTGTCACGTTGCGTCTCTAGCGGAAGAAACGAGGAAACACGTATCGCTTTGGACCCTCGTTTTGTGCAGAGTGGCACAACCAGTATATTTTAAATCGTGGTTTTCATATTAATATTTTCTTATCTACTGCTAATCTCAATATATTCGAATCTAGCGTCAAATTTAAATTCAATTATCTTCGTTATTTTTAATGGTTGCTTATGATTTCTAACTTACATCCAAATTCTACGACTTGTAATGAATATTATATATTTATTTGAGTTACATTTTGTACTGTGACCACCAAAGGGTGAACTACCTTAACGGTGGCAATATTTGTTTGCGTAATTCATTGCGTGGTTAATGTTCTAAGATCAACCTCGTTATTTTATTTCCACACCTTGTATTAACCATGAAAAATATGAGATGTAGACGATCAATTCTATGGTTAAATCTACTGTTAATTAATTGTTGGAGACGTTTACTTTAAAAATAATTGAAAGGGCATTCGAATGTTTTGTCGAAATCTCTTTTATTTATTTTCCATTTCCATCAAAGTAAAAGTTTAATTATTCAGTGTTCAGTATCAATCCCTGCATCAGAAATGGAATTTGTAAATGGTGCAGTGCGGAAGAATTTGTGTTGTAATTAGAACAGTATTTGACTAACTGGATCTCCATTTGTGTATTTTATTTCAAAGAAATTAATTAATCAACTTCATTAAATTTTCAACGGAGAATGGTATTTATATACAAATTAATTTCGTTTGGATTCCTAAAGCTTAAACAAAAATTAATTGACTGCTCAGAAGAATTACAATAAAGGGATATTGTTGCTTTTATTCAAAGACAGATACAGCAGAATATGAAATACTTATTGTTTTCTTATTAAATAACACATTCTTTGTTCTTTGTCAACAGAAGTATCTCTTGTAGTTTGTTTGAAACATGTTTCTAGCATATTGTACTTGAAGTACTTTACAATAAGTATGTTTTGTTTTAAAATTTTGTTATTCTTTGAAAGAAGAAAGTTTGCTTCATTTATTTGTTTCTAAAAAAATCCTTTTATGAAAAACATCTAATGTGGACGCCACATGACTTCCTTGTACGCCTATAAACTATACACTTATTTTTAATAACTAAAATATAAAATATTAATTTTAACTTCTAAACGGGAGAATATATAGTAATCATAAATGGAGGTGAACATTAATTTTTTTTTGTCTTAATCAATAGCGAACTTAATTACAAAAATCAAAAAGTAAGTAATTTTAAAATTTACATATCTCTTTTACACAAAGGGCTAATTTAATAATATTTGATGTGCTAGACGTAGAATTTTATTTGAAGCATTTATTTCCAAAATCAAAATAAAATGTTAACAGCTTCAGGTTAGCCCATTTTAATCAAAATCTATTATGTTATTTCCATTGATATAAAAGCCGTATACCATGAGTATTTTTTAACGTGAAACATTCGGTTTGTCATATCCATGGTTACGACTTGATATTTGATTGATAGCAATATGTTTGCCCGTTCCATTTATAAAACATAGGGAACGAATTTGACATTTGATAAGACGACAATAGAGGTTAATTTTGTTTAAATAATTATATCTGCATTCTAAATTAAAATCAGTTGTAGAAAAAAATATAGTGTGCACCTTATGCCCGAGTGGTTTTCTGACTCGGCTAAATTTCTTACAATATTTAAATATAATACTTCTGTCAAATGTCATATAATAACTTTTAGAAAAATTCAACGGTTATCTGTCATATTGGCAAGATGTTATTAGAGGTTAATTTTGTTTAAATAATTATACCTGTTTTCTAAAAATTAAATTTAGATGTAGAAAAAATACTGTGTGCACCTTGTGCCCGAAATATGTTTACTGCTCTCGAGTGGTTTTCTTACAATATTTAAATATAATACTTCTGTCAGATTCGTTCACTATGTTTCATTTTAAATGGAACGGGCAAATACATTGCTGTCAATCAAATATCAAGTCGTAACCATGGATATGACAAACCCAATGTTTTACGTTAAAAAATACTCACGATATACCAAATATAGTTTTTCATTAAAATCTGTTATAAGCTTCAAGTAAAGTACCACTTCCGGAATGTAATAACCAAAAAGGGAAGGCACAAGATATTATAACAATTCAAAATTTCAACTTTCTACGGCTTACTGTTTTTGAGTTATGCGAGACACGTACGTATGTACGTAAGTACGTACGTACAGACGTCGCGACAAAATTAGTCAAAATGGATTCAGAGATGGTGAAAATGGATATTTCCTGAAATCTGAGAACCGAATTTTTTCACGATTACAATATATGCTTTACTACGTGAAGTAAAAACAAAATTATAATTCTGTTTATTATAAAAACAAATATAATTGTCAAGTTTTAGAATTTTAGGTATGTATATACGTTCTCTTTGTTATCTATGGTTCCCCTGATACTAAATTTGTGACGTCAATCTTAATGTGTTTCATGTCTATGTTTTAAAATTTATTTTTATATATTATACTTTTTGTAAATCAAAATAAATATTGTATCTAAATGCTGGAAGATGACAGGTGATTTGAGGAACTCACTTGAAATTATCAAATGGATCACTTAGTGATCGCGGGTCATAGGTTGCCGAATTTTCAAATCGTCTTTATACAAAATTCCACAATTCAAATCAAAATTGATTATGAGTATAGTTATATAAATAAACGTAGGCAATATTTTCTCACATGTTAATCTGAATAAACTATGACATCGTATGGCTTCGAAAATTAAACAAAAGATCGAATTTCCTAATTCATCTATACGTCAACCACGAAACAACAATTTCTATCACGAAAACAAAAAACACATTTTCACCAAATAATTTCTCTCCAGGTTTGTCAAAGAGACGGCAATCTATGCCTCATGTTCAGAATATCCGACGAAAACCGTCTTCACATAGTGGGCACTGCAATCAAGGCTTGGCTGACGGAGGCCAAAAATGAACAAGGCGAATACATAGAAGCCTACCAAACGCCGCTTAAATTAGAAAATCCAGGCCTGCTGTTATGGCCTCTCACTGTTGTACACAAGATTGATAAAAACAGCCCTTTGTATGATATGTCGGCGAGAGATCTTTTACTTAAAAGGTAAATAGTGGTAAACAAACAATTTTGATTGGATGTAAATACTGAACTTGTTATAATTATTTTAATATTAAGCGCAATAATTGGTTGCATTCCAAAAGAAGATTGGTTGGGAGTTAATATAAAATGGAAGGTCATAATAGTGAAGTGTATTATTGTTGACGGGAAAAGGAACTACTTTGAACATGTGTATTTAAAATAAAATTCTAAAAAATCTGTTGTGGCCAGCACAATACCTCTCGCCAATTTCATATTAGGTTAGATAAGTATTGTATTTAACATTTCTGGTACACGCATCTAATTATATCTATTCTTTATGTTTCAATTCATTCTATGAACAAGTGTCATCCTACTTTTCTAAATGTTCGATATTCTTCTAAATCTTTGACAAGATTGGCGGTATTTCTACAGGGTATATAATGAAATATATGTATAGCAACCGCGTGTTTAGTTGACACTGATATAGTACATACTTTGACTTTTAAATAAATTCCATTTCTTTTTATACCAATAGCATATTATAATTACTATTACATCTCGACTTATCCATGTACAAATTTTAAGTTTTCCGCATTCAAGAACAGTATCAAATTTAACGTGCGGCAGCTATATCTATAATTTTAAATATTTAATTAATGATAAAATAAGAAATATTAAATGTACTTTCCAGAAAAAGCCTTCAGTAATTAAGTAACATTTGGATAGACTGCTAGATTAAATTTATTTTAAGAAGATATCACAAATTAAGTAGAGAGAGAAAAGTTTACTATCGAATGTATATTTCTGAAAAAAAAAAATTATGTTATCGGCTTGACCATTAGAAAGTTACGGTCTGATCAATGTTGGGACACCTAAGTTTCATACACAAGTGGTTCACTAATAATAACAAGTATCACCTTAAAATATGACTTTTAACCATATGAACTGTCATACCAAATTTCATCCAAATTGTATAAAGCGTTCTGTTATTATAAGCAAAATTAATTTTTTTTTCGAAGAACTTTGAAGCAGAATTCTGGCTAAATGGTACACTTTCCGGTAGAAGCAAGTTTAGTTAAATCGTCTTATTTTAGCCTCAGGAATCTGTGGTTAAGCCATGTCCCCCTATTTAAGAGACACCTGTATATATAATAACGTAACATCATGTTTTTCATTTTGGATTAAAAATGTATTAAATATATTGTGTCTTAGACAGCTTTTACATAAAATATTGTCTTACAGAGTCTTTTTTACATGACTATATTTTTATCTAAAGCCCGTACGTCACGATCTATAATTCTGCATAAAATTATTGACAGAATTTTATAGATTTAGACAGTCGCGTATAAAAAGGATTTTTTTCTGTATACAAAATTATAAAAAATCTATTTTTATGGACAGAAAGTACACACATAATATGCGCATGTATTATGACATCTGGCAATTAGCAGTGGAATTTTTGATAATTATTGTGGTCGATTATATATATTTATAAATTTTATAAAATATTATTAATTTGTCTTGGATTCGAAAGCAAGTAGCAATGCATGTGGAAAGTTATGAAGAATGTCCATGTTTATTTTAACCAAAAATATATATCGTGAGGAACGGGCTTTAAAGAGCATTAATGGTATGTAATGTTTTTAAAACTATTATTTAATTTTAATATAATATAAAAAAATCTGTTGTGGCCAGCACAAGACCTTCCGTCAATTCCATGTATTTTGTACAAATCCTATACCAAAAGGTCCTTGGAACAGATTCTATATAATATCATGTAAAAACACATACTATTACTTACAAATTCCATACCAAAAGTTCATTTGAAAAGGTTCTATAAATCCAATAAAATTATAATATAAACTACATTAAGTAATGTCCTTCCATCTTCTCTTTGGCCTTTCTCTGCGTGTCACTTGCGAGCAACACTATGACATACCAATTTTAGATCCTATACTTTTTTCCATATTTGGTTTTACACTTGCAACTGACATCTGTCAATTAAATTTTTTTGAATAATTATGTCAGCTGTTTCTATGATAAATAGCAATGCTGACTAATTTTTGAAAATTAATTTCTTTATAATGCTTTAAATTTACATCTATTGAATATGAAGGAAAATGTATAATCAAACTGTATAGAGAAGAGTATTTTCTTTAATATATATAATAACAAAATGTCAAAAAATAATATTTAACTGCGTTTTTTTAAGAAAAACTGTTAAAAACTTCAAATAAGGGTACTTCCGGTGGATTAATTATAACCAAAATCTAATCAACTCTTCATATGGATGTACAGAAGAGGAATACGAAAGAATTATAATTTTTAGAATTGTAGTATTGGAGTTATCGTCGGAGAAAAATTTGTCACACACGGACACACACACACACGGACACACACACACACACACACACACACGGACACACACACGGACACACACACACACATACAGACATCATCTTAAAAATGGTATATTCGTATTGTAGGGACCCTAAAACGTGCTTATTCATTAAAAACTCACCACCGAATTTTTTGACCAAAGACAATACCTTCCTTACCTAAAGGTGACGGAAGGTAAAAATACAGAACTTTACCCAAATACTGTTTTTTGTTGTATTTAACATGTCTTCTGCACACATACAATTCTAATTAGGTATATCTATTTTTCACTGTATGAGGAAGTTTCTAAATGTCAGAGATTCTTCCAATTAATTAACAAAATTGGCGGTATTTCTAATGGATATATACATGTTACCTATAATTTTAAATATTTCATTAATAAAACAATAAGAGAGATTCAATGTACTTCCCAGGAAAAGCTTTCAGAATGGAACTAAAACTTTTGATTTTTGACACTGACATTTGTCATTTACAAATTATGTTATAAACATTTGAATTTGTCAACTGATTTCATCAGTGTATTTTAGCCTACTCGACTTAATACATCCCGATATTCAATATATTATAGTGTCTTTATCTCTAAATTTATAGAAGATATAATAAAAATTATAAATGTATCAGATGTAGAATTTTATGTTCTTCAATATTAGTAATAAAAAATTTCAAAAAATAATAATTAGAAGAATTTTTATAGAAACTACTACTTCCGGTTGTTCAATTGTTACCAAAACCTTTTCAGCTCTTCCCAAAAATGTCAGATTGAGGAATTCATAGTTAAACTGGTCTTATGTCTTATAGTTTTTGAGTGATCGTCTCTCCAACATCCACACATACACACATACATACATACAAACGTACACACATCCACACACACACAGAGACATCATCGTAAAAATGTTAAAATCGGTTTATATGGACCTTAAATCGTGCTTATTCACTTAAATCTCGATATGTGATTTTTAGCATGAATCCAATACCTCTCTTAGCGAGAGGTAAAAAAATTGATCCTACATTTCATTAAGTATATTAATGTCAGAAATACTCACTTAGAGTCATCTGTACATCATTTCGTGAAAAGCTTTTAGCCATCTACGTTTGAAAATGTAAACTTCCCTATTGATTATTCGAGAGGGCGTTGTTCAGTTGTGGTCAACATTTACTCCATCTATCAACCAAATAACCTACTAAGAAGTTAGTTCAAAATTATCCCTCTAACATAAATGTACACAACGAACTATGTATTTACTTTTATTCCATTTTCTTTTTAGCCATCATCATACAACAAAATTATTTGTTTCAGATTCGAAATAATCATCTCCATCATAGGCACTTGCGACTCAACGGGCCAACTCACCCAATCCCGTACTTCCTACTTAACCTCTGAAATCCACTGGGGTTACCGCTTCCGGTCTTGTGTCTCCTTCGACGAGACGAAAGAAATCTATACTATCCACCACGATTCGTTCAATTCTGTCGTCCAGGTGGATACGCCCTTATGCAGCGCCAAGCGGCTGGATGAGGTACTAGGAGAACTACAAGAGGAAGACGAGAGAGTAGATAGCGCCACATCTACGTCAGGTATTGGAAGTTTGACTTGTAGCAGCCCCGTTAGTGGGAGAACAGAGATAAATGAAACGGTGAGAAATGGGGATGGACGGAGTAGGAAAAAATGGAATGAAGGCGTTGTCATACTTGAAGAGATTTTGGAAACTCATGTGTAAATAGGTATTAAAAAATGTTGATGTAATTAATGTATTGTATTTATAAAGTTTATCTTCGATTTCACTAGCAATAATTAAACAAAAAATGTGGCTCATAATTTTTACAGCAAAGATATATTCTACCACTTCTCTTTTCTGAAAGTTCTTCCGCTTTACAGTACACTTTACGATACAAGATTTACCGCGCAACTTATTTAGCGAAAAGAACGCATTAAATAAAATAATTGAAGGGTAAAGGGGAAGAAAGCGGTTTGTCACTAAAAATTTGAAATTAGGATTTTCATGCCATCTTGTAGGTAAATACCAAATCTTTTACGTGGAATATTTCTTTTGGACAAAAACACGGTAGGACAGAAGTTATTACCAATGGAAAATTTGTCGGAAGAAGGAAGAAGGCGGGTATGTCCATGCGGTACCAAGCAAAAAGGTGGATTTTCCACTCTCATATATCAAGAAAGTTGATGAGTACAGGGTAAAAAAGCGGTTTGCCAAAAAATGTAAAATTTACAGGACACAGTTTTTAAGATTTTAAGATCGTGTCATTTTTTGGATAATACCTTCAGCTATGCACAATTTTAATGCAAGATTCTTTACTGTTTTCTAAATGAGTACCACAAATTAGAAAACTTGTCTGGCATCCTATTTTGGTGAAAATTTTTACTTTATTTTGGTGTCAAATTAAAAAACCGAAATTTCCACCAAAATAGGATGCCAGACAAGTATTCTAATTTGAGGTACTCATTTACAAAACAGTGAAGAATCCTGCATCAAAGTTGTGCATAGCTGAAGGCATTATCCAAAAAATGACACGATATTAAATACTTAAAAACTGTCTCCTGCAAAATTTACATTTTTTGACAAACCACCTTCTTTCCCTGTACCCTTCAATTATGAATTTTCAAATTTTTAGTTGTAAAACATTTTATTTCGATTATAAATTTATGATTAAGTAATGCTTATGAAATTGAGGGATTTCAGCATAATCGAATTAAGGGAAATTAGTAAAAAAATCTGATGTGGCCAACACAAAATCTCCCGCTATTTAATTTTTATTAATTTAAACACATACCTACGTATTTACTAACGCTGCAAACTGTTCCATTGCATAAAACTATTGCTTTATTTACTATTTTCTTTTTAAAATGTCACTATTATTAATTTGAAGTGATTAGTTTGTTGACAGTGACATTTACTGTCAGTTGCATTCATTTGAAATATGAACTGTGTAACAAAAAAATTGGGTTTATCTTAGGCTTCGGGACTTATAAAAAAAATGATTTTTAAATTTACCTGTAAAATATACCGTGAGTATTTTTTAACGTGAAACATTGAGTTTGTCATATCCATGGTTACGACTTGACATTTGATAGACGGCGATGTATTTGCCCGTTCCATTTAAAAAGAAACATAGGGATCGAATTTGACATATGATAAGACGTCAATAGAGGTTAATTTTTTTTAAATAATTATACTTGCTTTCTAAATTAAAATTAGTTAAAAAAATACTCACGGTATAGAAAAAGTATTAATGTATTCCTGTAGAAAATTCAATAATCTTCAATTTTCATAATGACATAAAATGCGAAAAAATGGTATTTAATGGTATTTTTTGAAGAAAAACCATTATGAGCTTCAGGTAAAGTGCCATTTCCAGTTATCCGATTTACATTAAAATCTAATGGTGTCTTTCCATATTAGAATAGGGTAGAAATACAAGGTTTCAGAATTTTTTGAATGACAGTATTTGAGTTAGAGCGTCAATAAAATCCATACACACACACATACACACACACACACACATATATATATATATATATATATATATATATATATATATATGTATACATACAGATATCATCATGAAAATGTTAAAATTGGATTCTAGAGACTTTAAAACGTGGTCATTTACTAAAATCTCGATATGTGATTTTTAGCATGATCCATATACCTCCCTTACCAAGGGTAGCGGGAGGTAAAAAAAATGGTGGAATCCGTCATTAAGGAAAGTATTCCTGAAAGCGATAAAAAATATTAATGGACCATTGAAATATTAAATACTAAATTCAAAGAAATCTAAGTGCAAAAATTTTTGTATGGTAAAACTATTCTTTAAAATGTTAAATAGAGACAAGATTTCCATTAGGGAAAAATATGATTAATATTTTTTTACGAGTTTGTAATACGCATTTAGTTTTACTAATTTAATTTTCTTATTTAATGAATATAAAGCTGGTAGACTCAAATACTATATGCTTATGCTTCATTTTTAACTAAAACCATAACCTAATATAAATTTAATTATAAATATGTGGTATAGTACAGGTAAAAAATACATTTATTAAATTATTTTTACTCATACGATTAGTATTGAACATATTTAAGGAAATAGGTAAGATTGGTAACAAGTAATATTTTTTTCCACATAAGTTTTAAAGATGGCACATATATCCGTGTTTCTCTGTATATAAAAAATGCTTTAATTTTAAACCACTCATGATATTTATAAAATAAAATTAAATAAAAATATTTTACCCATTATTAGGTATTCCAATCTGTTTTGATTCGCAGGTTTCGGAAATGACATATTTACGGCGCAGAGTAATTTCCTACTAATAAAGGTAATTATTATCAAAATATTAAAAAAATTGTAGTACGCCACTGGTTGCTATATCTTTTAATTTACGCGTATCATGACGCAACAAACATGTTTGATTCGGTTTGTCTAGCCTAGCCGACTCCGGCAATTATTTTCACTAGCTTAGAAGCTGTTTTAAAGTAAACATGCGTTTGTTTGTGCTCTGAAAATGCATATAGAAATGCATATTATTGTAGTTATATTGCATTTATTATTGTTATGATGCACTTATTGCTCTAAATAAAGAAACTGCAGTTGTGTGGGCCGTCCAGCCTTGGATTTCAACTCAGGGATCATTTAAAAGCAGCGAGAAGTATATCCAGCCAAGCATTAAGCATTATAGGACAACGAAAAATGAATTGGTAATTTTTTTTGGAATAATAACATTTATAAAATATTTATTTATACTTATATTCAATCAAAACTAGCATATTCAAGGCATTATAACTGTAATATAGATATGAGCATGTCATATGAAAATAATTAGGTATCGAAATAGTTATCATTTATCAATAAATCTAATATCTACTATCGGATTCACAATGGGGTCTTCAACTCTTATTTTTTATTCATTTTAAATGAAAGTTCGTTTAATTTTGATAAATTCGTAATAATAAAAAGTCTTAATTATTTTTAATTTAATTGTACTTAATTTGTAATGTCGATATTACGTCATGGCGACAACTATTACAATCTTTCTATCGCACAAAACTAGTAGGCTGAGAGAGAAAGATAGCAATCGTGTGATGCCGCAGTGTCTCTCTGATAAATTCATATATCTCGCAAAGTAATATTAAAAGATTTTTTTATTTTAATCGTTATCTATTGAGTAATACGTCAAGTATAAAATGTGGAGTGGTGGAGGACCCTATTATAGACGGTGAAGTATGAACTTCAAAAAAATCAAAAATTATGAAACACATTATATATATATATACAATTTAACCAAACTTGCTTCTACCGGAATGTGTACCAAGGGCAGACTGCTAGATTAAATTTATTTTAAAAATTTAGCAGTGCACACTCAGATTTTATTTTTTTCTGTGTGAACCGTAACAGATATCACAAATTACACAGAGAGAGAAAAGTTTACTATTGAATGTATCTTTCTGAAGAAAAATAAATTCTGGCTAAATGGTACACTATCCGGTAGAAGCAAGTTTGGTTAAATCGTCTTATTTTAGCCTCAGGAATCTGTGGTTAAGCCATATCCCCCTTTTTAAGAGACACTCTGTATATAATGACCCCATTTTTAGCGCGTTTGAAGATATGCTCAACTTCATTGATGTCTCATATCAATATGTATGAAAAAAAATTAAATTTTCATTAATTTTAATCATAGCCTTTGTAAATAATTTCGACGGTAATTTTTTCGATTTATTTATATTTTGTTTCAGTGTATCAGATTCTATTAATAATTGAGTATTGATATTTGCCATATTGATTCAAAATGCTGTTTTTATATAAATGAATTTTTATTTGAAATTAGTTAGCTCAATATTAATTAGTTTAATAGTTTTTTAATTGGCAAACGTACCATATTAGATATTTATTCTTCTACCGATTATACTAGAAAGTAAATATTTTAATACAGTTATTTTGTAACTATTTCATAACACAATTGGTAGAGCATAACCTAGTTAGACACAAGTCCTGGTTTCGAACCCTGGTGAATGAAATAACATTTTATGTTTGAGGCTGCATACTCCTAAAATTAGGGGTGGTAGAATTGTTTCCTGTTCAAATTCAAAATTCTTAGACATTTGCAAAAAACAACAAAATATGCAATCGTATTTTCTGCTTGTTCTCGAATACCAAATCGCGGCCACTTTTCGCTCCTATGCCATTCGATTCTACAGACTTTTTTACATAAGTACATCAAATCAAATATATGTAATAGCAAACAGTAATTTAATTTTTGTTAACATTTTTTGTTACAGTGGAATTATGTACGAACTACTGTTTGAGCTGAGACGATAAAAAACTAGAGAGGATGGAAGCAATTTTCCAGAGTTTGACTTCAAACCTGGAGATACTCTACAGGCAGGCAACACCAAAGGATTTATCTGTGAGTTCTTGCATATATTTTAAACTTATTGTTACGCCTTTTATTGTATTTCTTTGAAATTTAGCTGATTTTACAAATGAGCTCATTTTGCATATTTTCATTTACCACTCGTACACGGTTAAAGGTACCGTAACTGACGTGGAAAATTTGAATTCAACAAGAAATTATTCATCATTTCATGTGTCGTATAAATTTTAAAACAGCCTGTTCCTGTGTTATGACAATTTAAACTCACATGATATTTCTCAGGAATTTAGTTACTTTTACAAATGAGCTCATTGCGCATATTTTCATCTGCCACTCATTTACGGTTAAAGATACAATAACGGGCGTAGAAAATTTAAATTCAGCGTAAAATTCTTTATCATTTCTTGTGTCGTATTATTTTTGACAATTATTCAGAAGATTTGTGAATTTATTTATCTCTTTATGAATAATTGATCAGCAAAAATTAAATTTAGAGCAAATTTTGAAGGTTGAAACCTTGTTGAAACGAACAAAAGATGTACTTGATGTAATTTTATTCATTTAAAATACATATATTTGAGGTTTCATATTGTTACAACTTAATAATAATAAGTCTAAACCAGTGGCGGCTCGTGCTACAGGGCACA
Source organism: Ophonus ardosiacus (assembly GCA_943142095.1). Taxonomy (NCBI): domain Eukaryota; kingdom Metazoa; phylum Arthropoda; class Insecta; order Coleoptera; family Carabidae; genus Ophonus; species Ophonus ardosiacus. The sequence goes on along the minus strand of OW964837.1, from coordinate 9,862,834 downwards.
AGGGCGCAGCCCTACCAAATAAAAAGACAAGAAAAAAATAAATAAGCGATTACATATACATTTTAAAAGTACATTAATTATTATTTATTTACTTTCATTATTATGCAATTCTTACTACACCGCCGATAGCTAGATAGCCTATATACTGACGTGTGCACGTACCGATATGCTGCTAGAAGCTAGGGCACAAATGTTTCTGCCCCGGTCTCCCACTACTTTTACTCGAATTTTGACCAATAGCAGCGAAGCGCGCGAAGCTGCATATGACTGCATTAAGCCTGTTCCGGGCAGAGCCCAAGTTAAACGAAGATTTCCGAGTATGTCCGACATTTTCCGAGGTAATCTGTTATTGTTGAATTGTAATCGTCTAGTACCCACTTAATTACGAAGATGGCTTCTGAATCTTAAAGATTAAATAATTTAATATACTCTATTTACTTTTTAAAGTTTTGTGCCCTACCATACAAAGATATCACCAGCCGCCACTGGTCTAAACAATGCTTCAGCTATATTATTATAATCTGTTTTGTATTTTACTAAAACTATTATAACATTTCAGGGCTATTTTAACAATATTTCTCTTTTTTTCAGCAATTTTCAAACATAGTTGGCGACAGAGCAGTACGCGCGCGTTATTATAAAACTCCCATAGTCCCACTTCCGGCATCTTCATTACTTCCCATGTCGTGTTCGAAGAGAAAATGGCCAACATCTTTTTGATGCTACAAATACATTATTTTGTGCTGGAAAACTAGGAAAAGCAGAGAAAATTTACGCAGAAAAGCGAAATGAAGTGTTCTTTAAACGTTTGTAATAATAATTTTGTGGGAATCGATTGTTTAGTGCAAAAAAACAGCCAAATTTTTGTGGCGTCTGTGTTATGTAAGTGGAAGTTTACTTATTTTCTTATATCTTCATCTACTTGAAAGTATTTGGAACATTGTTTTTGATAACTTTGTAGTTTAATATACATTATGTATAATTTGTTCGGTCCTGTATCAAACATTCTTAATTGCCGTTTGTTATTCAACAAGTGATTATGATAGCCATTTTGTGTTGTAACCGATATCGTGTTTTTATTGATTTAATAGTGAAATATTCTTGGAATTTAATAACAATCGTAAGTTTAAATATCGTTTCAACTATATTAATAGTTATTTTTGTTGGAAATATGTTTTTTCTTATAAAAATTACGTAGTAAATTTTTTTACAAGGCCAAGCTTCAACTATAATTTTAAAAATTATTGTTATCTAATAATGTTCTGTTTAATTCATACCAAATATCATTAGAAATAATAATTTTATTGTATATTACAATGAATTAATTTCTTTTCAGTCGAAATCAGAGAATCTACAGTGTCCTGACCACTTGAAATAATATCCAGAGTCTAGCTAGAAATCTAAAAAATCAGAGAACAGTATCCCATTGGTTCAGACAGCAAGAAATCACCAAATGTAAGTGGATATTTATCTTTATCTCTTATTTTATATTTCTGTGGTCATTATTAAATGTATTTATTTATTGGGTTGGAACAGCAACAGCTAATATTTGTTGGTAATACAACAATACTTTATAATCTACGAGTCGAATCGTAAAATAAGAATTACCTAGTTCAAATCTAGTTACTAGCCAATACTATTGAAAGTTGAGTGACCACCTGAAACAAATTCTATATTTCTATTGTGTGGAATATCATATTTGCACCTGCCACTCATACACAGTTAAAGATACAATACGTTAAAATAAATGTACGTACTTGGTGTTTTATATTGTAGCAAATTAATAACAATAATAAGTTTAAATAATGTTTAAACTATATCTATACTATTTTAATATAATCAAAATCGTACAGTAATGGGTTACTTTACAACTTAGCAACCGTTACTGCATAACAACGGTTTTGCCATTATACCCAAATCGATCAAGCAACCGATGCACGTCATCACTTGGTGTAAAAACCTTACTATATTAAAATTACTAATAGTAAAAAATTAAATAAAATTTCAATCATTTTTAACCGTCAAAATGTGCATGCCTTATATAATTATTATTAAGATGGATAGTACAGGTCATTACTTATCGTGTATGACATGAATAATATATGAATAATGTACATCTATTTCATAGTATTCGTTTATTTGTTGATATAGTTGGCAACATTGATAATTTGTATGTTTATACTGTCAAAGTTATTATTTGTCAATTTTAAAAATATTTGCATCTCGTTTGAGACATTTCTGTCCGTTGTAAAGGCCTATTTATAATAAAGTAACGTTAAACGCAACATGACCGTTCACGAAAACACAAAATCTGTGATTTATAATATACTCCAAAGATAACACTTCTAATCAATCACAAGAATTCGGTATAATATGTCTTTATACAACATACATAAGTATAAATAAGGTTAGTATTATAAAATAACTAGCTGACCCGCCCCGGCTTCGCACGGGTAAAGCTAGAATAACGATTGCTACACGTGTACCAGTAATATTTCACATTTACTTCGGAGACATGCGCTGCGTAGGAAGCCGGCAACCTGCCTCGCATCGTACATGTAACAGGCTCCGCCCACTGTCCACCCAATCCCCGCACCGCACCTAACAGCGCCCGTTTCTAAACATGTAGGTACATATGATGTAAACTATCTCTCCGACAAATATCGAAAATCTACTAACGTTAAAACTTAACTATAGATACAAAGATAAAAAGTAATTGAAATCACCCCCTATTGTACCGCCTTGAGGGATGATGTTTGAAAAACGCTAAAACACTCTTTATTTCTTACCAAAAGCATAAAAAAGAATTTTTATATCCTTAACTTGAGAAATGACGGATTCTTCATACAAACTTTCATCCCCTATTTCACCCCTTTCAAGTTTTATTTTCGTGACAAAAGGTAGTCTATGTCCTTCTCCAAGTCCAATCTATCTCTATACCAAAATTCATCAAAATTGGTTCAGCGGAGGATATGATGGGTTCTCCATACAAACTTTCATCCCCTATTTCACCCCTTCAAGTTTTATTTTTGCGACAAAAGGTAGCCTATGTCCTTCTCCAAGGTCCAATCTATCTCTATACCAAAATTCATCAAAATTGGTTCAGCGGAAGATATGATGGGTTCTCCATACAAACTTTCATCCCATATTTCACCCTTTCAAGTTTTACTTTCGCGACAAAAGGTAGCCTATGTCCTTCTCCAAGTTCCAATCTATCTCTATACCAAAATTCATCCAAATTGATTCAGCCGTTTAGTCGTGAAAACGTAACAGACACACAGACAGAGTTACTTTCGCATTTATTATATTACCTAGTATGGATTAATAACACTCCTACAAAACTAACAAATCGACATGTAACCTTTATTGGTTATATACTGACAGACAGCGGCAGGGGTGAGAACACGTTGTACTTTTACTTTTCCACTATGTGGATAGATGTCGCTAAATTGGCTGCGTTCCACTATAATTAGAAAGAGCATAAAATCCTTAAAAGTAGTGTACTAATTTTTTTTTTTACGTAAATCGATATTTTAATAGTCATTCTGCTATTCGGGGCGGAGACGAATCCAACAAATCAGAGATCATCAAAATCGGTCCAGCCGTTCTTGAGTTATAAATGGTGTAACTAACCCGACTTTGTTTTATATATTAAGATTTAATTAGAAATGGACAGTGACAAAAATATAGTATTTATTTTGCAGATGTGAGAGTTCTTTAATATGTCGATAATACAGATTTTTATAGTAAAACTGAAACTCTAAATTAACAGGGGTGGGATTCTGTAACTCGTCCGTTATCAAACGGTACCGTTATTACTATGGTTACATAGAAGATTTAATTTTATTTGACAAGTATGACGTAAATATGGCAATCATCTTATAATAAATACGTTTCTATAGTGATAACGGTATCATTTGATAACGGACGAGTTACAGAATTCCACCCCAGTAAGGTAGAAATATGAGAGTTAGTCATATTTTGCAATGCGTTTATTGCGTTACTTTTCATTATAAATTGGCATATAGGAATACCATGCGCTCATGTTTTGCGTTACCGCTTGCGTTATGCTGGATTTATACAGCGTAAGCTATACTGTAACGTAACGTACCGTAACGTAAAGAATAAAACAATGCAAACAAATGAGACAATTTATACAGCCGTAAGACGTAACGTGCAGTAACGTATTAATATCCCAAATATTTAGCTTAATATATTAAATGGAAATAAATATAAAAAATACTTCTTTTATTCCAGAATGACGTCACCTGCCCTCCAAAGGAGTGATTTTAACCTCACTTTGGAATATTTTTAAAAATAATTTAATTATATATCTTATGATAAATATCGAGAAATTTTGTTTTGATACCTCATTGATAAAATTAAACCATAAATTTTTCCATGGCTCCATCATTGAGTAATTATGTATGAAATTTATTTCTGACAGCTGCCCCTCACGAAATTCATTTGTTCTGGATTGATCTATAGTCTTTTCTTGTGGACTGTGACTGACATGAGTGTCATGTGTCAAAGTGTATTACAAATAAACTAACCTAACCTGTCATACACTTACATAGACAGAACATAAGCATACTTTTTACGACAAATCACCGTAAAGGTTCTTTATAAAGTAGCTTAGAAAAATCACGTGTTACGATACGTCACAATACGCCACGGCGATATATGTTACGGCTTACGCTGTATAAATCCAGCATTACTTCATTATATATAGGCCTTCAGTAATTGTAGTTCCATAATAGTTTGAAATAAGATTGTATGCAATCTGTATAACTCTTTTTATAAAGATCCTAAACCTTAGTAAACGTACCAGTACATAACGTTACACATCTACCGTGATTATTTTTTAACGTGAAACATTGAGTTTGCCATATCCATGGTTACGACTTGATATTTGATTGACAGCAATGTATTTGTCCGTTCCATTTAAAATGAAACATAGGGAACGAATCTGACAGAAGTATTATATTTAAATATTGTTAGAAATTCAGCGGAGTCAGAAAACCACTCGATAGCACTAAACATATTTCGGGCACAAGGTGCACAAAGTATTTTTTCTACATCTAAATTAAATTTTTAGAAACAGGTATAATTATTTAAACAAAATTAACCTCTAATGATATCTTGTCAATATGACAGATAACCGTTGAATTTCCCTATAAGTTATGATTTGAAATTTGATTGACAGTAATGTATTTGTCTGTTTCATTTAAAATGATACATGGGGAATGAATTTGACAGAAGTATTATATTTAAATATTGTAAGAAATTTAGCCAAGTTAGAAAATCACTGGGGCACAAGGTTCACACAATGTTTTTTTCTACATCTAAATTTAATTGTTAGAAACAGGTATAATTATTTAAACAAAATTAACCTCTAATGACGTCTTATCAAATGTCAAATTCGTTCCCTATGTTTCATTTTAAATGGAACGGGCAAATACATTGCTGTCAATCATATGTCAACTCGTAACCATAGATATGACTAACCCAATGTTTCACTTTAAAAAATACTCACGGTATACCCAAAGCATTCAAGCAGCCAATGCACGTCATCACTTAGTGTAAAAACCTTAATGCATTAAAATCACTAATAGTGAAAAATGAAATAAAATTTCAATCATTTTTAATAGTCAAAAAGTTTATAGCCTTATATAATTATTATTAAGATGAATAGTAGAGTTCATTACTTGTCTTATATGACATGAATAATATATAAATAATGTACGTCAACGTCATATTATTCGTTTAATTGTTGCTATAGTTGGCAACATTGATAATTTGCATGTTTATACTGTCAGAGTTTTTTTTTTTGTCATTTTGAAAAATATTTGTATCGTGTTTGAAACATTTGTGTGCGTTGTAACGGGCTATTTATAATAAAGTAATGGTAAACGCTACGCAACGACGCAACTTGACCGTTAAAGCAAACACAAAATCTGTGAATTTCCCAAAGGTAGCACTTCTAATCAATCAGAAGAATTCTATGGCGTACATAAGTATAAATAAGGTTAGTATTATAAAATAATTTAAATAGAAATGGACAGTGACTAAAATAATATTTATTTTGTAGACGTGACAGTTCATTAGCATGTCGATAATACAGATTGCAATCTGTATAACTCTTTTCATAAAGATTCGAAAACCTCTGCAAACGTACCAGTACATGACGTCACACATCTAGTTACTAAAATTCAATTTTTATTAATGACGTGCATTGGCTGCTTGAATGCTTTGGGTATAGTTGCTTTTATTCAATTTTTATAAATGACGTGCATTGGCTGCTTGGCCGATTTGGGTATCAACACATTTTGACACGAGGAATTGTTTATTTTTATTTTTTATTGTTCATCTTCTAAATTGTTTTCCATGTTCTTTTCATCATATAGATCCATCGTTTTGTAAATCGATCTCCAAAAATTAATTTCTTTGGAGGTTGTAAGGTACAAAAAACAATAACTGTCAAGTTACTTTGTTACTGAGAATCAGACTATGTTTTTTAGATGTTTTTAATTTAGAATATTATGACGCAAAAAAATCAAATTTTAATATTAATATAAAATACGAAAAAATAGTATACGCACCGCGTCAGAAAAGTGATTTTATTGTACTCGTATGCATTTAAGAACTCGCTATCGCTCGTACTTAAACTTGCCATACTCGTCTCGTAAACTTTCACTTTTCTTAACTTGGAACCAGTGGCGTAGCGTGGCTGTTTTGGTAGGGTGTGCAGAAAAAATTCTAAATCAAGATAACACACATTTTTATTTGACTTAATTATAATACATTTACAAAATGAAAGCAAAAAAAAAAATTTTTTTTGGATATTAATTCTATTCGTCGATTTTGACTTACAAAAAATTCTATTACTTTATCATAAAAATCATTATTTTGTTTTAATTTAAAAAGTAACTCTTTCTCCATAGAAATAATACTTAAATAACTAATGCCCGGTTTCACCAACATCAAATAAATCTTCGAATAGCTTATTCATTGAATAAGAGAAAAATATCGCATCGAAACCATAATGCAAATGACAGTATTTATTCTAGCTGACATATTTTGATGCGATATTTTTCACTTATTCGACGAATAAGCTATTCGAAGATTTATTTGATGTTGGTGAAACCGGACATAAGTCTTTCTTCACCCTGAGTAGACCTGCAGTACGTGTTTATTCTTTTTAGTGCAGAAAATGTGGGTTCAACAGAACTGCTTGTCCTAGGAATTGTCATCATTAACTTAAAGAAAATCTATAGCATGAATGTAGTAATATCGTAGAAATTATTTTAATCAAAATATCCAAGTAAATTATTGAATTGCAACGTAAAATACTTTTGTGCGTAGCAGAATGCATAAGTTAACACCGCAACAGTAAATCCATTCTCCCACCAGTTTAGGTTCGAATGTTCAGTTGAACACTCGCTTGCTTTACCAGCGTACAGTGTATCCCCACCGTGATATTCGCCGCCCGCTCCCTGCATGTCCTAATGTTACCTAGACTGGTCGTCAAAATTTCTCCTGAACCTAGCTCTGCGTTTGCTATACTTATAAGGCGTTCATAAAATAAAAACGAAATATCTCTGTAATATTTTCTATTTAAAATGTGCCAGTATAAAATGCATATAAATAAAAAATATGTTTACTTTATTTTTTCACATCTGGGAGTGCGGAGAACACCTTGAATACTATGACGCTACGCCACTGCTTGGAACGTAATATACTATTATTTCTATAAAAATCATGCGGTAATTTTCTTCCAGTTTTGCTTTGATTAAATAATGTTTATAAAATAAAATACATATATTTGATGTTTCATATTGTTGCAAATGAATAATAGTAAATTTAAACAGTTATCTATATTAATACTTATTTATCTTGCTAAAGTGTTAATCTCATAATTAGGACTTAGAACTGGGTATTTAGTTAAATGGGAAATACCCACACTTCCGGACCAACTGGAATACGGGTCGGAGTTGATTCTTCACATCGATCTTTAAACTAATAGACGCAGCGTACGAGCAAAACGCTTGTCACACCATAACGGTTTAGACATCATAGGCGCCGGTTTTTGAAAATATGTATGGGTGCTCTTGCCAAGGGCGTAGATAATTATATAAAAATAATAATGCAATAATGCTGTGGGGTAGAGGTTAGAATTCCAACTTTCATCGAAAAAAAAATGTTAAAAAACTTGCAATATAATTTATTTATTTATATTAATACTTAAATATCATAAATCAAGAATTATTCTATAAAAAACTTAAAACAATGAATACAAAACAACATAAAAATCAAATAACAAACAAATAAAAAACTATAAATAAATGATAATTCGCAGTTTTAGGTAGGATAGAGACTACTAAGTATAGGTACCTATAAAGTATATAGCTATAATAATTATTATTCTAATGAAAACATATTTCGTCTCAGAGTATTTCGTTGTATAAATATATTTGCTATTTCGTTGTGGTTTATTTTCCTTAATATATCTTTATATGAGTTTAAGATAACATAGTCATTTAATCTAGCCTATAGTTTATTTGAGAATGACTGGCAGTAATAAATCATTATTTGCAAGAGTAGTATTGGATTTTTGCCAGCAATGCGGCAAATAAAACTACCAGAAAAATCAGTAACTACACTAGGATGGTCAAAATAAGCCGCACGCTTTGTACCTGGAACGAAACTTACTTGTCGAACAATAGAAATGATAAATAAAATAAATAAATATATCATCACGGCATATTACCCATTTCTGGGTGTGCCAATCTGCTTTATCGCAGATATCGGTAATGATGATGACATATTTGTACCGTGCGGGCGCTTACCAGGCGTCACCTCACGGGCACTCATTGCTGGCGTGGAGAGTGCACCACAGGGGCCACTTTTGTGCCCTTTAAAATTCGAAATATTTGGCGTCGGTCGGGATCGAACCCGGTACCCCCAGGTTCGCGACCAGACACCCAGGCACGAGGCCACGGGAAATAGAAATGCCGTCCGATAATCCCCGTCGGACTGTGTCATAGACGTAGATAGGATTTGTAGAGTGATCTGTTTATACATTTACTAAAAATAAAAGTTTTTAATATTTAAATATAACTTTCTCAGTCATTATTATTATATTGCATACATTTAATATTTACATACATACATTCAATATTTACATTTTTATTTGTTACATACTAAAATTTATACTTATTTCATGTGTGTTGTCAAGATATTGGTACCTGTCATATTTCTATTAAATATACATATTACATTACATATACTTATATATTTATACATAAATTATTAAAAATCAGAATCTGATTCTGAATCTTGTCCTACTGAAATTATAAATGGCTCGATCGTTTCGTCTATCAGATGGTCAAGTTTGCACATTTGGTCTTTACCTGACCCTGAAAAATAACTTAGACGTAAAACTATAGTTCTCTACCAAATTTAGTCATTTCGACTATCCCTGTGCAAACAATTATTGGCGCGCCACTGGAATGTCTTTGACAGAATGATTTATTACTGCCAGTCATTCTCAAATAGACTATAGCTTCAATATCTTCTGCTCGTTTTGTTCCATTCGAATTAAAACGGTTGTTAATGCTATGAATACACCTATCTATGATTTCGTAATATAAACAGGTTTATTGCAAATTCGTAACAAATAATATGGTCATTCTAAGATTAAAAAAAAAAAAACAAATGATATTTGAGTTCTTTCATCTTTAACTCAACTCGGAAAATGTTTAAATAGTAATTTTGAATAAAGAAAAAATCAATAACCGAATAATTTATATGGTTGCTTGTGCACCCAGAGCACCCATGCATTCGGCGCCTATGGTAGACACAGTGGAGGCTTTCTAATTATGCGACACAGAGAGACGAAATTTTAGACAGTTGAAATGTATTGAAAATAGTTTCCTCAACAGATACGGCCAAAATTCCTTCATATTCACACTCAGCCATGGTTCTTTGATAATAAACCAAATCTCATTCATTTCTATTGATTGGTTTAGGAGTTATTGAATAAAAAGTACAGTACCACCGCGGTAAGTAGTTTTGATAACATCAACTATAATCAATAATTACTGTGGAAAAATATTGTATATAAATTATTATTTAAGAATGTATAGAACATGTATACCATGTTTCATTTACAACTGTTGAGTGGCTTATGATTTATTAAGAAAAATATTTTAAAAAATCGTTCAAAATTTGCAAATTTGGAATTAATAAAACCGTGTATACTTATCATTGCAACATGGCTGAGTTCAAATCTGAAAGAATTAAGCCCATATTTTTAACACATTATTCAGCTTTTGTAAGTTTCAAATCTACTTTAAACTAGTCGAAAGAAATTTGTAAAAATTTCTCATCATTTGCGTAGGTTTTATAACTTTGTTGAAAACGTAAACCGGCCGAACTATTATGAGTTTGGGTTCGTATTTAGAATAATAGCAAACGAAAATGTCCAAATATTCCTATTACAATACGGCCGTAAATTATTTGTCGTATTACATAAAACATCTAGACAGATCGCTAAGTCAGTAAATTTTACATCAAGATCATTCGAAATCTGCTAGAAACTGTTCTTTAAAGCTGCATACAAAATACGCGGTTATTATGGAATAGATATTTATTTAAATAGGTTAAAAATGTATTTGTTTTAATTTGATATTTCAAAAGGACATTTGATAAAATATATTGCAGAGTAAGTCGCATACAGTTACTGTAATGTTAATATATGAATGTTTATCTTACGTTACTTGAGATAAACATTCATATATTAACATCACAGTGGCTTTCTTTGCACTATTTTTTATCAAATGTGTTTTCAAAAATGTCAAATTAAAGCAAATATCAAATACATTTGAAACCATTTAAAAACTGTTGGATATAATATCGCATTGTACACGTATATTCATTACATATATCACATTACATAAATCACTTAAATAAAATCTGTTGTAGCCAACACAATACCCCTCGCAATTTTTATTTTGTTACATGAGTATCGAATTTAACATTTGTACACAAATAATTATATCTATTCTTTCATAAGGAATCTTGTCTTACTCTTCTAAAATGTTCAAGATGGTTCCAATTCAATGACGGGATTGGCGGTATTTCTTAAGGATATAAATACTTTTACTATTAATATACATACCTACCCACGATTTTAAATATTTAAATACTTCCTAGAAAAAGCTTTCGGTAATGTTAGTTAAACTGTTGGTTTTTGACACTACCATTTATCTGTCAATTACAAACATTTGAATTTGACAACTAGTGTAGTATGGACTGTGTGATTTATTGCAATAGATTATTCTATATATATATATATATATATATATATATATATATATATATATATATATTATATTTTCTTTATATCTAAATATATAGAAGAAATAATAAAATTTAAAATTAGATGGAGAATTTTATGTTCTTTATATTTATAATAACAAAAATCTTCAAAAAATATTATTTAGAAAATAATTTGTATGAAACTATTACTTCCGGTTATCCAGTTGTTATTAAAACCTTTTCAACTCTTCCTATTAATTTCAGATTGAGAAATAGATAGTTAAACAGGTCTTAAGTCTTATAAACATAAAGACACATATACACTCAAACACATACACACACATACATAGACACTCACGCATCACGTACATACACACATACATAGACACACACGCATCACATACATAGACACACACGCATCACATACATACACACACACGCATCACATACATACACACACACGCATCACATACATACACACACACGCATCACATACATACACACACACGCATCACATACATACACACACACGCATCACATACATACACATACACGCATCACATACATACATATACACGCATCACATACACACACACGCATCATATACACACACATACACGCATCACATACACACACATACACGCATCACATACACACACACACACATCATCGTCGTAAAAATGTTATAATTGGATTATTCAATAAAATCTGGATATGCGATTTTTAGCATGAATCGAATATTTCTCTTAGCGAGAGATAAAAAGCAATACTGTTCTCAATTGTCTTCTGTAATTCCATACGAAATTTTATCCAACAGTATTTTAAACCACAACCTAATAATTGATATTTAATAGGTGGACCTTTGTTTATTCTGATGCGTCAAAAAACTGACGAGCTTTGGATTTGAACACTACAAATCTTCGACGTAGGCGGCCATCGATGGATGAACTGGTAGGAAACTTTATTGTTCTCATAATTGTAATGTTTAAAATATTATCTTGTTCTTATGTTCAATCATGAGAACTTATAGTTAAAGGAATATGATTATATGCCTAATTATTATTTTGTTAGCATACTTAGCCATGAGAACTTATAGTCTAGGGAATAGGACTATGCATAATTATTATTTTGTTCTCATACTGAACCATGAGAACTTATAGTCAAAGGAATATGACTATGTGCCTAAATATTATCTTGAACTCAAATTCAGTTTTGAGTACTATAGTAAACTAAATATAACTTTCATAAATGTCCTTATAATATCCAAACAATTTGAAATTGAAATATCGACTTATTTATTAATAAAATCAATATCTGGGAACAAATGATTAGCATATGTCTTTCAGGAATCGGACATCTAGAAGACTAAAATTATAGTAGCTTTATAAGTTTTAGTATTATTTACGTAAGAATGGCATTGTGCAATAAAATGTACGCTTGCTAAGAGACGTAATTGAAATAGTTTTTTTTTTGCCACAGTTTATAGTATTTGTTCATAAGGCAACGTATGTTGTAACCTGTTTAGGAAATAATTTGAAACTGTCAACATGATTCGTATACATTGACGTGTGTTTAAAATTTTTATGTCTTGTATTGATTTACTGATTTATTAATAATGGTTGCTTTTGCGTATCTTGATGCAGGAAAAGATAGTTTCTCATTAGATGTCAGCACAGATTATAAAGCGAATTGAACTTGTGCAATACCATTCGTACGTGAGGAATACTATAGTTTTAAGTTCTTGGAAATGTATTTTCAGGTTTTAATTAAACTTTGGCTCATCGCGCCGTCGAGCAAACACGCGTTTTCTTTAAAAATTAAAAATAAATTGATTAATTTGAAGTGCATTCCGGGGCGATCATCCTAAAATCGTGCGTCTACGGTTGCAGCGGTAACCGTACACGCGGCTTACCCAGTCGGTAGCTAGGGAGAGTGCTTGGGAAAAGAAAATACGGACGTATCGGGGGATGCTTGCAGGTGGATGGATGAGTGAGTCAGGAAGGAGGTAACAGATTCGAAACTTTGATGTGGGTGTTCGGGTTCCTTATTCAATTAACTTCACACGGTCAGAGGGGCTGGGTAGGTAGGGTTCGTGCGCGATAGCCATAATTGAGTGGACTGATATGTACAACGCACCGTCATGTGAATCCTGTTGTTATGGTGGATCGCTTCACACTTGTGTGAATGTTTCTAGGGACATTAATCCATAGTTGACACAGAAAGCTTTCTTATGGCCTTATGTGCTCTCCTCATCCGGAGGCAACGTAATGTAATCATCATTTAATGGTAATGGCAACGAATAATTAAAGACAAGGTAAAGTTTTTGTTTGATTTAACTTTGTTGAGCACACGGGTTAATAACCGCGTTCGGTGTAGGGTATCCGCGAGAGGCGCGGGCGAATGTCTCCGGGAGTAGCTAGGTAGGTTGGCGTGTACCCTAGGTAGTTACATGTAACTGCTACCGTACTCTCTACCTAGTTCGTGTATTAGGCCGTAAATGCTTGCATCGCGTGGGGTCGGCTTAACCCCCTCGTAAACTTCCGTGAGAACCAACAACGGCGTTCGACGCCACGGCGTTCTCACCATTTGCTTAGCTCGTACTCTTTCTCTCTCACACGCCTTTAGCTTAGTTTAATCTAGATATAAGATAGTTCGCGTAGACATAAGATAGCTTAGATATAAGTAGGAAGGGTTGTTTTTGCTTTTCGAGAGAGAGAGAAAAATTAACGTAACTTCACATTTTTAGACTTGCTTTTCTTTGAAATCGTTATTAACGTAAGATAGGCTTTTTTAGATTTGTTTTTCTTTGAAATAGATATTTAACGTAAGATAGTTTTTTGCGCACTTCACTAATTTAATTTGGGGGGGGGGGGGGGGAACTACAATAATTTAAGTTAGATTATAAGTATTATTGTACACGGAACTGTATTTAATAAACGGTATATATAAGGGAACGTGGGTTTGGTATTTGAGGGCGGTGTTTCCCTTATATATACTATTTATTAAATAAAGGGTTTCGTTTTTAGTTTTAAGATAGTTTTCAGGTTAAAAAGATCTCCCCACCGCCACTATCGTCAAGATTGCAGTGCCGACTGGAGACGTAGACCATGGCTTCTTCTTCATTTGTTTAAAATGTTTGTATAACAATAAAAAAAATATATTATTTTAATTTAAACCCAATGTCCCATTAGTTTTAAAGTAGGTAGTTTTAGAAAAAATTGTAATTACTACAGATATTTAGGATAGAACGTTAGTGACTTCAATACAAGTGAATACTTCGTTTTTGTTGCGTCTGAATTCATCTTTTGCAGTTATACTGTGGGTTATTAGATATTGTTTATCAATTAGCATGTCCTTTGCATTGGGGCCAACGTTGGAACACGGTGCACAACCATAGGCCTCCATGGGCACCCCCCCACGTCCTCGTACGTGGCAGACGGAACCCATGTGCCTATGCCGGTGTTGTCGGGAATGCGGAGTTCGTTTGGGGACGTAGGCTTTAAGTCGACGTCGTGAGACCCATATACCTATTATCTAGGTGATAGGTGTATAGTGAGTACCATGGCGCCTCGGCTAGGCGTGAAATCTCTGACTCCTGCTCGTGTATAGGCGAAACCAACCCGAATGGGCGGGAATCATCGGCACAGATTCCACCGTTTTTTATATTAGAGTCACTCAGATTTTGCGGACAACACGTGTTGTTCTTTAGATTCAGGATGGGAATTAGGGATGGTGTAATTGCACTGGGTGGATTCAGACGTATTCAGGGCAAAGTGTTGCTTTGAGAAATTACTGGCGTTCGCCTAAATTTCTGATGTAATATTTTAAGTCGTGGTCAGGGCAAAGTTAGATTTTAAGTATTGTAAACGAAGCTTTATATTAATAAATATTATATATTTTGGTAAGTGGGAGGTTTGGGTGGTAACAAAAAATATAATATTAATATAAAGTTTCGCAAACGGTCTTCAACTGAATAAGAAATCTTTATACCTTTCAAAATGGGTATAAGGAATCTTATTTAGGGACCACCAAGATTTAATTTGTTAAATTAGTATTGTAAATGAAACTCTACATAATATAGTATTATTTTACCTTAAAATATAAATGTAGAGTTTCGTATCACACATAAAACTGAAATGTTTGTAATCAAATAAAATTGTGGTTATATTATTTGGGTTTAATTCTATTGCATCTTTATTCAGTCACTGAATAAAGTTGCAAAATAATTAACAACAAATAATACAACTATAATAATGATAATTTTATTTGGTAACACACGTTTTAGTTTTATAACTAAATCATGTAATTTTGAATTCGTGTCATGTATTATAGTGTTTTTAAATATAACTGATTATTATACATACGTCTTTCATTTCATATTTCAGGTACCTTAGACCAAACAGGCGATGGCATGAAAGAAAACCG
This sequence comes from Ophonus ardosiacus, assembly GCA_943142095.1. Taxonomy (NCBI): domain Eukaryota; kingdom Metazoa; phylum Arthropoda; class Insecta; order Coleoptera; family Carabidae; genus Ophonus; species Ophonus ardosiacus. The sequence continues at coordinate 9,847,087 of OW964837.1, read as the reverse complement.
GTATAGGGAATGTTAAGTGTTAGCAGAATTTCTGTAAAGCAGCACTATTTACCATGAGTTATTATGTAATAGTTGAACCGCGCCAATCAAGAGTAGTAGATTGCATCAAAGCAACATCCATGGTTTATTAGATAGTCACGAATACCAAACCGGTTTTCTTTCGTGGCATCTACTATTCTAAGTCCAAAAAAGAAATAAAGCATGACGTTACATGATTACGTAATACTCTCACCTGTTATTACGTAATCCGAAAATTAAAGTAAAAAATTTAGATCATCCTCCATAGACATTCAATCCATATATACACAAATCAAAAAAATCCAAAGTCCAAAAAGAAATAATTCTTAACCTTATATGATTACGTAATACCCTCAGCTGTTATTACGTAATCCGAATAATAAAATAAAAAATTTAGATCATCCTCCAGAGACATTCGATCCCTATACACAGATAAATCAAAAAAATATTCCAAGTCCAGAAAGAAATAATTCTTAACCTTACATGATTACGTAATACCCTCAGCTGTTATTACGTAATCCAAAAGTAAAATAAAAAAATTTAGATCATCCTTCATAAACAATTGTAGCAACCCTTACTACTCAACACTCTTCTCTGATCTTACCATTAAAAAATTCTAAGTCCAAAAAAGAAATAAATCATGACGTTACATGATTACGTAATACCCTTCCCCGTTATTACGTAATCAAAAAATTGTAGCAACCCTACACAATACTCATCCCCTATCATATCATAAAAATATTCTAAGTCCAAAAAAATAAATCATCACGTCACTTGGTGACGCAATACCCTTCCACTCATATGACATCACCTCCCTTATCTTTAACACCCTTATCACTTCACCTCCCATTGATAACCTAACCACCCATCATGTAATTGAATTAGGATGACATGTCTGCTTCTGCCATAGGAGACCCGTGTATCCCCGGTAGGCTATCTGTTGTTCCTAGGGTAAGTTGTACCTGAAATATTCTAAGTCCTGAAATGCTAGTAAGATAAATAAAAGAAATGTATTATGTTATTAAATTATTTATTGATCCTATATTGCTAAGTGCAGAGATATACATGTGAGATCTTATGTACTATGCCTATACTAGAGGTGTCGGTATACCTATACTACAATGTTGGACTTAGAAAAAATTTTGATGTAAAAAATTTTTTCTAAGTCCCTAATTGAAAAAAGATGGACTTATAAAAATCTTCGTTCCTCGATTTTTAACAAAATTTTTACCGGGCGCTACGCGCCCGGTCAGCTTGTCGACTAGGCGATATGGCCAGATCGACAAGGCGTGCTGTGCAGTGTTTTGTACAGCACGACTTTAGGTAGTTTTTAGCTTGTCAGAAAGTGAGATGGCTAACCTCAATAAGCGACCTAACCTAAATAAACGACCTAACAAACTAGGTCATTCACCTTTTCCCAAAAATGTTACGTAATTAACATCTTTGGAAATCAGTTACTACTATTTTCTTACACTTGTATACTTCAATTTCTATATAAGTGTTTGCTATATGTATAAGGTTGCCTTTCTCACCCCCCTACATAAACTCGTATAAAAATTTCAACTTACACCCCCAAAAAAATGTTACGTAATAACTGTTACAATTATTACGTAATCAAAATCTTCAGGAATATATTACAACTAATAGTAGTTGTATTTTTATACGAGTTTTTGCTATGTGAACGAGATTTTTACAAGTCCAATGAATATCTATCTTACAAACTAATTTCAGGAGAACTAGTACATACATTTTGTTCTATAACATATGTATAAACGTATGTATATATCTATTCCTAAATTACCATTTCCTCCTAAGATACCTCAAACATGTACTATGATTTTCTTTCAACTTTCCCTATGATATATACACATACGTGTAAGATATATGGCAATATTTCTCTAACTACTAAAACCATTAATACCGATACTATTATTTATGAATCATTACTACAATTACTACTTTCACCATTCCCTTACGAATTTATCAAATACCCTTCAAAATGCTCATTATTGCAATTACTATCTATTACTCTATAAAAGCTTCAAATTTAGTACCCAAGTACCTATTTAAAAAGGTAACTTGTTCGAAAATCCACAACTCCGGACAACATTGAAATATCGCTCTAACATTTTTAACTGTGTTAGGCAGAAAATCATTAACAGTACTGATACTAACTTACAACCGATAATACAAAGTACTACAGACTTATTAAATTTCAAACAAGATTAAATTCTTTTTGTCCATCCGATATAATCTTTACAACGATTTTACTATGAAAATTTCTATGTACTTTTCAACAGTACTATATATCAATTACTCTTTCAACCCTTCAACTTCTAAATGAATCATTTTTCTATACTTTAAACGTATGTGAATATTCTTGAACTTCAATTAACATTGCCTCATCTTACACGTACATGTTCTGCTCTCAATTCGATATATACATACGCCCATATGTTATATAACAAAATATGCACTAGTACTATTTATATTTGCATCAAATAAAATACGTTACTATTTTCAATAGTGCATTTTTTATTATATCACATATGTTCCTTCTCCATCATTTACATTCTTACACATTTCCCTATTACTAATATTCGATAACTTATAAGCATGATTTCTCTTTGTATTACTATAAGGAATCTTGTTTTACTCAATAAGGATTATTGTTAAAATTCCTAAAAGGAAATTTATCGGAAACTACAGTAAGTATCGTCAAAATTTTTATACGAATTTTCGCCGGTATCAATAGAGATATCTATTAAATTTGTTGCAAGAAAATCTATCTAAATCTGTTAGGAATTTCCTCAAAAATACTATCTATAACTATAAGGATTTCTGAAAGACATTTCCTCTGGTTGTACAACAATTAATGTTAATATTACTCAAACTAATTTTGTTTCATCCTACAGGGATTTCTTTCAAAAAACCAACAACATTTTCTGCCCGCTTTTCTTCCTCTAACTCTACAGGGATTTTTGTTAAATTTTATGCAAGGACATTATTTGTTATTTGTCTGACTCTATAAGGATTAGTACTACATTTGCTACAAGAAACTTTGTTGGAATTCTTTCGAAAATTTCCTTCAAGGAAATTCGCCTGCTACTTAAAGGATTTTTGTAAAATTTGCTGTAAGGATATTTTACTTAAATCATGAGGAATTAAAAAAAAATTACTATGAAGGATCCTGTCTGATTCTATAAGTAAATAAGTTACTTTACATGGGGATTCTTTCAAAATTTCTACAACAGTTTCTATCATATTACATAGGGACTCTTGTTCAAAAACCTACAAGAAAATTTGTTACATTACATGGGGATTCTTTTAAAATTAATACAACAGTTCCTATTATGTCACGTAGGGATTCTTGTTAAAAAACATAAAACGAAATTTATCATCTATAGGGATTTCTATAAAATTTCCTATAAGAACATTTGCCTGAATCATATCCCTATATGAATCCTTTTCATATTTACTACAAAGAAATTTATTACAGTTTAAAAGGATTTCGGGCAGAATTCCTATAAGTCGCATTGTCTAATTCTAAAATTATTTCAGTTAAAAATGCTACAAGAATTATTTGTCTTACTTCGCAAGGAATTTCATTAAATTTTCTATAAGGAATTTCGTCTGTTTGCATAAGGATTTCTCTTAAATCTGCTATAAGACATATCGTCTACGTCTTCAAATAATTTTCAAAAAAAAAACTCTAACAAAATTTATGTTACTCGAAAGACTTTCCCGTTAAATTTTCTCCAAGGAAATAGACGCAATTACTATAACAAACATTGTACATTTCGTCTATTACACTACAACAATAGATTCAAGTTTATTAACAAATTAAATGATCTGTTGCACCAATAACTAAAAGAAGTTCTAATAATTTTGGTATAAGTATTTTTTTTGCAACAATAGAAATAACTTTTTAATAAACTGCGCATTAATTTCGGCATTAATAATTATAAAGGCTTCTCAAAAATTTTACTCACTACTTCAGTGCAACAATGGGTACAAATATTCTGAAATTGACTATTAATTCTTGCATCAACACGTTAACAGATTCCTCTAAATAACTCAATGCAACAATAGGTACAACCATTAACAAAATGTCTATTCAGTGTTGCAGTACAAGGAATTATTAAAATATTCTAAACATATATCAATGCGACAATTGGTACTACTATTAGCAGCTTGGTCATTGTTTATTGCAACAAAATCTAAAGGGATTGATGACAGTTTTGTACAAGTACAGGACCACATACGGGAAAAGACCGTTTTTAGAATAACTACTACATAGTTGTTAATCGTAGTTGATAGATGCGATTAGGAACATTCGCTTCGAGGGTTTCAGATGGCCTACCGTTTCAATTACAATTACAAAGGAGCAGTGGACGATATAGTAACGCATATTCATGTAACATATATTTGTTTTAAATTGTAAATTTGTCATTGCAACACTCCGAATCTTTCGGCGCCATGTTTATATGGGTTGGAATGGCGTACTACCAAACCGCAAGCTTCCATCTCAAAGCTTCAACATATCGCAGAATCATACTGAGGTTTGGTACTACCCCATTCCGAAATTTCAGACCGATATTTTAATGGCGACGAAAGATCCACTGTGTACCAACGACAGACCACCATTTACAACAAAAGTATGGTGCGCGAACTTGCAGTACTGTATCGTCCACTAAATCGGTAGGCCCAGAGCATCGAACCCGTGAAAAACTAGATTCAGTTCGGGGTCAAGTTAATTTGTTTTTTGAGAGATGAGTTCCTGTAAGGTTCTGGTTCAAGCATTAATGAAATTTGAGGTTTTGTACCGGGTTCAGGTATTGAGTTCTGGTTCGGTTCGACTTCATGAAAACTGGATTAATGTTTTTTAATAACAAACTTTATATACAAATAATTTAAAATGCGAGTAAGAATTTATAAGTTCATGAACACAATTTTCACGACAGCAACGCAAATGCAAAGGGCGCCAATGATCGGCTTTCAGTATTACGTTTTGAACTGAAAATGAACCTGAACCAGAGCTGAACCCTGAACCCGAACTTTAATATCCGGGACAATTTTGCTTCGGAGTCAACTGAAAAAGATATCTCAACTTCGATTTAATTCGGGGTTGGAGTTCGTTAAAATGTTACGGTTTGGTTCCGATTTTAGTTCGTTTTAGGTCCGGTATTAGCCATTCTAAAAACACTCACTTCCTACATGTAATCCTGTACCAAAAACTATAAGGACTTCTAACTATTTTCCTTCAATATTTCTTTGCAACAATAGAAACAATATTTTAATAAACGATATAATAACTTCGGCACTAATAATTACAAGGAATACTGAAAATTTTGGCAAAGTCTTTCAATGCAACAATATGTACAAATATTCAGAAATTGTCTATTAATTCTTGCATCTACAAGAAATCTTGATATTTGAAGGGAATATTATGTTGTACCTATCACCAAGCTGTCTATTAAGTTTTGCAACAATAACTGCAAGGAATTATAAAAAATAACTAAGTACTTCAATGCAACAATCTATACAACTATCAACAGATTGTCTTCATTCTATCAATAAAATCAATTAGAATTGTTGAAAGTTTTGTCCAAATATTTTACAACAATAATCTGCTAAACAATTAACATCAACTGTTGTACCTATTACTGCAATCAATCATAATTTCTATACGAAAATTATAGGTCGACGTACCTACTGCATTTATTTATGTGTGTACCTATGTATTTATGTATGCAACTTCTCTATATTCCTCTGATATTTCATAATCACTCATACCTCTATTGATACTTATGTTTCATGCTTATAACTTATCGAAAACTTATGCCTAACTACCTATACAATGTTCATATTTACCTTATGTAACTATGAAAATTGTATGTCTATCTTTTATGTCAATTCATATTCATATTTCTCAATGAAAATATTAATGACGGTATTATGGGGAAAGGTAAAGTTTCATTTTATTATTAATCAGGGGTTCGTATTATTTGGGGGCTTTTGGAATGGCGTGACAGGGGCGTTCTTCCTCAGGGAACCTTCTCCAGGGCACAGGAAACCTTCTCCAGGGCACGGGAAATCTTCTCCAGGGCACAGGAAACCTAGGGGCTGTCTCTCTACTGCTACACATCTGCAACAATGAAAAGAAAACTAATATTAGCATGTTACATTTATAATAAAATAATTATGTATGAATTGATGTAGGTACATGTTTTACTTAACTAGAAGATATATGAAAGTAAATGATTTTTATTTCATTTCATGTTCCAATGTATGACTAATAATAAAATAAAGATGCTCACCATTTATTTATGAATAAAGTTGTTGTCACAGGATTATCTTCTTCGAATGATCTGCTAGGACTCTTCCAATTGCTCCGCCTCTTTCTGGGTGTCGCTGGGTTTCTGCAACTTTTTTGAAGGCTCTCCAGAAATCCAGCGGGATCTCCAGGACCCTTCCATTTGTTCCACGTCTTTCTGGATGTCTCTGGGTTTCTGCAACAATGAAACAACAATACTTAGTATATATTACTTCTTTAAAAAATAATATTCTTAACAAAAATATGTGTAACGATTTATTTTATTATTTAAATAAATAAATAATGATGTCTGTGATGTCAAAAAATAAATTAATTGAATCTTACCTTCATATTTTTATTTTGAAGGCTCTCCAGACATCCAGCAGGATCTTCAGGTCTCTTCCATTTGCTCCACGTCTTTCTGGATATCCCTCGGTTTCTGCAACAAAGAAAAACAATACTTAGTATATATAGTACTCTTTCAAAATTAAATATTCTTGACAAAAAAATATGTAACGATTTATTTTATTATTTAAATAAATGTATAACAATGTCTGTGACAAATAAAATTATTTACTTGATTCTTACCTTCTAATTTCAATTTTGAAGGCTTTCCAGAAATCCAGCAGGGTCTCCAGGACTTCCATAAGTGCTCCATGTCTTCCTCCAGGTTTGTAAAATACTGCAACAATAGAAAATACAATGAGAAATTGTTCACTCACTTCAGGCATTACATTTTTTTTGCAATTACACCATGAATATAATTTAAAAATTCATATCTCGAAAGTTAAGTCCCCAAGAATTTTTTAAATATTTATCCTTAATGTACGCCTCCCAAATTCAGGTGTTACGACATGCTCCCCCAAAAAATGAAGTTATCAAATTTTTCACCCATTTGTGAATCTATCTTACAGTGTTATCTTATTATTTCAATAACATTTTTTTTATAAAACAGGGCCTTCGCCCAAAAAAATAATGAATTGGTTCACACATACTCAAAAAACGATAGAATCGAATGGAACAACGTACAAGTTTGTATCTCTTTTACTTTTAGAGTTATAGGGTGTTACATTTGGAAATAACATGGAATACATTTTCATTAAAACATATCTTGCAATAAATTTGTCTCAAACTTTTTCCAGCAATTCAGAATTGATGAAAAATGGTACACATATCGAAAAAAGTATGCTGAATCCAAATTTAAAACTTAAAAGGCCCTAACGATTTTAGTTTCCGAGATATAAATGTTTAAAAATTATAAAATATTGCTAACATTTTTAAATTATTTAATAACGGTTCACATTATTACGTAACACTTTGCCCTAATACAAACTGGTACAAATATGTACCACAATTGGTTCAAGGGTTAATTTACTAATGGGGCACAAATTACATAACACGGTTAACATTCCAAATTTTAAAAAATATGTAACATATGGACAAAAACCCTTATTCTAAAGTTTATATCATATTATCACCAATAAAAATATGTACCTAATGCAATTGTTTATGAAAACGCATACAACACCATAAAAATTTAAATCTGTAATTTATTATTTAATATTTCAACAATATGTACAACAATTACATTGCACATAGGTACACCTTTGTACAACAATTGGTAGAAGACCCACAAGTTTCGTTATTCATTGGTACCTTTAAATACGTACAAAAAAATACACTTCAAGACTTGTATAAATTAATAATATATGCATTTTGCACCCAATAATAGGTACAACGGCACATAATATACGTAAAGAGATAGTAAGTCACGAGCTAATGAAAAATATGATAATAACATTCAATATCTCATTATAATTACATCAAATTTCATCTACCAACCCTTACTATGATAATTAGGATTTACATACGCTACACCCACAAGTGGGTCCCAACTCTTAACAGCTAAGAAATACGGATAAATTAACTCACCACGCAAAATGTAGTTCTCACGTAAGTTTCCAGGTCCTGAAGGGATGTTTGAAGATCTTTTCTTGCACCAGGAAGTCGTCCTTTAGGTCGAAATTCACGAGCACACCACACACACGTCCGCACAATTTAATCATCACCTTCAAACTGAAGTAATTAATTACCATAATTGGTAGGCATTAGATAACATTCATTAAATTTCATCAAAAATAAATATTAAAAGTGAATATTAAAAAATAAAATAATGAGCGTGTATATGATATAATACTTTATTCCAAGAAATAAATAAAGTATTTATTTTGCTTATGAATGATCCGGGTTCGATTCCAATTCAAAGTAATTCACTTACATCTCACTACTTTAAATATCCTTTTTTATAATTTGTAATTTAATGCTATTTAATTTGATACCAAGCAATCCTATATTACTAGCATTTTCTGTCATTCCTTATATTTCCATGCACCACTCCTATACGGTTAAACATAGAATAACGGACGATGAAAATTTAAATTCAGCATGAAATTCTCTTTCTTTTTATTCCCGCATGATTTTTTTTTTCATCATGACATGAAAAGAAAGATAATTTCATGCTGAATACAAATTTTCAACGACCATTGTCCTATCTTTAACCGTGTAGGTGTGGTGCATGAAAATGTAAAAAATGAACTAAACTGAAAATACACGAAACTTCAATGAAAAAACATGTAAATTTAATCGTCTGTAACTCGAGAACCGATGATGTAAAAAATCATGCGTGACATAGAAAGATAGAGAATTTCATGCCAAAACTAAATTTTGAACGACCATTGTCCTATCTTTAACCGTATAGGTGTGGTGCATGAAAATGTGAAAAATGAACTAAATTGAAAATACACAAAATTTCGATGAAAAAACATGTAACTTTAATCGTCTGTAACTCGAGAACCGATGATGTAAAAAAATAATGCGTGACATGAAAAGAAAGAAAATTTTTTTCTGAATCCAAATTTTCAACGTCCATTGCCATATCTTTAACCGTGTAGGTGTGGTGCATGAAAATGTGAAAAATGAACTAAACTGAAAATACACGAAATTTCAATGAAAAAACATGTAATTTTAATCGTCTGTAACTCGAGAACCGATGATGTAAAAAAATCATGCGTGACATGAAAAGAAAGAAAATTTTATGCTGAATCCAAATTTTCAACGTCCATTGCCCTATCTTTAACCGTGTAGGTGTGGTGCATAAAAATGTTAAAAATGAACTAAACTGAAAATACACGAAATTTCAATCAAAAAACATGTAACTTTAATCGTCTGTAACTCGAGAACCGATGATGTAAAAAAATCATGCGTGACATGGAAAGATAGAGAATTTCATGCCAAAACTAAATTTTGAACGATCATTGTCCTATCTTTAACCGTGTAGGTGTGGTGCATGAAAATGTGAAAAATGAACTAAATTTAAAATACACAAAATTTCGATGAAAAAACATGTAACTTTAATCGTCTGTAACTCGAGAACCGATGATGTAAAAAAATCATGCGTGACATGAAAAGAAAGAAAATTTTATGCTGAATCCAAATTTTCAACGTCCATTGCCCTATCTTTAACCGTGTAGGTGTGGTGCATAAAAATGTTAAAAATGAACTAAACTGAAAATACACGAAATTTCAATCAAAAAACATGTAACTTTAATCGTCTGTAACTCGAGAACCGATGATGTAAAAAAATCATGCGTGACATGGAAAGATAGAGAATTTCATGCCAAAACTAAATTTTGAACGATCATTGTCCTATCTTTAACCGTGTAGGTGTGGTGCATGAAAATGTTAAAAATGAACTAAACTGAAAATACACGAAATTTCAATCAAAAAACATGTAACTTTAATCGTCTGTAACTCGAGAACCGATGATGTAAAAAAATCATGCGTGACATGAAAAGATAGAGAATTTCATGCCAAAACTAAATTTTGAACGATCATTGTCCTATCTTTAACCGTGTAGGTGTGGTGCATGAAAATGTGAAAAATGAACTAAATTTAAAATACACAAAATTTCGATGAAAAAACATGTAACTTTAATAGTCTGTAACTCGAGAACCGATGATGTAAAAAAATAATGCGTGACATGGAAAGATAGAGAATTTCATGCCAAAACTAAATTTTGAACGATCATTGTCCTATCTTTAACCGTGTAGGTGTGGTGCATGAAAATGTGAAAAATGAACTAAATTTAAAATACACAAAATTTCGATGAAAAAACATGTAACTTTAATCGTCTGTAACTCGAGAACCGATGATGTAAAAAAATAATGCGTGACATCAAAAGAAAGAAAATTTTATGCTGAATCCAAATTTTCAACGTCCATTGCCCTATCTCTAACCGTGTAGGTGTGGTGCATGAAAATGTAAAAAATGAACTAAATTTAAAATACACAAAATTTCGATGAAAAAACATGTAACTTTAATCGTCTGTAACTCGAGAACCGATGATGTAAAAAAATAATGCGTGACATGAGAAGAAAGAAAATTTTATGCTGAATCCAAATTTTCAACGTCCATTGCCCTATCTTTAACCGTGTAGGTGTGGTGCATAAAAATGTTAAAAATGAACTAAACTGAAAATACACGAAATTTCAATCAAAAAACATGTAACTTTAATCGTCTGTAACTCGAGAACCGATGATGTAAAAAAATCATGCGTGACATGGAAAGATAGAGAATTTCATGCCAAAACTAAATTTTGAACGATCATTGTCCTATCTTTAACCGTGTAGGTGTGGTGCATGAAAATGTGAAAAATGAACTAAATTTAAAATACACAAAATTTCGATGAAAAAACATGTAACTTTAATCGTCTGTAACTCGAGAACCGATGATGTAAAAAAATCATGCGTGACATGAAAAGAAAGAAAATTTTATGCTGAATCCAAATTTTCAACGTCCATTGCCCTATCTTTAACCGTGTAGGTGTGGTGCATAAAAATGTTAAAAATGAACTAAACTGAAAATACACGAAATTTCAATCAAAAAACATGTAACTTTAATCGTCTGTAACTCGAGAACCGATGATGTAAAAAAATCATGCGTGACATGGAAAGATAGAGAATTTCATGCCAAAACTAAATTTTGAACGATCATTGTCCTATCTTTAACCGTGTAGGTGTGGTGCATGAAAATGTTAAAAATGAACTAAACTGAAAATACACGAAATTTCAATCAAAAAACATGTAACTTTAATCGTCTGTAACTCGAGAACCGATGATGTAAAAAAATCATGCGTGACATGAAAAGATAGAGAATTTCATGCCAAAACTAAATTTTGAACGATCATTGTCCTATCTTTAACCGTGTAGGTGTGGTGCATGAAAATGTGAAAAATGAACTAAATTTAAAATACACAAAATTTCGATGAAAAAACATGTAACTTTAATAGTCTGTAACTCGAGAACCGATGATGTAAAAAAATAATGCGTGACATGGAAAGATAGAGAATTTCATGCCAAAACTAAATTTTGAACGATCATTGTCCTATCTTTAACCGTGTAGGTGTGGTGCATGAAAATGTGAAAAATGAACTAAATTTAAAATACACAAAATTTCGATGAAAAAACATGTAACTTTAATCGTCTGTAACTCGAGAACCGATGATGTAAAAAAATAATGCGTGACATCAAAAGAAAGAAAATTTTATGCTGAATCCAAATTTTCAACGTCCATTGCCCTATCTCTAACCGTGTAGGTGTGGTGCATGAAAATGTAAAAAATGAACTAAATTTAAAATACACAAAATTTCGATGAAAAAACATGTAACTTTAATCGTCTGTAACTCGAGAACCGATGATGTAAAAAAATAATGCGTGACATGAGAAGAAAGAAAATTTTATGCTGAATCCAAATTTTCAACGTCCATTGCCCTATCTCTAACCGTGTAGGTGTGGTGCATGAAAATGTAAAAAATGAACTAAACTGAAAATACAAGAAATTTCAATGAAAAAACATGTAACTTTAATCGTCTGTAACTCGAGAACCGATGATGTAAAAAAATCATGCGTGACATGGAAAGATTGAGAATTTTATGCTGAATTCAAATTTGCATCAACCATTATTCTATCTTTAACCGTATAGGTGTTGTGCATGAAAATACTTATTTGGGTATATTATTGTTTGTATCTCATGAACCTACCTACCTTCTACATCATTTTCTTCGACATTCTTAAAGCAAATTGCATATACATTGTAAATCTTTAGTACATACCTTTACTTATAACCCTGTAAAAGAGATACACGAAAATATGTACAGGACAGATAAGGAAAATGCATTTATTTGTATTAAAATATATCTTTCACAGTTTTACAGTCTTAAATTAGCTTTGTTCGACAATAGGGGTTGGTGAAGTTGGTTTTGCTGGTCCGGTCTGTGTGATAGGTACCACCCTTTCACCCCCAGTATTCGGAATTTGCTTCTTAGGGGCGGTAATCGTCAAAATTCCGTCCGAAGATACGGATGAGACTACGTCATTCACATCATGCTCTCGGGGCAAACGTAACGGCGGACGAAATGGCGGGAGACGTAACCGTGTTCGTCTTGTTTCTCTTCGTGCTTTTCTTCGACTACAATGCAGTTCTGATTCGTCTTGACAGTGATTTCATTTGGCGAAAATTGCTGAACATCGAGAATTACCTACGGAAGTTTTATTAGAAAATTAGTGTAATTTTTTTATTCAAATTTTGGTCATTTTCCAAGGTGTGTAATTTATAAATTAGTGCTTCTAAAAAATTAATTTTGTTGCATAAGATGCAAAATTTAATGTAGTTTTCAAATTTTTATCAATCATTCATGTATTTTAACCGTATAGGAATGGTGCATGAAAATATGAGGAATGAACCGAATTGAAAATACATAAAATTCCAGTGAAAAATGATGTAATTTCAAGCGACTGTAACTCGAGATCCGATGATTTAAAAAAATCATGCTTTACATGGGAAGAAAAAGAATTTCATGCTGAAAACGAATTTTCATTCCTCGTTATTCTATCTATAACCGAGTATGAGTGGTGCATGAAAATATAAGAAATGAATGAGCTAAATTGAAAATACACAAAATTTTGATGAAAAATCATGCAATTTCAAACGGATGTAATTTGAGATTTGATAATGGAAAAAAATAATGCGGTCATGAGAAGAGAATTTTATGTTGAATGCAAATTTTCATCGCCTGTTATTCTATTTTTAACCGTGTACGAGTGGTCTATGTATTTCCCACAAATCCCTTACAGAGAGTTCCTTGGAAAAGCTTCTATATATCCAGTAAAATTTTAACACAAACGTAACTATTTCCTACAAATTCCATACCGAAAATTCCTACAAAAAGTTTCTATATATCCAATAAATTTATATCACGATCATATACTATGTAATTTGCACTTGACATGACAACTGTCAATTAGAATATTTGAATATATCAGCTGTTTCCATGATTTTAGCAAAGCTGGCTGATTTATGAAAGTTAATTTCTTCATAATTCATTAACTCTATATGAATATTAAGGAAAATGTGTAATCAAACCGTATAGAAAATCAAATGTTCTTCCATATTTATAACATAAAATCTCAAAATGTAATATTACATTGTGTATTCTTATTACCTTCCGTCACCTTTAGGTAAGGAAGGTATTGTCTTTGGTCAAAAAAATCGGTGGTGAGTTTTTAATGAATAAGCACGTTTTAGGGTCCCTACAATACGAATTTACTATTTTTAAGATGATGTCTGTATGTATGTGTGTGTGTGTGTGTGTGTCCGTGTGTGTGTGTGTATGTGTGTCCGTGTGTGACAATTTTTTCTCCGACGATAACTCCAATACTATAATTCTAAAAATTATAATTCTTTCGTATTCCTCTTCTGTACATCCATATGAAGAGTTGATTAGATTTTGGTTATAATTGATCCACCGGAAGTACCCTTATTTGAAGTTTTTAACAGTTTTTCTTAAAAAAACGCAGTTAGATATTATTTTTTGACATTTTGTTATTATATTTATTAAAGAAAATACTCTTCTCTATATGGTTTGATTATTCATTTTTCTTCATATTCAATAGATGTAGAGTTAAAGCATTATAAAGAAATTAATTTTCAAAAATTAGTCAGCTTTGTTTTTTATCATGGAAACAGCTGACATAATTATTCAAAAAAAATTAATTGACAGATGTCAGTTGCAAGTGCAAAACCAAATATGGAAAAAAGTATAGGATCTAAAATTGGTATGTCATAGTGTTGCTCGCAAGTGACACGCAGAGAAAGGCCAAAGAGAAGATGGAAGGACATTACTTAGTGTAGTTTATGTTATAATTTTATTGGATTTATAGAACCTTTTCAAATGAACTTTTGGTATGGAATTTGTAAAAAATAGTATGTGTTCGTTTTACATGATATTATATAGAATCTGTTCCAAGGACCTTTTGGTATGGGCAAAATACATGGAATTGACGGAAGGTCTTGTGCTGGCCACAACAGATTTTTTTTTCTTAATTTGTATCAATGGTCAAAGACGTAATTTGATTTTGCGAATCCATTAAATATCAATTTTGAAATACGAAATGCATACAGAGATTTGCAAATATAATTTTTTTGCAGTCCGACCCTAAGCGCCAGGTAGTACTACCCCCAGGTGTTCAAATTTGGTATAAATTATGGCTTCAATAATGGTTTGAATCTATCCCTCTAAATTGCAAGCATAATTCATTAATTTCATTCTAATGTCTCCTAGAACCACAAATTTATAAATTACACTCAAGTATAATACATTTTACTGTGTATTCAATACTACTGCCATCCCCAAAAACAATACTAAAAAAATCTTTTGTGGCCCGCACAAGATTTCGTTAATTTGATGTACTTTGTACAAATCCCATACCAGAAGTTCATTGGAAAAGATTTTATATATCCAGTAATATTGTAACACGAACATAATATAATTTTTTTCAAATTCCACAAAGAAAGTTCATTGGAAAATATTCTATAAATCCAATAAAATTATCACTTGAATATACATTATGTAAACTCATATATAAATACAATATTACTACCAAGTTTACATCTCTACCTATTTTTGAATTATTGCCCCAAAAGTCAATATTTAGATAAAAATTTCAAAATTTTCAAAAATCTAATTTGTATGTATCTAGATACTTCTCAATGCACTGATTTCAAATTTTGAAACCGCAGGTCGATATCTCTTTTTGTTCTCGAGATATTTAGATTCAAAGTTTTGCTCAAAACTGCCCATTTTTTGGTAATAACCCAAAAATGGGTCGAGATATGAATTTGGCGACAACGCCATTCGATTCTACGGGCAAAATTACATAAGTACACCAATTTTCAGAATTTTTGAACACCGCATACAATCTCTAAAGCAAAATAACTGAAAATGGCCAAAAATCGCAAAAATCTAAAGTGTGGGGTACACTTTAGGTTTTTCTTAAGATTTTGGCAATTTTCAAGGGTTTTCAAGCTTTTATTCATAAAAAATGAACCAGTTAGAAAAAATTTTAGAAAATTGGTACACTTATATAATTGTGCCCGTAGAATCGAAACGTCGTGTCGCTAAATTCATATCTTAACCCATTTTTGGGTTACTACCAAAAAATGGGTAGTTTTGAGCAAAACTTTGAATCTAAATATCTCAAGAATGAAAAGAGATATCGACTTGTGGTTTCAAAATTTGTAATCAGCGGATGAAGATGTATCTAGATACATACAAAATTAGATTTTTTAAAATTTTGAAGTTTTTATCTAAATGTCGGGTATATTGATTTTTGGGTCAATAATTCAAAAATGGGTAGAGATATAAACTTGCTAGTAATATCATTTGATTGAGAAGAGAATGTTACGTATGTGTAAGCAATTTAGAGTATTTGAATAACTGTGTGAATTTTTAAAAATAAAAGTATTGAAATGAAAATGGATAAATGCTATAAAAAAGTTCCTTGGAAAAATTTTCAGGACCGTATTTCTAATATTTCAACCCCAATTGTTATTTATTTAAAACCAGACATACAAATAATGAAAATATACTACTTACTTTTGTTGTAATCCCAAAGTGGTTCCCAGGGTGGTTCCTAGAGTGGGGATTGGTGGTGATAGTCCCCACTTTCAAGGTCATTTCATCCAACGCAAATTTGGCACTTAACACCACTTTCGTAATCAATTTACACTGGGCTTTAATTAGTTTCAAGGTCATTTCATCGGACAGCACTTTTGGCACTTTTACTGCACTACGGATTCGGATTTAGGTATATCGCGACCACGAGCACTGAGCAACAACCCTTAATGGCGGGATGTGCTGCTTTTTACGCATTTAGATCTGCAACCCTCACCTTTTCGCAACCCGGCTTGGGACGGGCTTTGGCTAGGCTTATTGCAGATCCATCTGCGCAAAAATTGGGTACACAAATAAAAACACATATATAAATATAAATAACAATGTTTTATTTAGTTTAATTACAATATATTTATTTATTTTGCAATACAATATATTATTATTATTATTATTTCATTTTGAAGTTCTTCCTGTGAACAAAAGAAAACATAAAACATTTAAATGATTAACGATTTGTGGAGTTGTTGGTTCCCACCCCTCAATTTGAGGGATGGTTAAGCTCTGCCACCACGTCAAGGTCCCTCCACTCGGCAGAGGGCGCCCGGTGCAGCTTAATATGATTTTATTTACTAAATGAATGAAATCATATTTAAAATTATTTAATATTTAATTAATAATCAAATATTAAACTGCAACGCTGAAAAGCAAGCAAACAATTAGACTAACACTAAAGCCAACATACATCACACACACATGCACTCTGAGGGCCCTCAGACACACACCATTCATCCAAGGCAGGCAGCCCCTGTGCTGCCTGCGCTGCCGCTGGACCCGAAGCTCTGGAACCGTGGCATGACGCGGAGCCCTGAAAAAAAACTAGCAAGTCAGTAACAATGTCAATAACAATTAAACTTATTCTAATAGACTTTAATTATTATCAAAAGACTTTAATAAACTTTAATCATTATCAAAAGAATTTAAAAACCTTCAAATTATTTCAAAATCATTATTGAAAGTCATTCAAACTTTTCAATAATGCCCATTGTTGAATTTTCAATGAAGAAAATTCTTCAAGTCAATATCAATTGTTAAAATTTTATTAAAGAAAATCTCAAGAAAAAAAAGTGTAAAAGAAAATTATTCTCACCGCTATTGGCATGGGGCTGGACTTCTGGAGCGGAGGCCCGTTGGGGCGAAACCCTCGGTCCCAACTCCGTACTCGTAGTGGAATAAACCTAAACAGAAAAACAAAAATATTCATAGTTTTTCATAATATAAAGTTTTAAATTATATTTCATTACGTAATATTTCCAATAAGAAAATTAAATATTTTAAAGCAATTTAGAGCTGCTACATTCACAAAATGGGTGTGAATGTAATTTTTATTTATATTAATAAATACTTGGAAGATTTTTTTACCTGGCCAAGCTACGTTTCTTGCTAGCTTGGATGCGTCATGCCACCTCTTCAACCCACTTTCCGCCGCTGCCTGGTGGACGGCTGCTAGGCTCTTCTTCTTCACGAACCACCCCCTGTTTCGGAAGTAAGTCTTACTACGCTCCCTACTTAGGGGGGTGGAACGTGCACTAGGGCCCTCTAGGTAGGCAGGTTTACAATTCCCCCTTCTTATCGGCGCTACTCCGCGTACCCGCTGCCCATCCACCCGTCTACAGCAACCTGGCCAGGCTTCGTATAACTGTAGGGGGTGGACTTCTCACGTATTTTAACACACCTTTCGTCGCCGCTCACGACACTTCGTGTTACTAAACGACTACTTGGTGCCCTCTGACAATTTATTTTTTACGTTCGCCGTCGGGTTGATCAGTCCCGACAACTACTAGTAAGTTTCGCCACAAACCCAACAACAGCTACACGACTAACATATTAGCAGCGATTTATATTTTAGCTTTAGCTGAATGGGTCTATGATGCAGCTGTGCTACAGACTTTCGTTTAAAACGAGGCCTTATGTAGCTTTAATTAACCGCCCTAACTGTCCCGGTTTGTCACCCGACGCCCCGGTCAGTCCATAAACGGTTAGCCCTTAATAACCACCCTAACTGAACCAGTCCGTCTCACTAGACTCATCGGTCAGTCCATAAATGGTTATGCCCTTTAACCACCCTAACTGCGCCAGTCCGTCTCACTAGACTCATCGGCCAGTCCATAAATGGTTATAATTGTCAGAGGATGAGTGGGCCGCCCTCACTAGGGCTACGAATACGTTTTTCGGCTTCCGGAGGGAATATACTGAACCTACAAAGAGGGTTATCCTAGTGCTCTATCTGCTTGGCTCATCTGGTGTCTCCCACGTTGGTGGGTCCTGGGTCGTACACTTATTCTACTCTCTCACAACAACATGAACCGAACGTGAAGAAAGTCGGCAATGAAATGAGCCGAGCGAAGCATTGTTCGTTCAATTACAATGAATAAACGCGTCAGTTGTTACGTTGCCTCGCTTGTTAATTGAATTAAAATCACGTAATTTCTATACAAAATAATAAAAATAAATTTATATTTTTTTTAATAAATTGAAGGTCGATGTTTATAAAACATTTTATGAATATTAAAATACACAAATAATATGTAGAGCAAATATGTTTACCCTCTTTTTTTGTGTAAGGGAGTTTTTATTTTTATAATTTTATGAGGATATACCCCACGAAAATATATTAAAACTTAATGCCCTATAAAATCAAAATTCAAGCAATGTATACATTTTACAACCCTAACATCCTGCTTTATTTTGTAATAAGATCATAATTTATTTTTAATCGAGTATGTGCATTGTATCCTTCAATCTTACAAGGATGTTATAGGACTTCTAATCTTTTAAAAAATCCTTTCTTTACTAGGACACAGAGTTTCTTTGTGTAAGAAACCCTTCGTATTTCATAGACCTGACATTGAATTCAGCAAATCATTTTCTACATGTATATATCTCTGATAATAAAAGAGATATCGATCTGACCGTTTCAAATTTGAATTCAGCACATCATTTTCTATATGTATACATATTTTCAGTAATTTTGAATCGCTGAAACAATTTTCAGCTATGGACAATTGGAGTGACAGAATAAATATTGTTTATGAATTAAACTTTTGTAAATATCTCTGATAATAAAAGAGATATCGACTTGAACGTTTCAAATTTGGACTCAGCATACAATTTTACATATGTACACTCATTTTCAATAAATTTGAATATCTGAAATAGTTTTCCAATATACACTGTTTAAGTGACATCAGAATTTTTTTGTTAATAAATATAAACATTCATATCTCTGAAACTAAAAGAGATATCGACCTGACCGTTTCAAATTTGAATTCAGCACATCATTTTCTATATGTAAACATATTTTCAGCAATTTTGAATCGCTGAAACAATTTTCAGATATGGACAATTGGAGTGAGAGTAAAAATTGTTTATGAATTAAACTTTTGTAAATATATCTGATAATAAAAGAGATATCGACTTGAACGTTTCGAATTTGGATTCAGCATACAATTTTACATATGTACACTCATTTTCAATAAATTTGAATAGCTGAAATAGTTTTCCAATATACACTGTTTAAGTGACAACAGATTTTTTTTTGTTAATAAATATAAACATTCATATCTCTGAAACAAAAAGAGATATTGACCTGACCGTTTCAAATTTGAATTCAGCACATCATTTTCTATATGCATACATATTTTCAGTCATTTTGAATCGCTGAAACAATTTTCAGCTATGGACAATTGGAGTGACAGAATAAATATTGTTTATGAATTAAACTTTTGTAAATATCTCTGATAAAAAAAAGAGATATCGACTTGAACATTTCAAATTTGGATTCAGCATACAATTTTACATATGTGCACTCATTTTCAGTAAATTTGAATAGCTGAAATAGTTTTCCAATATACACTGTTTAAGTGACAACAGAATTTTTTTGTTAATAAATACAAACATTCATATCTCTGAAACTAAAAGAGATATCGACCTGACCGTTTCAAATTTGACTTCAGCACATCATTTTCTATATGTTTACATATTTTCAGTAATTTTGAATCGCTGAAACAATTTTCAGCTATGGACAATTGGAGTGACAGAATAAATATTGTTTATGAATTAAACTTTTGTAAATATCTCTGATAATAAAAGAGATATCGACTTGAACGTTTCAAATTTGGATTCAGCATACAATTTTACATATGTACACCCATTTTCAATAAATTTGAATAGCTGAAATAGTTTTCCAATATACACTGTTTAAGTGACAACAGAATTCTTTTTGTTAATAAATACAAACATTCATATGTCTGAAACTAAAAGAGATATCGACCTGACCGTTTCAAATTTGACTTCAGTACATCATTTTCTATATGTATACATATTTTCAGTAATTTTGAATCGCTGAAACAATTTTCAGCTATGGACAATTGGAGTGATAGAATAAATATTGTTTATGAATTAAACTTTTGTAAATATATCTGATAATAAAAGAGATATCGACTTGAACGTTTCAAATTTGGATTCAGCATACAATTTTACATATGTACACTCATTTTCAATAAATTTGAATAGATGAAATAGTTTTCCAATATACACTGTTTAAGTGACAACAGAATTTTTTTTGTTAATAAATATAAACATTCATATCTCTGAAACAAAAAGAGATATTGACCTGACCGTTTCAAATTTGAATTCAGCACATCATTTTCTATATGCATACATATTTTCAGTCATTTTGAATCGCTGAAACAATTTTCAGCTATGGACAATTGGAGTGACAGAATAAATATTGTTTATGAATTAAACTTTTGTAAATATCTCTGATAAAAAAAAGAGATATCGACTTGAACATTTCAAATTTGGATTCAGCATACAATTTTACATAAGTGCACTCATTTTCAGTAAATTTGAATAGCTGAAATAGTTTTCCAATATACACTGTTTAAGTGACAACAGAATTTTTTTGTTAATAAATACAAACATTCATATCTCTGAAATTAAAAGAGATATCGACCTGGCCGTTTCAAATTTGACTTCAGCACATCATTTTCTATATGTTTACATATTTTTAGTAATTTTGAATCGCTGAAACAATTTTCAGCTATGGACAATTGGAGTGACAGAATAAATATTGTTTATGAATTAAACTTTTATAAATATCTCTGATAATAAAAGAGATATCGACTTGAACGTTTCAAATTTGGATTCAGCATACAATTTTACATATGTGCACTCATTTTCAGTAAATTTGAATAGCTGAAATAGTTTTCAGATATGGACAATTCGAGTGAAAGAGTAAAAATTGTTTATGAATTAAACTTTTGTAAATATCTCTGATAATAAAAGAGATATCGACCTGAGCGTTTCAAATTTGAATTCAGCACATCATTTTCTATATGTATACATATTTTCAGTAATGTTGAATAGCTGAAACAATTTTCAGCTATGGACAATTGGACTGAAAGAATAAAAATTGTTTATGAATTAAACTTTTGTAAATATATCTGATAATAAAAGAGATATCGACTTGAACGTTTCGAATTTGGATTCAGCATACAATTTTACATATGTACACTCATTTTCAATAAATTTGAATAGCTGAAATAGTTTTCCAATATACACTGTTTAAGTGACAACAGAATTTTTTTTGTTAATAAATATAAACATTCATATGTCTGAAACTAAATGAGATATCGACCTGACCGTTTCAAATTTGAAATCAGCACATCATTTTCTATATGTATACATATTTTCAGTCATTTTGAATCGCTGAAACAATTTTCAGATATGAACAATTGGAGTGAAAGAGTAAAAATTGTTTATGAATTAAACTTTTGTAAATATCTCTGATAATAAGAGATATCGACCTGAGCGTTTCAAATTTAATTTCAGCACATCATTTTCTATATGTACATATTTTCAGTATTTTTGAATCCCTGAAACAATTTTCAGATATGGACAATTGGAGTGAAAGCTTTTGTAAATATCTCTGATAATAAAAGAGATATCGACCTGACCGTTTCAAATTTGAATTCAGCACATCATTTTCTATATGTATACATATTTTCAGTAATTTTGAATCGCTGAAACAATTTTCAGAAATGGACAATTGGAGTGAAAGAATAAAAATTGTTTATGAATTAAACTTTTGTTAATATCTCTGATAATAAAAGAGATATCGACTTGAACGTTTCAAATTTGGATTCAGCATATCATTTTACATATGTACACACATTTTCAATAAATTTGAATAGCTGTAATAGTTTTCCAATATACACGATTTAAGTGACAACAGAATTTTTTAGTTAATAAATATAAACATTCATATTTCTGAACCTAAGAGAGATATCGACCTGACCGTTTCAAATTTGAATTCAGCACATCATTTTCTATATGTATACATATTTTCTGTAATTTTGAATCGCTGCAACAATTTTCAGATATGGACAATTGGAGTGACAGAATAAAAATTGTATATGAATTAAACTTTTGTTAATATCTCTGATAATAAAAGAGATATCAACTTGAACGTTTCAAATTTGGATTCAGCATACAATTTTACATATGTACACTCATTTTCATTGAATTTGAATAGCTGAAATAGTTTTCCAATATACACGATTTAAGTGACAACATAATTTTTTTGTTAATAAATATAAACATTCATAGCTCCGAAACTAAAAGAGACATCGACTTGAACGTTTCAAATTTTGATTCAACATACAATTTTACATATGTACACTCATTTTCAATATATTTGAATAGTTGAAATAGTTTTCCAATATACACGATTTAAGTTACAACAGAATTTATTTTGTTAATAAATATAAACATTCATATCTCTGAAACTAAAAGATATATTGACTTGTAGGTCTCAAATATGGATACAGTACATCATTTTCTATATGCAAACATATTTTGAGCAATTTTAAATAACTGAAACAATTTTCAAGTATGGGCAATTGGAGAGAAAGAATAAAAATTGTTTAAAATTTATACTTTTGTAAATAACTTTAATAGTAAAAAAAATATTGACTTTTAGGTCTCAAATGTGGATTCAGCACATAGTTTTCTATATGCGAACATATTTTCAGCAATTTTGAATAGCTGAAACAATTTTCAGATATGAGCAATTGGAGAGAAAGAATAAATATTGTTTAAAAATTATACTTTTGTAAATAACTTTAATACTAAAAGAAATATTGACTTGTAGGTCTCAAACATGGATTCAGCATTTGTTCATCCTTGTAAAGAAACAAGCTGTCAAATTTTAATTAGGGAGTTTTTAAACCCTTAAACTCAGATTTAATTATCTATATCCACTGTTTTTCAAAGAATGCTAAGGGAACGAGAAATTTGTATTGTTTAAAAAACAAATTTTAAATTATGGTGCAAACAAAAAAATGTTCGAAAATTTTCAAAAACCCTTATTAGAAAAACTTTGCCCTACGCCCTTGAAACTTTGGTATGATGTACTTTGACCCTATATTACTCATTCGCTAGAGGAACAGCGTTTTAAGCAAAACGCTGAAAACCCAGCCGTTTCCGAAATATGGGCTCTCAAAGTTTTCCAAAGGGTCTAACACTTAAATTCGTTAATTTATAGGGATAAAACGCCGGAAAATAGCGTTTCGGGAGGATTCGAACCCGCGCTTTTCATTGGCGTGCACAGAATTGATGAAAACCCTTTGGTTTACAATATATTTGCCCTTCAATTTTATTGCAAAGGGCCTACGCTAATTCCTGAACTAAAAAAAGCTAGAAAAGTCGGACAAGTGTTGTTAAACTTATTTGGATCTGCATAAATGAAATCCGAGGTCAGATTTTCCCCAAGGGCTCAAATAAGCCCTCAACCCTTTATAAAAGGGCGGACTCCTATTGGATGGTTATTTTCGTACCTAGAGAACTTAATATTAACAGATAGGATAGGAAAATTCGGAAAAATCCTTAAATACTAGAATATTTCCCTGTCCTTTTTGTTATTACATAGAAAGGTAAATGAAACACTCTTTTATTTATTTGTTCTTACAAAAAGTCATATATTATCTTCATCCAGTATCGTAGTTACCATATCCTATTAGAGGTGTAGTCCGGCCCTTCGCATAACCTCTAAACAAACATAAACATTGTTTATTTTGAGCGGCAAAGTACAAAAGATATAATAAATAAACACAATTACAGTGGGGGTATTACGTGATAATATTAATATTATGTTTTTAAAATAAAGACTTCAGTTTCTTTCAGACTTTTGTGAAGTGAACATGGTGTGCTTGTGAATAATCGTGTAGCATATATTGCAAACGAAAAACTTTTAAATTTTTATTGCAATCGTTCTCTATTTACATCTTATAGTTTGCTATATATTTTGAAAATGTTAGATTTACCCTATAACTTTCTTAAAATTATTTAAATAACTTTAAATAATTTTCAAACTGTTTAAACTTTGTAAAAAAATCTAAATTTAATAAGTTAATAGTACAATAAATATAAATGTTCATATGTTCATTATTATTTGCAATAAATTCTAAATTATCAAAATTCATTTTTAACTTATACAACGTATTTCTGCTTATTGTAATTTTAGATATTATTTAAAATGTTACATTAGTTTCTGTCCTGCCGTTAGTGTTTATTATTTAATCCTTAGTTCAAATTTTATTGTCATGAGTTAGTTTACTATACGATTGCTGTATATTTAAAAAATAACCGTTTTACTATTATTAAAATAAAAGAAATGGGCCTTAAGGATCATGGAGAATATTAAATAAACGACGAAAGAAATTATGAAAAATTCAAATCCCTGCAGTCATTGAATTTTTCATAATTTTTTTCGTCGTTTATTTAATATTCTCCATGATCCTTAAGGCCCATTTCTTTCATTAAAAACTTCAGGTAGGATCACAAATAATTTATTTCAACTATTATTAAAATAAGTATAATTGTCCGTCAAAGTGTAGTGTATTGTCTTACAAATATCAAGTGTTATAGTTATTTTAATTGATGTGTGTTACGTAATATTTGCTACAAAGTGTATTCTGATCTGTGAATATCGCCGATGATGATATATTACAGTGATGACATAACATCGGATGATATATTAAGAAAATTCGCCGTAGGTAAGTACGAACCTTTGGTATTACATTTACATTTCTTCTAAATTGTTAAACACAAAACAAATGTGTGCCGTATCTGAATCTGAAACCAGAACGCCGAGCTACAAGATCTTGCCAACTGAAGATCCAGATTCGATTCCCGCCTACCAGCAACCCGCAAAGAAACCCTGGCAACTAAAGATCCAAATTCGATTCCCACCTACTAGCTAGCTACCAGCATCCAGCAACCCGCAAGCACCCCGTCCTAGACCGTAGGCCTAGCCTACGGTCTGGGCGCTGGGGTGCTTGTGGATTGCTGGTTGCAGGTAGCTAGCTACTAGGTGAGAATCGATCCTGGATCTTTAGTTGCCAGGGTTTCTTTGCGGGTTGCTGGTAGGCGGGAATCGAATCTGGATCTTTAGTTGGCAAGATCTTGTAGCTCGGCGTTCTGGTTTCAGATTCAGATACGGCAGCCAGCGAAAATCCACTAGAAGCTTGTATACGAGTCCCTTCTCACTTCAGTTGGCCCACTTGTTAATAATTAATTTATGCTGACTTAACTAATAGCATTTTTAATAATACCAAAATGAATCTTTACTTTTTATTTAAAATGTAGATTTTCAGCATTATAGCATAATTTTAAATTCAATTTTTAGCTCAAGATTAAAAATTTAATGGTATAACTTTAACACAAATCTAATATATTAATTACATATTATTTATCAATAATAACGTCGCTTTTTAATGTAAATTGTTACTGTAAATCTTTTAGACATTTTATATAATAAAACCTTACAATTTTACGACTTAAATTCGTTTAATTTTTTCAATTTTTCTTGAATTGTTGCTAAAACTAAGTATTATTTCATTTTAAATTGAAACAGTAAAATATTTTAGGAACATATCTTTATATATCGGTAAAACGACAAAATGTCTGTAATATTAATAAAAATTGGTGATAATTTATGTTAGTTATTATTTGTGTCATTTAATAACTAAATAAAATTAAATTAAGCGGATTGGGCCAAATGATGTGAGAAGGGGCTCGTATAGCCAATATAGCCGTTATTACGTAACATCCTGGTTCAGACTGACCGGTACGAATCCATCGTTCACACTGGCACGAATGGATGTAAATTCAACAGACAGTCAGTATTATACACAGCTAGAAATACGTAGTGAGAGATCTGAGTTTCAAGTTTTGATCACCAGGCCTTACTACAGCCTTCCGTATTATGAGAAATTTAAATTTTGGTGGCTGAATGCTTCCGATCGGCTGAATATCTGCCAGAGAGCTAAAAAAATTATCCTAGTAGTCTTGCTACAGGCTGTACATCAGCCTATCAACACGATTTTTAAATTTTTGTGGGTAAATGCCTTGATATAGGCTGAAAATCGATTTTACACGATTTTTTGAATTTTGTCGATCAGAAGCCTTGCTTGTACGCTGTATATGGGCGATTACATAATCGAGCTGCCGTCGATCGCTCGCTGTATACATGCGATTACGTAATCTAGATACCGTGGTTCGCTCGTTGTATATCGGCGATTATGTAATCGAGCTGCTGTGGATCGCTTGTCGCTTCTCTCGGATCAAATTTTGCTGGTTAAGTAAATATAAGCTGTAAATTAGCTGATCTCATTTTGATGATCTAGTTTGTATTATGGTGGATTGCTGGTTGCTGGAATACAAATTTTGAAGATGGGAAAATAGGTTTTGAGTTGAGAAATTGTATTCATGTTACTGTATTTATTGGTCATTGACGTACCTAATACATTTTTTCGTGTTACATATTACAATGATATTATTCTATATGAACTTAGAAATAAAATAATAAAATGGAATATATATATATACATATATATATCTAAACTAAATTGCATTGTATAAGTCGGTACATAATATTGCAGATACAGTCTTAGCTACGAGCTACCTTGATTTCCTTACGCTTCTCTTCCTCAGATATACAGTAGGGGAACGTTACGAGTCAATTCTGTATTTTCTGGACTGTAGTTGAATCATCTGCATATTTTTGAGCACAGCATTGCCTCGTCGCTGTAGGATCGTCTTTTGCTCGATATAGAATATTCCTGTCTTAAACAGGCTATCTTGAATTTAACTTTTATTTATTATTACCGCTGTAAATGATTGATTGTCGTAAAATTATCCTCTCGGAGTCTATTTATTTTAAATAAAAGGTATATAAGAATAATACAGTACGTGAAATATGCACTATAACATGTTATATATTACTACTAATATTTCTTATCATACATTTCATATATTCTAATGCCTGATTTATGTAAAATGCATCTTTCAAAGTCAACGACTTAAATCTTGCATCACATTTCCTTCCTGCTATTGTATAACTATAAATCTTAGAAAAGAACTCTATCATTTTGATAAGAAATAATATAGGAAGTATATTATAATACAGGATCAACTAAAAATAAATCTGATATGTGCATTAATAACATATTAAGTTTTAATTTTCTCCTAATTATTCTTATTACCTACATCTGTGATCTGTGGCTTAAAGAATAAGTACGAGTACTAACGTATTTTGACTGATACGGCGAAAGATTGTAGGTAAATGTATTCAAATAAAATATATAAAAATATGTTTTTATTCTCATCTTCAACTGAATATCCTCAAATGTATCACTTATTAAAAATAGATCATATTTATATAGATACATGAACACATAAATATATCAGATTATACATATTTTTTTATTACATTTCTTCCTTTTTATAAGATGTATTATTCATATTATATGTTATTATAAATAAAAGGTATAAAACATGGAATTTATATTTTGATATAGTTATTGCAAATTGTGTTCAACGTTTTACAAACTACAATTACTGTTCTAGAATTGTATGATACGAGTATGAAACTGAACAATCTACCTTTTAAAATACAGCTGATTACTCAAGTACTACTGCACCATTTCTTTTGATAATATTGCACTATAAATATAATAACTTTGAACTATTTATTTAGCACAACAAAAGATCACACACACGTAGCTGATGCTTAACCATCGTCGCCAAATTGCAGATACAACTAATGTATTTACGCAATATTAATATTTTGCTGCTACAAGGAAATGTGATGCAAGATATAAGTCGTTGACTTTGAAAGATGCATTTTACATAAATCAGGCATTAGAATATATGAAATATTAGTAGTAATATATAACATGTTATAGTGCATATTTCACGTACTGTATTATTCTTATATACCTTTTATTTAAAATAAATACACTCCGAGAGGATAATTTTACGACAATCAATCATTTACAGCGGTAATAATAAATAAAGGTTAAATTCAAAATAGCCTGTTTAAGACAGGAATATTCTATCACGAGCATAAGACGATCCTACAGCGACGAGGCAATTACTGAGCTCAAAAATATGCAGATGATTCAACTATAGTCCAGAAAATACAGTATTGACACGTAACGTCCCCTACTGTATATCTGAGAAAGAGAAGCGTAGCAAAGTGAAGATAGATCGTAGCTACGACTGTACTACTGAATTATAAGCACAAATTAAAAAGAATTCTAGAAAATAGTGTTTATCACGCGAAACTTCTCAGCCTCTATTTCTAGGAATTTGAGTATAAATTTTTAGAATGCTATTAACATAACACCAATGAACAATATGTTCCAAACGAAATTTTGTAAAAAAAACTGATATTAGTCATCAAAAATATCTGTTTTTCAATGACGAAATTAAACGCGTATTGGTTGGATATTAGATAATAATATCACCCAAATAATTAATGAATAAAACTGATTACTTAACATACGTACCTATTAGTAAATAATGAATGTAGTATTCAAAATCCAAAAAAATAATTATACGTGCGAATATGTCATTTTTCATCTAACATAGTTTAACACATCTCATAAATTTTGTACAAGATGGCGGTCATACATGATTTATTAGCTGATATTTACATTTATTTATTCTTATGTATTGAATATTTTTAAAAAGAAAACATATCACATTAAATCTGACCATTGTTTTTAAAATTTAAAGAAAAAAAATCAAGAATGAATGTTTTTATATATTATTCATTCTAACTGTGTTTAATTCATGAAAGCACCGTAAGAATTTAGAAAAGTTATCCAAGAAGTCTGTCTTATCAGCTAAATTTAATGTGATTTAACGAGAGGTCAGAAAAGATGAAAAGAATAAATGAAAAAAAAAAACAAACTGGGTGTGTGAATTCGTGTGCGCGCGTCTGTGTGTATGTGTACGTAGATGTGTGTGTATGTGTACGTAGATGTGTGTGTATGTGTACGTAGATGTGTGTGTATGTGTACGTAGATGTGTGTGTATGTGTACGAATGTGTGTATATGTGTCCGTAGATGTGTGTATGTGTACATGGCTGTGTGTATGTGTAATACACCTATAAAACATAAGCACATAATAAAATTTTCATCTACATTAGTTTCTATTTTCTCTTTCTATTCATGAATTATTTCTCGGTCCTCAACGTATTAAAATAGATCATATTTTTTGTTAGTTTATTCATAAGCTCTGCCGCTTTTCTAAAACTACATCTCGGCCCCGAATTGGTGCCTTTTAACGCAGAATTACAAATTGGGAATAAAACAAGTCACATGCCACTAAGTGAAGTGAGTACGGTTGATGTATCAACACGGTGATTTTGTATTTCGTCAAAAATGTCTTGCCGGACAGGGCGTTTTGTTCCGGCGCGTTGTCATAAATACATGGACCAGCCATTATTGTTCAATGGACCTTCACTGCAGCGTACGCTGAAGGTAGAGTATGTGAGTTCCAGTTAGTATATATTTCAGTGACATAAACAAATAAATATATGTGTATTATTTATCAACGCATATCTTTGATTAAAACATGTTTTCTTCCTTCTTATAAGATGTACTTATACTATATTATAAATAAAAGGTATACAACATGAAAAATATATTTTGATAATATAGTTATTGCATTGTGTAACTTTATAAGAACTAAAATGTTCATACATGTTGGTAAAAATATATGAATTTCTTTACTAAAATTTATAGAATTATATATTAAATAATTTACCTTTGAAAACTACAAGGTCATACGTGGGAAACCGGACAAAAATGTATGCATTTTGTATTAAAATTGAAACAATATGTAACATTTTTACTGAATGCAAGAATATATTAATGATATCTTAAATATTAAAGCTGATTTTGATGGGATTTGGTTTATAATTCTAGATATATTTTGTACTTTCAGCTTGTTCACGATAACATTGCACGTGCGATTCCAATACATTGATTTTGATGTTAGATTTACTATAAAATTAAACATTTTACCTTTCAAAATGCAGCAGATTTCTCAAGTAATACTGTTCCTTGTCCATTTGGAATAATACACAATAAATATAACAATTTATAACACTTTATTAACTACAAAACAAAGGTCACATATGTAGCTGTCACATAAACATCGTCGCCATGTTGTTAATTTGTTGCAACAGGGAGTGTGATGCGAGATATAAGGCGTTGACTTTGATAGATAAAGATACATTTTAAGAAACCAGGCATTATTTTATAAGATTATAACATATGAAATGAATGATAAAAAATATTAAAAGAAACATATGTACCATGTGTAGTAAATATTTAATGTATTGTATTATTGTTATGTACCTTTTATTTAAAATAAATAACTTGTTACATTGACGATATTATTTGTAAAGGAGTTTTTATCTATTTGTTGTATGGGTCGGGAACACATGCATCGTCCTAATATTCATTCATAAACATGTTCAATTCTCACTTCGTTCAGTTTTATAACGTTCAAATCTACAAAACGTTCATCCATGAAGTTGGCGCGTATCAAAACGTTTATTTCTCGCGCACTTCCAAAATTAAACAGTATTTGAACAACTTGTATTTGTTTTTAATAATTGTGACTAGTCGAGTGAAGATTAATAATAAGCAAAAATCATTATAATAAACTCTTCTAATTTAAAGTTTCAGTAACAATATTTCACCTTTGTTTAACCTGAACTAAAACCATCTGTACAACTAGACACATAAATAATAAATAAAAAACATATCTTAAAATTCGACAATTAAGTCTGTAAGTTATTGCAAGCCTATGTGTAGGGTTATTTGGTTATGGATGTCATATACCTTGTTAACCCCCCATCGTATTTTATAATAAATCAATCATCGAGAATATTTAAAAATAATTTGATATTATACAGATCATATGTTATAAATGCATTATTGTCATTTTGGTAACGATAAATATTATTTTAAAGTTAAAACTTACATTTATGGCTCAAATCTGCACCCAACTCCTTTAGGACCTTAAAGTTGAACTGGGACATCATTTGGTTAAAGGATTCTGTAACAATAAGAAATACAATCAAGGTGTGGTATATGCATATAAACTTGCAAATTTTGAAATTATTCATAAGAGAAAAAATAGAATATAATTTTACTTTACTTTGAATAATGTTAATAGCCCGTATTACGAGCGCACTTTTTTAATAAAGGCGCTTTTATGAAGTACGGTGTTCCACTATATTATAACGCTAGCATTGTAAAAGATTTAGGAGTGGTTTTCGAGCCCGTGTTCTATTTTTCCGAACATGTTAAATATGTTTTAAGTCTGCTAATCAGGCACTAGGATTTATTGTTAGGAATAGTAAAGCATTCACCAATGTACTTGCTCTTACATCACTATTTCTCTTTTTGTACGTGCTAAACTGGAATACTGTGTACTTTCCTGGTTCACGCAATCTGAATATCAAAGTTCCTCACTCAAAAAATTCCAGAAAAGATTTGTGAAGTATTTAATATACAAAACGACGAATCAGTATCCTCCTCAAGGTAGTGATTACGGAGAACTACTAGAACTGTTCGATTTACTTCTCTTAAAAATAGACGACAAAGTATATCTATTACTTTTTTAATAAAATTATTCACAATAAAATTGATTGCTCATATCTTCTCTCTAAGTTGAACTTAACCCTCGGATCAGATCTAGATTCAATTTTATTTTCTATTTGCCATGTGTACGTACAAACGCTTTATCAAAATCACCTATACACATAATGTGCAATAATTATAACTTGATTTTCGCTAATACAGATATATTTATCTGTACTCTTAAAATATTGTTAGATTCTTTATTAAATGAAGGATGCCTGTATTCAATTTGTAAAGTAAAACATTATCTGTATTAAGAATCATATATTTTCTTTGCATTCATTTACGTTGATACCTATCTATATTTATGTAATTGTATGATCTTTGTTTTCTTATAATTGGGCTTATGTCTGTTGGAAATAAATATATTATTATTTTCTTATGAGTGAGCACCATAAAAGCGTTTTTATTATAAAAGCGCGCTCGTAATACGGGCCGAAGTTTTTAGTCTAGGATTTTAAAATAAATAAAAGTATTTGTAATTATTAAATGTGCAATTATATATATTTTTATTTTGAAGATAAATATAACTTTTTACCTGCCAGTTGAGTATATGCAAGTAATGATCTTGTACGGGCGGGATAGAAGGTAATTTATGTTGTAACTGTAATGTGAAAATAAAAAAAATTAATTCGTTAACATTTGGAAATTTAATAAATTTATAGTGATATTTAAATAATATTAATGAACTTTTTTGTATCATATCAAATTTGTATAGTATACCACCGCAAAATTAGCCAAAAGTTTCTTAAGAAGAATTTAAACATTGTTTTTTGACAATCAGTATTAAAAATACTAAAGATCATTTTCACGCAATGATTCAGAACTAAAATAAATACATTATTTGTAATGTATTGTATGCAGTTCAACATTTTGACAATCACTTATTAATTATTTTTACCATGACTTTAGTCCCATATTACAAATACATGAATTTCCATCAGTGGCGTAACTAGACAAAAAAGGCATGCGAAATTTAATTTGAGACCCCATATAAAAATAATAAAAAATCTTCAATAAATTTTGACACATCCATTTTGTCTGCTTTTTCTGCTTCTATGCTAGTGCTAACGAAAAAGGATGTTGCAGATAATTTTTAATTTGGAAAATGAGCGTTCTTCGGTGGGTACTACTACAGGTATTGTTAAATACAAAATAAATGGAAACTTTCCATTCTATAATATAATCCAGATATCACTGTTTATAACTTACCTTTTATTTGGTATCCGAAGAGGTGGCTCTGAAAACAAAACATACTAGGAAGAGGTGTAGAAGGTTAATGTAAAAGGATAAGTTAATAAATGGTTAAGAGATTCGAAAGGAAAATCAGGAAAATGAAAGAAGGGAATATTTATGAATATTTTATTTCATACATTTAAATATACAAAATACTGACTTTTAACTTTAACTTATAAGAACACATAATAAAACTTATTATAATTTGTAATAGATCAGTCCAAGTTTTTAAATTTTTTTTATATTATTGTGATGCTGATGTTATATTTTATAATAATTTCTTTGTATTGAAATTCATATGCAATTATAATAATTTATAAATATGTTGAAACTTGGACATTGTCTATAGGTAAACATGTACATACATAGATTATTTTAAATAAAAACAAATATATAAATGCTATTTCTTAAAGATACAAGTTTTTTAGTTCATCATTCTTACTTTAAATTTTGAATTTAAATATTTATAACGACTAAATTTATAAAATAATTAATGAATAATGATGGCTCTTACTCAAGAGGATGATTATTCAGCAGGATACTGCAAATTGAACTTTTATTTGTAAATATAAATATAAATAAAGAAATGAACCCAGGACCAGTACCAACTGAGCTCTGAAATCCTATTGAAGTCAGTGATATTTTTACATGGCTCATGCTATAGTTGCCGTCAAATAAATATGGAATGGAGATTTCTACATTGTTGCCACTTCAGTGGCAATGTTGAAAATGCTAAGTTATGAAGAAGCGGCAACACCGCATTTTTTTCGTTTTCATACTTTAAAATAGTTCACGGCAACTAGATTACAGAAATTCACTGTTGGGAAACAGTCTTTAATATAATAAATATTATACATGCCGTCAAATAAATATGGTCTGACATATTTTACACTGTTGCCAATTCCGTTGGCATATTGAAATTGCTAAGTTATGAAGAAGCGGCAACACCGCATGGTGGGGAAAAGTGAAAAAGTTGAGCATCAGTCTATATTTATTTGACGGCAAGTATAGTATTACTGTTTAAAATTTAGGCAGCGGTATTTTACTGTCGGTAATGTAGTAACCACATCAGATTTTGTTAGAATCAAACTACTTTTTAATTTTATATTAATCTAGTTACTAATGTGTGCAAAATTTCACAAATCAGGTGAATTATTATAAAACAATAAGCAATGCGATAATGCGTAAATTAACATTAATTTATAACTCACCATACAATAATTTAATTTTTCTAATGATGAACTTTACTTGTGGAACGAATTCTACTGACTGGAATTACCAACAAAGGTATAAATAAACAATAAATAATAACATATTACTCAAATTTACTTCTCCGAGGTAAGAACTTAATGGCTTTTTGGTGGAAAGCAGTTTTTGGTCCTTTTTTGATCTTCCCTGAGCGTTTTATGCCGATATACCATCCCAAATGTGCGAATTTTCTAGAGAGATAATAGTTGTATGACCCATGAAGGGATTCTATAAAAACTGTTGATTCTTCTGACTTATCTTCCTAGGAGGAAAAATAATATTTATAAAAATATTTATGTTTTGACCAGGGCATATTTACTTCTCCATACAATCGGCCTTTTCTGTTCATGGCTAAATATAATTTATTTTCTATACATTGTATTCGGACGTGGCCTGGGACTCCTGCGTAGCTTAGTTCTAAAAATGCTGAAAAAATCAACAATTTTATGATTACTACTTTGATCGCTATACTTGCCGTCAAATAAATATGGACTGGAGATTTCGACAATGTTGCCAATTCAACGACAATGTTGACAGGGTGCAGAGAAGGGAAAAAGTTGAACAACAGTTCATATTCATTTGACGGCGAGTATAGCATGAACTGATTAAGGGTGAGGATGAGCGAGCAGTTGACTTGCATTGTTTTTCTCTGTCAATCGTTCAAATAAAAGATGCGTACAATGGGGTATTCCACCATAACAAAAAAATAAGAAAAATTTCAATTTAACTTAAAGTATGGCTCAATAAATAATAGTTAAAACAATGAAAACATTTTTTAAATAATTACTTTACGAGATATCTCACATTTGCTAAAAGAGAAAATTGACGTCATGCAATAGGGGATTCCAGCTCAAACGAATTAAAAGAAAATAGTAAAAAAGTACGAATGTACATGCTGAATAACGAATATTAATAAAAAATGAAATGGTATAATTGAGATATTTCGGAAATAAAGGGTTTTTTGTTATAGCGCTTCGACACTAATATAAAATCTATATATAATATTTTGATTGGCGACCGAAAGACCGCCTACACATGCATAACAAATAGCGTGTTAGGAGGTGGGGATTACTACCAATGGAAGTTAAGAAATTCAAATTCGAAAGGAGGGGCTAACATTCCTGTACTACAGTTTCCAAACAGTTTATATTTTAACATAAATTTCTTGCATTAAACTTAATAATTTAAATACACCTGTAATTATAAAGTATGTAGACTTATACAGTGTTATAATATTCATTTATTTTTATGTAAATATAACTTAAAATAGCATATATTTCAAGAACATTTAGGTCCATGATGAAAACAGTTTGATATAAAAACACATATGTGACGTCACGTCAATCTTTTCAAAATTCGGGAGACCGTAACTCGCTTATTAATAGGAATTTTTTCACCGGATTTTCATCAATAGTCTTAGTTTTCCTAATATTTTCAGATGAAATTATATAAAAAAAAATGGTGGAAGCCCCCATTGTTATTTTTCTCTCGTAGCGTACTCAGAGCAGTGTGAGAAAGACATGTATAGGGGAAATGTGACGTTACACTGATTTCTCGAAAATAAAATACTGTTAAACTAGGAACAATTAAGATTTTTTAATACTATGAATTGCTTCAAAACTGAATGAAGTATTATTTAAAATAATAAAAAAAATTGAGTGGAATACCCTGCCATAAAATGAATAAAATTGATTAGAATTTGTTAATTAAAATAAATTAACTATGGAAGTAAATTTACTCTGTCCTTTATAAAAACGGGGGTTAAAAACTGTTATTCGAAGTATTTTTCTCTAAAATAATTCATAAAAGATTTACAGAAAAAGAACAATGCCAATCAACTGGTCATTAGTGACCCTTAATCAGTAGTTTATATAGCTATTCCACGAGATATTAGGACACAATCTTGTTGCTTCTACGTAAAGTACGATTTTTTAAAGTATATTATCTATTTTTTCAAAATCTAGGTATATGTTTTTATTAAAAAGTGCAAAAACAAGCATTGCGCTTGTTAATAATAATTTAAGCGTGTATCGCCGAATGCATCGTATGGTCCACCGTGTTATTTGAACAATTAACATAACTTCATTCGACCCTGTAATAAAAGGTCTCGTGGAAGTATAATGGATATTGTGATAAAAATAGTATATTTTCAAAACTAAAAAAGATATATTTCCCAAGAATGTCGAAATAGTTACTGACGCACAAAATTTGTGCACTTCGACTATAATTTAATGTTCTTTTCGTTGAATTTAACTAGGTTTATGATATTCTATTTATTTTAGTTAATTGTTATTATAAGAAATATAATAATTCATTTCTAAATTTAGCTGAATGAAACCATTCAACTAATCAATTTACGTATCGGTAAACTGAGTTCCTTCTATATTTACTTCAAGGCGAAGTCGCGACTTAATCACAATACTCAAGAACTCAATATAGTTAGTTGAGACGCCAGATAATATGCATCATTGAAATACAATTAAAATAGTTACACAAACAAACAGGGTTTTTCATGTGCTCTAAATAAACAAAAACAATGAGCCGGTTTCACATTTTAAACAAAGTGTTTAAAATAAAAGTTAATGCAATATTTATCTTTTTCATAGTAATAATAATAATAATAATAATAATAATAATAATAATTTTTAAATAAATTAATAAATAAATAAATATATCATCGCGGCATATTACCCATTTCTGGGTGTGCCAGTATCTACAACATACAGGATTAGTTAAAAAAGTATGGAGACGGCGATTTATTGTCGTTAATATTCATTTTAGGAAATTATGTTCAATACAAAAGTTTTTTTTAATTAATCTACATTTAAGAATACTTGAATTTTTTTTTTCTTCAATTGTTTTTGAGTTACGCTTGTCCGCGTAATTTTTTTAAATGGGAACATATTAATTTTACTCTATCATTCGATAGAGTGTTTTATTTCTCTTTACAACAGTATGTTTATTTTTTTGTTTTTCAATTTATTTTAACAACATTTTTACAATTAAAAACACCGGTTCAAGTATTTACGAATAGTAGGTACATCTCAGATAGACAAAACCGAAGCGATAAACAAACTCGAACGATGTAATTTACTTAGTTATTAATTTGTTTTTAATGATAAGATTATGACCGACAACTTTATTGGAAATAATTTTGTCTATCTTAGATGAACCTACTATTCGTAAATACTTGAACAGGTGTTTTTCCTTGTAAAAATGTTATTAAAATAAATTAAAAAACAAAAAAACAAACATACTGTTGTAAAGAGAAAAAAAACACTCTATCGAATGGTAGAGCAAAATTAATAGATTCCCATTTAAAAAAAATACGCGGACAAGCGTAACTCAAAAACAATTGGAGAAAAAAAAATTCAAGTATTCTCAAATGTAGATCAAAATTTCTTAAAAAACTTTTGTATTGAACATAATTTCCTAAAATGAATATTAACGACAATAAATCGCCGTCTCCATACTTTTAACTAACCATATAGGTAGACATCGGTAATGATGACGATATATTTTACCGTGTGGGCGCTTACCAGGCGTCACCTCACGGGCACTCATAGCTGGCGTGGAAAGTGCACCAGAGGGGTCACTTTTGTGCCATTTAAAATTGGAAATATTTTGCGTCTGTCGGGATGGAACCCGGTTCCCCCGGGTTCGTGACCAGACACTCAAAATATAATAATAAAATTAATTAATTAAAAATATTGGCGCCAGAACTGGTAATGAATGATAAACCCCCACTCTTGTGACGACAAATTACATACAGCACGTCATTCATAACCAATAGGGAAACAGTTTGTCCATCATCTACGTTATTTATATAAATAAATGTAGGCGATAGTCTGGCATTTGGTATTTAGGATTTAGGTCTTCTTCACATAAATACAACTCCGAATGGCACACTAATGACATTCATTGGTTTGTATGGCAACACTTTAGAATAACAAAAATGAATTGTACAATTCGATTTAATTTGATGCTACAGATTAAATGTTAATATTATGTTTCATAAAATAAAAGCTAAGAAGCTATTCTTTGACAGTAAATTTGACGTTTTGTACAAATAGCAACGAACATGATTTGTTTAATTACTGCGCGTCAACTTTCTAGGCATAGTGTGCTCCTGCAAAACCCTAAAATCTAATTCCTAAAATCCTAAGCATATAAATTTAGGATTTAGATATTAGGGTGGTAAAAGTACAACATTGGACACAGCTTTTGTCACATGTTAAACTGTGTGAACTTTGTCACACTTTGTTTCAGATCAAGTGACTTTTTCAAAATATTACACAAATTTTGATAATTATACCTAGGTATATCTAATAAAAATTTCGTCATATTTTCAAACTATTTAAAGACTAATATATTCTTTTAATATTTAATACTTAGAAGGCATATAAAAATTCTTTCAACACCCCTATTTATTTTTCAACTTACTATGTCTATCATCGTCTTCTCTCGATCCCCGAACTTCTTTTTTACTGAATATTCCTAAATTCCATCCTGTACTGCAAAATAACTGCATACGAGGTCCATATAATGGGTTGCCAGGCCTGGATTCAGAAAGATTTTTCCAAGGGGGCCATCTAGATTCGTTCGATGGATCTGGGGGCCAGCCACTAATAAAATATTTATAAAAAATACTATAGACTAAAGAAGAAAACATCGTACTGCTATGTATTTTAAGTGGTACCAACGTATTTTCTACGTACTATTTGTTTCTGATAGTAAAGTTGTTAAAATGTGACACATGGAACTTATTTTTAATTTATGTAGACCAATATATTTACAAATATCAGTTTAGTATCTATTTTAGACATACTTAAATGTAAAATGTGTCAGACGAAACTTATATGATAAATATGTTCGTATATTTATAGAAAAAATATGCCCTCAATTTTCTAAAATAATTTTATATCAAATTATTAGATATAATAAAAAAATTACTTTGAATCATATTTTATATGTTTACGAATTTTCAAAGAAAATGCAGTTCAATTTTTAAAAGTAGAGGGATCGGCATAAAATAATTAAACGCCCTTTAACTACAAAGAAATCTCTTAGAACTCTCAGGTATCATAAAATGCTATGAAACTGTAATAAAATTATGGCTGTATTTTGTACAAAACTAAGTCTTACAGATTTGTAAATCTGTAAAAAACTAACAAAAACACATCTATTTTTGTTGATTAATATAAAATAACATAAGAATGGCAACTTTCATTGCTATTTTGTTCATTATTTTCATATTTACAGATTATGCAAGACTCGTGGTTTGTAGTTTTGCGCAGAACACGGCCATAACTTTTCTTTTCTAACAAGTGGGTAAAGTAGTACTTTCTTGGTCGAGTGCGATTACGATTTACACACGAGTTGCATAAAATATTTTTCCTACAACCAAAATGTTTAAGTGTACAGGCATCTTCATATATTGTTAGTGTTAGTTAACAAATAAATTAACCGAATGTGCATGTTGCCTAGCAACGTATTTACTTTTCACGCAATAGTGCTTGAAAAGAACTTTTCACGCACTAGTGTTTGAAAAGTGACACTTTTCACATTGTACAGAGTGCGTAAAGTATGTACTTTACACACGGTTGTAGGAAAACCATTTTAAAAGTATTTTCATTAATAATAAATGAAGAAGTAGTAAACGACTGTGCTAAGGATGAAAGTAAAGATGTACTCAGGATTTCAGTCAGTGATAATACGAGTAAGACACATGTGACTGTTGTTCGCCATTTTACATGGTTTTATAAAATTTTGTGTGCTTTTGTAATATGATTTGGCTGACGTGCTACATTTTTATTTGACGATATCTTCTAGATATATTTATGACATTCTTGTACTGTAAAAAAAAATGTTTTTAACTTGTTCTTTGCCCTGATGAAGCACCAAATGGGGGCGAAACGTTGGCTGTAGAATAAAATTATTATCACTGACTGAAATCCTGAGTACATCTTTACTTTCATTAATAATAAAGTTTAAGAATATTGATCCGTACTACCCTTTATGCCTTGGTGTATACAATATTATTTCCATTTTACTTTGATACTGCACTTGCAACTTTAAAATGCGTTACTCGACTTGCCAAGCTGTAAGTCTACAAAATTATTCTACGAATGCTTTTTATTTAATAAATATTATCATTACCTTTTGCTACGATTAAAATTAAA
Source organism: Ophonus ardosiacus (assembly GCA_943142095.1). NCBI lineage: Eukaryota > Metazoa > Arthropoda > Insecta > Coleoptera > Carabidae > Ophonus > Ophonus ardosiacus. The sequence continues at coordinate 9,806,010 of OW964837.1, read as the reverse complement.
TATACTGCTCGACGACGAATGAGAAGTACAACCTGTGAAAACCTTGTAAAACCATCAACCCTGTTTAAATTTTTATTTATTGCATGTAATATTTTGAGATTCTTTGTAAACGTAACTGAAAGACGTTTAATTGTTTTATGATGATTTTTTGAATTAAAGATAAAATAAATTAAATTTTGACATTGAAAATGAAACAGTAATATAACTACTTTGTGTATTAAAATCATCAGATTTTGCATATTTATAAATCTGTTCCTCCTTATGTAAATGGTTAACTAAGCGCCGAATTCATAATAAACTTTATCTTCACTTTAACACTTTAATTAAAATTAAACTTGTTTTTGTTTTCATAATATAACTTTACACTTTACCGAGCACTGTTGTAGCATTACTTTAAAATAAAGATAAAGTCTAATAGCCGGTTTCATAATAAATATAAAGTCACTTTACTTTTGAAGTTTAATCTAAAAGTGAAAAAGCGTTTTATAATTTCACTTTACATTAAAGGAACTGTCAGAAGATTTTATTTAAACTGACAACTTTAACTTAAAGTGAAATTATGAAACTTTTTTTTTCATTTTTAGATCAAACTTTAAAAGTAAAGTGAGTTTATATTTATTATGAAACCGGCCGTTACAGTAATTTAAATTAAAGTCTAATTATGAAAACAGCCCTAAATAAATAAGTATTTGTTAAGTGTTTTCGCGAAATCAGTAATCAATATCTTTAATTTTATATCTTAGAATAATATTTGTTTTGCAAATATTAAAATATTCCTATATATTTATCTTATGATAATATTTCTTTTAAATAACCAATTAAATACTAGGTAAACAATCAATAAAAAAATCACCAATCAGTTGAAGAATTTCCAGAATTAGGTCTCCAAGTTACCGCTCTTTTATTCCTTGTACCTTCTCCACTATCATCCTCATCTTCATCATCATCTGAAGACGATTCTTCAACTTCTTCTTCAGTTCCACTCATTTCACGGTTTTATTCACTACAACAACTTTAGTTTGACATTAAAAACTGCAAAACACACACAGATTAGAAGCGATAAACATAAGAGCGATCCAACCTACACGTCGTCGTCAGTGCATTTGAACGAATGAGTGAGGTATTTTTAGATGGTTTACTCTGTGAATGGCTCCTGTATGTGACGCATACGAGAGTATACTTCCTTTAGATCGTAAAGATTTTTAACATTTCAACGAGTTCAAATGAAAAACACATGGGGGAAATGTTTTTTGGGATGGTGAAGACGTTTTCCTTAAAAAAATGTTACATATTTTCAAATTTTAAATTACATTCTATATTGTTTGAAATTTGAAATTTTCTCTGACATCATCGTCGAATTATGCGCGCGAATAGTTAAAATAATCAAGGTTATGTTATTGTTCTGTGTTTACATTATTCTCGAACGAAACTAATGTTGCGATCACTATGGTAGAAATGAAATAGCAGAATACTTACGTCATCAAAAAATATCCCTAAAGTAATGACGTCATATACTACTAAGTTTACATAGGATACTAATTTGTAAGGCGCGAGCAGTCATGTTACTTTGTTCGTCTTTCTTGACAAGTTTAGGTTAGTGTTCTGTGCTGACAAGCAGATATGGGGACTCGTGACAGAATGACAGCTAGTAATATAAATGACAAATGTCATCATTTTTCACTCCAAATTTCATGATATTTTCCAATTTCAGGTGGTTTATCTTCTTACTAATGATTCGAGTTTGCGCAGTTATACGATTTTGGTCAGCTGTTTTGTTAAAAATTAACCTTGTAATTTGGCGTCATTTTCTGTTATATATATGATTGACGAATTTTCATCTGAAGAGTCATATGAATCGGGGGAATTTTCTTCTAGTGATGAAGACAATCTGGAAATGTTTGGCGAAAATCCGAGTCCAAAGAATGAAAATTATTTAGAACAGTAATGGTAATCATATGTACATACATAGATGTCAAATGTCAATATTTTTCATTCCAAATTTCATGTGATTTATGTAACTCGCCAAGTAAAGTCCACGCACCTGGTGACAAAGAAACCACGTGAACTTACAAAATCTTGATATTTTGAATTAAAATTTATGACATTTGTAAGTTATGTACATGATTACTAGCTGTCATTCTGAAACGGGTGCCCATATCTGCTTGTCAAGATTTACTTATTTGCAGGGCATTTGCTCCTCTCTAAAAATACATAGTTTAAACATTGATAACAAGAGAAATATTTGAAAAAAAAAAATACTGACAACCAAGTGACAATAGTGACAGGATAGATATTCGATCGATATAAAATTTAATGTAAACATTGTCATGCCAACGTACCGGTATAAAAATGAACTACAATTATTTCAAATAATTTCAAATTGCGTAAAAGAAAGAGATTAACTTAAAAAATGTCTATGTGGACATATTGGCTGGTAGTGCAAACTCGGTTTTAAATAAAACGCTGTTTTAAGAAATGTCAAATTTCATTATTTAATAACAAAAATAAATAATATCAAATTTATCAAAATACGCACTACCAGTCATAATGATTAATGTTTCATAAAATAGATTATAAAAACCTTCAATGAAAAAGGAGAAAATAAATATAACATAAAAATAATATACCTTACCTTACATGTATATCGAAATTATGATAAAATGTCAAAAACTTCATGCATGTAATTATAGCTAATTTTCTTCTCGAAGAATGTACGTCACTCGGCACATCATAATCTAGTGAACTATGAAATAACAAGTACCATATCTCCTGTCTCTCTCCTACATGTATTTTCATTATTTACTAAAATGAAGTTGATTATATAATCAATAAATCTCTTTCGAATTAAAGGAGTAAAAGCAGATAGAGACATATCAAGTCATTAATAATGCGACTAAAAACAGATGTTTTCAAATTACTGTCAATCAGAATCCAGAGTTATCTTTGACGAACGTATGACGTCACAAATTTATCTCTATAGTTGGTTTGAATATTCAGTGATGACTTGCATCCTACGAGAAGAAAAATAAACTATCATTTTTTACACATTACATTAATGATTAATGTAATTGATATATGCTATATAATATTTTTACAACGATTTATTTCTTATATTACATACTATAATCTTTAGTATATACATTCTTTTCACAAAAATAATAATACAAATAATTACACCTTATCTTAGTATAATTATCATTATATTTAATATATATTTTTTAACATAATAGCAACAGAAAGTTATATTATTATTTAAATATTCATTATATGCAGGTATGTATATGTATAGTTGTTATATTTACTTAATATTTAGATCTTACGTTAGAAACATAGGCCAAGAATGTTGTGAGACAGTTCAAAATTCCATTTAGATGTATAATATCAAACAGATTGACATTAGAAGTTCAACAATTTTACAGTTACTACAAAATAAACATTTATGTTTATACATTTAACAGACGTATTATTGAAAATTGAAGAATTTCGTTGAGATAGGAATATATGAGAAAAAGAATTAGGGAATGGATAAATGAGTGAATGCCCCGAGTAAGAATAATGAATGAATGTGAGAAGGAAATACAATACAACAATTGGACCAAGTTTTGTGTTTTAGGGCAAAAATAAATTATATTTTTGAATAAATATTACGTTTATATAAATTGGAGCTCTGAATATTAATAAATTTGTTTGAAATGTATGAAAGAGATTGTCATAATTTATATAATTGAACTTGGACAAGATCAGTTCGTCAAAAAATACAATGAAAGCTCTTTCTAACGAACTTTGAAGGTCATAGTAAAGGCGGCTGCACAATAGTCCGGAAGCAAGACCGAGAACACTTCCAACCCAATTTTTGTTTAATTAATGTTTTAGATAAATTTTGAAAATATTCTTCCGTGCTTAGAAATCGACCACTTCGCAGTTTTGATTTTAATATTTCTTTTTTTCTGAAACTAGACCTCAGATAAAAATAAAAATTATGCTGTTTGAAAGATCATTTAATACGCTTTACAGGCCTATTCTGTAAAACATTCGCTTAACGAATCGTTATCATAACGATAATCGTTGTTATGAAAATCGTTATTTGTATTTTACGAAAATCGTTAGTTTTGTATTCTGTAAGATCGATCGTTAAAACATTATCGTTGAATTTAATTGATAACGAAATTGTTATAATTTTTTTGCGATTGGTACTATTGTTTACTCAATTCACTATTAAAACTGACATTTAAATTTCATTTTGAAAATTGTTGGTGGAGATTATTATTATTATTATTATTTCATTTTATTAATGGCTATTTATTATTATTCTCTATTATAATAGATATGGATAAGAAAACGAGGGCTCAAAAACTACAAAAGAACAATATGAATATTATGTAGACTTTCTTGCAAGTAATGTCGCTCTGAGAACAAATAAATATTATTCAGAGAATCCAAATCAGATTGAAGAAGCATGTGCTGAATTAGCTAGGGGATTAAATGCACTCAGTAAAATAAAGCATATGTAAAAGTATGATTAATATGGAGTACTTTCAGGGCCGGCAACAACAGTGGTGCTCGCGGTCTCGCGCACCACACGTAAAATCAAATGGTGGTGCTCCGCACCACACGTTTAAGACATAAGTTATTACAATTTTTTTAATAATATGCTGGGTTTATGCAGCATGTAAATTAAGAAATTAAATTCAGCCACTAAAATAAGAAACTAAACTAAAATTTCGTATAATCTAACTTTTATAGGTGAATTATATTTATATAGGATAGAAAAATAAAGGTAAGCAATTTGTAGAATAAGTCCAATTAGTAATTCGTCGCCCTTTTCTGTAGAAACTTTGTTATCATCGTACATTTTCATAGGTTAGGTGCGAAAATCTGTCATAAGTGCGCGAATAGCGTAGGCGCAAAACTAAGAAATTAAACTAAAAGTTGAAAATAGCCAACTTCTTAATTTAGTTTCATTAGTTTAATTCTTCAGTGCAGTTGCATTAACGTTGTCATTGATAACAATGGTTTCTGCTTGTTTAGTTTAGATTTACAATTTAAATTTTTAATTTAGTGGCCTGAGTAAACCCAGCATAACTGCATAGTGCATTCGACAATTTCGACATAAACATAACATAACCTTTCTAGCATTTTTATTATAATACGCTCTGGTTTGCGAATTCGATACGTACAGCGCATGGCAGTAAGTATTTAATTCTTTTATTTTTCTCGTTGTTTTTATAGTTTACCTATATAGTGTTTTTGTATTTTGAATTTTAGTTGTAAGCAAAAATAAATGTAATGGCTTCGACTGGGACTTTAATGCTGGGCTTATGCAGGGAGCTAAATTAAAAAATTAAATTGTAAAACTAAACAAGTAGAAACCATTGTTACCAATGACAACGTTTATGAAACTGAACTGAAAAATTAAACTAATGAAACTAAATTAAGAAGTTGGCTATTTTCACCTTTTAGTTTAATTTTATAATTTCTTAGTTTTGCGTTTGCGCCATTCGCGCAATTATATTATTATTTTTTGATCTTATATAAATGTAATGTATATATAAAGATTATACGAAATGTCAAACATAAAATTCTGAACTTCTTTAATTTACTGCATAAACGACTTTATTTTAGTTTAGTTTTTTAATTTAGTGGCTTAATTTAATTTCATAATTTACATGCTGCATAGCATAAACCCAGCATAAAAGAAAAGAACTTCAAAAAAATGTTCTGTGAACTGGCAATTTATTTTTGAACATGAAAGGAGAAAACATGCATTTGCACATCCCTTAAAAAATGTAGCTTTCAATTATAAGGCATTTGACCTTGAATGAAAAAAAAATTCGCCCGCGGCGCATTTTCTTTTCTCGATTAAGTATCATCAAATTTTTGGTACACGAGCCATCACTAAGCACCACACGCTAAAATTAAAACTTGCCGGGCCTGAGTACTTTTAATAGATTTGGTATAGCAGTTATCCTTGTATTTGCTTCTAGGAATGGCAACAGTTCAGTAAGATCTCTTGCGGTGGCTCTTGATAATCTAAATAATTTTCTAAAATTTTCCTCTGGAATAGTAAAAGGATCACTTTTATCTCTTAAAGCCCCATGAATTTTTCGAAGATTTTTCCTGTTAAATATATATAGTAAAGTTGGAACATAATCTGACATATTTTTAAAATATATAATTACCTTTCATTATTTTCTTCGAAAAAGTGAAGAAATGATAATTCGGGATCACCATTCATTATAATGGCATTTAATATTTCAAAAATATTGAAATATGATTGAAATGCAACAAATCGTTAAGATAACGTCATAACGACCAGTTTTTTATTGTTAAAAAATAACGATTTTACGAAAATCGTTATCATCTTGTCGATATGAACAATTGAATTTTTGCTTACAGAATACCACTTTAACGATTATCGTTATTTTAACGGTATAACGATTCGATATGTCATAACGATCACTTACAGAATAGCCCTATTAATATGAGCTTAAATTAAATCAATTTCTTCCGTGTACTCAATCGAAAAGATCTAAAATGAAATGCATGAAACAAATTACCATTTACACTTAGAAACTGACAAAACACTGAAAATCGCAAATTAATGCAGACAATAACTGCAATTTGTCAAAACTGTGTAATAGCAACCACGTAAATATGCGCTGTGCAACTTTGTAAATATATGCTGTTTTTTATATTGATTGCTGCACTTGAAATAAATATAAATAAATAAAAAATTAACACTAAACAATAAGTTTTGTAAAAAAAAAGAGTTTGGATTTCTGCCACTATGGTTTATTCAGTAATTCAGTGGCTGAAATCGAGAAACTCTTTTCTTTACATCACCATATCCAGTCAAGAAATAACCCTTTTTCCAAGCATAAGTTTTATTTTAATCTGAGATACAGTTTCTAAAAAAAAAAAAATGTGAAGTGGTCAATTTCTATGTCCGTAAATTTTCATCACTAAATAAAAGTCTTAACTTAATGTATTGACAAAATCTCTGTTATAGTAACATGAAACGAAATTTGGAACTCATTATATAATAGAAAGTGTCTTCTGGGCCCGAACACGGGATCGTTAAAAAACTCCCGAATAGGCGAGGTTTTATATTAGTAATTTCATTATATTCAACAACATAATCTAAAATAATACCATAACAAGTTACAGAAACTGTCATGTGCCTATTAGTTGGTTTTGATCACTCTCTATAACCTAACGGACAAAATTCACGCTTGGAAAACTAGGGCCGAATATTGCGCATTAGGTGAGATTATTGTTGTTTTTAGAGAAATAGAACAATAGTTCTGCGTTCGGGTTTTCTGTTTTTTTTTTTTTTTTGCAAAAGTTCCGAATGTTTCTGGAACTAAACAACGCTTCATTCACATTTTAATTTTTTAAACACGGTCTCGCGTTTGGAACTAGTTATGTCCTGTAGAATAAGACGATTGCACGTTATAAAGTTTTGTAATACTACCTGAAGAAGTAATTTGAAACTAGTTGAAAATTTTTAGGTTGTGCGAACAGAATTAAAGGTTATTGTTAAGAATATAGGAACAACAATGTTTGCTAATAACCATAAGTTCCACTCAGAGCTGGGCAGTAACTAGTTACTTTAGGAACTTAGTTACTAACTAGTTACTTTCACATAACTTGTAACGTAACTTAGTTACTTTTTAAAATATGGTAACTGTAACTGTAACTTAACTTGCTGCGGAAAAGTAGTTGGTAACTACGGTTTTTAGTTACTAGTTACTTGAGTAACTTAAGTTACTTAAAGTAACTCAGAAATTAGAATGCAACTTAAGTTAGTCAAATAACTTAAAAAGTGGAATGTAACTTAGTCATAAAAAGTAACGGGGGGATTAAAATTTCTAAGAAATATTTTGTTGAGGCTGATGCCTTTTTTAGAAACACTAACTAAAACTGTTTTGTTTTAAATAAATGTCTGTCCAGAGTGGGACATACATACCCTCTGTAATGTGTAACTTTTATTTTAATATATAATTAAATTCAATATTATTGTTGATTGATTTCAAGCCATAATAGATAATAAGTAATTATATTCATTAATAATAGAGTTTTTGTACGGTAAACAGAAAAACTAAAAATAACACATTATTTTAACTTTTAATTGTAGAATTAAAAAGTCACTAAATGTTAAATTTGACTTACAAAATATATTATTTTCAAATGTTTTCCTCGCTTACAAATGATACGTTTTAACAAATTATAATTAAACTGACACTAAATCATCAAAATTATTCCAATTTTCAGGTTATACAAAAAATAGTGTATTTTGTTCGTTGTTCCAAGGGTTGCAAGACTTGAATTCGTCTCATTTTTGCAAATTCCCTGCTCACAAGATAAAATGTTACTTTTAATTTTTATATTATATTATAATGTACGTCCGCAGGGCCTTTTTATCAGATTTTTATCACAGCAACCGGGCCCTGATGGCCCCTTGTCAAAGCGGGCCCTAGGCCGTGGCCTCGTGGGCCTAGGCGGTATTAAGGCCCTGTAGGTCCGTTAACATTAACAATAATAATCTGATTGCGAGTTGCCAAGCAATAATGTTAAAATTTAGGTTAACGTAGTTAGTGCAAAAACTCCCTGATATGTATACTACACAATAACTAAGTCAACAGTCAAAGTCTACACTTCACGCCATTAAAAGTAGTTAGAAAGTAACTCAAGGTAACTAAGTTACTTTTAATGAGTAACTAGTAAATAACTTAGTTCTTTCACCAAAGTAACTGGAACTTAAGTAACTTAGTTACTTTTCTTTGGAGGTAACTGTAACTAGTTACATTTTAAAAGTAACTTGCCCAGCTCTGGTTCCAGTGCGCATGCCACAAACTAAAAACTATTCTGACGGTTAGAAACTGATCAGGGATTGAAATATTTTGCTGAACGAACATAATTTTTAATTGTAGATTTAAAATTTCTGTTTGTTGACGGTTTCTGACTGTTGTGGGAACAAACCGAATATATGACGACTGATCACTAAGCTACCCAACCCTCAATAAACCATTATAAAATCTGCATTACTCAGTTCCAATGTTCCGAATATAGTTTCGTACAACTATACAGTTCTTGTTTTCGGGCTATTGTGTAGCCGCCTTAATAACTTTCTGCAGGGTCGGACTAGACTAAATTTTAAATAGATAAATTTCCAGGGAGACTAAAAGGGACCTAAATTTCATATTCAGATTGACCATGGCTTTCGGATTAAAATTGACAAGAAATTTTGTCGAAGACAGTTCAAGAGAAAAGTCCGTTTAAAAGAGATTAATTTTTTAACAAAGTTATAGGTCTTGTCCGCTAAGAGAGCTTCCAGTGTATATCATCCCGACCTATTACCCATTCCTGGGTGTACCAATCTGCTGAGGGCGCGTACCAGGTGTTACCTCACGACCTCTCAAAGTTCTTGTGGAGAGAGAACCACAGGGGTCATTTTGTGCAATGCAAAATTGAAAATAATGATGAACAAGTTTTATTATTAACATTAAAAACATGTAGTGCATATTTACGGATATTTCGAATGCATGTAAAATAAAAGAGAATGTATACAAAGGGCGGAAATATAAAGACTGTAGCGCCCTGTTAAGTCGGCCATGACAAAATAACAAATAGGGAATAAAAATTGGTGCCCCACTTTGGGCGCCAAAGGCTAACTAAGCTAGGCGCTACAAGACGATTTTTTATAGAGTGCTGTGCATAAATTCTTGTGAAAATTTTGAAATTTTGAACTGTTTTGTTATTTATGAGTGAACATCTGTATATAGTCACAAGTCACAGCTAGAGCACAATTTCTATATATTATTAATTTAAAATGTCGTCTTCTTACCAGTCGAATTATAAAGTCTTTTATTAAAATCTTACCTTAAAATAAAACAACATTTATTCAGATTTTCTCCCGAAAACCCCGTGAGTTTTTTTTTATAACACAGCAAACATTCAAATTGAGCACCATTCAAAAATATAACATTCGTTTAGTAACATCACTAACCATAGTGTCCCGTCTTCCGATGATAATATTTACATCTTTACCTACCAGGCTTTGGAAGGACCAACACTGTACATCTTAGGGTGAAAGAAGAGAAGTTTTTCACGTTAGGAACTTAGTGAAAATACTTAAGAGACGTGCATTTGAGGTTAGAAAACTGTGTTAACAATTATCAGTTTTTTATCTTTTCTTCTATCATCAAAAATAGTCACCATTTTTTTGCAGTCACTTCACTTTAATTTTATGTACACAAATATTTGGGAGTGAGATTTATGAAAGCTGTGGATTTACTATAGACTTTACGAAGAATATATGACACTGATTAGTTTTTGTTGACATGTTACGTTAGTAGCACTTTCAAGGCGACGAGTAAGATGTAAACGTAGTAGGAACAACAATGGTGGGCTTTGCCTCCATGTTGCATTGCTTCCGGATGCTCACCTGTAAACAAAGTGTGTTAGGAAATACCACCACCAACAATAAGAACTATATACCCAAAATACAATTACAGCATGCAATGCTAATTACGAGTACGGAATTTACAAAACAGCCAATGTACAGAAAGGGACACGAATAAAGAGCTACAGAAAGAATATTATAGTCAGAAAAAATGTCTGTCAGGTCCAGCAATAAAACTATAAATATCGTTATTATGACAAAGCAGTATATCGCTCACTGCTTGTATTATAACAGCGGATGCCAATAGGCCATTATTTGCGCTGTATAGTAATAATTATTTATCTATCAAGGCACTGAAGTTCTATTTTTACCATCCGTCACCTTTAGGTAAGGAAAGTATTGTCTTTGGTCAAAAAATTCGGTGGTGAGTTTTTAATGAATAAGCACGTTTCAGGGTCCCTACAATACGAATTTACTATTTTTAAGATGTATATGTGTGTGTGTGTGTCCGTGTGTGTGCGCATGTATGTGTGTCCGTGTGTGACAATTTTTTCTCCGACGATAACTCCAATACTACAATTTTAAAAATTATAATTCTTTCGTATTCCTCTTCTGTACATCCATATGAAGAGTTGATTAGATTTTGGTTATAATTGATCCACCGAAAGTACCCTTTTTTGAAGTTTTTAACAGTTTTTCTTAAAAAAAACGCAGTTAAATATTATTTTTTGGCATTTTGTTATTATATATATATATTAAAGAAAATACTCTTCTCTATACGATTTGATTATACATTTCCTTCATATTCAATAGATGTAGATTTAAAGCGTTATAAAGAAATTAATTTTCAAAAATTAGTCAGCTTTGCTATTTATCATGGAAACAGCTGATGTATTCAAAAAATTCTAATTGACAGATGCCAGTTGCAAGTGCAAATCCAAATATGGAAAGTAAAGGATCAAAAATTGGTATATCATAGTGTTCCTCGCATCTGACATGCAGAGAAAGGCCAAAGAGAAGATGGAAGGACTGTATCGCAGAAGACTTGAGAAAGGAAGGACTGTGTGAAGAAGATGCGTTGGACAGGAATGAGTGGAAGAGAAGAGGAAACAGCGACCCCTAATAAAATAGAGTAAAGAAGAAAGAAGGAAGTGTCAAGTATATTTTACTTAGTGTATATTTATGTTATAATTTTCTTGGATTTATAGAACCTTTTCAAATGAACTTTTGGTATGGAATTTGTAAAAAATAGTATGTGTTTGTGTTCGATTTTACATGATGTTATATAAAATCTGTTCCAAGAATCTTTTGGTATGGGATTTTTATAAAATACATCGAATTGACGGAAGGTCTTGTGCTGGCCACAACAGATTTTTTATCATGAATATGGAATTTATTTGACGAGGCCCTAGGGCTGAGAAAAATGCGTAATAAAAAGGTATGAAAGGAATATTTATTTTGTACAGTAATGTACTATTATAATATACTCAAAATCGTATAGTAACAGTACAGAGCAACCGTTACTGCATACCAACGGTTTCGTCATTAAAATACATTTTGACACAAGGAATTTTTTTTATTTTCCTTTTTATTGTTTATCTTCTAAATCGTTTTCCATGTTCTTCTCATCATCTAGATCCATCGTTTTGCAAATCTTTGCAAATCGATCTCCAAAAATTAATTTCTTTGGAGATTGTAAGGTACAAAAAACAATAACTGACAAGTTATTTTGTTACTGAGAATCAGACTACCATGTTTTTTTTAGATGTGTTTAATTCAGAATATTATGCCGCAAAAAAATTCAAATTTTAATACTTATATACAGGGTGTTAAAAATAAGTGTCTCAAATTATGAAGGCATATAGTACTGACCAAAATGAGTAAAAAAAGTTTAATCAACATGGGTCCGATCTTCAACTGTTTTGGAGAAAGAGGCCATTTTGTATTAGAATTGAAGAAAAACAGACTAAGATAGTGGTCGAACTAAATTTTGTCTGTGCCAGTAAAATAGACTATAAAAAAAAAAAACAATAACATATTATATGAAACATTTTTTTCACTTTCTAATAGTTACGAAGTTATTTGAAAACTAAATATTGGCCAAGGGCGCCACAACTTTTGTCTTAGTACAATTATTCGATTTTCTGTGAAAAACAAAAACACATCTAAGATGACCTCTGAAAGGTAAATAAAATGTCTCATTTAATCAAAGTCGTAACTCTTACAGTTTTCGAAACAGCACAGGTAAACACCAAAAAACTCATTTTTCATTGCCTTTTATCTCGGGAACTATTGAAGATCGGACCCATGTTGATTAAACTTTTTTTATTCATTTTGGTCAGTACTATATGCCCTCATAATTTGGGACACTTATTTTTAACGCCCTGTATAATACGAAAAAATAGTGTACGCACCGCGCCAGAAAAGTGATTTTACTGTACGCGTATGTCATTAAGTACTCGTCTGGTAAACTTTCATTTTTCTTAACTTGGAACGTAATATACTATTATAGGTTTGGCTTAAATATAATCTGTTATAATAAAGTACATTCAAAATTATGTGTTTTATCTAAAACTTATTCATCAGAATTATTTAGTTCGTTCTTCTTCTACATATTTTTATCATTTTACGTACAAATTTAATGTTGTACATTGTATACCTGCCCAAATTATCTTACATGTGAAACAACAATCTTAAGGTTGGCAACACTGCAATTGCATGAAATCGTCGTATAATGGATTACTTTAGTGCCAATTTTTGGGCTTTTAATGGCCATTTTTGAGCACTTTAGTGACGATTTGAAATAAAATAATCTTAGGCTGTGTCCGATGTCGCATTTTTGCATTTAGTATTTAGGATTTAGATCTTAACATAAATACAACTCCGAATGGCACACTAATGACATCCATTGGTCTTATGGTAACATTTTACCACAACAAAAATGAATTATACAATCCGATTTAATTTGATGCTTCAGATTAAATTTAAATTTGACGTTTGTATATATTACAGCAACAAACATGATTTGTATAATTAGTGCGCGTCAACTTCTAGGCATAGTGTGCTCCTGCAAAACCCTCAAATCTTATTCCTAAAATCCTAAATAATGACATTATTTACGTCATATAAATTTAGGATTTAGATCTTAGGGTGATAAAAGTGCAACATCGGACACATCCTTAGTATCCCTTTAACATAAATGTTATTCTTGATTGACAATTTCTTATGAGAATGAAAATTGTAGTTCCAAAAATTATTTCAAACAAAAATAGCATTTATTTTAAAGGAACAGTAAAAAATATCTTACTTATCTTTTTTCGCAAATTAAGTGTAAAATTATATTTTTATATCATTTTTATTCTTGATTTATTAACCCTTGCTAAACAAAAAATTCTTTGTGTGCCAAGCAAGTCATGAAAAATAATACTCAATCCTATCTTACGTCTCAGCTTTGGTTTATTACACCAGTGACCATTGGGCCTTATCTTTGTACGTCATTTGTTTCACAGCGTTCTAATGTCATAGCGCTCTCGATCAGAGATTTTACGAGTACAGTCCTGACGATTGAAACTTACACAAAGAACTTGTTCATTCATTAAAGTTTGCTTTTAAAATACTTAAGTTTTTTTCAGGATTATCTGTTTTATTTCTTAATATTGAATATCAATTTTAAATCGAGTTAGAGTTACGTTCAGTCAAGCGAGAAACAATGGTTGCTACGAGACGAAAAATAAAACACAAATATAAAATAATACGGATTATGTTTTATTAATTATTTTCTGATCACACTATTATAATTTTAAGTTTAATATAATGTATATTTACTGCTGATCTCATACTCAAAATTAAATAAATACCTCGCCAATCAGTACGGGGAAAATACGTGTACATATGTTCTAAGATATTAAGTTTAATATAATATGCAAAACGACCTAATTTACATTTAAATTAGAGCTCAAGATCTAGATCATGATATAGTTTAGTATAATAGACTACATATTCTTATGATGTGCAGTACACCTATATTTAGAATATGTCAACATTGTCAACTCTGTTTGCACAATTGCAGGACTATATTGATTTATAACCCAAATAGTTTACGTAATTTATCAATAATTTGACAGTATTAACTGTACTCGTAGTTGTTTGATTCTAGTTATTTATCACTTTTGGGAATCATTTTCAAGTTTTCCATACCACAAATTCTCGGACACTGTTGTATTTTTACCTTCCGTCAACTTTAGGAAAGGAAGGTATTATCTTTGGTCAAAAAATGCGGTGGTGAGTTATTGGGGTCCATAGAATACAATTTTACTATTTTTACGATGATGTCTGTATGTGTGTTGTGTGTGTATGTGTGTATGTGTATGTGTATGTGTGTATGTGTGTGTGTGTATGTGTGTGTGTGTGTGTGTGTGTGTGAGTGGTGTGTGTAAGTGTGGTGTGTGCATGTATGTTTGTATGTTTGTATGTGTGTATGTGTGTGTATGTGAGTGTATATGTGTGTATGTTTTTGTATGTGTGTGTATGTGTGTGTGTATATGTGTGTATGTGTGTACAGTAAAATTTTTGAAAGAAGTCCGATCAAGGCCATCTACGAATTGCATCTATGAATTAAGATTTTATGCTGTCAAATTTAGTAGTGTCGTTTACATAGTTTTTATGAGGTACACAAGATATTATGTACCCTCATAAAAACTAAGTAAAAGACACTACTAAATTTGACAGCACAAAATCTTAATTCATAGATAAAATTCGTAGAAGGCCTTGATCGGACTTCTTTTAAATTTTTTTACTGTATATGTGTGTGTATGTGTATGTATGTGTATGTGTGTGTATGTGTGTGCGAGTATGTGTGTAGTTGTTGGTGTATGTATGTGCGAGTATGTGTGCGTATGTGTGTATATGTGTGTATATGTGTTTGTATGTGTGTGTATGTGTTTGTGTATGTGTGTATATATGTGCGTGCATGTGTGTATATGTGTGTGTATGTGTGTATATGTGTGTGTATGTGTGTATATGTGTGTGTTTGTGTGTGTTTGTGTGTGTTTGTGTGTGTGTATGTGTGTATGTGTGTGTATGTGTATATATGTGCGTCTATGTGTATGTATGTGTGATGTGTGTGAGTATGTGTGTGTGAGTGTATTTGGATATTGGAAGGATAATTCCTTAAACACTGTAATACTTAAGACTTTTAGATAGATAGATTTAGACATAAAGAAAATGTAATATATAAAATATCTTTTGCAATAAATCGCACAGTCCAGACTACACCAAGGAAACCAGTTGTCAAACTCAAGTTTTTGTAATTGACAGATAAATGTCTGTGTCAAAAATCAACTGACATTACTGATAGCTATTTCAAGGAAGTACATTTAATATTTCTTATTGAATTAATAATTAAATATTAAAAATTGTAGGTATGTATGATTCCTTATAGAATGCAAGAATAGATATAATTAGAATTATTTGCGTTTACAAGAAATGTTAAATTCGATACTTATGTAATGAAATTAAAATGGAGAGAGGTATTGTGCTGGCCCCAACAGATTTTTTTTTGTTTTATTAATAATAATTGTTTTAAGATCCGAATTCCGGCTTCGCTGCATGTATGAAAGCGTGCTTATTTTTAGAAACAAAATGTTTACGATACAAATCAAATTCGTCTTACTATAAAGTCATAAATTATAAACGTTAGTATAATGGCATACGTATATATTTAAATCTCACTCTTACAATAAAGTAGCATTGTTTTACGACCTATTTATTTTACGGTAGATTGCTATTTACAAGCACATAAGACGCCATAATTTAAAATTATATTTGAAACTAGAGATAGAACATACATATTCGCAGTATATCCCACTTATAGATAGATAGCAGTCGCGTAAAACTTTACGACTGGCTATAGTACGTCAAAAAGTAGAGCGCAAGATGTATAGTCCGACTTTATTACTCTCTAGACACAATAAATCTAACTCGGTTTACATAAAAGACTTTGAATTGTAGTTATAAACAAATAAATGTAAATACCGCACCCAATTTTTTATATTTGGAGGTGTAACAGTTCTTATTTTAAATAAAACACATTTATAGTATTCTTCATGTAAAAATAGCATTGTGCAAAAATATTTCGCTAATAGATAGTTCAATTCAATCTATAATCTGAATCTGTGCTGACACCTTCTAAGATTTTTACCTCTCGCTAAGAGAGGTATTGGAATCATGCTAAAAATCACATATCCAGATTTTAATGAATAAGCACGTTTCAAGGTCACTAGAATCCGATTTTAACATTTTTACAATGATGTCTCTCTCTCTCTCTCTCTCTCTCTCTCTCTCTCTGTGTGTGTGTGTGTGTGTGTGTGTGTGTGTGTGTATGTGTGTGTGTGTGTATGTGTGTGTGTATGTGTATGTGTGTGTGTATGTGTGTGTGTATGTGTGTGTGTATGTGTGTGTGTATGTGTATGTGTGTGTGTGTATGTGTGTGTGTATGTGTATGTGTGTGTGTATGTGTGTGTGTATGTGTATGTGTATGTGTGTGTGTGTGTGTGTGTGAGTGTGGGTATGGCTGGATATTGGATGGACGATTCCTCAAATTCTATAAGACATAAGACCTGTTTAACTATGAATTCCTCAATCTGACATTCCTGGGAAGAGCTGAAAAGGTTTTGGTAACAATTGAACAACCGAAAGTAGTAGTTTTTTTTAAAAAAATCTTCTAAATATTATTTTTTGAAAATTTTTCATATTGCTAACTTTGAAGAACAAAATTCTATATCTGATACATTTAAATTTTTTATTATATCTTCTATAAATTTATAGATAAAGTCGATATAATATATAGAATATCGGGATATAATAAGTCGAGTAGGCGAAACTACACTAAGGAAACCAGTTGACAAATTCAAATGTTAATATCATAATTTGTAAATGACAGACGTCAGTGTCAAAAATTAACAGTTTTAGTGACATTCTGATAGCTTTTTCTGGGAAGTATATTTAATCTTTCTTATTGTTTTATTAATTAAATATTTGAAATTATAGGTAAAATGCATATATCCATCAGAAATACCGCCAATCTAGTTAATGAATTGGAAGAATCTCTCTTATATAGGAACTTCCTTATACAATGAAAAATATATATAATTAGAATTATATGTGTGCATACGACATGTTAAAAACAATAAAAAACCATATTTGGGCAAAGTTCTGCAATATTTTGTTATAAAACGTCGGTTCGATAGAAAAGTGCAATACAATACTTATATAGCCTAATATGGAAATGGCGAGAGGTCTTGTGCTGGCCACAACAGATTTTTTAGTATACTAACAGGATAAGTTATAAATATTTCTTTCATATTTATAAGTTATTTGTTTAATTAGGCACTAAAATACCAGATTTACAGCAGAGGCTTCGCTGATGAATCCTGCTGAAGCTGTAAGTCTGTTTTTAGTGCCGTGTTGAACACACTTTTACCTCTCTCGTGTGTGTGTATGTTGGAACCACGGTTTCTCAAATACTATAAGACTTAAAAATATATATAACTGACATTCTTGGGAAGAGCTGATTAGATTTTGGGAACAACTGGACAATCGGAAGTAATAATTTAAAAAAAAAAATCTTCTAAATATTATTTTTTGAAAATTTCTTTTATTACTTCTATTGAAGAACATAAAATTCTACATCTGGTACATTTAAAATTTTTATTATATCTTGTATAGATTTAGAGATGAAGGCACTGTAATATATAGAATAATCTAATCGCAGAGGCTAGGCACTAAGGAAACCAGTTGACAAATTCAAATGTTTATAACATAGCTTGTAAATGACAGATGTCAGTGTCAAAAATCAACAGTTTTAGTGACGTTTTGAAAGCTTTTTTTGGGAAGTACATTTAATCTTTCTTATTGTTTTATTAATTAAATATTTAAAATTGTAGGTAAAATGCATACATCCGTAAGAAATACCGCCAATGTTGCTAATGAATTGGAAGAATCTCTAACATTTAGGAACTTACTCATACAATGAAAAATTGATATTATTAGAAATGTATGTGTGCAGAAGACATGTTAAATACAATAAAAACAATATTTGGGTAAAGTTCTGTAATGATTTTGTTATAAAACGACCGTTCGAAAAGCAATACAATACTTATATAACATAAAATGGAAATGGCGAGAGGTATTGTGCTAGCCATAACAGATTATTTTTACCGATTTTAGAATTTATTGCTATCAAAATATGTTGCTATTGGTTTGTTGAACACTTGCTATGCGTTTATTGAACGGTTGTACCTATGATTTTAAAGTAATTCTTGTAGTGTTTTCTCCATTACAGCTAAAAGTTTGAAAATATGTTCAATATTTAAATATGGAAGAGTATTCCTGCTCATACTATTTTATTAATGAATGTAATATAACTTCATGCATATACATTATTACATTAATATCTGTAATTAAAACAGTCAGAAATCAAAACTTTTCGCTAAATACAAAGTATAATAATGCATTTATCACTATGCCTGCAGAGAATTTTAAAATCACGTGTGAACTTTTTCTCCTGTTGTATGTTGTATGCTTCCTATTCAATATTCGAGTAATAGTTAAAACTTTTTCTACATATGCATTTTACATTTTACGCCTTCAATGTCATTTGCAACTGTTCTGTAATGATTTACGTTCTAAAAAAAAAAAAAAACAGCACATTTCAATTTTAAATTAAAAATAATTTCTTTTCACCTGACTTTTCTTTCTTATTTTTCCTGGAAATTGAGAATTCGTTTGTCGATACATTCTGAGAAAGTTAAACTTTTGAGCTTTAGGCATTTTCCTTCACTGTATAAAAGATTTTGTTTTACAACTTATTTTTTTTTTTGTAATTTATTACGGTGGTACTATTTTGAACGCATTTTACATCGATGTAAGTGCTGTAACTTGTCAAAGTCACAGTATTTTACTCTAATGCAAAGTATTCTAAATAAAATGACAATATATGTAGCATTGCATCAACGATGTAAAATTTCCGTCTAAAATTCTTAAATTTCCAAAGCAGTCATGCTAATCATTAAACCACACAAGACATTTGAAAATCTTCATATTTCGTAATAAAATATTGAAACAATTATTTATTTGCACATTTTTATCATTTGTTCTAATTTGTGAAATGATAATAAAATAATTAATAGTAGGTAAATAACGTACAGGTGGTAATGTACTAATTATAATGTTCAATATCATGACTTGATATTCTGCCGGACACTTTTTCTAGACGAAAAACTGTCTATCAAGGATTGCTTGACGCATCTGGTATAGAAGTGGCCCAAATAAAATTGTATGTTATATTATTATATTTAAACATTCTATGACCCCAATAGCATAAATTTTGTGTTTAAATTCATAATTTTTATAAATAAATTTAATAAAATAAAATATTATTAAAATTGTGAATATATGCGGTTCAGCACGCAACATTAGGGTATAACAAACTTGCACAAACCAAAATTCTATTTTTAGTTTGTTACTTCTTAACTTATTGTTTAAAATTTAAATATGTAGATCTACTCGTTTTAGCGTAGAAAATATATATAATTAATACGTACAAAAATTCTACGCGAAGTAGAGAGTTTGTCCGCTAGTTTCTAACAATTTTTAAATATGAAATATATAAAGATTACGTCATTTTACTTGTTATTATATACAGGATGTTAAAAAATATGTGACACAAATTATGAGGGCATATAGTACTGACCAGAATGAGTAAAAAAGCTTAATCAACATGGGTCCATAATCTTCAATAGTTTCCGAGATATAAGGAAATGAAAAAGAAGTGTTTTCGATGTTTACCTCTGCTATCTCGAAAACTGTAAGAGTTACGCCTTTGATTAAATGAGACATTTTGTTTACCTTTTAGGTGTCATCTTAGATATGTTTTTGTTTTTGAAACAAAATCAAATAATTGTTCTAAGACAAAAGTTGTGGCGACCTTGGCCAATATTTAGTTTTCAAATAACTTTGTAACTATTAGAAATTGAAAAAAATGTTTAATATAAAATGTTATTGTTTTTTTATACTCTATTTACTGGCATAGACAAAATTTTGTTTGACCACTATCTTAGTCAGTTTTTCTTCGATTCTAATACAGAATGGTCTCTTTCTCAAAAACAGTTGAATATCGGACCCATTTTGATTAAACTTTTTTGCTCATTTTGGTCAGTACTATATGTCCTCATAATTTGTGACACTTATTTTTTAACACCCTGTATGTTTTATTTTATATTATATGAGGTAATAAAATCATATATTAATTAAAAACTATACAGCCTGATTCACAAAAAAGTTTAAGCTAATTCTCATTTTTGGATTTGCGAATTCTACTCTAATTTTGACAGTTTATATCATAAAATATAGTCTAATCTATTCCTAGTATCTACCTTTATTGATAATATCATGAAAATAAAATTTTATATACCGGAATAGAATAGAATTCACTAATCCAAAAATGAGGATTAGCTTAAACTTTTTTGTGAATCAGGCTGTATAGTTTTTAATTAATATATGATTTTGTTTAAAGTTTGAAAATAATTACTTTCAATTTATTGGTTCTTACAAAGAAGGGCATCCAACCCGAACCTGACCGGACCAAAACCAGAAAAAAACCGTAACATTTTAGGGTACCCAAACCCAGAACCGAACCTCAGAGTCGGAACCGAACCGAGTGTTAAAATTTGGGTTCAGGGTTCAACTCCGATAATCGACGCCTTGACTTTTCGTGAAAATTGTGTTCGTTTCTAGTCTTGCGTAAATTCCGGCTCTCATTTTAAATTATTCATTTTAATTAAATCGAATCGAATCTGAACCCCGGACAAAACCGCAAATTGTATTAATGCTTGCACCAGAACTGCATCCGAACCCATCTCTCAAAATCAAATAAAACTGAATCTGAACCAAACCCAGTTTTTTGCGGATTTCATGCCCTGCTACAAAATCGTTCTATTTATGTACGGCACTATATCTATATCGTAAAAGATGCTTTCCAGGCTGTCAAAGCTGGTGACGAAAGAGCACCACATGTGTCTCTTATACTATTTGAAAATTGAAAAAAATTTTTCCAGTTTTCAAACCTCGGTAGTCGAAACCAAAAGAAAATAAAAACTGTATAAAACTATGTGCAATATATTCTTTACGTTATTTCCTCTAAATCCTACAATTTCATATCGTCTATAAAATCTACATATTTTTATCGTGTCTAGTTCTTCTTATTGTGTGATATTCCTGGTCAGTTCAGTCGTCATTTTAACGTGTGATGTCTTAGCTTTCGATATCTCACTGTCTGGACTCTACGAGGATATTGAAACGTCAAAACGATCAAAAGAATGAACAAAACTAAAGGTTTTGTTCCTTTTATGCGATTTGCTGGATAATATCATATAGACTGGGATGACTGACTCGAGAAATGGACTGAGATTTAAAATAAAATTGTCGATTTCAAGAGGTTATTTATACTTATTTAGGAAATATGAATGCAAAACGGAATTATTGATAAGCGTGCATAGTTATTTGCATTTTGAGAAGTGTGGTACGTGAATTTAATCGAAACTTTAATGAATGTGAATTGTGATCTGTGACGCAATTGTGACATTTTGAAATGAAATTTAATTTTGATTTATTTTGCTTGTGATTATAATCAGTGCCTCTTTTTGTTAACAGTGCATTCAAATTATGACTCCAATATATTATAATTTTAATGTACTTCTAGTAATAAAAAAAATATTATAATTTGTGAACTAAAATGAATGAAAAATAATCATAAATTTTTAATTTTCCGGAATGACGTAGATTTTTTCGATGGTAGAAGCGATGAAGGCGCGATCTATTGCTGAAATGTAGAAACACTATTGCTGATTCATTTTTACCTTCCGTTAACTTTAGGTAAGGAAGGTATTGTCTGGTCAAAAAAATCGGTAGTGAGTTTTTAAAGAATGAATACGTTTTAAGGTCCCTAAAATACGATTTTATTAGTTCTATGATAATATACCGTGAGTATTTTTTAACGTGAAACATTGGGTTTGTGAAATCCATGGTTACAACTTGACATTTGATTGACAGCAATGTATTTGTGTGTCCCATTTAAAATGAAACATAGGGAATGAATTTGACATTTGACAAGACGTCAATAGAGGTTAATTTTGTTTAAATAATTGTACCTGCTTTTTAAATTAAATTTAGTTATAGAAAAAATATTGTGTGCACCTTGTGCCTCAGTGATTTTCTGACTTAGCTAAATTTCTTACAATATTTAAATATAATACTTCTATCAGATTCATTCCCTATGATTTATTTTAAATCAGACAGACAAATACATTGCTGTCAATGAAATGTCACATTGACTAGATGTCAGTAGAGGTTAATTTTGTTTAAATAATTATACCTGTTTTCTAAAAATTAAATTTAGATGTAGAAAAAATACTGTGTGCACCTTGTGCCCGAAATATGTTTAGTGCTCCCGAGTGGTTTTCTGACTCCGCTAAATTTCTTACAATATTTAAATATGATACTTCTGTCAGATTCGTTCCCTATGTTTCATTTTAAATGGGACACGCAAATACATTGCTGTCAATCAAATGTCGAATCGTTTCGTAACCATGGATATGACACACCCAATGTTTCACGTTAAAAAATACTCACGGTATATATATATGTGTGTGTGTATGTGTGTGTGTGTATTCCTCTTTTTTATCCCCAAATAAAGAGCTGTTGTACCAGTTACATTTAAAATTTGATTACAACTAAAATATTATTCATTTGGAATGGGGTCCTCCACCATAACAAAAAATAATAAAATGTACAATTTGTACTTAAAGTACTATTCAACAAATAACAATTAAGATTAAAAAAACATTTTTTAAATAATTACTTCGAGAGATATTTGGAAATTTGTTGTCCAGTATCACTGTGACGTCATACTCTTGCTATCTTTCTTTCGCAGCCTACTATCGAGTATAGTTTGGAGCGAGAGAAAATTTTGCTTCAAAATTAAAAGGAATTTCATTTAAAATAATAAAAAATTAGAGTGGAGGACCCCATTTACCTTAATTTTTTTGGCCAACTGAATAAAACTAAGACCCCTCATCAGTATTAGCTGGCCTAGTCGCTAAAATTTTATTTTATTTATAACTAACGTAATTATCCGTAATATTTTTAATATTATAGATATTTTGTGGTTTTTGTGCTAGATAGCAACATATATTTTCTGAAATATTTTGTTGTTTTAATGTCACATGAAATAATTCATAGCTTTGCTAACAATACAAGAAAAACAAATGAAGTTTGAAAAGAATTGAAGTCATTTGTTTTTCAGAGTTTAGAAATAAGATAAGACACCATAAAAAAATACTGAATTTTTTAAGAATAATCGGCGAATTATCCAATCTTGATAAATAATAGAAATTTACTAATAAATTTGAGTTATTATTATACTGTTAAATATTTGTTTCGCTAGACTAGAAATATAATTTAAAGTTATAATGTGGAAAGATCTTGCTCCATTATTATTAGAAATAAAACGATTTAAGTCACGATAAATGAATTTAACAAATAGGCCAACTACTATGGAGTATGGCTGGTAAGTTTAAATTTTATTATTTAAGATTTAACTGTACGCACTGGATTTTTGCGAAGCTTTTTTCATTGTGTCAAAAGTAAAGGGTCTCGGTAGTAGCTAAATCTGGACTCTGGACTAGTTTTACTAGAAGATAATCCTTACAATGTCGGTCGAACTATTATAACCAGCCATTTGGCCTACAGTTTATTAAAGTTTTAAGTCTATATTTAAAGTAGTAAAGTGTAATTTTATAATTTGTTGAAAAGGTAAACCGGTCGAATTATTACGAGTTTGGGCTCATTTCGAAATCAATAGTAGGGATAAGAAACGTAGCGCCTACTTCGAGGCAATAATTTGAATGCACTGTGCCCGGTGGCGTGTGTTACAGTATGTTTCGTTTACTGACCGCCATCTGTGTCGGGTTGAGGCGGGCGGGGATCACGCGTGCGCGAGTGCTTGGGCCGCGACTCACCGTTGAGCACGTGCACCGTGACGGACTTGGGCTGCGCGTTGGACGGGTTGCACTGGTACTGCCCGCTGTCCGACGCCTTCGCCTTCTGGATCAGCAGGAACGACGTGGTCGTCTCGCCCTTCTCTGTCACCACGCTCACGCCGCCCCGAGCGCTGTCGTAGCTGATTATCTGCAACAGAAACATATACATTAGTATGGAGAAGTGCACCAGCTCTCTTTAGATTTTCAGGACTGCATCGCTCCACAAAAATTGTCAAGGGCCGCAAGTACGGTCACACTGTACAATCAATATTGATCGAACACGATCGAGTGAAAGACAAACCTGAGTTTAACAATGCACATGGTCACAGTACGTGCATTGATGGACAATCGCGCAAGATCATGTACCATCGACTAGTTTCATACGAGGTGTGGTAATTAAATAACAAGATTTATTATTTTTTGTAACACTGCAGGCTAGGACATATTAATTTGTCATCTTCCCTCCATCCACTGTTAAAATTTCAAGATAATTAGGCAAACCGTTCGGCAGTAGACTTTGATAGAAGTTAACTGCTTTCTCGTACTCCGCCAAATTATGTTAGTGTCAATATAAATTCTGTGTGAAATGTACGAATTGTTGAAGAGTGTTTATAGTGATGAGTGTCTATTTACGAGTAGTACTCAAGTTTTCGAGCAGTTTATAAGATTTAAAGAAGGAAGAAAAGAGATCGGAGACAATTAGCGCCTCGGCCGTGCACTGACATTGTTTTTTTTTCAAAATGCGAGTGACTGTTCACATCGATTGGGTGCCTGAGGGGCATTTCATTAACCAAACATATCGTCGCGTTCAAGGCAAAACGACACAAGCGCCATTTACATAATAAGCCAGGAGACACAAATAACTGTCTGCGCTTTTATACAAATATATTTTTAATGTCTTAACTGCATTAAAAGTAAGCAGATTTTTTAAAACACTTACTTTGACATCAATAACTCGGGCCATTTCACTCTGCATTCACCCATAAGAAACTACGTAGAAATGGAGCATATGCCATTTTAAGCCTGCGTAATAAAATTGTGATTGTCGCTTGCGCAACTTCAAAGTGAAATATCTACTTAAATAAATTTTTCGTACTTATGCCACTGTGTTTAATAGATGGAGGTTACGCCAATCTATCGAAAGGTACCAAAATCGCAAATTACGATTTTTTGGCGCTTAGGCCGTTTTGCCTTGAACGCGACGATATTACAAAAAGGTTTTGATAACCTTTCACGCACGGATGAGAAGAAAAAGGGCTGAAATGTGAGAAATCGGCTCATGGATTCTCCATGAAGACAACGCGCCGGAACAAAATGCCCTGTCCGGCAAGACATTTTTAACGAAATACAAAATCACCGTGTTGGTACATCAACCGGACTCACTTGACCTAATGCCATGTGACTTGCTTTTATTCCCAAATTATAATTCTGCGTTAAAAGGCATCAAATTCGGGGCCGAGATGATTTGGGTATAGTTGGTTATCTAAGTGGTAGGACCAAACAGGGCTAATTAGATCTTTTGCGGAATAAGTTGTGAGATGAATACTTGTTTCGTAGTTAAATGTAAATGGTTTGCACAAAAGTTATACGAGTATAGCATTGCAACAGAGCATATTTTATTTTAATTAAACTAGACCATAAAGTAAGCATTACATGGTCATAATGTTACATTTAATGCATAACACGTGCAAAACTAATTTAAATGTCGTATTATTGTTCAGATGTATCATAAAACATTTTAGATTCATACACAATAACTCATTAGAAACATTAAATTATAAAATATACATACAGTCTTGGACAAAAGTTTTTGTAACTATAGTTTTCATTCCCATAATAAATTATTTCAATCAAAAGTTACATTTAAAATAATCATAGACACATTTCAAAAGATTTCAACTCCTTGGTCATTCATCAGAAACTGATCCACTCAACAAGAATCACAAACACGTTTCGTTCTTATTGGAGCTCATTACTGTGGTGCACTGAATCCTCTAGGTAGGAGGTACTTATTGGGTTAAGTGGACGGATTATAAACCATCCAAAGATGGTATGATGACCGCAGAGGCAACTAACCACATGCAGAGCCATCTATCGAGAATGCAGTGAGCTTGGCCAGCAATAAATAATAATAAACGTAAAATAAAGTACAAACACATATGTAGTTCAGGTTGAGTGAGGCAGCCCCCGATAAATGACTGAGAGGTTGATTCAGAGACTGAAATTTTGTGACATGTGCAAAGTATGAATTTTTAAAATTTATATTAGAACTGATTTCACCATGTAGCGCCTTTGTACTTTATTTTATATTTATTATTAAAAATCCAGTATGTTAAAAAAACTTAATTCGGAGTAGGCTATGAACACAGGAACCGCCGCCATATTTAGGCAAAATGTGAGGGAAATTTGAATTCATATGATGTGATAACTAAACAAAATTCGATAAACAATTAATGAAAGAGCATATTAAATATATACCTTAATATTACACATTTTTAGTAATTTTGACAGTTAACCTAACAAAGATGTGATGTTAAAAAATATGTATATATTACTTTGAGTTATAAACATACAAATACACGTGTAATTTAATTATTTGCACTATCTAAAATATAAATAAAATATAATTACCTTCAATTCACGTATAATTCACGTAACAAATTTGAAAATGTCACTTTGTCGGCATAATATCCGCCATATTTAGGCAAATTCGCGCCGTCCAATCAAAATCGATTCCCCTATTGGCCACACGATGTATGTATATACAGTCACTATAGATAATTCTGATAATTCCACTTTAGACAAGTGAATTTGAAATTCATATCTGTCATATTCACATCTGTCAAATTCACGTCAAAAATTAATTGTGTTTAAGTATATTTGATCATGAAACGTGAAATAAGTACGAATCAATAGGTCTGTTCGTTTGTATTACACTAACTTGTACAAAATGTACCGAGAATACGTCACAGTGTAGTTTAGTGCAACGTAGTACAGACTTGTTTTCGAAATTCAAACGAACACTAATTAGACAAGTTAGTGCAGATTGTAGGTTAACTAGCAACGCCATTTATAAATATGTATAATTATAATAATTTTTTCATTTAGTTAAAATTTATTGCAATTCTTTCAATATGAAAAATCCATTAATGCTTATTTTTTGTACTAAATGTGGATTACACATATCGATTTTAATAGTTTTCAGTTAAATTAAAACTTTTTTTTAATATATATTTTGTATGCAGTGATATATTACTTACTTTTCCATTTTATTTCTTTGGTATTCTTAAAACACATTTCCTTTGATTCATTTTTAGAATATAGAATAAGATTTTGCAGATTAATGAAAAAAATATAGTTACAAGTATACACGACAACCTATGTGACAAATTGTGACGTCGTTGTAAACACTGCGCACTGCACTAAGTGTACTAGCTCGGGAGGTAGTACAGTTAAGACAAGTTAGTGCAACATGCACGACTACAAACGAACACAGTGCAGACAACTTCGAACATATAAACGAACATATTTTTCAAAAAATTACAAGTTAGTGCAGCTAGAACCATACAAACGAACAGACTTAATGCAACGCAAAATTAGAACACATATAAGAATATAAATCATGTTTATTTGTCAAATTATTTTTTGGAAGAAATCATAATTTTAATCATAACTTACTAATGCAACGACACAGCATCGTTCATCACATATTTTGATACACAATTTTCAACACAACACTTTCGAACCATTGTCATATATTAAAATAATTATATTTCAATGATGATATCAACGATAACCTAAAATCTGTTAAACCTGTCAAACAAAAGATTTGACAAGTAACGGAAACAAAGACAACAAATTGGAATTATGTATGACTATCTCTGGTACATAGTAAAGATTCACTCGCTCCATCCAGTAGTTAACAAATCCCTGGTGGAAACCTAGCTTAACGAACATATTGCTGAATATATCTGACGTACATCTGTATTTGTTTTCCTTTGTAAGATAATAATGAGACCAGATAAAAAAAGTGACAGTGAATAACGCGAGAGGAGAGATAATGCTTACCTCAATTTTTATTATTGAATCCATGTAGGTGTTTATTATGATAATAGCTGTCAGGGAGAAAAAAATATCGTCTGGGCCATTATCATCAAGGTGACACTGCCTAAAAGATTTAACACATTTCTTCAATAATTCAGACGGAGACCATTAAGAAATGAATGATATATAAATAAGAAAGATTGTATATTTATTATTCAGGTGTTCAGATCAATAATAACTTGGAATTTCTTTGAGTAAACAATTTTTTGTATATACAATGACAGACGTGTGGGAAAAAATATTGTTATCAATTATGTGGGTATTAAAAATTTTTATTCTGATATTCGAATAAATAGGTGCGCGTTTTACTACGTTTGTATTATTAAATACAGAGAATTTATTCTAAAATGCAACATTATAGTTCATCACTTCCATGGTTACTCACTATTGTCAAAAAATGACAGCAATGTAATATTTGTCCATTTTAAAATGCAACATTATAAATAGTATTTCAGCATAGGAGATACCTCCAAAACACATCACAAATGGTGTCAGTTCTTATTACGACCGACTAGAATATTGCCTCAGAGTGATTGAAGGTATTTTTTAACATTTATTACATGAAAGTTATGATTTTTTTTTTGTAAGCTAAAGTTTTTTAAGATGTACAACATTCAGGTTTTGATTATTTGTTAATCGTATGTAGGCTAATTTATAGGAAATTAGTTTTGATAATACAAAACTACAAATTTTGTATGTTGCATTTTAAAATGGACAAATATTACATTGCTGTCATTTTTTGACAATAGTGAGTAACCATGGAAGTGATTCGCCATATGTTGCATGTTAAAATAAATTCCCTGTATGATGATTCGTACATTTTATTTTATCAGTAAAATGTAAAATAAAGTGATCCTTGAAAAAAAATTAATCATAGTTAAAACAGTCATTCATTAACAATAAGTGCTGTGTTTGGGCACTGGTACGACACTACCCTGTACGTGTGTATTTGAGTCTGGTGACCATCAATAGGCTCGCTATTGGGCTTCCAAAATTCAAATGCGCCACTGGTGAATTCTGAACTGAGTGAGGTGTACATGTACAAAGTGGTTGTTTTATTCAGGGATTGTATTTACTTGTATACGAATTTTAATATGCTTTTATCTTCGGCTATTATTGTTTTATTCTTAATAGGATCTGAATTACTCCTAATATAACAGGTTTTTGTTTTAATAAAAATTCATGAACAAATTAGGAGATATGCAATTTATAGGTTAAAGTTACGATGGAGTTTTCTCCGAAGAAAAGTACCAAAAATAGGAGAACATGTGCGGTTTATGGTTGTAAATCGACGGCAGAGAAAAACAGAACATTAAGGTTTCACCATTTTCCTAAAAATAATGAGGGAGTAGTTGTTATGAAAAATAAATTTGGAGGACAAATGTGCTGTGATAATTAAAAGCTTGGAAAAGAGCTTTGAAAATTTATAATAAAATAAATGTACAGCTACAGCAATGAAATACAATCTAAATGAAGGAAATCAAAGATTTTTTATTAAAAAAACAATATAATGTTGACTAAAATACTCTTAACCTACAACTACTTACTAAAATTATCCCTATTAACTAAAATATTATTAAAACTATCACTAAATTATTACTACAAGAAAGAGCAAACTCAATTCTACCGAAATTAATAATCATCACTATACTAAATCCCAAATTAAATTAAAAACTACGAAAATTAGTCTCACCCCAATTATACTCTTATGGAAGCCAGAGAAAAATGTACCATTCGTTTGAATTTTGACGTTTGAGGTCAGCGCCATCTCTTAATAATTTGGAAGCCCAATACACAACCTTTGCGCGCCTAGGTGTCTAGGAAGAAAGATTATTTATTTTGATATCAATGTTAATACTATAAAACTTAAACCTTTAAAGCCTTTTACGCAACAATATATAGCATCAGGCATTTTGTCTAATAGTCTAGTCCGGTAGTTGTAATATTCTTGCGCTGAACTGGCCTACACACGAACGCCGTCACTACGTCACTGGCACAACCGGGCGTACTGGAGTACGCCTAATCTCCTTGCGTTACCCCTCCCTGGTCTAAGTTCACGCACGCGTAGGCATGAGCATACAACAGTGTCGCTTCTGTTGACGTTAGTCATGTATATTCTGTGGTTTACGTCAGGTTTGCATGTTTTATCTTGTCACACAAATTATTTGTATCTAGCTAGTTATTATATTTTTTCTAAACTGTTATCTGAGAAAATAAGTCTATACCAAAATTCAGGGTATATTTTCTCGCGAAGTCTAGCTAGATCCTAATAGAACAATTTAGTAAGCCACTGTATTTTTGATATAATTTGTTTATTTTCTAACTGCCCCCCTTGCCCCACTAGTTCCTACGCCCTTTGGAAATACACCCATTGCAAATATCATTAAATTTTATACAAATACAAAATGCATTACCATAATGTATATCATGTTTACCAACCTACATTAGTAAGATTTTTAATATACCCCAGTGGCTAACCATATCATTAAACAGTTGTACAATGATAACCAAATTACCATAAATCAAATTATCTATTGAATCTGTTATAACAAATGTAAAATCAATTATTATCAGTTGAAACTAAAACAATAACTGTCATAGCTACGATTTATGGTCTTTTGTCGCGATTTATTCTTTCTTAAAATGAAAAGAAGGCTTTCGAATGTCACATTACAGGATATTAAAATTTAAAAGTGTCATGAATCCGGGAGCGTATTTTCATTTTGTGAATATGATAGAAAAATTTAAATAAGCAGATATAATAAAATAATAAAAGTAAGAGTACTGGCTTGGAGAATGTTAAAACGAAGTAATACTTTCCGTTGAAGTCTATTGAATTGCGATAGAGGTGAAAATTTCGAGGAAAATTTTAAAGAAACAGACTTTTATTATTTTATTGGCAAATTGAAATACATTTAAATTTATACCGACCTCGGTGGTATAGTGGGCAGTCGATTTACGATAAAATAAGGGTTCCGGGTTCGAATCCTGGGTAAGGTATGGTTGTTTGTGTGTCTTTATCATCCCATCTCCATGAACTCAACTAGTGTTTCACAAGACAAGAAATTTAAATAACTCTTGTCTTGTGTTACTCTTGCAAGCAAAAATCTTGTCTTGCTTGCAAGACTCTTGCATATTTCTTGTCTTGCAATTTCATATCAATAGGAACAACATATTTAAATCGGAAGTGATATTTTACTTGAAGCTTTGAAAAGATTTTCGTGAAAAAATGTATTATGCTATAATTGAAAACTTTTCAAATCTTGTATTTAACACTTTTATATTAATGAGACCGACATATTAGATTCTTGTTAATATTAGTAAACCTAAAGTGGTACTTTACTTGAAGCTCTGGACTGATTTCCTTGAAAAAATATATTAAAATATGACAAAAAAAAACCTCTCAAATTTGGTTTTAAAACTCGTATATGATTGAAAACAACATCAGATTTTGAGTATATTTGATAAGTCGGATGTGGTTCTTAACTAAGAGATCTTAACAGATTTTCAAAAAAAAAAACTTGATAAAATATAATTTCTTATTAAAAACTTTTCTATTTATTGGAACAACAAATTAGATTTTGTTTACAAACGATAAAGTGATATTTAACTCCAAGCTCATTGCAATTTTAAACATCGAATTAGCGGGAGGTCATGTGCTGGCCATATCAGATTTTTTATCTCTAAACCTATAGAAGATATAATAAGAAAATTTAAATCAGATTAAGTACTTAATGCTCTTTATTATTTTTTGTACTATAAATTTTCAAAATATAATATTTAGAAGATTTTTTAAGAAACTACTATTTCCGGTTGTCAAATGTTACCAAAACCTTTTTAGCTTTTCCGATTAATGTCAGCTTAGCTAGAGGTAAAACCTATAATAAAATGTTGATATATTGAATTATAATATAATATTGCAAGAGTGCAAGAATGCAAGAAAATACTAAAAAATCTTGCTATTCTTGCACTTTTCTTGCAGGGCAGATTCTTGTCTTGTCTTGCAACGAACTATATAACTCTTGTCTTGTTCTCGTCTTGCATTTTATGCAAGAACAAGACAAGAACAAGAAAAAAGCAAGACTCTTGTGAAACACTAAACTCAACGTATAAATAACACAGGTTTAAAAAATTGTAAGGACTTGTACATAATAAAGAATTATTATTATTATTATATCTAAATTTTTTCGACCATTTGACCCTCGTTTTTGTCCATCAAAGAAAATCTTAAGTTCGAAGCATAATTTTTTAATTTGTAAAGATTATGGCGCCACTACACTATTGCCAATTTAGTTGCATATAAATACATACTAATTCAGTATTATTATTAAAAAATCTGTTGTGGCCAGCACAAGACCTTCCGTCAATTCCATGTATTTTGTACAAATCCCATACCAAAAGGTCCTTGGAACAGATTCTATATAATATCATGTAAAAACACATACTATTTATTACAAATTCCATACCAAAAGTTCATTTGAAAAGGTTCTATAAATCCAATAAAATTGTAACATAAACTACACTAAGTAATGACCTTCCATCTTCTCTTTCTCTGCGTGTCACTTGCGAGCAACACTATGACATACCAATTTTAGATCCTATACTTTTTTCTATATTTGGTTTTGCACTTGCAACTGACATCTGTCAATTAAATTTTTTTGAATAATTATGTCAGCTGTTTCCATGATAAATAGCAATGCTGACTAATTTTTGAAAATTAATTTCTTTATAATGCTTTAAATTTACATCTATTGAATATGAAGGAAAATGTATAATCAAACTGTATAGAGAAGAGTATTTTCTTTAATATATATAATAACAAAATGTCAAAAAATAATATTTAACTGCGTTTTTTTAAGAAAAACTGTTAAAAACTTCAAATAAGGGTACTTCCGGTGGATCAATTATAACCAAAATCTAATCAACTCTTCATATGGATGTACAGAAGACGAATACGAAAGAATTATAATTTTTAGAATTGTAGTATTGGAGTTATCGTCGGAGAAAAATTTGTCACACACGGACACACACACACACACGGACACACACACACACACACACACACATACATACATACAGACATCATCTTAAAAATGGTATATTCGTATTGTAGGGACCCTAAAACGTGCTTATTCATTAAAAACTCACCACCGATTTTTTTGACCAAAGACAATACCTTCCTTACCTAAAGGTGACGGAAGGTAAAAAAAACGTATACGTAGTAAAGGTATGAGTTATCCAGAAAAAAAATGAATCGTACCATAAATTTCAATTTTATCCATTATTTACCGTTACTTTAAAAAAACATACAATCATCACTGTCACCCTCTGTTATTATGTGAACGAAGTAACTTATCAATCCACCATCGAAACGGGCTCAAAGAACACACAACTAAACAATATGAAACCAACCGTTTTTCCGGTAATATATCCTGTATTTATTGTTAAATTCTGGAGTTCCCATTGGCAAGCCAACCCAGTGGTATGTTTATCGGTATTAAGACGATTGCTGCACAACCCCGGAGTAGATCCGAAGCAGGATAACACCGATAAAGTCCGGGGAATATTCCGGGCACGGCTGGCAGATTATTGGGAACTGGTCGCGTCGAGCACTCCGGAATTTTCCTGCCCGATTTTTCTTGGAAAATTTATTCCGAATGCGGGATTTAATATCTGGACATTATTGATGGATTGATTAGGAATAATAAAGGGCATTAAAAAAGATAGGAGAAAAGTTATGAAAGCAAAGAATAGGGCTGTTGCATGAATATTTATATGCCTTGTAAGTACAGTGTGATCAGAAAAAACCTAATTCGGAGTAGGCTATGAACACAGAAATGCATGTCTGATCATTATTCAATTCAAAAGTCAAGTTGTTAAAATTGATATGAAATGAAATTCTAAGGAGAAAAGATAATAAAGAAGGATACAGAATATTGCCATTCACTGTTTTCTAATTTATTTTTATTTCTAAAATAAGGATTCAAGAAGATTTGTTTTGATAACATTTTTGACAAAATCTCGTATCAAATTGACATTTAATTAAGTACTTTCAAATTGACATACGTTTTCTTTGTTCATAGCCTCCGAATTAGGATTTTTTTAACATATTGCACTACAGTTTAAAGAATATTGCTCTTTAAATAGCCAGGAATTTGAAAATATTACGTAATATCCATTAGATTTTTACAATTTATTATTGAAATTTGTGTAGTATTTTGAAAAGAATTACTTGATATGAAACAAAATGTGAAGTCAAACTATCGCCTGCTTTTATTTATAACTATAAATAAATGAAAGAAACTGTTTCCCTATTGGGTTTCTAAAATTAAAATGTGCCACTGGTGGCAGATTTCTGAACTGAGTGAAGTGTACATGTACAAAGGTGGTTGTTTTATTCAGGGATTGCATTTACTTGTATACGAATTTTAATACACTTTTATCTTCGGCTATTATTGTTTTATTTTTAGTACGATCTCAAATACTGAGGTTAAAGTTACGATGGAGTTTTCTCCGAAAATATTTACCACGTAATATTATGTGGCACTATTTATTACTTGCTGGCCTTCCACCATATTTCTAGATGATACACTACAATTCCCAAATCTACAAATAGTATCTAAATCTAAGCAAAGAAATTTGTTCATTATGAAAGAAAAAGTAAGGCTATGTAGATAGAAATTAATATATGTACAACTACGGCAATGAAATACAATCTAAATAAAGGAAATCAAATGATTTTTTTTATTAAAAAAACTAATATAGGTACTGTTAATTAAAATATGACTAAAATACTCAACCTACAAATACTAAAATTAACCCTATTAACTAAAATATTATTAAAACTATCACTAAATTGTTACTACAAGAAAGATCAAACTCAATTCTACAGAAATTAACAAAAAAAAAACACTATACTAAATTCCAATTAAATTAAAAACTACGAAAATTAGTCTCACACCAATTGTACTCTTATGGAATTCAGCGAGAAATGTACCATTCGTTTGAATTTTGACGTTTGACGTCAGCGCCATCTCTTGATAATTTGGAAGCCCAATAGGCTATTATTGACTTCTGTATGTAATTAGAAGTCACAGAGGGAAAAGGCTGTTCTTCATTTCTATTTCTGGTGCCAATCTTTTTATTATTATTATTATTATTATTATTATTATTATTATTATTATTATTATTATTATAATTATTATTATTATTATTATTATTATTATTATTATATTTATTCTTGCCTAATCGGCGTAGAATCTACATATTATATCTATATTTTACAATAAATTGTGGTACTACAATTTTTTTATTTAATTATTTACGAAAATAACAAATTATTATGTTGCCCTCATAAGCAAGAACGAGGAAAGTGCAAAAAATCGAATTTAACTTATTGGTCTGTAGAGGTACCAGATTCTGAATCTGTAGGCAAAACCGCAATATAGTATATGTAATAGTTTTCGAGATATAACAAGAAAACCCACTGCACAATTGGCCACTTTCATAAATAAAACGCAGCATCTACTACATTTTAAACTAAAACATAGTAACTACATGTAGTTACCTACTGAGTTTTCGCTTAATAATATAAATCAGATATTGTGTTTTACCTTATGATTCTGACAAATTTCATCATCTGTTTGATATTTGTTTTACCTAGTTCTCAACATTTTACTACTAACTAATTTAATAGCATTAAGTTATAGTACAAACTTCATTTGAAGGCGACTGGATTTTATCAAACCTTCTTCAGCGAAAGTGAGAAAAGAACTTCCACAATAACAAAAACCCAAAGAAAATGACGGCAATACACAAAAAAGAAACTTGAAAATTCTAGAGCCCTAAATGATTAAAAAATGTTCAATATGTACATTACCTATAATAAATAAATAAATAAATATTTGCAAGTTTCGAGTTTATATTAGTTATTGTGTTTTAACTTCAAAATTCAGTTTCACAGTATCTGACTTATTTTTCATAATGAACTTCAACTTTCCTAAAATTAAGATTTTTAAAACCTCTAGCAAAAGTAACCACATCATACAATAGTAATTTACGTAACAAGACCTGAAAGTGATACTTTACTGTGTGAGCAAGCATATTCCAGAGCGAGCCGTAGGCGAGCTTTGGAAGCTTGTGAGCCCAGTATAGACACTTTCAGGTCATGTTGGGTACAATATTTTTTTTTGCGATCCTGAAAAAATAATAAAAAAGTATTATTTTATTTTTTACTGCGAGCAAATAAGATATAAATAAACAACTGATCTCCATGGAAACATTTAGATTTACCGGTCCCGGGATCGGTAAAGTACTTTCCGATCCCTTATAGACAACTTTCCGAGCTAGCTCAGCAAAGAAGGACTTTCCGGTCTAAATAGTGATCAGAAAGAGATCATTTTCTGGGCGATCGCGAAAAAAAAATTAAACAAATAATGATTTGAATAACAAAATAACAACCATTCGAAATTGAATCGTTGATTACTGAAATTCGTTTTTGCAGATACTACGTTCTTGCTTATGAGGGCAGTATTATTATTTTTATTACTATGAAAAATATTACATAAACTTTCATTTAAAATTCTTTTTGCAAAATATGAATCCGGCTCATTGGAATTGGTGGTTTTTAGTAATAGATACTCATTAATTTATGAATATTTTCACTTTCGTATCTACGAGTAGTTAAATTTTTATTATGGTACCATCACAAATGATTTTTGCCAATCCATATTTTAATCAATAAAGAAACTGTGTTTTTAATCTGTATATTATAAAGAATTTGAAAAAAGAGTAAATTAAACTTGTGATGAAAATAAATAATTAAATCTTGTTTTGTATTTAAGTAATCCTTCACGAGCAGATAAAAAGAACGACAGGATGTTTATTTTATATTTTAATTAAATAAAAGTCAGCAACAGGGTCACATTTCCTTCCTAGAGGGTAAATTCTTTTAAAAATTAATATTTACCCAGCAATCATTTTCAGATAATCATTTTCCGAGGAAAGAAAACTGATTAAACGCAATCACGATTTTCATTTCAGCGTGAAAATCCTACGCGTTGGAATGTAGTTCCCAACGGCGTATTTTTAATCATCCTTTATTATTCTTAATCACGGGACATCAATAATAAGAAGATATCGCATTTGAAGCGCGACCAAAGATTTTTTTACCATCTGTTGCATAACGCTGTATCTAGACATTAATGTGTACTTAATGTGAAATGGAAGAATAAGTTAATGCACAAAAGTCACGCTTGGAAAATTCGCCAAATGCCGAATGTGTGGATTGAATGTTTGGTGGCTGTTTGCTGAGAATATTCGGTATTCGTCGTTTCCCGTTTTGTGCCAATAAAAGTATCATATCAGTATTAGTTCTTCTTCGCTCAAGTGATGGTAATTTTAAATCCCAAAAGACACTTTTATGAAGTGCATTGTTCATATGGAACTTTATGTGAGGAAAATATATATTAACAAGTCCTTGTGTAATAATAAAATTAGGTCGAAAATTGTGTTATAGTTTGTTACAAGAGAAAATAGGCAATAACTTATCTTTCTACAGCAGCAAGGTAAGGCACGTCTTCTCTCTGAGAAAGTTGGGGCACTACTAAACTAACTACAAACTCAATTATGTTACGCAAAACAAGTCAACAAAAATTAGTATGGAGTTAATTGCCAGTTAAGGTAATTAATTATATTCTGAAGAATTCTTTTTAATTTGTTCATGTAGGTATATTACATCATTGTTTATCGGTAAATAAAATAAATAAATACAGTCATACAAAAAAGTCTCTGTACGACAATAGTTTTAATGTATTTTAGGAAAAATAGAAGTTTAGAACCCAATATATTTGATTTTCTTTTAATGCAAAATGAAACGCAGTATATTACGTTATAAACACAAAATAAACAAATAATATACTCATTTTTTTTATATAATGGGGTTAACATTGAAAGTATTCATAATTTCATGACAAAAAAATCTCCGTACGATAACTAAAACATTTAAATAAATTTATTTATGTTTCTTAAAGAAGTATAATATTTGGATGGTTTTCCTTTCGGTTTTCCACCAGTAACTAAGCGATGAGTCATTGAATCTACCAAATTTTTGGTCACCGATGGCATTATATTCTGCCATTTTACTTGTAATTAATTTTAAATTTTTTTTGCTTTATATTTTTATTTATTTTAAGAATTTTTCGCACTTTCTCAATCTGGTTAAAGTCCGGAGACTGTGAGGGATGATTAAGCATATTTTTAATATTATACAGTAGGCATTCTCTTATAAAACGTGAATTATTTGTCGAATTTTTCTGATGCATGAAATTAAAATTATCTGCCAGGGCCCTATTTTTCGGAATTTTGTTTTAAATTTGCTTTTAAAATATCGAGGTAACCTTTGCTATCAATTGTTGCAATAATTCCTAATTTTCGTAATCCCGCTGAATAAATATAAGCCCCAAAACATAATGCTCTCATCGCCGTGTAATACATTAAAACTATTGTCGTACGAAGACTTTTTTGTTTGACTATACAGGGTGTTATGTAAGTGTTCAACGCTTAACCCATGGTAGAACTGACCCCAAAGATAGTAAATCTGGCAATAATTTTTGTTTAACATACTTTCTACAAGAACTAGAGGCCTTTAAAACTGACCAATCACGTCATAGTTCAAAACTTTATAAAAAAGTAAAAATCAATGTGTTCTCTGGAAAAAATATTGATTGCCAATCTGACGTTAAATGTTTTTTTGCATAGACGTACATTTTATATTCTGTTTTTTGATATTCTCAAAATGCCATTTACCTTCACCAACCAAGAGTATGCAGACATGCATATGATTTATGGCGAGACATTACAAAATAGTCGTGCTGCTATAATACGGTACAGAGAGTTATTTCCAAATAGACGTCAATGATTTTATGTCATTTGTGACAGGTATCACATTTTTTTCCAGAGAACACATTGATTTTTACTTTTTTATAAAGTTTTGAACTATGACGTGATTGGTCAGCTTTAAAGGCCTCTAGTTCTTGTAGAAAGTATGTTAAACAAAAATTATTGCCAGATTTACTATCTATGGGATCAGTTCTACTATGGGTTAAGCGCCGAACACTTACTAACATAACATCCTGTATATCTATACGCTTAATATCCATCATTGGGTGTGCCAATATACTTTAATTATGATGTCGGTATATGATGACATATTCGTACCGTATGGGCGTTTACCAGGCGTCACCTCACGGGCAATAATTGCTGGCGTTGAGGCTGCACAGGGTCACTTTCGTATTCCCAAATTCGCGACCAAACATACAGGCACACGATCACGAGACCCCAAAATGAATATATGTATAAAACAATAAGGGTTATTTACACAAAAAAGTTTCAATACACATTATGTCCTCGGGGTCTCGTGGCAGTGTGCCTGAATATCTGGTCGCGAAACTGTGAGTCCAGGTACGATCCCGACTGACGCCAAGTATTATTTTGAATTTTAAATGGCACAAAAATTGACCCCTGTGGTCTACTCTCCACGCTAGAAATGAGAGCCCGCACGGAACAAATATTTTATCATTATCGATATCGTATGCAAATTAAGGGGGTATCACACGTAAGCACATACACGCAACTTGTCATAGATTTTCTGCAACTTTGTCTATTTCATGCAACTTTTTGCGTATGATGAGAGACTGATTTCACGCAACTAGTTTACGAACATGTTTGAAAACTTCGTAGACAAGTTGCAGATACGTGCATACAAACGATGTACGCATGCGCGGTTGAACTTAAAAGTCCCTAAATAGACGTATTGATATTTTGTTTCGTTTTGATGTTAGTGATGTGAAATTTTAAAATGTGTTCAGACAATTTGGATACATACTTGGAAACAATGATTAATTTAATTGGAGATGTTTCCGAGTTATGGGATATAAGACCTGTAGAAAAACGTTACCAACCTTAAATATGTAAATGACCTAAAATATATGTAAATTTGCGCACGTGTGATAACAAGAGTTGTGTATTTTGAAAAGTTGCGTCAAATCAATTGCAGGTACCTGCGTACATGTGATACCCGCTTTAGATTTCCTGGGATAAACTTTTCTACAACTACATATTGCATATAAACTTAGTTTCAAGTTTTGGTCACCAATGAGGTTTGTGTAGTGATCAAATTTAGAAAAAATATTAATATATTGTAAAATAAAGTAAGATAAGTATAGGTTTATCGTCACGGAAATTCTGTTGTATTTTTCCTCATATTCCATTAATATTTATATTCTAAAATTGGATGAATTCAATTTATTGATTTCTCGGATTAGTTACACAGATTGCATTCGTGTATTCGGAATTCCCGTGGTAACATAATTATATAGGGCAAAAGAGATGCATATATAAATCTTAAAAAAAAATAATTGAGGACTCACCGCGTCGTTATGATTCCAGTATATGTAGGCAGGAGGTTCCGGACTGTAAAGTACTACACAAGTCAAGTTGATGGTGCTGCCTCTATCGATGTAGAGTTCAGGCCCTCCTAAGATGTCTGTGGTCGGTTCTGGAATAAAAGAAATAGATCCACATTAGAAAAAATATTAACAAATTTAATTTTAGAACACCAGATTTAATATTTTGTTATTTTTAAATGTTTCTTATACACTGATAAACCATAAACTAAAATGGAACAACCTTTCGGTAAAGAAGGTATATTACACAACTGACAACTGATTAAAAAGAAACAAGAATATATCAATAATGATTTCCTCAATATCAATTTACGAATTATATATTGACTTCACCCAATTCCTCTACATCAGAAGGAAGATCTATATCGGTTTCATAAGACATTCAGAACTCATTTTCAATGATGATACGTATGCACTGACATAAGCATTAAATTAAAAAAATTGTTGTGGCCAACACAATACCTCTCGCCATTTCCATATTACGCTATATAAATATTGTAGGTACACATTTAACATTTTTGGTACATTCAAAAAGACATATCTTCTTTATATATATTTATATTTTTTATTCATTCTATGAACAAGTTTCCTCTTATTCGTCTAATGTTCGAGATTCTTTCAATTCACTGATGAGATTGGAGGTATTTCTGAAGGGTCTATGTAATATATGTAGGTATCTAGAATTATAAATATTTAATTAATAATAAAAAAATCTGTTGTGGCCAGCACAAGACCTCTCGCCATTTCCATATTAGACTATATAAGTATTGAATTGCACTTCGCTTTCGAACCGTCGTTTTATAACAAAATATTACAGAACTTTACCCAAATACTGTTTTTTATTGTATTTAACATGTCTTCTGCACACATCTAATTCTAATTATATCTATTTTTCATTGTATGAGGAAGTTTCTAAATGTCAGAGATTCTTCCAATTCATTAACCAGATTGGCGGTATTTCTGATGGACAACAAGAAAGATTAAATATGCTTCCCAGAAAAAGTTATCAGAATGTCACTAAAACTGTTTATTTTTGACACTGACATGTGTCGTTTTAAAACTATGTCACACTATGTTATAAACATTGGAATTTGTCAACTGGTTTCCTTAGTGCCTTAGCCTCTGCGATTAAAGTACTCTATATATTATAGTGTCTTTATCTCTAAATCTATACAAGATATAATAAAAATTTTAAGTGTATTAGATGGAGAACTTTATGTTCTTCAATATATAATAACAAAAATTTCCAAAAAATTATATTTAGAAGAATTTTTCTCAGAAACTACTACTTCCGGTTGTTCAATTGTTACCAAAACCTTTTCAGTTCTTCCCAAAAATGTCAGATTGAGGAATGAATAGTTAAACAATTCTTAAGTCTTATGATTTTTGAGAAATTGTGTCTACAACATCCAGACAAACACACAAACACACATACACACATACACACATCCACACACATACACACAGACATCATTTTAAAAATGTTATAATCGGATTCTAGGGACCTTAAATCGTGCTTATTCACTGAAATCTGGATATGCCAATTTTAGCATGAATCCAATACCTCTCTTAGCGAGAGGTAAAAAAGAAATATTAAATGTACTTCCTAGAATCAGTATTCAGTAATGGCTCTGGTTATTTGATACTGACATTTATCCATTAATTACAAACATATTAATTTTACTACTTGTTTTCCATGGGCTGTGAGATTCCATTGCAACATATTATTTTATATATTCATATTTCTCTATTTCTAACCCTATAGAAGATATAATAAAAATTTTAAATGTATCGGATAGAGATTATGTTCTCTCTCTCTCTCACACACACACACACACACACACACACACGCGCGCTCGCGGACATTATCGTAAAAATGTTAAAATCGGATTATAGGGATCTTAAAACATGCTTAATGATATGCAACTTTTAGCATGAATCCAATACTTCTCTTAGCGAGAGGTAAAAATTAAATTCATTTATTTTTTCGGCAACGCTTTGGTACATTGATTTTGGAATACATATATTGAGCTGTCATAGAAAAACCTAGAAGTTTGTGTATTTTTAAATTATTTCAGCGGATGTAAATAACTATTACTGATTATCCTTTAATTATAATAGAGCTCGAAGCATCTTCGAAAATAATTAAATAATTTACCGCAAGTGGAAAGAACAAAAAAAAATAATTTTTTGTAACTCATATTATCACTGGCCGCGTGCCTAAGTGTCTGGTCGCGAACCTGGGGGAACCGGGTTCGATCCCGACAGACGCCAAATATTTCCAATTTTAAATGGCACAAAAGTGCACTCTCCACACCAGCTATGAGTGCCCGTGAGGTAACGCCTGGTAAGCGCCCACACGGTTAAATATATCGTCATCATTACCGATGTCTACATGTGTTGTAGATACTGGCACACCCAGAAATGGGTAATATGCCGTGATGATATATTTATTTATTTATTATCACTGCGGCAATAGGCAGTA
Source organism: Ophonus ardosiacus (assembly GCA_943142095.1). Classification (NCBI taxonomy): domain Eukaryota; kingdom Metazoa; phylum Arthropoda; class Insecta; order Coleoptera; family Carabidae; genus Ophonus; species Ophonus ardosiacus. The sequence continues at coordinate 9,762,456 of OW964837.1, read as the reverse complement.
AATCGCAAAACGCAGCGACATTTATCGCCGCGTTTTGAGGTAAAACGCAGCATTGCGAAAGGAACAAACCTTAAGGCGATTGCCGGTGCTACGCTAAACAGTACTTTAGTAGAAATCAAACTACACTCGTAAATATTAAGTTATAACTTGAAACTTGATACCCTTGTATAGTAGATAGATCAATGCATTGAGCTGACCAATTATTTTGCATAATTATTAATTTCTATTGCATTTAAATTTAGTTAAAAATGGCTATTTTAAAATTTATTTTTAACACGATAACTGTACGTTATATAAAAAATGTTTGGGTCACCCCCATAGCGCCCACCTTTAGTAGTAAGTCTGTAAAAAAAAATCTAAATAATATCTTTTAGTTTAGCTGTGATTTGATTTCTACTAAACCCCTTTTAGCCGCTTATTTCAGAAATCGGAACGATAGACTATGGAGGAGAAAGTGTTAGGAGAATATGTTCCCCCTCTACTACACACATCTCCTCTCTCAGTCCAACAATTTGCTTCAAAACACGGGCTGAGTTTTCCCCTTATGCTTTAAACAAGGACAAACACATATAAAAGCAGATAGAGAGAAATAAACTTAGCAATCTTAAAAGTAGTGGGGGAAAGTAAGAAGTTTGTCTGCACTAGTGTCATACTAGCTACAAAACTGATTTCGCTGAGCGACCGGCAATGCTCTTAAATCTTCTTATTTCAATTTCCATTAGACAAATACCCATTCGGAATTAAAATTAGTCATCTGAATCCCCAATCCACCCTTCTATATTTTTTATCCTTCAAAGTGACCACAAGAATTAGCAGGAATCCATTACTTCGGTCCTCTCACGCAAGCATTTACCCTAGTGTCGGCTGTTCCTTGGTAATTACACGTAGCGACATCTGTAAGCAATTTGCAGAAGTACCGCACGCAGCCTTAATAACCGAACTTGTGTACTTTGGTCACTACACGATCCGGGTGAGGATCGAACGGCGTTATGGAATGCTGTTATTGCGGAAAGGTTGTGGCGCGGTTTTTATAACCCGAAAGGGTGTTTTATTAAACGGGGTGGTGATTTTGGGTGGGCAAAATATAGGCAAGGCATGGTAATATGGCCACGAAAATATGGTGTGAGAAATTAACAAAATTGGAAGGGCAGATTTGTATTTGGTTTTATAATAATGCCGATATAGTCGTATGCATAAATGTTAACCAAAAAATGGGAAATTTCTCGACTGTGGTGGTTAGGTGTTAATAATTACTTGAAATCTAAGTCAAACACCTTTTATTCCCTTACGAAACCAACGTTTCGGTGCACCACCTTTTCTTCGGGGTCTATAAGTATTCTATACAAAATAAACATGGACATTATCCTAATCCATATTAGTTGGCCAAGTCGCTAAAATTTTATTTTATTTAGAGTATATACAGAATGTTAAAAAATAAGTGTCACAAATTATGAGGGCATATAGTACTGACCAAAATGAGCAAAAAAAGTTTAATCAACATGAGTTCGATATTCAACTGTTTTTGAGAAAGAGACCATTTTGTATTAGAATCGATAAAAAACTGGCAAGATAGTGGTCGAACAAAATTTGTCTATGCTAGTAAATAGACTATAAAAAACAATAACATTTTATATGAAACATTTTTTTCACTTTCTAATAGTTACGAAGTTATTTAAAAACTAAATATTGGCCAAGGTCGCCACATTTGTCTTGGAACAATTATTCGATTTAAAAAAAAAAAAAAAAAAAAAAACACATCTAAGCTGACCTCTGAAAGGTAAACAAAAGTCGTAACTCTTACAGTTTTCGATACAGCAGAGGCAAACACCGAAAAAACTCATTTTTCATTGCCTTTTATCTCGGGAACTATTGAAGATCGGACCCATGTTGATTAAACTTTTTTGATTCATTTTGGTTAGTACTATATGCCTTCATAATTTGGGACACTTATTTTTTAACACCCTGTATAATACAAGTAATAACTAACGTGATTATCATTATATTTTTAATATTATAAATATTTTGTTGTTTTTATGCTAAATGGCGAGATATATTACTAACAAAATGATATATCGAGATTTTAGTAAACGAACACGTTTTAAGGTCCCTAGAATCTAATTTTAACATTTTCTCGATGATGTCCGTTTATATGTATGTCTTTAAGTGTGTGTATGTGTATGTATTTTGTCCACGCTCTTACTTAAATACCGTCATTCAGAAAATTCTGTAACCTTGTATTTGGACTCTATTCTAATATGGAAAGAAACCATTAGATTTTAGGGTAAATCGGATAATTAAAAATGGCACTTTACTTGAAGCTTGGTTTTTCTTCAAAAAATACCTTTAAATGCCATTTTTTCGAATTACAGATTATTGAATTTTCTATAAGTATACAGGGTGCTAAAAAAATAAGTGTCCCAAATTATGAGGGCATATAGTAGTGACCAAAATGTTCAATCAACATGGGTCCGATCTTCAACAGTTCCCGAGATAAAAGGCAATGAAAAATTAGTTTTTTCGGTGTTTACCTCTGCTATCTCGAAAATTGTAAGAGTTATGACTTTGATTAAATGAAGCATTTTGTTTACCCTTCAGAGGTCATCTTAGATGTGTTTTTGTTTTTCACAAAAAATCGAATAATTGTACTAAGACAAAAGTTGTGGCGCCCTTGGCTAATATTTAGTTTTCAAATAACTTCGTAACTATTAGAAAGTGAAAAAAATGTTTCATATAATAGGTATGTTATTGTTTTTTTTTTTATAGTCTATTTACTGGTACAGACAAAATTTTGTTCGACCACTATTTTAGTCTCTTTTTTTCGATTCTAAAGCAAAATGGGCTCTTTCTCGAAAACAGTTGAAGAAATTACGAGACACTTATTTTTTAACACCCTTTATTTAATACTTTTTGTATATATTTTACAAATACATTTAAAAATTAATCATTATTATAAATCCCGAAGCCAAAGATAAACACAATTTCTTTGTTACGCAGTTCATATTTCAAATGTAACTTGACAGGTAAATGTCACTGTCAAAAAACTAATCACTTCAAACTAATAATAGTGACATTTTAAAAAGAAAATAGTAAACAAAGCAATAGTTATATGAAATGAAACTTAATATAGTTTGTAAATATGTAGGTATGTATTTAATTTAATAAAAATTAAACAGCGGGAGGTATTGCGTTCCCACGTACGGTTTTTTTTTATCTTAAAACATTCCCTCTTCCATAAAGTTTCTCGCTTAAGCTTACGTATTAGCCACGCACATTTCATCCACCCACACACTTAATCTTCCAGTTCGTGAGTTCATTTCCTTTTGCTTCATATGTACACATTCATGACGTCAGAGCCTCCGGGGTGAGTGTATGACGTCACAAGAGCGACAAGCACTGAGGCTTACGTTCCGCTTATGTCCGCTTGTACAATGTACACTGGTACACGGGTACTTGGTCTCGGATTGTCGTTCCTGCTGACAACGCACACTTCGCTGTGGTAACTTGAGCACGAACAGGAATAAGGAATTGAAAGGCGGGGAACACGAATGATAAAAGAACAGAAGCAGAAGGTATTGAATTGAGAATTAAAATTGAATTGAAAGTGAAGAGTTTTCAAATTTATATTAAACGTTCTCAGGTTATTTGCTAATTAAATAAAACCATTATCGACGTGATTGTCTATCGTGCGTATTTTTACCTCTCGCTAAGAGAGGTATATAAATAAATAAATAAATATATCATCACTGCATATTACCCATTTCTGGGTGTGCCAGTATCTACAAGACATGTAGACATCGGTAATGATGACGATATATTTTACCGTGTGGGCGCTTACCAGGCGTCACCTCACGGCACTAAGAGAGGTATTGGATCGCATATCCAGATTTTAGTGAATAAGCACGATTTGTGTATGTCTGGATGTTGTAGACACGATTCCTCAAAAACTATAAGACTTAAGAACTGTTTAACTATGGATTCCTCAATCTAACATTCCTGGGAAGAGCTGAAAAGGTTTTGGTAACAATTGAACAGCCGGAAGTAATAGTTTCTTAGAAAAATTCTTCTAAATATAATTTTTTTTAAATTTTTGTTATTAAATATTGAAGAACTTAAAATTCTCCATGTAATACACTTAAAAATTTTATTATATCTTGTATAGATTTAGAGATAAAGACACTATAATATATAGAGTAACTTAATCGCAGAGGCTAAGGCACTAAGGAAACCAGTTGACAAATTCCAATGTTTATAACATAGTTTTTAAATGACACATGTCAGTGTCAAAAATCAACAGTTTTTGTGACATTCTGTTAGTTTTTTCTGGGAAGTACCTATATTTAATCTTTCTTATTGTTTTATTAATTAAATATTTGAAATTATAGGTAAAATGCATATATCCATCAGAAATACCGCCAATATGGTTATTGATTTGGAAGAATCTTTGACATTTAGAAACTTCCTCATACAATGAAAAATAGATATAATTAGAATTATATGTGTGCAGAAGAAAAACAGTATTTGGGTAAAGTTCTGTATTTTTTTGTTATAAAACGACGGTTCGAAAGGGAAGTGCAATACAATACTTATATAGCCTAATATGGAAATGGCGAGAGGTCTTGTACTAGCCACAACAGATTTTTAGGCTATAAATCTATGATGAACAACTGTTTACCGGTATATACCGGTAACAGTTCACCGGTAGAATTTTCGTAAATGCCTATCATGAAAATTAAATTTTAAATACCGGAATAGAATAGAATTCACTAATCCAAAAATGAGGATTAGCTTAAACTTTTTTTGTGAATCGGGCTGTTAAATATTATTTTTTGGAAATTTTTGTTATCCCAAATATTAAAAAATATAAAATTCTCTATCAAATACATTGACATTACTGAAGTCTTCTTCTGGGAAGTACGTTTAATATTACTTATTTTAACATTAATTAAATATTTAAAATTATAGATAAATATAGAATTCGTACATGGACAAGTCGAAAAGTTATAGTAATATAAAATGCTGTCAACATCTAAAATTGGTATAAAAAGAAAACTGATTGCTTTATAGGCCAAAGTATGTTCAGTATCAGTGTCAACTAAACGCGCGCTTACTATACATATAATTCATCATATACCTTTCAGAAATACCGGCTGTTTCGTCAATGAATTGGAAGAATCTCGAACATTTAGAAGAATAAGTAATAAAAAAAAAAATCTGATGTGGCCAGCCCATATCCTCCCGCTGGGTATTTAACCACGCAGTATAAAGAAAGCAACCATTATGTGCAAATATTTTTGCATTCACACATAACAATTTTTATTTTACATTTAACAAATATATCATACACAAAATAAATTTCACAAATATTGACAAAAATAACAGAAACACTTAACAAAATCAAAATAGTACTTGCATCTTGACACAAAGTCTTTTCAAACCCGTATTCTGGAAGCCAGAAGCAAATCAATAGTAATTCTAATATTTATGTACGATTGAAAATATATTATTTTTACTAACCTTAATTTTATTAGATTCAAATACATATATTATTACTACATTCTCCTTAACACGGTTTCACTATTAATTTTAATGTAATTGCAATCTGACAGTGACATTTGTTTAAATATGTCAAAATTGTTATTAAAATATTGTTTTTGTTTGAGGCATAGGCAAAATGATATATGAAAATAAATTATATTATTAATTTATATTTATAGTTATTTAGAGTTATTTACTAAATGCTATTATCGTAGAATTGAAGATTGTACCATTATATTTCATTATTATTAGTAAAAGTTGCTGAAAAATTATATTCAACGAATTTTTTTCAAGAAAAACTGTTAAAAACTTGTACAAGTGATACTTCCGGTTATCCGATATACACTGAAAACTAATCAGCTCTTCCCATATTAGTGTAGAATGGATATACAAAATTTCAAAATTTTCTGATTGGTAGTATTTGAGTAATCGTGTCCACCAGATCCACACACACACACACACACACACACACACACACACACACACACACACACACACACACACACACACACACACATACCCACAGACATCATTGTAAAAATGTTAAAATCGGGTTCTGGGGACATCAAAACGTGCTTATTCACTAAAATCTCTATATGTGATTTTTAGCACAGTCCCTATCATAGGTAGCGGGAGGTAAAAATGGTTCATGGGCCCATTTGGTCATATGTATAGTAGCAAAAGTATGAATGAAAACTGAAATATGCACCTATAAATAATTATATATACATAAAATAAGAAAATGAAATACAAAAACAACCATTGCATTAAAGGCATATTTCACAATCTTGTATTCCCTGAAGCATTGAAGTAAAAAATAGAAGTTAATTTTCCCTTGAATTTATTTATCTCTGAAAGCAAATTTACTTTGTAAAATATAAGAAAAATAGCCTCTGTGCTGTCGTATTGTGGCGCAATAGCAGCTACGAGTAAATGAAATTACATCAGGTCTGGGAAATGTGTAACAATTAGAGAAAAGTTTAAAATCGAATTGTCTGAAGGTGACCGGGGTGAAATCATTAATTAGCACCTGGAATACACAGCTTTGCAATTGCGAGAGTCGAGAGCTAATTGATAAATAGACTTGCCTTGCCCGTAGACGTAGAAGAAAGAAGTGAAGTGCTACTTTATCAACACTGCCGGTATATTCTGAAAGCTTTTTTCACTCTTGCAGAGTTTTAAACTGTCAATAGTTTATTCTTTTGTCCCGTATGATAAATAGACAGAGTTTTAACTTATTGATTTTATAGGTACCAAAGTATAAGTAGCATACCGTATAAGTTTTGTATTTTTAAGTATATGTGCTGTATCAATTTATAAAATATTTAAAGAGCACTGAGTCAACTATATTAGTTTGTTATATAGTGTATATTTTAAAGAAAAGTATATATTAGGTTCTTTCATTAATTATTAACGAATTACTTTTCCGCGATTTGATCTCCACGTGCAAAACTTACTAATCTTTTATCTAACATCTTTCTCGTTTATGATAAAATGATAAAATAAATAAATAAGTGACAATGTAAAATTTTGTAGTCTAGGGATATAAAAAATAAAAATGATTAACAAAATTTTATTTTGTATATCCCTTTACGACAAAATTTTACATTATCTCTTATTTATTTATTTTTTATGTCCCGCTACCCTAGGTAAGGGAGGTAAAGTAAAATTTTTGAAAGAAGTCCGATCAAGGCCATCTACGAATTGCATCTATGAATTAAGACTTTATGCTGTCAAATTTAGTAGTGTCGTTTACATCATAGAGTTATAAAATATATATACACATAGAGGGCGCCTAAACACTCAAAGCTGATGTCATGCGGGGTAAGCTTGTGTTTGTACGGCGGCCATCTTGGGAAGATCAAGTGTATATAAGCGTTCTCTGGTTATTTGATTATTTTACGTTAATAATCGATTTTAATTTGTGTTATTTGAATGTGAAACGTTTGTAATTACATGTCAACGACTTGTGCCTTCGGTTGTAATAACCGAATGTCCGTAAAAACTTTAAAACAAGAAAAAGAAAAGGAAAAAGCGATGACAATTCACAAGTAAGTATTATTTTACTTATACATATTATTAATGTTTAGTTCATATAATTTATTGTATTTTTTTACATATTTCATGTAAAAATATTAACTTATTTTTTGTAATAAATATGTTTGTACTTCGTATTTATTTGTATTGTAAACATCATAAATATATATTTTTATATGAAATTTCTAGCTTCAAATTATTTGCCTATCCGGTACCTAGTTTTTGTAAGTTTCTATCTCAATCATTACAATTGTCATAAAATTCGAACAGTTTAATTTCTATAAAAAATATTTTATTAAAGTTTAATCGCAATACACTTCAAATTGAAGATTTTTACAATTTTTTGGTTCTTTCAAATTTAAATTTAATTAATTTTAATACATTTCTTACTGAATTAAAGCTTGCTAATTACAAATAGCTTCAATTTCTGTTACGTTATTGTATTTTTGTAACAAAACTGAAGAAAGCGCGCTTAAATACATTATAACGTTGATCGTCCCAAGATGGCGGCCACGAGATTCCCCTTCCGTCTCATGGCGACAAAAACTCTGTCCACATCTGTACTTTACGCTCTCTCTAGTCCTATTCTATACTCTAAGGTTTACATAGTTTTTATGAGGTACACAAGATATTATGTACCCTCATAAAAACTAAATAAAAGACACTACTAAATTTGACAGCACAAAATCTTAATTCACAGATACAATTCGTAGATGGCTTTTAGTGAATAAGCACTTTTTGATGTCCCCAGAATCCAATTTTAACATTTTTACAATTATGTTTGTAGGTATGTGTGTGTGTGTGCCTGTGTGTGTGTGTGTGTGTGCCTGTGTGTGTGTGCCTGTGTGTGTGTGTGTGTCTGTGTGTGTGTGTGTGTGTGGATCGTGTGGATACGATTACTCAAATACTATCAATCAGAAAATTTTCAAATTTTGTATACCCATTCTATACTAATGTGGGAAGAGCTCATTAGTTTTTAGTGTATATCGGATAACCGGAAGTATGATTTATACAAGCTTTTAAGAGTTTTTCTTTTAAAAAATGCATTGAATATAATAGTATATAATAACTTTAAATATTATATTGTAAAATAATTTATTTTTGTACATCACTTTGCATCTGCGTCAAACAAAAACAATACTTTAATGACAAATTTGACATATTTAAACAAATGTCACTGTCACGAAGCAATTACCTACATTAAATTAATAATGAGACCGTGTTAAGAAGAATTTAGTAGTTTAAATATGATTCTAGTGAAATTAAGGTTTGTAAAAATAATATATTTTCCATCATACATAAATATTAGATATACATGATATTTCGATTTAAGTTTGATGTTTGCAGCATTATATATCAAACAGCACTCAATAAGAACGTGATTTCAAAGTGTCAAATCATAGTTTACAACTACACATTTACGAAATATATCATGTACGGCGAAGAATTTACACAGATCGCGTTTTAGAGCATTGGTGTGTGTGTGACGATTTTTCCTTAAAATATATTAATAATCCAAAACTTCGCAAAGTTGGTATTTACTCACAGATTTTTCAGGAAAAACATAAAAAATATAATCCAAAATTTCGTATTACAAACTTTTCTATTTATTGGAACACCAAAGTAGATTTTGTTTACAAACGATCAATCGGAAGTGATACTTTACTTAATGCTCATTGCTATTTTAAACATGGAATTGGCGGGAGGTCATATGCTGACCACATCAGATTTTTATCATTATTGACTTTTCATCTTTTTAAATGTTATTTATTTATGTTTTTATATAAATACGACAATCAACTCTGTGATTACTTTAATTGTTCCTCATGGATGGTTGCGACTAAAAACTTTATTATGTTATTAGACAATTTCTTGCCCTGAAGAAGACTAAAGTATTAGTCGAAACGTCGGCTTGAAATAAATAATTTCACTATGACTGCTTGTCCGAATATTTTTCCTTCGGGAACCCCACGTTGTATACTTACATAACACCCTGTATAATAGTAAAATTTTAACAAGTTATATGTCAATTTTACAAGTTAGTAACTAGAAAAGATTTTTAATAGTAGTAGGCGGTATCAATAAATGAAGTTTACCCTCAAATATGAACATATCAACAAAATATTAAATTCAGTATGCAGTTCTCTAATTATCGGGAATATTTTAAAATTATAAAATCTCCCTATACATATGGTCAACAAATATGTAAAATAACAGCTGTTGTAAAATGATTAGCGACATATTGAATTAATTAATGTAGTCGAATTTTATTTACTCTTATATTATCATTTGTTTATGAATCACTATTTATAATATATGTAATTGATTGACTGATTTGTGTAAATTTTATTAATAGTTAATATGGGACAATTAATTGTGGGTTATCAAAATATATTAATTTTAGTTGATTGAATATAATAATATTTGTTTACAGAAAATAATTTGAGTTAGTCTAGCACTTCCACCATATTTTGCATAGCGGACAATCTCATTTTTGTCTGAATATTAATTTAATGTATTTCAATAATACTTAGGGCCGTTTTCATAATCCAGCTCACTTTAAGACTTTAATTAAAATTACTTTAAGACTTTATCTTTCATTTGAAGTAATGCTAAATTGCTCGCTAAAGTCCTAAAGTTGTATTATGAAAACGAACACAACTTTAATTTTAATTTATAGTGTTAAAGTGAAGATAAAGTTTATTATGAAAATGGCCCTAAGTACATAATTTTCGGGTCTTTAAAATCTCAAGTATGGCAAGTATGCCTGTTGTCAGCTTGTAAGTATGTAAGCGGGGGATTTAACAATCCTTAGGTTGGCAATTTGTTTTCCACTAAAATGCAATGGCCATTTCCGTTGCGAATAAAACCGGAAGCCGTTTAAGAGGCGGGAAAAGACGAAAAAGAAACCGGTAAAGAAATCTCAAACCGCTGCAATGGAAAGGGGAGTATACTCAGGTTTTCATGGATTACTTAGATATTATCATAAGAAAGCCAGAGTAATAAATGAATTTCGTAAAGAACTGTTTTTATTCGAAAAAGAAATATGAATTTTTTCGAATTAAATTGATTATCATTCAAGAAATTATAATTGGATGCCTATTTAGTTTCTTGGTTATTAAAAAATAAACTCTGTTTTTCTTGAAACAAAGGAAAAATTATCCATGTCATTAAGGAAAACAACATAAACCAAATTATTTTTTGTATTTTTGTAATGAACATAAATCCAGAATTAAATATCAAGAAAAAGTCTGAAGGTAATATTTTTTAAGCTGGTTTTACATTGGTATAGTAATTGGGTTAGTTGCTTGTACCTGTATTATTATTATTGTCGGGAGGTGGTTCATTCTTGCTCGTGTACTGCGACCTTTCTTGTCTATTGTACCCTCCGTATTTTCCTCCTATTCTAGGAGCCCTGTATGTTTTGTGAACTCCAAGATTTTCTTTAGACTGATGTCCTTTAGTGTCTCAGTGTGCAATTTCTTTGCTCCTAAAAGACTATGTCTGCTTGCCATAAATTCTTCGCAATGACATATCAAGTGTTCAGGAGTTTCATCCTCTTCTCCACATCCTCTGCATGTTGGTTCTTGTTTAAGGCCCAACCTATGCAAATGTTTATTTAATTGACAGTGTCCTGTTACCAGTCCTGTTATTAGTCTGACATCTTGCTTGCTCATTACAAGTAAGTTGTCTGTTCTTTTCTTGGATGGCTCACTCAGGAAGAGCTTGGAATGTCTTTGGCCTGATGTGGCTGTCCAATGCCGTTTGTGCCATTGCCAAAGCTAAGTATTAAGTTCTTGCTTAACTGTTTGCGCAGTTATTCCGCAAGCAGGTTCTGGTCCTATAAAAGGTATATTTGTCCCATATTTTGCAAGATGGTCGGCTGCCCGGTTCCCTTCAATTTTGAATGTCCGGGTACCCATATCAATCTTAATTTATTCCTCGCTGCTAAGGCATTCAATCTGTGGATGCAGTCCAGAATTAGTCCTGAGCCTACCTGCTTGTACCAGTAACTTGTAAGACAGTTACTAACCTAGTGTAAACCCTATAGGACAGTACTTGTACCAGTACTTGCACAAGTAATCAGGACAGATAAGTGGATAGCCTCCCAGGCTATCTACTTACCACTTGCAAAGCCACAGTTCTTCCCTACCAGCGTATTTGACACTAGCCTGCCGGCTTGTATATCTACTATACCAATGTAAACATTTGCTCGCTAGTGTATTTGTAAGCTAGTGCCAGTAATTTTCTGTTTTGTACAGAGTTGAAGTGTGTATAGTTGCCGATGTTTTTGATTAAGATATTTTTAAAAAAAATGTACAATGAAAGATGGTCTGAAGGGGAAACAATTAATTTCGTGTAACTTTATGGGAATTTCCTGACCAACACTTTTTTTGAATGACATTTTTCTTTCTCAATCTCTAATAAATTCTTCAATCACAATTCGCACAAATATTTCTTTTAACTTTTTGTTTCTAGTATGACGATAAATTGTATGTATCCTCTCAATGCGATAGCCTTACTTGTACAAGTGGACATTAATACTTTTTAAGTGTAGACATCAACAGACGTATTCATAGTGCTTCTGTTCGAGTCTAAACCTAGTCTATCTCTAGTCTAACTTAGACCGGCGAAAAAAGCTATTCATAGAGGCAGTTTAGGCCTAGTACAGGTCTAACTCAAGACTAAAATTTAGACCTGCTCGTACCCTAGTTTAATGCGGTATTAAGTCAGTTACAGAACTATGAAAATATAATTTTGTGTGTTTAATGCAAATTAAATACGTTATTACTTAATATAATATTTTTGGTAAGTAGTATGTTATAAATATTGTCATATTAATGTTTATAATATTATTTTGTTATGTATTCGTAACTTGCATTATTTCATTTTTAGGAAGTTCATGATGGATAATGATCTTCAAGAAATTTTTAAGTATATTAACTATGTGGAAGATATTAAAACAAAAGGAGGAGGAATCAAAAGGTTTATTTTACATGATGTGAATCTAAGAAATTTATTATAGGTTAAGTAGTATTTCAGGAAATGTTAAGTTGTTTAAGTTGTTGGTTTTTTAAAGTGTTTTAAATTTGTAGATCTAAGAAAGAAAACTACAGAATTTAATCGACAGAATAATACCAATATTAGAAAATGCAAACAGCAATAAAAAGCGACCAGTTTCAGTTGATATACAAGTTTTGAGCATTATATTTTTGAATAGAGAATTATTAAAGTGAATCTGGTAATAATTTATTACATAAAATGTTAAATTGTAACAACTTATTTAAGTTAAACAATCTGTTTCAGCAAACTTACACAGTTTTCCCAAAGTACAATGATTTGCATTGGATTTGGAGTTGTCAAGAGCTATCGCTTCTCTTTTTAAAACAATTATGATCACACCATAATTTATATTGATTTTTGTGCTTCATCCAGCTAAAGCTACTACATCAAAGCTCATATTTGGACAATAATAATACTACATAATATACTAGTGGACGAAAGAATGAACTATATTGAAGGAATTTAAATATATAAAATATTGTAACATTATGTATTATATTATGTAAGCGACAGTATTATTGTTATGTATTACTATTAAATGTATTCAATTTTTGAACAATTTGCAATTTGTTGTACGAAGTCATTCGATTAAAATAAATGAATAACAGTTGACTGCAATCCAGTAATATTTTATCATAAAAAGTTCATATTCTTCATTTAATGTAATTTAGTTTTCATCATTCCATATTCCATTTTAAATATTAAATTGGATCTCTTGGTTCTAATACTAATATTTTATTTATGGACGTAGTTTGAGCGTTATTTTTGGGGAACTGCAAATTATATTCGTCCAAATACATCATATCCAGAAGCATTTAATTTTTATTTCCATCTTCATCTTCCCTTGCAAATCCTGATGTACTAAAACCATTAATGTGTGTTACCGCAACCAAGGTAAAAATTAATTGTATTAATGTCGTTGTTAACAGTAAATAAAAAGTTTTAGTTGTAAGAAATCAGCCTAGTCAACAACAGCTGTCATCAAATGTCAAAATTGTATTCACTACGCATGAGCAGTGTAATGTATGGGCATAGCCGACTAAATAGAATGGTTTAACTGCGATTTACTTAGACCAGGTTTAAATCAGGTCTAAGTTTGACTATGAATAACCATTTTTAGATCTGGTTTAAACCTAGTCTAAGTAAATCGAAGTTAAACCAGGTCTATCTCAGTTACTATGAATACGGCTGCAACTGTTTTGTGTACGAGACAGTAGGCTAGCCAAGTTAGCTACTAGTACAAGTAACTAGGCTTAGTTACTACACCAATGTAAACCCGCCTTTATACGAAATGTTTTCAAATATTTTTAGAATAAGAATCGATAAGATATAAAAAAGTAAAGGCATAAAATTTGACGTAGGTACTTCTCTTCTTAAAACTTAAGTAATTGGATGATACATAAAATATAAAGTAACATAAATATTTATCACTATTTTTCTCGATGTGTTAATAAGTACATTGTTGTATTCTATGATTATTTGCGATTCACTTTCCAAATATTTTATTATTTATATAGTAAATAATTAATTAATAAAAAGTAGTACATTTGTCCCATCTATTCAGTCTACAGGAAGCCAACGCACACAAATCTATATATTAATGCTAATTCACACCACCATCCTTCACAGAAATTTGGCACTATAAAATGTCTAATAAGAAGAGCAACAGATATATGCCATCCAGATAAATTAAAAGAAGAGATGAGTGAAATTAAAAATATTTTTATGAAGAATGGATATTCTGTGTCTTCAATTGAAAAATGTCTTAAAGCAAATAGAACAACAAACAATGAAGAAGAAAGGAACGTATTATATGCATCGCTTCCTTATGTTAAAAACGTAACGGACAAGATACGTAGAATTCTTCGTAAGAAGAACATGAAGATTTCGTTTTCACCACATGTTAAACTTCGACTTATGTTGAAACAAGTGAAAGACGTCATCCCTCTTCAATCATCAGGGATTTACAGAATTCCAGTTTAACTCTCTGCGGGAGAGTTTACATCGGCCAGACTGGTAGAACTGTCTCTACAAGATTGAGCGAACATCATCGATCGATCAGATTGAACCAGCCTGAGAAATCGTCCGTTGCAGAACATGGCTTGGAAGAATTCCACCAAATTAAATTTGAAGATACTAAAATTATTGCAAGACCTTCTCGACTTAACAACAGATTAATTAGAGAAGCCATTGAGATTTATAAAACAAGAAATATCAATCTCAATCATTGTGACGGATTAGAACTTAGTCGCGCATGGCTTCCAATATTAAATATGTTTTCCTCTGGCAAAAGGAGATTTTTTTCCTGAGAAGATGCATGTTCGCCGTCCATGTTATGCCGGGCATGCATATATTGTCTAGAAATATGTATACATAAAAAAAGGTAACATTTATGAATATTTCTTGTTACCTTGGTTACTTGTTATTATTGTTTTTTAACATGTTTATGTCAATGTATCCCCTGAAGAAGGCACCAGTTTATGGTGCCGAAACGTTGGGTTAAAATTAATAAATACAGAACATAAACTAAAAAAAGGTAGTATTTTTCCAATTAATAATATGAGTTCTGAAAGATATTTTAATAATTAGTACATTTGTATTGTTCGATTGAAAATTTTATAAGCAATTATATTTCATCTGAAATTTGAGAATTAACTACATACAGGAGAATATTTGTTAGGTAACACAAAAGGCCGGATGTGAAATCAAATATTTTGTATTTTGACAAAACAATATTTCGTTCGTTCAACTACAACAAAAAATAAAAAAATACAATAGAACCCATTTTCATAACGGTTAAAAAGAGGACGTAAATAAACTATGCATTCCTCTTTTTCAGCGCAGTATTGTATAATAATGGGTTTAACAATCCTGAAAATCGAATATATATTCTCTGTTAAACCATTTCCGGCAGAAAGCTCCGCCCATAACGCATAAAATACAAATTTGCAGGCTACTGCTGAAAGTTATTTTCTCAGTTATGCTTTCGTAACTATTCTTCTTTTTGCCTTTCGTGACCTTTAGGTAAGGAAGGTATTGTCTTTGGTCAAAAAAATCAGTGGGGAGTTTTCACATGTTATACGCCTGTATCTCACTTGTCAAATTTAGAAATGATAATGTCGAAGAATTGAGAAGGTAGATTGAATGCAGAGGATTAAATATAATTGGGAAAAATATGATCTTATGTGAAGGTTAGTGCATTTGCAAAATATACAAATACTCAATTTTTAATTAGAATTATTTACTTGCAGATGTAAAAATTATAGTAATATATAGTATAAATGGAATCAAAATTGATTGACTAAGGCAGCTAGCATGTAATTTTAAAACTTTTTTTACCTTCCGTCACCTTTAGGTAAGGAAGGTATTGTCTTTGGTCAAAAAAATCAGTGATGAGTTTTTCATGAATAATCACGTTCCTACTACACGAATTTACTATTTTTAAGATATCTATATGTGTGGCTGTGTGTGCCCCTGTGTGTGTGTGCGTGCGCCCCTGTGTGTGGGATGGAAAGTATAGGATCAGAAAGTGCTATAAGTCATAGTGTTCCTCGCAAGCGACATGCAGTTGCAGCCTCGCCTCAGGATTGAAACTTTCAATGTCGGGAGTACGAGGAAGGCCAAAGAGAAGATGGAAGGACTGA
Source organism: Ophonus ardosiacus (assembly GCA_943142095.1). NCBI lineage: Eukaryota > Metazoa > Arthropoda > Insecta > Coleoptera > Carabidae > Ophonus > Ophonus ardosiacus. The sequence goes on along the minus strand of OW964837.1, from coordinate 9,746,176 downwards.
ATCGCAGAAGACTTGAGAGAGTAAGAAATGTGTGAAGAAGATGCGTTGGACAGGAATGAGTGGAAGAGAAGAGTAAGAAACAGCGACCCCTAATAAAATAGGGAAAAGCTGAAGAAGAAAGAAGTGTCAAGTACTATTTACATAATGTATGTTCATATTGTAATTTTATTGGATTTATAGAATCTTTTCAAAGGAATTTAAATAAATAAATAAATATTATTTTATTGTATTTTATTATATTTTATTATACTGTTCTATTATTATTATTATTATTATTATTATTATTATTATTATTATTATTATTATTTATGCTTTAATATGTTTTTGAAAAGTGAAACTTTGTAATTATTTGTATTTGATCTGTAATTGGGCCTTGGCCTGTTGATCTTTTCTCTCTAAATAAATAAATAAATAAATAAATAAAATATATCATCACGGCATATTACCCATTTCTGGGTGTGCCAGTCTGTTCACAGATATCGGTAATAATGATGACATATTTGTACCGTGCGGGCACTTTCCAGGCGTCACCTCACGGGCACTCATTGCTGGCGTGGAGAGTGCACCACAGGTACTTTTGGTATGATATTTGTACAAAATACATCGAATTGACGGAAGATCTTGTACTGGCCACAACAGATTTTTTAGAATTCAACTCAAAAATGTGGGACTCCATTATGCCGCATCCTGATATTTAGCCAGAAAAAGTATAATATACAATAGATTTTATTCTGAAGTACTATAAGTAAAAATTTCCATCTGAATATGAAAACATGTTCACTACATAACAATTTATAGTTTTGTGTATAAGACGACAACAGTATTTGCTGGTATATACACAAAATTCTTTTGGGAAAGCGCTGATCCACGTTGCTGTGCAATCTCTATCTGGGGCATAAATCATCGGGTGCAATTTACGACAACGTGAGCGTTGGGCCTCATCGTCTGCTGGGAAAGCGGCAAGAGACAGCAACGGCGAAGTGTTTTCCGATTCGTATCTGGTTAATAAGTCGCGGTCGACGCATTTTTCATTCCTTGATAAAGTTAATGTTTGCTGTTTTTCTCTTTCTTTCTCAGCGGTTGGCAGAACTGCTGACATCGCGCTAGTTGCTGCTCTTATCAGCCATGGAAAACTCCCCGAGGCACATGGGCGGGGAGATAATTTTATTCAGGGGCGGGGGTGAAGATTGTGCAAAGTGTAAGGCGCCTGTAAAGTCTGTTCGCTCCTAGCTGAAACAAGCCGATATTTTATTACTCCAATAGATATTACCACAAACAAATAGAAAATCCTCAGGTAGTGTGGAACAGGGATGTATTCGAAATCTGCATAAGTAAGGGAAAATATCATTATTACAAGTACACAGTTATACTCGTCATAAAATAATCAAATAATGGCAACTGAGAATTTGTGTCTTCATCACTTTGCACAACGTCGGCATCGGTGTCACAGGTATTGACTTCGTCACTAACACTGGCAGAAGCATTGTCGATATCCCAGGGCCTCCACATTTCCATATTTAAAATTTCACTTACAACCGCTGCTAACTAATGTTACATGTAAACTGAGTTAAGACGAAAGAAAACCGGGATTGTAAAGGAACGAAATTCAATCAAGGGTGACTTAAATGAATAGTAGATTAAATAATTCCTAGAAATTATGATGATGGCCAAACCCGAAAACAATGTCATTAGCCGAAAACGTCTTTCCAGGTAATTCTTAATTATACCTATTCAATGATAATACCTAGCTGTAAATACATTTCAAAATAATTTCAAAAAATTCTCTTAAAAATTTACAAACGCATATATCAAAACGAACTGAATACAATCCTTGTTCAACACTCCATTTACAACTGACCGCCGTTTGATGAACAAAGGCTCAAGAAAGTGGTTTATGGTTTGTGGTAATAACTATTGGGGTAATAAATTATCGGCTTCTTTCAGCCAGGAGCGAACAGACTTTACCTAATTTTGTTATATCATCGTTAGTGATCGAATGAATAGTCCAAAGACTGGAATACCGGAATTACGACACAAAATCGTCGGTTATTTTAGTTAAAAATCGGTTGATTTCGAGTCGGGTCGGTGTTTATCTACATTAACTGTTGCAAGTTATCCGGAACGCGATAACTAAACAACGGATAACTGGGCAAGTTACACTGGATGATGGTTAACTGGGCAATAGTCCAGTGGACGATAATAAAGGAGGATAAGTAGGCAACGATCTTCTGGGTCAGAGAAATTTAAAAATTTTGCTACCTTGATATACATACAATTTAGTGTTTGGTTTTGCAACAAGAAAAATCTGCTGTGGCCAGCACAATACCTCTCGCCATTTCCAGTTCGTGCTATATAAGTATTGTATTGCACTTCGCTATCGAACCGTCGTTTTATAAAAAAAAAAAATACAGAACTTTACCCAAATATTGTTTTTATTGTATTTAACATGTCTTCTGCACAAATACAATTCTAATTATATCTATTTTTCATTGTATTCTAAATGTCTGAGATTCTTCCAATTCATTAGCAAGATTGGCGGTATTTCTTATAAATATATGCATTTTATCTACAATTATGGGGTCTCGTGGTCGCGTACCTCAGTGTCTGGTCGCGAACTCAGGGGAGGCGCCAAATATTTCCAATTTTAAATGGCACAAAAGTGATCCCTGTGGTGCACTCTCCACACCATCTATGAGTGCCCGTGAGGTGATGCCTGGTAAGCGCCCACACGGTAAAATATATTGTCATCATTACCGATGTGTACATGTGTTGTAGATACTGGCACACCCAGAAATGGGTAATATGCCGTGATGATATATTTATTTATTTATTTATCTACAATTTTAAATATTTAATTAATAAAAGAATAAGAAAAAGCTTTCAGAATGTCACTAAAACTGTTGATTTTAAACACTGACATCTATCATTTACGACCTATGTTATAAACATTTGAATTTGTCAACTGGCTTCCTTAGTGCCTTGACCACCGCGATTAGATTATTCTATATATTACAGTGCCTTTATATCTAAATCTATAGAAGATATAATGAAATTTTTAAATGTATCAGATGCAGAATTTTATATTCTTCAATAATAGTAATAACAGAAATTTTTAAATAATAATATTTAGAAGATTTTATTGAAGAAACTATTACTTCCGGTTGTACTCTTAAAATCTAATCCCAGGATTATCAGATTGAGGAAACTGCAGTTAAATATTTTTTAAATCTTATAGTATTTGCGAAACCGTGGTTCCAACATCCACACATCCACACACACACATGGACATTATCGTAATGTTACAATCGGATTATAGGGACCTTAAAACGTGCTTATCCACTACAATCTGGATAGCGAGAGGTAATAATAGTTAAAAATGACGCTCTGATATTTTTGAATGTACCTTAATATAACCTAACCTAAAGCACAATTTTGTAATTTTATTGCCAAACGAAATAAAAGCTATCTGTAATATTATCCATCAACAATCGTTCTGTTATATACAAGAAAATGGCTCCTTACTCAAAATTCTGGACTTCTACGATATTAAGAAAGCCATAAACGAATTATTAGAATTGAAGAATGAATAACTTGATCTCGTTCAGACTCTATAGACCAGGGCGTCTATTTTGTAACTAGAAAAGAAAGCAGTAACGAATACCAATTCAGATGGAATACGAGCCCCCCACCATTGTAAAGGCAGCCATTTTGCACTGAATAAGTTATCCGAGTGGAGCACTCGAATATCGTATTCCATTGTAGAATAGGATTGTCGTGATGTTTATCAGAAATTTCATCGGCCTGCAATATTATTATATTTCTATTTGAAATATGAGTTACTTGACGAAGATTATAAATAATAATAACTATGCTGTACTGATGAGCTCTAATAAGAGCGAAACACGTGTCTACAGCTGTTTTGAGCGATTCCCTGTGAACAATTTTTCTAATTATAAATAATATTTTTAGCAAGTGGCTCATTTATTTCTGTTATTGTACGGAAATTATGGAAAGAAATAATACTCAAAATTTAAGGATGGGGAGAAGAAGATAACCATCAGAAACATTTGGGAACACATTTTGGTAAATTTTATTATTAAAACTGTACGATAAATTTAAAATTTCAAGACGAATAGATGATTTTATATAATTCGATAGAATTCGTGATTCTGAATAGAAAATAAAGATGGCTTGCTCGCCATAATGAATTCGTATTCGTTATTGCTTTCTAGTTCCAAAATAGGGGCCCAGAAAAGAGTAACGGTTAAACATAGGCAAATTCAAACTCACATCATAACGCTCAGAATATAAATTTGATTAAAAAAGAAAAAGCCCTTAACCTTAACAATAATTTTTAAAAAACTATACCTATACGTATTTCCAGAACTATGTTCTCATCATCAGTAGAAACTACAAAATAATAAGACAGAAAAGTTGATATTACTTAGCATGTAAACCAAGCCAGAGGTCAAAACAGCTCAGAGCTGAATATTAATAAAATGTATAAACTATATCCAGTCAATGTTTTACAAGCCTACAATGTATATGTCGTCATTGTTATTTATTTTATTTATTCGTGTCTAATCCATACAGAATATTATATGTATAATTCAAATTATAGCGTCAATACAAAGTATATATCAAATGTGACAATCGTTAGATTTATATAGTCCAGAAATATTTTTTTGCTTAGCAGTAGTTATAGTCAAGCCTTCCACATTCGCAGTGATGATGGTCAATGGTTGAGGCTCTAATAAGAACCGAAGGTTGGTGCTGTTACTCATTCTTGAGATTTAACCGTCAGAGTTTTGGATTAGTTGTAGCAGAATTAGCTAATTCGTAGGTGAATCATTGCCCAGGGGTCGCGACGTGGACGCTTCTGCTGTGACCCTGCTGTCATTGTCATATTATGCAACAAAATTATTGACAAGATTTTTTTAATTATCCTGAAAAATACTGCCGGATACAAAATTCCGATTTTATGGCCGGATTGACTGGATTCAGTATCAAATCAAGATCTTCATTCAATCACTAGGTTTTTATAATTATAAAATATACGAAAAGTAGAAAGATCTACTGTATGTAAAATAAATACGGAAAAAACTATGCCTCCAATGTTCTAGCTATGCACGCCTATGTGTCCGGAGTTGTAGAGCTTTTACCGAAGTTTTGGAATTTCTCTCGTGATATTTACTGCAGCTTTTACCTTGCACTCTGACCACTAAATGACCCAATTTTTCCCAATTTATGCCCCTATTAACTTTAGACATTTTTAATCGAAATTTAATAGCGATGACGTCATCTGTTAATTAAATTTTCGCACTTGTATTTTAAAATTTTTTGCAAAGAGATCATTAAATATGAATTTTGTTTTTTATATACTCCGGTGGTGTGGTTTAACACAGCATACATACAAAGATAAAAAAATTCCCCATCCGAAAATACCAAACACGTGGAAATTATCCAATATTTTAGGCCCATAAATTAATTTTAAAATTTATTTATTTTCCTATTAATAGCAGTACCTATGCCAAATTTGAACAAAAAAATAAACAAATGCTGACCATTTTTATCTGTCAGAGTAGGTTAATTGACATTGTCAAGAGACATTACTTTTGAGGAATGTCAGATTGAAGGAACGTCAGTTAAATATTTTTTAAGTCTTATAGTATTTGAGAAATTATATTTAGAAGAATATTTCTAACAAAGAATTACTTCCGGTTGTCCAGTTGTTACCAAAACCTTTTCAGCTCTACCCAGGAATGTCAGATTGAGGAATTCATAGTTAAACAGGTCTTAAGTATTATAGTTTTTGAGGAAACGTCCTTCCATTATCCACACACACACACACGCACACACACGCACGCACGCACGCACACACACATACATAAAATCTGGATATGCGATTTTTAGCATGATTCCAACACCTCTCTTAGCGAGAGGTAACATCACTCAATAAGTTCGTTGGATGACTAATAAAACAACAACTTTTAGGCAAAATTCGACTTCAATCATCAACATAGTTTCCTTCAAGAGCGATACATTCATTCCAACGCTTTTCTAACATTTCGATACCTTCAGTTTCGGCAATCACTTCTTCATTGGGCTAAATCTCTTTACTGCTGACTGCCGATTTGACTCTGGAGTGAAGTGATGGATCCATGTTTCATCCATTGTCACATACCGCATGAAAAAATTCTTTTTATTGCGCTGAAACAACTCTAAACAGCGCTCTGAATCGTCAACGCGTTGTTGTTTTTGATCAACTCTGAGAAAACGCGGTACCCATTTCGAACAGTTTTTTTTCATGCTCAAATATTCATGCAAAATGGTAAATACACTGTCTTCTGATATCTTTATGGTGTCAGCTATCTCACGCAACTTCAATTTACGATCGGCCAAAACCATTTTGTTTTTTTTATCTTTTCTGGAACAACTGCCGAATTTGGGCGACCAGAGCGATCAGCATCATCGGTGTTTGTACGGCCGCGTTTAAAATCAGCAAACCACTTCTCTACCATTTGTCTCGATGGAGCATACTCCGAATAACACTTATCAAGCCATGTTTTATCAACATAAGAAATTCAGATTTTTCCATTATATTGAAAATTACAAAAGTAGCGTCACGAAAACCACTGTAACTTGTGAACTAAACGTCAGATTATAATAAAATTTTGAAACTTATCGTTTGAAAGTTGGTACTTCCTAAAAATCATATGGATTTGTCAATAATGACAGGATCTATATGTCATCCTACGAACTTATTGAGTGACAGATAAAAATGTGAAATCGACTTATTTAAAAAATGTTGTTTTAATGAACTCATTTGTAATAAGGATAACAACCCTGCGCAATGCGACCTAGAAGTAGGTCTTTTAAAAGTTGGAGACGCATGATCTACACTTCTACAGTCTAGTTTATAAAAATTCTAATAGAATATACCCTAACTCTCCCTATATGTTTATTCTCGTATATCTACCCGCCTTTCCAAACTTCTCTTCTAAACTCCGTGACAATTAATCCAACTTTCCCTGGGACTCAAGCGTCGTAAGAAAAGAAGCCCGGGTAGTTCACATGCTCGCCGCCCTAAGGGTGGCTGGGTTGTTGCAGAAGAGACGTCGGGCGTCGCGTGCGTGTGTGTGCGCATTCAAATAATCGTGTAGCAGAACGCTGCTTTGTATAAAGTTCAGTTCAAAACCGTTTGAGTAGTTTGCTACACTCACAAGCTCTAGGCTGCCCTAAGCGCTCACAGGGCGGGATTGGATATAATTTGCAGAAGATAATAACCAAATTGAAGGGTAGATTTGGTTAAATTTGTTATATCTTGTATAGATTTACACTATAATATATAGAATATTCTCATATAATACATCGCAGAGGTTGTATTCATAACGCTGTTAATACGGTTTTTCACTTCGAGCATACAGAGTGTCCCATTTAAAAGTGCCACCATTGGGATCTCGAGAACTATAAGAGATACGATATCGGTTAAATGGAACTTTTTGTGCGCCTTTGGGAGGACATCTCAGATGAGCTTTTGTTTTTCAAAAAAATTTCATAGGGCAATAGATAATGACGAAAAACTGAATATTGTTGATTTTTACCTCTCGCTAAGAGAGGTATTGGATTCATGCTAAAATTCGCATATCCAGATTTTATTGAATAAGCACGATTTAAGGTCCCTAGAATCCAATAATAACATTTTTAAAATGATGTCTGTGTGTGTGTGTGTGTGTGTGTGTGTGTGGATGTGTGTGTGTGTGTGTGTGTGTGTGTGTATGTATGTATGTCTGGATGTTGTAGTCACGATTCCTCAAAAACTATAAGACTTAAAAAATATTTAACTGCAGTTTCCTCAATCTGACATTCCTTGGAAGAGCTGAAAAGGTTTTGGTAACAATTGAACAACCGGAAGTAGTAGTTTCTTAGAAAAATTCTTCTAAATATAATTTTTTGGGAGGTTTTTTTTTATTAAATATTGAAGAACATAAAATTCTCCATCTAATACACGTAAAATTTTTATTATATCTTGTATAGATTTAGAGATAAAGACACTATAATTTATAGAGTGAACTAATCGCAGAGGCTACGGCACTAAGGAAACCAGTTGACAAATTCCAATGTTTATAACATGCGATGGAATCTCCTGTTAGACAAAGCGGGCCAACATTATAACTTTTCTTCCCCCGTTTAGATGGCGTTAGTATATAAAATTTTATTTCAAATTTGACAATGACAGCTTACTAACAGCTCGATTGTTATTGAATTGGTTGACATCATGTTGACATATTTTTTAATTTAGTTGTGGCTTTGTTTATTTATGATATATACACATTTATTTGTGGTTGTTTGTGATTATTTGTGATATAAACAGTAAATAGTTTATCATTAGATATTGTGTGTGAAAAAACTTTTGTGAAAGAGACATCATATCGCGCATTAATTTCTGTATTCCAGACTGCATTACGACAGATGTGTATTATATGTGTACTATATTAGTTCTTAGATGCATAATTAGTATTTTGTAAGCTCGATTTTAATTGTTAATATATTTTACAGAAGTTACTACATTGATTTCCAAATCCCAAAAATTATTTACAAATGTTCAACACCGAATATTAAATGGGAAGAAAATATTGAAAAATTGTGTAATTAGCGATAATAAAAAAATATCACAGAAGAAATACGACAAATTATAAAAAAGTTAAATCTCTAACAAGTAAAATAGTTTGTATTGTTAATTTACTATTTCACTCATTTTAACATAAATATAAAATATAACGTATGTAATTTAATAGCTTAATACTTGATATAAATAAATTTCAACATCGGCTCATTGTGAGATCTTCAAATTTATTACCAAGTATTAAGTTGTTGAATTCGAATCAATTAAAAATTCCCGCCTCCTATACATGAAACTTGTTCTTCCCACGACCAGGGGGCGCTGTACTTATAGTACCGGTATGCAGCATTACAGTTTCCTATCTATAATAGTGTCTGTGATCTGTGGTTTATAACATAATATGTAAATGACACATGTCAGTGTCAACAGTTTTAGTGACATTCTGATAGCTTTTACTGGGAAGTATATTTATTATTTCTTATTGTTTTATTAATTAACTATTTGAAATTATAGGTAAAATTGTGGTAAAATGCATATATCCATCAGAAATACCGCCAATCTGGTTAAGGAATTGGAACAATCTATGGCATTTAGAAACTTCCTCATACAATGAAAAATAGATATAATTAGAATTATATAATAAAAAACAATATTTTGTTATAAAACGACGGTTCGAAAGCGAAGTGCAATACAATACTTATATAGCCTAATATGGAAATGGCGAGAGGTCTTGTGCTGGCCACAACAGATTTTTTCTTTTTCAAATTACTTCTAAACAATTAGTAATTGAGAAAAACGTTTCAAATATAAAAGGTAGATATTTTTATTAACTAACCAGTGGTGTACGAAATAAATTTTTATGTACGTAAATTTTCGAGATATAACACAAACTTATATTTTTTTAAATAGAACCCATATCTGATTTTCGTCTCAAAAAATAATTATTTTTTTCTCTTTCCAATGATGTAAGGGTTATTATGTTTTATATTTGTTTTACTCCGAAAATTTAATTTTTCTCTTTATTTTCCTGAATTTTCTTATTTTTCCCACTATACAAGTAAATTTTATGTTAAACAGAAGTAAACCTACTGGCTCATTTCGTAAGACATTATTATTGTTATTTTATTGCATTGCGCTACATATTAATTTCAAATTAATATTAATATAAATCATTGTTATATTATTATGGAATATCTATGTTATTTAGTATTGATGTATATTTTTATATAATAATTTTGCGACACAAATGAAATTATGAGTCTGTTGTATGTATATATGTTATAATAATAATTATAATTGTTTATTATACGGTGCATTTATTTCATAAAACAAATAGATAATAACATTAATGATCAGTAATATAACCAAAATAACATATTTTCAGAATTTAGGGATTGTTTATAATGATAATATTTTTCGATGCACAGCGGAAATATATTTATTGTAAATATCAAAGTTTATTTAAATGTATAAATAAATTTGGTTTAATAATTATCGAATCGCATAACCACGAAAATGTCATCCTTTATAACCAGAACATTTTAATGTGAAACATTATAAAATTACGTGAATTTATTGAGTTCATTGCAACCGCATTATTTTTTATTTTAAATAGGCCGGAATTTAATTTATTTTTGACAAATTTAGTTCATATTAATTATATGCATGGTTGAATTATATTATTTCAAATATTTAAATGCATAATTTTTTTACACTTCTCTCGTATGAATGTGGTATTAAAATGTAATAAAATTTACGGTAAAAAATGTTATAATATTGTGGATTATGCTAAACAATAACAGAATAATGTAAAAAAATCAAAATTTATTTTGTCTCTTATGAGTTTCCCTATAGTTTATTTTGGAGGTATCACGTGGTTTATGAAGTAGGTACGAGTGACAAATAATAGTAATAGCCTTGGAAATTAAAAAAAAAAATGCAGATAATTATATTCTACACCTAAAGCCTCATTTCCACCGAATGTCTTAATGCTTAATACATAAGGCTTAATGAATTATAACAATTTACTAGGATACCATTTCCAGCTATTTTGTTTAGTGACAATTCAACAGAAATGTCATATCTTTTTTCCGAATTACTTGTTGTTTAGTAGACTGCCATTGCAGCAGCAATGCTTCTTTTTTTAATATGTTATATCTATACACAATTTTCTGTATTTATATCGATACCGAAAAATTAATTAAAAGTTAATAATTATAAAATAGACTGAGAGTTGACAGTTCAGGTTAGAATTTTTCAATCATTTGTTTTTACGCATTGCTCTTAGTTCTTAAGCATTAAGCCTTATGCAAAGCTGGAAATGGTAGTAAACGTTGTCATATGATAAACATTTTTACGCATTGCGCTTAGTTATTAATTATTGCTCTTACGGATTAGGACAATCGGTGGAAACGAGGCTTTAGTTCATAAAAATATTTTGATTTTAAAATCTACATTTACATCATTGCACAGATTCTATTTAACCTGCAAAATAGAAATTCTGACAATTCAAACGATTTGCATTTGTTTACAATTTTGTTAGAGTGTGGATTATTAAGAAATATTATATTAAACGACTTATAAATGACCTTGAATAGTCATCTTTCGTTAATCAAACTGTATTTAAATTGAAATCACAGTAGTATGTAAGAGCAGAATAGTTATTTACATATAGAGGGTAGGGTCGAAAGAAAAGGTTTACGCCTGCGGACGAAATTTGTTCGTCCAAGGGTGTAAACTTCTTTCGGCCCGAGGTACGTACAACGTTTTACGCACAAATGCAATCAAATGAAATGTTTTTAAATTATTTTTTAAATACATTTAAAGCTTGTTGCTATATAAAAATATTACGTGGCCAGGTGGCCATGTCACAAAACAATAAGGTGGTGCGTTGCATTGCTAACTATTTGGTTATATGAATATTTTTTTAAATGTCAAACTTGGAGATTTGAGACAATTTCTGAAGTAATTCCTTAAGCAATTCTAATAAAATCTAGTGAAAATTTAGCGGAACTAATATCATTTTTCTAAAAATAAGATTCTTGATTACATTTCCAATTGTATTTTTGATGTTTTGTTTACTAGTAAGCGGGCTCTTTCTGTATTTTACCGCCCGCATATGCTACTTTATCGCCCGCAGGGTGTAATCTTTCAGTTTCCGCCATGGTAACTACGATGTAAACAAATAATTTTAAAGCAGATGTGCCTAATAATAATTTTAAAACCAAGTCACTTATAAAATGTAAAATGGTTTTTCTTCAAACGTCATAAAAATGACATCTTTTGTGACTTGTTTCACAAGGCAGAAATGAAATAAATAAATATCCATAGCAACTATATAAAATGAGCGAATAAGAACAAACTTTTAAAATAGAAACTTGTCATTTCGCTCTAAGTTGCATTATACACTAGATAACCTAAGAATAAAGTTACTAAAAACCTCCAACAGCTGTCAAATTTATATATACTTTGATAATCTACAAATTGAAATATAAACAGTTTATATTTAACGAAATAACATATTATAAAATAGCAGACTTACATATTGGTAATTATTGTAAGAATACTTAGAATTAAAGTGATAATAAAAGTTCATATTGTTTTTCATCAATTCCTCGACATATTATATCCTGCAGCAATATTGTTAAACTTCCATCCAACTGAAGAGCTGCACATGACAATACTTCAAGTTCTGATATAATTGCACATAAAGAGATTATAAAATTGCATAGTTTTTATTTAAACATCAAAAGGTGAAAATTTTTATAATTATTGTAACGTCAAGTTGTAATTATTTTATTTAAATACGTTTGTTTGAAGAAAAAATATGTATCACTCGGAGAAGAAGTGTCATTGTGTGCCTCGCATGTAATTGGCCGACTCGCTACCACTCGTCGTTCAAACTTCCATGTTCGCCACACAAAGAATTACTTTTAATCCTAGTAACACAATATACTATTGTCTATCCATGAATTTCAGGAGGGAACAAATAAAATGAACATATGTATAACTGTCCTGTTAACAAGGCAGTTTTTCTGCCATTGACGCGATGTCAACTGTTTTGTTCGTCAGTTTTATTACATTTTGAGTGATTATAGTCTATTTGAGAATGACTGGCAGTAATAAATCATTATTTGCAAGAGTAGTATTGGATTTTTGCCAGCAATGCGGCAAATAAAACTACCAGAAAAATCAGTTGTAACTACACTAGGATGGTCAAAATAAGCCGCACGCTTTGTACCTGGAACGAAACTTACTTATCGAACAATAGAAATGCCGTTCGATAATCCCCGTCGGACTGTGTCATAGACGTAGATAGGATTTGTAGAGTGATCTGTTTATACATTTACTAAAAATAAAAGTTTTTAATATTTAAATATAACTTTCTCAGTCATTATTATTATATTGCATACATTTAATATTTACATACATACATTCAATATTTACATTTTTATTTGTTACATACTAAAATTTATACTTATTTCATGTGTGTTGTCAAGATATTGGTACCTGTCATATTTCTATTAAATATACATATTACATTACATATACTGATATATTTATACATAAATTATTAAAAATCAGAATCTGATTCTGAATCTTGTCCTACTGAAATTATAAATGGCTCGATCGTTTCGTCTATCAGATGGTCAAGTTTGCACATTTGGTCTTCTTCCTTTATGACATGTTGAATACAGTTTTTCCAATTATCGGCAGTCACATGTTTTAATGCATCCATAAAAAGTTTTTTCACATTGTCCAATTTAAAAGTGGTGATGTTTCGCGCTACTTCACCTTTAACTTGAGCCCAAACTAATTCAATTGGATTGAGCTCGCAGTGATAGGGCGGTAAACGAAGGACAGTAATACCGCGATTCGCTGCCATATCATCAATAACATGATGAATAAATTTATGTCTATGTAATTATATTCAGGTAGTTTCATCTTAATTATTTAAATGACTTTACCTGACCCTGAAAAACAACTTAGACCTAAAACTATAGTTCTCTACCGAATTTAGTCATTTCGACTATCCCTGTGCAAACAATTGTTGGCGCGCCACTAGAATGTCTTTGACAGAATGATTTATTACTGCCAGTCATTCTCAAATAGACTATACAAGTTTTCCATTTTTATATATTTTCTAAATGTCATCAGCTTCTCCAATGTAACATCCGGTAAAATTTAAATTTTCAATTAATATTTAAAAAGTTATATTCCGCTTAAATTAAATAATAAAGAACTCAAAACTTCAGATTTATTATACAAATATGTAAAAGTTTCAGAAAATAAAATTAAATAAATTATTAGAATACCCAGTTCTACATCAGGATACGCAAATAAAAACTCAAAGACCCCCAGTGTATTTTATTTAGATTGATTTATATTTAAAGACTTTTCCTTTGGTGTTTTACAAAAATCCAAAGTACCGTTTAATTGGACGTACTTTAGTGCATTTTCCATGGTTTAATCGCTAAGTTTCCTTTGACAAAGTTCAGTGTAAACGGATGAGCTAACTAGGTTGCGGGTGGAAATGTTTACCACTGTGCTACATGTCCTACATACAAACATATGTACACGTTGTACCTGTGTACTAACATGGCTACGTGTCTTGCCCTAAACCGATGTGTTTGTGTGTGTGTGTGTGTGTGTTTGTGTGTGCGGTTACAAGCCTGTGTGGACGTGCAAACAAAATGAAAGTTTGAGAGACTATGTAGCTTAAGGCTGGGTTTTAGCAGGCGAATTTTACTTACACTCCTGGATACAACTTTAAGAGCACTGTAAATATTCTTTCATGAACTTGTAAACCAGGAAGATTCATTTGAAGTTACATGAAAATTCAAACTTGTTCGGAAATTTGAACCTTTAGATGGTTCTCTTAATTTCAAATGTGGATTGAATTTTTAATTAATTTTTCCCATTCCCGAATTGTAAATGGAACAGACAAATACATTTCTGTCAATCAAATGTCGAGTCGTAATCATGGATATGACAAACCCTATGTTTCATACATACATACATACATAAAATCACGCGTTTCCCACTTAGTGGGTTAGCAAAAACCAGAAAACAATAAGAAAAGGGATGAAAGTAAGAGCTCCACTGAATCATTTAACTCTTTAATAACATTCTTCTTTCGCCTTGTCCAAAATCATCATAACATTCATACAAAGAACATATTAAAGTGACCGATTTTCGGTAGCGAATAACCGCATCCGGACCACAATAATAGTTACGCAACAATCATCTTTCGCCATTTTGGAAATTTTTTGAAAATACTAAATTTATAACAATTGTAATTAAAAATTTTGAATTATTGCCCCAAAAGTCAATAAACCCAATTTTCAGTTAAAAACTTCAAATTTTGCAAAATTCTAATTTTATGTATCTAGATACTTCTCAATGCGCTGATTCCAAATTTTGAAACCGCAGATCGATATCTCTTTTCGTTCTCGAGATATTTAGAGTTAAAGTTTTGCTTAAAACTGCCCATTTTTGGGTAATAACCCAAAAATGGGTCGAGATATAAATTTATCGATACCACCATTCGATTCTACGGACAAAAGTACATAGCTATACTAATTTTCATAAATTTTGATTAACCGGTTTATTTTTTATGAATAAAAATTTGAAAACCTCTGAAAATGGCCAAAATCTGAAAATATGGCGAGGGGTACACCTTAGATTTTTGCGATTTTTGGTCATTTTCAGTTATTTTGCTTTAGAGATTGTAAGAGGTGTTCAAAAATTACGAAAATTGGTGTACTTATGTAATTTTGCCCGTAGAATCGAATGATGACATCGCTAAATTCATATCTCGACCCATTTTTGGGTTATTACCCAAAAATGGGCAGTTTTGAACAAAATTTTGAATCTAAATATCTCGAGAACGAAAAGAGATATCGACCTGCGGTTTCAAAATTTGGAATCAGCGCATTGAGAAGTATCTAGATACATGAAAAATATAATTTTGAAAAATTTGAAGTTATTATCTGAAAATGGGGTTTAATGACTTTTGGATCAATAATTCAAAAATGGGTAGAGATATAAATTTGGCAGTAATATTATTTGATTGTAAAGACAATTTTTAGAGTTTTTGAACAACTGAGTATTAAAAGAAAATTGTTTTCATTTTAAATGAGGCGGTAAATATATTGCTGTCAATCAAATGTCGAGTCGTAACCATGGATATGATAAACCCAATGTTTCATCACAGAATACATTTATACAGAAGCGACACTCCTTGCCGGCACCATTGGGGTACGTTCTAAAACGGCGTGGAAAGGTAGAGTAAAGGTAGAGTGAATGTAATATCACGTGGTAACTTTTCCCGTGTTCATTCAGAACGATATAGAGAGTCAAGAGAGTGTACCCCTGTCAAATTTAAAATGGATTTGGAAAATAAAAAAAGTCTACGACAATATCTTTAGCTATTTGTTTATAGAAATATCTGTTGTCGCAATTTGAATTATTGCCAGCTTTTGTAATAATGAATAATTCTGATTGAAAAACTGAAGATGTTGATATAGAGAAAGTGAAACGAATAAAAATTAATCGCATTGAAATTGTAAATGGGGTGAAAAGCAAACAATTTCAATCTCATTTCAGAATTAATCGGAATACATTTGAAAAACTGTTGCCAATAATAGACAATGCTATTGAAAAAGAAACTACTACTGTATTATATATATAAAAAAAAAAATATATCATCACGGCATATTACCCATTTCTGGGTGTGCCAATCTGCTTTATCGCAGATATCGGTAATGATGATGACATATTTGTACCGTGCGGGCGCTTACCAGGCGTCACATCACGGGCACTCATTGCTGGCGTGGAGAGTGCACCACAGGGGTCACTTTTGTGCCATTAAAAATTCGAAATATTTGGCATCGGTCGGGATCGAACCTGGAACCCCCAGGTTCACGACCAGACACTCAGGCACGAGGCCACGGGACCCCCGGGGTATTATTATTATTATATTTTTTTCTTTTTTTTATTTTCTCCCAAACATAAAACCCATAGGAATTCAGAATTTCTCTATTTACTAGCATCATCAGGGACATATTATCAGCTGTAATAGAAAATAATTTGTATTTAAAAGAAACATTGTTTATATAAATATAACCTATTACTTATTCTTTGTTTCTTGAATTAATATGCAATTGTCTTGATTTATTAATGCCCCATCTACACTTTTCAATATTTCATGTGTAGAAGAAAAGAAAATAAACCACAAATGAAACTAATTTCAACATAACACATGTAGATTTCAATAAACATTGCTACTGCGCATGACGGGTATAAGTTACCGCGCTGACTGAGTGGGGAAAGAAAAGGACACACCGAGTGTACACTACATCGTTCACAAACACGGTGTAATGTTACCCATCTAACTTCACTCTGTATTTTAGAACGGCTAGAGTGCACTCTTACCTCATCACTCCGCGTTTTAGAACGTACCCTTGTTGTTGCGATTTTACGTTTATGACCTTGAACTTTAAATTTGTTGGCAAATTTACGCGCGAAATTTAAATTGTTTTAAATGGTAAAAGAAAAATTAGAACATAAAAGTACTAAAATTTTGATTTTATTAACGAATTAAAAAGAGATCAGATAAAATAATCACAATGCAAAATCTTTGATGTGGGAAACACAAACGTCAGACTCGATGAATATGTCCCATATATCGTTCTCCATCCAATCTTCTCTTCCACAGGCCTTGAGCCACGTTTTACACCTATATTTATTAAATGAATATACATTTTACATGATATGGTAGTCGTTTTACACAACTTACATTTCTGGATCTTTAAGAAACGAAAAAAAAACTTACATTTCCCTTTCTCCATTTTTTAAATATATTTATACAGTCTTCATATGAACAAACAAGTCCTCCCGATTCTACTTTCTTCATTTTATCCATTTAATTAGAAACTAACACCACTTCTAAAATTCACAAACAATTCACAAAATGACATATGTCAAAAGTGAGAAGACGTGTGAGACGTGTTTGGTTTGCTTGAATTAGCCATAACCCACATGGGCGTGACAAGCTGAGACAACAGCTCTTCCAGAATACGTGAAATATGATGATTTTCCTCATGATAACGATTTTTCCTATCGTTTGTTGAAAAAATAACATATTTGTTTTTATTAGAAATCAATTTGTGTTTCTCAATATACTTTTATTATTGACGCTAACGGAAAATGTTCACGACGAGATAATGAAAAGAACAAAGAATCGTAAGATACGAAGATATGCCGAAACAATCCGATTTTATCCGATTAGCCCTTTAAATTTGTTGGCATACTCTTTCTCTCTCTAATTTTCGTTTCTCTGTCTGACTGTCGCTTCTGTATAGATGTTTATTCTGTGGTTTCACGTTAAAAACTCACGGTAAATATATGACTAGAAACCTCAAAAATTATAATCCGAAGATTACATGTTTTCAAATTAGTATCTTAAATGTTTATATTCTGTTACCTGGGCTAAAGGGAAGGAAGAACAAATATGTATTATAAACTCATATACGAGGTGTGTTCAAAAACTATCGCGAATTTTGAATTTTCGCGGGTTACGTATATTCGAATTTCGATCTTTTTGTGGCTTTATGTTGGTACTCATGTCTCTCACTTATGTCGACAAGCTCGGCCATTTTGAATGTTCACTTAATTGTTGACAGCTGCTTTGCTTGCACGTGTTTTGGATCGTCTTCGATTTTTACCTATTCAAAAAAATGGAACAAAGAACCTGTATCAAATTTTGTGTGAAAAACGAAATTAAGTGCGCGGATGCATTCCGAATGTTGACTGTGGCATACGGAGAAGCTACCTTGGACCAAAGCAACGTTTATCGGTGGTACAAAATGTTCTCAGAAGGCCGAGAAGATGTGAACGACGAAAAGCGTGCTGGACGCCCGAGCACTTCAACAACAGACGAAAAAATTAATGAAGTGGAGAAAATGATATTGGCCAATCATCGAATCACCGTTAGAGAAGTTGCTGAGGACCTAAACATATCGATTGGCTCGTGCCATTCGATTTTTATCAATGATTTGGGCATGAGACGGGTCGCCGCGAAATTTGTACCAAAATTGCTCAATTGCGACCAAAAACAGCATCGCATGAACATTGCTAATGAGATGTTGGACTCTGTCCGCGACGACCCAAATTTGCTCCAGAGGGTCATAACTGGTGACGAATCGTGGGTTTATGGTTATGACGTGGAAACCAAAGTTCAATCATCTCAATGGAAGCTGCCGCACGAACCAAGACCGAAAAAAGCGCGCCAAGTTCGGTCGAATGTGAAAGTTTTGCTGACAGTTTTCTTCGATTGCAGGGGCGTGGTGCATCATGAGTTCTTGCCACAGGGTAGAACGGTCAATAAGGAATATTACCTGCAAGTTATGCGCAATTTGCGCGAAGCAATCCGCCAGAAACGCCCGGATTTGTGGAAGAACAAAAATTGGCTTTTGCACCACGATAACGCCCCTGCTCACACATCGTTGCTTGTGCGCGACTTTTTAGCCAAAAACAACACACTAATGATGCCGCAGCCACCGTATTCCCCAGATCTGCCCCCCTGTGACTTTTTCTTGTTCCCTAAACTGAAGAGGCCCATGAAAGGACGACGTTACGCTACGCTTGACGAGATAAAGACGGCATCGAAGGAGGAGCTGAACAAGATAAAAAAAATGATTTTTTGAAGTGCTTTGAAGATTGGAAAAACCGTTGGCACAAGTGTATAATATCTCATGGGGATTACTTTGAAGGGGACAAAATAGATATTCATGAATAAATAAATAATTTTTGAAAAAACACAAAATTCGCGATATTTTTTGAACACACCTCGTAGTCCAAATAATATCTATTACATATTGCTTACCATTGGTTAAAAAAAAACCTTCCCCCCTTACGAAAAACAAATAGCATAATCCTGAAAAATATCACCTTACACATCCAGCTTTCATCCCTTGTTTAACCGAGTAAACCGAGTTAAACCTTTTGATATCGAATTCACATTTCAGCTTTGGGGAACCCCCGCAGCATTTGGTTATTTTCGTGTATTGAACCAGCAATACGTCATGATAAACATGTATCAGTAGCAATGGAATTCACAGACATACGAATATGTTCACATACCAAATGTGTAGGAGGGTAACAATGTTGCTGCAGGGCTCCAGGCACTAGAACTTAACATAGAGAAAGTCAAATGCACTCGTGTGTGCATTCTAACTGCATTGGATTAAAATTTTGAGAGATGTAAATAGGAGCAAGTTTAAATTATTTGTATTTGGTAAATTATACTTCTGCAGTTTAACTACAATGTGCTAACATCCGCGAGTGGGAAATCGTTATTTACATTATATGTGCAGTACGTGTTATTTTAAAACGCTGCAATAAAACCGAGCGTTGTTGTATAAATACCAAACGCACACATTATGCATTAAATTTTTTGGCCGAATATATATATATTAAATTATGTATTTTCTATGAATTTTGCTAGTTAATGGTTACAGGAAGTAAAATTCTCCGGACTTGCAGTCAACTAATACGATTTATTCATGCCAATATTTCGACTATACAATAGTCTTCATCAGGGTCTAGTTGAGAAAAAAAAAACCACATAAACAAAAAATAAAAAATTTGCTGTGGCCAACACAAAACCTCCCGCTATTTAATTTTTATTAATTTAAATACATACCTACGTATTTACTAACGCTGCAAATTGTTCCATTGCATAAAACTATTGCTTTATCTACTATTTTCTTTTTAAAATATCACTATTATTAATTTGAAGTGATTAATTATTTGACAGTGACATTTACTGTCAGTTACATTCATTTGAAATATGAACTGTGTAACAAAGGAATTGTGTTTATCTTAGGCTTCGCGACTAATAAAAAAAATTATTTTTAAATTTATCTGTAAAATATTTATATAGAAAAAGTATTAATGTATTCCTGTAGAAAATTCAATAATCTTTAATTTTCATAACGACAAAATGCGAAAAAAATGGCATTTAATGGTATTTTTTTAAGAAAAACCATTATAAGCTTCAGGTAAACTACCATTTCCAGTTATCCGATTTACACCAAAATCTAATGGCTTCTTTTCATATTAGAATAGGTTTCAGAATTTTCTGAATGATAGTATTTGAGTTAGAGCGACGATAAAATCCCTACACACACACACATACACACATACAGACATCATCGTGAAAATGTTAAAATTGGATTCTAGGGACCTTAAAACGTGGTCATTTACTAAAATCTCGATATGTGAATTTAAGCACGATCCCTATACCTCCCTTACCAAGGGTAGCGGGAGGTAAAAATGATTTTTAATTTTATCTGTAAAATATATAGAAAAAGTAAAAAAAATTCAATAATCTTTATTTTCATAATGACATAAAATGCGAAAAAATGGCATTTAATGTTATTTTTTGAAGAAAAACCCATTATGAGCTTCAGGTAAATTGCCATTTCCGGTTATCCGATTTACACCAAAATCTAGTGGCTTTTTTCATATTAGAATAGGGTATAAATACAAGGTTTCAGAATTTTCTGAATAATAGTTTTTGAGTTAGAGCGAAGACAAAATCCATACACATACACACACACATACACACACACACATATACACACAAACACACACATACAGACATCATCGTGAAAATGTTAAAATTGGATTCTAGGGACCTTAAACCGTTGTCTTTTACTAAAATCTCGATATGTGAGTTTTAGCACGATCCCTATACCTCCCTTACCAGGGGTAGCGGGAGGTAAAAACGGACATTTACAATATAAATAAATAAATAAATAGTTAAAAACCGCATGTCACAGAGTGAAAATCGTCAATAATTAAAAAACTTATCTTTGACGATTTTCATTCTGTGATATGTGGTTTTTAACTATTTATTTATTTATTTATATTTTATGGCAATATTTGGGGAATACATCAGTCATACCAAAATCTAAAATGTGTTATCGTAGAATTATAAATAGACCTTAAAACTACACTATTTAAATAGAATTTAGGTTCTATTTAAGATTTCATCAATACTAATACCTCTCCACTAGTAATGTATATAATAATGTATTAATTACATATTGTACGTATTAACAATTCTCCATAACAACATTTTCCCTTATCCCTTTCTCATTCTATACCACTATTCCTATATCTGCCGTCTCTGTCTAACTCTTGTAACGATAACAACATATCTCATTAATTAGAGATATTACTACCTACTCGGCAGCTTTGTACATAGAGCTTTCGATAGACGCGTTAACGGTGACGAAACGGCAATGATAATGTTACACATGTACTACGCACTTGTAATTATTACAGGTGTTGCTAATGGTTGTTTTTGTGGACCATTGGCGCGTTTGACACCAACAAAGGCGGGAAATATGTTTGAATACATTTTTAGTAACAGAGAAATGAATGTCTAGGATCGAAAATCCTTAAATCCACTTAGGGTAAAAATTAATTAAATGTTCTTACGACAAATCTCCCACTTTCTAATGTATGTAACAAAAGTTTTGAGAAAAAGTAAGACCTCTTCATCAAATAGAAAGAATTTTTTTATTGGTATGTATCCGAAAAAACCTAAAAAATTTTTTAAGCTCTTTCCGAATCTGCAATAAAAAATAGGGGTTCCCATTTAAGATTTTTAAGTTGACCCTCTTTCCCGCCCCTCTTGGGGTCTGGGGGGCCATTTTGTCAGAATCTGATGTCCCCCTCAAAACTATGTAGGTTTTGATTCGGCACACTTTTTGTTACGATGCATTGTTTTCGAGATATTCAAGGACGTAATGTGAAATGGGACATTCTGTATATTAAAATACTGGCAAAACTCATCAAATCAATTTAAAGTTAATCTTGGTTTATATTTTTTTGCCTAAATTCTATAGGTACTAGATTTAAAAATATTGGGTGAGATTCAGAGGGTTGTATTAGCGTGTTTTAAGCTTAAACAGTCCTGTGTCAAAAATATTTTGGCAACTTTGTAATTCCTGTCAGAAGAAAGTGAGAGACCAAAGGATCAAATAAAGAAAAAAATATTATTAACAGAAGTAAGAAAAAAAGGACAAATGTCAAAACTGATCAAAACGGTGGTTGAGATATTTTAAAATTCATTAATATTCAGGTATGAAATATTTGACACATAAAATTTGACATAATTCTAACCTAGTTTTGCAATAATGAGTTTCCTTTTACTCCTTCCATTTACAATAATACTTCCTCATTTGACTAAAGGATATCTGTATTACTTTTCCCTATGCTAAAATTTCTAAATCACAATTGAATCTCATTGATACATGTGGAAAATATTACAATGTTGCCATATACTTAATACAAGATTTAATACAGACCTTAATACAACCCACTGAATTCCACCCATTATGTTTAGATACTTTAATTTATTTTCTCCGAGTCTTTTAACGTCACTAACAATGACGTTACAAGAAAAAAGAAAGCGTGCAAAGATGAAAAGAACACTTTTTATTTACATAATTTAAAAGCATAATATGTCAGAAATGTTATTTCACGCACAGCGATTTTTGGATAATAAAATTGCAAGCCTGCTACAAATTAATATTTTTTATATAATTTCTCTGCCTCATACAGGAATTAGCTTTTATAGCGACAATAAAATATTGTAATATTAAATTATGAATACGTGGATAAAGGTATAAATTTTAATAACTTTTTTTTATGAAAATCTGAATGAGAATATATTATAATTTTTAAATATTTAATATAAAATTTATTTCGATGACATTATATGAAATTCTAAATTTATATCAATAAAAAGTAATGGGGATAATTATATTTATATTTCAGCGTAATATTTTATAGTTATACCTCTGTCTATAGTTGTTTTGTTACAATGTAATATTGTGCTATAGTACAAATAGTAAAACTATAATAATAGTAATTTATGCAATAAGTGTAAATAGTACAGTCTTATTTCACGAATAGGAAAGGTTGACGAACGAGCCACAGGCGAGTTCGTCAAATCCTATGAGTGAAATATGACACTTTTGCTTGAGTTGCATACAATTTTTTTTACGTCTTACTAGTACGTTATTGTTTTATAACAATCTCAACGTTAGGTCCGTTATTGAATAAATAATGCCCTAGGGCGTATTAATTTGCTATGGTAATGTTGACAACAAACTGAGGTTAATAATACTGTTATTAACATAAAGTGCAGTTAAGGTTACGTTAAAAAACATTGTGAATTGTAGTCGTTTATAATCATATTTGTTTCATCACAAATACAAACCAGCATACTTCTTATTCTTAGCAATAACATTGCTTGTTCATGTTGACAGAAAAATACCACAAGAAATATATTTTTTGTTAAACAAAATATTACTTAGATACCGCATTCACAGGCTACTTTGTAAGTTGCATTAAAATTTTGTGATTTATTATTTTTGTTTGATAAATTCTAGTCAGACAAAATGTTTGTTAATAATTTCTAGTAAGACATAAAACGTTGAAGGCACCACGGGTGTTAAACGACAATTGTCCTTATAACAACCCTTGGTACCTTAATTACTATTACGTCTACAATAAAAGTGAGAAAAAAAGTGCCGTAACGTTTCATTATTTCACTCCGTAGCGTTAAAAAAGTGTACTTTTTTCACACTTTTATTGTGTTAAAAAAAGACATTCTTCATAAATCCATTTTAATAAAAAAAGTGTACACTTTTAACAGACGTAAAAAATATTAATAAACAAAAAACTTATTTATTCAATTTTCCCTTATAAAGTCATGTTTATTTCCTTGGATACAGACCATTAAAGTTGTTGTTTTATAAAAAAAATTATTTCGTTAGCGTTTTAAAGAATTTTGTCACCAGCGGTTTTAAAATGACAAATATCAACCAAAATTGTTAGAATAAATTCATAAGAATATTAAAATTGTGTGATAACGTAAGTTGGATTGTTGGAATAAAATATTACATGTCATATTCAGATGCTAAAAAAACAGTTTCAGAATAATTTATATCAAAGTTTATTATAAACAATTCAACCTATGGCAACTCCAGATCACTATGGCAACGCATAAAAAAACTCACTCAGCGACTAGATAACGGTAAGCCATTAGCGAAATGTCAAGATTCTAATTTCATTTATAAAAATCTTACACTTAAATCGGAGAAGTAAATTAGGGCAAAATTGAATAAAGAGTTGTATTACACTCGCGGTTAAAATGAATGTTTAACTCGCGGGATTAAGGGCCGGTCTTATAAACAATAAATTAATCCTTAGTTAGTTACTGCACAAGTAAATTAAATGGACCATTAAAAAAGAAATGGATATTATAAAACTAATCTCACTATCAAATAACTAACGGGGGATTTAATTAAATTTTAGTTGTGTGTTTGTGGTTTTGTGAAAAGTTTCTATATTCACATTCGTTATAAACGTAAATCAGTTGATTTGACAGTTGGAAAAGAAACGTGATCGTGGGAAAAATCATATTGATATTGAAAAATATATCCTATTAGATATTGTTGAAGATTATTTTCATATAATTTGCAACGACCCGGTTGCATAAAATCGTAAGGTTATTACTAGCTGATTCATTGCGGAAATTGACATATTTCTTAATGTTAGTAGTCTTATATTTCCTTCAATCTGTCCCACGATCATGGTTTTAATAAAAACGCTGTTTTAAGAAATGTCAAATTCAAATTTCAAAATGTAATTTCACCCTTATGTTAGAAGAACAATTTATTTAAAAATATTTGTTTGAATACAAATTATGTTCTGCTTTAAAATCAAATTTTGATAAATTTCATAGTATTTATTATCATCATTAAATAATGAAATTTGACATTTCTTAAAACAGTATTTTAGTTAAAACCGTGATCGTGGTACGAGCCATTGTCATCATATATTTCATATGGATTTGTCCTGTTTCGGAACAATTTTGGTAGCCTACCTCGTGCAAATATAAATGCATCATCATTATCTGTTTATGAATCCGAGGACACTGATGATACAGACTCTAAAGATGACATACTCGACACATACATTTCTTAAAAAAATATTTAAAAAGTAAATAGGTCACTATTTCAATTGTTTTAAAATAAACATAACAAAAAAAAAATACAGTTTGACGTTTCTTTAACAACTGATTTAAATCTAATAGCATGAAATTCCGCAGTTACTTTAATAGGTCGATTTACTTGTCATTAAACTTTTATAATACCCAAATCTTCAGTTAAATTAGTTTAATAGCTAACTAAATTTTAACTGTTGATTAAGTAGTTTTATAAGACCGGCCCTAAGACGCTTAAAACGTACCTCTCATTAAACATTCATTTAATCCACCTGTATAATAAATAACTATTAAAGTTATAAAATAAAAAAATGTCATTTTTTAATTTTGCTTTTTTTCCAATCTCGGCACCCGCACCAGAAATTTATGAGACTTAACGACCCTAATTATCAAATAACTATCTCTGCTATTGTTTTTCTGTTGTTCTCTCTATCCCTATAGCAACAAGTCGAAAGTCCAATGTTTTTCATCTAAACAACAATTCCACTTCGCAAAAAATAAAGCGAGAACTTTTCGCGACACAACTTTATTGATAAATACAGAAGTTCGAGTGTAAACCAGTGTTGCCAATAATGAAGATTTAGTGTGCGAAGTATTTCACAGGACAGGGCTGCCAACCACAGCCACTGGAAACCAAAAGTTTCTAGAGTTTGCAACAATATATCAAGTTATTGACATCCGGCGATGATTTACTGCTATTTTTACAGAGGAAACTGTCGTAATTAAAATTTTTCAGTACTGATGGTTCGGTGTTGTTTA
This sequence comes from Ophonus ardosiacus, assembly GCA_943142095.1. NCBI lineage: Eukaryota > Metazoa > Arthropoda > Insecta > Coleoptera > Carabidae > Ophonus > Ophonus ardosiacus. Next base: position 9,719,702 of record OW964837.1, on the reverse strand, counting down.
AATTTTTGAAATGGGGACAGAACAATAAATTTCTATATTTTAAATTTAAAATTTCAAATAAATACATCATCATTTATTTTCTCATACACTGAAATGTGTCTATAGAGAACATACGACATTTATTTTAAAAAATATGATGACGTCATTATTTTTTTATTTTACATTTTACTGTGGTAGAAATGATTAGGCAGAAGACTCACGTCATCAAATAATATTACTAAAGTTATGACGTAATATACTACTACGTTTATTAATTTATAAGGCGCGAGCAGTCATGTAACTCTGTTGCTCCGATGGGCCCTCATATCTGCTTGTCAACAAAGTCACTTGACGTTCGCGCCCTATTATAAAAATAAAAATGCCCTTTCCAAATTTTCCCGAAATCTTGCTCACAAGTCACAATTGATTTGCTTATTTGCAGGGCATCTGTTGCTCTCTAAAAATACATAATTTAATTAAAGTCTTTCAACGGAATCAATGGCCCAGCATTGGTCTATTACCATTTGAAATAGTTCATGAAATTCATGGTTAGCTTCTGAGATTACTTTGTTAAAGCTTCAGGCATGATTATGGATTTATCATAGTATTTATAGTATATTACTTATTAAAATAAACACGTAATACTGTAGCACGTCACAAATACTTAAAGTAGATAAAAATGACAACGAGGTGGCAAAATACAATAATTTCAAATAATTTTATATTCTGTAAACGGAATAGAGATTGTAGAAATAATTATAAATTTCATTAAACCGTGAGTATTTTTTAACGTGAAACATTGGGTTTGTTATGTCCATGGTTACGACTGATTCAACATTTGATTGACAGAAATGTATTTGTCTGTCCCATTTACAATGAAACATAGGGAATGAATTTGACTAAATAAATTTATTTAAATATTGCAAGAAATTTAGCCGAGTCAGAAAACCACCCGAGACCACTAAACATATTTCGGGCACAAGGTGCACACAATATTTTTCTACAACTAAATTTAATTTTTAGAAAACAAGTATAATTATTTAAACAAAATTAACCTGTAATGACATCTTGTCAATATGACAGATAACGGTAGAATTTTCCTATAAGTTACCACTTGACATTTGATTGACAGGAATGTATTTGCCTGTCCTTTTAAAATGAAACATAGGGAATGAATTTGACAGAAGTATTATATTTAAATATTGTAATAAATTTAGTCAGAAAATAACTCGGGCAGAAGGTGCACACAATATTTTTTTACAACTAAGTTGAATTTATAAAGCACGTGTAATTATTTAAACAAAATTAACCTCTATCGACGTCTTGCCAAATGTCAAATTCGTTCCCTATGTTTCATTTTAAATGAGACAGGCAAATACATTGCTGTTAATCAAATATCAGATCGTAATCATGGATATGAAAAATCCAATGTTTCACGTTATATACGTTTCTTTACTAGTATTTTTTCTTCTTTATTTAAAAATAAATAACACCCAATAATTTCTACAAGTTATATTTCATTTCATAAGGTTTTTTTCAGGTTGATGACATGAGTCTTCTGCCTATTCATTTTCACTATAGTTACCTACTAACTTGTAAAATTGGTTGTTTACTTTACCTCGCTACCACGCTAATAACGTTGTTGACATGTAAAATTCTGTTTTGTTTCTGTCATACGTATTAAAAATAAGTTTCAATTGTAACTGACAAGTTTAGTATAATTTTTTCTACGAAAGTGCGATTTAACGAGTTTTCTGACATAAAAAAGAAAACTGAAAGTAGACTCTTGAAAACTACGCGCAGAAAAAAAATTCCACACGCGAAGAAAACATTGGAAAAAGTAATTGTTTTTCGAAATCTGCCATTTTCATATTTAAATAAAAAAATTATTAATATTGAATATTTCACTTTCATAGAAAAAATAGTATATAACACATCTGCGGAAAGTTTCATTGAAAACTCGTATGATTCGTCACATTTGGTTAACCCTGTTTTCGCACTAATAAATTCGCTCAGGAGTTGATCCTAGGTATTTGGGAACATAAACCGAAGTTTATAGTGACATAATTGCAGGATTATGGACATATTTTAACTTTTAATTTGATATTTTGAAACATGGATAGAGAGTAGTATGATATACGACTGAAACACTTGTGAAAATGGTATACATATATCATATATTGTAAAAGGAAAATTATTATTGCAAATAAATCATGTATTATCATATATTACACAGGGTATAACAGAAATATATTAAATTTAACCAGTGATGGAACTCGTAGATAACAATATTTTTTAGTAACTTTTATTTTGTAAAACTTCTAATGATCATCTCTAGTAACTAAGGAAACAGCTTGCATGTTTTTTCTTTCCGTCACCTTTAGGTAAAGAAGGTATTGTCTTTGGTCAAAAAATTTGGTGATGAGTTTTTAATGAATAAACACGTTTTAGGGTCCCCTAGAATAAGATTTTACTAGTTTTAAGATAATGTCTGTGAGTACTACAATTCTAAAAATTATAATTCTTTCATATTCCTCTTCTTTTTATCCATATGAACAGCTGATTAGATTTGGGTTAAAATTAGTCAACCAGTGGTTCCCCTATTTGAAGAGGATATATATCATCAAGAAACAGGGGGTTAATTTACACTAATATGGTGTATTACCACAATTCAATTGTAAAACAAAACACTGTGAGTATTTTTTAACGTGAAACATTGGGTTTGTTATATCCATAGTTACGACTCAATATTTGATTTACTGCAATGTATTTGCCTGTCCCATTTAAAATGAAACATAGGGAACGAACTAAACATTTGATAAGACGTCAATAGAGGTTAATTTTGTTTAAATAATTATACCTGCCTTCTGTAGTTGTAGAAAAAATATTGTGTGCAACTTGTGCCCGAGTGATTTTCTGACTCGGCTAAATTTCTTACAATATTTAAATATAATATTTCTGTCAAATTAATTCCATCTATTTCATTTTAAATGAGACGGGCAAATACATTGCTGTCAATGTCAAATATTGAGTCGTAACTATGGATATGACAAACCCAATGTCAAATGTCATTGGAGGTTAATTTTGTTTAAATAATTATATATTAAATTTAGTTGTAGAAAAAATATTGTGTGCACCTTGTACCCGATTGATGTTTAGTGCTCTCGGATGGTTTTCTGACTCGGTTAAATGTTTTACAATATTTAAATATAATATTTCTGTCAAATTCGTTCCCTATGTTTCATTTTAAATGGGACAGGCAAATACATTACTGTCAATCAAATGTCGTGTCGTAACTATATGATAAACACAATGTTTCACGTTAAAAAATACTCACGATATAAAATGCAGATTCTGAGCCATTTAGGTAAGAATAAATATAATAATAAATACTTTAAAAAAATGATAAAAGTCACTAAGTAATATTGTCATTCTTGATGACTTCTGTTATTGTTACACCTTGATTATTGTGGGAAAATGACATTTATAACTAAATTAAATAATGAAAATAAAAGGAGAGTTATCCATCAACAAACAAATTTGTAAAACAACTCACTGCAAAACAACATTAAACTCACCCCGATAAGTTAACAAGAAATTCAATTCCAGCGGAAAATACACGGCCATATGCGGCTTGTTGTTGAAACAATAGGTTCATTCTTATTTTTATTGCTCACAAATCTAATCATGCCGGACCTGTATTGTAGTGATAGAGACTTGTCCACACAGTGATGGATCGTATCGGGGAAAAGTTAAAAAAATACAAAGCTTTATCGAACTACAAATAGGGTTGTGCAAACCTACCAACAAAAAATTCTTTACAATTTCAGTTCTAAATGTGCTGATACCGTACAAAAACGAATCGATGAATTAAATTCAAAATAAATAGTTTCCCAAAGCCGTTATTTAACATATACTATTCATTGGCCTACTTTTGTAATTATTTACAAACACGTTTACAAGAAATATGGAGCCTGTTTCATTTAAGTACAGAGTGATCAAAAATAACTGATTCAGTTGGTAAAAAAAAATATTTGAAATTGGTAAGACTGTTACAAAAATTTATTTCCTGTTGTTGAAATTGTAGACAGTGACATTTAAAAATTTAAATTTGAGTACATATACAATTTTTCATTTAAATGACTGTTATCCGCATCCTTTTATTTCTTACACATTATCTACAGAGCAATAATCACTTGAAATCCTATTAGCTGTCAGTGTGCCAGGACCCTGCTCTGACAAAACCTATTTGTATTTATTCTTCACCTGGAAACTAATCCCCAGAATTGTATTGCCAACTGAATCAGTTATTTTTTATTACTCTTGTAACAGGAGGGAGGGGGGAAAAAGAAAATTCTGTTTTTTCTTTGTTCTCTTACCCCTAACGATGACACTTATTCTCTTTGCCGAACGGTGACTTTATCTAACTGGTGGACACTTCACCGAACGACTACTGCTTTATTGAGGAGGTACACGCTCTTACTATCACTAACAAACTTAAACTGATGACTGATGATAGAGTTATGAACATATTTTGGATGGATGGTACACACAATATTTTTATACTAATTTTAACTAACTTTATTTACATAATTACATTAATACTAAATCATTATTATTAATTACACTAAACTACTAACACAAAACTATACTCTTGCAGATACATTGTAATCTAATTATGAGTACTGGCGGAAAACGCCCAAAAACTAAACACAGACTACATGTCTGACTTGTCTGAGCCCTTAATCTCGACTGCCTTAAAACAAAGGCTTATCTCTTCAGCAGGCATATCTGATGAAGGGTGAGAGGGTGTAGCATCCATAGCAAAATAACAAGATTTCGCGTAGTCTAGGCAATAACTTATATAGTTCATTGTCAAAACAATAAATGTCTACACGGTTGACATCTAGACTAAACAGAGATATGAGAGAATAATGATTATTATTTCTAAACAAAATTTTGACTTACAAAGATGACAGAGTTAAAATGTTGATATTGAAACTATAATTTAGAAGAGTTTGTTATTTCACTATTCTCACCTTGTTACACTCTGTACAGTAGTTATTTATGTATCAAGGTACTGAAGTTCTACTTTTTATCATGAATAAGGAATTTAGTTGCCGAGGCCGTAACGTCCAGGAATATAAAACATATGAGTGATAAAATGGTACTTAGTGCCGAGGTACATAAATTAAATTGAAAATTTGTAATAATGAAAGGAATACTTATTTTTATGGGTTATTTTACATATATGTCAATTGCTGTCAGTCAAACAAATGAACTTATATTCAATGTTGCGAATCTTCGGACACTGAAGTTATTGTAATGAACACTCAAATTTATGTGTTATATATTATCTCAAACTTCTTGATCTTTTTATGCCATTTTACTACAAATTTACTATTGTACATCGTAGACCTTCCTCAAATTATCTTATATGCATAATAAATATTATCATAAGGTTGGCAACTTTGCTTTTGCATGAAATCATGGTATAATGGATTACTTTAGTGCCAATTTCTGAAATTTTAATAACGATTTTTGAGCACACGATTTCAAATAAAAAAATTTTAAATTAAAATTCTCTGATGAGTGTTATGTTTCAGTTTCCAATTTATTATTTATTTTAAATCTGCAATCCGTGTATAATGATTTTGTCGTTGTCCTATTTAAAATTCTGTAACAGTTTAATCGGAGTTGCCAAGTTTTATTACCCATTAAAAGTTATATGGAATTTATTGCTGTGGCATTTCTACTAGCTTAGATACATTTTAAATAATAAAATTAGATCAAATTGAAGCAAATTAAACAGTTTTTTCATACTCTATTATCAATTTAATGAAAAACTTATTCAGTATTAGTATTCTTCAGCTAAGAATGAATGCCACAATAATGTTTAATTTATTTACATTTTTTTTTTTTAATTTTAATATTAAAGTTAAGATTTGAAAGTTGAAGTAGCGATTTTTCGGAAGTAGCGCTACTTCAAGATGAAAGAATACGGGCCAATGAAATCACAATACAGGTTGAAAAGTATAATGTAGACGTGGCCGAGTTAACCTTATTTTGTCGTTATTTTATAAATAATTAAAGAAATACTTCTAAAATTCACATAATTAAATAAAAGTTAATATAGTACAACGAAAGGTAAAACTAGCAAAAGCCCGGCGGGCATAATGTTCAACTTTCCGCCCTGGTAACTTAGATGTAAACAATTTTGATGCAGTTGTGCGTAAAATAAACTTTTGTTGCAGTTCCAATCTTTTCTTTTCATGCCTAGTTCGGGAATATAAAAACAACCTCTCGTATTGATAATGAAGATTACAAATTCGTACCGTGCGGGCGTGGAGAGTGCGCCACAAAGATCGCTGCCATTTTAAAATTCGAAATAATTTTGCAGTCTTATTCTTAATGGTTGGTTACGATGATCGACTGATTTCAGAATGTAAAGTTGGAAAATAATCAGACCACTGAAATATATACTAACTGGAATGCGCGTACGAACCGTGACTGTGAAACATATTGAAAGCCTGCTGCTGGAGTAGTCGGCAAACATCGAGACAGTTCGTGAATAGACGGAAATTATTTCGTGTGGCGCATGTTTAAATAAATGAAGCATAATATGAAAACAAAGCGATCAGCTATGATACGAGTTATTCGGCTAGGTTCGGTTCGGCACGAACGTGCGCGAACAGGACCAGCCATTATTGTTCAATGAGGCTTCAGTGCAGCGTACGCTGATAGGTAGATTATGCGAGTTCCAGTTAGTATATATTTCAGTGAATCAGACATGCAGTCATATATAAATTATTTATTTCCTGGCCGACGTTTCGACTTTAACAAAAGTCTTCTTCAGGGCTAGAAATAGTCAAATATGTAAATTAGCAAGTTTTATTTTACAATTTTCAAAAGTATATTGATTTTGCAAATTAGATGTGGTTCGTGGCGCTCCAGTAGAATTTATTTTTTAAAAATTGATCTGATACAACATATTTATTTATTTATTTATTTATTTTACTTAATTTCACCTGGACATTTCCAATGGGTTTTATAGGGGATCCACTTGCTAATTTACATATTTGACTATTTCTAGCCCTGAAGAAGACTTTTGTTAAAGTCGAAACGTCGGCCAGGAAATAAATAATTTATATATGACTGCAGGTCTGATTATTTTCCAACTTTACCTTATTCTTAATAATTCTAGTTTGACTCTCATTTTGAAATAAATATTACCGTGTGGGCGCTTACCAGGCGTCACCTCACGGGCACTCATAGCTGGTGAGGAGAGTGCACCACAGGGGTCACTTTTGTGCCATTTAAAATTGAAAATATATCGTCATCATTATAGATATCTACATGTGTTGTAGATACTGGCACACTCAGAAATGGATAATATGCCGTGATGATATATTTATTTATTTATTGAAATAAAATGTTGCTTCATAAACTTTGTCCTTAATTCGCTAAATATTTGTTCTACTTTCTTATTTTTTTGTCGTCATTTAGTGATATTAATTTATGTATTAGTGTGTGTCATTATAAATGCATAACAAAAACTTCTCAAGATTTTAATTTAAAACTTCTTATACCGCTGTCACAACTTGTCGATAATAATTTATGTATAACAAAGTTAAAAACTTTCTAACACCTACTGTTATTTATTCACAAAACAAGTGACGGAGTAGAAAAAGCTGCATCTCATCTAGTTAATTAACAATTTTCCTCACAATCTTCTGGTTGCAATTAATCAAGGATGCAGCCAGTTTAAAAGTGTCGTGTTAATCGGTGTCGGTCGCTAGGTGTCTCTAGTGTCGCTCAATGCCGCCCTACCCCCACCACCACTTCGTGGCGTGCATAGCCAACTAGATGCAAGCGCCGTGAAATTAATTGTCTAGCAAGCCGATGTTTGCATTTTAATTGCTAGGCTTACACAGACACAGACGAAGTAGTTGAGGAGAGAGGAATAATTATAACTAAGGAAATTATTTAAGAGGGGGAAAATGTTAGATAAAAGGAGAATTATGTCTTATAGAAGGTTGAACTTAAAATTAAAAGCTGAGTATTTATGAATTCTGTAGGGCATAGCTCAAAATAGGCACAGATACAGATTTGTGGTTATCAGCAATTTATTTTACTATTGAACTTATGAATTTCAAATTCAGGTGTTCTATGCACGCATTAGCGTTATTCCCGCCCCTTGCAAATCGTTTTCCGGTGCATTTTTCATTGAATTTGCAAATCAAAGTTATAAAGTTATACCAACATGAATCATTTTGGCGCAAAGTAGATTATTTGTGCACTGATTTTGCGCGCGGGACAAAAAAATGTGCTAATTATTTATTGAGTGTACAGATTGCTGTTAATAGAGAGTTATTGCAGCTTCAACGCAAAAATAACGTACACTTTAAAGTCACGTGTCACGTGATAACCAGAATGCGCATGCGTACTAATAAGGTTCACGTTAAATGATTAAGGAGACACGTTGTGTGCGATGGAATATCGAGAGTTTAACGTCACACGTTCTGCATGTATTGAGGTTATGTTTCAGTAAAAAGTGTGGCTGTAACTTCTTTTGTGTTGCTCTTAGCGTTAACGTGAATACACAATTAAATACGGTAGTCATTGAAATTGAAAGTTTATAAAATAAGATGTTTTCCACATAACTTTAACGTTTAGGTTAGGTATACCATGTATAAAACAGTTTTTTGTTTGAAACAGAAATTATAAATAATTTGTCAAATTTTGACGTTTATCAGTTGATGTTTGATTTTATAATTTATTTCTTTTTGTATGGTGAATGAAACATTGGATAATTTGAATGTATACCTTCAACGAATACGCTGATATGTTTGTTTATGGTATATGGATTTTGCAACGGGAATGCGAACTTAGCAAAAGAAGAATATGAAGCACGATACCCAAACCGGCGGCACACATGTTCGAACACATTTGGAAAATTAGATTAGCGACTTCGCGAATCTTATTATTGACAATTATAATTATTTTTGGTTATTTTTATTACTACATAAATACTCAAAATATCGTTATTAATTAATAAAGCAAAGCTGGTATCTTAAGTAAATGAATTCAATTTCCAATTTGAATTTCCACTGAGTGTACCTATGTCAAAATAATGTTGACATAAAATTCATACTGATTTGCATAGCTACCTGATAACTACTACAACAGTTTGATTCGGTGTTGCCAAATTTACATTTCTTTTAAGTAGCTCGTGTGGCTTTACGAAGGGCCGTACAATTTTTGTGCATTAGGATTATCGACTCAGAATTAATCATAGAATCGGTCTACCAGAAGCTTTTCACCCATTTTCAGAACATCCTGTATATAAATAAATACTGTAATGAGCCAATTCCCGGATCCAAATTAGCAACGTAAAATACCTAGTACAGAGTAGACAGTATGAAATAAACAAAAGTTTAGAGCGAGTAAATGTAAACCTTATTCCTCTGTGGTCGCTATATTCACCAAACAAATTCTTCCATTGTGAACACCTTATCAGCTTCTACGAGTATAGTCAATCAAAGAAACCCAGGTTCAGAAAAACGAAGTGTTCGACTACTTAGCTGATACTATTGCTAAGCTACATATCAATGCATCTCGTCATAAAAAGGAAAGCGGTCCTTTATCGCATCCGTCGTGTATCCCGATGGTCTTCTTCTTTTTCCCGTCGATAGAGCGAGCCACACTCCTCTAATGCTCGCCGATATCACGGCTGTTTTTTTCTTTCCCCAGAGAGAGGAATTTAGGGCAAAACAGAAACGCACTGCAGTCAAAGGGTTCATTTGCAACATTGCAACAGACGAAGTTTAAAGATTGCATGTTGAAATTCGAGGATAATATTGGTTCGTCATTATTTTTATGCAATTTAATAACTGAAAATAATTTTCTAGTTACAAAATTTTGAAATATCAGAACGCGCTGTGATTGGTTTGACGTATTTTTTTACATTTTCGTTCAATTAAGAAAAAATTTAAAATTTGTAAAATAACCCTAATGTATTGACCTACAAAAGGCGTGTTTCTTCGGACTCACATGATTTTCTAAATAATGACTTGTTCAATAATGATTCCTTCGAATCATAATTAAATTTAATTTCAAAGAAACAACAAAATTAACTCGATCGACGCGAAACCTACACAACGACGAACGAACTAGCGGTAAACGTCAAACGATAAATCAGCTGTTTTGATTGAAGTAATACCCAAATCGAAAATAGTTTAAAAATGGATTGTGCTGAAGCAGAAATAATATTTTTGGTATGGAATGTGAAATGCAATATGAAAACAAGTTTCTTAAACTTTTTTTTATACCTACAGGATCTAATATTAGAAAAATCGAAACCAATAATGAATGTTGAATTCTTGAATCTATTGACTCAAGTTCTAGTAGTTCGGATGATTCTAATGTAGACATAAATTTGCACATTCCAATACTTCATTGCTTGTTTTTTCCGCCATTTTCAAATCTTTTGTTATTTCAATTAGTGTTTCACAAGACAAGATTTCTTGTCTTGCTAGGCTATTTCTTGTCTTGTGTTACTCTTGCAAGCAAAAATCTTGTCTTGCTTGCAAGACTCTTGCATATTTCTTGTCTTGCATATTTGCGCGTGCGCGTTATGTTACATTATTTAGACTTGTTTGGGGTTCCCCTATTAGCTGCCAAACCGTTGGTTATATTACGATAACTCTTATAACAAACTACCAAAAATTTCTATTTTGCCTATTTTAGCTTTCTGCATTGTTTTTGTTATTTCACATATTTATGTCAATGTATCCCCTGAAGAAGGCACCAGTTTATGGTGCCGAAACGTTAGATTTAAATAATAAATACAGAACTTAAACTAAAAAAAAGGTAGTATTATTCCAACTTTTCTATTTATTGGAACAACAAATTAGATTTTGTTTACAACCGATAAAGTGATTTTTAACTCCAAGCTCATTGCAATTTTAAACATCGAATTAGCGGAAGGTCATGTGCTGGCCATATCAGATTTTTTATCCCTAAATCTATAGAAGATATAATAAGAAAATTTAAATCAGATTGAGTACTTAATGCTTTTTATTATTTGTTGTACTATAAATTTTCAAAATATAATATTTAGAAGATTTTTTAAGAAACTACTACTTCCGGTTGTCAATTGTTACCAAAACTTTTTTAGCTTTTCCGATTAATGTCAGCTTAGCTAGAGAGGTAAAACCTATAATAAAATGTTGATATATTGAATTATAATAAAATATTGCAAGAGTGCAAGAATGCAAGAAAATACTAAAAAATCTTGTTATTCTTGCACTTTTCTTGCAGGGCAGATTCTTGTCTTGTCTTGCCACGAACTATATAACTCTTGTCTTGTTCTTGTCTTGTATTTTATGCAAGAACAAGACAAGAACAAGAAAAATGCAAGACTCTTGTGAAACGCTAATTTCAATCATAGTGATCAGGCAAAAAGACTGATTCAGAAGGGAAAGGAAAATGGCGTGTTGTGATCACAAAATGAAAGAGTGGGGATAACGAACAACGAACGAAGAAACAATTTTCTTTTTGATCATGTTCACTTTGTTCAATTGTATCACGAATCACAGTCCGAAGAAACACGCCTAAATAGACTATGTTGAATAATAAACTTGAATTTGACCCCCTCGTATTTGCTGTTCTTGAGTTGTTCGTTTCTTGTAAGATTTGCGTTTAAATTCAACCTGACATCTGTGTTTAAAATAATTGAAATATCTACGCACACTATTCTCTTTTGTAAGTGGTATGTAAGACAGAGCAACCCTACTCCGTATAATTCCACCAAAGCAATTCGACTCTCATTTAACTAACTAAATCCCTCTGCACAACAACTCTACCGTATTGCCATCTAGCGAAAGAGCTACCATCTTGTCAGTCTCGCATTTCAAAAGTGAAATAATAGATGGTGTCTCGCGTTCCCTTATCACTGGGGTTCGTGTCCGTGCTAACGGAGAAACGATGTAAATGCGGGATTACGAAACGCGGTCGCTTTAAATGCTACCTGCTTTATTTGGGTAATTCTGTTTTGTGTTCGCTAGACTTGAAAAGCTCGGGAGAGAGTATCGTTCTTGGTTTCAAGAACTAGAGAAGGAACTTTAGTTTGATGATTATTCACTCATAGAACGAACTTGTTAAGAGAATTACTCACAACACTTATCTCGAAAAACTTGCAGACAATATGTTGCGAGGTTGAATCATGAAGGGAATTTTAATTAAAACCAGTACAATGAAACTTGGTTTCATATTTCAGATGAACCGAGAAATTTAACAAGATTTCCTTCATATTTGCCACATACACGCCGTTTGGAAAGCAAATTACGAAATGTATACAGTTAGAATAGAATAACACAAACAATATTGTTTACCTAATTAGCAAGTTCTTTGTTTAAGAGGTGAACTGTGGTATAATGATTAAAGTTTATTAGCTTTTCTAGGATGATGCATGCAGTCAGCAATAATCGATAAATAAAGCCACCTCTCTATCATGGTTTTTCGAATAGTTTTCTGTTAGAATGAAGGAGGAATTTTCGAAGAATTAAGGACTAGAGACATAAGTTACAATATAGTTATTTTTCTACAGGCACTATAGAAAGTAGCCATTTGCGCTCTCTTTTGTCAAAGCGAAATGTCACTTTGCCGCTCATGCGCGACAAAGGAGAAAAACGCTCGCTGTCCAAATTTCTAGTATACAATGTTGAGAAATATCACTTGTCTACATTCTTAATGAAAATGTTTAGTTAGGAACTAATGGCACTGTAATTACACATTTATCACGTTCACAAGTCAATTTGACATATGTTCTGTCGGTATTTAACATAACCTAACAAAATGCCACACTGCTGTGAAAATGAAATAGGGCATTCATTTACAAAAACGAAAGTATAAAATGCTTAGATTAGATTGAATAAAAACTCAAGAAGAATGGAAAATAACGATAAAATAAAATTAAATATAAAATAAATTGTGTGAACAGTTATGTTTAGTAATAGGAATGATTGTACACAGATGGCGGTAGGATAGTTGCGAGTCGTACTGACATCTGATCTCTAGTTAAATATTTATTTTGATTACAATAAAGTTATTAGTTATTTCGTTACTTAAATAATTGCGAGAAGTCAGTCAATGCACATACATGTCTATATAATCACAAATTCCTTGAAATATTTGTTAATTTTTTCAGTGTGACAGGCGTCACAACTAACCACACATTTTGCTACAAAAACTCATCAAATCATCACAAATCCTTGCTTCCACGCTCTAATTTTTTTTTTTTTTTTTATATATATATATAATCATTTAAATCATTTAAAAGCCTTTTTAAGTTTAAACCGTATCTTTTGTATTAGCCAATCGCTATTTATTGAGCAGTACTGTAAGAATAAAGTGTACATTTTATTATTTGTTGTTATGGTGGAGGACCCCATTGTGGCGACTGTAGAAAAATCTTGTGTGTGTTTCGAGCGCAAATGGACATTGTCGATTTCGAGAGAAATCGTCGCGCGGCAACAACCTCTCAATCGACAATGTCGCATTTTGCGCTCTTAATACACAAATAGCTATTCCGCACGTTGAACAGGTAACATTGGTGTTGTTTAAAAATGGCATATTTTGCGTTTCGGAAACAATGAAGAAATGTTAAGTTTTTTTGACAGTTGTAGAAAAAATATAATTTTTACAGTTTATATACAAAGTAGGCATTTGCACTAACTTTCGTCAACGCAAAATGTCACTTTGCCGGTAATGCGCTACAAAATAGAAAAAAACGCTCGCTGTCCGATTTCTAAATATAAAATGTTGAGAAATGTCACTCGTCTACATTCCTAATGAGAACGTTTATTCAGGAACTAATGGCGCTGCAGTTACTTACACATTTACCACCTCCAAAAGTTAATCTGACATATGACTGCTCTGGCGGTATATTACAGGTTTGTTCGAACCTACAGTTCTAAGCAGTTCACGAACTAGTGAGCATGCGCATTTCACTTAAAAGCGTTCGAACTCTGTAGTTCTGAAATTCGAAATTCTGAGAACTATCAGTTCGGCGTTTGAACAGGCTAGAACTTTGAATTCAAATTCTCGTGGAACGGTTCTACATACCAGTTCGAGCAACGGAGCAAGTATTTCAAATTCTAACCATGCGCAGTGAAGTTTTAAGATTCTACTTGTCGTTTAGAAGGCTATATAGAAATAATAGATTAATATACGAACCAATTTTATTAATTTTTTTTTTTAATAATTATTTTGGTTAAGGAAAATTTCATAAGTATGTATTGTCTGATATTGTTAAGGTTAAATATTTTTAATATACACGAAAAGCTACAGGATTGTCAGACGTTCATTCATATCATTAAAATATTAAAAATTCTTTTCACAATCAGCGACACTGTAATAATATTTATTTCGTTTAAAATATACATTTTCATTCTTCGTATTGTATTTGTTTCTACTTTTAACTTTTACTTTATACATTTATTCACTTCGATTTTGTTGTCCATGCTTTATACTCCTTTTGAGGAGTATGCATGTCCATTTATTATTAGGTACAATTGAAAATTTTAAATATGATATTTACAATTACACAATGTATACCTAATTTACTTAATTATATGTATATTTTCTCCTTGATCGCACATTTTAAAATAATTTTCGTTTATTAAACCAAATGTATGTGACAAATTATAACCAATATGAGCGTTCGAACCTGTCCATGAGAGAACAGTTCTGAATTCACTTTCTTATATGTCATGCGCAGAACTCCTAATTCTGGAACAGTTCCGAATTGATGGTTCGAACAAACCTTACATAACTAAACAAAATGCCGTATTGCTGTGTAAGGGATTACAGAAATAAAACAGGGCATTCATTTACAAAAACGAAAGTAAAAAATGTGATGTGGCCAACACAAAACCTCCCGCTATTTAATTTTTATTAATTGAAATACATACCTATGTATTTAGCAATGCTTCAAACTATATTATGTTCCATTGCATATAACTATTGCTTTATTTAAGATTATTTAATGTCACTATTATTAATTTGAAGTGATTAGTTTTTTGACAATGACGTTTACTTGTCAGTTATACATTCATTTGAAAAATAAACTGTGTAACAAAGGAATTTTGTTTATCTTAGGCTTCGGGATTAAAAAAAGAAAAAATCTGTAAAATATATAGAAAAAGTGTTAATGTATTCCTGTAGAAAATTCAATAATCTTTAATTTTCATAAGACATAAAATTCGAAAAAATGGCATTTAATGGTACCAATTTTTTGAAGAAAAACCATTATGAGCTTCAAGTAAAGTACCATTTCAGTTTATTCGATTTACACCAAAATCTAATTGCTTCTATTCCTATTAGAATAGGATAAAAATACAAGGTTTTAGAATTTTCTGAATGATAGTATTTGAGTTAGAGTGCAAACAATATTCGTACACATACACACATACACACACACACACACACACACACACACACACACACACACACACAAACATCATCGTGAAAATGTTAAAAATGGATTCTAGGGACCTTAAAACGTGGTCATTTACTAAAATCTCGATATTAGATTTTTAGCACGATCCCTATTCCTCCCTTATCAAGGGTAGCGGGAGGTAAAATGCTTAGATTAGATTGTAGCAATAGCTTAAGAAGAATGGAAAATAACGATAAATTAAAGTTTAAGGAGTACCGTAAGTACAAATACAGTTCTTACGGATTATATGGTTCTCACGGGTAATACGGGTCTGCAGTTCTAACGGATATGAGTCTGCGGTTCTTATGGGTCTTATGGGTGAAAAATCGACTCTGACCCGTATGCCATTTGGTCCAGGTGGGGTGAGTATTTCCCATGTAACTAAATACCCAATTCAAAGTCCTAGCCTTAATTAAAATTGTTATTAATAATAAAGGCGACATAACCTAATATGAAATGACGGAGCACTTTAATAACATATTTAGTTATAGATTTTAAACTAGTTTAAAGAAATTTGTAAAATGTCCTCTCCATTTGCGCAGGATTTGTAATTTATTTGTTGAAAATATAAACCGATCTAATTGGGTATGGCAAAATTATTCAGGCAGAATTATTGATGGTACCATACGGTTTAGTCTTGAAGCAATTATTAAATTTCAAACTAAATTTAATTCCACTTATAAAATTACAGTTCGTTTCTGTACCTATCAAGAACATTTGCATGTGTTATAGTATTCTATGACCTATGCCCTAGATTCGATTCCAGGAATTTTGCATTTAGAAATAAATACACCCCACCAATCATATTACTACGGGAAATGTATAATTTATTAGCAAGCAAATTGTAGTTACATTAAATAATCATATCACCGTACGACAGAATTTTGTAGTTTATGTATTGATGTATGACTATTGACTATAATTGACCGATATACGAGCATGAGAACAATGTACTGGTTACACATTAGTTTCCATGTTAATAATTTAGTTTATTCATATTTTTATATGCAAAGGTATTGACTTGTCAAAATGTTTTAAAATATATACGAGTGTGGAATATAACATACCGTGAGTATTTCTTAACGTGAAACATTGGGTTTGTCATATCCATGGTTACGATTTGATTTTGATTGACAGCAATGTATTTGCCCGTTCCATTTAAAATGAAACATAGGGAACGAATCTGACAGAAATATTATATGTAAATATTGTAAGAAATTTAGTGGAATCAGACAACCACTCGCGAGCACTAAACATATTTCGGGCACAAGGTGCACACAGTATTTTTCTACATCTAAATTTAATTTTTAAAAAACAGGTATAATTATTTAAACAAAAATAACCTCTAATGACATCTTGGCAATATTTCAGATAACCGTTGAATTTTCCTATAAGTTATGATTTGACATTTGATTGACAGCAATGTATTTGTCTGCCACATTTAAAATGACACATGGGGAATGAATTTGACAGAAGTATTATATTTAAATATTGTAAGAAATTTAGCCGAGTCAGAAAACCACTCCGGCACAAGGTGCAAAACGACATTTTTAACTAATTTTAATTTAGAATGCAGGTATAATTATTTAAACAAAATTAACCTCTATTGACGTCTTATCAAGTCAAATTCGTTCCCTATGTTTCATTTTAAATGGAACGGGCAAGTACAATGCTGTCAAGTCGTAACCATGGATATGACAAACCCAATGTTTCACGTTAAAAAACCTCTCGCCATTTCCATATTAGGCTATATAAGTATTGTATTGCACTTCGCTTTCGAACCGTCGTTTTATAACAAAATCTTACAGAACATTACCCAAATATTGTTTTTTATTATATTGAACATGTCTTCTGCACACATATAATTCTAATTATATTTATTTTTCATTGTATGAGGAAATTTCTAAATGTCAAAGATTGTTCCAACCAGATTGGCGGTATTTCTGATGGATATATGCATTTTACCACAACTTTACCTATAATTTCAAATATTTAATTAATAAAACAATAAGAAAAGTTAAATAAACTTCCCTGAAAAAGCTATCAGAATGTCACTAAAACTGTTGATATTTGACAACGACATGTGTCATGTTATAAACATTGGAATTTGTCAACTGGTTTCCTTAGTGCCTTGGCCTCTGCGATTAGTTTACTCTATAAATTATAGAGTCTTTATTTCTCAATCTATACAAGATATAATAAAAATTTTAAGTGTATTAGATGGAGAATTTTATGTTCTTCAATATTTAATAAAAAAACTCCCAAAAAATTATATTTAGAAGAATTTTTCTAAGAAACTACTACTTCCGGTTGTTCAATTGTTACCAAAACCTTTTCAGCTCTTCCCAGGAATGTCAGATTGAGGAAACTGCAGTTAAATATTTTTTAATATTATAGTTTTTGAGGAATCGTGACTACAACATCCAGACATACATACACACACACACATACATCCACAGACACACACACACACACACACACACAGACATCATTTTAAAAATGTTATAATCGGATTCTAGGGACCTTAAATCTCAGCGAGAGGTCAAAATACTCACGGTATTAGTCCAGGCCAGGGGGAAAGAAACGAAATGTTAGTATTCAAATAAATAAGTTTCATAATGTTAAATTATGTGAAAAATAAAACAATTTTTAAACACGCTTTTTATTTATATTAAAAAACTTCTCAATTATTCTCTCACGGAGTGAGTAATGTTGAACATTAGTTATTTCAAATAACCACAGTAACAAGTATGTTGGAGTCGGGGCTGGATAAAATTATAAACTTAATCTTGTGTAAATCCGGTGGATAAATCAGGGCAATAACAAGTTATTTAATTTGGAATTAATTTGCAAGAAGCAAACTAACCAAGCATTTGGTAGTTACACTAAAATATATTCAACACTAATAAACAGCATTACTAACTTGGGTAATACATTTAAGTCTGCAACAAAACCAACTACGAGTGGGATCTACTTCCACATTTCACCATTACAGCGTACAGCGTATATAGTTGTACGACAATTAGAGATCTCTCTCTATTCTTCTAGACATGTTAGTAAGAAATGTTCACTGTAAGGGCGTGGCAAGTGACGTATGAATTTTAGGCCGGAAAGTTTTAACCCGCCCTTTCGCCCTTGAAATGTGGAAATCCGAAGGGCATAGAGTATGTCGTTAAAAAGGAGGCAAATAAGCACAGTATTGTATTAACTGAAAAAGTTTTCTCGTTTCAGAGATTTAGAAGGGGGGTAAAACGTACGAAATTTAAACATGTAAACGAGTATTTGAACGCCTACACCAAATTTTAAAATATGAGAATATTAAAAGATCTTTTTATAAATTAATTTTTAACTTTCGCTAAGAGAGGTATTGGAATCATTCTAAAAATCACATATCCAGATTTTAGTGAATAAGCACGATTTAAGGTCCCTAGAATCATAAATTAATTTTTAACTTTCGCTAAGAGAGGTATTGGAATCATTCTAAAAATCACATATCCAGATTTTAGTGAATAAGCACGATTTAAGGTCCCTAGAATCCGATTTTAACATTTTTAAAATGTCTGTCTTGTGTGTGTGTGTGTGTGTGTGTGTGTGTGTGGATGTGTGTGTGTGTGTGTGTGTATGTATGTCGATGTTGTAGACACGATTCCTTAAAAACTATAAGACTTAAAAAATATTTAACTGCAGTTTCCTCAATCTGACATTCCTGGGAAGAGCTGAAAAGGTTTTGAACAACCGAAAGTAGTAGTTTCTTAGAAAAATTCTTCTAAATATAATTTTTGGGAGTTTTTTTTTTTATTAAATATTGAAGAACATAAAATTCTCCATCTAATAAATTTAAATTTTTTATTATATCTTGTATAGATTTAGAGATAAAGACACTATAATTTATAGAGTAAACTAATCGCACTGGCCAGGACACTAAGGAAACCAGTTGACAAATTCCAATGTTTATAATATAGTTTGTAAATGACACATGTCATTGTCAAATATCAACAGTTTTCGTGACATTCTGATAGCTTTTTCTGGGAAGTATATTTCATCTTTCTTATTGTTTTATTAATTAAATATTTGAAATTATAGGTAAAATTGTGGTAAAATGCATATATCCATCAGAAATACCGCCAATCTAGTTAATGAATTGAAAGAATCTCTGACATTTAGAAACTTCCTCATACAATGAAAAATAGATATAATTAGAATTACATGTGTGCAGAAGACACGTTTAATACAATAAAAAACAATATTTAAATTGGCAGGGCTGGTTCCTGCCCCAAAACCTCCCAACATTGAAATTTTGGAAACAAAACGGATGCAAATAGTCCTCCCTCCAAACATATTCCTGAGGGAATCCCACCAGCATCCAGAAAGAGACATAGGGACAATCAAAAATAACACGTTAAAAACACGATGAATTTTGATTACAAAACATTAACGAAACACATGGCTAAACGCCATTTTTCTGTGACGACAAAGCAACCAGCCCTGCCAATTTAACTTTTAATAACGTTTTCATATATATTATAATCTCGCCGATGTCGTATTTTTGGCCCACCTGTTGTGTGGATTGTTTATGAATGCTCTGATGTAAAATTTTTTTAAAAAAGTTGTCAAGATTAAACATTGTCTGATGATGGAAGTTTTCCAGCTTCCGAAACGTTCCAATACATTGAATATGTGTTTATAAAAATACAAATTTTCTTCATTTTCCCCACCTCGAGAAGGCGGTAACTTTTCATATTACAGTCGAACTTCGATAACTCAAACCATGACTTGCCACAAAAAAAGTTCGAGTTATCAAGACTTCGGGTTATTAAATAAAATGCATATGTATATTATTTATATATTTATTCGAGTAAAAATCACTTACCTTATGATATACATATACAGATTGATATATCGCCGTTGACAAAACGTAAAGGCGTATCTCAAAATTTGGCTAAAATGAGTTAGATACGCCTTTAAACAGATGAGAGCGTCACTTTTCTTTAAACTGCTCTACTGTAAACTTGTAAAAAATGAGATACGCCTTTACGTCTATTGAACGGCGATATACAGATCAAAGTTATAAACATTATTTTAGTGTAAAAAAGTCAGTTATTTGTGACTGACGAGAGATTTTTTTATTTTGATTTTCAATAAAAAAAAACTTCAATGTTCATCAATAGATAAAGTTTTTAAAGTACGTTTCAATGACATATCATCAGGAATGAAAATGTCTTAAACGTGATAAATCAAGTAGGCACAGTATTTTTTTTTTTAACATATGTTTGAACTTCAGTAGTGCAGAAACCAAACTGCCTCCGTCATGTTATAAAAACACCTGTTACAAAATCACGTAATTACAGGATTCTCCCCCAGAATTCGACTTATTGAAGCTGGCGCCAAATATTCTGTTCGAATTATAAAGATATTCGAGTAATCGAAGTTCGAGTTATCAAGTAAAAATTACCCATAATTCTCACTCTTGGCGCTATTGCCAACCAGTTTGATTCGAGTTATCAAAAATACGAGTTATCGAAGTTCGACTTACTGAAGTTCGACTGTATTTCAACTTAAGGTATTCTAGACAAAATGTAAGCAAAACATCCAAATATTGATAAATATACATACGAGTATACAACTTTGTATAATAGTAATAACACGAGATCACAAGGAAACATTTCAAACTTCAACTAGTTATGTATGTGTATTTTTATCCGTCTGCTTTATACACATCCTCTTTTCCAACTCTGCGATTTCATTTGTAAAAACAGTAACATGTTCAGTGTTCAGTTCTCCAGCTCACATAATAGTTTATTAGATAATAGCAAAGAAAACAATGCGTCTATAATGTGCCGTATTTTATTTACGTTTCCACGGCAGCAATGGCTGAGAAGAACATTATCTCCAACGGCTTACATTATGCTTCGCTTTGTATTGTGCTACAAGTCGGCCTGTTTAGTATTCTATCTAGCTATTGTGCTAAATTATATTCGAATTTACCTACAAAACATAGCAAGCACTGCGTGGAAGAAATAGTTATACGTTATACGGGAGTGCTGTAATTTAGAAGGGATGTTGGAGTTTTAAATATGAAATGAATGGGGAAAACACAACAAATGGAGAATTATATATATTTTGATATATACCGTAAGATACTGTAATATTTTTGATTATATAACAAACAGAAGTATCAAATATAAATAGGAGAGTGATTAAAAACGTCTAGTGTAATTTACTTCTACTATACAGTCCAGTCGAACATGGGTTACACAATTTATATTTCGATGTTGGGGCTCGGAATTGTCTGCAAGCAGTTCTCGAATTTTTATAAAACAAATTAATATTCCAGGGCTGAGTTACAAAATCAAGAGTACCGAGTATTGGAGTAGGATTTAAAGTATGATGAAGTAATTTTAGAGTGTAGTGTGTTTTGGAACGAATGTGAGATTTGTTGAAGTAAAAAATTGGAACTCAATTAAAAATAATTTTAAAAAAATCTGTTGTGGCCAGCACAAAACCTTCGGTCAATTCGATGTATTTTGTATATATCCCATACCAAAAGTTCCTTGAAAAAGATTCTGTATATCCTATAAAATTGTAACACGAACACACTATTTTTTACAAATTCTATACCGAAAGTTCCTTTCCCTATTTTATTAGGGGTCGCTGTTTCTTACTCTTCTCTTTTAATCATTCCTGTCCAACGCATCTTCTTCGCACAATTCTTCCTCTCTCAAATCTTCTGCTACACAGTCCTTCCATCTTCTTCTCTTTGGAGGGACACTCTATCACATTCACACATAACTTTCTGACCCTATACTTTCAACTTTGGTTTTGCATTTGACACTGACATCTGTCAATTAAATTTTTCTGAATATATCTGTTGTTTCCATAATTTTAACAAAGCTGACTAATTTTTGAAAGTTAATCTCTCTTAATGTCTCCATAACTCTATATCTATTGAATATGAACGAAACTGTATAATCAAACCGTATAGAGAATAAGATATTCTTTCATATTGATAACCACAAAATAAGGGTACTTCCGGTGGATCAATTTTAACCAAAATCTAATCAGCTCTTCATATGGATGTAAAGAAGAGGAATACGAAAGAATTATAATTTTTAGAATTGTAGTATTGGAGTTATCGTCGAAGAAAAATTTGTCACACACGGACACACACACACACACACACACACGCACGCATACAGACATCATCTTAAAAATAGTAAATTCGTATTCTAGGGGCCCTAAATCGTGCTTATTCATTAAAAACTCACCAATGAATTTTTTGACTAAAGACAATACCTTCCTTACCTAAAGGTGACGGAAGGTAAAAATCTGTTGTGGCCAGCACAATACCTCTCACTATTTCCATTTTATGTTATATAAGTATTGTTTTCACTTCGCTATCGAACCGTCGTTTTATAACAAAAAAATTACAGAACTTTACCCAAATATTGTTTTTTATTGTGTTTAATATGTCTTCTGCGCACATACAATTCAATTATATCTATTTTTCATTGTGTGAGGAAAATATATTTAGAAGATTTTTGTCTAAGAAACTACTACTTTCGGTTGTCCAATTGTTTCCGAAACCTTTTCAACTCTTCCCAGGAATGCCAGATTGAGGAATTCATAATTAACCAGGTCTTAAGTCTTATAGTTTTTGAGGAATCGTCCTTCCAACATCCACATGTACCCACACACACACACCATTGTAAATCGTGCTTATTCATTAAAATCTGGATATGCGATTTTTGGCATGAATCCAATACCTTTCTTAGCGAGAGGTAAAAAATAATAAGACTTTATAATTGTAACATTAATGTCAAGCCCGTATTACAAGAGCACTCTCAATGTTATGTGAAAGGACGCTTCTTAAAATTGCATTTATTATAAAAGTGTACTCGCACTACAGTCTAATATGTTTACTTATGTTTATTTTCAACCAAAAACATGTTTTCTTCCTCAAGAAGGCAAATTACTTTTATATGTTGAAAGCATCGTAAGTATCCATGTGTGAAAATATTGTGGAGTAATTTCTGTACCCTCCTCGATAGAAGGGTAAGTACAGTATCACTTTGGAGTAAACTTTGGCTGTTTTGGAACAGGTTAAGAGTAAATTCTGAGAGTAAGGTTGTTAGTTATGGAACGGTTTTGAGTAATTTCGTACTCCAGAGTAGGGTTTTGAAACGCAGCCCTGGAATCAGTTTCCTGATCCCACTTGATATTGTTATTATTTTACAATTAAATATTGAATTTTGTGTAATAGTTTGAAAAAGTCACAATTTAACCTATCGTAAACTTAAAATTACTTGGACTTTTTATTAAGTTATGTACTGCTGTAATTAGTAGAATCATTTTCTCAAAATTACTTAAATAAAATGAGTTTAAGAAGTATTGTAATCGCGAAAAATTTCAGATTTCAGCGGAAATATTCATTTTGACCATCCCTGAATCTATTTTGACTAATTTCATCATGACGTCTGTACGTACGTACCTTGCATTTTCCATTTATATATTTAGTTTTTCACCTAGTAGCTAGTAATAAGTATAGATTGAAGATTTCTACACTGTTGCCAATAGAGCTATAACAAGAATTTTTATATGACTTCAAAGTATTAAATTTTTAAAGATATTGTCCTTTAAAAAGCCTCGAATTTGAAATGTCTCCAAATATCTATTAGATATTTTACAATTAAATATTGAAATTTTATTTATATTAATAAATAAAATAAATATATCATCACGGCATATTACTCATTTCTGAGTGTGCCAGTATCTACAACACATGTAGACATCGATAATGATGACGAAATATTTTACCGTGTGGGCGCTTACCAGGCGTCACCTAACGGGCACTCATAGCTGGTGTGGAGAGTGCACCACAGGGGTCACTTTTGTGCCATTTAAAATTGGAAAATATTTGGCGCCTGTCGGGATCGAACCCGGTTCCCCCGGGTTCGCAACCAGGCACTCAGAATAGCGTAAACTGTTTTTCTATTGGATATGAATGACGTGTTACATGTAATCCGACGTCCCAGAAGTAGGGGGTTATTTTTAATGACTATTTCTAGCGTCAATGTTTTTATTTCATAATTTACAAAAATAAATTATTAATATTATTATTACTATGAAAAATATTGCATAAACTTTCATTTAAAATAATAAAAAAAAAAAATGTGAAACCGACTCATTCAGTGGTCATGTTGAAAGTTATAGAGAAGAGGCAACACATCTTAACATCGCCCAGTTAACCATAGTTATGTGTGAAAATGAATTTTTGCCCTCTTGAAGTGTAATGGGAACTTTACAATTGTATACACAGCAAGTGTAATCTATGTTTTACGCTTACTGTGTTGTAACTTGTCTAACTATGCGGTAAAATAATCAAAATACACTGGACGTTTATGGGCATTTAGAAAAGAAATCATCTTTAATATAATAAAGTTCATTTAAAAAAGTACTACCTACTTAAGTTATTTTTTTACTTTCACATTTCCTATATTTAAAATTAATTTATATAAACCAAAATCACGGCAGCGACATCTGTCATTATTGTAAAAATCCGGCGTTACCGACATAGTCACCGATCAAATACGCGAGGTGAAAATTGCTGAAATGTCAAATTTCGATACCTACCTATTATTTATTACGAAGAAAACATGAGCAAATAAATATATCATCAGTCATAAACAACGTCTATTATTACAAATAAATATTCGCTAGAAGAAGTACTCTAATGAAGGTAAGTAAAATCAAATTTGGAAATTGACTTAACCCCAGTCTTTTAAACTAACCTTTTTCAGAAGTATAACCTATCTCATTAAAAAAAGTGATTTTCATTATCGTCGGCCAAAAAATTTGATACAATTCTCGTGCGTGAAGTATTTTACAGCGCTCCAGCTAATAAGGCACTCGCCTTAAGGGCTCGTGCCTTAAACAAAGCTGTCGCGCTGTAAAATACAACTTACATGCACTCGAATGTAAATAACTATTCTGTATCTTATGAAATTTTACATTTAAGAAGAATCTTTCGTAAGGCAAATATCTAAAAGTCAACGCTAATAATAAATTTGAATCTTTGCAGTTTGTCCCGAAAACTGAGAGATAAATCAACACATATTTTGTAGCCTTTCAAAAACAGTCAGTTTTCCAAGTAATTAATTCAGCCTGCACATAAAAAATCGCGCATCGCAGAATCGAACATTTAAGTTGCGTCGGCATCGCCATGGCAACCACATTTTCTTTTTCTGTGTTGGTTTCTCAGGGCATAATTTATTCATTCGATCTTGGCGTCATGGTACACTTCGTTCAGTATTCTTGGCCGTGTTTGTGCAGGAATTTATTATTTACGAAGTGGGGCAGTCGCTCAAATAAAGCATATTCATTATTCTGAATAAATACACCGCCATTTTATCCGACTCCATATTGGAGGTTTTTTCACTGTTGAAAAAAGTATAATGACGATTTGAACACTTTGCAACGAAGATTTCATTTTTTGTTCTGTTTTGTTTGTCTTTACTCGGTTTGGAATTCAGGGGGAATTGTAAGAATTTTTATTTTTCGTATTTGCTTTCTTGCAAACGGTGTTTGCAGTTCACAATGAAATATTAAAATATTTCTACTTGCTTTACTACCATTTTAATTCACCGGAAAGTATCTGTTTAGTAGCAAACCACACAAAATAAAACTTGTTCCTAAAGTAGGTCAAATTATAATGTAAATATAATTTGTGCTTCTTGCCAGTGATCGTACGTATTTCAAATTTGTGGTTCCATTTATAAAAACATCTTTCTTAGGCTTCTTTACACAGTCTCGGACATAAATAGAGCAACTCTATAGGAACCAATAAAAGATACTCCTCCAAATTCGACGCCATGACGAATGCAAGCTGCTATAAATAATTGTACACGGTGTACAACGAAACGCGGAACATACATTTCAAAACAAAAATACAAAAACGAAAGATAATTAAAATAAATTTTTACTTTTAAAAAGTCTATATTTAATGCGATAAACGTCTGTAGTAATAGATATTTAGAAAACAAAATGTGATATTATCGTCAAAAATCAGAGAGCTATAAAAATAAAAAACAAATAATTCAAAATACCGTGAGTATTTTTTAACGTGAAACATTGGGTTTGTTATATCCATGGTTACGATTCGACATTTGATTGACAGCAGTGTATTTGCGTGTCACATTTAAAATGAAACATAGGGAACGAATTTGACATTTGACAAAACGTCAACAGAGGTTAATTTTGTTTAAATAATTATACCTGCTTTCTAAATTCAATTTAGTTGTAGAAAAAATATTGTGTGCACCTAATGTCCGAGTGATTTTCTGACTTGGCCAAATTTCTTACAATATTTTAATATAATACTTCTGTCAAATTCATTCCCTATGTTTTAAATGAGACAGACAAATACATTGCTATCAATCAAATGTCAAGTCGTAACAATGGATATGACAAACCCAATGTTTCACGTTAAAAAATACTCACGGTATACAGAAGCGACAGTCAGAGAGAGAAACGAAAATTAGAGAGAGAAAGAGTATGCCAACAAATTTAAAGGGCTAATCGGATAAAATTCAGCATTAATACTAACTTTCAATTTTCATATGGGGCTCAAAGTTGTCTCTATTTCCATTAAATAGAGATTTTTTTTCTCTTTCCAACGATATAAAACACATCTACATTAACATGAAAATTAACGTACAAAATAAAAAATTAAAGGTTTTATTCATTTCTATCAAGTGTTCTTTGGAAACAAATGAAGAATCTTTTGTTGCAACAATACTTTTAAGTTTGACAGGGCAAATTTTATGAAGAGATAGAAAAAAGTTAGTATTAATTTCTCGAAAACGGTACGGGCTATAAAAATTTTAAAGACGGCTGTGTATTCCTCATAAAAAAGTGCCACTAGAACGTGCAAATTAGAAACTTGTACGAAGTCGCACAAAACAGTTATAAGCCAAAAACGAAATTGGCAAAATTTACCTTTTCGCTTCTATCTAGTTACCTGTGCATTTTAATAGAAAAACAAAAATACATCTAAGATGGTCTCCTAATGAGGCAACTTTGCCCCAATTTAACTGACTTCGTATCTCTTACGGTTCTCGAGATCCCAATAGTGCGCCTCGAAAAACGGACACCCTGTATAATATTTTTATACAGTCGCTCTATTTTTAATGCACCTCTCATCCATATACAAATACATAAGTACTTGTGAAATTTAGTACGATACTTCTGAATTACTCAATTAATGTCCATAATGTTTTATAAATATATCACCTCTACAGCATATAAGAAGTTTGAATATATATTGAAATATGGAGAAGTATTTTTAATTGGTTCGTACAGTGTGGCTCTATTTATGTCCGATACTGTATATTAACTGCAATTTTCCATCTATTTTCTTTACTATGTGAAAATATTTCCCCTTTTCTCAGTTACATTTTCCCAAACACAACTCACACATTTCAAAAAAGCCATAAACCTCGTTGTGGTAGTGCAAAAAGCACCCGCAGTGAGTGCTCGCATCGTCTTCGTCTCGGCGTCACTTTAACGCGATTTTACGTTCTCGATTTCACATTTAAAATTTCGATATTTACATTTCGATTCCATTCCAAGGCATTCATTCCTGTATGAAGCGTTAGAGACGGAACTTGTCTTATCATTCACTACTGAACGCTTCTCGTCGAACCAGTGGCGCCAAACAGGTGGAAAGTAGGATAATGGACCGAAAAGGTGGGGTTACTCTATGTTTGAAAAGAAAATTGGAAGTGCGGATCTCAGAAAATTATTGGTACCTACCATTAATACCGTGAGTATTTTTTAACGTGAAACATTGGGTTGGTCATATCCATGGTTACGACTTGATATTTGATTGTCAGCAATGTATTTGCCCGTTCAATTTAAAATGAAACATAGGGGACGAATCTGACAGAAGTATTATATTTAAATATTGTAAGAAATTTAGCGGAGTCAGAAAACCACTCGAGAGCACTAAACATATTTCGGGCACAAGGTGCACACAGTATTTTTTCTACATATAAATTTAATTTTTAACATCTTGTCAATATGACAGATAACTGTGGAATTTTCCTATAAGTTATGATTTGACATTTGATTGACAGCTATGTATTTGTCTGTCTCATTTAAAATGACACATGGTGAATGAATTTGACAGAAGTATTATATTTAAATATTGTAAGAAATTTAGCCGAGTCAGAAAACCACTCCGGTACAAGGTACACGCTATATTTTTTCTACAACTAATTTTAATTTAGAATGCAGGTATAATTTTTTAAACAAAATTAACCTCCATTGACGTCTTATCAAATGTCAAATTCGTTCCCTATGTTTCATTTTAAATAGAACGGGCAAATATATTGCTGTCAATCAAATGTCAAGTCGTAACCATGGATATGACAAACCCAATGTTTAATGATATAGCATTTAACAAAATCAAGTGCGAAAACAACATTTCGAATGTGGTGTCCTTTATCATTAATGCATTTCTGAAGCGACTGCTGTTACCGTGAACTCAGTGCGCTATACCCAGGTAATACATTTTTTACCTCTCGCTAAGAGAGGTATTGGAATCATGCTAAAATTTGCATATCCAGATTTTAGTGGATACGCACCTTTAAGGTCCCTCTAATCCGATTATAACATTTTTAAAATGATGTCTGTGTGTGTGTATGTGTGGATGTTGGAACCACGTTTTCTCAAATACTATAAGACTTAAAAAATATTTAACTGCAGTTTCCTCAATCTGGCTGATGAGATTTTGGTAACAACTGGACAACCGGAAGTAATAGTTTCTATAAAAAAATCTTCTAAATTTTAGTTTTTGAAAATTTCTGTTATAACTATTATTGAAGAATATAAAATTCTACATCTGATACATTTAAAATTTTTATTATATCTTGTATAGATTTAGAAATAAAGACACTGTAAAATATAAAATAATCTAATCGCAGAGGCCAAGGCACCAAGGGAACCAGTAGACAAATTCAAATGTTTATAACATAGTTTGTAAATGATAGATGTCAGTGTCAAAAATCAACAGTTTTAGTAACATTCTGAAAGCTTTTTCTGGGAAGTACATTCAATCTTTCTTATTGTTTTATTAATTAAATATTTAAAATTGTAGGTAAAATGCATATATCGATAAGAAATACTGCTAATCTTGCTAATGAATTGGAAGAATCCCTGACATTTAGACTTTCCTCATACAATGAAAAATAGATATAATTAGAATTGTATGTGTGCAGAGGACATGATAAATACAATAAAACAATATTTGGGTAAAGTTCTGTTATATAACAACGGCTCGATAGCGAAGTGCAATACAATACTTTGTATAACATAAAATGGAAATGGCGAGAGGTATTGTGCTCGCCACAACAGATTTTTTGCCTGAATTACAAAGAAATAACATTAAATCTCATGGTAGGTTTAGAATAAAGCCCTTTATTGTTTATACTTTTTGTAAATGATATTACTAATGTCGTTAAGTATGCAAAATGTCTCTTATACGATGATGATTTTAATTGTAATTTACGTAACAAGACCTGAAAGTGATACTTCACTGGGTAGGCGAGCTTTGGAAGCTTGTGAGCCCAGTATAGACACTTTCAAGTCATGTTGGGTACAATATTTTTTTTGCGATCCTGAAAAAAGAATAAAAAAGTATTATTTTATTTTTTACTGCGAGCAAATAAGAAATAAATAAACAACTGATCTCCATGGAAACATTTAGCTTTACCGGTCGCGGGATCGGTAAAGTACTTTCCGATCTCTTATAGACAACTTTCCGAGCTAGCTCAGCAAAGAAGGACTTTCCGGTCTAAATAGTGATCAGAAAGAGCTCATTTTCTGGGCGATCGCGAAAAATATGTATATTACTATAAACGATATTTCTAACTGGTATCAGTTACAACTAGATTTAAACTCTATATATCAGTGGTCATTGTCAAATCATTTACAATTCAATATTAACAAATAATTAGAATTATATGTGTGCAGAAGACATGTTAAATACAATAAAAAACAGTATTTGGGTAAAGTCCTGTATTTTTTTGTTATAAAACGACGGTTCGAAAGGGAAGTGTAATACAATACTTATTTAGCCTAATATGGAAATGGCGAGAGGTATTGTGCTGGCCACAACAGATTTTTTTAACTTGTACTTTCATTATTTTTATCATACCTTCTTTGAAATTCACAAAACAATCAGCTGCTATCTCAATATCAAATTGTTCCATCAAACCCATTAGGTTCAATGAACATAACTAACCATAATTAAAGCATTCAGCATTGCATTCCCTAGCGACACCTAGATAACGCAACAATTACACCCCCACCCACTGTTACCAACCCCTACACCAGTAACACAAAATTCCACCGGAGAATTTATCTCCGCAATACTGCACAACAATTTGCTGTCGAAAGACTTCGAACAGCACCAAAATAAAACTGTTTGTATGAATTTCTGGCGGCTATAAAACTCGTTTTGCACGTAGAACTGGGACGTGACAACCCGGGAAAGAATTGGAGAAGTGTGCTATGGTTTCTTCAAAAGCGGGAGGTAATTTAGATAGGATATGTTGTTATTGTTATAGCTCACATTAAAATGGTGTAGAAGTTTATGGTAGTAAAGTACTTTACATAAAATTAGAGCATAAATGGAGCTTACATGTTTTTTTATATATTTTATGGAGGTACTCTCTCGACAGCTTTAAACACCTAATTTAAAGAGAAAAACTGCAATAGACCTTTCCAATTTTATAGCTATGTATCTGTTTTTATCTCTGAACAAAATAAGTAAAATGGCGCCTGCAACTGCTAGCTGGGCTGTCAAACAAAACGTCAACAATACTGACAACTGACACCAAGCACCATGACGTTTAGCGGCATAGGACCAGTTTTATAATCTTCGATTAGAATTTTAACTGGAAGTTAAACAAACAATGTTGAATCGGATTATTAACAGCAATGATCAATTTGTCATTTACAACTCATTTCGCTTCAATTTTGTTATTTTAACCAGAGATTGTGAAACTGGCTCATAGTTTGTAACTGTTTGGTTTAGCTGATTTAACATTAGAACTCCTATAGTAAAAATCTGTTGTGGCCAGCACAAGACCTCTCGCCATTTCCGTATTAGGCTATATAAGTATTGTACATATTTGACATTTCTGATACAAACAAAAACATATATCTTCATAATATAATTTCATATTTTTTAATTCATTCAATTCACTCTTAAATATTCTTCTAATGTTCGAGATTCTTCTAATTCATTGATGAGATTGGCGGTATTTTTGAAGAGTATATGTAATATATGTATCTCTAATTATAAATATCTAATTAATAATTAAATAAGAAATATATATTAAATGTACTTCCCAGAAAAAGCCTTCAGTAATGTCTCCGGCTTTTTGACACTCACATTTATCTGTCAATTACAAACATTTTAATTTTTCCACTTGTTTTCCATGACAACTTATTATTTTATATATTTATATATCTCTATCTTTAACGCCATAGAAGATATAATAATTTTTTTAAATGTATCGAATAGAGATTTTTATATTCTTTAATATTAGTAATAACAGAAATTTCCAAAAAGTAATATTTAGAAAATTTTTTTTAGAGAAACAATTACTTCCGGTTGTCCAATAGATAAATCTAATCAGCTCTTTCCAGGAATGTCAGATTGAGGAAACTGCAGATAAATATAAATAAGTCATAGTATTTGAGAAACCGTGGTTCCAACATCCACACATCCACACACAGACACACACACACATACACACACACATACAGACACACACATAAACACACACACACACAGACGCGCACACACACACACACACACACACACACACACACACAAATATCATCGTAAAAATGTTATAATCGGATTATAGGGACCTTAAAACGTACTTATCATGAAGAGGGTTATTGGCTTTCACAATTATCGTAACGTTGGTGACAATATTATAGTTATCACTAACAAATTTAGTACAAAATTAAACCTTGAAATAAAATATATAAACTAAAGTTTATAATGTATTATTTTCAATTTCATCAGAAGCCGATTTTAGTGCATTTTTGCAAGTCAAGTTTCAAGTCGAGTTGGATTTCAAAATATTCAAGTCGATTTTTTTAAAAACTTGCCTCGAATATTCTCCAGACCAACCCTAAGTGTAACAAAAAGAAACTATTTCAATTACACTTTATATTGCGGAATGCCATTCTTACGTGAAGAATACTATAGTATACGTATTACATTGTTGCACTATCATGAAACACAGAGAACTATCAACTACGTTTAAATTAAATAAACAATCCAACGTCAATTCCATTTCCTCTGTCGTCTTTTATTTTTGTAAGTCACTGTGTTACCCTCTGAATTCAGCTCGTACTATACCCTCCTAGTTCTTTCACCCTCCACCAGAGGCGCTGTCTGTTGTCTGAAGCGGAAGACATAACACGTGCTAGCAACTCTTCGCCAATCACGTTTGCGATTTTATGAGTTCTGTTTACGCTAGTTTTACGACCCAGCATTTATTGTTGTCTCAAAGTTAAAGATTTGATGCTTTTTGTAGCAGCGGGGAAAGAGGGTTTTATGCTAAATGCTCGGAATATTGCGAGGGTGAATAATTAAATTGGCGGGAGTATTAGATGAATTTAAATGAATGATAATGTTATAGTGACGTAATGATTTAGTATTTATTTTATTGTTAGATGCTATAAAAAACAACTACCATACTATTTATTAGAGATTCACAGATTAGAGCCAAACTTGACGTTTTAAAAACCTTCAAACTATTAACTAAGTCAAGCTTTTGACTATCAAGTAGCTTGGTTAAAAACAAGCTTTTCATAAAAATAACTGGCAACAGAACTGCTCTAAAAATTCGTAATGCGGTCCTCCCCCACACCAACAAATTAGAACAAGGGCCATTTATATTGTACCGTTAAATTAATAAAAATTAAATAGCTAGTGGTATTGTGTTGGCCACATCAGATTTTTTTATAGGACTTTATCTACATTGTAAATGATCTACAGTGTGAACACTGAAAACCGAGACATAGGCGCTTACCATGGGAAAACAGTTTTTTTCAAATATTATCTGTCCCGCAAGAGTATAGTGGGAGTTTTTGATATGGTTAGAAAGATTATTTAATTTGACATCGAAGAGTATCTAAATTTAATGCCTTATTATTGAAATATTTACGAAAGTATAATCCTACTTGACAGTTTTTACATATAATTTACTAAAAACAGTAATCATGGAAAAGTATTCGGTAGATGACTTGGTTAAATCAAGGCTCCATGTTATTTTTTCACTAATTCAAATCCCTCCCGATTAAAATATTTTCTATGTAATCTGATCATATTAGGGTCCTTAACTATTTTAATATACAGGGTGTAAATTTTAAAACGGGCCAAGGGCTATAACATAGAAAAACAGTTTTTTGGACGCCAAAAGTTTCTTTATTAATTTATTGAAAAAATAATTGGTGCGTATTATAAAAAAAAAAATTACGAATTTTTTGATACCAAATATATTATATTTCTGTTTCATATAAAGCTAGAAAATAATTTAAAAATTTGCACAATTAAGAAAAAATATCAATAGCCGTGAAATTGACAGAAACAAAACAAAACAATTGTTGACTTTAAACGCTCATTAATAAACGTTTCTTACACTTTATTTGTTAAATTATTATTATTTTCGTTTTATTAAGAAGAAATCATGAACAATTTGACTCATGAAGAAAAATTACAAATTATTAATGCTCGCGCACTTATGACAAATTTTCGCACCTAACCTATGAAAATGTACGACGATGACAACAAAGTTCCTGCAGAAAAGAGCGACGAAATACTAATTGGACTTATTCAACAAATTGTTTACATTTATTTTTTTATCTTATATAAATATAATGTATTGCAATTGCACCTATAAAAGTTAGATTATACGAAATGTCAAACATAAAATTCGGTATTTTAATTTACTGCATAAACGACGTTATTTTGGTTTAGTTTCTTAATTTAGTAGCTTAATTTAATTTCATAATTTATATGCAGCATAAACCCAGCATAAATGATTTTAATTTGTCCCTTGTAGTTTGCAGTTTTTCTTGTTTCTTATAACTTATTTCTTATTACATGTAGATCATCTTTAGTTTGTAAATACCTGTTACAATAAATAATAATTGTTTCTGATATAAATATCCTATTTTTTACTTTATTTTGTGTTATTTTGTATTGGTTCATAAATTAATAACTTTAATCTTTAATTGTCCCCTATCATGACAATGTTTTGTTACTGTCACTTTCATGGCTAATGATATTTTTTCTTAATTGTAAAAATTATTAAATTTAATTTCTGGCTTTATATGAAACAGAAATGTAAGGTGTTTGGTATCAAAAAATTCGTAATTATTTTTCTTTATAATACGCACCAATTATATTTTCAATAAATTAATATGGAAACTTTTGGCGTCTAAAAAACTGTTTTTCTATGTTATAGCCCTATGACCCGTTTTAAAATTTACACCCTGTATATTAAAATAGTTAAGGACCCTAATATGATCAGATTACATAGATAATATTTTAATATGTTTGCGCAATAAAAGATTTGATTCCTCGTATTTATTAAAGAAGCACAATAGAAACAAACACTGCACTGTCAATATGTGAAAAAGAAACAATTTTTTATTTGTATTCCAACCTAACAAGTTGAGTGTTTCCCCATTAAAACCTAACCTCTCATCTATTTGGGGTAATTTGGCTTCGAGATAGCAGGAGGCAGAGCCGTGGACCGTGTCGGCCGGTATTACAGGCGGTTGAATTATGGGCCGGCATTGTCGTGCCCTGCTGCAGGGCATAGAGTCCTGCTGGTGACCGGGCCTATGTCAATACCATCTCATGTGTGTGTGACTCTACTTACACTCTAGTGTTTTATTGCAGGATGTTCGGATCAGATGATCTTTTTAGGATTAATTGGGATTTAGTTTGAGGGGATTGGGTTTTAAGGGAGTGAAAATGAGGATAAATAATCCGATGGACTCTAAATCTTGATATAGACAACATGGATTTAAATACAGAGGATGTATGGGCTGTTAATTATTCCAAATTTACGAGGGACCATCGATAAGGACTAAACAGCAGGATTCGAAAGATAAATAGGTATTATTAATTGCATAATACACAAAAACGTGTAATTTAAATAATGGGTTTGGAATAATTTACTCCAACTTTATTCTTTAATTCCAAAAAGTTAACTCTTTAACTAGATTTTTTAAATTAAATTTCATCTAAATTGAAAGTGATCTGTAGTTCTAGAAAGTTCTAATTGTTATTTGTTAAGCTGTAATAATTTGATTGAAAACTAAAATGGAGTCTTAAGGTTATATTATAACTAGAAAAGAAAAATCCCTTAACCCTAACAATAATTTTTTTTTAAAACTATATACATTTTTCGAAAACTACGTTCTCATTATCAGTAGAAACTACAAAATAATAAGATAGAGAAGTTAAGATTACTCAGTATGTAAACCATGCCAGAGGTCAAAACAGCTCTGAGGATTAAGGGAGAGAATTCGGATATTATAGGGAGAGGAGCCATAGGTGAGTGGATATGTGTACAACGTTTAACCCCATAGAGAGTAAATCTGGATAATTTTTGTTTAACAAGCATTCTGCAAGAACTAGAGGCCTTTAAAACTGACCAATCACGTCGTGTTCACTGCAAAAAATGTCACAGCTGTTACAAATGACATATAAGATCATTGGCATACGTTTGTTTGGAAATAACTCTCTGTACCGTCTTGCAGCATCACGATTATTTTGTATTCTCGCCATAAACTGCATACTCTTAATTGGTGAAGGTAAATGGCATTTTGAGAATATCGAAAAAACAGATATAAATTGTCTATGCAAAAAAAACTGTTCAACGTCAAGTTTGACAATTAATATTTTTTCAGAAAACACATTGATTTTTACTTTTTTACAAAATTTTGAACTATGAAGTGATTGGTCAGTTTTAAGGGCCTCCAGTTCTTGTAGAAAGCATGTTAAACAAATATTATTGCCAGATTTACTATCTATGGGGGTCAGTTCTATCATGGATTAAGCGTTGTATACTTTCTTACATAACAGTCTGTGAATAACAGAAAATAACGCTTTTACTACCAAATTACAAGGTTATTTTTTTAACAAGACAGCTGACCAAAATCATATATCTGCGAAAACTGTTAATCAGAAGAAAATCCGTGGATCGTTTTGACAGTTTGCAAACCGTCAGCAAAGAATGCACGTGCAAATAAACCACCTGAAATTGGAAAATCATTAAATTTGGAATAAAAAATGACATTTGACATCTATGTAAATAGTTACTGTCACTCTGTCACGGACCCCCATAGGTATCTGCTAGTAAAGGTAAACCAACAGTCACATGACTGCTCGCGCCTTATAAATGAGTATCCATGTAAACGTAGTGGTATATGACGTCATTACTTTAGTAATATTATTTGATGACGTAAGTCTTCTGCATAATCATTTCTACTATATTTAAAATATGGGGGAGTTCTTTTAGTGGTTCCTACAGAGGCATTCAATTTATATCCGAAGCTGCATATATAGTGCAAGACACAAAAGACGAACTACGGAAAATATGTTAGCAAAAATCACTGTCTAATGTATGCGCTCCGTTTAAATTCACACGAAATAAAATTAATTTACTTTCCGTTACCTAATATAACATATAACAGTTGCCCAATAGTATATTGTATAACTAGTGCTGAAAGTTGGATATTTCACACGAGCGTGCAGTTTGAGCCACGAGCCGAAGGCGAGTGGTTTAATCACGTCAGGGTGAAATACCCTTTCAGCACGTGTTGTACACGATATTTCTCCGACGACCACAAAAAAAAAAACAAATTAAAATTTACATAAAAATATTAAAACAGATTATGTTAACATCATTACTATCAGAATTCACCAAAAATTTTGTTAAAATCTGATAATTCAGCGTCCAACCTTCTTAATCCGTGTAAATTCAGCAAATTAGTTGCAACTGTCAAATTTTTAAATACAATTTTTTAGGTTAGTTCGCTCAGTTATCGCAGCGTGTGTAAAATCATTTCACACAGTTGCGGACGCATCTGATTGGCTAACGAGATTTCATTTCACACACCTTTGCTAGTGATGTGCAATGACCAACTTTTAGTAATAGTTTAGCGTGTGAATTTATGTACTTTTCGTAGAGGTCGTCAGAAAATAAGTTTTAAAGCTACGCAACCTTTCTTATATTAGTTATATTGGTAATTGATATGTGCAATTGTCGTTCGTATCAATTTCTGTCTTGTTTACACACGGATTATAAACGTACACAAAACACAAATGAGTTAGAAGCACAATGTTACTGTAATAATTATTATTTCACGGCGACGATGGAATATCACTATATGAGCATTTCTTTCCCTTGCCCCTCAGGTCATGATTGGTGTCCCGCACTATACGTATATCCCTATCCAATGTGTTAACTTATAAATAACCACTCCTTCAAAGGAAATGTGCTACCCTAGTGTAATTCCTAATTGTCTGTGTGAATTCGCTAGCCTTGAGGTCTAAGAACAGGAGCATCTTAACCGGTTCTGTGATCACATCTGGACCAACCACATCTCGCCTTCCAATTAGCGAGTCAAAGGCCCTAGGCCGGCCCTGCACAAAGCCCTAGCAACGTGTAAACAAATAACAACACACTGCTGCATTTCCATAAACACACTAGACCGCTAGAATTAAATAATTTGTTTCATTTTGTGCAATGGTAGAATTAAGATGAAATATAATTTACTTGATAATTAACTTTTGTTACAGTTAAGTGGTGCACTCTGCATACCAGAGCAATGCGTGTTTGTGAGGTGACACCTGGTAAAGGCTCGTACTTTACGAAAATGTCATCATCTGATGTGGCCAGCACATTACCTCCCGTCAATTCTATATATTTTTTACAAATCCCATACCAAAAGTTCTTGGAAAAGATTCTATATATCCAGTACATTATGTAAATTGCAGTTGACAATGACTTCTGTCAATTAGAATTATTTGAATTTTATCAGCTGTTTCCATGATTATTGCAAAGCTGGCTGATTTATGAAAGTTAATCTCTTTATAATTCTTTAACTCATATCTGTTGACTATGAAAGATAATGTATAATCAAACCGTATAGAGAATAAGATATTCTTTCATATTGATAATCACATAAAATTTCAAAAGATGATATTTAACTGCGTTTTTTCAAGAAAAACTATTAAGAACTTCAAATAAGAAAACTTCCGGTGGACCACTTATAACCAAAATCTAATCAGCTCTTCGTATGGATGTGAAGAAGAGGAATACGAAAGAATTTAAATTTTTAAAAGTGTAGTATTGGAGTAATCGTAGGAGAAATTTTTGTCACACACACAGACACAAATCATCGTAAAACTAGGGACCCTAAAACGTGATTAGTCTTAAAAAACTCACCACCGAATATTTTGAACAGACAATACACGTGACAGAAGGTAAAAATGGAAAAATATTTAACCATTTATTATAACATATTTTTTAAATCTGTTAAAAAAGTACACTTTTTACCTTCCGTCACCTTTAGGTAAGGAAGGTATTGTCTTTGGTCAAAAAATTCGGCGGTGAGTTTTTAATGAATAAGCATGTTTTAAGATCCCTAGAATACGATTTTACTAATTTTACATTGATGTCTGTATGTGTGTGTGTCCGTGTGTGTGTGACAAATTTTTCTCCGACGATAACTCCAAAACTACAATTCCAAAAATTATGATTCTTTCGTATTCCTCTTCTTTACAACCATATGAAGAGCTGATTAGATTTTGGTTATAATTAGTCAACCAGAAGTACCCTTATTTGAAGTTCTTAATAGTATTTCTGGAAAAAACACAGTTCAATATCAATTTTCGACATTTTATAATCATTAATATGAAAGAAAATTTTATTCTCTATACGATTTGATTTTGACATTTTCCTTCATATTCAATAGATATAGAGTTATAGAGAGATTAAGAGACGTTAACTTTCAAAAATCAGTTAGCTTTGCAAAAATTATGGAAACAGCAGATATATTCAAAAAATTCTAATTGATAGATGTCAGTGTCAAGTGCAAAACCAAAGTGGAAAGTACAGGATCAGAAAGTAACATAAGTGATAGACTGTCCCTCGCAAGTGACTTGCAGTTTCAATACCGGGAGTACGAGGAAGGCCAAAGAGAAGATGGAAGGACTATGTAGCAGAATATTTGAGAGAGGAAGAACTGTGTGAAGAAGTGCAATTTACAGAATGTACATTCGTGTTATAATTATATTGGATTTATAGAATCTTATCAAAGGAACTTGCAATATGGAATTTGTAAAAAATAGTGTGTTCGTGTTACAATTTTACAGGATATATAGAATATTTTCCAAGGAACTTTTGGTATCAGATTTGTACAAAATACATCGAATTGGAGGAAGGTTTTGTGCTGGCCACAACAGATTTTTTTCATTAAAATCGATTTATAAAGCATGTCTTTTTTAACACAATAAAAGTGTGAAAAACGCTCCGGAGTGAAATAATGAAACGTTACGGCACTTTTTTTTCACACTTTTACTGCAGACGTAAAAAAAAATTCTATGCAACTCGAGTAAAAAGTGTCTTATTTCACTCATAGGATTTGACGAACTCGCCTGTGGCTCGTTCGGTCAAATTTTCCTGTTCGTGAAATAAGACCATACATTTTATACTTGTTGCATAAATGACTATTAGTGTAATAGTGTTATTTTTCACTATTTTGATTACGGTGAAAACCCCACTAAAAAGTAAAAGAAAAGAATCTTTAAATATATGTTAGAATTGTTGCATTTGTGTTTATATGAAACAAAAACTTTATCGGCAGTGAAATATAATTGCAAAGCATGTTATTTCGTATTCCTAAATGTATTGTCTAAGTTTTTTATGCATATTGAGAGAAAACAATCAATTTTCCTCTCTTAACAGCGCGTGGTGATAATTTGGAGCATGAAAAGCGCGTGGATAAGCAATTAATAATGTTTTGTGAAACAACAGAATGGGTTTTTTCAGAAACATTGAAGAGAAAATGTGAATGTTGTATTCAGTGACCTTTTGCAAATTGAATTTCAAATAACTGAATTGAATGAACTTTAGAACTATCAAAAACTGTCAAATGCATCTCAACTCTTTCCATTCACATCGGGCTT
The DNA here is from genome assembly GCA_943142095.1 of Ophonus ardosiacus. NCBI lineage: Eukaryota > Metazoa > Arthropoda > Insecta > Coleoptera > Carabidae > Ophonus > Ophonus ardosiacus. The sequence continues at coordinate 9,678,927 of OW964837.1, read as the reverse complement.
TTTTAAACGAGAACACAATGCGATAAAAACCACTTTATAAACTTATTGATAATAATAAAAGTAATAAATACAGAGGCCTGTATTTCGAGCGTACTTTTATAATAAAAGCGCTTTTATGAAGCATACTCCTCATTTTCTATACATTTTTACTTGTAAAGTTATGATTTATGGAATTTTGCAACAAAGGAAAAGGAAATTGAAATATGATTGAATTTCTGGAAATATTTTTCGTAATTTAATTTAGAAGAATGTAACACAAGTTGTTTGAAATATTTTGTTACAAGTTAATTAAGTTATCGCCTTTGAAAGGTTTCGCAGGGCTAATATAACACTGTGATTTTCTATATTTTCTTTTATACAAAATGAATTGCTTTTACGAAGTTTATTTTAAAACTTTTACTTTGAATTACGTACATTATTTCTGTAAAACATTCAATTTCAATTATTCAACTATATTAGTACAAAATGATGTTCAATTTTAGTATTATAATGAGCAACTATAGCCGCCTCGGTGGTCGAGCGTGTAGAGGCAGCGCTCAAGCGACTTTCACCTCTCGGGCCTGGGGTCGTGGGTTCGATTCCCATTAGGGGCTTGGATGTTTGTGAATGTTCTAATAATAGCACTTTAGCACAAATAAAAAATCTGTTGTGGCCAACACAAGACCTCTCGCCATTTCCATATTGGGCTATATAAGTATTGTATTGCACTTCGCTTTCGAACCGTCGTTTTATAACAAAATATTTCAGAACTTTACCCAAATATTGTTTTTTATTGTATTTAACATGTCTTCTGCACACATATAATTCTAATTATATCTATTTTTCATTGTATGAGGAAGTTTCTAAATGTCAGAGATTCTTCCAATTCATTAACCAGATTGGCGGTATTTCTGCTGGATATATGTATTTTACCACAATTTTACCTATAATTTCAAATATTTAATTAATAAAACAATAAGAAAGATTAAATATACTTCCCAGAAAAAGGTATGAGAATGTCACTAAAACTGTTGATTTTTGGGAATGACATGTGTCATTTACAAACTAAGTTATAAACATTGGAATTTGTCAACTGGTTTCCTTAGTGCCTTAGCCTCTGTGATTAGATTACTTTATAAATTATAGTGTCTTTATCTCTAAATCTATAAAAGATATAATAAAAATTTTAAGTGTATTAGATAGAGAATTTTAAGTTCTTCAATATTTAATAATAAAAAAACTCCCAAAAATTTATATTTAGAAGAATTTTTCTAAGAAACCACTACTTCCGGTTGTTCAATTGCCAATTTCATAATAAACTCTATCTTGAATTTAACACTTTAAATTAAAATTAAAGTTGTTTTCGTTTCCGTAATATAACTTTAGCACTTTAGTGAACACTGTAGCATTACTTTAAAATAAAGATATAGTCTTAAAGTTTTTTGAATTAAAGTCTTAAAGAGAGCTTGATTATGAAAACGGCCCGTATTAATTCATTTTTGAAAATACAGGTTAATATGAAACGTAGGTTTGCCCAGTGTTGATTTTTTTAAATGTTAATTCTTCTTTTACTGGAATAAATTATTTGAATTTTCGCGTCATATTTTAGTAGTGATGTATACAATGCTCTTAACTCCCCGTAACTTATTTTATATTTTGGTCTAATTTTCATTTCTGAAAGCGTCCATTTTAATGCAGAAACTTTGAACCCCACACATGGTGAGTCCAGCACGTTCTAGGCTTTGTATGAGGATAAAAACTCGTACGGAAGGGTTAAACCAGACAGAGAAAACTTGTAATAATGTGCGTTTAGTAATGCGAGTGTTGTGTCTAACACCAGTTCGCGCCAGCTTTTATACAGAAAATACAGGGGGGTAATTAGGGTAATTTTAAAAATAGGACATTAGTTTATGTGTTAACATAAAAGTTCCACTATTTTTTCACAATATGCGTCAACATGAACCCTTAAATAATGGTCTTAAAAAGTTCATTTTCACTTCCTTGTACGAAGTAAAAGAAGTGATAAAAACTATAATATATCCAGTAAGTTAAAAATAACTGTAAACCTGTTGCTCTATAAAAATCACGGTGTACGAGTATAAATACAATAGTGTGATAACTAATTATAAATACAATAGCTATATTATTTTTGGACAAAATATTGGTTCGTTTCAGTAATTTTTTTTTATACTTTTCTTAAATATTTATGATTTTTACTTTTCATTGTTTTATTTTATATTTTACGACCAATTATTACCGTCACATACCCCATTGCCATTGATAAATTAACCTTTCCAAAGATGGAGCTGTCTGTAAGGCATGACTTATTAAAATTGGCGCGAAACCAACAATAAGCACAAAGTAATACCTATTAAGTAGAAATTCTGGAAATAAAGAAGAGGAATCGACACTCAGTTAATAATGTAGTACCCTCGAAGAATTCTCCTCTCTACACACTCATCTGTTTCACAGCACTGGCGTAGCTTACTTGATTGATGCCAACTGAACAATACACTTTGATTTCGATTGACCTACGCACTGTAGAACAATAGAAGGCTTATTGCGCCCATTGTAAGCCAATAGAGTGACAAGGAGTGTAATTGGTGATTTTTACATTATTTTGAATGGTGATTGGTGGAAATGGAATATTAAAGTATAACGAGAAAATCTAATGAACTCAATACGATACACTGGAGTGAACTACGAAGCTACATTTTGTAGAAATAATACAACCTTTTTGGTTTTCGTTCTGTAATATTTTATTAGTTCCAACGTTCCGGCACCATAAACTGATGCCTTCTTCAGGGAAAATGATAAATAAATTACAACGAGACAAAAGCAAAAACAAGTAACCAAGGTAACACAAAAAGTACATAAATGTTACCTATTTGGTAAGTGTATAATTTACTAGACATTATACATGCCCGGCATTAGGACGGCGAACATGTACCTTTTCAGGAAAACTCTCCTTTTGACGGTGTATAACACTATAGAAGACAGAAGTAGGCCCTAATTCTAACCTTACATGCAGCTGCATCACAATATGATCTATAAAACATTCAGGAACTTACATTATATATTTATTTATTAACGTATATGACATTTTTGTTTTCAACTACGAAGACTCAAGTTTCATAATACATTTATAACCTCTTAGCTACAATACTGCCGTAATAATAAATACCTTATTCAAATATCATTTATAAATGACAGTTATTCAAATTCCCGCCATTTACAGCATCTGCCAAGATGGCTGCTCAACTCCATTCGATGCAACATATCAAAGGCGGCTACAGCAAATGTAGCTATTGTTTAAGTATTTTTATAGTGTGGTAGTACTGAAGATCTTGAAAAAGAAAAGCACGACTAAAATACGATGAAAAATATTTGTACACCCTATATCTGACGGTAAAAAAGTATTTGACAATATACAGGTGTCTCTCAAATATGATATCACAAATTACATAGAGACTACTATTGAATGTATCTTTCTGAAACAAAATAATTTCACGTTATCGGCGCAGCCATTAAAAAGTTACGATCTAATCAATGTTGGGACACCTAAGTTTCATACACTAGTGGTTCACTAATAATAACAAGTATCATCTTAAAAGATGACAACCATATAAACTATCATACCAAATTTCATCCAAATCGAATAAAGCTTCCAGTTATTATTAGTAAAATTAATTTTTTTTCGAAGAACTTTGAAGCAGAATACTGCCTAAATAATACACTTTCCGGTAGAAGCAAGTTTGGTTAAATCATCTTATTTTAGTCTCAGGAATCTGTGGTTAAGCCATGTCCCCTATTTGAGAGACATCCTGTATAATATATAAATTAAGAGAGGGTGAACACAATGTCGTATAAACGGTAAAAAAAATACGCGTTAATGTAAACCAAGTTTCAAAAATTACTATTATGATTTATAAAATTATATGAATTATTGTTAACTACCAACTCTAAATTTTTAATTTTTAAGTCAAGATTCCTGAAATACATTTGGAAAAAATGTCGAGTAGCTAGAGTACAATATGTACGACATCTTTTGATAAAACTGCACAGTGTGTAAATCGAAAAGTGAGACATTGGCGTTTATGCAAAAATACTTTAAATAAAAGTGACAAAGATTTAAATTCTACACCCAAATCATGTGATACGATCATTCTAGGTGTTCATATAAACATAAAAATTAATTATAAAGTTACAATTTTTATGAACTTTTAGTTCAGATAGCAATGGATTTATGACAAAAAAAAATAATAAAAGCTTCAATTAGAATTAAACACTTTCCCTTTTTGCGTTTTGTGTTAATTTACGACACTAAACTAAATTTTTAGCTATAATTGACAGTTAAAAATAAAAACTGTAACTTTATAACTAATTTTTACATTTAGGTAAATTAAGAGCTAGAATAATCATTTCACATGATTTAGATGCAGAATTTAAATCTCTATAACTTTTATTTCAAGTATTTTTGCATAAAATAATTAAGTAACGATATATTTCATATTTTAATTGGAAAGTATTTACTAGAAGCCTGATTTATATTTGTGATAAAATATAAAATGAAAAAAAAATCCGCAAATAAAACAGCATCAGTGGTACATTAATTAGTGAAGAGATACTTATATCAGAACAAAATATCCAATTAACTAAATGAAATCAGGATATAACACAAAAGATTTAAAACTAGGTCATCTGATGCATATGAACTAAATTATAATATTGTTAATTGTTATTGACATTTCATATAATCATTTTTCATTTGTAATAAAAAATATATTACAATTTTAATAAAATTGTGTGAATTTTTACCTTCCGTCACCTTTAGCTAAGGAAGGTATTGTCTTTGGTCAAAAAATTCGGTGGTGAGTTTTTAATGAATAAGCACGTTTTAGGGTCCCTACAATACGAATTTACTATTTTTAAGATGATGTCTGTATGAATGTGTGTGTGTGTGTGTGTCCGTGTGTGTGTGTCCGTGTGTGTGTGTCCGTGTGTGTGTGTCCGTGTGTGACATTTTTTTCTCCGAGGATAACTCCAATACTACAATTCGAAAAATTATAATTCTTTCTTATTCCTCTTCTTTACATCCATATGAAGAGCTGATTAGATTTTGGTTATAATTGATACACCGGAAGTACTCTTATTTGCAGTTTTTAACAGTTTTTCTTGAAAAAACGAAGTTAAATAGAATTTTTCGACATTTTGTGATTATCAATATGAAAGAATATCTTATTCTCTATACGGTTTGATTATACATTTTCCTACATATTCAATAGATATAGAATTATAGAGACATTAAAAGAGATTAACTATCAAGAATTAGTTAGCTTTGCTAAAATTATGGAAACAGCAGTATATTCAAAAAAATTTAATTGACAGATGTCAGTGTCAAATGCGAAACCAAAGTTGAAAGTATAGGATCAGAAAGTTATATGTGAATGTGATAGAGTGTCGCTCGCAAGTGACTTGCAGTTGGAGCCACGCCTCAAGATTGGAATGCCGGAGTACGAGAAAGGCGAAAGAGAAGATGGAAGGACTGTGTAGCAGAAGATTTGAGAGAGGAAGAATTGTGTGAAGATGCGTTAGACAGGAATGTGTAAAAGAGAAGAGTAAGAAACAGCGACCACTAATAAAATATGGAATTTGTAAAAAATAGTGTGTTCGTGTTACAATTTTACGGGATATACAGAATCTTTTTCAAGGAACTTTTGGTATTATGTACAAAATACATCTAATTGACGGAAGGTTTTGTGCTGGCCACAACAGATTTTTTATTCAGGAATTTATAAATAATATACAGGCAAAATGAACAAGAGAGCAGGAAATTCCATAAAATAAAATCCCCTGTTAAATCTCTATGTTCATCCCTAATCGCTACCACTCTGTATAGTGTATAGTGTAGCGAGATAAATTTATTGTAACGAAAAACCATTTATTACCACAACGTTTATTGTTGAAACAAACATTGCAATTAAACGAATAAATATTAATCAACATTCATATTTTATTCATGAATATTATTTTAACAACCTACATGTGTCATTAAAATTGAGTATTTTTTCGTCATTGATTTATTTATAATATTGGAAAAATTAATTTAAACTATAACAATTCATGATAAATATATATGAACATGAAGCAATCTATTTTTTGCTTTATAATAAATCAACAAAATGGAATACATACATATTTTCATGCAAATAATAGAACTAAATATAAATAAATACCTTTTTTGTGGGAACCGTCATACTGCAATCCACAGCCACACGGAATTGTTTGTTTTTTACACCAAAATAATAACACTCACTATGTATTTTATATCAACATGACCCGAACAATGTATAGAATGTATTGTTTACAATTTCAATAATAGAACTTAACGTTTTTCCCTAATATTTATGGAAAAACCTCAGAGCGAAGAAACATTTTCACTGTTATAAACAAACTGACAAAACACGATCGGGCTCGTTGCGGTCTCCTAGCGGCAAGCTACATGATTCCAAACGCGCGCGAATATGAAATAAAATTTTATTTATTGTATTAAATAAGTTCTAATTATATATAAAATATAAAAATATAATTTCGGTTTGATATTTTAATAAATGTATCTATATGATATTTTACACAATTTATAAGTAGATATTCGAATTTATAAGAAAAAAAAGCATTATATGCATAAAATAAATTACTGATATCCACAATTACGTATGTATCTCTATATATTTTTGAGTTAATCTCCTCAAAACTAACATACACTTAATTTTGGTTAATATTTTTAAAATTTTCAAAATTCTACTATTAATAATTAATAGTTGTAGATACATTTCAACGCGCTGATTCCAAAATTTCAAAAAATATATTTTTTTGGGGCAATAACCCAAAAATAGGTCCAGGTACATGCCTATAACTATACAAATTTTCAAAAAATAACGAAATGGCCAAAAATCACATTTTTTCAGATTTTATCCATTTTCAGATATTTTGTTCTAGAAATTGTATCCATTGTTCAAAAAATTTGAAAGGTGGTATACTTATGTAGTTTTGCCGGTATAATCGAATGGTGAAGTCAACAAGCTCGAATTTTCACCCATTTCTGGGTCATAGAACGAAATATCGACCAGCGGTTTTAAAATTAGGATTCAGTACCTTGAAGTTTTTTTAAATATACAAAATAGCTATTTATGTAATAAATTGCGAAATGATAGTGTTTAAGGCACGCGACGTGATATTTGTACTCACGAGCGCAAGCGAGTGATACAACACGTCAAGTGCATAAAACACTCATTTCACAATGTATTACATATAAGATATTTTATAATAGCGTTTTAAAACAGATCATTTATTCTCAAATATCAACATTTTGAATTTTTCAAAATTAAAAAGTAGGAAGAAGTTCATCTATTTGTTGCTAAATAATAGATATTTACACACCAAGTGAGCTAAGGTAATGTTTATTCATGAGAAGAAAGTTTAGTTAATTTCTTCGAGTGAATAAACATTCTTAGCTCACGTGGTTTGTACAATATTTTATTAAATTTTGACGAAATAATAATAAAAACCTTTATAATATTTAATTTTGACAAAATAAAAAACTGATCAGTTAGTAGGCTGAGTATGACAATCGTCGCTGATAGATGTCAAGTCATCTACATATTTAAAAAGCATTTTTGTCTGTCATTTGTGTCGTGAAAAATAATGAAAATGGCTGATAATATCTAATAAATACTGTGGTAAGTGTTATTTTCGTACCTGATGTTATTTTAAATGCATTATTTGTTGCAGAGTGAGTTAAAATTTGTGAGAGTGATTTAAAATTTTTTTTAATTCACATGTGAAAAAAGTGTTACTTATAGTTGTTGCTATGGAGTTAATAATGACAGTTTAAAAAGTCAAAATTGAATAAAATACTTTAAGCACTAGTGCTTATAAGTAACATTTTACGCATTAAACTTTCGAAAAACAAACTTTATATACAAGCTAAGTAGTATTACGAGTATTACTTTTTTCCAAAGCCTCCGATTTGTGGGGGTCCTTAATTTGTAGGGGAGGTTACTCAGTTCATTTTGAAAAATATAGAATACAGTCCTGTTTCGTGATATATATTTTATATTAAATTTAATATCCCACATTCAACTACAGTACAAAAAATCACGAGATAATTTCTGTCATGCTTTTGCACCTTTCAACCCGCCAATATCTTTTTAAAAAATAAAAATTCTTTCTCCTACCCAAAAATTTAATCCGTAATATCCTGTCAGCAGGTTTACGTCTCGTGACCTAATTTCCCAGCCCTATGTCGCCAGGCCCGTACCGACCATATTTAATTTCATAAAGTAATTGCTGAAATTTTTTAATTTAATAATTTAAATAAGTTCACCGTTTGGGGAATACGAGATTTTTGGTTGAGGAAATAATTTTGCGAATTTAATAAAGCGCAAAAATAAAATATATTTAGCAAGACTTTTAATTTAATTTTTGCCTCCAGAGAAATAAAAAATGTCGAAAAATAATTTCTTTTTTCTATTATTTCAATTTAACGATGTATTCTAGTAACATTTCCTTATTTACTTAGGGTGGTTTTATCGTGTATTTTGTGTAGAAAGTTAATTTTTATTTATAGAAAAACATGTAAGTTAAATACACTATAGTTTTAGAAATAAATTAACGATATTTAATACAGGGAATTTATTTTAACATGCAACATATGATCAATCACTTCCATGGTTACTCACTATTGTCAAAAATGGCAGCAATGTAATATTTGTCCATTTTAAAATGCAACATACAAAATTTGTAGTTTTGTATTATCAAAACTAATTTCCAATAAATTAACCTACATACGATTAACAAAAAATCAAAACATGAATGTTGCACATCTTAACAAACTTTAGCTTACAAAAATTCATAACTTTCATATAACAAATGTTAAAAAAAAAACACCCCCATTAACAATGAGGCAATATTCTAGTCGGTCGTAATAAGAATTCACACCAATTATGATGTGTGCTGGAGATATCTCCCGTGCTGTAATACTATTTATAATGTTGCATTTTAAAATGGACAAATATTACATTGCTGTCATTTTTTGACAATAGTAGGTAACCATGGAAGTGATGAACCATAATGTTGCATTTTACAATAAATTCTCTGTATGTATTCCATTTACAATAATTATAATAATAATATAGTTATTTTCGTAACAAATACCAAATATCATGCGAGTGTAAATTGACGCACGACGCGTAGCGGAGTGCAAGTCAATACACACGAGCTAAGATATTTGTATTTCATACAAGTTATGAACATTATTTTTTAGACGAGCTTAAATAAATTTTACTTTTTTTTACAAAACTGAAATTTAGGTTCAAACGTACTGACAAATGAATATTGTATACATTTAACCAGAAAATAATGACATAGTGAAAATAATGACGTAGTAACCTGGCAACCGTGTCAACTATTAAGATATGAAATATATCGTAATACTAATGTCATAAGTTCAACTTTCAGTGTTAGGTACTACGTTGATATGTCATACTTATCACAATGGTCGTCTACAAATAATATATCATCACGGCATATTATCCATTTCTGGGTGTGCCAGTCTGTTTTCACAGATCGCAGTAATGATTATGACATATTTGTACCGTGCGGGCGCTTACCAGGCGTCACCTCACGGGCACTCATTGCTGGCGTGGAGAGTACACCACAGGGGTCACTTTTGTGCCATTTAAAATTCGAAATATTTGGAATCGGTCGGGATCGAACCCGGTTTCCCAAGTTTGCGACCAGACACTGAAGTTCTATATTTTATCAAGAATGTGGCATTTATTTGCCGAGGCTCTCAGGGGCCTCAGGGCCGAAGAAAATAAACTATGTGAGTGATAAAAAGGAACTTCAGTGCAGAGGTACATATTAAATTTTATTTGAAACCGAAAAATTGTGATAATATAAGGCATATTGCTGCATTAAATCGTCGTATAATGGATTATTTTAGTGCTGAGTTATAGTCCAATAATTGATATGCGACAGTCGTAATGTTTTTTATAATTATTGTAATTGAAATATGTATTAGAAAATAACATTTAAATTTCATTTCAATATCGTAAATACGTCCATGATAAAACCAGCTTAATGTACAGCATTCGGAAAACTGCATTTTTTTTCATCTAGTTAGTAGTGCAAGCACTCCCCTCATTTGTTTCTGTCAAGGCATAGTTGATCGTATTTTAGAATGCAATTAGTATTACTTTTATCTTTTTCTGCTACATATTTGTCTTCATCAAAAAATATTTGACATCTAGGGAGTTTCGCAGTTATATATTGCATGCACTGTTCTCCCTAAGGAATAGAGAGAAAGAGCAATTAATAAAAATTAATTTTTGACCAGAAAGTAACCACGTAACAAAGATTTGTTAGGTAGGTAGTGGGTATTAATTGTTGAATCCCGTTTCGGTTTTATTTTAAAATAAACAACGGATCTAGGTCAGTTGTGGAAGCTTCTATTATTGTTTAATTGTTCTAAAGAATATAATAAAATAGGTATATTAAAAAAATCGATATTCGTGACCTCATTGTTAACGGACTTTATTGTAAACTAGAGATAGTGGGTTCAAATACTACGTAAGATATAATCCATACTAATATAATAAATGCGAAAGTAACTCTGTCTGTCTGTCTGTCTGTCTGTTACGTTTTCATGCCTGAACCGTTGTACCAATTTTGATGAATTTTGGTATAGAGATAGATTGGATCTAGGAAAAGGACATAGGCTACCTTTTGTCGCGAAAATAAAACCTGAAGGTGGTGAAATAGGGGACGAAAGTTTGTATGGAGAACCCATCATTTCTCAAGTTAGGGATATAAAAATTATTATTTATGCTTTTGGTAAGAAATAAAGTGTTTTAGCGTTTTTAAAAAATCATCCATCAAGGCGGTACGATACGGGATGATTTCAATTATTTTTTTTATCTATAGTAAAGTTTTAACCGTTGGCACATTTTCGATATTTGTCGGAGAGATAGCTTGCATCATATGTACATAAGTAAAAGTACCCGAGTCATGTTTAGAAAAGGCGCTTTTAGGTGCGGTGCGGGGATCGGGCGGAGCCTGTTACATGTACGATGCGAGGCAGGTTGCCGTGCTCCCTACGCAGCGCATGTCTCCGAAGTAAATTTGAAAATTTACTGGTACACGTGTAGCTAATCGTTATTTTAGCTTTACCCTTGCGAAGCCGGGGCGTGTCAGCTATTATTCAATAATTGAAAAAAAAAAAAAATGTGGTGGATACACATTACTTGTTTGAGTCTTTTTCTTCTTCCTGAAGATGAAAATATTAAAAGGACAACACTTTGCAACCATAGGGGAGATATAAAAGTACAATTTCTAAAGAAGCTGAAAGCTATACCAAAAAATGCATCCACAAAAAATGTTTTACAATTGGGAAACAATGTTTAATGGTAAATATTGAAATTGATAAACAAATTAATATTTTTTTCATGCAAATAATAGAACTAAGTATAAATAAATACCTTTTTATGAAAACAGTTATTCAGAGAAACAATAAATTGTTTTTCATCAAAATAACAACACTCACTATGTATTTTATATCAACATGACCCGAACAATGTACAGAATCTATTGTTTACTTTCAATAATAAAAATAAACTTTTTTCCCTTAAAATTTATTATAAAACCTCAAAGCGAAGCAACATTTTCACTGTTACCAGACTGTTATAAACAAACTAACAAAACACGAACGAGCTCGTTACGGTTGCTTAGCGGCACGCTACTTGACGCGCGCGAAATTAAATACAATAATATTTATTGAGTTTTAAATAGATTTAAATTATGTAAAATATACAATAGCTATTTGTATATTAGAGAGCGCAAAATGGGCTATTATCGTGTGAGAGAGAGCGCGATATTCTCTCGAAAACGACAATGTCCATTTACGCTCGAAACACACACAAGATTTTTTCTACAGACGCCACAATGGGGTCCTCCACCGTAACAAAACATAATGAAATGTACACTTTGAATTACAGTACCTACTACGCAATAAATAACGATTACATTATTTTAATTTATAATTATTTTCCATTCTTCTTGAGTTATTGCTTCAATCTAATTTAAGCAGTTTTACTTTCGTTTTTGTAACTGAATGCCGTATTTTATTTCTGTATTCCATCATACAGCAGTACGTCATTTTGTTTGGTTATGTAATATACCGACAGAGCAGTCATATGTCAGATTGACTTGTGGAGATGAGAAATGTGTAAGTAACTACAGCGCTATTAGTTCCTGACTAAACGTTCCAATCAAGAATGTAGAAAAATGACATTTCTCAAAATTTTATAATTATAAATTTGGCCAGCGAGCGTTTTTTCTAATTTGTCGCGCATGAGTGGCAAAGTGACATTTTGCATTGACAAATGCGAGTGCAAATGTCTACTTTGTATATAATTACCGACATCTATGGGTAATATTCGCTGATAATATATTTAATTTATTTATTTGATTATTTACAAATATCATTTTGATTTGATATTTTTAAAATAAATGTGTATGATACTCGTATTTTAATTAATTTATGAGTAAAAATTCTTGTTATTTTTTATCAAACATCGTGTGTTTTTACTCGTTTCAAGTGTTAAACAAAGAAATATGTTATTAATTTGGTATTTTTTAATTATAAAATAAAATATTTACATGTTATTCTTTATGTATGAGTGTTTTTTTATTCCGCAGATGAGCCATTTTCCTGTTTTTCAAATTTTCTCGAAAATTGTGTTATATTAAGTATGAAGAATGGCGTACTTCTCTTTATCTTGAAATTGAAAGCGTGATTAATCGAGAAAATGGTGGATTACGACGTATAGGAATAAATTATTTCGGTCAGGTTTTTTCATAAATGAAATTTACATTTTTTAATTGAACTATATTGTAAAAAAGCCGGCCTTCATCAGTATTCTCTTGTATTAATGGTTTACATCGAGTGGCCTTGTTTCCGTATTTTCCATCCGATTTTCATGCACTTCTACTGTTTACTTTACTTGTTTATTCCCATATCATTAACTTATGCTAATCAACAACAAACCACATATGAAACTCTATAAAAACTACAGTGTCATGGTTCTGACAATCAACCAGGACTTATCTTATTTACACAAGGGAATTAACTAGTTTTTGTTTTTATTATTTTTATTACTTTCGGATCATGAGAACTTAAACTGTTATGCGGTACAAAAAGTACAAGTAAATAACAAAATTCGTTAAAGTAATTAAGGTATCTACCAAGGGTGTTATAAAACCCTTGGAAAATACACGTTGACCTCAGACATTATTGTTCAACTCCCGTGGTGCCCTCAACATTTAAATACATAATAATAAAATTGCCAGATCCCAGATCAGATTTTGAAAGATAAATACAAACCATAATTACTATCTCGTATATACAGGGTGTTAAAAAATAAGAGTCACAAATTATGAGGGCATATAGTACTGACCAAAATGACTAAAAAAAGTTTAATCAACATGGGTCCGATCTTCAACTGTTTTTGAGAAAGGAACCCTTTTGTATTGGAATCGAAGAAAAATTGACTAAGATAGCGGTTGAACAAAATTTTGTCTATGCCAGTAAATAGACTATAAAAAAACAATAACATTTTATATGAAACATTTTTTTCACTTTCTAATAGTTACGAAGTTATTTGAAAACTAACTATTGGCCAAGGGCGCCAGAACTTTTGTCTCAGTACAATTATTTTTTTTTTTTTTTTGAAAAACAAAAACACATCTAAGATGACCTCTGAAAAGTAAACAAAATGTTTCATTTAATCAAAGCCGTAACTCTTACAGTTTTCGAGATAGCAGAGGTAAACACCGAAAACACTCATTTTTCATTGCCTTATATCTCGGAAACTATTGAAGATCGGACCAATGTTGATTGAGATTTTTTAACTCATTTTGGTCAGTACTATATAATACGCCCTCATAATTTGACACTTATTTTTTTACACCCTGTATACCATACAGTAGGGGACGTATCAATACCGTGTCTTCTGGGCTGTAGTTGAATTCAGTAATGCTACGTCGCTATAGGATCGTCTTAAAAGACTGTGTTACAAGTAAATCAAATTTGATTTTACAGGAAAAAAAATTAAGTAACTGACTGAAGTTGAATGACGTAGTCAAAAGACAATTTTCGTAGAAACCAACCCTGATTTGTTTTTTATAAATTTTACAAGTTCAAAACAATTTTTGGGTATGGTATTAACTAATTCTTTGTAGTTTCATGTTTCAGAGGCCAGGGGCATTTAATCGTTTTATGCCGATCCGATAGTTATCTCAGAATCATAAACAAATATCGAAACCGGTAGTACTTGTCATTAAATAAAACGTGAAGAAAGACTATTTTATTCTTTTCCAATTTATCTAAGAAATATCTATATACTCCACTCACCTAATATTGAATACCCTATCCTCTTCTGTTTTCAGCAAGTCTAACACATATGCCACTTATCATAATCGCAGCACCAAAATACTAAATATACGCGTCATACGTCATAGTACATGATATCCATCAAAAACTTTAATTCACAATACTGTACTACTGTTCTAAAGATGATTGCACTACAAAATAACACTATCACAACAATACAAATAACAAAATTTTGTTAACAAAGTCCGCGATAACAACAAACGTCACATCATTACTCCATATCGTTCACAACTGATTTGTGATTATTGCTTCGACGAGGCTTCGACCGATCTGAACAAGAAAGCTGTATAAACTTGCACAGAAGAAATTGATTTGGAATTAAGAAAAATATAAATAAATATTAATATGAGAACAAAATCATCTGTATATCACAGAATATTCTAAAAAAATCTGTTGTGGCCAGCACAAAACCTTCCGTCAATTCGATGTATTTTGTACAAATCCCATACCAAAAGGTCCTTGGAACAGATTCTATATAATATCATGTAAAATCAAATACGAACACATACTATTTTTATTCTATAAATCCAATAAAATTATAACATATACATACACTAAGTAAAATGCACTTGACACTTCTTCTTATTCTTCAGCTACCCCTATTTTATTAGAGGTAGCTGTTTCCTCTTTTCTTCCACTCATTCCTGTCCAACACATCTCCTTTACACAGGCATTCCTTTCAGTCACTTGCGAGGAGCACTATGACACACCAATTTTGTGATCCTACACTTTCCATATTTGGTTTTGCAATTGCAACTGATATCTGTCAATTAGAATTCTTTTAATATATCAGCATCAGCTGTGTTCCCATGATAAATAGCAAAGCTGACTAATTTTTGAAAATCAATTTCTTTATAATGCTTTAAATCTACATCTATTGAATATGAAGGGAACTGTATAATCAAAATGTATAGAGAAGAATATTTTCTTTAATATACATAATAACAAAATGTCAAAAAACAATATTTAACTGCGTTTTTTTAAGAAAAACTGTTAAAAACTTCAAATAAGGATACTTCCGGTGGATCAATTATAACCAAAATAGTATTGGAGTTATCGTCGGAGAAAAATTTGTCACACACGGACATACATACACACACACGGACACACGCACACAACACACACAACACACACACACACACCCACACACACACACACACACACACACACATACAGACATAATCGTAAAAATAGTAAATTCGTATTGTAGGGACCCTAAAATGTGCTTATTCATTAAAAACTCACCACCGAATTTTTTGACTAAAGACAATACCTTCCTTACCTGGTGACGGAAGGTAAAAATATTACGGCTTAACTAATAACAATAAAGAACAAAAAATTGTTATCACTCGTCTTTTGTTCCATAGCTAGGTAGATTTCTTTATAAACTGCCACTTTACTAATAATTTTATTAATCAAATTTTGTCATTTTCATTATTTCTCCTTTCTGTATAAACCCTCAAAAATTTCCGCTAATTTTCCATTTGTAATGCTCTAGATTGCTCTCGAATTTCACTTTCGAAATCATCAAAGCGAATCCCCTGAATACAATCCTGTAAAGGTCATTGCAGCCAACTGTCCGGTGCTGTAAACATCACTAGCTGATATCCCTGCTTTAAAGTGTCGATTCGCGTTCCATGTTCAATATATCAAGCTATTTTCAAAAGTTGCAGCTTTGCAAACCGAGCAAAAACAAAAGCGACTCGCTCTCCGAGAACAAAACACCATCGGTGGTGGCGGTGTGATGACCTGTCTTTGTACACGTACCATGTCAGTGTGATTGATTGGAAATTATGAAAATGTTGCTTGTCTTTTTGGAATTTTTTAGGATTTGATGTACAAGTATTTGTTTTTCAGCTAATTGCTTCCAGGGAATGAGTGCTGGAGCTGAAGGGTTATTGCTTTTCAGGTAATTGAAGCTGAAAACTGAAAGTGGATTTCGCACTTACGGAAGATGAATTTTTAGTAAATTTTAAATTAACATTTTAATACGTACCTACGAATAATCTATTACAAATCTGTCTTAATTTGCAAAGTAATTTTTTGATATTATCCAGCTGACAACAAATATTTTCAGTCTTAAATAGTACCATGTTATTTTATAAAATACCTAGGCATTTTATTAAACAACTAAACTGATTATAAAACATTACTGACTTAACGAAGGTTTAACAATCTGTAAAATGACTAGATGTTTTATAAAAAGACAGATTTTGCAAAATAGTCACGAACCGTGCGGGCGCTTACTAGGCGTCACCTCACGGGCACTCATTGCTGGCGTGGAGATGCACTCTTATTATATTTCGAATTTGCACAATTCGTAATAATGGGCGTCGGTTGGGATCGAATCCGGTTTCCCAGGTTCGCGACCAGACACTCAGGCACGCGGCCACGGGAAAATAAATTATGAAACTTACACAAATGGTGAGAAATTGTTACAAAATTCTTTCGACTGCTTTAAATGTAGACTTAAAACTTAATAAAACTGTGGGCCAAATGACAGGTGATAATAGTTCGACTGATTTTTAATGAGTCATTTCTTGGTCCAGATTTATCTTCTACCAAGACTCTTTAATTTTTGGAAAATAAAACAACAACTTCGTAAAAATCCAATCCGTACAGTTAATAAAACTTTATAAGAGTAAAAAAAATCGCTAAACCATAACTAAAATCGCTAAAACTATAAACGTATTTCAACAACTAAGTTGCTATCATCAGTAAACTTACGTTTAACAACAGATCAGTTTTGGATTACTCAACATGTCAACCATGTCAGAGGTCCAAAAACAAATCTGAAAAACAGAGCAGATTTAGATTACTCAGTATGTCAACCAGACCAGAGGTCCAAAACTGTTCATTCTCTCTCTCTGGGAACGGTTTTGGGCCTCTGGTATGGTTCACATACTGAGTAATCTAAATCTGCTCTGTTTTTCAGATTTGTTTTTAGACCACTGGCATGGTTGACATGTTGAGTAATCCAAAACTGGGGTGGGATTCCATAACTTTGGTTGCTATCATTTGAACTTGTTATGATATCAATTGCAAATATCAATTACAAAGTGAACTTGCGATCGTTATTTGTTGTTGGTACGTAACAAGAGAAATTAGGTTATAATGTATAAAATTTTCCGAAGTATTAAGTACAAGATTATTATTATTATCCAAATCTAATATGACCAATTTAAATAAATAAATTATTTTGTTAATTTATCATAAAAACTGTTTATACTTATTGTTTTCTTTCAAATAAATTGTCGACTGAGTAATGTCAAATTTGTCAATTCAATATGGCTGCCGAACGGCTGGTATTTTGCAGTCGTTATTTATCAATTGGATAATAACGTGAGCAACTGTTATCTACAGTTGCTATTGATATTTAACAAGAGCAATGGTTATTTGTATTTGTTACGAGTTATGGAATCCCACCCCTGATCTGTTCTTAGACGTAAGTTTGCTGATGATGGCAACTTAGTTGCCGAAATACGTATCTAGTTTTAGCGATTTTAGTTAAGGTTTAGGGTACAGTCAAACCTATCCTGCAAGATATATGGGACAATAAGAGAAGAATATGTGGATACAGTGACTAAAAGAATTAAAGTTGGTATTACTAATAGAAAGGTAAGACCCAATATTAAAGTGGCGGAAAACATGCATAACATATTCAGTTTTTGTAAGTTTAAAATTTTAAATCTTATTTTTAAACTAGTCTAAAGAAATTTGTAGAAATTTCTTACCCTTTTTACCTCCCGCTACCCTTGGTAAGGGAGGTATAGGGATCATGCTAAAAATCTCATATCGAGATTTTAGTAAATGACCACGTTTTAAGGTCCCTAGAACCCATTTTTAACATTTTCACGATGATGTTTGTATGTGTGTATGTGTGAATGTGTGTATGTATCATTCGGAAAATTCTGAAACCTTGTATTTCTATCCTATTCTAATATGAAAAGAAGCCATTAGATTTTGGTGTAAATCGGATAACCGAAAATAGCACTTTACCTGAAGCTCATAGTGTTTTTTTCAAAAAACACCATTAAATGCCATTTTTTCGAATTTTATATCTTTTGAATATTAAAGATTATTGAATTTTCTACAGGAATACATTAATACTTTTTCTATATATTTTACAGATAAATTAATTTTTTTTTTATTAGTCCGAAGCCTAAGATAAAAACTATTCCTTTGTTACACAGTTCATTTTTCAAATGAATGTAACTGACAGTAAATGTCACTGTCAGAAAACTTATCACTTCAAATTAATAATAGTGACATTTGACTGATGTGAATAAAGTTTATCATTATTATTATTATTATTATTATTATTATTATTATTATTATTATTATTATTATTATTTTAAAAAGAAAATAGTAAATAAAGCAATAGTTTTCTTCAATGGAACAGTTTGCAGCGTTAGTAAATACGTAGGTAGGTACGTATTTAAATTAATAAAAAATAAATAGCGGGAGGTTTTGTGTTGGCCACATCAGACTTTTTCTTACCATTTGCCTAGGTTATATGATTTGTTTGTTGAAAAAGGATTTTTACTTATAATATTAGAACAGGAAATATACAAATGAATTTGTTTGATCAATAAAGTTTTGGAGACTAATAATATATGATAAAAGCTGTTTTCCCGTATTAATCGCCTATGTCACACATTCTCGTGTTCAAGCTGTATTAATAGTGATAATTATATTATGCAAAATAGTCTACTACTGATTCTCCTATTATTGCAAATCGATCTAATTCATTTTTCCGTATTGAATTCATTATCCTCACATCATTCATCTGATTATTATGTGTGTCAATAATTAATCTCATGCAAATCAATATCTCTCTACAATGCCAAGTTTTTTTTTATGATTTAGGTTAATCCCAATTAAATTAATATTCGTAATAGGATTATTGGGTGCTGTGATTAATATAGTAGATTAATATAATATTAGTAAATAAACGAGCAAGTGGATTGTTTCATAATCACTATTTAAAGGATAACATTATTAGAAATTATTCGGAAATTATATGGAGATTATATTTATATCTTCATCATTACCGATGTCTACATGTGTTATAGATACTGGCACACCCAGAAATGGGTAATATGCCGTGATGATATATTTATTTATTTATTATTATGGGGTCCCGTGGCAGCGTGCCTGAGTGTCTGATCGCGAACTTGGGGAACCGAGTTCATCCCGACAGACGCCAAATATTTCCAATTTTTAATGGCACAAAAGTGACTCCTATGGTGCACTCTTCACACCAGCTATGAATGCCCGTGAGGTGACGCCTGGTAAGCGCCCACACGGTAAAATATATCTTCATCATTACCGATGTCTACATGTGTTGTAGATACTGGCACACCCAGAAATGGGTAATATGCTGTGATGATATATGTATTTATTATTATTATTACAGGGAATTTATTTTAATATGCAACATATGGCGAATCACTTCCATGGTTACTCACTATTGTCAAAAAATGACAGCAATGTAATATTTGTCTATTTTAAAATATACAAAATTTGTAGTTTTGTATTATCAAAACTAATTTCCAATAAATTAGCCTACATACGATTAACTAATAATCAAAACATGAATGTTGTACATCTTAACAAACTTTAGCTTACAAAAATTCATAATTTTCATGTAATAAATGTTAAAAAATACCCCCAATCACTCTGAGGCAACATTCTAGTCGGTCGTAATAAGAATTGACACCATTTGTGATGTGTTTTGGAGGTATCTCCTGTGCTGCAATACTATTTATAATGTTGCATTTAAAAATGGACAAATATTACATTGCTGTCATTTTTGACAATAGTGAGTAACCACGGAAGTAATGAACTATAATGTTGCATTTTAAAATAAACTCTCTGGGCCGAATTCAGCACTCTTCATTAGCCTAGTGATCGTCTCTAGTAACCATGGAAATAACTTGCATCTTTTTCTAATGAATGTATTATTGCATAAGTCTCTCTTTATTTTGTTATTTTTAGATAAGCTTCATTAGTTAAAGAAGAGTGCTGAATTCGGCCCTCTGTATATATATTGCTGAAGACGCAGCAAAATTTTTAGCTCCGAAACGTCCAATAAAAAAATGATTTTTTAATGTAAAAATAAATTATTTAATGGATTCCCAAGGCCGAATTCTTCAATTTTGTGGTATATTTTAGACAAAAGAAAATGACATGTAGATATTAAAACGTAATTGTAATACTGAAATTATGAGTTTTTTTCTATAGATTCTAAACCTTCGAGTAAGAATAATAATAAAAATAAATAATAATAATAATAATAATAATAATAATAAGAAATTTACAGTTATACAATATGTCCCTTAAGAATAATTTAGTTCATCTTTGTCGTAAAATACGTAAATATTTCATCAGCTTGTAGATCACTATCTTATATAACTCCTGAAAAATTTTATCACCGAGAAATTGTTATTCCCGGAGTCATTTCTGTCTGCTTGCTATAAAATTTGATACGGTTCGTATTATTTTTTCAAAGCGAAAATAAAAAATCTATAACATGGTTGTTTATTTTTTGTGGAATCGTTGAGATATGACATAGAGATACAAATATTTTCTTTTATCTGTCAATTTTGCACCAAAACACGAATTCAAACATGAAATTTGCCAATGATATTTCTTTATTATTTCAGGAACACGGAATACAAACACAAAGGTAACCTCTATTGCTACATTTTTCACAGTTACAATTTAATTCAGGTTATCCTTTATAAATATTGATTCAAAATGCGTGATAAATCTTTTAATATTTATGTTTGTAACTAATATTTTTAAATCAATTTCATTATAAAATAAATTATTAAATTCCACACATTTAATTATATTTTGTAGCGTTGAGTGAACAGCAAAAATAAGCAAATAACCTCATTATAAACTTTCCTAAATTATAGTTTCGGTAAAAATGGCTGGTATCACAAGCCTTATTTTAAAAACGCTGTTTTGAAAATGCCAAATTGCAATATTTAATTGTACCCTTATATTTAAAGAACGATTTTTTTTTCAAATTTGTGTTTCTAATCGCATACACAGGATGTTTCGAAAAAAGTGTAAAAAAAATTAGGGACATATGGTACTGACATAAATGACTAAAAAAATCTGTTGTGGCCAACACAAAACCTTCCGTCAATTCGATGTATTTTGTACAAGTCCCATACCAAAAGGTCTTTGGAACAGATTCTATATAATATCATGTAAAATCAAACACGAATACATACTATTTCTATTCTATAAATCCAATAAAATTATAACATAAACATACACTAAGTAAAATGCACTTGACACTTCTTCTTATTCTTCAGCTTCCCCTATTTTATTAGAGGTAGTTGTTTCCTCTTTTCTTCCACTCATTCCTGTCCAACACATCTTCTTGACACAGGTATTCCTTTCAGTCTTCTGCGATACAGGCCTTTCATCTTTTCTTTGGCCTTTTTCTGCGTGTCACTTGCGAGGAGCACTATGACATACCAATTTTGTGATCCTACACTTTCCATATTTGGTTTTGCACTTGCAACTGACATCTGTCAATTAGAATTTTTGAAAATTAATTTCTTTATAATGCTTTAAATCTACATCTATTGAATATGAAGGAAAATGTATAATCAAACTGTATAGAGAAAAATATTTTCTTTAATATGTACAAGAACAAAATGTCAAAAAACAATATTTAACTGCGTTTTTTTTTAAGAAAAAATGTTAAAAACTTCAGATAAGGGTACTTCCGGTGGATCAATTATAACCAAAATCTAATCAACTCTTCATATGGATGTACAGAAGAGGAATACGAAAGAATTATAATTTTTAGAATTGTAGTATTGGAGTTATCGTCGGAGAAAAGTTTGTCACACACGGACATACATACACACACACGGATACACACACATACACACACACACACACACACACACACACACACACACACACACACACATACAGACATCATCTTAAAAATAGTAAATTCGTATAGTAGGGACCCTAAAACGTGCTTATTCATTAAAAACTCACCACCGAAGTTTTTGACCAAAGACAATACCTTACTTACCTAAAGGTGACGGAAGGTAAAAAGCTAATCATCAACTATTTCCAAGATAAATCGAAGAAAAATTGACAATGATAGCGATCGTTTCGAACAAAATTTTGTCTATGTCAGTAAATAGACTATAAAAAAACAATAAAATTTTATATGAAACATTTGTTTCAATTTCTAATAGTTACGAAGTTATATGAAAATTATATATTGGCCAAGGTCGCCACAACATTTAACTTATACAAGTATTTGATTAAAAAAAACAAAAGCATATCTAAGATGACCTCTGAAAGGTAAACAAAAAGTCTTAGTTACTAATGCCCAGTTGCACCGCTAACACTTAAAATTTAAACCTGGTTTTATTCAGTTAGCCAAATCAATTTTGTACTATAATTAAAAAAATATTCGACAGGAATTAACATTAATTTATTTGGTTAACTGAATAAAACCATGTTTAAATTTTAAGTGTCAGTGGTGCAACTGGGCATTAAAGTCGTAACTCTTATAGTTTTCAAGATAGCAAAGGTAACCCCGTAAAAAATCATTTTTACTGTCTCATATCTCGGAAACTATTAAAGATCGGACCCATGTTGATTAAGCTTTTTTTACTCAATTTGGTTAGTACTATATGCCCTTAATTTTTTTTACACTTATGTTGAAACACTGTATTTAAACGGACATGAGCAACATATCAGGTTTGTTCATAGAACGATTTGCAAACAGTTTGATTTTTTCCGTGAACACAATAAAAACTACATATATACGAAAACATAGAAAGTAAAGATCCACTCACCAATCACGTTGAGATGTATGAAATGGCTCATATGCGGCGTGGTGCTAATCTGGCACTCATAGATCCCAGTGTCTCTATGCTGAGGGTACTTGATCTGCAAGGTCCAGTCCTCTGAGTGCGGGTGGTGGATGGCGCGGAAACGCTGGTCTGAAGTGTAGGTGTAGCGGCCCACGGTGAGGAGGTGCACGTCCCGATGGCGAACCCACGACACCTGCAGCGACATCTGCAATCAGTGCGGGCCGCGGGGTGAGTGCTGGTGCAGATGTGCAAGCCAGTGCGGGGAGTGAGGGGAGAAAGTGGTTGATAAAGTTGGAGGAATTTGAATATTTTATATGGGGAATGCAGAAATTGAATATGATTTTTGGTTATCTGTATTTGTATTTTGACAGTGTAGGTTTTAATAGTATTATTCAGAGTTAAGACTCATTTCTACCGAATGTTTTAATGCTTAATGCATAATAATTAGTATACCCAAATCATTCAAGCAGCCAATGCACGTCATTACTTAGTGTAAAACTTTAATGCATTAAAATCACTAATAGTGAAAAATGAAATAAAATTTTAATCATTTTTAACCGTCAAAATATGTATAGCCTTACATAATTATTACTAAGATGAATAGTACAATTCATTACTTATCTTATATTACATGAATCCATACTAATATAATAAATGCGAAAGTAACTCTGTCTGTCTGTCTGTTACGTTTTCACGCCTGAACCGTTGAACCAATTTTGATGAATTTTGGTATAGAGATAGATTGGACCTAGGAGAAGGACATAGGCTACCTTTTGTCGCGAAAATAAAACTTGAAGGAGTGAAATAGGGAATAAAAATTGTATGTTCGAACCCATCATTTCTCCCACTGAACCAATTTTGATGAATTTTGGTATAGAGATAGATTGGACCTAGGAGAAGGACATAGGCTACCTTTTGTCGCGAAAATAAAACTTGAAGGGGGTGAAATAGGAGACGAAAGTTTGTATGGAGAA
This sequence comes from Ophonus ardosiacus, assembly GCA_943142095.1. Taxonomy (NCBI): domain Eukaryota; kingdom Metazoa; phylum Arthropoda; class Insecta; order Coleoptera; family Carabidae; genus Ophonus; species Ophonus ardosiacus. The sequence continues at coordinate 9,654,592 of OW964837.1, read as the reverse complement.
CCCATCATTTCTCAAGTTAGGGATATAAAAATTCTTATTTATGCTTTTGGTAAGAAATAAAGTGTTTTAGCGTTTTTAAAAAATCATCCATCAAGGCGGTACTATACGGGATGATTTCAATTATTTTTTTATCTATAGTAAAGTTTTAACCGTTAGCAGATTTTCGATATTTGTCGGAGAGATAGCTTGCATCATATGTACATAAGTAAAAGTACCCGAGACATGTTTAGAAAAGGCGCTTTTAGATGCGGTGCGGGGATCGGGCGAAGCCTGTTACATGTACGATGCGAGGCAGGTTGCCGGCTCCCTACGCAGCGCATGTCTCCGAAGTAAATGTGAAAAATTACTGGTACACGTGTAGCTAATCGTTATTTTAGCTTTACCCGTGCGAAGCCGGGGCGGGTCAGCTAGTAATATATAAATAGTACATCAACGTCATATTATTCGTTTAATTGTTGCTATAGTTGGCAACATTGATAATTTGTACGTTCATATTGTCAAAGTTATTATTGGAAAAATATTTGTATCGTGTTTGAAACATTTTTGTGTTTTGTAAAGGCCTATTTATAATAAAGTAATGTTAAACGCAACGCAACGACGCAACGTGACTGTTAACGCAAACACGAAATCTGTGAATCAGTCAAAGGTAGCACTTCTAATCAATGAGAAGAATACGGTATATTTCTTTGAAATTCGGCTCACTTTAATTTATTGCCTTTATATGGCATACATAAGTATAAATAAGGTTAGTATTATAAATAATTTAAATAGAAATGGACAATGACGAAAATGTAGTATTTATTTTGTAGATGTGACAGTTCATGACCATGTCGATAATACAGATTGCAACCTGTATAACTCTTTTCATAAAGATTCTAAAACTTCTGCAAACGTACATTATTTTCAGAACATATCATTGATTGCTGTTCGACCATTTATAATTTTCTAAACATTATTTAAGATTGTTGCGACTTTATTCTCAATAAATATGATAAGTCCTAAAATGCAAATTCGTAATATTTAAATCTGTTACTTTATATAATATTTTTCCCGAGGGCTTTTCCATCGTCTGAAAAGTTATCGCAATTTTGTCCAAATTAAATTTAAATACGTCTGGCTTAAATGAACTCGAAACAGATCTCAGATAAAAAGATATTTCCATATTTCACAGCTGACGGCTGACGCATTGCGTAGTTCGAGATTTTTTTGATTAGAAAAACAGAATGCCCCCGGGACAGTTGAGGTACTTTTCTCCCATCAAGAGAAAAATTGAAGTTATTAAATCAGACGTAAATGCGAGTTTGGCTAGACGAAACGACAAAGCAAAAAATAAAATTGACCGTGCTAAGGTGAAGCTTAAGGACACTAGTGTCGTTTAGCAACGACAATGAAGTAAAGAGTTTTTTTTTTTATTTCAAACAATGCTGACATTCACAAAAGAAAATAATAATGTAATTATTTGGAATTATTAAGCTGAAATTGTTTCTTACATATCTTTAATGAAAAATTTTCATTATAAGTTAATATAAAATCTATAAAAAATATAATTATGTTTTATCAGTTGTATACGACCGTCTCGTCTGAAGAATTATAATGATATATATTTGCCTAGATCAGTAATGGGGTCATTTCAAAGAAAAAAAATCTGTTGTGGCCAGCACAAGACCTCTCGTTATTTCCATATTAGGTTATTTAAGTATTGTATTGCACTTCGCTATCGAACCATCCTTTTATAACAAAAAATTACAGAACTTTACCCAAATAATGTTTTTTATTGTATTTAACATGTCTTCTGCACACATATAATTCTAATTATATCTATTTTTCATTGTATGAGGAAGTTTCTAAATGTCACAGATTCTTCCAATTCATTAACCAGATTGGCGGTATTTCTGATGGATATATGCATTTTACCACAATTTTACCTATAATTTCAAATATTTAATTAATAAAACAATAAGAAAAGTTAAATATACTTCCCAGAAAAAGCTATCAGAATGTCACTAAAACTGTTGATATTTGACAATGACATGTGTCATGTTATAAACATTGGAATTTGTCAACTGGTTTCCTTAGTGCCTTGGCCTCTGCGATTAGTTTACTCTATAAATTATAGTGTCTTTATCTCTAAATCTATACAAGACATAATAAAAATTTTAAGTGTATTAGATGGAGAATTTTATGTTCCTCAATATTTAATAAAAAAACTCCCAAAAAATTATATTTAGAAGAATTTTTCTAAGAAACTACTACTTCCGATTGTTCAATTGTTACCAAAACCTTTTCAGCTCTTCCCAGGAATGTCAGATTGAGGAAACTGCAGTTAAATATTTTTTAAGTCTTATAGTTTTTGAGGAATCGTGTCTACAACATCCAGACATACACACATACACACATACACACATACACACATCCACACACAGACATCATTTTAAAAATGTTATAATCGGATTCTAGGGACCTTAAATCGTGCTTATTCAATAAAATCTGGATATGCGAATTTTAGCATGAATCCAATACCTCTCTTAGCGAGAGGTAAAAAATTGTCGGTTTTTTTGTTTATAAAATCATGAAATCCATCTCATTTAATAAATAAATTAATAGAAAATAATTTGAAATATGCGACTTTTCATTCATAAATTTGCTAATAAACTTTCGCGCTTTTAAACACGGACTAAATTCGTGACGACACAAATTCATACTCACACAAAGACAATTCTCTCTCTCACACACACGCTTCACAACATGAAATAGTAACCTAACCTAAAAGTGTGACAGCTGACAGCAAAATATACAATAGAGAAGATTATTATTACTTTCTATTTCTTTAAAAGTACTAGGCCTGTATAATAAGGTATGTAAATAAACCATTTATTTAAATAAATACCAAACCAAATAATCATAGTTCTAAATTAAACCGGTAGAGCCCGACTGTCGTATCCGTGAATATGTGTCGTTAGCCGTTGAAATATTTGAAATTAAACGCAACTTTTAAAAAATCATATCTCTGATTCCAAAGACTTGTAAGAAGTAAAACATACACATACATGTTTAATTTGAACTATTTTTTCAAGAAAAAATAAATCAGAAAATGACGCCATTAAAATCTACTGCCTTGGAAATATTTAAAAAAACCGATTGTGCAAAAAAAATATTACCTATTTGAAATCGTCAGTAAAGTGCACAAAAATAGTCATTAAGCAATCGCAATGTTGCCAACTTTATAATAATTATTGTATATATAATTTGGGTAGGTGTACGATATATAATAGTAAATTTGTACGTAAAATGACAAAAAATATGTGCAAGAAGAACGAACTAAATAATTCAGATGAAGAATATTGAAATAAAACTTAATTTTGAGTGTTCTTTACGATATTCTCAATGTTCGGATGTTAGCAACATTGACTGTCAGACTGACACTACTGACAGTTATATAAACACTAACCTATAAAAATAAAATATTCCTTTTATTTTCAAATTTTCGATTTCGAATAAAATTTAATATGTAACTCGGCAATGAAGTTCCATTTTATCACTCATATGGTTGAGGAGTGTTCATTCATAAGTTGATATGTCCATTTTTTGTCAAAAACGAAGCTATAAATGTCCACTATATAATGTTCATATAAAACTGAATATGAAGATTTATACAGAAGTGTAGGAAGAGTAATGAGGTTAGGGAAAGAATGGAAAATATATAATATCAAAGAACTACAAAATATATATAATCACAAATTACACACAGAGAGAAAAGTTTACTATTGTATGTTTCTTTCTGAAGAAAAATAATTTCACGTTTTCGGCATTGCCATTAAAAAGTTACGGTCTAATTAATGTTGGGACACCTAAGTTTCATACACTAGTGGTTTACTAATAATAACAAGTATCACCTTAAAAGATGACTTATAACCATATAAACTGTCATACCACATTTCATCCAAATCGAATAAAGCGTCCGATTATTATAAGTAAAATTATTTTTTTTTTTTCGAAAAACTTTGAAGCACATTTCTGGCTAAATGGTACACTTTCCGGTAGAAGCAAGTTTGATTAAATCGTCTTATTTTAGCCTCAGGAATCTGTGGTTAAGCCATGTCCCCCTATTTAAGAGACACCTGTATTTAATTAAATGAATAAATGCAATACAAAGTTTTGACAGCAATTAATTAAATGTCATAAGAACATAGAAATTGAATAGAATATGTCCACTTTATTAAATTTACTTTGTAACTAAATTTAACGTTTATAATACGGGTCCTAAATAAATTGAAAATGTGAAGTGAAATCTGGTGGATATATTTATTTATATCTTCAAACTTTGTAACTAATTCCGATGAGTGACAAACATGTAAAACCGTTTATAATTAAACTCAAACATGAAATTGTAATATCATCCAAAGTTTAATGACAAATACTTGAAATAATTCCCTTCAATTAAGCTGAAACTATTGCCAACTGCTTAAACTTAATAACCCTGTCTACGCTGGAATTCGCCCTATATTTTTGCTCACATATCGACTTTCCGCCGAACTTTATCGGAGGGTTATGAAAAACATTTGTCAGTTCATTTCAGAGTGAAGGCGCGATGTTTCAGGATCAGCCTTCAGCTTGGTTTCAGGTTTTCAGGACAGGGTTACGCAACAGGCGGAGTAAACTAACACGGGGTGGAGTTGAATTATATTAGAGAAAATTGAGAAGATGGAGACGATTAGAAATTAAATTTTATACAGACGGATTCGGGATGGAGTTTAATAAAGAATGGAGATCAAATAACAGACATCGTTTTTACGAAGGTGGTACAGTATTTATAGTTACTATACTTGCCATTAAATAAGTATGGACTGGAAATTTCTACACTGTTGCTAATTGAGGGACAATGTTGAAATTGCTCATTATGAGTTCATACTCATTTGACGGCGAGTATAGGTCTTTGAAATATTGTTTTCATAACTACAGCAAATGTTTGTTGTTTATCTGATATTTTTGGTTGGGGTTCGATTCCCCGTTGAGGTAATTATTATTTTTTTTTTTAATTTTTGAACTTTTAAAAATCAGATTATATTTCCATATTACAATCATTTAAAAATAATAATAACACTGTAATAAATAAAGAGAAAATAATTGAGATTAATTGAGTACAATAATCAAAATATTGATACAATAACAATGCATTGTATTTTTTTGATAAATACAGTAAAAACATAATATCTACACATATTTATTATATTTCAGGTATTTTTTATTAATATCAAAGGAAATACAATGCATTGTTATTGTATCAATATTTTGATTGTTGTAATCAATTATTCTCAATTATTTTCTTTTTATTTATTACAGTGTTATTATTATTTTTTTAATGATTGTAATATGGAAATATAAACTGATTTTTAAATGTTCAAAAATTAAAAAAAAAAAAATTAAATAATTACCCCAACGGGGAATCGAACCCCTTCGCCACGGAGACATTTGTAAATCTTTTCATATTGCTTATAATGAAAAAGGGAAACAATTATTTATTTGACAATTTTTGTAATTTATTGCAAATTATGCATTAATATAACGATAATTAATATTAAATCATGTAGAAGATCTAATGTACTATTATCATGTTCATAGCATGGCTTGATTTTTCGCTGAACACATTGGGTGAGATTCAGTGGGTTGTATTAGCGTGTTTTAAGCTAAAACAGTCCTTTGTCAAAAATATTTTGGCAACTTTGTAATACCTGTCAGAAAAAAGTGAGAGACCAAAGGATCAAATAAAGAAAAAAATATTATTAACAGAAGTAAGAAAAAAGGACAAATGTCAAAACTGATCAAAACGGGGGTTGAGATATTTTAAAATTCATTAACATTCAGGAATGAAATATTTGACACATAAAATTTGACATATTTCTAACCTAATTTTGCAATAATGAGTTTCCTTTTATACCTTCCATTTACAATAATACTTCTTCATTTGACTAAAGGATATCTGTATTACTTTTCCATGTGGTAAAATTTCTAAATCACAATTGAATCTCATTGATACATGTGCAAAATATTACAATGTTGCCATATACTTAATACAGGATTTAATACAGACCTTAATACAACCCACTGAATTCCACCCTTCGTATTTACAAAAAACTGCTTCCCATGTTCGCCTATGTTTACTCATAAAATAAACGCTTCAATACATTGCTGTCAAACATTCATATCGTAACTATGGCAATGACATACCCTATGTTTACAGAAGTAATATCACAAGACCTCCTGATTTTATCGATAAATTTTTATTTTGCACGAATTTTTTTTGCTTAGCAACAAACACGAAAGCAAACTGCATGGTAAAATCCCGACTCCGAAGGAGAAGGGGTTTTACCTAATGTCAGTTTGCTTGAGTGATTTTGCTTAAAAGCAAAAAAAATGAGTGCTTAAAAATAAAAGTTTATCTGAGAAAATCTGAGAGGTCGTGTGGTATTTGGTGAGATAAATTCCAAAGACAACGCAAAATGAAACTTGACACATTAATTGTCACACTGACAGTTATAAACCATAACAACTGTTTATTTACTTGGTAGCGGAAAATTATCGGGGTAACGGGGTTTTATCGGGGGTAACAAGGTTTTATCAGTATAATACTGTTCCCATTGGTTGAATTTTCAAGTGTTTTGCATCATGATTGGTTAAAAACTAGTCGTTGGAATTTATCTGATAAAATAAACTCTCGGTATGTATTATGTTTAAAAGAATATAAAACCAAATTCAATGCAAGCAATTTTTATAGTAATTAAAATATCAAGTACACATGAAACATAAAAAAATTGTTATTAAGTTTGTGAGCTGTCATTAATTGTTATGAAATATTACAATAAAATAGAAGTTTTCTCTTGGGACATGCTGTTTTTTTTTTTTTTAAGAAAAGGTGTTACTATTTTAGAACCTAGGTAGAATAAGTGTATTCAAGTACACGGTGGATATGTTGAAAAATAAATTTGCTTTATTTATCAGGACAGTAAATATTGTACAACCCACGTATGAATTAGAATGCATATATAGATACTATAATTTTTTATTCATTTATGAATACAATTTCAATTTATTGGAAATATATTCATTTTCAATAAGTTTGAAATGGTTTCCATGTTTGGAAATAATGTGTTCGCAAATAAATGAAAATCTAGATAGTGAAAATATTTTTACGATATATAAATCTAGCTGATTTTATTTATTATTGTATTTTCCCATGAATCATAATTTGCTTTCAGCTTCAAGTGATAGATAAAATGTTAATCTTCCATTAAAAATTTGTCTTTGAAATATAAATTAAATTTAAACATGTTCGGTTTAAATAAAATTGAAATTAATTTGGGATAAAAAGATACTCCATATTTCACGTCAAGTTATTAACTCCAATTCAACAAAAACAGCCCCAATGTCAAGATCTTTACCCATACGCATTTATCTTTGCTTATCAGTTGCTAATTATTCTGCGAATGAGGCAAAATCAAACAGCGAACAAGGCCAAAAGCGACGAAAGAGTAAAGGACAACAAACTAAATAAACAACCGAGTAAAGAAAGATAAACCGACACAATTTTTCAACTGTTTGACAGTTCTAAACAAGAAAAAATTAAGAAACTTTCCAACAGACAAGAGAAGAAAGAGTTACCACAATTATGTATCAGGAATGGAACGCATTTCGTATTCTACAGGGTGTTATAAATTTGACGTCAAAGTTCTAAGAATGTGGCGCCCTCGGGGTACGGAAACCAGGGATTCCAAACAAGAAAAAAGATATATTATTTACTTTATTTTATTTACCATGGTGGCAACGACAATTTGTTATCAATATTGATAAAGATAAGACGCTCACATACAGAAAGCCAGATTAACGATAGGCACACACATTATCTCCAAAATCTTCAAAATTGTAGATACACCTCAACGCGCTGATTCCAAATTTTCAAAACCGATATTTTACTTGTTCTGGAGATATTTGCATTTAAAATTATATTCATCCAAAAATGAGTGGAGATACAAACCTTTTGATTTCGCTACTTGATTCTAAAGGCAAAATTACAAAAGTTAACCAATTTTCAGAAAAATTGTTACATCTTTAATTCAGATGGCACACTTCTTTTGATGGCACGACGAATCTAAACTGTTACAAATAGTAAAACCTATTAGACTAAAGTCTCATTTCCATCTAATGTTTTAATGCATTATGATTACTGCATAAGGATTAATGCATTATGACAATTTATCAGGATACCATTACCAGTTACTTCATTTAATGACTAGTTCAACAAAAATGTCACAATTTTTTCACGTATTACTTGTTGGTGAGCAAACCTCCATTGCAGCAGCAATTCTTCTTTTTTTTAATAAGCTATATACATAATTTTCTGTATCAATGTCCATACAAGAAAATTAAAAAATTAATAATTATAAAATAGACTGACAGTTCACAGTTCAGTAGTGGTAGCACGCACTTTAGAATTCTATCAAATGAGGCATTTGTTTTCGAATTTCGCCACGAAGCGAAAATTTGGTAGCATGCGTGTCTCAAAATATTCGCCTGCAAGCGTATGACTTGAGGCGAAAGTGTCAAAGTAACGTCATTATTTTGCCACAGTTCTATTCAAAGGCATTTTATATATAATTTTTTCGCGATCGCCCAGAAAATGAACTCTTTCTGATCACTATTTAGACCGGAAAGTCCTTCTTTGCTGAGCTAGCTCGGAAAGTTGTCTATAAGGGATCGGAAAGTACTTTACCGATCCCGGGACCGGTAAAGCTAAATGTTTCCATGGAGATAAGTTGTTTATTTATTCCTTATTTGCTCGCAGTAAAAAATAAAATAATACTTTTTTATTCTTTTTTCAGGATCACAAAAAAAATATTGTACCCAATATGACCTGAAAGTGTCTATACTGGGCTCACAAGCTTGCTCACCCAGTAAAGTATCACTTTCAGGTCTTGTTACGTAAATTACTATTATACATTTATTATATACAACTGTCATAATATTTCTTATTTTAACAGTATAAAATCCAATAATTTCCGAATCAAAAAGTGAATATAGAATTCTAAAGTGCGTGCTACTAAGATTCGTAAAAATAAAATCGTATTCGCCTGCTTTCTATGATAGAATTCTAAAGTGCGTGCTACCACTGCAGGTTAGAAGTTTGCAATGTTTGTTCTTACGCATTGCTGTTAGTTTTTTTAAGAATTAATCCTACAAAGTTTGAAATGGTGGTAAACGTTGCCACACGATAACATTTTTACTTATTAGGCTTTGTTATTACTTAAAGCCCTTACGCAGTGATTATTTTTTAACATAACTTTTTGTGACTTCATTTTGGGCAAAGAATGTAAGTCTTTTTTGTACAAAATTAATTTTGTATTCTTGTAAAATTTTCGAGAAAACCTAAACAACATATTATATTAAAATCATAACTACTCCTTTTGTAAGTTATTGCAAAAAAAAATTTTTTTGGGATCCACTAAGGTTGAATGCAAATATCTCCGGAATTAAAAAGATATTAACTGAAATATAAATAAATAAATATATCATCACGGCATATTATCCGTTTCTGAGTGTGCCAATCGGCTTTATCACAGATATCGGTAATGATGATGACATATTTGTACCGTGCGAGCGTTTACCAGGCGTCACCTCACGGGCAATCTTTGCTGGCGTGGAGAGTGCACCACAGGAGTCACTTTTATGCCATTTAAAATTCGAAATATTTGGCGTCGGTCGGGATCAAACCCGGTTCTCCAAATTCGCGACCTGCACGCGGCCACGGGACCCCATAAAGATATTAACTTGCATTTTGAAATTTAGAATCAGCGCCCTGAAGTGTATTTTAGAGATTTCTGAAAATTTTACCCAAAGATGAGTTAATATGAAGACCTCAGTTTCACCAAATCAAATACCAACACTACCTAAAAGTTAGCAACAATTCTGTATAATATGTTTTAAATAAGCTAAAGATTACTAAATTTTAAAATTCATAAATGGAGCGAAAAATTCAAGTTGTGTTAACTGTTCTTAAAATTCTGCAGTAGTGTACTCTGTACATTCCCAAAGCAAACACCCTCGAGACATCGGCTTGAAGCTCTTACATGAATAAAATATATCTCTATCAAGATCTGTCTATAAATAAAAGCGTTATTTCTAGAAATACAGGTGATGGTGTGATGATTTATGTATTTTTATTTCATCGGTGCAATAATGACTAGCACACAATTAAATGAAAGATGTATTTTTATTCCACACTTTTGAATCAGATTAGGATTTGCAGTTAACTCTCCAGCGTTCAAATATTTACTTGAATTTGTTGTTATATTTCACTAGGATAAAATAATGTTTAATTTGGGTTGAAGCATAAGTTTCTAGCGTGTCAAAATGGCCTTCCTTGAAACGAGAAAACCATTTTCGTGCTGTACTTTCCCCAACAGCGTTTTCTCCGTAAACGGCACAAATGGTTCGAGACTGTGGATAAATTCAAATAAAAAGATATGTTGAAAATGCTCGTTTGTTCATTACAGGTATCCTTCAAAATTGGTTTTTGTTCACTTTATATTTATTGTGGAAATAGTCATCCAAATACCATTCGTGGTTAAATTTTATACCGGTAAAATTTCCGATTGCTTTACTAGAGCCTGTTGCTAAAAAAAAAATCATTCGCTTGGCAGATCATGATTTTTTTGCCATTACCACTCGATAAATTGCTAGGCAATCAGCTCTCGGAACAATTTAAAAAAAAATCCGCAAAAATTTACCACTTAAGGCCTATTTATAATGAAGTAACGTTAAACGCAAAGATAGCACTTGTAACCAATCAGAAGAATTCAGTATATTTCGTTGAAATTCAGTTCACTTTTATTTATTGTCTATACATGTATGACAGATAAAAATAAGGTTAGTATATAAAATAATTTAAATAGGAATTGACAGTAACGAAAATATACAGGTGTCTCTTAAATAGGGGGACATGGCTTAACCACAGATTCCTGAGGGTAAAATAAGACGATATAACGAAACTTGCTTCTACCAGAAAGTGTACCATTTAATCAGAAATCTGATTCAAAGTTCTTCGAAAAAAAATTAATTTCCGTTATAATAACAGAACGCTTTATTCGATTTGGATGAAATTTGGTATACCAGTTCGTATGGTTATGTCATCTTTTAAGATTATACTTGTTATTATTAGTGAACCACTAGTATATAAAACTTAGGTGTCCCAACATTGATTAGACCGTAACTTTTTAATGGCCGCACTGATAACGTAAAATTATTTCTTTTTCAGAAAGATACATTCAATAGTAAACTTTTCTCTCTCTGTTTAATTTGTGATATCTGTTACGGTTCATCGTGAATTTTTTAAAAATAAATTTAATCTAGCAGCCTGTATATGACAATGATTTATGCAATTTTTACACAAATTTGTAAGTTCAAAAATTATTCAATTAAACAATAGTATAGTATTAAAATAACATTGACAATATAAAACAAAATGTTTTTCAAGGTATCCTCGCTCTAGAAACAAAAAACGCTACAAACTTTAGCATCGGTATATTTTTGGGCGAAACTTTTGAGAACCCCTGTTCTTACCTCCTTTTCCCCTTCTCTGATAACCAATTTAGAAGAAAAAAGTTTCAGGATGAAAAGTTAGAACTGTTCTCCTTCTATGAATAGAAATGCAAAAATGTAGCGATATATCGTCTTTGATGAAATAGGCACTCCATCAATTGATGTTTGGTATTCACTGGTATATTTTATCCACGAATAAACGAATTACTTTTTGTAATATATGAACCATTTCGGTTATTTACTGAAATCGGGGTCCTTTGAACATTTTAGGGGTAAACAATTTCTGTTTTTTGTAAAATGGGTTCTTTGATTCAAAAAGGTTGTTTGTGCTAAATTGAGTACAGCATAAAGATAGATTTTTTCTACTGAAATGGGGAGAAAATTGTGAAATATCCTTCATGAAATATAGAAAAATAAAATATATTCACCTGACCTAGTTTCGAATATAACAAATATAATAAAACTGTATTATGTTGCATTATACTATAATTTTGGAGTTCTATTGCATTTTATAAAATAATAAAATATTTTTACCACCGGCTTGGTTACAATGAGAAAATAAATATTTTCATACATATAAAAAATATATATATAAATACAGGGTGTTACAAAATAAGTGTAAAAAATTATAAGGGCATGCAGTACTGACCAAAATAAGTAAAAAAGCTTAATCAACATGGGTCCGATCTTCTATAGTTTCCGAGATATAAGGCAGTGAAAAATGAGTTTTTTCGGGGTTTACCTCTGCTATCTCGAAAACTGTAAGAGTTACGACTTTGATTAAATGAGCCATCCAAGAAAAGAACAGACAACTTACTTGTAATGAGCAAGCAAGATGTCAGACTAATAACAGGACTGGTAACAGGACACTGTCAATTAAATAGACATTTGCATAGGTTGGGCCTCAAACAAGAACCAACATGCAGAGGATATGGAGAAGAGGATGAAACCCCTGAACACTTAATATGTCACTGCGAAGCATTTATGGCAAGCAGACATAGTCTTTTAGGAGCAAAGAAATTGCACACTGAGACACTAAAGGACATTAGTCTAAAGAAAATCCTGGAGTTTACAAAACATACAGGGCTCCTAGAATAGGAGGAAACACGGAGGGTACAATAGACCAGAAAGGTCGCAGTACAGGGGTAAGAATGAACCATCTCCCGACAATAATAACAATAAATGAGACTTTTTGTTTACCTTTCAGAGATCACCTTCGATGTTTTTTTTTTTGTTTTTAATTAACTTCTTAACTATTAGAAAGTGAAAAAATGTCTCATATAAAATTTTATTGTTTTTTTTATAGTTTATTTACTAATATAGACAAAACTTTGTTCAATCACTATCTACGTCAGTTTTTCTTCGATTCTAATACAAAATGGACTCTTTCTCAAAAACAGTTGAAGATCGGACCCATGTTGATTAAGTTTTTTGAATCATTTTGGTCAGTACTATATAATAAATTGTTACACTTATTATTTAACACCCTGTATATACGAGTATAAGAGTATACATAATATGGCAATAATATGGCAATGTTAGTTTTTGTTAATAATAGGCTATTCCACCGTAATCAAAAATAGTAAAAGTTTATTGAAAATATGAATGATAATAGTTAAAAGAGAAGGAAAATTATATTTCTTTTATTATAAATTATTCCTTCTAGAAAATACGGGGAGATTTGCGTGTGATGATGTAGAACATGTGCACGAGTGTTTGAGCTAATAGGATCCAAGTATGAACTCTGACTTTGAGAAGCCCCGCCTTTACTAAGAATATACTTCTTCGGGTGTGTCGGATTTGTTCGGTTGCTGTTCGGGTGACGTTCTAATTTCTTTGTTTTTATAAAATGACAAAAAAAGTGAAATAAATTAAGTGTAATAATTTATATTATGTCTCTAATAATGAATTATAATATTACAATTTAAATATACATTATTTTGTAATTTGTTTAACATTTTTTCGTGGCTTGTAAACCACTGTTTGTTTACTTCTGGTATCTCCACATTATCTACGTCACAAAGCTAATTTAAAATTCGGACCTTAATATCTGGCTTATTTGGAGGAATTTTTAACTAGGACTTTCACATGTGGTCTTATATTTTTATGTACTTCAAGAAAAAAAAAATTTTTTTTAAATATCAAGGAATAGCCTATTGGACAACTAAAAGTAGTTTACTTGCTTGAAGCAGTATGGTCAAATGTTTCATCCATAAATACTTAATTCTGTAGATTTTATTTGATACTTGACAGATGACAAGTAAAATTTTTTTCTCTTTTATGAACTAGGTTAGCATTTTGACCAATTAAAGAGCATAATTTATATACCCATCTAAACCAAAGCTATTTTCTTACGTGAAATGAAGTATACAGGATGTTCTGAAAATGGGTGAAAAGCTTTAGGTAGAACGATTCTTTGATTAATTCTGAGTCGACAATCCTAATGCAAAAATTTTGTACGGCCCTTCGTAAAGCAACACGAGCTACTTAAAAGAAATGTTAATTTGGCAACATCGAATCAAACTGTTATAGTAGTTATCAGGTAGCTATGCAAATTAGTATGAATTTTATTATTTTCATATAGGTACACTCAGTGGAAATTCAAATTGTGAATTGAATTTATTTACTTAATATACCAGCTTTGCTTTATTAATTAAAAAAATTTATAAAATCAAACATCAACTGATAAACGTCAAAATTTGACAAATTATTTACAATTTCTGTTTCAAACAAAAAACTGTTTTATACATGGTTGTCGTACGTATTCAAATTTAAAAAAACTCTACTTTAGAAGAGTTAAATTTTAAAGATTTGATATCAAACGTTTAGCTACGTACATCAAATTTTACACAATTCTTCTAGAATGTATAGAGCAATGATATTACGTAAAAGATTTTTTAAAAAACGCTTATTTCTAGTTGCACATTTACAAGTTTGATGGCTTCGTGCGGCTTTACGAAGGGCCGTACAAATTTTTTGCATTAGGATTATTGACTCAGAATTAATCAAAGAATCGGTCTACCTGAAGCTTTTCACCTATTTTCAGAACACCCTGTATGATCACCTTTAATCAGTTGTTGCGTTAACAGCCAATGTGATTACAAATGAGTCTACATGTTCGCAGAAACAACGCTATTGGCTATTAACATTAAAATATTAATTATAAGTATTCCTAATTCGCAACTAATATAATCTACCCTATAACAACTTCACAAATATCCATTCCTCGTCCCACGACTTGATTTTAAACTAAAATAACCATCTTATTAGAGCATCTACAACTTTGTACGAGTTTACCGTGAGAATGGCTGACTTTTGGTCTACAGCGTGTGGATGCGAATGGCAGAACGGTGTTGAATGAAATGAAAGCTCGGCAATGACCGCACGAGGTGGCTCTGATGGGCTATACCTGTTAGCAGCACCTAATGCGGTTAGCGAAACAAGATTCGCAAGCACCCACATCCGAAGCTTGTTTTGTTTGCGGGTGGATCTGGCAGTGGTTCTCAACATAGTGGCGCGGAGGGACGATTGGTTTTACCATAAACGAATTTAGTGTTTGTATTAATAAAATTCATTAGTTCGCATTTAAATAATGATAGAAAATATATTTATTTATTTATTTATTCATGTCAGAAAACAGTAAAGTCTGTTCGCTCCTAGCTGAAACAAGCCGATAATTTATTACCCCAATAGTTATTACCACAAACCATAAACCACTTTCTTGAGCCTTTGTTCATCAAACGGCGGTCAGTTGTAAATGGAGTGTTGAACAAGGATTGTATACAGTTCGTTTTGATATATGCGTTTGTAAATTTTTTGAAATTATTTTGAAATGTATTTACAGCTAGGGATTATCATTGAATAGGTATAATTAAGAATTACCTGGAAAGACGTTTTCGGCTAATGTTTTCGGGTTTGGCCATCATTATAATTTCTAGGAATTATTTAATCTACTATTCATTTAAGTCACCCTTGATTGAATTTCGTTCCTTTATAATCCCGGTTTTCTTTCGTCTTAACTCAGTTTACATGTAACATTAGTTAGCAGCGGTTGTAAGTGAAATTTTAAATATGGAAATGTGGAGGACCTGGGATGTCGACAATGCTTCTGCCAGTGTTAGTGACGAAGTCAATACCTGTGACACCGATGCCGACGTTGTGCAAAGTGATGAAGACACAAATTGTTTTAAATATGTATGTAATGTAATAATGACATTTTCCCTTACTTATGCAGATTTCGAATACGTCTCTGTTCCACACTACCTGAGGATTTTCTATTTGTTTGTGGTAATATCTATTGGGGTAATAAAATATCGGCTTGTTTCAGCTAGGAGCGAACAGACTATACATCATAATTTAGTCCTTGGATTTTTGACTTTGGTATTCTTTGGGTATTATCTCTATGGGTCTCTTGTCGCAGTTGTGGTTTTTGGAAAAGATATTGTAACAATTCTACTTTGCACGTAGACAGACCTTCTATGTTAATGATAATAGTCAATGATGGTCTTGAAAAGGACATTTTTGGTTGTGGACCTTTTGGTTCACACGGTATGCTTCTGGTATGAAAGGATTTGCCGGCTAAGCCATTCAAATAAATTTCTGAAAACTGTTATTGTTGCCCTGAATACAATATCCTTGAAAGCTGTGACGTCACAATCACGGACATTAGAAAGAGACGGAAGATAGAGAGATAGCATGATAAGTTTTGACGTTGGGGAAACAGATGTTCAGCAACTCCGCTGTGACAGAGAGGTTAGTTTATTTATTTTGAAGAAATAGAACTGTGCTCTTCTCGCCAGTGCTTTATAAGGTGTGCAATATGTAATTGTTTTGTACTTGGTTGTTTTAATAAGGATCCATTTCGACATGATTTCTAACAAACACGATAAGATGTGGTTGACAATGAAATTAGTGAAATTCAGAAATGTCATTATCTTTAATCATTTATCCTAGTCAAGAAATCACCTACATCCCATAAAAATTAGAAATTATTAAATGTCCTTTTCAATATTTTCTGGTTTGTTAATAGACGCAATTTTGACATTTGTCAATCTTCTCAAGTTTAAGTACGCATACTATATCTAACCGTTCATGATCATTAATTTTTGTCGTCTGTCTCGGCTATTAAAAAACTAATAATTCCAAATTAATAATGGTGACATTTTGAAACAAAAAAAAAAATAGTAAATAAAGCAATAGTTATGTGCAAAAGAAATGAATATAGGTTGCAACATTAGTACATATGTAGGTGTGTATTCAAATTAATAAAAATTAAATAGCGGGAGGTATTGTGTTGGTTACATCAGTTTTTTTTCTATAAGAACAGGATATGAGGGCTGCAGAAAAAAAATCTGCAAAAGATATAAAAGGAGACCTAAAGAATTTTATAAATGGCATTTGAACAAATCAGGGGTTGTGTAGGCTGTCGCTCTATTCCGCTGAAACGACACACGTCGAATAGGAACACGGTTTCTTCGTAATTCAGGCAAAAAGATGTTGTACCTCATCTCGATGTAGCGCAAGATGATGTTTTCCACACTTAATTTTACCAAATGCCATGTCATTAAGAACTCAAATCTGGCTCAACCTATAGAACTATTAGAAAGCAGAAACTTTTATAGCAACCCTAGTATACGAGTATGTACTACTATTGTAACTATGTGTAATATTGCTTCATTGAATTACCTTAATGCGAGATGATAAGATCATTATTATCGTATATCATGTAATTCGTGTATCATTATCTATAGTACAATAGCCCTTTTGAACTATATACAATAGTACAGCAAGATTACCTATTAGTATAATAAAGTGGAAGTGGCTATCAGTAGTCAATGGATACAGTTAATATTAATAACAATGATAATCATTTCAATTGAAGTTTACATTATTATTGTGGTACACATACTCTGGTTCCATAAAGGTTCGGCCGCCTTACATTTTCAACAAATTATAAAACCTACACAAATGGTGAGAAATTTCTACAAAATTCTTACGATTACTTTAAATAAAGAGACGGGTGATAATAGTTCGGCCGGCATTTAAAGGAAAATCTACTGGGCGGTTTATGATGCATTCTATTTATAAATTTACATTTAAAAATTTTGAAATCTGACCAATCAGTATCTATCACGTGACTTGTCATTGCATGTCATTTGACGTTTCACCAGTTATAATTTAAATTTTAGGTTATAATTTTATTTTCATGAATTTGTTAGACGCTAATGAACAAGATGATTTTTTTAATAATACCGGAAACGTTTCTTTACTATTGTTAATTTGTATAGTGAAGATATAAAACAAACATAACCTTAAAAAAACGTAGATGGTCTCTTACGCCGTGTTTAGGCCTATAAACACATTGATTTGTTAACGAGCAGTATCACAGCTTGTTGCTGAAAGTGAAATAACAAGACATTAACAATTCTTCAAATATACTCGTATGAGTGTGCATGTATTTAATTATTTGCTATCCCTCGTTGGCATTGACATTACGCAAAATTTAAATTCACATTTGGAAATATAAAATAGTTATATTCCAAATCTAAATTTCTAAATTTGTAAAACGTTCATGAACCATCGTATGCGTTTTAAGTGAGTTTGTATTTTAAAATCTAAATTATAAATTTAAATTCGTAGATTAAATTCATCATAAACCAGCTCTTTTGGTACAGTAAATAACAACTTCGTAAAAATCTAGACTGAACATTAAGACCTACCTTGTAAAATATATGGCATAATATTCTAACAGAAGATTGTGCAGGGCTTGTGGATAAAATATCTAATAGAATTAAAGCTGTTATTACTAATAAAGGCGATGTAATCCAATATTAAATGGCGGAATAAATAAATAATTTGAATAACATGTTATTCTGTTTTTAGAAGTATAAAATCTATAATTTAAACTAGTCGAAAGAAATTTGTAAAAAAATCACCATTTGCTTAAGTTTTATAATATTTTGAAAAAGTAAACCAGCCAGGCATAGCTTTATGATTTTGCAAAATAAAAATCACCAGATTATCCCCTTAAAGTCACTACAAGATATCGCGAACTTAAAATAAATTTCCCTCATTTCATTCCATTCTTGTGAAAGTTTGAGGCCTCCTGTTTCCCTATTGTAGCTCCGTCTCTAGGTAATGCGATTTTCTTGTGTTTCTGTGTATTCTATACGCACTCGGCGGCAACGAGATTGCGTTAAGTTTTTCTTCTTTTGTCTTGACGTTGGAGGGCTGCACAGGGATATGTTATTGCTGGATAAGCACTAATACGGTCTGCATGTTCAAGACCTCGACCTCGGACACACAAGGCTACTTAGATCTTAGATATGCGTCACCGAATGCAATGAAGGACAAAAGGACGAAGAGGGTAGATACATTAAGTATGACTAAAGAATTAGAAATACACTCGCCATGTTTTACATCGGTCATTTTCAGATGCTGACCGTGCCCAGTTAGTAACCACAGACGCGTTTTGCTCTTGTAGGAGCTCATTAGTGGCAGAGACAATTGACCAACTGGGCGCCGTGCCCAGTTGGTCAATTGTAAAATTGTTTCTACAAAGAGATGTCAGTTACACCAATGATGAGCTTGAAAAAGAGCGAAACGCGTCTGTGGTTGCTAACTGGGTACAGCCAGCATCTAAAAAATGACCGAGAGGTTGATTCAAATGGTGAAGTCTTGTGAAAAATGGCCAGTGTTTTTCCAATTCTTTATTAGACACTGTTTCGCGTAGAGTTCGCTATTACCTCCCGCTACCTTAGGTAAAGGAGGTATAGGGATCGTACTACAAATCGCATATAGAGATTTTAGTGAATAAACACTTTTTGATGTAACCAGAATCCGATTTTAACATTTTTATAATGATGTCTGTGGGTATGTATGTGTGTGTGTGCGTGTGTGTTTGTGCGTGTGTGTGTGTGTGTGTGTTTGTGTGTATGTGGATCTTGTGGACACGATTACTCAAAATCAATCAGAAAATTTTGAAATTCTTTATACCCATTCTATACTAATGTGGGATAAGCTCATTACTTTTTAGTGTATATCGAATAACTAGAAATATCACTTATACAAACTTTTAACAATTTTTTTTGTAAGTAAATCATTGAATATAATTTTTCAGCAACTTTTACTACCTAATAAAAATTAAAAGGTACAATCTTCAATCCTACGATAATAGTATTTAGTAAATAACTATAAATAACTTTAAATATAAAATTATAAAAAATAATTTATTTAGTACAGCATGTTCATGTTGCCATGCGTCAAACAAAAACATAATATTTTAATAACAATTTTAACATATTTACACAAATGTTACTGTCAAGAAGCAATTACATTAAAATTAATAATGAAACCGTGTTAAGGAGATTGTATTGATTATAATGAAATTAAGGTTTGTAAAAATAATTTATTTCCTATCATATATAAATATTAGATGTACAGGATAATCCGATTTAACTTTGCTATGTTCGCAGCACTATAAATCAAACAGCTACCAATAAGCACGTGTTATTAAAGTGTCAAACTACACATGAACGAAATGGATCATGTAAAGCAATAGATATATGCAAAGGAACTTAATATAGTTTGCAGGATTATATTTGCCGTCAAATAATTATGGACTGGTGATTTTTTTCACTGATGTCAAATTTTTTAAGTGTCTACCTGTACAAATATCTGTAATCTGTCAATGTCATTTTATATTCTGACATTTTCGTTAGTCCTTATTCCTAATGAGGTAATAAAAATTTCTGGATTGCAGTCACAAAATTTTATTTTAAATTCTCGGGTCGACCGGTTTCGAGCTCCACATGAGCCTTCCTCAGGAGATGAGAATTAAGAAAATTTTAGATTAATTCTCATCTCCTGAGGAAGGCTCATGTGGAGCTCGAAACCGGTCGACCCGAGAATTTAAAATAAAATTTTGTGACTGCAATCCAGAAATTTTTATTACCTCATCAATATATCCAGTCAAGGAACTTTTTCTATCTTATTCCTAATCCTATAAATTGCATTATTTTTAAAAAGAAAATAAATGAAATTCGTGAATTAAATAGTCCTGGTTCTTATAAAAAAAGTTTATGACAACAAGATTTAAATGGACAGGCAAAAACAATTATTTTCAATGTACACATTTTTTTCGAAAAATAGGCGTCACATCCTGAAAAAAATTATAATTTATTAAATAAAAAGAAAACTTTGGATTTGAAGCATGTTGTGTTGGCAGATCTACTGTTCACCTAATAATCAATGATTCTTACCTTTTATTTAGATTTCACCGGTTATCGTATTTTAATGCAAACGCGACCTTAGCTTGATGTGTAGAAACTTTGGTCAAAATTTAAATATAAATTTTCCACAGAGACAATTTTTATATTTTATATTACGTATTACTGTCTTACCTTATTTATTATAATATTTTCTTCATTTACGATTTATTAAAAATTTTAATTAGTTTGAAATATATTATATAACATTTGCGTTCATTCCTGGTCATGTTAAGTTACAAGCGGCAACACCGCTGGGCAAGGGACAGGGTGCGGAAAGGGATAAAAGTTGAACATCAGTCCATAATCATTTGACGGCGAGTATAGTAAATATGTAGGTATATATTTAAGTTAATAAAAATTAATTAGCGGGAGATATTGTGTTGACCACATCAGATTTTTGTACTTTTGTTCAAGTATGAGTGTTTAACTGATCCTCAGAATGATAACTAAATAAAATTTGGCAAAGCTTTCCAGCAGACTTATCAAGGTCACCTTCATACGAGAAAAACGAACATTTTTTTGGGTATTTTATAACTCCAACTACGTGTAGAATTTCCTATTCCACAACCTATGCCCGAGTATCTTATCCTTTCAACCGTATTGTACCTTTTTTATATGTGTATTAAAGTATACAAAATATAGTCTGGGTCCAGCAAACGGTTTTCAATTTGTAAGGATAACATGGATAACCCTTAGGCAAATATTGTTGAAATAAAGGGCAATCTGTTTCAAGATCGCAGCATTTCGAAGGTAAAAACAACAATATCATATTTCCAAACAATTAGAATAATCTCAATTTCATCAGATACTTTTTCTTTCCATAAAGCCTAAACTTTTTTCCAGATCATCTCTCCGATCGTTTGTCTTCCAGTTTCCAGAAAGAAAAAGAAAATATTACACTATTTTTTTCAATATCCTATTTCTAAATTGCTGTAAAGATCTCAAGTTTCACAAATAGGTGCACGGAGTGCACGGTGCTTTTACATTTTATATTCTACGAGTATATACTTCATGGTACATTTGCTTTAACTCAAACATATATTTGTATTTGTAAAATCTGTTGTGGTCAGCAAAATACTTCTTGCCATTCCTTTTTTGGTACATAAGTATCGAATTTAACATTTCTTGTACACACAAATAATTCTAATTATAACTATTCTTTCATTCTATAAGGAATCTTGTCTTACTCTTCCAAAATGTTCAAGGTGGTTCCAATTTATTGACGAAATTGGCGGTATTTTTTAAGGATATATGTAGTATTACTATTAATATACGTACCTACCTACAATTTTAAATATTTAAATAATAATTCAATAATAAATATTACATGTACTTCCCAGAAAAAGCTTTAAGTAACTGTTGATTTTTTACAATGCCATTTATCTGACGATTACAAACATTTGAATTTGACAACTGGTTTCCTTGGTGTAGTCTGGACTGTGCGATTTATTGCAAGAGATTATTCTATGTATTATATTTTCTTTATCTCTAAATTGCTAGAAGATATAATAAAAATAATTAAGTGTATGAGATGGAGAATTTTATGTTATAATAAAAAATTTCCAAAAAATAATTTTTAGAAGAATTTTATCAAAATTTAAATAGGTCTTCCCATTGTTGTAAGATTAAGGAAACCGTAGTTAAATATATTTTATAGTATTTGAGAAACCGTGGTTCCAACATACACATACACACACAGCATCGTAAAAAAATGTTATAATCGGTTTCTAGGGACCTTAAACGCGCTTATTCACCTAAATCTGGATATGCGACTTTTAGAATTAATCCAATACCTCTCTTAAAGGTAAAAAGAAAAACTGTCTTTTGCAAACAAATAGCTATTTATGTAATAAGTTGCGAAATGATAGTGTTTTAGGCACGCGACGTGACATTTGTACGCACGAGTGTAAGCGAGCGTTACAAGTGCCTAAAACACTCAATTCGAAATGTATTACATACAAGATTTTTTTATAATAGCGTTTTAAAACAGATAATTTATTCTCAAATATCAACATTTTGAATTTTTCAAAATTAAAAAGTAAGCAGACGTCAGGTTCATCTATTCGTTGCTAAATGAAATACTTTTAAGCACTAGTGTTTAAAAGTAACATTAAACTGTTGCATTTACGTTTTAAACTGTCATTTTTAAGCACTAGTGCTTAAAAGTATTTAATTTAGCAACAAAAATGGCAATCAAAAAGTTGTTGTTATAAAATGCTGGAATAAAGTAATATATTATGTTACTAGGAGTTGAAACAGGTTCGTCAAATTCTAAGAGTAAACTAAGACACTTTTTACTCGAGTTGCATACAATTTTTTTTATCTCTACAATAAAAGTGTGAAAAAAAGTGCCGTAACGTTTCATTATTTTACTTAGCACTTTTTTCACACTTTTATTGTGCAAAAAAACACATACTTTAAAATCCATTCTAATGAAAAAAGTGTACTTTTTTTAACAGACGTATAATTTGCATAGCCTCGGCTTACGCCTCGGCTCAACACAAAAAGAATGTTCAACTCCGAGTGACATATACTGTTTTTTCTTCAAGCATTCCGAAGTAAACTTAATGTATATAAAATATAAATATGTCATTTCAGAGGTTTCTTCCCCCATTTTGTACAATAAAATATTACTGAACTTCGCAATACAACTGACATTCATCAGAGCTGCTGTTGTAGGTGCTGCCACCAGTGGTATATAAAACAATTAACATTGTTGTACGCCAAGGTTGAGAAGATAATCATTATTGACCCAGCGCCTATTGTAACCCGAGGGCGAAGCCCGATGGATATAAGGCGCCTGGTCAATAATGATCTGCTCAACCGTGATTTATATACTATTTTTTTCACTACTAGCACATAAATTCTCTTTGAATTTTTTTTTATTGATAACAATAATTTTGACATGAATAATAACGTTACTTATTTGTCAATATTCACAAAAACAAAGTAGGCTGCATTTGTTTTTATCTGACGTTTTGCTCATTTCGCTGGTTTGATAACCTCACTTATGGGCATTGATTTGTATGATTTAATTATTCAATAAAAACACTTTGTGCTGTTACAGTCAGCAGCCTTATTAGTTTATTATTATTATTATTTTTAAATAAATCTATTGAAATGTACTTACCTACAAATACAAAAAAATAGTGATTTGTTTAATCCTACATCTACAAATATTTCACATTTTCACCAAAACAGCACAGTGGCCAGGCGAGCCGGCAGCGTAGGTTAATTTAAAATTATAGTGGCAAATTTAAATTATATACTTAACACCTTTCTTGAGTTTAATGAGTTAAATAATATTTGGATTTGGAGGCTTGAGTTTGATTGAAAAGTGACAGTTTGCATTATAGACCAAGGTTAATAATAAATTATTATTGACCTAGGTTACCATGGTTACAAGCAAACGGCAGTGAAAAACAATTTCTCATGTCAAATAAAGGTAAATAATAGTAGGTTTCTAGGCTAGTAGTGAAAAAAATAATATTTTTTATTATTATACTAGTAACAAACAGCCCGATTCACAAAAAGGTTTAAGCTAATTCTCATTTTTGGATTAGCGAATTCTACTCTAATTTTGACAGTTTATAACTTAAAATATAGTCTAATCTATTCCTAGTATCTACCTTTATTGATAATATCATGAAAATTAATTTTTAAATACCGGAATAGAATAGAATTCACTAATCTAAAAATGAGGATTAGCTTAAACTTTTTTGTGAATCGGGCTGTAAATGATTAGCTGCTATACCGTGTATGTTGTTGCAAAATATGAACATGATAATACGCTTGAAGAAAAAAGGTTTTATCTATTTTGGATGGTATTGTAAGATAATACTGTTTATAAATCATGATGATTATTTGTCTTGAAGTTGTTCCTGGATGTTTGATAATTTGATAAAGTTGTTAGTTGCCGTGCGTACACTAGGTATATAATTAGCAAGTGAAATAATTTCCCTAATCAAGAGCATAATGAAACAAACATCAGTGCATAAATCAGCCGCTAGGCGGTGCATTGTTCTCGGTAGCAGGAACTTTGATGTTTGTGGCATTCACAGTTCACATAATTATCACCAGAGGCGCTAGTTGCTTCCTGGTCCATTGATAACACAATAACGTGCTCGCTCGGCACAATGCAATCGGGTTGGGTTAGGGGCGGAGGCTCCACTGCGGAGCCGGAGCGCTCTTATCGACACAATCGACTATCGCCTACCAGACACTTGCCACTCATCGGTTCACATGACGACAGTCTGATTAAACAATCAGCAGCATAGGGGAATGCATTAACATAATATACCAACAGGAATGGGACAACAATGTACTCTATTTTGGATGAATTGGATAAATTAAAATTTGCTGGAATAGTATTTGAGTCAAATAAACCCACCTGAATAATTAGACAAAGCTTTATTTAGAGAGCTCATAAAACGCCGACTGCTTTTTGTATGGAACAAAACTAAATAACAACAAAAAAAATCTGTTGTGGCCAGCACAAGACCTCTCGCCATTTCCATATTAGGCTATATAAGTATTGTACTGCACTTCGCTTTCGAACCGTCGTTTTATAACAAAATATTACAGAACTTTACCCAAATATTGTTTTTTATTGTATTTGACATGTCTTCTGCACACATATAATTCTAATTATATATATATTTTTCATTGTATGAGGAAGTTTCTAATTGTCAGAGATTGTTCCAATTCATTAACCAGATTACCGGTATTTCTGATGGATATATGCATTTTACCACAATTTTACCTATAATTTCAAATATTTAATTAATAAAACAATAAGAAAAATTAAATATGCTTCCCAGAAAAAGCTATCAGAATGTCACTAAAACTGTTGATATTTGACAATAACATGTGTCATGTTATAGACATTGGAATTTGTCAACTGGTTTCCTTAGTGCCTTAGCCTCTGCGATTAGTGTACTCTATAAATTATAGTGCTTTATCTCTAAATCTATGCAAGAGATAATAAAAATTTTAAGTGTATTAGATGGAGAATTTTATGTTCTTCAATATTTAATAAAAAAACTCCCAAAAAATTATATTTAGAAGAATTTTTCTAAGAAACCAAAACCTTTTCAGCTCTTCCCAGGAATGTCAGATTGAGGAAACTGCAGTTAAATGTTTTTTAAGTCTTATAGTTTTTGAGGAATCGTCCGTCCAACATCCAGCCATACACACACACACACACACATCCACACACACACACACAGACATCATTTTAAAAATGTTATAATCGGATTCTAGGGACCTTAAATCGTGCTTATTCAATAAAATTTGGAGATGTGATTTTTAGCATGAATCCAATACCTCTCTTAGCAAGAGGTAAAAATCTGTTGTGGCCAGCACAAGACCTTCCGTCAATTCGATGTATTTTGTACAAATCCCATACCAAAAGGACCGTGGAACAGTTTCATGTAAAATCGAACACGAACACATACTACTTTTTACAAATTCCATACCAAAAGTTCATTTGAAAAGGTTCTATAAATCCGATAAAATTATGACATAAACATACACTAAGTAAAATGCACTTGACACATTTTTCTTTCTGCTTCAGCTTTCCCCTATTTTATTAGGGGTCGCTGTTTCCTCTTCTCTTCCACTCATTCCTGTCCAACGCATCTTCTTCACACAATCCTTCCTTTCTCAAGTCGTCTGCGATATAGTCTTTCCATCTTCTCTTTAGCCTTTTACTGCATGTCACTTGCGAGGAACGCTATTATGACATACTAATTTTTGATCCCATACTTTCGCTATTTGGTTTTGCACTTGCAACAGACATCTGCCAATTAGAATTTTTTGAATGTATCAGCTGTTTCCATGATAAATAGCAAAGCTGACTAATTTTTGAAAATTAATTTCTTTATAATACTTTAACTGTACATCTATTGAATATGAAGAAAAATGTATAATCAAACCATATAGAGAAGATTATTTTCTTTAATAAATTTAATAACAAAATGTCAAAAAATAATATTTAACTGCGTTTTTTTAAGAAAAACTGTTAAATACTTCAAATAGGGGTACTTCCGGTGGATCAATTATAACCAAAATCTAATCAACTCTTCATATGGACGTATAGAAGCAGAATACGAAAGAATTATAATTTTTAGAATTGTAGTATTGGAGTTATCGTCGGAGAAAAATTTGTCACACACGGACACACATATACACACACACGGACACACACACACGGACACACACACGCGCGCGCACACACACACATACATACAGACATCATCTTAAAAATAGTAAATTCGTATTGTAGGGACCCTAAAACGTGCTTATTCATTAAAAACTCACTACAGAATTTTTTGACCAAAGACAATACCTTCCTTACCTAAAGGTGACGGAAGGTAATAAACTTTTTTTAAGGGTTCCCGAAGGAAAAATAATCGGACAACCAGTCTGCAGTAAAATTATTTATTTGAAGCTAACGTTTCAACTAATACGTTAGTCTTCTTCAGGGCAAGAAATTGTCAAATAACATGAGGTTTTAGTCGCGACCATCCATGACGAACAATTAAAATAATCACAGAGTTGATCGTCGTATTTTATAAAAACATAAATAAATAACATTTAAAAAGATGAAAAATCAATAATGATAAAAAATAAATAAATAAGAGATAATGTAAAATTTTGTCGTCAACGGATATAAAATAAAATTTTGTTAAACATTTTTATTTTATATCCCTTGAAATATTTATTTATTTTTTTATCATTATTGACTTTTCAACTTTTTAAATGTTATTTATTTATGTTTTTATAAAGTGCTACTACTAAATTTATAAGTTTTAATTTTTACTACTCATTTTAATTTAAACCACTTTGCTTTCGACACGAAACATAATTTAAAAACATTTCAAATTCCCGTACAACAAATTAACCAAATAAAAAGTACATTGAAGTTAATCTAACACAATCTATAATAATGTTGAGTGTAGTCTAACATGAAATACTCTAAGTTAACAGTTTTTTAATTATTAATAGTAATTACTAGTGCGGTGTTATCATTGTCACTTTTATTTACATTTATTTAACATTCGTGTCTAGGCGGTATATGAAAAATATTCCATATGACACTAATATGCCATGATACATTGCAAATAGTGACCGCAACTGAATAAAAATATTAGTTTGCTTTTGTGCTTTCATAGATTTTTTAAATATTTACTGTTTTAATAATAAAAATCTGATACCTTCCGCTATTTATTTTTTTATTAATTTATGTACATGCCTATACAGGGTGGTCATTAAAAAGCGGGCCATAGGCGTTTAACATGGGGAATCAGTTCTTTTCTTGAACAAAACTTCCCAATTAATTTTAGACAAAAGTGAGCCAAATACAAGTTGCAAATAATTAAATACTACCTACGTATAAATCACTAAACATATTTTATTTTGCTCTTATGGTAATCTGTAAAATATTATTACAAATTTAATAAATATTGCTCATTTGTACTGATAGACATGTGATTGAAACAAAATACAAACAAATGCATATTGTTTGAACTGTCAGAAATTCAGTATTCAAATAAAAGTTACAGGTAAAGTACAGTCACGAAAGAAAAATTCTCTGAGGAAGCGCCACTAAGATTAGAAATATTTTATAATGACGCAATACATGAACTGCTTTGTCGATCAGTATTTAACTGCTAGACTAACTAATAGACCAGTGGCATGAACACTATTTCATAGTGACGTTATGTCGAGACTTCAATTAGCCGACTGTTCCCCACTTCTATAAACGTCAATGATTGGTGGAACATAGTACGTGAAGTACTCTCCCTTACCGCACTAGCTATCTTTGACGTCACATACAATATATTATTATAAATAAGATCAAGTATTTTTTTTAAAATTAATTTAATGTCAAGAACTCCAGTACTGGGGACTCCGCCGTAACGCCTGGCGATTGCAAGACGTGAAAATGACGTCAGGTGATCGCCAGGCAATATGACGAGCACTACCGAAATGTTAGAGTGACGTCATTTTTTAGTCCCAGCATTGATTTTATTGCACAATAATGCTAAAATGTTTATAATCGACTTGTTCAAATTTTGAAAACTATAGTCTGAATTATCATTTGTAAAAGTGTATCTGCTACAATGAATCTGCGTAAACGCACAATAATATATTCAGAATTTCATTGAAGCAGAAAATAATTTAATTCACATTCAACAATAATGTATTGAAGTTATATGATTAATTTATTATTTACATGTTCAATTCCAATGCAATATTATTACAGTTTTTACATCCCGCTACTCTAGGTAAGGAAGGTATAGGGATCGTGCTAAAAATCGCGTATAGAGATTTTAGTGAATAAGCACGTTTTGATGTCCACAGAATCTGATTTTAACATTTTTACAATGATGTCTGTGGGTATGTTTGTGTGGATCCTGTGGACACGATTACTCAAATACTATCAATCAGAAAAATTTGAAATTTTATATACCATTCTATACTTATGTGAGAAGAGCTCAATAGTTTTAGTAGGAATGACGAATTCCGATAATTTTGATACCCGAGTACCCGAAACAACTACCCGGATAGTTCCCTTTACCCGTTAATTACCCGATACCATTTAATTACCCGTTATCCTTTAAGTCCATATACATATTCTTTAATTTGTTAGTTACCAGTTACCCTTAAATAGCATTTTACTTTTTAATAAAATTCATTACCTATTATTGTTTACATATATTTATTAAATAAAAAATTAATACAAATAAATAATATACCTACTGTATTACTATAAAAAAACTTAACATAAATTATATTAATTTTGGTATGGTAATATAAAACTCTTCTTTAGATACAATTTCTCTGGCAGCTGAAAACTTTTCGGGTAATTAAAGGGTATCAGGTAATAAACGGGCAGCGGGTATATTTCGGGTAATCGGGTAAGAAATTATATACCCGGGTACATTATTATCGGATAGGTTCCGAGTACCCGGGTACCCATCGTCATTCCTAAGTTTTAGTGTATATCGGATAATCGGAAGTATCACTTATACATGCTTTTAACAGTTTTTCTTGCAAAAAAATCATTGAATTTAATTTTTCAGCAGCTTTTACCAATAAAAATTGGATGTAATGGTACAATCTTCAATTCTACGATAACAACATTTAGTAAATAACTTTAAATAACTTTAAATATTAATTTATAAAATAATTTATTTTTATACATCATCTTGCCTATGCGCCAAACAAAAACATAATACTTTCAAAACCATTTTGACAAAATTCAAACAAATTATATTAAATTATATTAAAATTAATAATGAAACCGTGTTAAAAATATAGTACTAATAAATTTGATTCTAATGAAATTAAGGTTTGTAAAAATAATATATTTTCCATCATACATAAATATTAGAAGTCTTGTTTTGCAAGGTTCGGCTCTGAAAAGATTTTGCGTAAAGATGCGAGTGCTATTTTGAATTTTGTTTTTCTATTAGATTTGTCAATATATGTGAAATATATTCTGTGTATGACATATTTGTTATATGTAAAATAAAAAATGTTATGAGTGAATATAAAAATATTTGAACATATTGATTGCTTTATTTATAATACTGGCTACATCGGATTTTTTCTATTATCGTGGTCGCAATTTACTTCCAAATACCTCAAAATCAATTTAATTAAGTAAACATCCCCATCCACCAACAATCCCATCCCGCCTTCTAGATGTGTTGACAAAATAAGAAGCGTCAGATTTAAATTTGTCTCTTTTTTCCCCGAGTCAGCAAAGGCTGCTTGGATCAATTCTCATGTAAGGCTGTTTGGTTGTGTATAAAAAACTGACTATGGCTCGGTCTGCTGGAAACATTTATCAAAAGCCAGCGACGTCGGCGACATCAGCGACGCCTGTGGCAGTGGTTTGAACTAAGCAGGACACAGGACGGCAAGACAGGATACATAACATGTGTGGGGTTCTCAACAAGTTAACGGGATATATTTTGTGGAAACCTTGCACAGAGATACTGGTGTTTAAATTTTTAGAAGTTGCAGTTTCATGTTTATATGGAGTGCTTGTGGACATCATATTGAAAACATTTTCTAGGATAAAATTGTGGTATTGAATTTTGCATGAGGAAATTTTAGATTTTGAGAAAATGTAAGGCAAAATGAGTTAAAAGAGTTTTACTTACGGGATTTACCTGTGCTATCTCGAAAACTATTATAAGTACGACTTCGACTAAATGTAGTGTTTCACAAGAGTCTTGCATTTTTCTTGTTCTTGTCTTGTTCTTGCATAAAATGCAAGACAAGAACAAGACAAGAGTTATATAGTTCGTTGCAAGACAAGACAAGAATCTGCCCTGTAAGAAAAGTGCAAGAATAGCAAGATTTTTTAGTATTTTCTTGCATTCTTGCACTCTTGCAATATTATATTATAATTCAATATATCAACATTTTATTATAGGTTTTACCTCTAGCTAAGCTGACATTAATCGGAAAAGCTAAAAAGGTTTTGGTAACAATTGACAACCGGAAGTAGTAGTTTCTTAAAAAATCTTCTAAATATTATATTTTGAAAATTTATAGTACAAAAAATAATAAAGAGCATTAAGTACTCAATCTGATTTAAATTTTCTTATTATATCTTCTATATATTTAGAGATAAAAAATCTGATATGGCCAGCATATGACCTCCCGCTAATTCGATGTTTAAAATTGCAATGAGCTTGGAGTTAAATATCACTTTATCGTTTGTAAACAAAATCTAATTTGTTGTTCCAATAAATAGAAAAGTCTTTAATAATAAATTTTGTATTATATTTTATCGTTTTTTTTTTTTGGAAATCTGTTAAGAGCTCTTAGTAAAGAACCACATTCGACTTATCATATATACTCAAAATCTAATGTTGTTTTTAATCATATACGAGTTTTAAAACCAAATTTGAGAAGTTTTTTTTTATCATATTTTAATATATTTTTTCAAGGAAATCAGTTCAGAGCTTCAAGTAACGTACCACTTTAGGTTTACTAATATTAACAAGAATCTAATATGTCGGTCTCATTAATATAAAAGTGTTAAATACAAGATTTGAAAAGTTTTCAATTATAGCATAATACATTTTTTCACGAAAATTTCTTCACAGCTTCAAGTAAAATATTCCTTCCGATTTAAATATGTTGTTCCTAGTGATATGAAATTACAGGACAAGAAATATGCAAGAGTCTTGCAAGCAAGACAAAATTTTTGCTTGCAAGAGTAACACAAGACAAGAGTTATTTAAATTTCTTGTCTTGTTTTGCAAGACAAGACAAGAAATAGCCTAGCAAGACAAGAAATCTTGTCTTGTGAAACACTAACTAAATGATACTTTTTGTTTACTTTTGTCTTATTTAAAAAAAAATTGTTGTGGCCAGCACAAAACCACTCGCCACTTCGATATTAGGCTTTATTAAGTACATATTGTATTTAACATTTCCGGCACACACAAAATTCTAATTACATCTATTATTAATATATTCTAATATTTTTTAATTCATTCTATAAATAAGTTTCCTACTACTCTTCTAAATGCTCAAGATTCTTCAAATTCATTGACGAGATTGGCGGTATTTCTGAGGAATATATGTAATATATGTATCTATAATTTTAAATATTTAATTAATAATAAAATAAGAAATATTACATGTACTTCCCAGAAAAAGCCTTCAGTAATGTATCAGAATTTTTGACACTGACATTTTATTTTTCAGTTGGTTTTCATGGAGTTATTTGGGCCGTGAGATTCATTACAACGAAGTATTTTATATGTTTATAATTATCTATTTCTAAATCTATAGAAGATATAATAAAAATGTTTAATGTACCGGATAAAGAAATGTATATTCTTTAATATTTGTAATAACATAAATTTCCAAAAAATAATATTTAGAACATTTCTTTTAAGAAAGTACTAATTCCGGTTGTTCAATTGTTACCAAAACCTTTTCAGCTTTTCCCATTAATATCAGATTAATGAATACGTAGTTAAATTGGTCTTTAGTGTTATAGAATTTGAAAAATCGTCTGTCCAACATTCACTAAAATCTGGATATGCGATTTTTAGCATGAATCCAATACCTTTCTTAGCAAGAAATAAAAAACAAATAATTGTTGACATTGACCAATATTTAATTTTCAAATAACTTCTTAACTACTGGAAAGTGAGAAAAATGTTTCATATTAAATTATATTTTTATATTTTTGTGACCTCTTTTTCGGAAACAATGAGGTCATGCACGACTTTTTTTTATAATTTTAATCGATAGAGTAGTGAAAAATAATAGACCCGTATTTTTTATTTTTCCTCAATTCGTCTTTAATCATGAAAAAATTGTAATTAAAAATGACATTCTTTAAAATGAGGCTGCTAGACCCCCGCTTCGTCCCTTGTTCAATGACGTCACAGAGTGACAGGCACGACCATTTTGATTTTCACATTGTCTTAAACGTCAAAGTGACATTTAAAGATAACCTAAAATTTATGAAAGTAAACATGTCGATGAAACGTTGTTTTGTGCCAAAATAAAGAATAAAATAATATTCTGCAATATATTCAATGTCTCACATGCGTTTATAACCTTCTACCGTCTAATTCAAAGATTTAAAAGTGAAAGAAACATCTGATGTAACGTAGATAATTTCACGCCAAATGAAAATTATATTTATAAAAATAAATAGAACGATATTATATTAATATATTAGCGCATATTCAGACATGTAATCCTCAATTTATAGTTTATATATATTTTTCTTTTAGAAATTATGTGTCCATATAAAACGTCTGTTTGAAATGAGTCTGAACTTGGTTCGAAACGTTGTGACGACAAAACATGGCTGGTTTTTGCAACTTTTTAAAAATATCATACTTTAAAACGATTTTATACAACAAAAAATATAAATAAAAAATAATTTAATCATACTGATCGATGAATTAGACTATCCTTTTCCTATTTAAACAGAAAAAAGGTACAATTATTTTTTTTTTGCATGACCTCATTAAACTTCGGACCCAAGTTGATTAAGCTTTTTTTTCTCATTTTAGTCAGTACTTTATACCCTTAAAATTAGTGCCATAATTTTAGAAACACCGGGTATATTAAGAGGGAATTTAATTTTTACTTCCGTATTTTGTAAGGCAGGAGTTTCTGAAAAAATTATACATTTCCCTGCCTTTCTTTAAAATATTATATTAAATTACCGTCCGCGCGTTTAAAGTCGGCGAACTAGCTTAAGCAATATATAATTCTCAAAATAAGTAAATTTATGTTAACTGAAAAATATATTAATCATTCAGAGAAACAAATACTTTCTATTCTAGTACCCAAAACTTGACAAAATTCGTTTTAATTTAAATATATCCCTTTGTACAAAACCTTTCGTGCTTGTTTCGTTCTTTTCTTGGCCCAACTTGGCCTGAAATATCAGGGAAAACCTCGCAAACTGTCAAGGCATTATAATTTAACGATCCGAGCCGCCTCAAAGAAAACATCGGAGCATCAGTTCGTCCCTGGGGCTAGAAGCGCCCTCTACGCAAAGGTGAACGCAGAAAGAACACGCGAAGGGTGAGGTGACCTTTCACCCGACCAAACGGTAGCAATTGTTAAGATCTAGCCTACTTCGGCTCTTAAGTGTGAGATGTGTGAAGTGTGGGTACCAAATGTTAGGTTAGGGTAGGTTGGGATTCTTTGTTTGGATGTGACCTGACATTTGGTGGAGAAATAATACTGTTTTATTTTATTTTTTGTTAAAATGTGATGACTGATGTAGTTTAGATCTTTAAGAGGTCAATTAGAATTTTAGCCGAGACGCCCCCTAAAGTGGTTCCAAATAATGATTATTTCACTTAATTTGAATTTTGTAGAGTTCTAGGAAATCCATCTTCGGCCTTTTGTCAGTGTAAAATTTCAAGATTTTTCTATTCGCATTCAAATTCAAATTGGAAATTATTTGGTTCTAATCGCAGCTTAGTGGAAAAATAGTTCTGAATTTTTTAAACTTAATAGCGTAATAAAACAAAATCATTAACTAAGTTGTCAACGAAAGACAGTTGAGATATAATGGTAGTTTGTTGAAAAAGAATACTGCTATTGTTTCAGAGTGAATTTTGCAACATTGAAATTCCTTTGGTGTAGGAGATAATCCTTTTGTGGAACTAGGAATATTTTTTATTGTTAGTATCTTCCTGAGTGATGATTTTCTTTTGTGAGAAGTCCACGAATTCGCTTCTGTAAGTGGCGATATTCTGTAGTAAACCCGGGAAAATATATTCAAATAATCTCATTTTTTATTTGCGTAGAAACTTTTGTCAAAAATATTGATGTTTCCAAGTTTGCGAAATGTATTCACATATTCAAATCAGAATCAGGTCAGCCTTGGTTTTGGTGCGTAGCTAAGCATTGAATTAACACCAGCCATCTTCATCGCTAACTAGATGCATAAAACATGATTAAATTTGTTATATGCAAAGTTTTAGTTGAGAAATTTCATAAAACCGACCGCGTACGGACTTTACATAAAAATAATTTATGATTGCAGTCTTTATTAAAGTGAGAAAATTACCTAAATAACTCACTTTTACGCAGCATTTGTGTACTGGAACACAGTTAACGTTATTAATATTGCCCCACACTTTCTTTTATTACTTCAAAACTTTGAAAATTTTACAATCTATCAGACCTCACACAAAATGAAACCAAAGTGAAGTACATTATTAAGTCTTACCATTTAATATTTATTTACGTATAGCGTCGTTCAAAACTTCTATTTTGGAAATTTAGGGTGAAAATCTTAATTCCCATAACTCATGTGTGTCGCTTATTTAACTCAACTATATCCTCCATCATTAATAAATTGCAGATCATTTTGTGTTTATTTTTAAATATTTTATTATATACAATTATTTATACAAGCAATATTGATTTATACAAAACTCATTACATCGGAAGTCGGAATGGTGTATTTATAATATATAACCTCACCGGGTCACAGCAGAAGCGTATTCGCCGCGACCCTTAGAATTCTGCTACCACCAAATTAAACAATCAACTTGCTTTGTTGCCTTCGGATATACAGAAAACTGGTTAATAAGAGTATGGGAAAGAATGGCAACTTCCAGAGCAAATAGACGTCAATTGAACTATGTAGGTACATGGAGGATTATGTATATGAATGTCATTAATCTTTTGTACTTTGTATATTGATTATATTGTAACGCTTGGACACGAAATAAATAAATAAATTAATAAATTTTGTTACCATTCTATAAAGTACAGGATGGGGCATAATGACCTCCCTGATTTGAAGGGTTAATTGTAAGAAAATGGTTGAAGATACATAAAAAAGGTTTTTATTGCTCAAAAGTACAAATAATGCCGGT
The DNA here is from genome assembly GCA_943142095.1 of Ophonus ardosiacus. Taxonomy (NCBI): domain Eukaryota; kingdom Metazoa; phylum Arthropoda; class Insecta; order Coleoptera; family Carabidae; genus Ophonus; species Ophonus ardosiacus. The sequence goes on along the minus strand of OW964837.1, from coordinate 9,618,330 downwards.
TTATTTTCACGATGTTTGGAAAATGATATCGTCCAAGTGACGGCCTTTGCAAGCAATGCACATATTGAGCCTTTCAAAGAAGTTTTCGGCCACTGTTCCCAGTATATCTTGCGAAATTCCAGCGATGACGTCCTCAATCGCCTCCTTCAGAGCTTCAAGCTACAGCTTTGACATATCCCCACAGAAAAAAGGCACACGGGCTCAAATCGAAGGAGCGAGGGGGCCATGGAACATCCCCCGGTGAGAGATAAGGCGACCGGGAAAGAGCTCTTGCAGAATTTCAAGTGAACGACGTTCAGTACGGGCCGTGGCTGAAACCAGAAGGCTTCTGTGTCGTGTTCCTCACCATACTCTTCCATTTTTAGGCTCAAAAAGTTCTCCAACATACAATAGCGAGCCGAATTCACGGTAACAGAACAGTTAATCCTTCGGATTCAAAAAATAAGGCCCAATAAAACGTATAGAGGATATAGCGCGCCAAATTGTTACTTTGGTGCTGTGAAGAGGTCTTTGATGCAGTACACGAGGGTTCTCAGATGCCCAGTAACGAAAATTTTGTTTAATTACTGTGCCACAAAAATGAAAATGCACTTCGTCGAAAGGCTCAATATGTGAATTGCTCGCCAAGGCCGCCACTTGGACGATATCATTTTCCAAACATCGTGAAAATAAAACGGCATTATATGTACTTTCCGTTTATCTGATTTACACCAAAATCTAATGGCTTCTATTCCTATTAGAATTAGAATAGGGTAAAAATACAAGGTTTCAGAATTTTCTGAATGATAGTATTTGAGTTAGAGTGCAAACAAAATTCGTACACATAAACACATACACACATACAAACATAAACACATACATACACACACACACACACACACACACACACACACACACACACATACATACACACATACAGACATCATCGTGAAAATGTTAACAATGGATTCTGACATTGGGCTTGTATCATAAAAACAAATTAAATAAAACTGTTTTATTTATATTTGTCAGCACCAACAAATTAAAAATAAAATAAACACTAAAATCGAATTATATCAGTAAACAGTGTTAACCCAATAAACAACAAATTACTTGAAAATATTGTAAAGTGAATCCACACACTCATTTGTCATTTTTCATCAAATAACAGCGGCCAAATTCATTTCTTTTTCACCAAGTGTAGTTTATATTTTGTTGAGTTTTGCAATGAAATATTAACAGCTATAAACACCAGAAATATTTGTCATGATTGGTAGAATTGAATCAAAGTTGTATTTCTATTTGCTGATCATGACAACATGTAATATTTACATGGTGACAAAATATTGACAAGTGATACGAGAGCTAATAGTTGTTTTAAAACTGCATTCATCTTTAAAGGACAGAACATGTGAATATCTATATTTAATGTGGGAGTTATCGAATATATGTCAGTATGACAGTATTCAGTATGATTTGAACTAAATATGGAGAACGAAGTTTTTAAAGGTACTTTGAAATAATTAGTTGCTTGACTCAAAAATCCGTATCGACAAAGGTAGAAGAAATGGCGACTATTATAGTTATATACTGAGTGATAAAAAAGAAATGAGTCTGTTGGCAATAATAAAAATTAATTGAAATTCGTAACACTGTTGTCTGGTCGTGTATCTGGTGAACCGGATTCGATCCCGACCGACGCCAAATATTTCGAATTTTAAATGGCACAAAAGTGACCCCTGTGGTGCATTTTCCACGCCAGCAATGAGTGCCCGTGACGCCTGGTAAGCGCCCGCACGATACAAATATGTCTTCATGATTACCGATATCTGCGATAAAGCAGATTGACACACTCAGAAATGGGTAATATTCCGTGATTATATATTTATTTATTTATTAAATTGGTTTTTACATTACATTTTTATGTGCAATTTTATCAGAATTTGAAGTCTTGCCATGTACAGCCGTTGAAGTTGTTCCATCGGATGGAAATTCAACAATATGGCTGAAGAATATGATATGTCGAGGAATCGCTGAGAAACAATACGAACTTTTTTATCACTTTAATTCTAAGTATTCTTATCGTCATTACCAATATGTAAGTCTGTTATTTTATAATATGTTATTTCGTTAAATATAAACTGTTTATATTTCAATTTGTAGATTATCAATTCAAATTTGACAGCTGTTGGAGGTTTTTAGTAACTTTATTCTTAGGTTATCTAGAGTATTAATAGTGAAACTTGGGGCGATATTGCAGGTTTCTATTTTATTAGTCACTTCTTATTCGCTCATTTTATATAGTTGCTATGGATATTTATTTATTTCATTTCTATTCCGGCGGCGTAGAAATTAACTATTTCTACTCCGGCGGCGTAGAAATGAAACTTCAACCTTGTGGATCAAGTCACAAAAGATGCCATTTTTATGACGTTTGAAGAAAAATACTATTTTTGTTTGAAATAATTTGTTATAAGAATGAAAACTGCAGTTTACAAATAAAATTCTAAAGTCTTCAAACTTTAAATTCCGCTGAACCATTTTTGGGGATTGAGAATTATTAAACATTGTAGAAAACTTCACTCTTCTTTGCAATGTTAAGTTGAAACATAAGTTCCCTACGTTTATGAAAACACAAGTGATACGAATACAAAGCACCTTGTAAAAGTATTTCTCTTCTCATCTCTGTATATTGGATACATCGTGAGTTCAAATAGGGATATCTACAACTTTGCAAGTTCTTTGCAAAATTACTTTTGATCGTAAAATTTAAAGGATATAAAGTTTTCTGATTGGTAGCTTAGAAAGAATGGAATTGGTGTAACTAAGTTGTTATTTTGTCAGAGAAAAAGCAAATTCTTGCTAAGGGTAAAAAGAAGATATTTTGCTCGTAATTCTCTCCATTAGTAACTAAATATTTTAACAGATTTTCTATGAGCTGCCTGACAGATAAATTACCAGAATTGGTTTACAAACATGAACTAAAATGGATCATTGTATACAACATAATTAATCTTTTGAAAAAACACCAAACATGTTACATGACACGTTTTATAGTGGAATATGTTTTTCGATGTCTTTATCTGTAATTTTTTAAACAAAAAGTATATAGATTTTATAATATAAGTAAATAAAAATAAAACTCTTTCCCTACAAAATGCAGCATACTGGTATCAGAGAGAAATAGTAAAATAACAAAATTAATTGTGACAGTTATTCAGGCAATCAACTTAGAAATTTAAAAATCTAAAAACTCATTGCTCCTGACCAATTGTTAAGAAAAACAAAGGTCTAAACCAATTAAAAAAAATTAACAAAGACTTTACAGTCTACACAGATGTTCATTTTATTTTGTCCATTATTGCTATCTCGAGAACTATAAGAGCTACAAGATCGGTTAAATTAGCAAATAATTTTACTACACTATTTTAGTTAGTGTAAAATTAAATTTTTTCAACCAGTGGTTTTTTTTTTTTTTGAAAAAAATATATGTTAACACATTTATAGCTAAAATAAGTGTGCCGTGGACGATACAAGTGAATATATTTAGATTTTAGAGTGCTGTGACAATTATATATTAAGGTTGAAAAGAATTTGTAAATTTATGTGTTAGTTGCTTTTTTTTCAAAGTATTTAGTTGTTTTTCACATTCATTTGTATCATCCATGGCATACTTATTCTATATATAATGAAATAAAACTAATATAAATCTGAACATGCATTATTCTCCAAAAATATTATGTGGTTTCTTTTGAAAAGTTTTTGGTACTGATATATATATATATATATAATATATAATAACACTAATAAAATTGCAGGAAAAAAAGAATATATAATAATCGATGTTTGTTACCGTTTTGTTACAAATATTTCGTTGTTTTTCTGAGTTGATTTAACCCTGAAGAGGATCATAGTTATGATCGAAACGTAAGTTTGAAATCAATAAAATCTTCTGGACTGCAGTTCCGAATATTTTCTTGTCTCCTGCATCAATTTCCAGTCGATCATCGTTACTCTAATAAAATTACCCCTTAACCTTTAAGTTTAAATTTAATAAAACTAAATACGTATTTACGTATTTATACGTATTTTTTTACGTATGGGGTCCCGTGGCCGCGTGCCTGAGTGTCTGGTCGAGAACCTGGGGGAACCGGGTTCGATCCCGACAGACGCCAAATATTTCCAATTTCCAGCAATGAGTGCCCGTGAGGTGACGCCTGGTAAGCGCCCACACGGTAAAATATATCGTCATCATTACCGATGTCTACATGTGTTGTAGATACTGGCACACCCAGAAATGGGTAATATGCCGTGATGATATATTTATTTTATATTTAAATACGTATTTCGAGAACTAAGTACAACAACTGTAGGTATTACTGGTGATGAGAACTTAGTTCTTAAAATACGTATTTAGTTTTATTAAATTTAAACTTTAAGGTTAAGGGGTAATTTTATAAGTGTAATTTATAATTTAACCTTAACTCCTTTTACTATTATTACAAGTATTATAAATTAAAAAAACATGTATTGTAATAAAAATAAGTATAATTATTCCTTGAATTCGACCTTGGGTAGTGGAAGTATTTTGACAAACATACAATAATTTGCGGTATCAACATTGAAAGGCTTTTTTATATTTTTGTATTTGAGAGGCGTTTATGGTGATCCCTCGACATATGGTGACTGTACTAAGCCACCCAACTCCTCGGATGATTTTCGAAAAGAACTAATCCCGAGAAACTGTAACAATCATTTTCTCCATCAAATCCATTCTTCAAGGATTCTATTTTGCTTTGTCTTAACGTATACAGTGGTCCGTAATTTTAGAAAAACAAATATCTCTAATAAGTCAAATGGTTCAACAGAAATTTGGTTTTTTGTGTCCCCCTAAAAAATTTAAATTTTTGGAAATAAGACCTTTTCGAAATTTGCAATTCAAACATAGGTATTGTTTTTGTTCGATTTGGAAACATAAAAGAAGAAAGAAGTATATTTATATATTAGTAAATTGTGTTGAAGTTATACGATAAAGGTAAATAAAAAGTCTTTCCTCTCTGGCAATAGGTATGTTCTGGTGTATCGTTTTAAAAGGACGAAGTTGGTTTTCTTACAGAGTGCTTTACTTTACTTTACGTTTCCGCTTTCACGTGTCCCAGTTTGTGACTTACAGGTGAGCAAAAAGGCTCTTGTGCGCAAAGGTAATATGCAAAAACTTCCGCGAATATAAAACTTACCTACGCTTTTTATTGACGGACCGCTTAAGAGTCCATTTCATTTCTACGTGAACTTTCCACTTTGACTTTCTTATTCCCCGATTTTGTATTTGCCGCGGAATTTTTGCACCAGTGACGTAGGAATGTTAACCTCCTTAGAGTAACATCTCACATGACACTACACCGCGTAGCGCTCGAAATCATCTCATTTATTTATTATTCTAGACACTCAACAGGAAGCAAGTTCCCAATTATAAAGGATTAATACATATAAAATTTTACAAACGGTAGCACAAAATATAGACTAACAATATATTTACATCAGAAAATACAAGACAGTTACACAGATATAGTGATTAATAAATTGATATAATATAAAATACGGGAGAGATTCAGCAAGCAAGCAGGTAAAGTTTTTTTCCTAAATTTTAGACAGCGAATATTGGGTTCAACAATTTTTTTACAAATATTGTCATATATGCTACACAACGGCCTAATAAAAGATTTAAGTTCGTAATTTGTTCGTGGAGTGTCATAAATAAATAATGATTTATCCCTTGAATTGATGTGTGGAACACGAAAATTAATACAATTAAATAGGTATTGCTCATCAATTAAGCCATTAATAACTTTGTATAAAAATAAACAGGATTGGATTTTCCTACGAGAATCCAAGGTAACAACACCAAATTCTATTAGGCAGTTCGAGTAATTAAAATAATTTGATGAATTTGAACAAAATTTATAGTATGAACTTTCTTTGAATATTTTCAATAGCATTTATATGTTTGTTATATAAAGGGTTCTAAATATGAGATCAATACTCAAGCTTACTTCTGACATATGAATAGTAGAGAATTTTAAGAAGAAAAAATGAACACTAAGCTGATTTGCAGATGTTTAAAATTTTAGTGAAATTTCTCATAAGTTTAAATTGTTAATAATTCGTTAACCGCTCATCGGAGCAAAAATCATTTAACATGACATGAAGGAGAATTCCAAACCGAATTAAAATTTTTAAACCGCGGTACCGTATCTTTAACCGGGTCAGAGTGGTTGATGAATATGTGAATAAGCGCTGACAAAAATTATTTAAAAATCATCGATAATTTACTTCTTTTGATGCCACCGCAAATGTAAACTGTTACAAATAACAAAATCTATTAGACTAAGTATTAAAACATTAATATTGTGTATATTTTGAGTGATTAAATCTTCTTTCATAAATTGTTGTTTTGCTTAACTATTTTTGAACATAACTCTTTGAAAGTTCATCCTAGGTAAAAAGAGCAAGAACCCTTTTTATACAAAATGTAACGAGCTTTAAATTTGTATTCTTCTAAAATTTTGATACGGGCCACTGTATTCGAGATAATAGCGAATATCTCATTTTTTGCACCTTTGATCCAAGATGGCGGCTCAGGCCGAGCATCTCCAAGGTCACAAATTTGCATTTTTCATCCCCGTCTTGACCCAAACAACATATGTTAAAATAGTTTTTTCCCCACCTTTTCTAGGGTGAAAACCTCTATTGACGACTAAAAATGTCACTGTCAGGGAGCAATTACATTAAAATTAATAATGAAACAGTGTTAAGGAGGATATAGTAGTAATATATTTGATTCTAATGAAATTAAGGTTTGTAAAAATAATAAATTTTCCTTCATACATAAATATATTTACTATTGATTTGCTTCATTGTCTTTTAGGGTACAGCTCTGAAAAGACTTTGTGTAAAGATACGAGTACTATTTTGAATTTTTCTATTAGTTTTGTCAATATTTGTGAAATTTATTTTGTATATGATATATCTGTTAAATGCAAAATAAAGTTTGTTATGAGTGAATATAAAAATATTTGTTACATAATGATTGCTTTATTTATACTGCGAGGTTAAATACCATTGATCTCTATAACATGTTATGTTATAGAGATCACTGTTAAATACCCAGCGGGAGGTTATGAGCTGGCCACATCAGATTTTTATATTTATGACGTCCTTTTAAATAAATACCAGATCAATCGTTCATTTTCCGAACTACTTGCCCTAGCCCATTCCTACTCGTCTATTAGATGCTGTCTATATGACTATGACATAAACACGAGTGTAACATGACGTGCGCATTTAGTTTCAAGGTCGCCACGACGCCCGTGGCAGCACCAGCGCTTGGCGGCTAAGACGTCTAGTTCCGGTTGTCGGTGCGGGTTTTTTCCCTACATTTGTAATTTC